>CM070580.1:21407373-22696539 GCA_036346355.1 Rhipidocladum racemiflorum
CACCCATTCCTCTTAGCATCTAAAAGACTCCCACAGAAGTCAGGAAGCCATATGATGCCAGAAGCTTACACATGCTTACATAAACTACAGGTAAACGCCAGTTACATCCCCCATGCTCAAGCGAGAGAGCAATCCGCAGGGAAGGCCACAATCTAGAAGCATATATAATGTTTTTATGCCGCCTGATATCAATTGCATCTACACCTCTTCCTGATGAGGAGGCGGTGGTGATTGCGGCGTCTGCTGCTGCTGCTCTTCAGATTTGTTGTTGACTTTAATCTCGAGAAGCCGCTCAACGGGCTGCCGGCAGATGGGGCACCGAGTAGTCTGGTACCTCAGGACCTTGGCACACTCACTGCACATGCACTGCAGCAAAAGGAAGCAAACATCTTTACTACAGATGCTAATGCGGAGTCAGTTGTCAAACAGCTAAAAGTGAGAGGAAATGGCTGGCAAAGTGGCAATCAGTAAATTACTGTGGACTTTTCTGGATTACTAATTAGAATATGGAACGTCAAAGATCATGCTTGGAAAGCATATATAGTATAAGTGTATAAACAGTAACTTTCCAGAGTTCATATTCTTTTTTCTTCTTCTAAAATACCATAACAAAAGGATTCATAGCTTACTTCAATCATGGATCAGTAATGCTGCACATAAACTAGTCATAGAATGGGGACTTACCATATGCCTACATGGGAGGACAGTAGTATCCCTTGGCTCTGAGAGGCAGATAACACATTCCTTCCCGGGATCATTCACATCAGCATCACCTTCCACGGAGTTTCCTATTCCATATATTTCCTGCAACTCATACCTAGTTCCATTGACCCAAAGGATCTGACTAACAACTCGTACTTGGTAGTCCCCATTTTCTTTCTTTTCAAAGACAGCCTGTGTGATCTGTGAGTTAGGAGTTTTTGCCTTCTGGTCTTCCCCTTCCAATGGTTGATCAACAGACAATGTTGTTTCAGCTTTAACTGCAAGTGGATATACATCCATGTCCCCCTGCTTCAATAACTCTGGTTCCTGAAACACTGAGAAGTCAATTCCTGTCCCTGAAGGCTGCCTGAACTTTTGACCAAGACCCTCTTTGAAGCTCACAGTAACAGGCTTAATCAGGTCTTCTTTCACCGCTGTTAGATTGCAGTTGAGCTCTTCCTTTGCAAAGAAGTAAACAGTCATGCTGTTCAAGGAAATAGATAAAGAAGAATTGGTAAATCACCTTACGTAACAGCAGAAAAAAAAACTTCTTTGTCATAAGGAAATTTTGGTTGCAAGTCTGCAACACTTGTCTCACGCAACATGGATAGTGTGATGATACTATATATTAAACAGCAATGCAGCTTTACGACAAAGAACTACAAATTCTCTAGAAGTGTATCAGCATCACATTTGAAGGAAGGATATGCCTAGTGGCTAGTTTGGCTGAGTAATGAGATCCCACGACCATCAGATAATACATTGTCCATGGCCATTACATTGTAAAGTATTTGTAAGAAAAATATAGACAGAAGAAAGCTTACAGCAGAACAGTATCATCAATTTAGTAGCATTATATTGGATCTTCGGGAACAAAAAATGAGCATTATATTGGATCTTTGGGATCAAAAAATGTTCGGTCAAAAACAGAATATGTATTCATCATTTCCAGATAAACTAAAACTTGACAGACTGGCTTTACTTGCCTCAACCAACATCTGGGGAGAACAGATTATTCACTTCTGACCAAGAATGGCTGGATTGTAATTTGTAAAAATGGTGATGAAATATTCAAAATGGAAGAGTAATTAAAGACCTAACGATTTGAAATGACTTCCAAGGGACTTAAAGAATAAAATATATTATTGACCCTACAGTTAGAACCAACTACCAACTATAACAGTAGAGATTATGTATGGCAAAAGCTTAGGTGTATAATTGATGCCAAATAATCTAGGCAGGTACGGGAAGGGCAATAAACAGAATGATTTTAATGTGGGGAAATTTCGATCAATCAAGTTATTGAGGCAATTGAGCGGGCAGTGATGGAGGGGAAGAATGGGTGGGTGCCAGACAATAGGGCATACATAATATCGAGTGTTAACTACAGACAATAGGACAGTGTAAAACTGACAATTGACATCAAAGTTCAAACCTTTTCACCATGCAGGGACTCCCTAACATGAAGTGCTTCTACCTCCAGACTGGCAAGTTAATCAATTACCAAGGGGATCCGCATATGAAATCTTATGATCACTTTAGATCATTGGAACTTGATCATATAGCTAGACCTCAATGAGTTATTACAGTGTTATCGATCATGGAGTTTTTGCTAAAGACCCAATATGGATCAGCCGCAGATTAGTATTTAAATTGCAGATTAGTAGTTTCAGTTTATCCCTTAAGAGTTGTTAGATGATAAGTTAGTTATATCTCCTAGGATTCTTATTTATTGTTAGTTCCAATCTATTGGGACTCTTATCCTAGTAGTTTAAATCTCTTAGGACTCTTATCCCTAGTAGCTGCCGCTAGTCCTATATAAAGGAAGCCGCATACTGTAATAGGTTTCTTAAGCAATCAATAAACCACAATTTAGTTAGCAATAGTAGGTGGCAGGTTTCCCGATCTGAAACCCAGTGACTGCTTTCGGCTAAGCGACAATTTATCCGGGCACACAACAGCGACAAGTTATTCGAGCACGTAACATCTTGGTATCAGAGCATGACGCTCCTGGTATCATAGTTGACAACCCTGTTTCCGCACGTGAGTTTGCTGAATTCTACATAAGAGAAATTTGCAAGCACCGACTAGAAGATCACTAATATGCAGACTTCCATCAATGAAGTCAGGAGTTTGTTGGAGCAAATCGTTGCTGTCCTGCCCCCGCTACCACCTACCAGTGCCAGGAGCCGATTGTGGCTCCTCCATGCCGCCAACAACGAGCAGGGGCATCAGTATAGGGGCAAGGGCTGGCGGACATCTCCCAGATCTTGGTTGTGCACATGGGCAAGTTCGCTGGACCTTCCCTGCCCGTTCCATAGTCCAAGTCGGCGCCAATGCCGCCTGATGTCCCGGCCACTCTGCCTCTGTAGATACCCGCTCCGCAGCCATCGGTGAAGCCAGCTGCTCCTCCAGCATCTTCTCCTCCCCCGCAAGCGCGGGTAATGCCAACTGCTCCGCCGGCCTCTTTTCCTTACCTGCGGGCGCCAGCGCTAGGGACACAAACCGATCCACCGGTATCTTCTTGTCCTTCGCACGGCCATCCGCTTAGGCGCCCGTGCGGCGCCCGCGTCCTTCGGCCTCCGCTCCACCGCCCTTCCAGCGCCCCACTTCTGAGCCACCGACTGCCTCCGGCGCTAGACTCTCTCTCAAGGCCACCTCGCACCTTCGCCACAACCTCAGTTACTTCGGCCGGCAGCGTAGCTCCGCTCGACGCCTCAGTGGCGCAGACGTCCACCCCGCTCTCGACGCCAGCGCGACCTCCGCTCCTTGCGGTGCACGCTTCCACTCCGCTGCCGGCCGCCGCTTTACACGGCCGCGCTTTGCTCGTGATCAAGCGCCGACTACTGCCACCTTTCGCTACCAGGCACGCCGATCGCCACGGTGTCTATCCACACTGGCTCGACCGGGCCGACCAAGACCGGGCCGCTCCTGCCTAGGTGGCCTAAGAATGCCATGAGCCCACAAAGGAACACCCAAGACAAGTCTTTGCTCAGCCACGTCATTCATGGCCAGCCGCGTCAATCCGAGCTTGTGGATAAGCTCGTTTTGGAGGAAGGGAGTGATGATATGGATCAACATCATATTAGTATTTAAATTACAGATTAGTAGTTTCAATTTATCCCTTACGAGTTGTTAGATGATAAGCTAGTTATATCTCCTAGGATTCTTATTTCCTATAAGTTCCAATTTATTGGGACTCTTATCCCTGGTAGTTTAAATCTCTTGGGACTCTTATCCCTAGTAGCTGCTGCTAGTCCTATATAAAGGAAGCCACATGCTGTAATAGGTTTCTTAAGCAATATATAAACCATAATTTAGTTAGTCGTAGTAGGCAGCAGGTTTCCCGATCTGAAACCCGGTGATCGCTTCCGGCTAAGCGACAAGTTATTCGGGCACATAACAGTGACAAGTTATCCGGGCACGTAACAGGACCTCTGAGAACAATGGATAAAGCAGCGGCAAACAATGTTCTAAATAAAGGCCGTTAAGGCCTTGTAAACCGCTGTTAAAAAGATAAGGTTCCCCTGTCCGTTACGTTTATAGACATTTCAAGGTTAGCCCGTTTTATCGGGCCGTTTATTAGGTTTAATGGCCGTTGATGTTTAATAGGCCCGTTTTATCGGGCCGTCCATTTGGGTAAGGTATTCATTCAATTATGATTATTTAATTACATTCACATCATGTCATCTTTTTTATTAATGTCACCGATGTGGACAATTGTTGATAGCCTGGTAGTTTCATTCTATATGCATGAAAGAAGATGAATTAAATGCTTATTTCGTTACTACAAACACACGTGTATATTAATCTGAATTTTAAATAGTAAAACCGTTTACAAGGCCACTTATCGTGTAAACACTAAAGGTGGGTGACCGTTCGTTCACTGTCATTTAGAACATTGGCAGCACATGTTATATCTGGCTTTCCACTAACTTGTCTGCCATAAATCAAAGCTACTGAAGCAGAATCCTTTGCAAGGGCCACGGGTAGAAACTAGCAAGGATACTGAAATAGATGACCGAGGTCCAAGTACTTATTAGTAGCTTGGATGTTATCAGAGAACAGTTTTGTAGAAAAGTCTTTTTGTACAGTTTTCTCTAGTTTCTTTTACTCGTTATGATCAACAGATCAAGACAGGGAATTGACAATCGATAAACAAATGGAGGTCAAAGATCATAGAAATGAAAATTCCTACCCTCAAGCAAGCGAAAGCTTCACCATCACAACCTGCCAATTCCTCAAAACATCAACATCAATAATCAAATCAACCAATTAAAATTACGACATTTTCCACCCATATCCTAAGTACGTGGCTAGCAGCAAAGGCGCTTATCTGCATACATAAAATAGCACATATGTTTGATGTAAAAAAAACTAAAGATTTACCTTCCGGGGATGGTGGCGTCGAAGGTAAAGGCGACGAGGAAGCGACCGGGACACTTTTCGTCGCGCTCAATCCGAAGCGTCTCCTTCTTGAGGTTGACGTCATTGCGAATGGTGACAGCCTTCTGGTGCTCGACGTACGGCGTCGGCATAGGCGGCTGGAGTCCGTAGGGGTACCGCCCAGCCCACCCAGGGTAGCGGTGCGAATGGGCCGAGGGCGGGAACTCCCCAGCGGCGGCGTTGGGCGGCGAACCAGCGGCTCTGTGGTGGTGGTCGTACGGCGCCGGGAGGGGCACCGGCACGGACGGCGGCGGCGGGTAGTAGTCACCGTATTGCGGGTAGTACTGCGGCGGATTGGGGTTGGGGTACTGGGGCGGGTAGGGCGTGGCGGCCGCGAACACGTAGCGGTTGGGGGCTGCCTCCGGCGGCGGGGGAGGTGGCGGCGCCTGGTGGTGGTGGCCATGGCCGTGGCCGGAGCCCCGACGGCGGTGACCAAGGGCGCCTCCTCCACCGTTGCTACCCGTGTTACCCATCTCCTTGCGCAGATCAACGCGGAGAGCTCGGAAACGACCTCAGAATTGGATCTTGAGGCCCAGGTGCATCAAAATTAGAGACGGCCTTCTTCTGTTCTTGAATTTTGAAACTAATGAGCCAAAAAAATCGGGGAAAATCCCTCGGAAAGAACACTTCCTAAGATCGGAAGCTGAACAGAGATGACAATGGAATCGGATCCCCTCGCGAATCGAAATCGACAAGCAAACCGACAGCTCGAGCGATTCGATCGGGGTTGGGGAAAGAAAGAAGCGATAAGGGAAACGCTTGCTCACACTTCTTTGCTTTTCTGTCTGTATTTTCGGGGCTATAATGGAACGTTGCGCGTAGAGCACCACTATCGTCGTCCTCTGATGATTTTCCGATGGTTAAGGCTTGGCACTTTCGAAGATATGTAATTATCGTTAGGTCCCTCGCGTTTTATTTTTGCCGTGTGCATCTTGTCTTTAACGTGCAAGCACGAATGGTGAAGCTTGAAATTCGTAGGAGCTAGGACGAGGAAATTTTTGTATGTGGTATAAGATTTGATCCGTATTTACAAAACGATACAATACTTTTGTATATTTACAGAAAACTCACTCATATCCGGCATTTGAAATTCCGTTTTTGAATACCCGAAATTTTAAATTCCGATTTAGCTTTTTCCGAATTTCAAATATTGTTTCTTGCGTATTTGGAATTTGAAAACCAAGGTATGCCATACCCGGGTTTTCAAATTCCGGTATGGGAGCGATACCCGGTTTTTCAAAATCAGGGTATAGGGCATGCACGGCATGCTTTGCACTTTCGGCGTGGCGTGGAGTGGATGCTATGCATGTCCCAAAAACCAGGTATAGCTCCAATAACCGGAATTTGAAAATCCAGGTATGGCTTAATCGGTTTTTCAAAAACCGAGTATGGCATACCGGTTTTTTCAATTTCCAAATACGCAAGAAACGAGATTTGAAATTCCGGAAAAAGCTAAACCGGAATTTGAAATTTCAGGTATTTGAAAACGGAATTTTAAATGTCGGGTATGAGTGAGTTTTATGTAAAAACGCAAAAATATTTTATTGTTTTGTAATTATGGATCAAATCTTGTATCAAATACAAAAATCTCCGCTTAGGGCGAACCTTCAGCCAGCGTGTGTATAAAACCTGTGAGCTAGAGTGAAATGGCAATGGTTGGTGGCCAACACTTAGCTAGCCCACTGTCCATCATTAGTGGGGGTTGGATCAGCCGCATTATCTAGATCAATGCTAACTCCTCTCTTAGAAAGGATTCGCATGTTTTGTCCTTCAAATGCTATGCTATGTTCTTTTCAGTGCTCCTAACTTTTTCATTTCATATGAAGACGTGTTTTTCATCATGTGATACAATTGATGCCATATAGCATTTTGCCGATCGATTCTTGCTTGAGTTTAGTATGTGTGCGGTTTAATCATGCATTGGCTTAGATTGAGCTTCTTTTCAACGTACATCTTGAGTAACACAACAATGTGAGTACTTTTCTTTGAGTGGTGTTAATTTTCCCACGAAAAAATTGTCAGGAGATGGATGAAAAATGAGCTAGTTTGGATTGCTACGTTTCCATATATTGATGTTGATGGTTCATCCAATAGGATCTCACTGCGAATGACGCTTTCACTTGCTAGAGAGTACAATTCTTATTTCAACGATTTTGATCTGCATTTCTCTACCAACTGACGATCACTGCCTCAATCATAGTTAAGAAAAAACAATACAATAGGGAGTAGCTTTTTATTTTCTCTACAAGAAGAAAGCCAGTTGTTCGAAGGATTTACATTTGTCTATCCATTTTTTTCAGAGCCCCTTTGCGAAAATCCATGATCAAGAGCGTTGTAACCTGAAAATTGGAGGGGCTAGTTGCCAACTGCTAAAAAATTTTACGTTTCCTTTTAAAAGCTTTTGGAAAGAGGTTTGTCTAGTGGGAAGTGGTAGGGGTCAGGATCGACGAACCAGAGGTGCCCTTGTTCTGCTTTAGCCAGTGGGCTTCAGATTATTAAGACCTCCAATACATAATTACTTGTACCTTATTTGATTTGGAAATAAAGCTTATGTGCAAATGCACAATAGAAGTGTTAATAATATGACGAACGACAGATGTGATGGGTGATTGAACCTGATACTGTGGCTGCTCTAATTCAGGTCACTTTTGTCGTAGCAGCTAGCATGATTAGCATCGGTTAGTATTCACGAACAGCATCCAAAGTGGAGTTCAGGCCACTGGATAAAACACTTGCTACCGGACGATCGACCGCAACGGGGACAAGCCTGGAGCCCAAAGCAATCGATCACGAGTCGCTACCAACAAATCGGACTTGGCTGCCGCTATACATGCAGGTAGGAAGCTGGCTAATTTCAATGTAGAGTATACGGCATCTCTCATCTCCTTTCGTCAAAAAAGAAAGAAGGAAAGTTATGTCTATTTGGCATGTCTCATCTCCTTTCCTTTCATGAAACAAATGAAAGGTATGTCTATTTAGCATGTCACTTGTGCGAATTCGTCACCTATATATCGGGTAGGGGAGGAGCCAATCCATAGCTAGATCTCAAATTAGGTCAGCTGGTTTACCGAACCATAACTAGAGAATAGCAGGTCCACCGAAGACCTCAAGTGGCCTGAGGTTTGGCTCCGCCACTGCCTATATATATCACTACCCAACTTCTATTTTGTTAGGAAACCGGATTCGTATCCGATATGGACTCTTCCTTATCTCTAAGCAGAACCGCTATATATAGGAGGCAGGGGGTCACCCCATTGTATACAAGCATACAGAATAATAAAGCAGATCCGTTCCTCCTCATATTGTGTCTCTCGCCCTCTCTCTCTGTTCTCCACTTGAGATCTATTAGGCAACCCCGGACTATTCGATAGCGAGGTTGTCTAACACGTTATCAGCACGAAGCTCTACCGGAGAAAGATTGAAAGGTGAGAAAAGACAAGAAGCGAAGGATCATCGACGACGACGAACGTCTACTACCGGCGATTGATCGCCCGATCCGATCTGCAATCAACTCGCCATCAAACCGGCATCCAATCGGATTGCCGAAAAAAAAAAAGTCCTACGCGACTCTATCCTACGCGATAGCCTACCGAAGAATAGATTGGAAAGGTGAGATTCGGGTGATTGAGTCTAATCGCTCGTTTGTATTTGCATCTAATCGACGTGGCATGTAGCTACGTAACGGAGCAATTTTACAGTTTGTAGCATGAAGCTACACGGTGTTCTATAGAACACGAAGCTGCAATACAATCTCAAGTATGAATGCTCGAAGCAAGTGTCGCCCGCCACCGACCCTGTTGCCACGACAATCGCGGCCGCCAGCGTCCGTCTGAAGCGCCAGACGGCGCCGTCGCTGGCCGAAGCCGCGCGAGCCGGCGCCTAAGCGCCTGGCGCCGTCTGCTTCATGCACCGGTTGTCGCGCCTAACTGCAAGACGCAGCATCCGCCTTGCTCCTGTCAGGCTACCGCGCGGCGCTGCCATGGCCGCGTCGCCACCAAGCACCTGCCGTGGCCGCGCATCGTAGCGCGCCTACCGCGCCGGACCGGCCTTGCCGCGTAGAATCAGCCACTGCGTCCCGCAAGAGTCACCTGGCCCTACGTTTTTCCGAATTTCCGGTCAGCAACTTGGACAAGGAGTCCAGATAACGATGGACTTGAAGTCCATTCAATCGGATTGAGGACCGATCGGGCCCGGAAAGAAACTTCAACCGGATTGATCCGGCGTGGCGCACACCTGCATGCATGCAGAGAAGTTTTGCATACACATGCATATGAATTCACTACGCGTAGTGCGTTTCAGCAAACATATGCATGGGCGGCAATGCATACAAGTAATCGGTAATAATGCATGTATCATGCAACTAGCAAAGCATGCAACGGACATGGACTTGACTCCTTTTTGGCATTGATTGTCCATGGACTTGAAACTGGCTTGGACAAGAAGTAGACATGAAGTCCAAACGTTGAATGGACTTGTTTTTTTTTCTTTCTTTCTTTTTTTCTGAAAATGCATTAGAAACTCGGAAAAATGATTAGAAAATTACAGAAAATTCTGAAAAATTGCCAGAAAATCATGAAAATTCCAGAAAATTTTTATTGGCTCTGTTTCAATTTTTCCTTAGCATTATGACATGTTGATATTTGCTGAAATTCAATTTCCTGTTGTAAAGTAATTCTGAAAATTGCTTGGAAATTAGCAGAAATTATGAAAAGTGCTAGGAAAATTCCAGAATTTTTCATATGGCATAAAATGAGAACATGAGTGGTTGGGATTTGATTTTGGTAATGAATAAACAGATATGAGACAATTGGTGTCTAGGAAAACACACATGAGGCTTGGTTCTTTAATTGGCACCCGGAAACGGGAAGTGCTCCCTCCCTCATGTGAGCCCTAGGGGCAGTTGACCTGCCAAGAGTCAAATTGACAGAGATATTCATTACCTGCTTTCGTTCCCACCAACAAGAATTATATAAGTTGTAATTAGACTTATGCCATGTTTAATTCATGTTGCAATTTATTTTACATATCAAGTGATGATGGAAAATTGCTGCATAATTAACGAAAATTGCCAAATACTAAGAAAAATTCGGAAATTTCTAAGAATTTATTTCGCATTTATGAATTTATGAATTGTGCAATTATTGTTTATTCTGAATTTATGAATTGTGCAATTATTGTTCTGTTCCATGCATTGTATTTATTGCTTTAATATAATTTATTATGAAATTTAAGCACGCCGCATACGAAGCGCCACCGTCAGCGCCAGAAGGCCGACGCATGGAATCGAATGCACCACGCCGCATGAAGCCGCGTTAAAATCGATCGCCTGGCCGATCGTGCATATGAATCGATCGTTTGCACGGCCGATCACCTACATGCACGTAGTTGTATTTACGAATATTTATGAATCTGTGTATATATGAATTTTGCAGTTATGAATACTGTATTTATGAATCCTGCATTTATGAATCTCGCACTTATGAATTTTGCATTTATGAATTCCGTACTTATGAATCTTGTACTTATGAATTTTGCATTCATCTTTGAATATATGAATCTTGATATTATTGCTTTCTTTTAGTTTCTTTGGAAACTCATGAGAATTCAATTATGCATTTTATTGAATCTAGCAGCCATTTCCTATTAGATTACACGTAGTAATCTAATGGAAGAACCTTATGAATGTGCAAAGGTGTGGCATTATCTAACGTGAGTTTTTGAAGAACTGACATGAATTGTCAGAATTATCTCACATAGACATCAGATTGCATAATGAATAGTAAGCTCTCGAAGAGCATACTTTTCTCATGAATAGAATTACAATTTATTCTTTATTCCAGTATTCTTTATTTACAAGCAATTTTTGAATTACTCAGCCACTGTATGATTAGAATTATTTTTCTTTTCATCTAGAAATCGTGTAGCGCCCAATGGAGGAAATATGCATTGTTGATAGTGGCACAACAAATACCATCTTAAGAGAGTCGAAATACTTCCAGACGATCACGAAGAACGCTGGAAGGATTACGACTATCGCAGGAAGCGATACGCATATAATAGGCTCAGGAAGAGCCACAATTATATTGCCAATGGGTACAACTTTGGTAATTGAGGAAGCCCTCTTGTACCCTGAATCAACCCGCACTCTCTTAAGTTTCAAGGATATCCGCGCCAATGGGTTTCATGTAGAAACCAATGAAGAAAATGGCAAGGAACACTTGTGCATTGTGAAGCACGCGGAATATGGAAAAATGGTACTCGAAAAATGTCCCTCATATGAATCTGGGCTGTACTACATTTAAAATTAATGCACACGCAAAGGTATACTTCTTTGAAGACTGTCTTTAGAAGCTCAATTATTTGCTTTATGGCATTGTAGATTAGGTCATCCTGGTCTTAGATTGATGAGAAATATAGTTAACAACTCACAAGGTCATGGCATTAATGTTAAGAATTTCCGAATCACGAAGATTTTGTGTGCCATGCATGTGCCACCGGAAATTAATAACTAGACCCTCTGTTATGAAAGTGCAACATGAAGTCCCCTGCATTCCTGGAACGCATTCAGGGGATATTTGCGGTCGATTCAGCCCTTGTCGGGCCGTTTCGATACTTTATGGTGCTTATTGATGCTTCCTCGAAATGGTCGCATACATGTTTCTTTGTCAACAAGGAATCATGCATTCGCAAAGTTGATCTCGCAGATCATCGAATTAAGAATGCTTTTCCGATCATCGCGTGAAGTCCATTCGATTGGACAATGCCGCGAATTTACTTCCAAGGCATTTGATGATTATTGTACAAAGAACGGAATAACTATTGAGCACTCTGCATCGCACGTCCATACGCAAAATGGGCTAGTGAAGCACTAATAAAGAGGATTAAGTTCATTGCCGGACCGATCTTGCAGAGTTGTAACTTGCCCAACACTTGTTGGGGACACGCAGCCTCGCACGCAAAGAACACTCATCAATTATAGACCATCGGCCTACAACATCCATTCACCAATGCAATTAGTGCAAGGGGTCATCCGAAGATTTCCCATCTTAGAAAATTTGGTTGTATGGTATATGTACCTATACCACCCCACAATGGACTGCAATGGGCCCTCTCCGCAAGTCTGGGATATACGTTGGTTATGAGAGTGCATCCATAATCGTATTTGGAACCCATGATCGAGACTTGCACACGCCCGATTCATTGATTGCATCTTTGACGAGGACCATTTCCGTCATTAGGGAGAGAATCAACCATTGGATGAAAAATGCCGGAAATAGTATGGCATTCCATCGATCCCCGCGCATGACCCTCGCACTAATGAAGCAAATCAAGAAGTCCAAGATAATTGATTTGCGTAATTTAGCAAATGAACTGCTGATCATTTTTGTGATCTCAAGAGCGTGGTTAAGTCGCATGTACCAGCAAGAAATGCACCGTAGAGGTGGAAATACCAAAGAAAGCGAAGGTATCCTCATCCTGTTCAGAGGCCTCAAAGAAAAAGAACAGAAATCGGCTTCTCAAACCCAAAGTACCGGAGACGTCTGGGAAAAGCTGGGCAAGAGGATTTACCACAGCCAATCACAAAAATGCCCCTAAGCAAGAAGGGGAGCCAGTTGAGACCTGGCACTGGAAAGAAGCCTGTGGAAAAGGTAATTCCAGATCTGAACCTTCCATTGGAAGAAGCCGCCGGAAATAATGTGTGCGCACACATTGGCGGAGAAAAACTAAAGGAACTTGCTCCTGGAATGGGAAATAGCAATGAAGAGCAAGTAGAAGTGCACGAAGCACCCCATGATGAAATGGCCATAAACTTTGTAATAACGGAGAATCAATGAATAGAGCAACGACCAATATCGATGCATACTTTGCAAAGAAGATTGCCACGATCATTAATCATGATCCCGAGCCCGCATCTCTCGCAGAGTGCAAGAAAAGGCTCGATTGGGAAGATTGGAAGAAGGCAATCACCGCAGAGTTAGTCTCTCTGAACAAAAGAGAGGTGTTTGGGCTGTGTGCCCGCCTCCCCATATAAACCCCGTAGGTCACAAATGGGTTTTTGTTCGCAAGAGAAACGAAAACAATGAAGTTGTAAGGTACAAGGCAAGGCTTGTCGCTCAAGGTTTCACTCAACGTCCCGGGTTGATTATGAAGAAACCTATTCTCCTGGTCATGGGTGGAATTACCTTTAGATACTTGATCTCAATGGCGATCAACTTGAAGTTGAGAATGAAGCTAATGGATGTTGTCACAAGATATTTGTATGGAAACTTGGATTCGGAGATTTATATGAAAGTACCTAAGGTATCCCTATCCCGAACCAAGACAGAGCAAACAGAAACCTATACAAAGGTGAAATTGGAGAAATCACGTATGGGTTGAAACGATCGGGAAGAATGTGGTACAATCGCTTAAGTGACTTTCTTTGCAAGAAAGGCTACACTAACAAATGAAGATTGTCCATGTGTGTTTATACAACGATCCACGAATGGATTTTGTATAATCTCCGTCTATGTAGATGACTTGAACATCATTGGGACGGATGAGGAAATTGAAGAAGCATGCACATACTTGAAATCTGAGTTTGAAATGAAAGACTTGGGTAAAACCAAGTTTTGTTTAGGCTTGCAGCTTGAACATGTCCAAGGCGGGATCTTGGTACACCAATCTTCCTACACGCAGAAAGTGTTGGAGAAATTTGGTTTTGAAAAAGCATACCCCGCAAAGACCCCAATGGTAGGAAGGTCACTCCAAGCAGACCTAGACCCGTATAGGCCTAAAGAAGAGGGGGAGGAAGTCCTGGGAGCGGAATTCCCATACTTGAGTGCAATTGGAGCGCTCATGTACCTTGCGAATAGCACTAGGCCGGACATTGCGTTCGTCGTGAATTTGCTAGCGCGGTACAGTGCAGAACCCACCAAAAGGCATTGGAAAGGGGTGAAGGACATCTTCCGTTACCTTCAAGGAAGCAAAGACCTCGGCTTGTTTTACAGAAGAAACAATGAATTAAATTTAGTTGGCTACGCCGATCTTTGAGTACCTATCGGACCGCATCTTGGCAAGTCACAAAGCTGGGTATGTTTTCCTTTGCGGTGGAACGGCAATTTCTTGGAAGTCGTCTAAGCGGACTCTTGTCTCGACGTCGACTAACCACTCGTAAATCATTGCATTGTATGAAGCCTCTCGGGAATGTGCATGGCTTGAAGAATGGTTCACCACATCCAAGTCATGTGGTCCGAACATGGAACAAACCCCACTATTATCTATGAAGATAATGCAGCTTGTGTTGCACAAGTACAAATGGGATATGTGAAGAGTAACCTTACAAAGCATATCAACCCCAAGTTCTTTTATGCTCATGAAATGCATAAGATGAACGAGATAAAGATCTTGCATACTAAGTCGTGTGAAAATCTCGCAGATTTATTCACTAAGTCACTCCGGCATCTTCCTTTGAAAGATGTATTAGAGGAATCGGGATGATGAGGCTTAGAGAAGTGCAGATTTCAGCCCCACATTTTTCACATACTCCTACATAAATCTCAAACATGAAGTTTGAGTACCCAACGTAAATCTTGAAGATTAACATTGAAGTTTGGGTGGATTGTACTCTTTTCCTTAAGTAAGTTTTTCATTGAAGTTTTCTTACATAAGGTTTTTGATGAGGCAATCCGTGCAACACAGCAAGCGTGTGCTATGTACTCTTTCTCCAATTATTTTTCCCACTGGGTTTTTATGGAGTTTTAATGAGGCATATGCATCTCGCAGTGAAGAGTCCAAGGGGGAGTGTTAGGAAACCGGATTCGTATCCGATATGGACTCTTCCTTATCTCTAAGCAGAACCGCTATATATAGGAGGCAGGGGGTCACCCCATTGTATACAAGCATACAGAATAATAAAGCAGATCCGTTCCTCCTCATATTGTGTCTCTCGCCCTCTCTCTCTGTTCTCCACTTGAGATCTATTAGGCAACCCCGGACTATTCGATAGCGAGGTTGTCTAACATATTTAACAATTTAAGAGTAAAAGGTTAATCGTCTTTGGAGTCACGACTTTGCCATTTGTTCATTTTGTGGTACACAAGTTGGCAACTCATCAAGAATCTACTAAATTGCTGGGTTATTTACTATCCTTCCCCAAACAACTTCTACAATACATGGGTAAATAAAGAATTTAAAACTTACCGATGAAGGTAATATCATAGTTTTATAATATAAAAGGTATGTACAAAACAGAAGGACTTTTTCCCCAGTGGTGAAGGGGTAGGTGAAGGGGTTGGAGCTAGAAAATTAAGGCATTGGCTATGTAGGATAAATAAATATCAAGGGTGCCATATATAATTGTTATCTATTTCACATAGCTGTTATAAGAGATAAGTATATATAGATAGTATTAAGGGGCCGGAGCTCCCTGTTCCCGCCCTTACCTATGTCATCGCATGCATATAGGTTTTACGAACAAGATGTAAATTTGCTTGCACAAGTATTCGGAGTTCAATTCTTGTTTATGGGCAAGGGAAAAACCCTTACCCCTTACATTCAAAAGATGTATGTAAGCAATATCGTTCCTAAAAATATTTTTACGTACTTTACTATACAGTCTTTACATAAGTAAATATTACTCCTATATGAGACTAAAAGTATCGCAAACTAAATACTCCTTCCGTTCATTTTTATAAGGTTTATTTTTTGAATGGTATTGTTCACAAATATAAGGCTTGCATGTAGATTTAATAAGGCATTTCCTTTTATACCCCTATTTTTTTTTCTCAACCATATACATTTATTCATTACCATCCACACAAAGTATATCTTTCATATTCCAAGACAATTAAATGAGGGCATCTAAATTATTTTCTCTCATATGTTTCTTAATTCCAAGTAATCTTAGGCCATGTTTGGATCCCTGGACTAATTGTTAGCTGGCTAAAAATTAGCTCTAGTTTATCCAAACAGGAAGACTAATAGGTGGGCTAATTTTTAGCCAACCCCTTAGCTAACAATTAGTCCATTAGCTGGTGGGGAGGAGCTAATTTGGGCTAATAGCATGCAACACGCTGGGAAAAGTCTGAAATAACCTCGCGCTGGCCTTATCCTCATTTCCTCACCCATTATGAGGGGGCAGACATGACTTTTCTAAGAAATTAGCCCAACCATTAGTCATGTATCCAAACAGCCCTGGACTAATTTTAGATGGGCTAATTATTAGCTGATTAACAATTAGCTCTAGCCATTAGCCAGCTAACAATTATTTTTAGCCCATCCAAACATGGCCTTAATCCCTATGTAAAATCAAAATATTCATAAAAGTGAAAGAAGGGAACAATATCTTCAAAAAGAAGCCCAAAATACCCCGGGCGAAAGACTGGATCCACACCCAAAAAGCACACAGTTTTGTTGCAGACACACAGGGAGATCCAGGACGGGGCCACGCGTCAGCGTCATTCACCCGTCGATCCCCGATCTCCCCCACCCGCCACATCCACAGCCATCTCTCTCCAGGCGCAAATCCTTAAACTCACCCAGAAACAACCCTCTCCTCCTCATCCATCCCTCCGCCCCCAAAAGTATCCAGCCTGTCCGACCCCTCCCCAATTTCCCTTCTCTTCCCCGGCGACGTCCCCAGGCCCGCCGCCTCCGACCAGATCGACGGCCCGCGCGAGCCCGCGACGCATCCCCGGTGCCCCCGCCCACCTCTCCCGCCTCTCCGTACCGTTATCCGCGACGCACCCTCGCCATTTCGCACCGCGAGGTATTCGCGCCCCTGTACCTCTAGTGTTAATACTTTTGGGGAGGCGTGGCCTGTGGGCGTGGGGGTGCGTAAGTAGGCGAGGCACTTATGGGGGAGGGTTCTGAGCGGTCTCCTCCCTCCCGCGCCACCGGGGCGCAAAACCCTAGCTTTGTGGAGGTGGACGAGGAGGCGCGGCGGGTCAAGGAGGAGGTCGCGGATGATCTGAACGGTGAACCCGCGGAGGATGAGGATGGGCAGGAGGTGGAGGAGGACGAGGTGGTCGTCGCCTCCGATGAGGAGGGCGGCGAGGAAGAGGAGGACGACGGGGAGGCGAACGGCGGTGGCGGGGATGACGGATTTGTGCCGCTCACACTGGAGGAGGCCCTCGTGCCGCGGGTGGGCGCGGCGTTCGACTCCGTAGACGAGGCCTTCGCGCTCTACAAGGCCTACGCCTACCGCACGGGGTTCCACGCCGTGCGACGCACCTGCCACAACTACGAGGGGCTCCGTTACCGCTCCACCTTCACCTGCACCCATGGCGGCAAGCCCTGCGCTGGCTCGGCCCCTTCTGACAGCCCAGGCGCCCGCTACCCACTCCGTAGCAAGCATGGTGCAGCCGCCCAGGAGAAGCGGGCCCGGCGCAGCACTGCTGAGAAGACGGGGTGCAAGGCGATGCTGATCATCCGTGACAAGTGGGTGGAGGATAGGTGGAAGGTGGAGTTTGTTGACTTGGAGCATAACCATCCATGCAGACCTGACATGGTGAGGTTCTTGAAGGCTTATAGGGAGATGCCCGAGTCAGCCAAGAAGAAGGCCAAGATTACTGATGAGATGGACGAGATGGTGGAGAAGTCACTGAGCGAGATTGCTGAGACCAGGAAGTTCCCGACTCGGCCCAAGCGGAGTGTTAGTGGTGGGGCTGGTGTTGGTGGGTTGAGGTTTAATAGAAGTGACAGTTTTGTGCAGCGGTTTGGGGAGGATGACCTCATTGCACTCAAGAAGTTCATTGAGACGATGCAGCGCAAGAAACCAAACTTTATCCATAGCTGGGATCTTGATCAGGAAAGTCGCGCGAAGAATTTTTTCTGGACTGATTCGAGGTCCCAGGCTCAATACCGCTACTTTGGTGATGTCATTACACTTGACGTGATGTACTTACAGCACTCTTGTGCTAGCCTCACATTGGCCACACTCCTTGGGGTAAACAACCACGGGCACCTTGTGCTACTTGGCTGTGGTCTGCTCTCCAAAGACAGCAAAGAGAACTATGTTTGGCTGTTGAAGAGGTGGTTGAGCTGTATGAATGGCAAGCCACCAGAGGCGATTACCACCAGCTATTCAGATGTCGTGGCAGAGGCTTTGGCTGAGGTGTTGCCAAATGCAAGGCACCGTTTCTGCTTTTGGCATATCTTGAAGAAGCTCCAAGAAACCGTGGGACGTACACATGAGAAAGAGGCAATTTCCCTGAGATTCAAGGAGGTTGTTTATGATACAGTCACTCTTACTGACTTTGAGAAAGAGTGGGTAGCCATGGTTGAGCAGTACAAACTCGAAGACAATAAATGGTTCTCTGCTTTGTACAGCTGCCGGAAACAGTGGGCTCCTGGGTATGTCAATCATTCATTCTGGGCTGGCACTTCTGCTATCAAGAAGATTGAAAAAACAGATCCATACTTTGATGGTGCTGTGACAACTAAAACTACACTACCAGTTTTCCTTGAGCAATATGAGTCTACTCTGAAAGGAAAGCTGGAAAGGGAGGCATACGATGATTTGCGCTCCTATTATTCTAGGCCCACTTTGCTGTCAGGATTGCCCTTTGAGGAGCAACTTGTGGAGCTCTACACAGTACCTATGTTTCAGGCATTCCAAGACGAGATCAAGCAATTGATGCACGTGCTTTGTAAAGAGGTAGACAGGAGTGGGAATTCAATCACCTACATGGCCAGTGAGCTAATACAGGGAAAGAAGGTTGACTATACGGTTGTATACAACAATGCTGACAAGGATGTTTGGTGCATTTGTCGCTCCTTTCCATCGCGGGGCATTCTTTGTAGCCATGCTCTTGCTGTTCTGAAGCAAGAGAATGTGTTGATGCTTCCATCTAAGTACATCCTCAACCGCTGGAGGAAGGATTTTAGAATACTTCATGCATCTGCATGCTCCAGTTCTGTGGTATCAGAGAGAGAATTGGGCATTTTTGATGATCTCTATGTGCGTGGTCATGAGTATTTAGAAGATGTAATTGACATTGGAGCTAGAGAGCCTGAGCTAAATGAGTTTGTGTTGTCAGTCATGAAGGAAGCGAAGGACAAACTGCTTAGGCCGGACCAGACCCAGCATGGTGATCAACGGGTTGACGTAAATATGGCAGTGACTGGTCATGTGCATGAAGATACAAGAGTTGATGTGAACATGACATCAACCACCACAGCCCTGATTCAGGGGGACAGAAGGGTTGATGCAAATATGGCATCAAACAACACAGCCCTGGTTCATGGGGATACCATGACATCAAACACCACAGCCCTGATTCATGGTGATAGAAGAGTTGAGATGAAAATGCTAACGCCCCACCTTATGCACGGAGAGGGAAGAGTTGACATGAACGTGGCATCCCCTCACTTGATGCAGAGGGACAGAAGAGTGGACATGAACATGGCGTCCCCGCACCTAATTCATGGGGACAGAAGAGTCGATATGAACCTGGCGTCACCACACTTTATGCAAAGTGACAGGAGAGTTGATATGAACCTGGCATCTTCTCACCTGATACAGGGCAACAGAAGAGTTGATATGAACATGGCGACCCCTCACCTGATACAGGGTAACACGAGAGTGGATATGAACATGGTATCCACCGCTCAGAATGGGATGCACACTTTCGATTTGGTGAATGTAAACCTGGAGTGTGGCTCTTTGCCAATGGCTGCAACAGATTTCATGCAAATGCAGCCGCACCCACCAGTTTACCATCCAAAACAACTCCTCAATATGAGAGATCAAGTGATGGACGTAAATAAAAGACCCAATATGGAAACCAATACTTATTTTATGGGAGGTGGGATGCATGTGGGGTAGTTTAATTTGTCTAGTATTGTAACCTTATCTGTTTGGAAAAGGAGACATCCTTCCTTATTTTATATTGATCTGTATGTTCTTAGAGCAGGCTGTACAACTAGTCGACTAGGTTGTAGTAATTGCAGATCAATCTTTCAGCTTTGTGTACCCCGTTCTCTGTTTGGCAGTTGTAGCATGCCTACTTGAATGCCATTGTCTTGTACCCTTGTGCATAAGATAGAAAGCAATTCCTTTTCTTATCATCTGGTAATTCGAAAGTGTGATGCCTCTGGTAGCATAGGTTAGATGATGCATGAGCTGTTGATTGATGGCATGCTTAATTGCTTATGCCTGGCTTGCGCTTTGTACTTTCTGGTATGTTTAGGTGCTCGATATGATGGGCATCTGTCATTTCTTGAGCTGCTTATCCACACATCCAATGCAAGATTTAAGTTATTTGTTATGATAATGCAACTTGCTGATATATTCACAAGCTTTGTTATATGTTGACTCGTTTGGTTCTTATTCGTTGTAATGTGTTTCCTCTGGGACACAACTGGTCAGATATCAGGCCAAGGGAAATATTACTTGTAGCTTTGTTCGTAAAAGTAGCTTGTTATTGCTTAGAGATAAGTTACTGCTCTCTTTTATCTATACGGCTTCACATCCTCAATTCCTCATGTTCAGTGGACGGATTGTCAGATCCCAGCCATGGCGACATCAATCTGAGAGATTTTGAGGATTTTTGTGGATGAACACCGAAGAGAAAAGAGGAGTTCTAGGCTAATCTACTTTGTTGAGTATAATTTGGAGAATCAATTCTTGATTCGTTTTTCCAGAAGTTTCAGGCTTTAAGCCCTGAGTTTTACATTGCAGTAAAGTCTACATTCATTGAAACGAAAATTACAAAGAGTAACGGTGTCGGACAATTCCCTCTTAGCTAGCACAGTAATTGCTAAATTAACTCCAGACCACACGATGCCACTTAAATTGTTTTTATGGCTAATTTGATCTGTTCATCCTGCTCAAGTGAACTCGACCAATCGGTGAGTCCATCTCCATCTTCCTCTTCCTCTGCATTTCCTCTGAACTCCAACTCTAAAACTGAAGAGACCCGGGACCGAAGAAATCCATTTCTTCCGACATGCTTTAGGTCCTGACAATTTCCCTCGATCGTCTTCGAGAAACAAAGTTCGGAAATGTCTTTTGAATAAAAGTGAAATCTTCCCAGGTGGCATCAGAAGGAGCGAGATTGAGCCACTGTGCAGTCGGAACTCCCTCCCTTGTAATTATTCTTTTATCCAGTACAGCCACTGGTTCGATTTTGATATGTCCATCTTCACTTGCTAGAGGTAGTCCTTCCATGGAACAGCATGAGTGCCCACATGTTTTTTGAGTTGGCTAACATGAAACATCGGGTGGATGTTGGCTTGTTCCGGCAATTGTAATTTGTTTGCTACCTTCCCCACTCTGTAACACTCTGAAGGGGTCATAAAACTTAGATACGAGCATTAGTGTCCCTCTTAACCCGAATGCAGTTTGTCTCTTAACGTTGCAATTTCAGATACACCATATCTCCCACTTGAAATTCTCTTTCAGATCTCTGTTTATCTGCATAATGCTTGATTCTGTTTTGTGCTTGGAGCAAATTCTATTTGATCTTTTGGTCAACTGTCGATATTCAAGACCAAGGGTCCCTAGATCGTGCTTATGAATGTAATTTGGGTTTCCTTTGTCTAAAAAATCAGAGACTGAAAAGAATAAGAAATATGATTGTTTCTTTATTTAGTCACGTGCCTTGACAAAGTACAAACCGGTAGCTTGGGAATGTAAATACTAATGCTAATATTGTTCTTCTTCTGTGTTATGTTGTGTCCTCATGTCTTGAATCCTTGCGCAGGCTTCCTATGTATACCTGATAAGGGGATGGCAGTTGTCATCTTCTAAAAGGTGTCTTCCCGTCAAAAGATGGCTTCTCGTCGGGAGGTGTCTTTTAGTAAAGAGATGTCTCTTCATAGAGAGTAACTTTCAATTGGTTATCTGTACCCGTCAAAAAGAAACCTCCGCATGTGTAGTCTTATGCGAGGGTAACTATCTTTCCGACCAGTTTTAGGTCAGGAAGAAGACTATTCAATGCATAACTAGATTGCTGGTCGGAGCAACTAAACTGGTTATTCCCGAACAGCATATACATAGTTGGTCGGGGTAAATAAATAAGCTATCCCTGATTAGTATATGCATAGCTGGCGGGGGTAAATAAGGCATACCTTATCTCCAACCAGTGTTAAGGAACTAGTCAGGAATCCTTTCAGGTGACTAAATTTGACTCTAATCAAAGTCGTAATCAGATAATAGACCTTGGGCCTTATATTTTCTTATAGGCTCTTTTTATTTATAATCGTGTAGACCAAAAGGTAAAATAGGACATACTAATCCTTATTTCACTTCTGTCAAAGCGATTTGCAACTTGATGAAGTTGATCATCCTGGTCTCGCTAAGCGTGCTCCATCAATCCGTGAAATTGTCTTTCCATTTCAATCAATCATATGAAGGCCAGACCTAAATAAAGCCACTTCAAGAGGCTGACGGTGGTGCAGCAGGGTGTAAGGGTTGTTTAGCCATGGTGGCGGGACAGCTCGGCGGCGTTGGCCGAGGGTCGTGTTTGTTTTAGTCTCAGTTTGTTGCTCGTTGTATTTTTCTCTTCGGAAGCTTTCTTTCTTCTTAATTAAATAACAGAGCTCCTGTCCTAAGTTTCGAAGAAAAAAAAAGAGGCTGAAGCAAAGTTCTGCAAGCTAAACCATGGTGCCGCAACCATCACGGGGGTCTGATAGTTTCGTAAGGCCTTCAGGAAGGTGTACCCTTCACTCCTTCAGCTGTTCACACAAAGGGGTATCTATTCCTTGAGAAAAGCTTTTGCATTATTCCAGTTCGCAGAGTTTCAGATGCTTTTCTACACACACTAGCTACTACTTGGAGTTTCAGGTGTACTTCTAGGCATGGCAAAACTTTACATTCAACAGACAAAGGCGTGATTGTGTTGATTGAATGAGAAAGTATATCTGAAAAATTGCAAAATATTCAACTTATTTGTCATGTAAACAAGTGGAGCTCACTCCAAGTATACGATCTCATAGCTTGCATGGCTCCAATAGATTTTGGGAATATTTATTCCATTTCACCAGCATTTTGGGAACATTTATTCCTTCTTACCATGTTTGTCTACACAGAGAAGGTTTCTGGTTTCACCCCCCTCAAACCGAACCTCTTTTGCTTCCTACTAACCTACTCATGAGCATGCAGCTTCGACTACAAGGCTTTTTGTGACCCCTCCGCATGGATCTCCGAAGTACTTCACCGACACTGGCACACTGCAACTGCTCACCCCGACGCAGGCCTGCAGAGTTTCCAGCAGATATCGTCAGCGTCTCGCAAGAAAAACAGTACGTGCACTGAGAGGCATGACAAGTGTGCAAGTGGAGCAGACTGGAGTTACCTCCTGAACAACAGCGAGAGCCCGAGAGCTGTTGCATACGCCGTGGTTGTAGTTCCCACAGGTGCCACTCGGTGTCCCGAAGCTTGCAAACTTGATGCCGCTGATGACCTGGCCTGCTTTGGGGCACTCCAGGCGAAGTGCCGGTCCGGGTCTCTGCACCTTCTGTTGGGGAGAGATCCAGCTATCGATTTGGGTGGCATGCGCCTCTGACACGTGTGCGCATACAACCCCTGTCTGCCTCGTTGTGAAGGATATCTTGCTTGGGTCACCACCAAACTGCTCGAAAAGGACTAGATCATTGCTGCCTGGTTGGAGAAACGAACGGGGTATGTGATACCTGTTAACAAGGTGAGAAATTCAATCAGTCATTCAATTCTGGAAGTTCCTATGTTCCGTGTGCATCATGAGAAAACATGATTAGAGTGGTCAGTATCACGGTGGTCGTAAAATCCAATGTTGGAACTGTGTGGCCTTCATGTTTCGATACTGACAAATATAGTAACATTGCAATATTGAAACAAAAGATAAGTGTGGTGAACACCTAAATGCTGCATTTCCCCGAAAGGGTGCTTAATCATTTTCCATATGAGAACATATAGAACATTAGAATCGGCTCAGCATGTAGGGAACAAAACATAGTAGTATGAAAGTATTCCTGGTGGTTCTGAGCTTTTGCAGAATTCTTACAGAGTTTGAGATGGCTGCCCACATTTCTTTAGGCATTTGTTTGAACTGTAAGCTCCTCTGTAGTTGCATGAATTAACACAACCGCTTTGTGGAGCCAGATTTGTTGGCCAGTAGCGACCAATGCTCTGCCCATTCACCCATGCCTCGCCTTTCCCCATTCCCGTGAAGTCTATGGCAACAGGATCATCACCTGCAGGAGCTGTAAATTTGGTCTGCATTTGGGGAATTGCAGTTAGCACATTGATTTCATGGTAAAATTCAAATAAATGGATCGGCCAAACAAATAGAATGTACATCTGTAGCCTTATGAGTTCATAGTCATATTACATGTATTCAAATGCCAAATGTAGCATAGTTTCTGGGTCAGAGGATTATACTGACCTTATACCAGATCAATGGTTGATTGGTTGGGTAAGCGTTGTCTGAGACCCATTCTGGAGAGGCCTCTGAAGGATTATACAGATGCAAGTCTTCTCCTCTGAGTCCAATCTGAAGGGGCAAAAATTAGGTGACCACAGTCCCACACTAATAAAGGGATTTCAAAACAACATTTACCAATAGTTAATAACTCAGAAACAGTAGATAGAAGTGTGTAGGGTACTTGGTATGTCCAATCTGTAGAAGATAGATCGACTGCACCATTTGGTCCACTCAGCTTTACTGGACCGGTAATTCCAGCACCAACCAGGTCAAAGAATGCACCATAATTCTGAAGTAGAAGAGGTGTTGAGGAAAAAGCAATGTTAACAACTTGGTATGGAGTTGGAGATATAATTTTACTTTTTCGAATACCTATTGTGAAATGTTAAGGTACAGATGGATGGCAAAATGGAGCAGAATATTCCAGGTGAAAGAAGAGTATCTCTTCTAACGTGGAGATTGACTTACCGACAGGCCAACTGTTGCACTCAGAAGATCTATTTTATTCTTCCCAGGTACCAGTGTAATTGATGTTTGCAACGAGATGAGTGAGCTGCTAGCACTACCCTTACTACTGCCTGGTAAGATTTTAACACTTACATTTCAGTACACAAATACGACTTATGTATGGAAGACCAATGTTCAGAATTAACATCGCGATTCAAATGTCATCTGAAGAAGTTTGCATCGTCTTCTCAAGCATTACCTGCCAATTTGCCATTGATGTAGACCTGAAGAACATGTCCAAGTGAGTTGACAAGCAGATTGGACTGGCTGCCACTTAGATAGGGTTCGTCGCCTTTAACAATGATGCTGCACAAAGTACATTTAACAGAAACCGGTGAGTGAACTTGTCACTGCCAGTTGGCTAATTACTAAATGCACTATTACAGCTAGGCTTGCAATCCCTGTACCTTTTTGAGTACCACAGGAAATCACTGGCATCTGCCGTGGTGTTTATCTGCTCCATCAGTCCAGGTTTTGTCAAGGCATTCTCCTTTGTGATGCCAACAGGCTCTATGGCGTAGCTCCAACCAGACAAAGCGAGTTCCGGCGCGATGGACGAACCATCAGACGCTTGAGTGCTGGTCCCCAGGTACCTCATTTCTGAAGATGTTACCTGAGAATTGATCTGTGAATAGTAACCACGTGTATCAGAATCAGGTCCATGGTCAAATGCTCTTTCCCCAAATGCAGTTCTGTTTTAACAGGTGAGAGCAAGGAATGCACAATCACATACCTGAGCAGTGTTCAGCACCACATTCTTGCAGTCAGGAAGGATGCTGACAGACCACGCAGGGAGTTTATATGCTTTGCCATTGAAGGTGACAATTTTGTCAGATTGAGCATCTATATTAGCAAGGAATGCTGCGCATACTGAACCAGCCTTGTATACGTGCGCCTGAAGCCAGGAGAATGCAGATATCATTATGTACACCCGAGCAGACCATAAAAAGGTAAATATTCTTCCTGAACAAGATCTACTACTTTTCTACTTCTGCAACGTTGAATTGATGTGTCTTTCTTTTCTGCTAAATTAAGAGTTGCTTTTGGAAAAGAGGATCACATACCTCAGCATTTTGACCCAGAGAAATGTATGATGGATCAGTTGCTATGAGTGCTGGTTCGCACAGCTTTATTGCCTTGTGCACATCCCTTAAGTGGCCCCATTTGGGCTGCCTGACTAGTCCTGAATCACATATTGCGAAAAGGGCAGATGCATTATTGGGATATAAAATTTGTAAAAAATAATGTAGAGAATGGCTAAGTAACACTTGAGTGTTTTTTTGGTTTGTGAGCACTCAACTTGGGAGGCCTATAAAGAGGAGGGTGGTGGAGAGAGATGGCAACTTTGTAGTCTTTGGATCTAGATCCAAAGGCTACAAATTTAAATGCTCACAACCCAAAAAATATGTATCCTACTCTCCTTATCCATGTAAAATGTGACAGTGCCAGTGATCCCCAAATATCAAATTTCTATATCAATTAGACCCAGTTGTCGTTGTCAAGCGGTATATAACTTATTAACTTGCCGCTGACAATCTCGCACGGTTTCAGTAGTTGCGGCAAATATTCAATCTACAATAGGAATTCATCAAGCATCCCTGTTCTCATCAAAGCCATACATAGGAGATGAAACATTCTTGCCCAAAAAATCTCGTAGACACTAATGCCAGAGGTAAGCTGAAGCGCGATGAGATCCTCTCATGTCGAGTTCTCTGACGTTGGGTCACTGACGTGTAGAGTTCTCTGACGTTGGGTCATTGACATCAGTGACCTAACGTCAGAGAACTCGACGTCAGAGGAACCGGATCCAGCTGAAGCATGTCCACTAGTTAAGGAACCGGATGGCGCAGTTCCCAGTCCAGGAACTCAAGAAGGAGACATGGCCAAGGCAGGAAGGCGCTCACCGTACTCGTCGATGGGGGCGTCGTAGTCGTAGCTCGTGGCGATGAAGGGCCCCCCCGAGCTGCGGTCGAAGTTTGTCCCCCCGTGGTACTGCCAACGACGATCCAAGGTTACAAGGAAACGCAGAGCAAGAGAGAGAGAGAGGAGAGAAAACGAGAGTAATTAAGCGTATGCGCACCATGTAGTAGTTCTGGAAGGTGCCGCCGCGCTGGTAGAAGCGCGCGACGGCGAAGGCGAGGTCCTCGGCGGGGCGGTAGGGCACGGCGCCGCCGAAGGAGAGGAACCAGCCGCTCCAGTTCTCGGTCCAGAGCTTGGGCTTGCTGCTGGAGCTGGGCGTGAACTGGTCGCAGTAGAACCCGTTGCAGGTGTTGATCTGCGTTGCGTTTCACGGCAAAAACGTTGTTGTCGGCTCACGGTGCTCATTCACGTGCCGCTGGTAGCAAGCGGATGATCGACTTACGATGGGGTCGGGCGCGTCGGGCTGCTGGCACATGACCCACGGCACGCCGGTGTCGAGCGAGACGGCCATCCCCGCCGCCCACCGCATGTACGCCTTCCCCGCCGCGCCGTACGCCGAGTCGATGTTGCCGTACTCGTTCTCGATCTGCCACCACACACACACAGTCAAATACATTACACGGCTGCGCGCGGCACCGCCAGCACACCGACACCGGCGCGGGCGCGGCCATGAGATCAGGCCGGAAAGGAGCTAGCAGCAGCGTGGACCTGAGACAGGATGATGGGCCCGCCCTGCGACGCGTAGAGCCCCGCCCCCTTCATCGTGCCCACCACCTTCGCCGTGAACCGCTGCATCTCCGTCTGCACACACGCACACCAAGGGGAAACACTCGGCATCGGTGAGTCAGTGATGGTTCGATGGATTGGTTCATCGAGCTGCATTGCCTATGCCTACGCTGCTGTGCGTAAGGGCAGAATGAGGGAGGAGAGCCATGGAGAAACGTGACCTTGAACGGCTCGTTGTCGGTGCGGAATTTGATCCCCGGGATGAAGTGCAGCCATAGCGGGAAGCCCCTGCAAAGCACCGTCAATTCGTGGAAGTAACGAGCTTCTGCCACCGACTGACAGGGAGATCGAAGAATGAAGAGGCTAGCGTAGAGTGTTAGGCTGACCCGTAGTTCCACTCGGCGCAGACGTATGGGCCGATCCTGAGGTGCACGTAGAGGCCGGCGGCGGCGACGGCCTTCACGAACCTCACCAGGTCCTTCCTGCCCCCGAAGTCGTACTGTTGCACGCGTTGCAATTCTTGCCCATCAGAATTACCAGTACTGCTTACCGCAGTAATCTCTTTGCACGCGTTGGAAGTATTAATTTGTGTAACAGTAATAACAACTCATGTTACTACTTTAAAGCTATTAATATAAGGCATGTAGTTTGAATAGAAATATAAAGCTTATGTGTAGATTTAATAAGTCTTTCCTATTACACCATTATTTATTCTCTCTCAACCATATGTATTTATTTATTACCATCCATACAAAGTAGTATCTCTTATCTTCCAAAACAATTAAAAGGTACGCAAGTCATTTTTTTTTTATATCTTTCTTAATTTTGTTGTAACTTTAATCTTTATGTAAAATAAATAGAGTAATCAGTGAGAGAGGTTGATGGTATCGAGCTTGGAGCGGAGTACGTGCCTGTCCCCGGACGGGCTCGTGGATGTCCCAGAAGACGTACGTCTCGATGACGTCCAGGCCGCCGTCCTTGGACTTCTGGATCAGCCCCGGCCACATCTGCAACCGACCAGCCTCACCGTTAGCTAGCATCAACCAGCTGCTTGCCAAGAACAGAGGAGAGGGGTAGCACTAGCAGTGCGGCAAGAAAGGAAATGCTGACGTACGTCGGGGGTGCTCCGCGGGTAGTGGATGGACCCGGAGACGAGCACGCGGCGCACCCCGTCGATGACCAGCGCGCGGTGGTCGTACGTCACGTTGGTCGCCGACGCGAAGCAGAGCAGGAGAAGGAGCAGGGCCGCACGCGCCAGCGCGGCGACCGCCATTGCCGCCGGATCAGAAGAAAGTACACAACTTCTTGTGCCGTTCGGTGTACTAGCTAAGCTAGCACGGCCGGTATTAGCAGTAGTGGAGCGAGCACGCCGAGGAGGAGGAGGAGGAGGAGGGGTTGCTCGGTGGGAGCGGTGAGAAAAGAAGGAAACTGCAGCTAGCTTGGAGTGGCTTCCCGGGCGAAATGGACACGAAACGGAGCACTAGCTTAATACCCCCACACAAGCGAAAACAAGTCGCTTTCTCCCGCGGCGGCGTCTTCCTCCTGTGGATGCGGTGCTCTGCTGCTAAGATGGCGCGCGGCAATGGGGTGGGTGGATCCTTCCCCCTTCTGGCCCGGCGTCTGGGGTATGCGGTTTAACTTGTTGCTACTTGCAAGCAACGGCAATAATGCCGCCGTGCATCCGCGCTTGCTCCCGGGGCGAAACGAAATGGATTGACGGAGAAAGAAACTAACTGCTACCGCGACTAGTTAATGGTGGCGTGATGGTTCGGTGGTACACACGGCATGGGTGGGGGAGTAATGCCATTGCCACATCTTCCTTGCTTGCTTTCTGCAGCTAGCGACGTTAATATCGCCCTCCCCTACCTCCCTCCCTCCCTCCCTGCGCGTCTGCATCAGCTTGCCACCTTACTAGCGTACTCCGTGCCGGTGTGGCCGACCAGCGTTGTCGCTTGTTCGTCTTACTAGAGTAGCGTTAGTACTGCTGCTACTGCTACTCGGGTGAGGTCAAGAACGGCGTTGTCGCTTCCCGTATCGCCTAGCCAAGTGAGACGTATGATATGCTGCACTACATTGCTAGCTAGCACTACTGGACTTTGGAAGCCAATTATTTTGCAAGTTTGGTTCTTATCTGAATTGGATTGTAAATTTCTGCGGCAGGTACATATCGGCTTCCATACTGCAATAGGTAGATCTGCCGCACTCATGCACTATGGCATGTGATGTGTTACGTTCTCATACTGCAGCGGATGACACGTATACCCCCAATCCGTCCGTGATCAAAAAGATAGATTCGATTTGTAATTTCATTCGAATAAAATCAAACTCGTAAATAGAGGATGAAGTTGAGAAAGCAAAAAAACTCCTACCAGTGTCGTGGACCGTAGCATGTGGCGCTCTTTTCTTTGGAGGGTTTGAAATGACGAGGGTAAAAAGTGGTGGCTTGGGGCTGTGGAAAATGATGCGGCGGACGACGACACAGCATACGGAAACAAGAGTGGGTTATCGCTGCCGCGCTTGTGTCGTCAGGCCAGAAAAAAAATGTGAAATGTGAAACAACCCAAAAATTCAAAATGAATTTAACTTGGAGTTAATTCAAATTTCGAGTTCAGATGTGAATTTGAAATTTGAAATTTGCTTTTGGAGTTTGGTTTGTTTCGTTTTGGTTTTCGCTTGGGCCAATTTCTTTTGGGCCTTCCGGCCCAGTCTCCTTTTTCTCTTCCCGTTGGCCTCCTGGCCTTCGGCCTCCTCCAGCCAATGGCTGGCCCGACCACTTCCCGGCCAAGCCTCGTCCGCCGCTTCTCGGCCTTGCCCACTGTCACTACCTTGCCGTGTCGGCCAGTTACGCTTGTACCAGCCCCGTGCCTTGCCTTCTGCCCGCCAGTAAGCCGCTTTATCCGCTGCCCTTTCGCCCGATGCCGCCATGTATTGCGCCGCGCCATGGCGTGCCTGATACGCTTTCGCCGCCATACCCGCCAGTCCTGGTCTCCCGCCGGCCGCCTCGGCGATCTGTCGCTTTGCTGCCGCTTTCGCCACTGCGCCGCTTAGCCCCGCCATATGCCTTGTAGCCGCCTTCGCCCGCTCCTGCCTTATCGGCCTCGCTCGAGCTCGCCTTGGCAGTGGTCGCCGCTTTCCTCGCCCGAGTGCCCTATAAAGCCACCGCGCCCTCGTCTCCTCCTCGCCCGCTCCTCGCCTCCCAGAAGCTCCGCCTCTCTCGCCGACTCGTCCTGGCCCCTGTGCCATGTGCCATGCCTCTCATTCCCCTTTGAACCCTAACCCTAGCCTCTCTCCTCTAGCCGCGTCGCGCGTGGGCCTCGCCAGCGTCGCCTCGCGCTTGGTGAGCTTGCTGGCCGGCCCGGCCGCCGCCCGGCGTCCACGCCACCTCGCCAGTGGCCTTGGCCCACTAAGCCCAACTCAGTAGGCCCGGCCTGTTGAAAGCGATAAAAGCGATTTTGGAATTTAATTAATTTAAATTAATTCAAAATCGCTTTAAATGCCGTAAAATCCCTTAAAATCCCGAAAATTCCGTGAGCCCCGAAACCCACCAAATACACTACCCGAACTGCTTCGATCCATCGAGTCCAAAAGCCCTCCGTTCCTCAATCCGAGTTCCCAAAATTCGAATTGCCCAATTCGCCTTTTTCTCTCTCGGCAGGTTACGGTTTTAGATTTCGTTTCGTTTCGGTTCTTTTTCGTTTCGTTTCTTTATTTGTCGCTCGTTCTTGTCGCTTAGATCCAGACGTTGGACAATTCGAGCGATCCACCTGGAGCCGAGTCGTTCCCGAGCACCGCAGATCCCGGAGAAGTTCCCGAGCGACGTTGATCCGACTTAAGCCCCGAACGACTACTTCGACTTCAGTTCAGCCGATCCGATCGCCGAGCAAGGCAAGCCGTACACCCTTGATCATGTTGATCCCAAACATGCCATGTATTACTTAGTAATTACTTTGTATCGCATTATTTTACTGTATGTTGAATTATTGAAAGCAGTATTTTAGAATGACATGATACCTAGGTAATGCCGAATTGATCATGAAACCTCCTTGAAATTATGGAACCAGATTAGGTCCTTTGTAACCCTAGATAATTACTATTACCCCCTGTTAAGTTAATTACTGTTAATCTTGTAGTTAGCTCAAATGCTTTCGAAAATGGAAATAAAATGCTGTCGAATCTCTGATTCGGATGTTTGAGAAAGTGGTACAGTTTGGGGGACAGAATCGGATAAATCCCGGAGTGGGTGTAACTCCGATCCCTGGCTGATGATTAATGCCTTGGTTTGTATGGTGGCCGGTATTATGGGATACCGGATCGGGTTTGCGGATGAAGGCTTGATCTTTGGCAGTGTAAGGTTAACAACCCCCTTGAGCAAAGTAAACAACTTAAGTATCCGCTCAACCACGCAGTCGGACTAGTCGACCAGGCTAGTATCCGAGCATGGCTCGATAAATTAATCATTCCTGAACCTAAAACCGGATTCTTTTGGTGGCTACCATTCTCGTGAGAGAATGGGGACCGGCCTTCCTGGCAGGAAGAGCACTGGAGGGGTGGAACGGGAATGGTCCTTCGCGACATTCTTGGTTCTCACAACGGTAGACGCTAATGGGGACCCTGAGTCCAAGGTAGCGGTACTATCGGTTAACAACTAAACCAACAGGAATGGTTAACGAATTGTTGTGATCATCTCGACCGACCGCATGTATTCTAGTTGCCTGTGAGTAACGGTCGTTGATATCTTGTGGGTAAAGCTGAGCACCTCTGCAGAGTTAATCACGATGGTATTCGAATACGCCGTACTTCCGGTTAATGAAGTTAAGTTTGAACTGGGGTGATACCCGTAACCAGGCTCAAGTTATTGTTTGGTGAATTTGGAAGAAGTTGGTTAAGTGTTGTGAACTTGTGAAACCCCCCCTAACTATTATTTATGGTTTGTGCTTCAAATGTAAAATGAGTTAGAAAATAAAACTGCATCCAGATACTTAACCCTATTGCCATCCCTTTGGATAATCCCCTACATGTAGTATTCAGTGTTTCCGTACGACTTGTTGAGTACTCCCGTACTCACCCTTGCAACCCCCGCCCTTTCAGAGTTTGAAGAAGCTGGAGCGTTTCCGGAGTTCGTAGTTGGCGATTTTGTCTGGTTTTGAGGTCTTGGTCTTTTGCTCAGGCCTGCCTGTGCGGTGTTTTGATTGTAAGTTATTCGGGCCCTACTGCGCCCTCTTTTGTAAAAACCCTGGCCGTTAGGCCCTATATTGAATAAAAAGAGTTGGATTTGCTTTTGCCAGGTAATTGTACTCTTGTTTTCCAACAGTTAGTCTTCCTGGTAATCATGTTGTGAGTTCACGATCGCTTCTAAAAGGCGGTCCGTCACAAGTGGTATCAGAGCCTTGGCTTGACCATAGATTAAGACCTTAGGTTTGTATAGGAAAATTTTACAAAAATTATTTCCAGCTTACAAACAAAATGAATTGCGAAAATATAAGTATTGTTGCTTCTCGTCCTTCCCCTGCTACCTTATCTTCTTTAGAGTTTTTTTTCCCCTCTCGGTTTTGTTTTAAAAAGTTTCGTCTGCCCGTCTAAATTTCAAAATCCTCGTCGATCTTCGCCAGCAGCTTGGAGGTGACGTCGTCGGCAGTAGTTAGACCGTTAGTAGTAGAGGTTGTGCCCCTTTAGGTCTTTTGGTAGTGTAAAATAGGTTGTTTTGGATACCTTATGACGGTATTCTGAAACAGTCTATGTATAAAAGCTATGTTTTCTATCCCTCTGTAAATTGTTTGCATTAAGTATCCTTATACCTTCTGGCCAAAATTCCACTAATTCTTCTCCTTTCGTCTTGCTTCTCACCTACTCAGTCTCTCCGCACCTCATGTTCTAAATCTTACTTACCTTCTGCTTTACCCCAAAACCCTGCTGCAGACCGAAAAGAGAAAGACAGAATAAGACTATGGCAGATTTTGGATCAGAGTTCCTGCATGACAGTTCGAGCAGTAATAAAGAATCAGTAAATCACCCAGTCAACCTAGCTCAAATACTGGCCATAATGGAAAGAAACAGACAACAGGCAGAAAGGCACCACACGCAGTTATTAGAAGGGATTTTGGAACAGCTAGTTGACAGACCTCAAGGAGACGCCACAGGAAATCAGGACCGACAAGAGGAAAGTGCAGTAGTGGGATTGAAAGTGCATCTAGGCCCCTAAATTGGTTTTGGTTGATTAATGACAAACGATTAAAAGGACTAATGTCTTCAATGAGTTTGTGAACAGGTAAAAGAGTAAATGTGAGATTCTCTACATGCGAAGGAAACCCTCAAACGAATTCAAGCGAGTAAAACGGCTTCGTAATTTAATTTTTTCTATGCTTTGTGTCGTAGGAATGCCGTACTATTAAGAGGGATGCATCGTAGATGATCTAGAGTAGTCTCTATGCTCAGATGAATGTTACTTCAAATCTTATTGAGACCCTAAGTTATCGCGCATGCACCGGAATGTGTTTTTATCAAAGTTCAAGTCGGACATTCCGATCTTACATCGGAAGTTCCGATGTGACCGGACATTCCGATGTGCATGCTTGCTTCATCCGATGCGTGGAAGATGTATCGGAAGTTCCGATATTTACGATCGGAAGTTCCGACACGTTGTAAAGCTTTCTAGGGTGCTCTCTCAGAAGATCGGAAGTTCCGGTATTTGACATCGGAAGTTCCGATGTGTTCTAACCTGAAAAAGGGAGTTCTCTGGATTGATCGGACATTCCGATATATTGATCGGACATTCCGATGATTAAGTCGGAAGTTCCGATGTTGATATCGGATAGTCCGATGTGGACTTAGAAGCATTTTGTCAAGGGCATTTCTGGGAACATCGGAAGTTCCGATGTTGACATCGGAAGTTCCGACGCATCTTGTGTAACAGCCAAAGTGCGCTCGAGTTCTGATTATTTGTACATATCGGACATTCCGATGTTGATATCGGAAGTTCCGATATGCAGCTGAGTGGGAGTATAACGGCTAGTTTTTGCAAGAAACTATAAATACCCCACCCCTCTCTCATTTGAGGGTTACACACTCTATTTGGCAGAACTCTAGTGCACCTTGAGCCCTCTCTAGTCTACTTTTGAGCCTTCCTCTTTGATCTTAGGGATCATCCAAGAAGTGAGGACTAGAAGTGAGATTTGGAGCTAGAGTGACAAGCAAGTGTCTTCCATCTTGAGCATTAGAGTGTTCCTCCAAGATCGATCAACGTGCATTTGTTACTCTTGGAGGTTGAAGGACTCCTAGACGGCTAGGCGTCGTTCACGAGCTCCCAAGGATTGTGGGTTGCCGTGAAAAGTTTGTGAAGGCCGGCTCCGCCTCCGAAAGGAAAGGAACCAAATAGTGGAACCAAGCCTCAAGTGTGACCGAGGTTTGGGAGGAAAGGGTTGGAAAAGACCCGGCTCTTTGGAGCTTCCTCAACGGAGACGTAGGATTCCCTCAAGAATCCGAACTCCGGGATCAAATCCGCGTCTTTGTCTTCTTTACTTAAGCTTGTCTCTTTATTTAGTCGTTTTATCGTTCTTAGATTGTTCTCAAGTTTATTACTTTCAGTTATTAATCGTCCGTGTCAAAAGTCGATCGGACATTCCGATCTGGAATCGGAAGTTCCGATAATATCGGAAGTTCCGATCCAATACCGGAAGTTCCGATACTCTTTCCGCTGCGACAAATTTAGTTTAAATTTTAAATTGCCTATTCACCCCCCCTCTAGGCAACTTTCTCATTTTTTCAGGGATGTCTGCACGAATCCGACTACTTTGCCAGTGTCATTCCCGTGGAGATGGACATTCAAGCTAGAGAGATGAGAGAATTCTTGGAAGGATTACAGAAAAGCTTGAAATTCCACACCTTAGCTATCAAGGACCTGTCAGCTGTAATGGACAGATGGATAACAATCAAAGAAGCCCGAAATGATGTGGAAAGAATGAAGAAGAGAAAGAGAAAACTTCAACAGACATGGATACAGACTTCCACCCCGATCAGAGAAAGGACCCCAGCTCTCGCTCATGGATTTCCCAATAAGAAACAGGTAATAAAGGTAGAGCAGTCAACAACCGCAGCCACTCAGCCCAAAACAGTGAAGTGCTATAAATGCAATGGGAACCACTATGTCAGAGATTATCCCCAAAAGATTTCAGGATGTTTCACGTGGGACACCGGACACATCGAGGCAAGATCTGCCCACAGAGGGACCTACCAACTGTGGTGGCCAGATCACAGACGTCAGCCTCAGCCCCCACCAACGGACCGTCGGTGTCTCATCAACAGCAATCCCAAACCTGAGGATACCAAAATTTACCAGTTGAGTCAAAAGGAAACCCAAGCAGTCAAGGTCAGAACACTTCAGGACACGTCCAAGGGAGAATCAACCGTGTCATCGCCAAGGAACAGCAACAAATTGCCCTGTACCCCGTCACCACTCCCTGGAAATTCCAAGCATCCGAGAATAGGTTAATAGCTAGATTTGAATACAACAACTTGGATATGGAGATCCAAGGGATCAAGATTAGGACCAACCTGTACTAGCAAGAATGTATGGTCTGAACAATATTTTGGAAATAAAGCAGTGTCTTGACACATGAACTGTGCAAATGGTGGACAAAGACAGTGACTACTGGATTAAATCAGATTGCTTCCCTATAACATATCCCTAAAAGATGGAATGGAATTAGATTCCAAAAGAATAAAACAGTCTCAAAGTGGACATAACATCAGTTACAGAAGCCGCAGAAGCTACAAGTGTCAGGATCAAGAGTCAGGATGATAGTTAGATTCTAGTGCAACTTGGAGACGGAAATCCAAGAAGACTAAAATCCCAAGATAGTTTGTCATGGAAAAGGGATAGCCTGAACATCGTTCTGAAGAGGAATTGATTATTCGGACATAAGGTCAGGATGGATTGTACACAGAAAACAGTGACACCAAGGAGTACCACATACAGGAAATGATGGAACAAAATGATCAGAGAATTATAAAGGAGTCAAGGTCACATCAACGCCTACCACACTCGGATTAGACAACACACCCATGATTCAGGGACAAGTATAAGTTGCCTCAGAGTCATGACCTGTTGACCAGTTAAAGGAAGCCAAAGGATCCTCCGAATTGGAATAAAAAAAACAAAGTACCGTCAGTTGAAAGTCAGATAACCGGACAGTGAGAAGACCACAGTTGCTAAGCAGTATGGACCACAAGAGTTGGAATGGTTCTGTTGGACTCGCAGAATACCTGGCATATTTCGTGAACCCAATGAACCAAGTATATGGAGTATATGGACAGTTCATTGTAGTGTTTAGAAAAATTAGAGAACACCGGCTTGCGCCAGATTCTCTAGATGAACTTTGGTTGGATAAAACCACTTTCCTAAGTAACAACCTCGCTAGAGGTGGAGTAAAGATGGATCCCAGTGACAGGACATTTATGGAATTAAATCAGCCCGTCAGTAACAGAGTCATAAATTTTTCTGAGAATAGTGGGACAGAAGTTCAGTCAAAGGATTCTTCAGAGATAACCAAACCCGAGACTCTGCCTCTCAAGTAGTACAACCCTACAGATGGACATAGAAGAGTGAGGACAATTTCCAGGAATCCGAAAACAAAATTCAACGTCAGCACCAGTCGTCACACTCCCAAGAATCAAACCAAGACCCCCGAACAGATTTCAGTACTAAGGAGAAAGGATCGACAAGTGTACCGATACAGGATAAAAGAATGATTGAGTATGTTTTGTGACAACTCAAGCCGTACGAGGAAGATGACCCGATACATGATATGAAGCCAGCCTAGACCGTTCGTGTTTGGGAAAAAAAAAACTAAGGGGATGAAAGAAAAATGGATGGAGTCAAGTAAAGGATTGCGACTCTAGAGTTCAGTGCCATCCATGAAAAAGAGCTAGTGTGATAACTGACACCTTAAGCAGAAGGGCATGCTATCGCTCAGCTCGAGGAAAGAGCATCTCCCCACAGCTAGAGTCAGAGTTATGACAGTTAGGCCTGCAGACAGTGTCAGAAGAGTCACGATATTTCCCACAAGGTACAACCGGTTTATGAAGTCAGATTCAGTCAGCACAGCAGACAGACAAGGAAACTCAGAGACACGGAAGGAGATACCTGGAACTAAGCAGTCAGAGCCTAATTTCACGAGTGTTCCGGATAATGAGGATATAAGAGGATTGGTTTTGACAGAAGTTCACATACCTAAATGATCGATACCCAACGGAGCGCGAGAATGCACCAAGATTCAAGAAGGAAGAAATGAAGGAAGAATTGAGCAAACATGTAGTTGGATGTAACAGATGTCAGACAGATGAAGTGGACCACCAAAGCAGCAGTCAGATAGCCACAGTCACTTACAATGCCCGTGTGGGAATGAAAAGGAAAGGAAAACCTTGCCACTAGGTTACCTAAAAACTCAGCAAGGATTGACGACAGATAGAACATCACTTATGGAGTTGCCAGAGTAACTCACCTCTTACCTAACTGACAGATCGTCAGAAAGGACCAGTTGGCAGAATCAGGTTCAACTCAGATCGACAGACCATAAGGAGCTCCACTAAGTCAGATTGATAAGCTAGTTTAGCTCAATGTTCAGGGAAAGTCTGCATAAGGCTACAAGGACAGATTTGAGCTTCAACGCCGTGCACCACCCTCAGCCAGATAGACAAGCAGAGAAGAAACAGCCAAAATCTAAAGAAAGTGTTGAGAGCCTGCGCTCTAACACATGAGACGAAATTGGACCACTTATTGCCGTCCGCAGAGTCTCAGTACAGCCTCAGTTGCCAAGTCAGTCTGGATATGATACCCTTCGGAACCCCTTACGGAAGAAGTGTCGACCCCTTTTAATTTGGATAAAGACTAAATAAAAATGGCTTTGGACCACAGCCTATTTATGATACAGAAGATCAGGTGAGAGTGGTCAGAAAGTTGAAGACCGATATGATACGACGGAAGAGTTATGCTGAAGAAGGGACATTAGCTATCAAATCAGAGACTTCATTGTCTAGGAGTGATTCCATTTGAAGTCAGCACCGTTTGGATAAAGAACAGAAGCTAAGCCTAGCTAGACCGAACCATACCAGGTTTCTAACAGACCGTAGAAGTGACATGCGAGTCACAATCGATTCGAGATTTTTCAAGAGTTCACAAAGTATGATTCAGATTTCCCAATGTAAGAGACATTTCAGCCAAAGAATGATCAAGTACCGTCAAAGAATCGAACTTGCCTTATGGTTCACCGAGAAAGATCACCAAGATCATGGAAGTCATGAAGAAAAAGATTGAGTATAAGGTTGTCGATTTACCGAAAGTGTCGTGGGAGGATCACACGCTCGAAGGACCCTTGGAAAAAGGAATCACTATGCAGATAGTTTCCCAACCTTTCTCCCAGAGGAATAAATCTCGGGACTAGATTTGTTTTAAGTGGGTAGGTTGAAACAACCCAAAAATTCAAAATGAATTTAACTTGAGTTAATTCAAATTTCGAGTTCAGATGTGAATTTGAAATTTGAATTTTGCTTTTGGAGTTTGGTTTGTTTCGTTTGGTTTTCGCTTGGGCCAATTTCTTTTAGCCTTCCGATCTCCTTTTTCTCGCTCTGGCCTCGCCTTCGGCCTCCTCCAAACCAATGGCCTGCCCACCACTTCGACGGCCTCCGTCGCGCCTCGCTCGCTGCTGCCGCTGCCGCTGTCGCCATTGCCACGCTGTCGCCGCTGCACGCCGCTTCGCCGCCTTGCCGCTGCCGCCGTCGCCTTATCTCGCTGCCGCGCTTTGCCGATCAAGGCGCGCGCGCCATACTGCTGTTTCGCCGCTGCGCCCGCGCCACCTTTGGTCTCGTCGCTTCGACCTGCCTCGCCGCCTCGGCAGCGATGCCGCTGCCGCCGCGCGCCGCTTCGCTGCGAGCGCCGCACAGACGCTGCCCGCGCTTTGCGCCGCCGCAGCGCCGCCGCTTCGCTGGTGCCTTGTCGGCCTCGCTGAAGCTCGCCGCTTCGCGCTGGTCGCCGCTTCCTCGCCCGAGTGCCCTATAAAGCCACCCGCGCCCTCGTCTCCTCCTCGCCTGCCTCGCCTCCCTAAGCTCCCGCCTCTCTCCTCGCCGGCCTGCCCCGGCCGCCAAGGCTGGCCCCGCGCCGCTGCCTCCGCCTCGCTTGAACCCTAACCCTAGCTCCTCTCTCTCTCCAGTTGCCGCACGCGCTGGCCTCGCCGCTTGCCGCGCGCCCGGCTTGCTTGCCTAAGCCGCCGGCCGCCGCTCGCCCACGCCACTCGCCCCGTGGGCCTTGGCCCACTAAGCCCAACTCACCGGCCCGATTCCGTTGAAATAAGAAACGATTTTGGAATTTAATTAATTTAAATTAATTCAAAATCGCTTTAAATGCCGTAAAATCCCTAAAATCCTCAAAATTCCGTGAGCCCCAGAAACCCACCAAATACACTACCCGAACCGTTTCGATCCACTGAGTCCAAAAAAGCCCTCCGTTCCTCAATCCGGAGTTCCCAAAATTCCGAATTGCCCAATTCGCCCCTTTTTCTCTCTCGGCCCGGTTCTGGTTTCCGATTTCGTTTTCGTTTTCGGTTCTTTTTCGTTTTCGTTTCTTTATTTGTCGTTCGTTCTTGTCGCGCTAGATCCAGACGTTGGACAATTCCAGAAGCGATCCACTGGAGCCGAGTCGTTTCCTGAGCGTACCGCAGATCCCGGAGAAGTTCCCGGAGCAGACGTTGGATCCGACGGAAGCCCCGAACGACTACTTCGACTGCAGTTCAGCCGATCCGATCGCCGAGCAAGGCAAGCCGTACACCCTTGATCATGTTGATCCCAAACATGCCATGTATTACTTAGTAATTACTTTGTATCGCATTATTTTACTGTATGTTGAATTATTGAAAGCAGTATTTTAGAATGACATGATACCTAGGTAATGCCGAATTGATCATGAAACCTCCTTGAAATTATGGAACCAGATTAGGTCCTTTGTAACCCTAGATAATTACTATTACCCCCTGTTAAGTTAATTACTGTTAATCTTGTAGTTAGCTCAAATGCTTTCGAAAATGGAAATAAAATGCTGTCGAATCTCTGATTCGGATGTTTGAGAAAGTGCTACAGTTTGGGGGACAGAATCGGATAAATCCCGGAGTGGGTGTAACTCCGATCCCTGGCTGATGATTAATGCCTTGGTTTGTATGGTGGCCGGTATTATGGGATACCGGATCGGGTTTGCGGATGAAGGCTTGATCTTTGGCAGTGTAAGGTTAACAACCCCCTTGAGCAAAGTAAACAACTTAAGTATCCGCTCAACCACAGGTCGGACTAGTCGACAGGCTAGTATCCGACATGGCTCGGTAAATTAATCATTCCTGAACCTAAAAACCGGATTCTTTTGGTGGCTACCATTCTCAGGAGAGAATGGGGACCGGGCCTTCCTGGCAGGGAAGAGCACCGGAGGGGTGGAACGGGAATGGTCCTTCGCGACATTCTTGGTTCTCACAACGGTAGACGCTAATGGGGACCCTGAGTCCAAGGTAGCGGTACTATCGGTTAACAACTAAACCAACAGGAATGGTTAACGAATTGTTGTGATCATCTCGACCGACCGCATGTATTCTAGTTGCCTGTGAGTAACGGTCGTTGATATCTTGTGGGTAAAGCTGAGCACCTCTGCAGAGTTAATCACGATGGTATTCGAATACGCCGTACTTCCGGTTAATGAAGTTAAGTTTGAACTGGGGTGATACCCGTAACCAAGCTCAAGTTATTGTTTGGTGAATTTGGAAGAAGTTGGTTAAGTGTTGTGAACTTGTGAAACCCCCCTAACTATTATTTATGGTTTGTGCTTCAAATGTAAAATGAGTTAGAAAATAAAACTGCATCCAGATACTTAACCCTATTGCCATCCCTTTGGATAATCCCCTACATGTAGTATTCAGTGTTTCCGTACGACTTGTTGAGTACTCCCGTACTCACCCTTGCAACCCCCGCCCTTTCAGAGTTTGAAGAAGCTGGAGCGTTTCCGGAGTTCGTAGTTGGCGATTTTGTCTGGTTTTGAGGTCTTGGTCTTTTGCTCAGGCCTGCCTGTGCGGTGTTTTGATTGTAAGTTATTCGGGCCCTGCTGCGCCCTCTTTTGTAAAAACCCTGGCCGTTAGGCCCTATATTGAATAAAAAGAGTTGGATTTGCTTTTGCCAGGTAATTGTACTCTTGTTTTCCAACAGTTAGTCTTCCTGGGTAACTGTTGTGAGTTCACGCACTGCCCCTAAAAAGGCGGTCCGTCACAAAATGTTCACTGGTATTCTCTTCATTTTTCATGGGAAAAATAGCTTCTTACAAAAAAAATGTTACAAAAATAGCACCTTCTTCATTGTAGAAGGAGCAGAGAGTAACACCTCCGCGCCAGGGGGCCACGGCAGGCGGGTTTCTGTGGAGCCGGAGCGCAGGTGGAGGCACTTCCACGGATATGAAGTGCGGAAGGTACTATGCTACAATACCACAGAATGTAGCACAGTGCTGTGGCACGGAAGGTGGTGCACAATATGCTATTTTTATAAAAAGAAAATTTGGAAGGATGTTATTTTTGCAAAAAATAAATAAATAGCAGGCCAGATAAATAAATGAACATTTTGAAAAATATTTGTGCCGCGTCCATTGGGAGTCGGGAGGGAGGAAGTGAGGACATGGAAAATGGTAGGCAAAGTACACAACTGTTGCAAGAGAGTGAGTGACACTGTTTTTTTATCAGAGGAGAAACACGCTTTTGTGCTAAATACCGTAGATTTGGACCACTGTACTGGAATTCCCACCAAAACCATTCACTCTAGACGGGGTCTTACACTGTTCGCCAAGGCTCCTGATGTACAAGTTTTTTTCCAAACCAAACCATCATACAAAACCTTGACACTACATGAGAACCATGTGAGGCAACTGCCTACTCCCAAGTAATTTTGTAGGCTCAAGGTTCCTTTTTTTATCGAGGAAACTGGCTGCAAAATCTTTACCGGTGCGCTCGAATTTGGCATGAATTTCAGTTCAGAATTGACATAGCAGCACACGCACCTGCTACGTACGTTATGCGCCTGGTTGGTTAACACGCCTGATCGCACAATCAGAGTGCATGGATTATATGGAGTATAAAGACACCATTTGTAATGTATAAAACTCCTCTTTTTTTTAATTGAACGGTTGCAAATGTACGTGCTAGATCTCAAATTTCTTAACCTCGCCGAAGAGGAGAAAACCAAGAAGGCACTAGCTCGACCTCACGGTAGGTGACTGACTTACCTTTTCTCGATCAGTGGCCCATCTTATCGCTGTTGATCACTTTGACTAGCGTCTGAAATTGGCAGGACAGCATCCCCAGGACATGCGCATGCCTGTTTGTCAAAAACTGAGAGCGGCGACACAGAGTCTCTAAGCCTAACCCACTACGGACTTCAGAACCAAATGGCACTCTACTGCCTTGCAACTAGCAAGTGCTCGGCTTTTTTCGAGATCCGGTAGGTGACTGACTTGCGTGTTTTTTTTTTTATTGAGAAGAGGAATAGCAACGAGACAGAACATAAATAACAAGAAGATAAACAATAAAAAGAGAACTCAACGTTCGTCAGCTAAATTCGATAAGTACTTAACAGCCAAAACCACCGATTACATTCTAAAAACAATTTTTCTACGCAGCCAGACCCTGCAGCCCTTCACCTATCATAATCCTCTTTGATTTCCTTCGTAATCTGCGATATCTATTCGAATACACCGTTAAAATTTCTTGTATTATGTTCTAACCATGTATGCCTCGTAGTGAGAATGATGAGGGAATTGTAACCCTTAATCTGATCAGATCTCAATGAGTTAGGTATCGATGACCACCAGTTTTGAAGGATAGCATCATTGCTGGGTGTAAGCATGTGCTTTCTTATCCATAAAAAAAAAATTGGAACCACACTTGGAGTGCGAAACTGTATTGAATTAAGAGATGATTGATAGATTCTTCCTCCTGTAAACAAAGAAGGGATTTGATAAACATCATTCGGATGTTTTTGTTTGCTGAAATCATTCAAATCTGGGAGCATTGGATCATTGTTGAGATTTGGAAGTATTGATTACATCTGATCCTATGATTTGATCTAACGGTTGAATTTTTAATCCTACAATCCAAAATTTAGATATGTCGAGGGGTCGGATGAATCCCATAAATTACCTCGGGTGCCACGAGCGACACGGGCTCACTACTGCCCGAACCACCGGAAGGCCGTCCCCCGGGACGACCTAGTCGGGCGCCACGAACAGCGCGAGTTCGTCCCCGCCCTGGCCATCAGGAGGTCGTTCCTAGGGACGACCTTGCTGGGACCTGAGAAAGTCGCGTGACCTGGTGATTCGATGGCTCGTGCTCAGACGAGATGGCCGAGTTCGGAGTTGGTTGTTAGCCGACCTGACGTGATCCCGAGGTCGGTAACCGCCAGCTGCGTAACCTCCGCTAGTTCGTTGCGTTCTCCGCGGGAACATGGCTGGAGTATAGGATCTGTTAGTTACCACGTTGGACCTGGTCGAACGTGGAGTTAGTGGGCTTGAACAAGTACGCCCCTTTGTAAGCTATAAAGCATCCCCGCCGTGGAGGGGAGAGAGAGATACACACGAAAATATACACGAGCTGGAGTAGGGCTATTATCTCCTTCTTGAGAGGCCCGAACCAGGGTAAAATACTGTGTCCTCGCTCGTTGTAGTCCGGTGAGTCATTCCTCTGAGTATTCCCTCACGTGAGAAGGGGTCGCGGTTGGTCCCTCCACCAACAAGTAAGCTCGGCGGGGGCCTGCTCCCCAATCGTCGACAAGATATTTTTTAAGATATTATTTAGATATTATAGCTGAAATAGAGCTTTTGAAAAAAATTCGTATGGAGTTCTGATGCTTCACCAAAACAAAGCAGGATTTCTTTTATGCCCTGTAACTCTTCTTTCTTTTATTTTTTGGAAGAATGAATAGAACCACATCATCCACGAAGAGAGAGATAGTCTGTGATTAATTTTTCCATGGTGATAAACTCCGAAAAATGCCAGCTAAACAAGCTTGAGATATTAATTCATTAAGGACATCAATGATTAAAATAAAGAGAAGGGGCGAGAGGGGGAGGGTCTCCCTGCCTGCCTCAGCCCTGTCTGCCATGCCAAATTCTCTCTCCGGGGCTGCCATTAACCAAAACTTTTGTACTTGAAGTAACCAGAATAATAACAATCCAAGCTCCCCATCTAGGTCCAAAGCCTCTAGCAACCAAAACCTCCAAAAGAAAGGGCCATGCAACCCAAGTGCTCGACTTTGGTATGTCACAACTCAAGTCAACCGTAGTTGTTGCTATCTGCTCGTAAAAGTGGACAAATCGTACATCTGACACGCAACATGTAGAAAGCGTAACGATTGTGTTATTTCAAGTCTGACAGTAGTAGCTCTACCGAGTTATTTTGGGAGCCAGACTCGATGTGTTTTGCTACAGTAACCCTTTTCAAAAATAGCCTTTATGTGATAAAAATTTCAAAAATAATCCCTTCTCTCACCGCGAAAGACCCATTACCTGCCATGGTCTGATAGCGCGAAAGGCTACTAGCTTTGCGGCGGCGCGTGCAAGTGGGCACGCACCGCGTGCTATTGTGTTCCCCGTACGTGGAAGCTTGCTGCCACGGTCCCTGTGCGCGGAGGGTGCTTCTGCGCTCCCCAGCCATGGTAACTTAGTGGGCCCGGGCGGCTTTCACGCTAACCACGTCCTTTCATGCTACCAGAATACGGCAGGTGAGACGTATCACCTATCGGTTCTTTCACGGTAGAAACAAGGCTGTTTTTTTTTGGAAATTTTATCGTACAACAAATAGGTTTGAGAAAAAAAAACATGGGTGATGTACCACAGTAAAAAAAATCCCATACTTTCAACCTTTTAGAGCACCTCGAGATCGTATAACATAGTTATAAATCAGATCTGTCTAGTTTTATAAGGCATATTTTTCTCCGAGAAATTCCGAGCACCTCAAAATCTTGGCCGCCTCGCGCAGGGCCGTCATATCCGTGATACAGGCAACACGTTTCCAAATGCCGTAAGCAGCCAGCCAGGACAAAACATGTGCTGCTGCTCCATTTGCCACCTAGCTCAGAGCATCTCCAAAAGACTCTGTATCCTACTCCCCATCTCCATTTTTTAGCAAGTCTCGCGTGAAGCATGTCTCCAACAGACTTGCTATCCTGCTCCCCAAAATTTGCGAGCGGAGAGAGACTCGCTACATTTGGCGATTCTCTCTCCGCTCGCTACTTCGCTCGGCCGAACGGCTCCTCCATTCGCGCGGCCGGACGGACTGTGGTCCTCCTCCTCATCTCCGACACACACCCACCGGTCGCAGCCTCCGCCACCATCTCCAGCGGCTCTCTCCTCCCGCGATCCCATCCCGAGGTCGAGCTCGAAGTCATCCCTGCGATCCCATCCCGGTGGATCCCCAACCCCACAAGAAGGTCCCGGCCGGACGGACTGTGGTCCCCGAATAAAGGTTTCGGCGGATCCCCAACCCCCCAAGAAGGTCCCGACGGATCCCCAACCCAACACGATCCATCCGGCGGCGAATCTTGTACGGCGATTGGTGTGGAGGTGAGATCCATCCGGATTTGAGTGATCTGCTGCTGCTTCACGTTTTGTTGGTAAGGAGGAACCCTAGATTTCTTGGTTGTATTTGGATTTGTTTGTCGAAGGTGCTCTTCGTTGCGGATCTGTTTGTTGTGTGCATGGTTCATCTGATTCTACATCGTCACACGTTATCGATCATCTGATTAGGTTGTTCTATTATTCATCATCGCACGGTTTCGATCATGTATTGAATCTGTGAAAAATTGTGAACCAAATATAGTTCTTGCTGATGATGCCCAATTTGACTGTTAGCTATGGTTTCATTTACGACTTTCTACTGAATTTAGTAATCCTATGGTAGTATATTTACCTGAAGACTCTCCTCCTTTAAAAATCTCCGTTTTGAGATGATAGAAATATGTTTTGTTCATCCAAAAACAGTCATTTATCGATCCAAAAAAGACCAGCCAAAGAGGTACGACGGTTGTAGTGTTAGAACAATTTTTAGTCGCAAGAAAATGGTAAATTAGATCTGGTCCTTTGGGGAAGAAAGATTTCCATGTTATTGATGACAGGTAACTCTTCGGTAAGTTAAATATTTATTTGACAATGCTAATAAGAGGATGACCTGGCCTGCTCATTTAGGACTACTTTGCATACTACCATTAGCATTTTTTTTCCGAACCTAATAACAGAGTAGCGACTGCTCATCTCGGCCGTGTTAGTACAATTTGTACTCTTCCAATGCTCAATAGCCGTCAGACAATCAAACCAATGCTCAATCACCATGCAGCTTTGCAGCTTTGCACCAAATTAAGCTAATCTCTGTCTATATGTTTTCATTTTTTCAGATCACTTTATCACTTCTATTAGTTGGAGGAAAGGAACTTACAGGTAATACGCAGTTCTTAATAGCCAAATAATACAGTTGGAAATAAGTATGAAAACTGATCTGTTGATAGTAGAATTCAAAGAACAACATATCCGTAGCTAATGAACCACTACCAATTCTTTCCCAAAATGCAGGATTTGATACAATTGGTGCCTGAATTTGCGGGTGGCAGGGGTGACTGCAGGTTGTCCATGTTTTCTAAGCACTATCATGCTATATGTTGGTGGATGATAGTCTTGGTTGATAAGTCCAGTCATTAATTCTTCGGTCATGCACTTTTTTGCTCAACATAATTTCAGTATATGCATGCAAGGATAACAGGGGAAATGTTGCATCCATGTTTTTTTTTCATCCCAATACTACCATTTTTACTTATGCATGTCCATGTTTTATTGATGTGATCATGATTTTGATTGATGCTAATGTTTAAATTGATCAACTATGTGGGCGGAATATTCTATTATTCCTACTGCTAATCCTATTAATGATGTAGTATGTTGGTGTTCATGTTTTCTAAATGCTTTCCCATTTGTGAGGTATATCCATTGCATCTTCGCATAGTATTCATTGTTTGAAAAATTCCAAAAAAAAATCAGCCTTCAATTCTTGATTCATTTTCTTTAGCATGGGCATTATGCGCTGCAAAAGGTTATCAAAAAGTAATGCTTTAGTCACTTCACGTGGATATTGAATTTCTATGTTACACACTTTAAGGATTTAAATTCCATTGATGGTTTGGTACTACTGTGAACAGAATGAATGTCAATAACAAAAGATAGTTGCGATGGTCCAGAGTCTTGGAGCATTGTCACAGGCTTATGCCACATATTGTCATTAAAAAACCGTTGCAGTATTAGACAACGATGGGCTTCTGTAGATGTATACAGAATGATACTATTGCAGTGCTATCTACCAGCTGTTGGAATGCATGTTGAGGAAACTAAGACTTGAATAGTTGAAGTTAGTCAGGGGATGGCATTAGTGATGATTGATTTAGTTCTGTTGTGTTTCTCTCATTTTATTGAAGAATAGGGAATGGATTTAGCCATCCTAGAGGTAGCACTGTTCTAGGAACAGCATGTACATGATACTGAAGAAGTGTATTGTGAATTGCCCCATATCACTGGAAAATTAGCGGCCATGTTTTGCACCATGTCTAACAGTTGAAGGGATCTGTCTTTTTGTTGAAAGCCTGCATGGTTAGCAAACTATTATTGACTTAGCCTGCCAAAACGTTGTACTAATATGTCTCAGAGCCCCTCCTCCAAAATCTCCCTCTTCAGAATGCCTTGATTGAACTAATATTAATTTTTCTGTGGATTGTATGAAGTTTTTAACATATATTTTAGCAGAGTCAGAGCACAGAACCAATGTCTGTATCACTTGATTAGTGAAATTTGCCAGTCACCCCCACCGTATGGCATATAGTTACAATTCATAACAGCTATAGAAATGTGTATGAGCTATAGATGACTGAGCTATAGAAATGTGTATGAGCTATAGATGACTGAACTACAGCAATATCATACCGGAATATAGAAATGTGTAGGTACAGATAGATGGATGAGCTATTTTACAGTCGTTATAGTAGTCGCTTTGCAAAGAATGAATCAGTATATGCCCACAGGGATTAGTTTGATTTGCAAAGAAAATCTTCATATATGGCAGTGTTGTTTTATTCGCAAGAGATGTGTAGCAGCAACTATCATTGCTCATGTTGATGTTGATGCCCACAGGGGAAGAAGCCTAGCAAGGGAGGTAACCGCTTCTGGAAGAATATTGGCCTCGGTTCCAACTTTTTTCCCACACTACGACAAGTTCAAGGTAAGTAATTACCACCTGCCCTACTTTTTTTATCAGCTAAGAGTGCAATCACAGTGGTCCTTGATAGTTTTGTGCCTGCTGAATGGAAGTCAACATGGTAGCTATATTCTCAACATGGTAGCTATTTTCTCAACATGGTAGCTAGCATACAGTCGTTATATTTTCTCATTAGTAGTTATAAATGAAATGCCTGCTGCAACTCTAAATGAATTCGATGAGGAGGTTTGATTTTGAACTATTAGTGTTTATGGTTAATCACTTAATTCAAGAACAAACTGACACTATTAGTAATAGCTTGAATAACTTTATTTGACAGTTGATAGATATGTCCTTAACTAAGGCAAGCAAAATTTCATATGCTGTTACATGCTTACAAGTCTTCAATTTGATGACTGTGATGTATTCATCTTAGTGTACAATTTACTTACATATAGATGGATAAAGATTCAAAGAAAGTTGGTGAAGTGCATGCTTGGACAATTAAGTGCATAGAGGAAATCGCAACTGATATTAAGAACATAGTGAACGATAATTTTTCCCCTTCCTCATGCGAGAGTGCAAATGAGCTCAATCGACTCTTACTTGAGATCGAACACACTGCTCGCCGTCTTGATGGCCTTGTCATACAATCAGAAGACTTGATGGGGACAGCCGGTGTTGATCCACTGGAAGAAGAAGTAGACTCGGAGTTGCGCCCATATGACTATGAGACTGATGATTCGGATAGAATTACAGATCATCAATTTAGAGATGATGAAAGTATCGAGTCCAGTGGCTAGTGTTATTCGTGTTGTTCTTTTGAGCCCATACTCTAGTATTATTTGTGTTCAGACAATTAAGACGTGTCGTACTTTTACATGTGTTGTTATTCATCTTTGTTAAGTATTATTCGTACGTTTACATGTATTGTTCAGCATCTTTGTTAAGTTAAGTATTATTCGTACGTTTACTTGTGTTGTTATGCATCTTTGTTAAGTTAAGTATTATTCGTACTTTTACATGTATTGTTGAGCAACTTTGTTTAATTAAGAATTGATGCTTACAGTTTGTGCAATATGGATGACTTCTATGCACGTCTGTTGAGTGAGGGGGGAAGCGAAATTCGTTGGGAGGAAAGCCCCATTGGGGAGCAACCTTCTCTAGTTGACCATTCCAATCCCCAATCGAGAGCACAACCTAAAAGATCAAAGAACTTTTCGGAGAATGAAGATAATATGTTGATATCGGCGTGGCTTAATGTTAGTTTGGATCCAGTACAAGGGACCCAACAAACTCGTACCACGTATTGGAGTAGAATACATGATTACTTCCACGAGAACAAAACTTTCAACTCGGAGCGTTCTCAGAACTCACTTATGCACCGATGGTCATCTATTCAGGAGCATGTTAATAAGTTTTGCGGATGTTATGACCGCATTGAGCGTAGGCAGCAAAGCGGGACAACAGAGCAGGATAAGGTTTGTCCATATCCCTTTTTTCCTTATAACTGCATATGTGTTGTCCATGTTAATAAGGTACATGTTCTTCTGTAGATTGTCCATGCTAAATCATTGTATCAAGAAGAAGAAGGGCGATTGTTTGCGTACTTGCATTGCTGGAATATACTTCAACACCATCCAAAATGGACCAGTCATTTATCTCAGAAAAAGCAAAAAACATCGTCCAATGCATCTCCGGGTAGTTCCAGCCCTGTTAGCTCTAATGCAAGTCATATTCATGAAGATGTCGCTATCGCAGGCGATGTGCTCATTAGGCCAACCGGGTAGGAAGGCCGAGAAAGAGCGGATCCGCCACAGTAAAGCTGCAGCTTGAGAGTGGTGCAACAGTTCACTCTACATGGAAGCATTAGAAAACTTTAGGAAAGAAATGAAAGAAATGGAGCTTATTAAAGAGAAGAAGAAAGAAGAGCTGATTTAAAGAGCATTTGCGCAAGAACAGGAAAAGATTGCTCATGAGAAGGAAAAGATTGAGATAAGAAAAAATGAGTTTGAATTGAAGAGAATGGTTGAAGAAGAGAGAATTATGAGCGTTGACACTAGTCGCTTGAGTGGGCCACAACAACAATACTACCTGTCCTTGCAGAATGATATCATCGCTCGCAGATGTAATAGGTCCGATTGATGTATGAACTAATTATTGATGTAATAGGTCTGGTTCTGTACTAGATGAATTCCTTATTTTGCTTAGACTTGAGTTAGTGATGGACTTGAAGTTTAGTTGTGCAAAATCCTTATTACGATCAATATGCATTTGAACTATTTTGCAATGCTTGGGAATTGAATACATCAGAGTTGAAATGCATGAACTGGTACATCATAGTTGAAGGGAAAAAACTAGTACATCATAGTTGAAATGCATGAACTGCTACATCCCTCCATAACGGCGCCATAAGTGCTCGACTAGATCTTCTTGGAGCTGAGAGTGAGATTTTCTATTTCTGATGGATTGATGAGTTTGAATAAACTCAGAAAGCTCAGGTGTTCTTTCATGGGAGACTGCAACATTCTCTCCCATTGCTTCGTAATTGTAGTCCACTGCACCTTCATCCCGCTCATCTTCAATTATCATGTTATGCATGATGATACAAGCTGTCATGATATCTCTTAGTGCTTCCTCGATACCAAAACGAGCCGGGTCCACGAACAATTGCAAACCGAGCTTGTAAAACTCCAAATGCTCGCTCCACATCCTTCCTAGCCGCTTCTTGAGCTTCTAAAATGTTTTTCTTATTCCCTTGGGGAGCTGGTATTGTCTTCACAAATGTTGCCCATGAAGGATATATTCCGCCTGCAAGATAGTATCCCATTGTATAATTGTGACCGCTCACGGTATAATTCACTTCGGTGCTTGCCCTTCGGCTAGCTTTGCGAAGAGAGGGATCGGTGAAGAACATTAATATCATTGTGAGACCCTGGTAAACCAAAAAAGCATGCCATATCCAAAGATCTTATGGCAACGGCTTCTAGAATGATTGTTGTCTCATGCACATGACCAGTATACATGCCTTGCCATGCTGCAGGGCAATTTTTCCACTTCCAGTGCATGCAATCTATGCTCCCTAGCATTCCCGGAAAACCTCTTTCCTCGCCAATTGCAAGTAATCTAGCAGTGTCATTATCATTTGGAGATCTCAAGTACTCATCTCCGAAGAGTTCAATAATAGCTTTCACAAACCTTCTCAGGCTCTCTATAGCAAAGATTTCTCCAATCCTCACATAATCATCAATAGCATCCGCCGCTACTCCATACGCTAGCATCCGAAAGGCGGTAACCTTTGCAAAGAAGATAACCCAAGAATTCCAAAGACAATTCCTCTTCTCGAATGAAATAGTTATCATGCCCTTCTACAAAGATGCAATATGCGAAGAAATAAAGAACGATTCATTCAAACCTACGCCAAAAAGAAGGTTCACCATGACAGACGATCAAAGATAAAATGCGAACACATAAACAACGAATACTTCCATACCGCTACCAAAGAAGGTTGGGCCATAGATAGGAGGATCAAGAAAATAGTCTTCGAACAGTCTAGCATGTCCTTCTTGTCTATTGCGATGAACGACTTGATGGCCAGGAGTAGAACCGCCATGGCGTCGAACATTAACATCCCGATCTTCCATGTGTGCTAGGTATCCTGTTGTCAAAAGAAATACGTACTCATCATTTCTCTCAGACTCCTCATCTTCTGAGAGACATTCCGATACTAAATTTCGACGACTCATCTCGGTATTGTTAGTAGTGAACAACAAGAAACGTGCAATACTTCGAAGACCAAATGGGTATGTATATATAGACAAGAATAATATAGCCGTTGGAATTTACCCGTTGAAAAATATAGCCGTTGAAATATAGCCGTTGGAATTTAGCCGTTGGAATTTCGAATTTTAAATTCCCGCATCGAAAGATAGCCGTTCGAATTTACCCGTTAAAAAATAGCCGTTGACGTTGTCGTTACAATATATTCAATTTTAAATTCGCATTGAAATATAGCCGTTCCAATTTACCCGTTGAAAAATAGCCGCTGGTAATATGATGGTTACAATAAATTCAATTTTAAATATAGCCGCTCGAATTTACCCGTTAAAAATAGCCGCTCTTGACGTTGTCGTTACAATAAATTCTGAATTTTAAATCCCCGCATTGAAATATAGCCGTTCGAATTTACCCGTTGAAAAAAAACCGTTGCAGCGTGGTGGTTACAATAGCTGTTATGGCGGTTATGGAATATGATAAAAATATAGGGGAGAGAAAATAGAGAGTGTGATATGGAGAGTGCTGTTGGAGGGGAAGGAGATATAGAGAGTCAAATTTTTGGAGAACTCTCCAAATATGGCTTTTGGAGAGTGAGATTTGGAGAGTGCTGTTAGAGATGCTCTCAGGCCACACCCAAACGGACCGGGGAACGAGAATGGAGCCGGCGCGGCGAATCAGGATGTGTTCAGAGCTGCAGGTGCGGCGTCGCTGTTGCCTTCCCGTTGCGCGGTTAGTTGCGGCATCCCTATAGCATCTAGTTCACGTCCTGACGTGCGCGTCTGATGTATCATCCTTCGTCTTTTGCAACGGCTTTCCTGCGGTCTTCTTTCGTGTACCGCGCGTGCGTGAAGCCGTCATGCACGGAAACAAAATGCACACACCCGTCTCTCTATTCACGTCTTGTCCCTTGCAGCAGGTTTGGAGCAACCTGCGGAGAAGCGGGCAGGCCGACGTGGGCGTGCACGTACCACAATGCAGCAGAGAAAATAAGGAGAAACGGAGAAATTTTACATTGTACTATATTGATGTTACACGATAGAAAGTAAAAATATATAATAGCTATTGGGTCAAACATAACACATCCAAATTAATCCTCTATGATGGCAGAGCGGCTGAGGGACACACGGCACGCTTCAGTGAAGTAACGTTCCTTGCAGGCTGCGCGACAGGAACAGTGAGTACGTTGAGAAATCTGTGGCAACCATCTTAACATCTGGTGAAAAACTTGGACGAGTTCAGACGGCTCCACTGGGACAGCAATTTAGTCTGTGCTTCTCCTCTACGGCAGATGGACGATGGATCTATCTGACATGTACAACGCAAAGAGGAAAAATGGGAGACACGCAATGACACAAACACAAAAGGGGTGAATGGGCGAGCCGGGCCTGATCAGGTCATACGACTCTGACTGTTCATCGAGCTCTGCTGCAAAACACGGCCTGACAATGGAACGCGAAAGGCTCTCCCAGATTCTTTACGTGCTCGGTTTTTCTTTCTTTTTTCCCATGGACTGGGGGCAAATCATTGAAGGCGACAGCTTTCATGACCATGTTTCAGAAGGGATCGATCGGTACGGTGTCTGGAGCAAATAAAAGAAAATGCGAGGAGCAAGATGAGATCTGACGTCGTGTCTTCTTCCAATTATGTAGGCAGCAGTAGTATTACTTGTCTACTGTGGTTATGGAGTGCACATAACCTCTTGAGATGTAGTACTATAATAATTACATCAGGCGGCGTGCACGGTCAGGTGTATGTGAAGTATAACGCTACGCGATCGCGAGAGATTAGCGTCTGAGCAGAAGAGGGGGGAAATTTGTGCAGGAGATGCTAATCTGATCAATGAAACATGTCATTGACGAAGCGAAGAAGATTTGAGCAGAGATCAGAGGACCACAGTGGCAATGGACAGCTTAATAACTGGCCAACCTAGAAAGTAAGGATCAAGGGAAGGGGAGCCACTCCTTTCGGCTGGATAATAAATAAGGCTGTTGTGATTTGCCCCGGACCAGAAAAGTGGCCGACCAAAATACTAATCATTATACTCCCTGGAGACATAAATAGCTATTGTTTTCAACATTGGTGCAATTAAACTTCTGAAACTTTGACAATTAATATTTTTTTAAACATTTAAATTGGATACGTAAAAATCATATATGTAGATGTGTCTCGAAAAGTATTTTCATAATATTATAATTTTATTGAATTTTATAAATATATTATAATAAAAATTAATGATAAGAGATATATTTTGAAAATCATATTGATATTTAACTATTTATAACTAGAGAGAATATAGCAGTAGCTGCTCGCTATCCTCGTATCATATAGAGTGCTCAAAAGATGTTTCAAGTAGCAGACAATTGAGGCCATCCTTTCTTGTGACTTTTAACACTTGTGCAATCTACTGCAAAAGGCTAGGACATCAACATTATCATCGCATCAGACACCAGGACATGTTACACATGCAACAGGCCTGCCTGACACAGAAATATTTTTCTCTTGATGGACCATTTGTACTCCTCCATTACTCCATTAGCAACTGTGCCAGAGCCCAGAGACAAATTACGCAGACCGGAACAAGTTATTTAACAGTCTAATTGTAGAGCCACACCAGCACTACAGCACAACATTTCAATGTGGCTAACAGACATCTGAATTCTTCCTGGCATGGCATGGTTGGCTTTGGGTCACGGGCTTCACATCTCTGGAGTAATGGCTGATCCCTCGTTCAGCAGAGAGCTGCAGTAGCTGACGATTCATTCGCCAATGCACACTAATGGGGACATCATGAAACGACAAAGCAGGCACAACAATGTGACGGACCGCCTTTTTAGGGGCAGATCCGAGACTCGCAACCGTTACCCAGGACGATTAACGGTTGGATAAGACAAGAGTATAATTACCAGGCAAAAGCAAATCCAACACTTTTATTCAATATAGGGCCTAACGGCCAGGGTTTTTACAAAAGAGGGCGCAGCAGGGCCCGAATAACTTACAATCAAAACACCGCACAGGCAGGCCTGAGCAAAAGACCAAGACCTAAAACCAAACAAGATCGCCATCTACGACCTCCTGGAACGCTCCAGCTTCTTCAAACTCTGAAAGGGGCGGGAGTTTGCAAGGGTGAGTACAGAGTACTCAACAAGTCGTACGGAACCACTGAATACTATATGCAGGGGATTTTCCAAAGGATGGCAGTAGGGTTAAGTATCTGGATGCAGTTTTATTTCACAATTCATTTTACATTTGAAGCACAGACCACAAATAATAGTAAGGGGGGGGGTTTTCCACAAGTTCACACAACACTTAATCACATTCACCAAATTTCGAAATAATTACTTGAGCTTGGTTACTGTATCACCCAGCTCAAACTTAACTTCGTTAACCTAAGTACTACAGATTCGAATACCATTATTAACTCTGCAGAGGTGTTCAACTTTACCCACAAGATATCAACGACCGTTAATGCCAAGCGCTAACAAACATGCAACTTAAATGCATGCGGCCGGGTCGAGATCATCACAAAGATTTCGCTTAATCATTCCTGCCCTTTAGTTGTTAACCGATAGGTCCTAGGGCTACTTTGGACTTATCGTCTCAGAGCGCCACTGCTGTGAGAACCAAGAATGACACCACACAATATTCTTGTTCCACTTCTCCTCGAGATACTTCCTCGCCGGAAGGCGGTCCCTATTCTCCCACGAGAATAGTTACACTAGAAACAGTCCAATTATTATATCGTGAATGACTAACCTATCGAGCTATGCCTGATACGGTCCATCGACCAATCCGACTGTGGTTGAACTAAACTAAGTTCTTTACTTTGCTCGAGGGTTTCATTATCCTTACATCGCCAAAGATCAAACCTCCATTCACCACTTATTAGGCATCCCACTCAACCTGGTCATCGGTCAAATCAAGGCATCAATCATCACCGGATCGGAGTTACATCCACTCCGGATTTATCCGATTCTGTCCCCAAATCAGAGCACTTTCACAAACACCGAATCCGAGATTCGACAAAGACTTTATTTTATTTTCAAAGCATTTGAACTAACCTATAGGAATAACGGTAATTTATTTAATAATACCAACATCTAGGGTTACAAAGGATATAATAAGGTTCAATATATTCAAGGAGGTTTCAAGAAGCAATTTCGGCATTATCTAGGTATCATGTCATTCTAAAATACTGTTTTCAATATTTCAACATACAGTAAAATAATGCGATATAAAATAATTACTACTATAGCATGGCATGATCGGGATCAATATGATCAAGGGTGTACGGCTTGCCTTGCTCGGCGATCGAATCGGCTGAACTGTAGTCGACGTAGTCGTTCGGGGCTTCGGTCGGGTCCAACGTCTGCTCCGGGATCTGCGTCTGCTCCTGGAACTGCCCAACGTCCGGATCTAGCGCGACAGGAACGAACGACAATAAAGAAACGAAAAACAAAAAGAAACTGAAACGGAAACGGAAACGGAAACCGGAACCGGGCCGAGAGAGAGAACGAAGGGCGAATTGGGCAATTCGGAATTTTAGGAATTCCGGATTGAGGAACGGAGGGCATTTTTGGACTCAGTGGATCAGCTGACCGGATAGTGTATTTGGTGGGTTTCTGGGGCTCACGGAATTTTTCGGGGATTTTTGGGGGTTTTCTGGAATTAAAAACGATTTTCGGAATTAATAAAAGGATTTATTAAATCCAAAAAAATCGAAAACACTGTTGAAACAGTGTTGGGCCGGCTTTTTGCGGGCTTGGTGGGCCACGGCCCAACGCTGGCGAGGCGAGATACTGTGCCGGCGAAGGCGAGGTAGGGAAACCCTAGGGTTTCTCAAAGTGGCAAGGGCGGCGGGCTGCGGGCGGCATGAGCGCGGCCGGAGAGGACGGGGAGACGGGGAGGGAGCTCACCGGCGAGGGCTGGAAGCGGGCGAGGAAAAATGGAGGGCGGGGTTCCTTTTATAGGCGCGGGCGAGCAAGCGGCGTTAGCCGAGCCAATGGCGGCGCGCGCGACGCCATGGCAAGCGCGCAGCGGCGGAATGGCCGCAGGCGGCGACGCGGAAGCGATCGGCGCAGAGGCGGCAGCTGGCGCCGCCAGCGGCGCGAGGCGCGCGGCTGGAGCGGTCAAGGCGGCAGACGCCGCCGGAGCAGGCGGACGGGGCTTGGCTGGCCAAAGAAAGCCGCGAGGCGGGCCGGGCCGAACGGGCTGTAACGGGCAGGCCGAAGGCCTGGAAGAAGGAGATTTGGCCCAAAACCGAAAAACGAGAACCAAATCAAACAAAAGCAAATTCAAATCTCCAAATTCAAAATTTGAACTCGAAAATTTGAATTAAACTCCAAATTAAATTCATTTTGAATTTTGAGGTCATTTCAACCTACCCCACTTAAAACAAATCTCGTCCCCGAGATTTATTCCTCCTGGGGAGCGGTTGGGAAAACTACTGCTGCAAAACCCGATTCCTTTTCCCGAGGTGTGATTCTTCCACAACACTTGGCAGACCATAACAACTTCTGAGTCTGAGACTCACCAGTGACTCTGTCTGTTGGCCTTGTTGTTCCTTTGAAAGTGACATGATTGATCCTTCCTTGGACTTGTCCCGAAGCGTTCTGACCTTGACTGTTTTGGTTCCCTTCTGACTTCACCGGTACTTTTAGGTATCCTCGGTGCAGGACTCTTGACGAGGTACCGATCGCATCTTTGGTGGGGCGGAGGTCGACGACGTGATCTAGCCAACACCGTTGGTAGATCCCTATGTGGACAAGATCTTGCTCGATGTGTCCGGCCGCCCACAAGTGGAAACATCCTGAAGTCTTCTGGGGACAGTCTCTGACAAGGTGATTCCCATTGCAGTTATAGCAACTTAGTGTCCCTGATTGGGTGGAGATGGAGCTTGACTGCTGTCCACTCATCGCTGGCCTCTTGTTTGGAAATCCCGAGGAAAAGGTCAGTCATTCCTCCGTATTGGGCGGAAGAGTGCATCCTCTGCTCGTAAGCTTTCCTCTTTCTGGTGTCCTCCAAATCATTCCTGGTCTCCTCTGAGACTATCAGCTTGTCCACCATAGATGACAGGTCCTTGAATTCTATAGCTGATATGTGGAACTTCAGATTCTTCTGCAATCCTTCGAAAAATCGCTCCATCTTCTTGGCTTCAGTGTCAACTTCTCCTGGTGCATAGCGGGCTAGGTAGTTGAATAGGTGGAGGTACTCGATCACTGTTAGTCCTCCCTGATGGAGAGCTAAAAATTCTCTTCTTTTCGACGCCATTAATCCAGCTGGTATGTGGGCTTTCCTGAAAGCGTCTTCGAATTCGATCCACGTGATCTCTTGTCCCTTCTTCATTTCTTGAAAGTTCATCCACCAAGCTGCTGCTCGTCCTTGTAGCTGATGGGACGCATACAGGACTCTTTCGTGGTCAGTGCACTGGATCGTGTCCAACTTTCTCTGAATGTCTCGGATCCAGTCATCTGCTGCCAACGGGTCAATCGGTGTCGAAAATATAGGGGGCCTGGTCTTTTGGAAGTCAGACCACCTAGACCCAGTTATATTTCCGGTCTGTCCATTTATGTTTCCTTGATTGAAACCCTGAGGTCCTGCAATCAAGTGTTCCAACATCTTCTCCATCATCTTCTCTTGTCATTGCTCGCCAGATCTGGGTTCTTCTCCATTGCTGCCAGGACTTGTGCGAGGTTGACAGGATTGCCGGTTGACTCTGCATCACTGCCGGGGTTGCTATTCTGTTGTTCTCCTCTGATGTCTCCCATGGTCTAAATTCTGATCTCTTTCGGTCTGCAGCAGGGTTTTGGAGAAAAGCAGAGAGACGAGTAAGAATCAGGGCATGGGGTGAGAATAGCAAGAATAGACGGGGCTCAGACGAATTGAGGGACTCTTTGAATTAGACGGGGATATATAGATAATTAGGGCAACCAAAATCACAAAGATAGAGAACTTAGCACTTTTATAATATGGATTATACGCAAACCATTTTAAGGTTCGGCATAACCCATTTTACATTACAAAGGCCTACTACAAGGAAGGGCACAACTTCTACGACTAACGGTCTAACTACTGTCGACGGCATCACCTCCAAGCTGCTGGCAAAGATCGACAAGGATTTTGAAATTTAGACGGGCAGACAAAACTTTTAAAACAAAACTGAGAAGGATCAGAAGCTCTAAAGAAGACAAGGTAGCAGGGGAAGAAGGAGAAGCAATAATACTTATATTTTCGAAATTCGTTTTGTTTGTAAGCTGAAGATAATTTTGTAAAGTTTCCTATACCAACCTAAGGTCTTAATCTATGGTCAAGCCAAGGCTCTGATACCACTTGTGACGGACCGCCTTTTTAGGGGCAGATCCGAGACTCGCAACCGTTACCCAGGACGATTAACGGTTGGATAAGACAAGAGTATAATTACCAGGCAAAAGCAAATCCAACACTTTTATTCAATATAGGGCCTAACGGCCAGGGTTTTTACAAAAGAGGGCGCAGCAGGGCCCGAATAACTTACAATCAAAACACCGCACAGGCAGGCCTGAGCAAAAGACCAAGACCTAAAACCAAACAAGATCGCCATCTACGACCTCCTGGAACGCTCCAGCTTCTTCAAACTCTGAAAGGGGCGGGAGTTTGCAAGGGTGAGTACAGAGTACTCAACAAGTCGTACGGAACCACTGAATACTATATGCAGGGGATTTTCCAAAGGATGGCAGTAGGGTTAAGTATCTGGATGCAGTTTTATTTCACAATTCATTTTACATTTGAAGCACAGACCACAAATAATAGTAAGGGGGGGGGTTTTCCACAAGTTCACACAACACTTAATCACATTCACCAAATTTCGAAATAATTACTTGAGCTTGGTTACGGGTATCACCCCAGTTCAAACTTAACTTCGTTAACCGGAAGTACGGCGTATTCGAATACCATTATTAACTCTGCAGAGGTGTTCAACTTTACCCACAAGATATCAACGACCGTTAATGCCAAGCGCTAACAAACATGCAACTTAAATGCATGCGGCCGGGTCGAGATCATCACAGCATTTCGTTTAATCATTCATGTCCTTTAGTTGTTAACCGATAGGTCCTAGGGCTACTTTGGACTTACTGTCCTCGGTAGCGCCTACCGTTGTGAGAACCAAGAATGACACCACACAATATTCTTGTTCCACTTCTCCCCCGGTATACTTCCCTGCCGGGAAGGCCGGTCCCTATTCTCCCACGAGAATAGTTACACTAGAACAGTCCAATTATTATATCAGGAATGACTAACCTACTGAGCTATGTCGGATACGGGTCCATCGACCAATCCGACCTGTGGTTGAACGGAAACTAAGTTCTTTACTTTGCTCAAGGGGGTTTCATTATCCTTACACTGCCAAAGATCAAACCTCCATTCACCACTTATTCCGGCATCCCACTCAACCGGTCATCGGTCAAATCAAGGCATCAATCATCAGCCGGGGATCGGAGTTACATCCACTCCGGGATTTATCCGATTCTGTCCCCCAAACTGTAGCACTTTCACAAACACCCGAATCCGAGATTCGACAGCACTTTATTTTATTTTCAAAGCATTTGAACTAACCTATAGGAATAACAGTAATTTATTTAATAATACCAACATCTAGGGTTACAAAGGATATAATAAGGTTCAATATATTCAAGGAGGTTTCAGTAAGCAATTTCGGCATTACCTAGGTATCATGTCATTCTAAAATACTGTTTTCAATAGTTCAACATACAGTAAAATAATGCGGTATAAAATACTTAGTACTATAGCATGGCATGATTGGGATCAATATGATCAAGGGTGTACGGCTTGCCTTGCTCGGCGATCGGATCGGCTGAACTGCGGTTGACGTAGTCGTTCGGGGCTCCTGTCGGGTCCAACGTCTGCTCCGGGATCTGCGTCTGCTCCTGGAACTGTCCAACGTCCGGATCTAGCGCGACAAGAACGAACGACAATAAAGAAACGAAAAACAAAAAGAAACCGAAACGAAAACGGAAACCGAAAACCGGAACCGGGCCGAGAGAGAGAACGAAGGGCGAATTGGGCAATTCGGAATTTTAGGAATTCCGGATTGAGGAACGGAGGGCATTTTTGGACTCAGTGGATCGAAACTGTTCGGGTAGTGTACTTGGTGGGTTTCTGGGGTTCACGGAATTTTTCGGGAATTTTTGGGGGTTTTCTGGAATTAAAAACGATTTTCGGAATTAATAAAAGGATTTATTAAATCCAAAAAATCGAAAACACTGTTGAAACAGTGTTGGGCCGGCTTTTTGCGGGCTTGGTGGGCCACGGCCCAACGCTGGCGGCGAGGCGCTGTGCCGGGCGAAGGCGAGGAGGCAGGAAACCCTAGGTTTCTCAAAGTGGCGGCATGCGGCTTGCCGGCGGCGCGAGCGCGCGCCGGAGAGACGGGGAGAGAGGAGCTCACCGGCGAGGGCGTGGAAGCGGGGCGAGGAAAAATGGAGTGGGGTTCTTTATAGGCGCGGCGAGGCAAGCGAGGCGGCAATGAGCCGCAGAAGCGCGGCGGCGGCGACGCCGCGGCGGCGGCGCAGCGGCGTCTGCGGCGCGACGCGGAAGCTGGTCGGGCGCAGAGGCGCAGCTGGCGCCGCCAAAGTGGCGAGGCGAGGCGCAAGGCGCTGGCGTGAGCGGGCGCGGCATGGCGAGACGCCGCCGAGGCGGGGCGGATCGGCTTGGCCAACAGTCGGTGAGGCGGGCTGGGCCGGAACGGGCCAAAACGGGGGCAGGCCGAAGGCCTGGAAGAAGGAGATTTGGCCCAAAACCGAAAAACGAGAACCAAATCAAACAAAAGCAAATTCAAATCTCCAAATTCAAAATTTGAACTCGAAAATTTGAATTAAACTCCAAATTAAATTCATTTTGAATTTTGAGGTCATTTCAAACAACTCAGAGCTGCCAGGATCGGATCAGGGCAGGCATAACAACCTATGATATTCCTTCAGTTGCCATCTTGCAAACGCAATCAGGGCAGTTGAGCAGCAATAATCAAAGGAAAGGGATTGAAATGTACAGTGGACGATGTGAGATCCAAGAGACGATGACTGGAACAGAAAATTACTTTCGGCATTTCAATCCACATGAACATTATCTCATATGATCTATCCAAAAATCAACTGTATTTAGTACAGAAATTAAATTGCCTACATGTGGTATCAGACACTCGATGGCCAGGGCAAAAAGGTTCTACATCTCACATTACAACCTGATAACTACTAGCGACTCAGCGAAGAACTACCATTTCCACCTCTGAGAAACAAAAGAAGCCGATGGATTGTACAAGCTATTGGAAGCAGGAAACCATGTTGACTGCTGCAAGACTAAGGGCTAACATTGAAATGAAAATATTGAGATGTCCTACTTCAGGAAGGTTGATGATACAAAAAGGAGTGCATACGTAACACACGCGGTGCTCACTTCCAAGTTTCTGGGACCAGGCAATATAGGCGGAATTACAGATACCATCAAGAAGGTGCCAAGCAGCCAAGAAGCAAAGAAGGATCCGAGCCTGCAAGATCAGAGCAAACTCACTATCAGGAACTGATCACACCTATGCATTTCTGGAAGTAAGATGCCACCTCTAGTTGTAAAACTTAAAGCATAATGTACACAAAAGATTAATAATCACCTAGAGAACCAAGAACAGCGAAACGATAATCTCAGAGAAATTGCAAAATTCTACTTAATTGAAATGAAATGTCAAGTCCTCCACTTAGAACATTTTATGTATCAATCAACACAGTTATGTTCTGCTTCATAATCTCTGTAACCAGGCCAAAAGGTTACGGTAAGCTTTAATGATCCAATCCTAATCAAATGAATCCTAAAAACTCAATGTGAAGAGCTACTAGTATCACACAAAATCGCGGTCCGCAATCACAAATGAATATCCTCTGGTCCATCTGGGTAGTTGTCACAGACTATGACTAGCGTTTGCAAGCATAGCCCAGAATGTGAACGTTTTGCACCATTTCCCAAAAAGAAAACTGGTTGTATTAGTATTTAACATCATAATAGAATCTGACTAAAGGACAAGTAGTTTGTGCTTTGCTCCTTGCATGATATAGGATGATATCTTCTATTATGTATTTCAGAGGAAAGCTCTTTACTTACAAATATCAAAATTACAACAGCTCCACAGGTATTTGTTACACTTTGATACCCCTTCTTATGCGCAGCAGCGGTCGGATCGGATCAGAGTTTTGTGAGATACAACACGAGCGTGCACGGTCTCAAGAACAAAAAAGATGAATTTCGTAAAGAGAACCATAATAACGAGTTGAAACAACCATAACGAGAGAGAAAGATTTGGTGAAGTCAACCGCAAATTCTTTAAGCACAAACCTCAAAAGCGTACAAGAGATTATCGCTCTCTCACAACCCCCTCGAACCTTTTAGGATCCTCAGATCCTTGCCCTATACAAGAATCCAGTGCTAAAGAATAAACTAGGCTCTAATCCTCTCGTGTGCCTTTTGCTTTGGATGAGTTGGTTTGTGGCTTCTTGCTCCTTGGTTGCTTGGGTTCTCTATGAACACCCCATAGGTTTATAAAGCCCATTTAGTCCTCCAAAGGGAAGTAGGAATCCGTCTCAAAAGAAAATAGGAATCCTAATCCTATTTGGATTCATCTAGAACTCCTTATAGCACACCTTTCCAAATCCTAAACGATTAGGTATGAGTTACCATACTCAACAGTATTAAACCACAATGCTAAAATGTATATGTTCACAGTTTACCAAGCAATCCTAGATTGAATCATTGAATCACAATCCAACTATTAAGCCCCACTACATGTAATCTGAGCTTTAAGCTCTACAATTGCCCACTACAATATGGTTCACGCAGGTTAAAAAAAGCACCAGCTTATTTTGAAGGATGCACACGAGGACATCTGTGAATGCTAGAATGTCACAACTCACACCATGCATGGATGAGATAAAGACATCTGATGTGCTTGCTTTCAGGACATGAGAATGAAGAAGTGCTTACGTGTATTATACATATTTGTTGCGAGAAACTATGAAGCACTGCAGGTCTGGCTTGTAAGGGTTGAAGATAGTGGCAGCAGTGGCTAGGAGGAAAATGGTGTGTCTGAACAGAGGAGGAATCAGGTGTTGCCAGAGCAGATCTTTCCTGGCACCACTCCCAGGTAGGGATGCAAATGGGCCGGCCCTCGGGTCATCTTTGACCCACTCTAGTTCATTTGCTTGCACTAAAACTTAAAAGGTGGACTAAAAATTAAGTTTTTAGTGCAAACAAATGAACTAGAGTGGGTCAAAGAAGACCCTAGGGTCAACCCATTTGCATCCCTACTCCCAGGAGACAGATGTTCCTCCTGGAGGTGGCGATAGCAATGGATTAGTGGTGGCTTCCGGGTTAGACTTTTGGGCTGTCTGGCTCCAGAATCGTGTTAGGATTTGGGATGTGCACTGGTATTATTACTATTGTAGACCATAAGGTCCATACACAGAGCATAGGATTACAAAACAAACACTATAGTGATGTATGGACTAATCATAGATTGATTCAACAATATCCTTAACCTAAAGACCAAAATAAAACTGTGGAAAAGGAAGAGAGTATACCCATAAAAGAATGATTTCCATCCACTTCTGAGCCTCTGATAAATGAAATAGATATTTGCTGCACAAGAGATGGCCACCTGGAGAGTTGGCCCTTCTTCAGTAGGGAAAACAAGGGTAAGCACTCCAAGTAAGACAAAAGTTATTGCTGTCTGCCAAATCACTCTGCTAGATGGTGTTTGAAATCTGCCTTGGATAGCTTTGACCGCACGTGACTGACTTAGTTCCCTAAATTTTTTCTTGAGATTCATTTTTGGTTTTTTTCTATCAAAGAAACTCTGCATAATGATTCTGTCATGGGCAGACTCAATTGCATCAACACTTGGCTTATGACCTGCATACTTGCTTATCAGAAAGTTCCTGGCAGCTCGAATTTCTTCTTCAGATGCTTCCCTGCTGATTCCAAGTCGCTGATATGGATCCTTCACATGGATTCTAGGAAAGATGGCTGAAGAAATTAAGTGGTTAAAAAGAATTTGAGAGAATAATTATAAAAAGGAACCGCTCCAAAGTCCAAACAACAAAACTGACAGGGCAAGCAGAGGTACATGTGTGTTTTCATAAAACAAGATTTGAGACAGAAAATAAGCTAGTGATTGATATGAGGAGATTTTGACATTACATAGTTCTCTACATACATAATCCATGTCCAATGTCATACAGATGACCACAATAGTGTCCGATATTTATATTTGACCATCTAAGATCAATCATGTCTGAAAAGGAAACTAGTAATATGATATGAACACGTGTCAACTGATCCTTAGTACGCCATACTTTACGGCTGCTATAATTCAATATGACAAAAGTGGTTGATACATCTCAAGAATCTAGACCATGTAAGATTTTTCTTGTTATAGACATAGGCGGCTAAATACTTACGAGTTGAAGAGTCTGCTGTGTCACCAAATGACGCAGATGCGAGTGGTATGATTCTAGAACTTTGCTGTGTATAACAGAAAGGAGAAATATACTTTGTGTATCTGCATTGAAGGATTGAAGTAAGGTTTCCCACGGCATAAACTAGAGAAAAACTTTGACAGAGTTGGTGAGGTCAGAAGAAGCATAAGGTATTATACCTATCCGCATTGATGAAAACTTTAACATTTTCCTTACATCCCCTGTTGAAGCCCAACGAAGAGACGAGTCCCAAGGGTGCACTCGACATCCTGGAAATAACTGGGCATCGAGGAACCCTTGAGGGATTGGTTGCTAGACCTTGCATCAACATCTCAAGGAATAGCTGGGCAGCCTAGACTGAGGATTTTTTTCAACCTCCTAAGCAAAACAACAGTACACCAAGAACAAGTAAAGAAGACAGTAAAGCTATAAAAAAATTAACAATATGTGTCAGCACTCGGAATGGGGACAATCGATGCCATGAGCACAACGTACGATACGCAATCGGATGTCCACAGATTAGAGACTAAACGCCAAAGTAGTGTGCAGTCATTATATAAGTTAATTTAATCACTACAATATACAAGTAGTGGCTTTACAAAAGCAGGAACAGATCCAGCAGGACGAACCATCAAGGCTCACGAATCAAGGTGGAGGGCAGACTAAAGCTTTTACAGCACACGCCACACCGTGCCACTGGAATTCTCCATATAGCTAGCAATCCTACAAGTTCGCGAATCGACAGACGAAGATTACAAGGGTACAAGCGGGGAGACAGCATCGCGATTCGCGGGACCCCTCGCGACCCGAGGACCCTACTAGGCCACCAGCCGCCCGCGTAGCTGGGCAGCACGTCGCCGCACTCACCGCGGGGGGCGGGCGCGGGGGGGGGGGGGGGGGGCGAGGCGAAGCGGAGTCCTTACCGAGGCTAGGAGGGAGGCAACCCGTGCGTCCGGCGGATGGGGAGCGGCGCTGGAGGAGGCCGCCTCCGTGGATAAGGCGGGCGGGGCGTCGGTGAACTTGGGGAGCGCTGCGCTGCGTACGCAGGGGATAGCGTCCGTGTAGTCATCGGCGGCTCAGCCGGCCCGAGACGAAGGCGAGAGAGCTGGCTCCTGATAAGCCAAATTGGGCCGCCTTGCCATGGACACTTAAGAGTTGGCCCAGTCTAGCTAGTGCCTGCTCAAGCATGTATAACGCAGGTACTTATGTCCTATTTTAAAAGCGGAAAAGTCAAAAGATAAACAAATAGATGGTTTTTTAACTAGAATTTTTTAACAATCATAATTCTCCATATAACTAAAATACAAAATCTACTAAAGTATTGTTTTTTTGTTTATTGAGGGTTGGATCTAGACCAATACCACTGAAATTGGGTTAAAATTACCTACCTTTATCACGTATAACATTGGATTGTTTTAAGCTGATTAATCTATAAGCCAAAAGGCCTAAACTTATACAAACATAGCCTTAGCAATAAAAACCTATTGTAGGGGGGCAGCCCCTAGGGTCGTCGGTGATACCTAAGAAACCTAGGTACTTTGTACAAATGTAGGTGTATCGATTTTCATATTGTATTAAGAAAGAATGTGCCAAAACACCCTTCTGTATGTCATATAATGGAGGGGCAAACGGGGAATACACTCCCCTAGCTCTTCTCTATATAAAGACCCCCAAAGGGAACATGAGGGACTCTCATTTTTCTCTCAACTCTCATTCTCATGGCCTTCTCATGACAAAGGACATGGAAATATCCACTGTTTAGCCTTGATTCTACAATAGTTGGCGCCATCTATGGAGACACTATGCACAAAGCTACATAAGGGAAGGTAGAGGGCTAGTCTCCACTCGCTGGGAGGAGCTCGTCACGCCTCCACCTTCGGTGCAGGCTCACGAGTCTTGGTCTACCAGACGAACTTCATTCGACTTCGATATTACGGGCTCCTCTCCGCATCCAACACTCCGGCCTCGGAGTCCCATGCGTGCCAGCATCGTCCTTCGCAACTAGCTTCAATTGGCAAGCAAATGCCTGGACCCACAGTCTCGCTCTGGTGGGCTTCACCTGGCTCGACGGGGCCTTCGCTTAGGGTGTATTTGGTTGGTGGGATGATATTGAATGGGATGGGATGGTCATGTACCATTTGATTTCATTATTTTAGGTGAATAGAATGGTTTAGCATCTATAGATAATATTACTTAAATTTGTATCCCACCATCCATAATGGGATGGTTCCATTCAGCAATCAAACACATGAATGACTTTTTTCTTGAACCATCCCATACATGTACTACTTGGTACAAGCAACCAAACACATCCTCAGCTCTGGTGGCCTAACTCGTGACTTTGCTACCTCCGAGTCCGCGTTCAACTTCGGTGTCAGGCTAACCTACGTCCACAAGGGGCTTCACAGCTCGTGGCCCTTCGTTCGGCTCACTGCGCCTAACCTCGCTAGGTAAGATGGGCCTCGTCCGGCTGCTTATGGACTTCACTGGTAAGCCAACGGAGGCCACCTCAAGTATGAAGGCCCATATCCTCTATGGGCAAATGGAGCCAAACCTCACGCATGGAGCCGAGCTGAATGCACGAAGGTTTTGGCTAGCTGGAGGAGGCCCACGTGGAAGCAACCACTGAGGCCCACCTCTCCCAAGGGTGAGTGTCAGGGGGGCATGCTTTCCATCGAAGGCCCCAAAGACATGTGCGACCACTCCAAGCCCACTTCATGGCCTACATCCACCAATAGCTCTAGCGTACCCACCTCGACAGCTATTATAACCACCGCGCATGGCCCAAGAGCCCCGGCACACCCACCTCAATGGCTACGGCCTCAATGCATGATAGTGGCAACAATATCATAAAGCCTACATTGGTGGCATATATATAAGTCCACCATTGTGGTGTGCAAAGATGCCTAGAGGGACTCCGGCCTCGGCACACTCACCTCGATGAATATGACCTTGGTGCATGATGGCGGTAATAGAACCATAAAGCCTGCATCGGTGGCATATATAAGCCCACCATCGCGGCATGCAAAGATGCCTAGAGGGACTTCGGCCTCAGCACACTCACATCGGTGGCTATGACCTTAGTGCTTGATGGTGGAAACAACGCCATAAAGCCTGCACCGGTGGCATATACAAGTCATCACTTTGGCATTCAAAGACGCCTAGAGGGACTTTGGCCTCGACGCGTTCAAATCGACGGTTACACCCTCGGTGCATGATGGTGGCAACAGCGCCATAGAGCCCACAGCGGTGGCATATATAAACCCAATCATAACATGCAAAGATGCCTAGAGGGACTTCGGCCTCAGCGCACTCACCTCGATGTCTATGGCCTTGGTGCACGTGGCTGCCATACAACCCACATCGATGGCATATATATAAACCCACCATCATGATATGCAAAGACGCCTAGAGGGACTCTAGCCTCGACGCACTCACCTCGACGCCTATGACCTCGATGCATGACGATGGCAATAGTGCCATAAAGCATGCACCGATGGCATATATAAGCCCACCCTCGTGGCACGCAAAGATGCCTAAAGGGACTCCGACCTCGGTGCACTCAAATCGACGGCTACGACCTCAGTGCATGATGGCGGCACCAAGCCATAAATCCTACACCAGTGGCATATATAAGCCCACCACTATGGCATTCAAAGACGCCGAGAGGGACTTTGGCCTCAGCGCACTCACCTCAATGCTTACACCCTCGTTGCATGATGGCGGCAACGCCATAGAGCCCACACCGATGGCATATATAAACCTATCATCGTGACATGCAAAGATGCCTAGAGGGACTCTAGCCTCGGTGTACTCACCTCGACGGCTATGGCCTCGGCGCATGATGACCGCCATAGAGCCCACACCGGTGGCGTATATAAGCCCACCATCGTGGCATACAAAGATGCGTATAGGGACTTTGACCTTGGCACACTCACCGCGATGGCTATGGCCTCGGTGCATGATGGCGGCAACAACGCCATAAAGCCTACACCGGTGGTATTTTAAGGCCACCATCATGGCATAGAAAGACGCCTAGAGAGACGACCTTGATGGCTACGGTCCTTGTGTATCTTGGTGACTAGGGAATCATCTGCCTCAAAGGCTTTGCCTCGGAAGGGAGACCACCCATGTCGCACCATATCAGGCAAATTCCTCACTGCGAGGGTAGTATCTTGGTGATTAGGGAGTCTCCTGCCTCAAAGGCTTCGTCTCGGCAGGGAGACCTCGCATGTCACACCATATCGGGCAACCTCCTCACCGTGAGGGTAGTATCTCGGTGACTAAGGAGTCTTTTGGCTTGAAGGCTTCGCCTCAATAAAGAGACCTTGAATGCCATACTTCATCGTGCAATCACCTTCGTCATGAGGGAGTCCCTAGCATGTTGTACCATAGAAACTAGGGAATCCCTAGCCTCACGTGTTGTTTTTAAAGTTAGGGGATGGCGCTCGACTTTGTCTCCCCCTTCGCTGCGCTAGGGTGTGACTAATAAAGATAAAGGATGGCGCTCGGCTTTGCCTCCCCAATCACACCCTTCGTTGCACTGGGCTCGACTAAAAAAGATAGGGATAACGCTCGACTTTGCCTCCCCCTCTTACCCTTTGATGTGTTACGGTGCGACTAAAAAAGATAGGGGAAGGCACTCTGCTTTGCCTCCCCCTCGCACCCTTCACCGCGCAAGGACACGTCTAAAAAAGATAAAGGATGGCGCTTAGCTTCGCCTTCTGCCTCGCACCCTTCGTTGTGTTAGGGCGTGACTAAAAAAGATAGGACAAGGTGCTTGTCGGTGTTTCGAGCACCGGCCAATGAATTTGTATAGGTAAGAGGGGGGTGCACGCTCCCTCTCCTCGACGGCTTACTCGGGTGAGCACAAGATGTATCTTTCTGGCCGAACGTCCCTACTCCAGCCGTGTGGGTTTGATTGTATTGATTTCCGGTTGTGCGTCGTCTTACATGCTCGCTCCTCCCTTTATATAGGCGAGGAGGAGGTTACACTGCTGCTTGAAAAAGAGAAAAAGATCAGCTCTTAGTCGCCCGCAAGTGGCGGTCGATGGGATCGCCGCGGCCCCTTGCCTCGCCTGGTCGGCGTAGTTGCTCGTAGTAAATGCGAGAGTTGGGGACTTGTGCCGCTGCGTCATCATTACGGCCAAGATTTAATGCACTCGACACGCAATAAATGCCGCCGCTTCTTCAGGGATTTCGCCGATTCGGTTCTTCCTCGCCACCGTGGCTTCGGCCCCGACCGCCTGGTTCGCCCATGCGCTTTTTCGGCCGGGGTACCCATGGCCTGGTACCGCCAAGAGCCCCCGAGCCCCCGTGCAGGTCGGAGAGGTGCCCGGGGTCTTGTTTCGCGCCGTGATGCCGTGACTCGCTTGGCCTGATCGAGTCTCCGACCGGGCGCTGGCGAGCGCACCGGGTGTAGCCCCGAGCCCCGAAATGGGTTGGAGAGCGTGCCTGGGGTTTTCGCCGGTTTGGTCGGGAAGAGTCTTCGACCGGGCGCTGAAGACCCGGTGGGTGTAGTTTCCGAGCCCCGAGCCGGCTCGGAGAGCGTGTCGGGGTTTCGCTTGCTTGGTCGTTGCTTTGCGGTATCGGGAGGTCCGATCGCAGATATATCTGCGTTCGGTCGTCGTGCCGCCAGCGCCGGCCGGGCCGGACGCTCGGCGAACACATGGCGCCGTCGCGTGCCGCCAGCGCCGAAGGCCGATCGCTCGGGCGAGCACGTGGCGAAGCGGGCTGGTCGCCTGGCGGCATGTGGCGCCGGTCGCGGTTTTCGGGCGCAGCTGGTCGACCGCCTGGCGAGCACGTGGCGCCGGTTGGCGCGCAGCTGGCCGGTCGCCTGGGAACACGTGGCGCCGTCGAGCCGCCGGCGCGAAGTGGTCGATCGCTCTGGTGAGCACGTGGCGCCCGTTGGGCGTGCGGCCGGTCGTCGGCGCCATGGTCGCGGCCGCCGGGCGCCGGCTGGCCGGGTCGCTGGCGAACACTGGCGCCCGGTCGTGCCGCCAGCGTAGCTGGTCGACGCTGGCGAGCACGTGGCGCCGTCGAGCCGCCGGCGCTAGCCGGGCCGGTCGCTCGGCGGACACGTGGCGCCCGGTCGTGCCTTTCGGGCGCAGCTGGCCGATTGATCGTCTGGCGAACACGTGGTGCCTGGGTCCCGCCCCTTTTACGCCCGTCACGCGGGGACCAGGAGGGGTGAGAAACGCGCTGTTTTCGTTGGCTCGAGCGCCGCCTCGTGGGGCTACAAGCGAGTGATCCGGTGGAACTCGAGGCCCTCGCGAGGGGTCCCTAGCGACAATCCCGGCACGGGCGTCCGACTCCACCTGGGGCGATCCATAAAGAATCTTTCCTTACTCGATCTCAGACGGACCTTGGATCGCTCGTTGATCCAAGGCGCACTGGCCGCCACCCGCCGACGTTCCGCGGAGAGCGTGAGGTGTGATCCCTGACGTGAGTTAAGGCGATTGGGTCGTCCGCCGACCCAACTAGGGGCCCGGGGCTCGCCTTGTCCTCACCTCTTGCCCATTTTTTGTCGTGGTGGATATCGCCGCCTCTTGCCTTAGGGACCACAGGGCTCGGGCATTGGCCTGTGTGTATCACAAAAGTTAGAGAGTTGGGAAATCGAGAGAACGCTCAACCGTGGAGGTCGTTTCGACCGATCGTGGGTCGACCCGCTTGGGCACTTCCTTTCTTCGCCAAGCACTACTTCAGAATCAGAGCGCGGGCGAGGCCGTAGTACTTTTTGGTCGAAACTTTGGCCGCCTTGGGAGGACCCGACGATTGGTTGTGACAACCGACCCGCTGACTCTTGTAGCTCTGAGTGGGGCGGGCGGTTTGTTTGTTACCGCCGCGCCACTTGAAGGAGTAATAACGAGTGTGCAAGAAGAAGGTACTCACTTATCTTTCTTTATGATCGCGAGGTTTTTGTTCAACGCGGAATTGGCGGTGCTTCTGCCTCGCCGCTTGCTTGGCGCCGGCTTCTACGCCATCGGCCAAAAGGTGCGGTCGTCATGAATGTCAAGCGGGTATCCTGCCGTCGCTTCGCTTGCTTTGATCGCCTATAAATAGGCGGAGGGTGGGCATCGGGGCTTCATTCAATGACGCTGAGACGAGCCGTCGCCTTGCTTTTATGGTCGCCACTCTCTCATTCCTGCCTCCAAGGATGAGAATCCACCGATCGATGAGATCGATCGTACTCCTTCAACGAGAGGCAGAGGATGAGGAGGAGTTGGGGCGACGAGCTGGCCGCCTTAGCGGCGGCCCGTCGGACGGCGGGGTTGATCGAGTCGCTGGAGCGGAGGCGAGGAGGAGGAGCGAGCGGGCGCGATAAGCCGCGGCCGCTTGCCGAGGGAACCGCCGCCGCGCGCCGAGCAATTGGGGAGCGGGCGCCGTCCTCCCGCGCCTCTTCTCCTTCCGGAGCCTGGAGTCGATCGCGACATCTAGGCTCAAGGCCGACGATCAGTGGCCGATCGCCTGATCGTGGCCGCCAGATTTTCTCCGACGGCGGTCCCCTGTGTCGGACTTCCAAGCTCCCCGGAACCATAGAGGTCACACAGTGGGGCGCAGGGCCGCCGCTTGAAGGTGCGTCCGGCGGATCGGGGCTCTCCGCCATGGAGTTTCGGCGACCCGGCTATTTTTCTTTGTCGTAAGGCCGCGGCAAAATTGTGCGGGAAGTCAAGCTGTGTTTGGAGAGGGACGATAAGTCCGGAGATCAACTGTCGTGAGGAAGACCCTTAAACGAGAAAAAGCTTTCTTGGTTTTAGACTTTCTTGTTTCTAAAGAATGTAAATGCCGTTGAATTGGAAGAAAATAAAGGTGTTCGAAGTTTCACATGTATTTTTCGCTATTTTTCGCTTGTTGTGGTAAGATATGCCGGTCATGGTTCTTGGGTCATGGGACCAACCGACCGATGATCGACATGTTCCAAATTTTTCAAAAAAGTAGGAAAAACAGGTTTTAGCGCGAGCGTTAGTTCCCCGGCAAATCAGATACCATCCTCGCTCGCTCTTTTTTCCTTGGCGAGATACCACTTCGCAACCGTAGCCGGGGCGAGGCCGTGGTACTCGGGTTGGAAGAAAGAAAAGAAGACCGAATGATCGGGTAGATGACAATGCTGAACGCGTGTCGACTCCGAGTGGAAAAAATGCTACGCCGCAGCTCGGTAAAAAGGTGAACATGGCGATGAACGAGGTAGAAAAAGGGCTAAGGGTAGAATCGCCTTAGCTTTTCAATGTTCCAGCGCTTGATAAGATATCGCCGTCAGATCCTTGAGCCGGTAAGTGCCAGGTCGAAGGACCTCTACTACAATGAAGGGGCCCTCCCAAGGAGGGGAGAGCTTGTGCTTGCCTTTGTTGGATCGACCTGGCGCAGAACTGTGTCGCTGTGTTGAACGCCGCCTCTAACCTTGCGGTCGTGGTAGCGCCGCAGTTGTTCTGGCCGGGTATTTGGTCGAGCGAACGACGGCGACATCTCGCGCTTCATCGAGCCGGCCGACAATGCCTTTTGCCGACTCGAGCCCCGGTCTCGTTGAAGGCCTGAACCTTTGGGGCGCCGTAGTCCAAGTCGGTTGGTAGGATGGCTTCGCCCGAATGCCAGGAAGAACGGCGTGAACCCGGCCGACCGGTCGGGTGGTCCGTAAGCTCCAAAGCACGGAGGTACTTCGCCGCCCAACGCCCCGCTGCATTTCTTCGCCGATCGAAGATTCGCGGCTTGAGCCCTTGGAGGATCATGCCGCTCGCTGCTCGACTTGGCCGTTGTTCGTGGGTGGGCGACGGCCGCCCAATCCACGCGGATGTCGGCCGCCGCAGAGCTCGAAACTCCTTTCCCGTGAACTGCGCTCCGCTGTCGGTGATGATGGAGTTCGACTCCAAACCGGTAGACGATATTGCGGATGAAGTCCGCCGTCATACCAAGTGATTGTTGTGATCGGCTTGGCTTCTATCCACTTGGTGAACTTGTCTATCGCAACCAACAAAGTGGGTGAAGCCCCGGCGCTTTCTTGAAGGGCCCGACCAGATCGAGTCCCCAAACGGCGAAGGGCCATGTGATAGGGATCGCTTGAGGGCTTGCGCCGAGGTGAGTTTGCCGAGCGAAGAATTGGCACCCTTCGCGACGTCCGGATGATTTGCTCGAGTCGCCACGGCGGTCGGCCAAGAGAAACCCCGCTTAAGGCTTTCCGACCAGGCTTCGTGACTCAGCGTGGTGTCCGCAAACCCCGCCGTGGATGTCGCGGAGTAGCTCTCTTCCTTGGTCGGCCGACACACTTCGAGGATCCCTGAGGGGCTCCTTCAGAGAGGTCGTTGCCGATCAAGACGAAGTGATTTTGCCCGACGAGCGAGGCGGCGGCCTCGGCCGTCGTCGGGAGGGAATCGATCGGCCACCGATCGACGAAGGGATTCCTCCAATCGGTGCTGGTCATCGGGGCGTTGCAACCCGGCTCGACCAGCTCAGCCTTTGTCGGGTCGCTAGCGATCGTCCGGCGATCGGTCCGATGGATGCTTGGTGTAGGTCGAGGACGAAAATTCCGGCGGGACCGCCCTTCGCCGAGGCGAGGCCACCAGGTGATCGGCCTCTCCGTTGTTCCGTCAGAGCTATGATGGAGCTCAAATCCTTTGAACTTTTGCTCCGGGCCATGCACTCTCGACAAGAGGGTCGCCATCCGATCGTCGCGAGGTTCTCGCAGCCTTCATGACTTGATCGACGCACCGCTTTGAGTCGCCATGCACGCATAACCGCAGAGCTCCGAGGTCGGCGGCGATGCGGAGACCAGTAACGAGGGCCTCATACTCGGCGACGTTGTTGGTTGCGTCGAAAAGTAGCCGGATAACGTACCGAAGCTTGTTCCCGAGTGGTGAAAGAATGACGACCCCGGCCCCGGCTCCGTTTTTGGTGAAGGACCCGTCGAAGTACATCGTCCAGTACTCAGGGTCTTCGAGCGGAGGTGGGGCAGGGCTTCGGTCCACTCGGCGACGAAGTCGGCTAGGACTTGAGATTTTATGGCAGTCCGAGGGACATAGGATACGTCATGCCCGTTGAGCTCGAGTGCCCACTTGGCAATTCTTCCGGAGGCGTCGCGGTTGTGGATGACCTCGCCGAGTGGTAGGGAAGTTACCACGGAAACGTGGCCGGGTTGAAGTAGTGTACCGCCTTCCTTTTCGTGATCGAATCGCAGAGAGCATCTTCTCGAATCTGCGGTACCGTGCCTTGGACTCGAGAGTACTTCGCTAATGAAGTAGACCGTGGCCGGACCTTAAGGACCCGCTTCTTCTTCTCGCCGCTCGCGACAAGTGCCGTGGCCGACGACTGGTCGTGGGCGGCAATGTAGAGTAGCAGAGGCTCTTCTGGCGCCGGGCGACCAAAGATCGAGGGGTGGTCAGAAGACCTTCGCCGCCGAAGGCGCCCCGAGCCTCCTTCGCCCACCAAGTGGTCGGATTTCCTCAGGAGTTTGTATAGAGGCAAGCCGTCACGAGGCGGACGTGAAGCGACTCAGGGCCGCTTAGGCATCCCGTCGCCTTTGGGCCCCTTTGAGGTTGCCGATCGGCCCCATCTTTAAGATTGCGGAGATCTTGTCTCTACCGGCTTCGATGCCGCCGGAGATGATGAAGCCGAGTAGCTTCCTGGGTACCCCGAAACGCATTTCTGGTTGAGCTTGATGCGGAACCGCCGAAGGTTCGCGAAAGTCTCCTCCAGACGGCGATGATGTCGCTGGTCTTCCTGGTCTTGACAACGATGTCGCCGACGACGCCTCGACATTGCGGCCGATCTGGTCGGAAAGGCAGTCTGCATACATCTCTGGTATGTAGCCCCGCGTTCTTCAGGCCAAACGGCATTGTCACGTGAGCGTAACGAACCGCACGGAGTGATGAAGGAAGTCGCGAGCCGGTCGCCTTCTTTCATCGCGATCTGGTGGTACCCTCGAGTAGGCATCCGTAGCGACAGGATTCGCACCTGCGGTGGAGTCTACCATTTGGTCGATGCGGGCGTAGGGAATGGATCTTTCGGACATGCCTTGTTGAGGCTTGTGTAGTCGACACACATTCTCCATTTCCCGCCTTCTTTTTTACAAGCACAGGTTTGCTAGCCACTCGGGTGGCGAACTTCTTTGATGAACCTCGCGCCAAGAGCTTGGCTATTTCCTCTCCTATGGCCACGCGCTTTCCTTCGTCGAGCCGGCGCAGACGCCGGGCGATCGGGTCTAGACCCAGCCGGATGTTCAGGAGTGCTCGGCGACTTCCCTCGATCCCCGCATGTCGGAGGGCTTCCATGCGAAGGCGCCCCGCTGGCGCGAGGAAGTCGACGAGCCGCTTTCCTATTTGGCAGAAGCGTGGTCCCGATCCGAGCGGTTTTGGTCGGGTCCTCCGGGTCGACCTCGATCGCCTTCGTGTCCTCGGCGGACTTGAAGGAGCCCGGTCCGACTTGCTAGAGTCGAGCGGACTCGGAGGTGTCGCTCTGAGGCCGGCGAGCTCGGTGGATGCGACGACCGCCGAGGCCAACTCGCGAATCGTTTTTCTCGCAGCCGTAGGCGAGCCGGAAAGACGCGTTACTGATGATCACCCCATGCGGCCCGGCATCTTCAGCCAGGTAGGTGTAGTTGGGGATCGCCATGAACTTCGCGTAGCATGGTCTCCCAGGATGGCGTGGTAGGAGCCGGAAAATCCACGACCTCGAAGGTGAGGGTCTCGGTGCGGAAGTTAACCGGGCTCCCGAACGTGACGGGCAGTCGACCGCCCGAGTGGGTGGGCCTGGCCGCCAGGAACGACGCCGTGAAAGGGTGCTCGCTTGGTCGAAGGCTCGAGCGGGATCCCCATGGCGCCGAGGGTCTCAACGTAGCGATGTTGAGATCGCCGCCGCCGCCCATGAGCACCTTAGTCAGCGCCGTTCCCACGATGGGATCAATGACGAGCGGTACCTCCTGGTTGCGGGACGTGGTCGGGGTGGTCGGCCGGCCAAAGGTGATCGGGGACTCACCACCGAAGGTATTTAGGTACTACTGGCTTGCCGCGAACACCTCTCGCAGCGAAGCTTGAGCCGCCTCCGGCCGGCGTAGCTTGCCGGTCGCCGAAGATCATGAGGCAACCGCTTGGTCTCGGGGAAGCCGGCGCCTCGCTCGATCTCGGTGGTCGGCGCCGAAGTCTTGCCTCTTTCCTTTGCCCCGTGGCGCCGTGGGGTTCCGGAAAGGAAACGCTCAGACTTCGCAGCCTCCGATACTTGTGCTCGACGGTATCCGTGGTTCGACACGCATTTCCATCGCCTTCTCGAAGTGGTCGGGGTTGCCGGCCTTGCGGCTTTCCCGATCGGTCGGCCAGAACCAGCGGTCCTCGCGACTGTTTGCCGTGGCGCTTTCGCTTGTCGGGCGGTCGGAGGAGGGCCGGGCTCGGCGCCACCCTCGCTTCGACCTCCCTTTGTCGAAGATGACATCTACGGCCTCTCGCCCGAGGCGTGGTTGGTGGCAATGTCCAGGAGTTCTTTGGTGGTCCTGGGCTTCAGACACCCCAGTTTATGGACCAGGGTCTTGGAAGTGGTGTCAGATGAATGCTCCCCACGACATCGGGCCGCGGATGTCGTGGAGCTCGTTACAGCCGCTGGGAAAAACGCTTGATGTAGTCCCTGAGGTTTTCCTGGCCGCCGCTTGCAGCTTTTCAGTCCCAGGAATTCCTGGTCGCTTGTAGGTACCCTGAAGTTGCCAACGGCGGTGCTTGAGGTCGGCCCACCCGGATGATGTTGGCGCAGATATTCGAGCCATGCCCGGCCGAGTCCGCCAAGTAGATGGGGAGGTATTGGATGACAAAGAGGTCGTCTGTCGCTTCCCCCGCCTCGCATGCGAGCCGCAGATCTTTCCAAACCACACACCGGGTTTGTAGCCCCCTGTACTTGGCTATGTTGACCGGTGCCCGACCGCAGGAACTTCGCGCCGCGACTTCGACAGAACGCCCGTGGCCCGGCCATCGGGGCTCGGCTGCGATCACGCCCGCGAGCGCTTCTCGGCGACGTCTGGCCGGGTCGGGTCGTTCCTCGTTCTTCGCGTTTGGAGGGTGGTGCGAGCGCCGCGCTCGCCCCCAAACGTTGGTGCACCGGTGCGCGATGCCTGGGGTTGTCCGGAAGGTGACGCTGCCCTTGTTTCGCTCCGACGGCCTCGGCCGGGCGTTGCGGCGCTGCCATCCAAGAGGCGTCCGAACGCCGCGATCCGTGGCTATACGCGTCTTCTTGCGCGGCCGCCGCTTCCACCAGGCCCGGAGGTTCTCGTGGGTAGCCCTGGCCGCAGGATCGCCTGGCTCGAATGCCGCGAGCGGCATTGCCGCCGCGGGCGGCGATGTTTTGGCTGGCGTGGGAAAAACGATGAATCGTCTGGCCCCTAGCTACCGGTGGTGGACTGGCGCGGCGCGAAGCGCCAAGGCCGCCAGCGCAGTGGAGCGGCGAAAGCATCGCTCCAGGTCGGCCTGGAGCTTGTCGAGCTCGGCCTTTTGAGCCTTCCACTGCCGTCGCCGCTGAAGGTCGGCGCGGTGAGCACGGTGATCCTCCTCGGTGTGTTGGCGGAGAGTCTTCGGCGTGGCCGGGGTAGCAGCTACCGCCGCGGTGTCGGGTCGCTGAGCGTGGTTCGTTCTTATCTCTTCCTCCGCTAGAGCCGTGGTCGGAGGAGTTGTCCGAGTGGTGGTCGCCGGCACGTGGCCGACCATTGCCACGGCGCGAGGTCGCGGCGGTGCGACCGCCATCGCCGATGCCTCCGCCAAGACGCTTGGGGTGATGGGGCCTCTGGCGTGCCGGCGTCGGGTCCGTCGCGGGACCTCGAGCCGAGGTCTCGAGGGCGCCGTGAGGGCGCCAGGGTCCTCGGTGGACACTTGGCGCCGAGTATGGCGGGACGATCACTATCTATCCCGCCGTGGTGGTGACGGTCGAGGAGCCGAAACGGATCGACGCTATCGGCATGGCGATGCCGAGAAAGAAAGGGAACCGCCGAGGAAGCTAAGCGGGAAAATGGCGGCAACGCCGTGCACAGCCCCTACCTGGCGCCGCTAACCGCCTGTTTCGAGCACCGCCAATGAATTTGTATAGGTAAGAGGGGGTGCACGCCCTCTCCTCGACGGCTTACTCGGGTGAGCACAAGATGTATACCGTTCGGCCGAACGTCCCTACTCGATTCGTGTGGGTTTGATTGTATTGATTTCCGGTTGCCAGCGTCGTCTTACATGCTCGCTCCCTCCCCTTTATATAGGCGAGGAGGAGGTTACACTGCTGCTTGAAAAAGAGAAAAAGATCAGGTTTTAGTCGCCCGCAAGTGGCGGGCCGATGGGATTGGCCGCCGGCCTCTTGCCCTGGGCCGGGCCGTAGTTGCTCGTAGTAAATGCGAGAGTTGGGGACTTGTGCCGCTGCGTCATCATTACGGCCAAGATTTAATGCACTCGACACGCAATAAATGTCGCCGCTTCTTCGTGGATTTCGCCGATTCGGTTCTTCCTCGCCAGCCGTGGCTTCGGGCCCCGACCGGCCTGGTTCGGCCCATGCGCTTTTTCGGGCCGCTGGGGGTACCCATGGCCTGGGTACCCGTCAGTGCTCATCTTTGCTCCCCCCTCTCACCCTTCGTTGCGCTAGGGCGCGACTATAAAATATAGAGGACGGTGCTCAACTTCGCCTTCCCCCTCACACCCTTCATTGCGCTAGGATGCGACTAAAAAAGATAGGGAAAAGCGCTCGGCTTCACCTCACCCCTTGCACCCTTCGCCGCACTAGGGCGCGACTAAAAAGATAGGGGACCGCTCAAAGACCTCGGGTGTCCCAACTCCCGAGGAGCTAGGGCGATAGCCTGTCACGTCAGCTCGCCCCTTGCAACCTTGAAGCTTACAAACGAGGGAGTATTGTTGTGGGGGCTAAACCCCTAGGGCGGTCGGAGACCCAAGGTACCTAGGTAGTATGTACAAATGTAGGTGTATCAATTTCCATACTGTATTAAGGAAGAATGTACCAAAATACCCTTGTCTATGTCATATAATGGAGGGGCAAAACGGAGAATGCACTCCCCTACCTCTTCTCTATATAAAAACCCCCAAAGGGAACATGGGGGCTCTCTCTCATTTTTCTCTCAAGTCTCATTCTCATGGTCTTCTTGTCATGGTCTTCTTATGATAAAGGGTATGTAAATACTCATTGTTTAGACTTAACGCCACAAAAAACCTATTTTTTCTTACCACATAGGATAGATAAGATGTTTATTTTGAAGCATCGATACTTAGCATGTGCTTATGTGTGTATATGTGATTAATAGGTAATATAACATCTAAGCACCTACAAAAAGAGATGTTTGTATTGGAGGAAATAACTTTTACATGAGTGCTTGATGATATGGCTATATACTTTCTATTTAAATACTAATATATAAAATATCTTACATTGTACATGTCTTGCAAAGCTCTTTTTCTTGGCAAACTTGATACCTATGTCCTTAGGTAAGTTTGTATTAATTAATAAAGGTTATCACAAGAGTTTTTTTAAAAAAAACAATGAGCTCAAATTCCATTAATTATTAAGTGGTACAATCATGGATTAGTTAAGTAGAAAAGAAACCCGGTGTTTAGTTAATCCAAGTGCATCACTGCCTACTATATGAAGCTTGCTTAGTGCAGAGACAGCCAACGTTGGCGGTACGAATATTAATTATGTCAGGCGTACGCAAAGGGATCTGATTATCTTCCATAGTGCTTAGTAGGAATCCTGTGTTGGTCTATGGGATAATCGGATATATGCCACTACAGGAACCGCTTATTCGAGATTTGCCATCGTTCCTTTGCTTCTTCGAACGATGCCATTATGAAACCGTGCTTATTCGAAATATGCCACCGCTCGCGTCCAGTCACGACACGTGTCCCGTCCGCGGTGGCAAATCTCGAATAAGCGGTTCCTACAGTGGCATATATCCAATTAATACGGGACACGTGTCGTGACCGGACACGAGCGGTGGCATATTTTGAATAAGCATGGTTTCATAATGGCATCGTTCGAAGAAGCAAATGAACGATGGCAAATCTCGAATAAGTGGTTCCTGCAGTGGCATATATCCAATTATCCCTTGGTCTATACATGGCCACATGGGTTGTGTTATGTGTGTGTGTGTGTATATAAATATTGTACAAAACTAATCTACGGTATATCGTAGATAGCTATTACAATGGTATACTTCATTGCCGCAGCGCGCTTGGGCCTTGCTGCCATGGCTCATCCTCAACTCACCGCCGATGGGTTCACCACGCCCCCAGATTGTAGAGAGAGGCTAGGGTGGTGGTGGCCCAGCGGTGGTAGCGGCGACGGGCGATGGGTGGGGATGGAAGGCGGAGGGCAGCGGTAGAGGGAGGCACGGCGAGGCAGCGACACACTGAATATTAGGTTGGGCGGGGTGGCCGGTGGGGAAGGGGAGCCGGTAGTGCGGTGAGGTGGCGAGCTTACTGCCATCCGCAAGGGGAGGCGGGGGCAAGGGTGAAACCGCGGAGCTGCGATCAATACTAGAGGCTATCCCGTCGAATGGGGAAGTGACGGGATACCATGCTATAGTGGCACTCTTTTTTTGTGTATGGGGTGTTATATGTCACCAACAAGACATAAGCTGGACATATATCCGGGGAGAATGGTTAACAATTGTATATATTGTGAAGTTCAATGATGTGGTGTGCAGTGGTAGGCTCAATACAATAAGCTATGGTGGGGTTGTTTCCATAAAGAGCACCTTGGTGTCGACACAGTTCGAACCCTTTTGCAGAGACGATGGTCTTCAGCCGTGGTAGAGTTGTGGTTTTTCTATGCCATTGCTTGTATTCTTATTTCTCAAGCATTACCCCATGGTGTGTTGGGGTAGGTGTGTGTGAGTAGGGATGCAATCGGATCGGATATATGCCAACCAACCGACCGGCCAGATATATTTGGATCGGATTTGGCTAGTCTGGTCGGATATTTTTTGGATTCAAATTCAATTTCAAATATTTGGATTCAGATTTGGGACTGTACTATCTGTCTATTCGGTATTTAACAAGAATATTATCAGATATTTTTGAAAATAATCTACCGGATATCCAAAAATTCTCAACGCGGCAGCCGAGCAAGGCCACCACTAGTCTTGTCGCCTTCTGTTGCTGCCACCAACCTCCAGGGCACCCTCGCGCTCCTCCCTATCATTCCATGGTGCGCGGCAGCTTTCTTGAGCGTGGGTGGTCGGAGGCATCTTTGTGCGGAGGTGGTGGCGGCTCTAGGGGACCTGTACTCGGCCATCGACGAGTACGCGGAGGGCATCCTCTTCGGCGAGTGGCCCGAGAACCCGAGTTGCAGATTTGCACCACAGATAAGGATTCCTAATCTGGCGATGCCCCATAGCTAGCTTCATTCTTGGGTGTGCTACCTCTTGGGTTCTTGGATCTGATAATTTTTGGTGCTGCATGGGTGGTGATTCGAACTGCAAATGAGCCCAATAGCGAAGCTCGGGGATGTCATGCCGCGCCCAGTGTAGGTGGTCATGGGTTATGGCGGACCAGAAGCTGGACGAGATCGACGCCTTCTTCGCTAGCTAGTCCGACTTGTCGGTGCTCGATGACGAGGGAAGGTGCATCAGTGTCGTCTCCAAGAAGGCCAAGGCCAAGGCACCCAACGGGGTCAGTTAGTACTCCTCCCTCTTGCCTGCTTATGCATTCCATTAAAATGATTCATAAGTCTGCTTCTTTGCTAACAAATTGTTCGGTCTTAAAGGCAAATCTGGACTGAAAATTATAGAGGATAATATAATAAAAAAAGACGGCATGCATAGATGCTTTGAACAAGTAACACTGTAATAGTTTTTGGTCAGGTTTGTTTGATCTCTTGAATATGTAAGAATGCCGAATTTAGTTGTATGTTTAACCTATTGTTAGTTCTATATATTTATACGAGTTCAATTTTATGGATATGTTATATGGCGATGTGCCAAATATAGACAAATTAAAGCTAACCAGTATCATGTTGAGGGTCCTTAAGCTGAGGACCACAATATTTAGGGATTAAATCAGGTTATGTAAATCTTTGGAAGAATAACCTTCAAGGCACAAAGCTTATACTCTCAATTATACATCTAAGATACCGAAATTAGAGCAATCCTAGTATCCTATATTCCTACGGTAAGCAATTACTTTTAGATAAAGGCCCAAGTGAGGGAACGCAGTGGTTCATGAGCCATATGAATGCGTCTATCAATAATTGTACATGGGAGTAGAGAGTATATATAAGCTAAATGGTGAAATATCGTAATACAAACTGATCATTATATATTTGTGCTACATGCGATATCTATTCTTGTGCGATATCCGACAAAAAATATTTGGTACCGTATTCATTTCGAATCCATGACTGATATTATATGCATCGTATTTATATCTGGCATTATCCGTATCCGACTCCAAATCCGACAAAAATATGGTTTAGGATACGGGAATGCGATCGGACGAAGACCGAACCAATTGCACTCCTGGAGGTGGGGGAGGGGGAATGGGAGCATCATTCCAATTGGTGTATGCCTAGTCTTGGTGTTAGCTTGCTTAGCCAGCGTGTTTCAGTGGGTTCTCCTTGTGTATTGTGCATCCTCACTAGGACCGATGTCTGTACCTTTACTTTTTTTACTCCTCCTTTTATCAATGTAATGGATAGCTCTCCTGCCTATTCGTTTTTTTTATTATAAAAAAGGAGTTAAAAATTTCTCAAAATATTACAAGAGTTGAAGGCATGTTCTATAGCCAAACAAAATTTAAATATCATAAAAGATAGATAATTATTCACTAAATATTTGTCTTTTTTATATATATCTAAATGAGATAAGGTTTGCTATTAAAATTTTATAGAGGCGTATTTGCAGCCGTCAGTGCATTTTCACATGACATGCACAATATAAGGGTACCTCCAATCAAACTTGTCAATGTCGTACAGAAGATCATACCGGTTTGACTCTTGGAATGGTACGCTCCGGTACCGGTCTATACTGGCGTACCATTTCGGGTTTAGTATAATAGTATATATTTATAAGTATACACATGCTTAATTATACATACACCAAAGTTCGCTTATAATATTACTCCAAGCACATAGTAATACTATCAGATATAATATATAGTTCAATAGACTACATTATCAATTCCACCAGCATGACTGGTATCAGATCGGTATTGACCGGTATCAAGGCCGGTACGGTACATAGAGCTACTTCGAACCGATTTAGGTGTCAAAATAGTACATACCAGTCATACCGACCAGTATGTACTATTATTGATAACTATGCTTCCAATTATTGTAGCCAAAGGTGCTCTTAAGGTTGGGCCCGCAGAGGTTCTGGTTTGTTGCTTGAGGAGGGCCTTAAGGTGAGACCCACGGTTCAATAAAACTAGTCAAGTGTCCGTGCATTACAAGGGAAAAACATTTTTGAACCAATAATTAAATCATGCCTCATGTTTTTTTATAAAAAATACACTATCAAGTTATCATGGGGAGAAGTGAGAAATGGCCCGGCCAGGGAGAGCGGATGTGGACGGAGCGAGACAGATGCAGTTGGTTTCCTTTTTATTCGCGAGAGGTAGGGGAAGCATGTCATGGCCACAGTCCATATGCCGTTGCACACTACTTTTCTTAGAGATGAGAAGAGAAAGGACGGACAACCACCACTAATCCATATTTATATATTACTCTCTCCGGTCACAAATAGTTATCGTTTTGGACATAGGGATGGTCAAATTTTTGAAACTTTGACTGTCGATATTTTTTTTAAATATTTAAATTGGATACATGAAAATTATATGTGTAGACTTGTCTCGAGAGTACTTTCATAATATTATAATTTTTATTTTCATAAATATATTATAATAAAAATTAATGGTCAAAGTTATGTTTTTAAGACCGTATCGATATCCAAAATGATAACTATCTATTACCAAGGGAGTAGTAAAGATAATCCAGCCCATCTCTATCCCTTTTCTTCCTCTATAAACCCATCCTCCTCACCTCTCCGCTCACTGTGCCACAGACATCATCACTGTACCGCTCCTATCCACCGCTGGTTGCACTCCCTCTCTCCACTAGGCCACTCCTCCGTCCCCATAGGCCCTCATGATATGTTTTTTCTTAAGACACACGGATGCCCAAGTAGGCCATAAAAAATCAATTATCGCACTCGTACTTTTCTCATGGTATTAGGGTCCTTTCTGTTGAATTCCAATAATTTACAGAGTTGAACACTATTCACATCATTTTTCAACCAGCGTGGTCGCTCTGCACGCAGCCACGTCACTTGCGTTGCTCGTCCTCTCATATAGCTTAAGTAATTAGTTCCTCCGGCTAAGCACGATCGAGTGCGTAGCGCGGTGGGAGAATGACTTGTTTCGAAGGCTCATGCCCACGTTCGACTCCGCCCCACACGGCTTGTTGCGGTGGGAGCGTTTTTTTATGAAAAGGTCTCTAAAAGTTTTGAAATTACATTCAAATCCTTTTTTAGGAGGTCCCTAAAAAATCTGGATTTTGTTTATTTTTCATTTTGCAATTTTATTTTTCTTTGCGCGAAGGCCCCTCAAAAAATCAAAAAAAAATTTTACTTACGCGGAGGCCCGTGAATATTAGCAAAAACTTTTTAAAATTGTATATTAGTCCATTTTTCACGGAAAGACCCCCGAAACTTTCAAAATTTTCGTTTTCCCCATAAACCACTTAGGGGTAAGGGTAGCTTTTAGAGCATACGTATTAATCTATTTATTTTACGAGAAAACCATTAAAGTCCCCAAATTGGCCCAGCAGAACGGGTTTCACCTTTTTTTTAAAAAAAAAACAGAATTTTTTTGTAATTATAAAAAGACCCTTAAAAATTATTTTTTTTAACACGTGCATATATCGCGGTTGGCACGTGCGCCGCGCGTCCACGTCTACTTTGCAAACAAAACCTGCAACTTCCAAGAGGGAAAAGAGAAGGTGCCAAAACGTCTCGCTGCAAGTGGGCCCGGCTTCCCCACGTCAGCATCACGGCCCGCCTGAGCTTTATCCACTTGGATAGTTGGGCGGACACACGCACGCACACACGTCCTCTCCCTCCCGCCCCCCTCGAGATCCCCGCCCTCCGCCCCTCCATCGCGCTCGACTCTCCGCCGTCCGTTTCGTTATCAGGAGATCCGGCCTCATCCACCCTCGTCGTCTCCTCCGGTCCTCCCCCACTCCCGTCCCGTCTCCTTTCTTTAATCCTCCTCCCCAACCCAGCTCCGATCCCCACTAATCCCACCCGTAATCCCCCTTCATTGACGATAACGATGAACGGTGGCGGCGGCTCTCGAACGCCGAATCGCTCCCCCTGTTGCTGCAGCGGCGGTTCTCCTCCTCCTCCTCCTCCTCGGCGCTCTGTATGGATTTGGTCGTCGCGTTTGGATTCGATTTGACCGCCTCGACCTGCTGCGGTTTCTAGTGCAACTGTTCAAGCTGTTGGTTCTTGGTGATTGGCTTGTTGGTGTTCTTGTGTTGGTTTGGGGATTGGGCGCATTGGAATCCTACTTATCCAGGTACACGGCAGGTTCCTCACAAAAAAGTTTTATCTCTTCCTTTTCTTTTCATCTTGCTTTGTAAGTTTTGTATCGATATCGCTTTTGCTGATTTTTTTGGGGGCTAAAGTTCGTTGCTTTCTTGCTTTACGAGTGATGCCTTCGTCCCATGCATGCCTATAAATGGAAGTTCTTTCGTTGTCGTGCATGTACGAACTCATTAGAACAGTTCTGAGTGTTTCGACCAATTCTGTATTTGTTTGGAGACCAGAGGATCGCGTGCTATTTTGAGCTGCACCGGAGTACGGTTCCTGTTAGAGAATTGCATGGTGTGGTTTCTTGTTAATGTCATCGATTAAGCTTTAAAAAAAAAGAAACAGAAAAGGTGCACTTTCCAATAGTACTAAGGATGCTTTTTTCTGCCTGTGAGTTTCCTGGAAAACCCAAAAATCATAAAACGGTCCTTAACTTAGAACCATGTAGCTTTAACTGAAGCCACTGAACACAAACTTTGCATCCCCAAACCCTTTTCTTAGTATCACTGATTGACGTTTAGGATCATGAAATCTTTATGACGGGTTGCTTATTGTGGGCTGGAGCTCTCAGAGCACATGAAGTGCTACAACTTCCCTATGCAGTAAACACGTGCATCTTCAAGTTGTGTTATGTAGAACAGTTATCTGAAATCCTAAGCGGGTTCTTAAAGCTTAGAGTAGTCATGATGTACCTTAAATCCCATTGTATCCTTGTTATGATCCCCGAATTATGTAGTTTGTGGCAACCAACAACCCTGATAAAAATGTAGTCTGTTTTCTGTTCGTGCAATCCCCAAATAGACTTTCTGGATACCTTTTACTTAACCTTATTTGCTTACTGCCCGAGTAATTGAATTGCTTTTTCTTTGTTAATTTGATGTGTTTGAACAAATTTGTGGCTTTTATCTGTTGAGTCATTGCCAATACCGTCTAATTTTAGTTCATTTTTACAGTGCTTCGCTCTGCATATCATGGGAACAAGTTTTTGAGTAGGACCATGTCTGAACTACCTGTGAGCACAGCGAGTGTGTTGATGGCTAACTAAGATGCTACTTTGGTGATTGGTGTATTTGTAATTTTGTATTGTTCTTTCAAAAGTTTTATAAAAGAGATGTTTAAGCAAATCCAAATAGTTCTGTAATGGTGGATGGTGGTCATGGAAGGTACAGTAATTGGAAAAGTTAGTGAGTCAAAACAAGACAATGAGCAAAAGGATTCTTCAAAAGAACTTCCCAGATCCTTTACTGATATGGAGACTTCAGCAGCGCATCGTCCTGAAGCAGGAAAGTTAATTGGATGTGAAGATGATACAGAATTAACGCCTTACGAAGGAATGGAATTCGAATCTGAAGATGCTGCAAGGGATTTCTACAGCACATATGCAAGAAACGCAGGTTTCCGAATTCGGATTAGCAGGTACACTCGCTCCAGACGTGATAATTCAATCATTTCCCGTCGTATTGTATGCTCAAAAGAGGGATTTCATGAAACTCGTGCTTGTGAAGGCCTTCATGCCGACCAAAAACAGCAAGAACGAGCAGGTACTAGAGTCGGTTGCAAGGCGATGATAATGATTAAAAAGTATGCTCCTGGTAAATGGGTAGTTAACAAGTTTGTAAAGAACCATAATCATGGACCAGTTCCACCAAGAAAACTTGATGCTAGGTCAGCGCAGGAGGATTGTGATTCAATGGAAAAGCCACAATCTATTGAGGTGGATCCTATTGAGGAGCCGTTTGAGGGTATGGAATTTGAATCTGAAGAAGCTGCAAAATTGTTCTATATAAACTATGCGAGGCTTAATGGTTTTCGTGCACGTATTAGCAGGTACTGCCGTTCAAGGCGTGATAATTCAATCATTTCTCGCCAGGTTGTGTGTTCCAAGGAAGGCTTCCGTGAGGTCCGAGCCAAGAAAAACATGATAGATGAAGGGAAAATGAAGCGCCCAAGAATGATAACAAGAGTTGGTTGCAAAGCTATGATTGTAGTGAAAAAGATGAACTCTGAAAAGTGGATGGTTTCTAAATTTGAGAAGGAGCATAACCATTCGTTGTTATCTTCTAAAGCGGTTCCTAGTACATCAAACATTACTTCTGGAGAAGTTGCTGATTTTGCTGCAAAGAGTACAGATCCTAATGAAGTGAATGTTGAAGGATATAGTGAGGGAATTCAATGTAGTTCTACAGATTCGCTCACTGTCCTTTACAACCATTTATGTCAGGAGGCCATGAAATTTGCAAAAGAAGGGTCGGTCACAGAAGAAATTTACCATGTGGCGATGTCTGCCTTGAAAGAGGCTGCAAAGAAGGTTGCTGAGGTCAAAAAGAGTCATCTGACAATGCCACCGCGTGGATTTTCTATGGGTGAAAGTAAAAATGAGGTCCTACAGATGAAAACTATGATTTCTTCGCAATGTTCGCATCAGGTTAAACAGAAAATAACACCGCCACAGCTCGAGCTTTTTCAAGAGCCTACCTCCAATGTTGTGCTAATACCAACCAACCTTTTGACTGATTCAACCTTATCTAATTGTGTCGACAATGTTCCGCTGTCATGTGATTTCCCCATAAATGGTAAATATGCTATGACAATGACCAATTAATCCAGTGCTTTGTTACAACTATTCTTTTTGTTAGTAACTGTTGCCTGTTCCATCCACAGGGGGACAAGTCAGGCATGGATCTGAAGGTTCTTATTTGCATGCGGAGAAAAACAAAGAGGACTCTTCCCAGAAATCTCAGGTACCTTGCCCGCTTTGCTTATCTGTCTCAGTGTTTTCCTAATATACCAAGCAGTTTTGGGTATTTCATATTGGACCGCAAGTTTCTTATTTGTAGTTCTAATTGCAGAATAGCAGTTCTAATCAAGCCATCCGGGGAAAGGATGAAAGTTTCCATGAACCTTCTGAAGAAACTACAGTTGCTATTCCTGCCATACCCCTCACACTGAACCCTGTGATGAGGAACGCACTAGTAGCATCCGCAGGTTGTTGTAATCCATTTTCTTTTGCTGTCTACAGCACAAAAATATTTATAAATATTGAAGTTTCCAGATAGGAATACCATCCACTGTTATATGAGTTTTGGAATATTCTAAATGGTTTTTGTCTGTTGCTTGCTTTCTTGCTTTGATGTTGCAAATAAAAAGGCGTGTATACCATGAAAGGTTTAGAAATGACTCATTATATATGCTAATATTTTGTGTCTGCTCACCTGTAGTCTAGTTGATGATAGGTTATCTTCAGCATATTTTATGAACAAAAGAATGTCAATTTATGGTCTGTCACCTTAGGCCGCTAAGTTTTACCAACTTTTAAAACCAATACCTGCAGGGTCCATTACCATTTTTTCAGTTTAGCTGTTTAGTCTGTGGGTTGGCATTTCCAAAATTGTACTCTCCTTTTTAAGCTTTAGAGCATTGTGTGGCCATATGGACCGCTGCATCTATTATTCCAATCCAGGTAGATAATCATAAATTGTACTCTACTTGTTTAGGGAACATAAAAGGAATATAAGATGAAAATGGAAAATTCAGCACATATAACAATTGTCAGAAAATGGTAGGAATAGCCATTTTCCTCATGCTACCATTAACCTGCCATTGTCAGTTCCTAGGTGATTAGACCTTTATTCCTGGATTTGTATGAACAAAATTGATCATAGCGAGGATAGGTGCTTAATTGAGAAAATGACACCAGAAGTGAGAAACTAAATTTCATCTTTTCTATAATCCATATCTTTTTATCTGTTGAAATGTTGTCGACAGAACGCTAAATTTTGTATTATAGTTTGCTGAACATGGTTTAGTCTGGTTTTCAATGTCGATTCTCAGACATGATTAATTTGATGTGGACCATCACACATTTGAAGTTTTTCGGACTTTCTGTCCTTAGAGTTTATAGCCTTATACTCAATTGCAGTTATAGTGTCATACCATTGTCGGTAGCTTCAAAATAGAAGTACCTGCAGCAATCACACATCTATGTCAGGAATCACACACCTGGATTTGTATCATCAAACATCTATTTTCTGTCAATGCTTCAGCAATCACATTAGTGCTTACTTCTCATTAGGCTTTCCATCGTTTACTTGATTTACTTGATTGCTATATTTGTGCTAGTGCACCTTAATGGATCGTTACCTGCAGTCAAGAGTGCTGTTCTGATATTTGTTCATTTCCCTGGACTGCAGATGGCCCATATAAATTGTTGGCTGCACCTATTGAAGCAGTTCCAATTTCATACCGTCCTGCAGAACCCATCAGACAATCACACAGAATTTTTTGTAATTTAGGTCCATTGCCATGTGTTCTGTCTGAACCAAACATGCGAGGAAAAGGTCCAAACCCTATGGTGCATGCTACAGCTCTTGCTTGTGGGGCACGTGTTGTTCCTCTTGAGGAGGCAGCTTCACTGATCAAGGCCATCGAGTCCAAGATCAGATCTGGAGGAGCCACAATAGCAAAATTGCATCCAAGCAACCTGGCACCTCTAGTTCCTGGGGCTGTGTCTATGTCATCTTCCAGTGAAGATGAGGAGGAGGATGACCACAGTGAGCCCCTGATGCTGAACGTCGAACGCAACTGCCACGATTAGAGCTCTGAGGAAATGAAGTTGCAAAGTGAGCCATTAGGTTTGGAAACTGAAGTTGAAAATTGTTCTGCGCGGCCTGAAAATGAAACCCTGATCCTGCTGATTGCTGACAACTGAGAACCGAAGGATTGAAGCTGTTGAAGATCGAAGCTACCCTGCAAGCTGCTAGGTAGTGATTTATACTATAATTTAAAGCATTTATGTAAGATCGAATTTAGGATCCTAACCATTTGTCTCGCTTCAATTATTGGCTGTAATTGGGTTAACTCAAATAATTAACTCCAGTGAAGGGTCTGTAAAAAGGACCACCCTTGCTGCTACAACGTTGGTTGATAATGTATACATGTATTATTTTTATAGAAAGCAAAGATGATAGTGTTTATATTCCAATTGAGTTTATCTGTCTGGGGAAAACTTTTAGCCTTCCATGTCATATACTTATAGGGAAAATATATGGTGAAAATGGTTAATCGTTGCAAATTCCGTAAAAATTGGGTGAAGTTTTTTTTTTTTTTAAAAAAAAAAACAAAGATAGGAGGGGGCATGTTCTATAACTAAACAAAATTTCAATGGAAAAATCCATCTCATTTGAGAGACATGAAAAAGAACAAATACTTAGTAAACAGTGATTTTTGCACTGTTCACTAAAATTTATTCATTTTATCTCGCAAATACAATTAAATTTGATTTTAAAATCTTGCATGGTTATAAAACATACTCTACCCTATCTCAGATAACTTTCTTAGAATGTTTGAAAACTTTCTACATCCAATTTTCACGGGATTTGCATAATTTTTCCATTTTCACGAGATAGGCCACCAAATTTTGACGGATTTGCTCTCTCCGGAAATTTCGTTCTTTCTGTATCTTGTTCACTGCAAGCTAACATGTGCCAGGACCAAAAAATTGTCTGTGTTTTATCAAATGCACATTTGTCGCCCTCAAAACAATTTCTGGAGGATAGGTGGCCATAAGATTACCATCCTGTGCCTTGACATGTTATTTGTACTTGGAATTAATTTTGCATTTCGACGACTTACCTTAATATATTGCACTTTCTATATGAACAACTAGCTTTCGTTATAGTTTGGCTAGTGCATTTCAACATCATGTAGCTAAAAAATGTAAGATAGGTTCAAGCACCCGTGCAAGCAGAAAAATAGTTTCAGCAAGCTCATTTGTCGTTGCAGCCTAATTATCAAAATGGAACGATATCTACACTGACTTCACTCGCTAATCTTCAAAACAATAGCAAGTCTAAATGACAAACGCAACCGGTTAATAAGGCGTAATTTCACTGCTGTTTTCATTTCAATGATCTCATCGAAACTCGCTGCGATATGACACCAAATACAGACATGTTTGCAAACAATTCTCTCTATGCTAATTAATATCTGTTTTTCTGGCTACTTTTACTTCCTGATGCAGAAATTCAACTTTGATAGAACAATCAAAACAGACTTAACTGCTGTCTCATCAGAAGGAAGCTTAGCTTTTCAGCACCACAAAGTTTATCTTGTTGCCTTCCACATTTCTTTGACAAACAGCCTCTCATCAACGTCACTCTTTTATGCCTGAAAAATTCCAGTCCAGAAAAAATGTCAGGAAGAAAAGCATAGTCGTTTGCCTCTCGTGCACGCACCGGCGCTATCTTGGAGATGACAGGAAGGAAGATAAAAAAAAAGCTTGTGATTTGTCAAAACCTTGTGCTGTCACCCGTTAAATTAACATTATTGCTGACCTTTAGCTCTTGACGACGAACGGCCGAGCAGGTTTTATGCTAAATGCCATGGCATCACCACGAAAAGGAAAGCTCACTTTGTCAAACGGGTGTCGTACCAGAGCTGTACTAAATTTCGTACGGTGAATACGGTTCCACATTGTTTCTCTCGGAAGCAAGATTTTGAAAAGTTCGACCACCATTTCTTGCAAAAAAATTTAAAAGTTGTTCATCTGATCTTCAATGGATTTGTCCACCGACAACCATTTTGCATTGGCCATATAACCTATTGCGCTGACACTTGCGATTTACGTACGGTACTGCACTTGCTTTTCTGTTCGACTGAGGCTTGAGAGTTCTTATCTTGAGCTTCTTGCAGGAATGGGAATGGCGATATACAAGAGACGCAATTCCAAGCACGCATTGGTGTTTGATGATGCGATAACAGAGGAAAACACTGGTGACATGATCAAATCAAGCCGTTTTGAATTCCAATTCAGAAAGCACAGAGTAAATGGGCAAGTACACACACCAAGCTGAACAAGCTGTGATAGAACCTAACATTACGCATGAAAAATATACGGAGCTAGCTCCAACACCACGTCGACCCAACGTTTTCGTCATCATCAGCATACGTACACACCCCACTGCTTTATTCTAAACTCACTTCCATCGCATCGCGTTCTTCGTCTGCTACTTGAGATCAGAAGTTGGGTCCAGCCGCAAGGATCTCATCGGTCAGGCTGCCGTCTGCCCCGATCTTGTAGTTGGCAAACACCTCGAAGTTCTTCTTGAACAGGCCAGCCAGCTTCAGGAGTGTCTCCTTGTACGCGGTCTTGTCCGTCCACTGCAGGCGCAACATTTCCAAGGAACAATTCGATCGGTATCTATTTTCTGAAGAAGAGGAGCTAAATAGCAGAAACGGCTGACGAATTGGTGAACGCTAGAGAGCTTACGGTGTTGATCGGGTCGAGGATTTCAGATGGCACGCCCTCGATTTCAGTAGGGATCTCCAGGCCAAAGACCTCGGTCTTCTTGTAGTTGGCAGTGAGGAGCTCTCCGGAGTGGATGGCGTCGATGATCTTCCTAGTGTATGGCAGCTTGATTCGCTTGCCAACGCCGTACCTAAACAATGGCAATTGACAAGTACATTCCCAAATGCAAAGTTAGTTGGCATGCATGGTAGTTGGAAGGAACATATAGTGCCACTGCAAATATGCAAGAATGTGGACAATACCTTCCACCGGACCAACCGGTGTTAACAAGCCACCCTGTGGCGCCATACTTCTGCATCTTCTCAGCAAGCATGGCAGCGTACTTCGTCGGGTGAAGCATGATGAACGCCGCGCCGAAGCAAGCAGAGAACGTAGCCTGTGGCTCCTTGATGCCATCTTCTGTACCGGCAACCTGTCGAGATAACAGTACCAGATCAACAGTGATCAGATCGATATCCCTCGTAAGTAACAAACTGAGGTGATAATTGGCGAATGTTTTTGCATATAAAACGTTACCAGAGCAGTGTAGCCACTGATGAAGTGGTACATGGTCTGTGCAAGGTTCAGCTTGCTAACTGGCGGGAGGACACCGAACGCGTCGCATGCCAAGAGAATGACGTTCTTAGGGTGTGGCCCGACGCACGGTATCTTTGCATTAGGGATGTACTCAATAGGGTAAGCAGCACGAGTGTTCTCTGCAACAGAGACCAGCATTGTGGCATTTCAATTTTCTATATAACTTTTGCGGCCGAGATAAGAATTTTGCTTTGGAGATATTTACCGGTGACAGATTTATCGGTGTGATCAACTTCACGAGTGTGCTCATCAAAGACAACATTCTCCAACACTGCAAACCAAACATTTCAACCGAAAGTGAGTGAAAGAAACGACGTCTGCAAATTTATTCAGAAAAAAAGGAGCTAAAGGCCCAGGCAACTACCAGTGCCAAACTTGATGGCGTTCCAAATATCAGGTTCTTTCTCCTGCGAGAGGTCTATGCACTTGGCGTAGCAACCGCCCTCGATGTTGGAGACACCGTCGTCACTCCAGCAGTGCTCATCGTCACCGATCAGGAGCCTGTTGTGATCAGTAGACAGGGTTGTCTTTCCAGTACCTGTCGTGCGAAGAACCAAAATGCCAAAATCAGCAAAATGGCAGAGGCGGCAGGTAACACATATTGGTCAGTGACACTGACATTTATCGCATAACAGCAAATCCGATATGTATAACAATATAGGTAGGCTGAGCAAGGCGAACGTCAGATGCGATTGGGCAGGTGACGGCACCACAATATTCTGTGGATCCATCTTACCTGACAGTCCAAAGAACAGGGCGACGTCACCATGTTTGCCCATATTGCTGCCAGAATGCAAGGAGAGGATATGCCTCTTGGGCATGAGATAGTGCATCACGCCGAACAGCCCCTTCTTCATCTCCCCGGCGTACTGCGTGCCAAGGATGACCATTTCCCTCCTAGCGAGATTAATGTCTACGCTGGTCGATGATGTCATGTAGTGCGTGTAACGGTTACAGGGGAACTGCCCAGCGTTGTATATGGTGAAGTCCGGCGTGCCGAAATTGTCCAGTTCCTCAGGCGTGGGCCGGATACACCTGCGACCCCATCCAGTTACTACAGCTCTGCTATACTATATATAGTGAAAGCTTTGATTGATCCCCAATGTCTTGGAAGGCAATAGGATACACACGCATAGTATATAGCTATATGTCATAAGTATATGTATGTATATTCATGAGAGAACAGGCCAACGTCAAGATGAACTTATCTGGGGCGTTGGCGACACGAGCAACCTAAAATACTGCAAAGACAGTATTAATCGCACCCGGATTGGTAGTGTTAACAGGTTCACTTACATGTTGTGCATGAAGAGCGAGTGGTATGCCCTGGCGGAGATGATACGGACTTTGATGCGATTCTTCGGGTCCCAGTTCAGGAATTGGTCATTAACAAACACCTGCAGCATCAGAGCCAGCCATGAGTAACAGTGCATGTGTTTGTGTGTGACAAAACTGACAATAGCTGATGTAAAATTCATCGAGAGGTGGTGCTTCTATGCTTTTCCTTTTGAGAGCTGCACAAATATTAAAGCATGAATGAAAGGTAAATAGTGATTACTTACCCATCGCGTGCTTTAAGATTTGTAAACTTGTATCGGAAGGAAAAGCAGCATAGAAGCACTCCCTCTGACCCACCGGTACGATCATAGAAGTTTAGTATGTATGTACCTTGTCAAGGGAGTTGAGGTAGTCGACGGCCCTCTCCCTGTTGGTGAGGAAGGTGTGCTCGTCCATCTCGATGTTGGGCGAACCCCTGTAATCAGAAACACCACAACAGCATGTTCAGTCACCTGAAAAACAGGAAGCGGAGGCACAGGTTGACAAGTACTCGAGTAGGCCGGGTCGGCGGTGGTTTACTACTCACTTGCCCCACCAGAGCTCCTGCGCTGCGGCCTCATCCTTGACGATGCGCTTGTCCCTAGGCGACCGGCCGGTCTTGGCGCCGGACAGCGTCGCCAGCGCTCCGGTGGACGTGATGAACGAGCCCTTCTCGTACTTGATCGCCTGCTCGTACAGCTCTGTTCGGCCACAAGAACAGCAAGCATTACTCGCACCATGCTCTTTTGCACCGCACACATATCTGAATCTCTGAACACGCGTGTCATCTGTGCATTACGTACCGCCAGGGGAGAGGTTGTAGAGGACATGGGTGAACTTGAGGGAGCTGTCGCTGACGCTGATGGTGGGGGTGGTGTGGTGGTGGACCTGGTGGTGCTGCGCGTGCGGCGACGGCGCGCCCTTCGCGGCGGCCTCGCCCTTCCTGGCCGGATCGCCCCTGACGACCTTGGGCCCGCTCCCACGGGTCAGCGACGCCAATGACGCACTGCGCCCGTCACCGACCGTGCCAAAGATCATTACATCTCAGCGTCAGTTGGCAGGTCAAAAGACCATCCAGAATTTTCAATGCTTGCTTGCTACTAGTTTCTTCTATTCTACTCCTAACTCCTAAGTAACACCAACTCATGTGCCAACACGACCAAATACTGGAGCAGAGTACTAGAGGTGGGCATTGGGCCGGGCTTTTTTGGGCCGGCCCGAAGCACGATGGTATGGCACGGTGCAAAGCACGGCACGGCACGGTTCCGGGCCGGGCCGGCCGCACGCAATCAGAAGAGGTGCGCTCGAAACCAGGCACGACGACGCAAGACGGCAAGACGATTTACGGGCGTTTCAAGACGGCATTTAACGGCACGAAATCACAGATTAAGGCTTAAAAGTTGGCAGATATTGTTGATTCAGGGCATCTTCAAGCATTGCATTCATGTTTGACATTTTGTTGATGTGATTAGTCTCTTATGTAATTAAAATAGGTAGTTTAGTAGTAGTGATTTGTTTTATTTCTTTGTTCGTCACAATAGTAAAAATGGGTCGGGTTTGGGCGCGACGCACGGCGAGCACGGCGTAAATGGGCCGGGCTTGGGCTCGCCAAAGTGAGTCGGCAAGACGGCCCAAGACGGCCACGATGGGTCGTCGCAAGACGACGGCCGCCCGAAGCACGATGGGCCCGGGCCGGGCCGGCACGGCACGGCACGACGCCCACCTCTAGAGCAGACGTATGCAGCCAGCTAGGCCAAAAGAACACTACTCTTGTTTAGAGGCCAGAAAGATCAGTAGTGTTTGATGAGGTGAAGGGTTTTGTGAAAAGGATACGAGGTTTCTTGGGAATTCAGGGAGCAAGCAGCGCGACGGCGACAGCGATGTCGCGTCAAGCCAAGGTTCTTGGTATCCCACGGCGCAAGTTGCCATCCCAAATTGCTTGCGTACGTGCGCGCGTGTTCGTTACGTGCGAACCACCGCATCGGCAGTAGGCGCATGCCAATCCTATCCTGCTGCAACTTTGCTCTTCCTAAAATGCTAATTTAGTTCCTCCTAAGATACTATTTTTTAACCGCCGAATGAGCGGTCCAAATCTGTCACGTTAATTCTCCCCCGAGTAGAAGCCAGATCGCACAGTAACCCATCTTATCTTCTCTCTTAAAAAAAGTTACTTTATGCTGACTACCAGAGTGCGCGTGTGCTAAGAATCTTACGAAGCAGTACCATGAGAGAATAACAGTAACAAGCTTGCATTTGTAATGGCGAGTTTAAGAATTCGGTGTGCTGGGAATGGAAGGGAACTTGTGCGATGCGATAAGAACAAAACCGGCGCAAAAAAGCGATATGTTGGCACTTTGATGCCATGCACGGGAGCTCACGTGAACCCACATCGAAAAGAAGCGTTTGTTTGGGTGGAGCGAGATTTACTGTGATAGAGCTTTTACCATCCTCCAGAGGTAATACGATTTGTTAATATCTTTCTACTAAATTACTTCTAAATTTTTAGTACCTCTTGTATTAACGAAAAGCACCTTGCTTTGACTTAGGACGGTAAATCCGGCACCACCCTTTTGTGCGGAGTAGCCCACGGGCCACGGTCAGCGTCACCACTACCCACTGCTTTTACTTGGCCGCGTGGTTGCCCTTTTTCTTTCTTCAATTTATTTAGCCTTTTTTTAAGAAAAAAAAAGAGATCAAATTTTATTTGTCCTTTCTTTCAGAGAACATTATGGCCCACCCACCAGAGTCTTTGGGCGAGAAGTATAGGTGGGGCTGAGCAGTGGGATACCCGTCCTCCAATGTCCACGTGGCCGTCAATAGCAGAATTAGTACCATGTTCCGTCCTTTGTTTTTTCTTCCAAAATCCAGAAAAACGTCAAATCATTTTTTTATTTCTATTTCCCCTTCTAAAAGGAGAAATTAATTTCTTTTCTTTTGCCGTTCTCTTCTTCCATGTCCATGGGACATTGCTAATTCGTACTGCTAAAAGCGCTGGCTAAAACCAATCAATTGATTAAATCAGAAGCAAAAGGCGGCGAGAGGAATTGGAGGAGGAAACTCGCAAGGAGCTATGATCCTTTTTAAGCCAAAGCAGGATAAAAGGAGGTGAGGTGAGGTGCGGTGTCACCTGATGGACTGGAGCGGCTGCCTTTGGCGCTCCTCCTCGGAGAGCGCGGCGGCGAAGGGGGAGGAGGCGCCGTCCTTGATGGGCGTGGTGGGCGCCGAGCGCTTCCGCTGCAGCGAGTGCAGCTCGTCGATGGTCTGCGCCCGCACCGGCGTCGCGCTGTCGTCGTGGCAGATCCCGTTGTCGTGCTTCTTCTTCCCGTGCGTCTCGATCCGCGCCAACCCGTTCGGCGTCGCCATGCCGGTCCGGTCCCGCGCGATCTTTTCTTTCCCCCAGAAAAAAAACAACAACAACGCAACATCACATTAGCGGCAACCCAGCAATTCTACCATTGGTGCTCGATTCGAGCGCCCAAATGTTGCTGCAAATTACTTGCGAATCAGGAATCAGGGGAGGGGAGAGAGAGAGAGAGAGATGGCACGCACGAGAAAAGAACAACGTAGTGTCTTCTCAGTAGGGGTGGCGGTGTAGACGACGGAAACGAGTGGAGAGGTGTGGGGCGGATGGGTAGAGCCCGGGTGCGCTTTTAAAGGACCCGGAGTTAACCATGGTTAGGTTCCGGCGTGACCAAACCATTGGGGTTGGGGTCAGGACCTGATGGGAGATTGGGAGGCGAGCTTGTGTGGTTAACGTGGAAGCGAGAAATCAACACCAGAGTTCATTGCACTTAGGAAAAGTATATTTTTTATTCCTCCAATTTTATTGCGGTTTAATTTTTATTTCTCATGGACAATACCGTTTAGAACAAATCCTTCGATAACGTTTAATTTTAATCTCTCATGCCCCACGTGGCACATCACATCTCTCCCCTCACTCGCTGCCTTTTCTCTTCAATCATGGATAGAAATCCGGGCTAAATTTCGTGAAATCTTGGATTTCATAGGGTGATGAGAATTATAATTCCGGTGAAACGAAAAAATTTGAAAAAGAAATCAAATTGCTGCAGTACTCAAAAATCTCAGCGAAATTTGCACAAAAATGTTCGGATTTCATAGCTATAGGACCAGCTTTTATATAATTTTTTGGGACCATTGTAATGCCTTCTACGGACAACACATGTAGGAAAAACTGAAACAAATGAAGAAAAAGAATTTGTTAAAATTTTTGAAAATTTCTCACGTTTGATCATTATCTAAAAATTCTATGAAAATATTACTGATATATCATGACCATCTAAAAAAAATTTCAATGTGGTTTGAACCATTTTTCATTTGGTTGAAATTTATCGGTCAGCTATCAGTAGCACTGTCCAAAATTTTGAAAATTCCTCAAGCTTGATCATCATTTGAAAATTTTATAGTAATATTATGGATGTGTCAGAACCATCCACAAAAATTTTCAAACGTGATTTGCACTATTTTTCATTCGGTTGAAATTTGTCGGTCAACCTTTTATCAGGATAGTACCATTGTTTGAATTTTAAAAAATTACTTAGGCTTGATCATCATCTAAAATTTTAATGAAAACATTATTAATATGTTAGGACCATTCACAAAAATTTTCAAAAAAATTTGACGCCGTTTGAACCATTTTTTTTGTTCAGTTGAATTTTACTGAGATCTCAGCAAATCTCACCGAGATCTCGGTAAGTCTCGGTGCGATCTCAAAAATCTCGGTGGAAAAAATACCGGTTTTGAATGTTGATGATAAGCAATGATCCATAATTTATGAAATATATGAAAATGATCATTACTATGGAGTATATGGACTCCGGGTATTCACACGACAGGCCGCAAGGACCCACCAAGAGGGGGCGTCTCAGGACGGCTATAAGAGATCGGGTATTACCCAGACTCTCACCATCGTGCTCTACAAGAAAAGACAAAAGATGGTAACTAACTATTGTTAGGAAGGACATGATTGTATTTTGGAGATAGAATTTCTATCATGTAACCGATTAGGAATTGACCCTGTAATTGATTCGGATCCCTCAGCCCTCTACTTATATAGAGAGGGCAAGGGGTGGAGGGGGATAAAAAACAATATAGACACAAAAAGCAAGCAACACACGATACGTGAGATACATATTTCTCATAATCCCAGAACACAGGACTAGGGTATTACCTCCACCATAGAGGGCCTGAACATGTTTACTTCCTTGTCTTGTGATACCATCGAGTTTGGATCCAGTACATAGCCCCATATAGATTATTGCCGACAATAAACGTCGACAATTACTCTAAACCATCAGCTATAGAATAAACTCCACAATAATATGTGCATATATATGTAATTGACTTGAATCAACATGCACATATTCAATTGTGATTGCATTAAAGTTTATCCTATATTACTATGAGTATACTACAACTAGGCAATTAAAATATATACTCAAAGTTTTGTTTCATCGAGTTAAATTATGAACTCCTCCCTAGATGTGTGCATCTATGTAATATATGGATAAAAAGATATGATGCACATTTTGATATTAATAGAATGGAGGAATTCGTACTTTAACTTTAACCCTAAGTATGCATTAAGATAATGAACATTAATACAAGTGCATATCTTGGTTTCCTATTTTTCATCCAAATATGAGACTATTAACAATAATCTCAATAAATAACGTTATCTCATTAAGAATAGATTTATCATTAAATAATGATTAAATATTAATGATAAATCAAACACCAAAACTAATGGAGCTTGAACTTATAGCAGTCTGTCGGGCTTAGGGATGTCATGGTGTTTTGGCAGTGCTCTTGGAAAACGACACGAGGGTGAGCATAGGACATCGAGGAGAGTCCACAGGACAAGCGGCGCGGCCAGAGCTAGTGGGTGGTGACTGGGGCCGGGGAAGAAGGTGACAGTGGCGGCAGCGCTCCATGGTTGTGAATCGGCCCAACCGAGAAGGGGAATAGATAGAGAGGATGTCGGGGACTCTACAAGTGAATAACTTGCGACGGAGCTCTCCGAGGGTGACAGGTTTGTTGGTAGCAGCATTTTTAACTATGGCAGGGAAGATGACAAAATTCCGGTGATGTGCTGTGAGGAACAACAGATTTGTTACTCGAGATTATGGGGAACCAAGAGATTGATGACATGGATGCTATGTGGCATCAAGTGATGATGTCGGATGCCGAGGCGGTGTGCCATGTGGGTCAAAATCGGTCAAAACTCTTTTTTCCGACGGAAGGGATGTGCGCTAAACGATTTTGAGAGTTAGATAACGTATTTTACCTGGTATTGCACTTGAGGTACCAAAAATATACTTTATTACTAGATGAGTTGAGACGGGGTACATTGAAATACCGAATGATGTGTTGGATTAGTAGCCACGAGATGGGTTGTAATTTGTGAGGAGGGAATAAAAGGATTGGACTACAGTTTTCATTTCCATTTGTAGCATACTTATCCGATATATAGATTATCACGTAAAACAGAACTTACATAAATTAAAGGAGATATCGGGCGTTAATCCACATAAATGCCACGGTGCCCCCATGATTCAAAATATCGCCGAAATTCGGCGAAATTTCGGATTTTGGGTCCCTCCGAGTTTCATAATCCCGATGAAATTAAAAAACCCTAAAAAGTTTTTAAAGTGCTACAGTACATTAAAATATCGTCGATATTTCGGTGATTTGGACCAAAATTTTGGTAAAATTAACCGAGATTTGTATAAAAGTTGACCGAATTAGACCGCAATTGACCGGATTGGGTTCTTCACATCATTTCCCATGTGGAACAGTCAGTAGATCATAATTTTCGCGAAGTTGAAAAAACACTAAAAAAGTTGAAATGTGATAGTACCGGAAAATTCCGCTGAGATTTCGGTTATTTGGACTGAAATTTCATATTTTTGGACGAAATTTCAGATTTTTGGATGAAATTTTGGATTTCTCGGTTAAAAAAAAAACGGATTTGAATTTTGGTTTTTGAATTTCATCCGGATTTGGTCCGAAATTTCCGAATCTCGTCCAAATTTCGGATTTTGGCCAGGCCCGAGATGAAGTCCGAAAACGAAATTTGAATCCTTGGGTGCCACCCACTAGAAAAATCATTATGAAAGTAATTTTTTTTTAAAGATGTAATATATAACTGTTGAGTGTTGCAAATTTGACTCTTAGTATATAACTCACATCTCACGACATAAAACCTAGAGGTTGAAGGTTAAGGATGTGGGGTCATCTTAGAAATAGGAAGACTATCATGTTGCTAAGATAAGTTGTCGTGTTTATGAAAATTCATTGACTTTCTTAAACAACAACAAAAAAAGGATGCTTTCATTTACGATTTTTCACTTCCTAAGGATTATACTGTACAAAACTTAATGTAATTAAGATGCATCCCTAGTAACAAATTAAGAAAAGCAATGTGATTAGCTGTTAATTCGTTGATAGAGGAGGTGTTGCCCTATAGTAGGCGCGCAATTTACAAATGGGATTTCCCCACTTTCTTATCATCTACACGGCCAAGTGTCCAGATATATTATTAGTAGTATTTGATTAATTCTATACAAACATACATGCAAAACAAAGATTCATTCTAGTTACAAAGTAAGAAACGCAAATGCGGTTAATTAGCTGTTAATTCGTTGATAGAGGAGGTGTTTGACGATGATCTTGATTACGTCAACATTTTAGGTAAGAGAAATCAAAATAGAATTTCGTTTAGGACTATTTAGCCAAGGCTATAGTATCTGTATCTTAAATAGGGCCCATTTAATATCCTGGTCATGTCTCCGATTATGGAGAAAAAAAGATCCTTTATTTACTATAATTGGTCGACGATCAGTTATATCTTTTGACGATCAGCCATGAACAATAACTAACAGTCTCCGACTAGTAGCTATACATTCTTGATGGTTTTACCATGTCATCCTCTGGTTTTACACGTGAGGGTAGTTAATAATATATATCTAGCAATTTACGACGATTGATAAAGGGCGCGATAGTTTATAAGACACGAAAAAGAAATATATGTGAAGAAGGAAGGTGTCTATTCAAGTATTAACTGCCAACTCTTAGATTAGTACAGATAAGGCGGCCCATGCGCCATCGAGGAGGAGTAGAAAAATATAGCGAAATCATTTGCACGCTTTGTCACACACTTTTGTAATCTTTTTATCCACGACAATAGTCTCCGAGCGGTTACGTTCTCTGTTTCGTGGGGAAAAAATGCTCAACTATACAACAGTAAAACACAAAATCTCAAAAATATACAACAAAGAAAAAAATATCAGGAATGACGTGGTGTCCGCCACCTTCAACGGCCGCCACGCCGCACGCGGAAGGACGGGGTGGGGCACGAGGGCCCGGGCGAGCTCTGCCGCACACGCGAGGAGGTGCCACCTGGCTGCCGCCGTCCGGCGTGGCGGCCGTCGTGCGGGGTGGCGGCCACCACGTCATTCTTGCTATTTTCTTATGTTGTATATTTTTGCAATTTTGTATTTTAATATTGTATATTTGAGCATTTTCCCCCTGTTTCGTGAGTTCGATAATGGGATCCTGAGTCTCGTACATGGACCGTGTTGTAATATAGTAGGCAACTCGCTGGTCGTCAGCGCGATTCCGCAAACTGTGGGAGGCTTTTCGCGAAAAAAGGCGGGGAGGCCGGGGACTCCTTCTCGCATAGTGTGTGTATACACACATACAAATGGGATTTCACCACTTGCTTATCATCTACATGGCCAAGTGTCCAGTTAGATTATTAGTAGAATTTGATTATGTAAATCCATTGCGCTGGAAGCTGCCATTGTCAATTATCATCGCAGATAATCTGACCATGCAGGGTCGGTGCAGGTCGGCATTCATCATTCCTAGCTGTTTCTTCTCCAACCTTCAGGACAACAGAACAACAGGGTATGAACTGGTGAGCGGCTCAACAAGACGATATATAGAGCTGTGTCAACGTTTGATCAAATCTTAGCTAAGTTAGCGTCTGTGTGTTGCAATTGCAGATGTGTGCATAAGATGGATGGATAGGGATGACAGCCTATTGCCCTCTTCTCAAATTAAAGCGCCCTTTATCCATTTGTTTTGTGATTAATTTGTACTACTACTACCGCTGCCGCCCCGTAGTCTAAAAGCAAAGAACTTGCTGTGCATATTCAAGTCAACCAACCCCAGTTCATTAATTAATTTGACAGGTGTTCATCCATTAGTCTACTCGTCTTTTCTTTTCTTTACGTATCTATCCTTTTCATGGATCGATCGCGAAACTACTTGGCGCTAACTTTTCAGATAAGATTTTTCTCAAGATTTTGATGAGTTAACAGTGATAAGGATACTGCCGGGAAGAAGGTGTAGAGTAATTAGGTCATTTCGCTCGAGGAGATAACCAAGTTGGTTCCGTGAACCCAATTTAATGCTGTGAATCAAATGCAATGAGATTACGTTCCATCCCGGGTATGGTATTTCTTATCTCCACTAGTAAATTTTTCTTGCAGAAGCGAAATAGAAGTATGAAAGTTCATATGACTTTTCAGATAAGCCTCTTCTCCCCTCCATTAGTAACTCTCCGCCAAGCTAGAAAGATCATTCCTCGTGTTTAAATATGCATCCTCCGTTATAGAGTACCTTATAGGAGCTGACATAAGGAGCGAGGAAAAATAAAACGTGGAGATGGACGCGTGCACTGCATCTCTCCGTAATAGAGTACTAGTATTTGACTTGAACTTTATGCTGAACAGCTCAAGAGAGACGAACGATAGTTGGAAATGTTTATTGTCCTTGTGCACCGTACTGCCGGGATGCAAGCATTAGCTTGTCCTTGTGCAGATCAATTGATGATTTGTTACCCAGGTGCGGTTTTGCATATATTTTTTTGTTTACAATTGTATCCGACGCTAATCCTGGTCAGACTCCGCGTCGGCATGGCACTGGACAGGGCCATGTCTGACATTATCCTGAACAACCGGATGGCCTCGATGAGACGGCTTCACCATGACTTGAACAAGTCATGGCTCCAAGTAGGTAGCACGAGCATGCATGCCAAGTAGCAACGACGTGTACGCGCCCTTGCCGGCTTGCCCCTTGGTGTCAGCAGTCAGGGCAGTAATGGGAGGAGAATGGTTCACCGAAGTTATTGACCCAGCTAGGGATTGCGCATGTTTGATCTTCCATTCCTTTGGCCGCATGATTCACGAATAAATGTACTACTAGTACCCAACCAGTTCAACAGTAGAAAATGCCTCATAACTGTGAGCATGCAGTCTTATTAGGAGTTTGGACCTGGGTCATGCTGACCCCAAAGTCCAGAGACTATGTTGGCAAGACTTTTCCCTCGATTTTTTAAATAACAATTTATTTAAATAATTTTATAAAAATAATACACCGACTTTTTTTTATAAAAATATAAATCTGACGTCATTTCAATTGTTGACAGAAGTTCTGTCGCCAAATAAAATGGTAACAGAGCTTCCACCAATTCAGGCCTTTTGTAGCCAATTGATTTGTCGACAAAAGATCTGTCGCCAGACAGACATCTGTTTTGTCGCAGATTAAATCGGCCGATAGATGATTTTATCATGGATTCATTTGGCCGATAAGGCTAACACTTGACGATAAAAGGTTTATCGCTAATTCATTTGGCTACAGATGTTCCATCGTTAATTAAATTGGTGAGAAAGCTTTGGCGACAGAGATATATTTTTCTAATTTTTTAGAATATTATTTTTATAAAATCATTAAAAAAACTGTATTATTTATTTAAAAAAAATCTTTTTCTCTCTCTCAGCTTCGGCCGAGCAGTCTCGACTCTCGACCGGCCGTGGCAGGAGTCTCAAGTAACCCCAATCTCACGCTTGAAACACGCGGAACGACATCATGGGCGATTTATTTATACGGTGAACAGCATAACAGGGACAAAAGAGGCGACGGCCAACGGGCCGGCCTACGAGATGGATGCGTCGGTGACAGAGAGGGCAGCGTGGTTGGAGCCAGAAGCCGCGCGCGGTCGCGGTCGCTTTCCCGTGCCACACGCCTGGCTGAAGGCCACCCCGGAGGTACACTGTCCCTGCGTCCCATACCGATCTGTTATGGCCGCGGGCCGGCCGCCCCAACCGTCCGCCCGATCGGGACGTGCTATGGTCGGTGTTCGCATCGGCCCAGGCACAGGCTCGTCCGTGTTTTTTGGTAGGTGTTCGCATCTCACCGTTTCTGCTTGCGCGCACGTGCCTCGCAAATCAGTAGCACTTGAGAGAGTTCCGACGGGACGTGCGTCGTGGACTTTTACACGCGTTGCAGGTAGGGAGACAGAGAGCGTGCGTGCACGGGCTTCCGTTTCCCAGGTCTTAACTCTCGGCTTTCGAAGGCGCGCGGCGCGGCGGCACTGGGCAGGTTCTCCTGTCCATGAGCAGCCCGGGTTTCGAGTTTCGCGGGTACGCTTTGCAGGCAGGCACGTTCCGCGGGCCTTGAAACTTGAAAGGGGCAGCCTTTTGGGCGAATGCGTTCTTGTGCGCTCGCCGAATTCGTTGCCAAATGTGTGGTTTTTGTTAGGAAACGGATTCGTATCCGATATGGACTCTTCCTTATCTCTAAGCAGAACCGCTATATATAGGAGGCAGGGGGGTCACCCCATTGTACAGAAGCATACAGAATAATAAAGCAGGCCCGTTCCTCCTCATATTGTGTCTCTCGCCCTCTCTCTCTGTTCTCCAGTTTAGATCCATTAGGCAACCCCGGACTATTCGATAGCGAGGTTGTCTAACACGTTATCAGCACGAAGCTCTACCCGGAGAAAGATTGAAAGGTGAGAAAAAGGCAAGAAGCGAAGAATCGTCGACAACAACGAACGACTACTACCGGCGATTGATCGCCCGATCCGATCTGCAATCAACTCGTCATCAAGTCGGCATCCATTCGGATCGCCGAAAAAGTCCTACGCGACTCTATCCTACGCGATAGCCAACGCATCCGGCATCAAGAACGTAAGTAATCGCGCGTGATCAAATTCTGCAGATTGTTCTCGCTACCTTACAGATTATAAATCAATCTAATCTACTACTGGAAGAAGGATAGTTCTGTTCTTGATCTTTTACGGTTTAGATCTAATCTCGTTAGACGCGTTCTTGATCATCTGCATTCGCTCATGATCATAAAACAAAAAAACACCCTTCGGTAGTGTTGTCAGGAAGACATCTTGATAGCGTTGTCGCCGATCGTTCCTCGGCCATGAAGCGCGCCGGGCCTGACGGCGGTGGCCTCGCAGGTGTCCGCTCCTGTTACACCCGACTACTGCGCCGGCAGCGCCGCTACCGCGACCGACCGTCGCACGCGCCGCAACGGCATTGCATGAAGCAATGCAAGTCCAACTAGCAATGCATCAATGCATCTTGCAACGTGCGTCCAGAGTGCACGCATGCATTTTTGCATGCTACGGTACTCATAAAAACTTTGATTAGTAGATTGATTTTGCATGCATGTGGTTAGCATATCGTTTTGCATGCGCAAAGAAAGCGAGGACACGCCGCCTGTCGCTTGTACCTCTGCGCGTCGGCCCGGCCCGGCAGCCCGAAAGCCTCTTCTTAGTGCCTCGCCATTGCAGCGCTCCTCTTGTCTTGCCGCCAACCTCGGTGTGCCCGGCCTGCCGGTTTCCAGCCAAGCCGTAAGCCACGAGTCCCCTTTTTCCGCGCGACGCTGCTCTGCTGCTTGTCCCGTACGGCTCGGACATGAAGTCTTTAATGGACTCAAATCGGTGGACATGCAGTCCATTGAAGGCTTTGAAGCCGATCGCTGCTAGTATGCATATTTGCTAGCATGCATGGGAAGCTTTGCATGAAGTCCGGCCGGACTGATGTGTTGGCCAAAGCAATGGATGGCCAAAGGCCCGACGCCTACGGCCTGAGACCGTGCCGTCACTTTTGCCGCTGACCACCTCGCGTCTGCCAAGGCACAGCCCCGCTGGCTACTTTGCGCACGCTGTGGCTCGCCGACCGATCCCAAGTAATTCTGAAAATTGCTTAAATATTAACAGAGAAATTGTGAAAGTTTGCTAGACAATTAATTATTAGGGCATCTTGTTCTTGCCTTGGATCTGGTTTTATTTTCCTTAGCATTATGACTTGTTGATATTTGCTGAAACTCAATTTCCTGTTGTAAAGTAATTCTGAAAATTGCTTGGAAATTAGCAGGAATTATGGAAAGTGCTAGGAAAATTTCAGAATATTTCATATGGCATAAAATGAGAACATGAGTGGTTGGGATTTGATTTTGGTAATGAATAAACAGATATGAGACAATTGGTGTCTAGGAAAACACACATGAGGCTTGGTTCTTTAATTGGCACCGGAAGCGGAAGTGCTCCCTCCTCATGTGAGCCCTAGGGCGAGTTGACTGGCCAAGAGTCAAATTGACAGAGATATTCATTACTGCTTTTGTTCCCGACCAACAAGAATTATATAAGTTGTAATTAGACTTATGCCATGTTTAATTCATGTTGCAATTTATTTTACATTATCAAGGGATCTTTGGAAAATTCTTTGTATAATTAACAGAAAATTGCCAAATACTAAGAAAAATTCGGAAATTTCTGAGAATTTATTTCCGCATTTATGAATTTATGAATTGTGCAATTATTGTTTATTCTGAATATATATGAATCTCGCACTTATGAATCTCGCATCTATGAATCTTGTATTTATGAATCTTGAAATTATTGCTTTCTTTTAGTTTACTGGAAATTCATGAGAATTTAATTATGCAATTATGAATCTTGCAACCACTCCCTATTAGATTACACGAAGTAATCTAATGAAAAGAATCTTTTGAATATGCAAATACCTGGCATTATTAAAAGTGAGTTTGAAGAACTGACCCCGAAAGGTCAGAACTATCTCACATGGGCATCAGGTTTGAAGATCATACTTGCGAGCAAGAAGCTCCAAGCTGCCACCGGCTTAGGGTCCTCGAAGGACACGCAAACTATTGCCGAGCAAAACGATCAAATTTTGTACTCCCCAGGTATCACTTTTCAGCCACTATGAATAATGAATACATGGCTGAGGTGAGTACACCTGAGTTACGGACTGCGCTTCAGAAGCAGTTCGAGAAACTCAAGCCCACCATCTTGCTCCAAGCACAGCAAGATTGGGTTACTTTGAAGTTTGCAGGCTATAGAACAGTGGTTGTTAATGAATTTTGAGTAATGAATTGTAAGCTCTCGAAGAGCATACATTTTCTTTTCTCATGAATCGAATTGCAATTTATTCTTTATTCCAGTATTCTTTATTTGTAAGCAATATTTGAATCACTTTGCCACTATATGATTAGAATTATTTTTCTTTTCATCTAGAAATCGTGTAGCGCCCAATGGAGGAAATATGCATTGTTGATAGTGGCACAACAAATACCATCTTAAGAGAGTCGAAATACTTCCAGACGATCACGAAGAACGCTGGAAGGATTACAACTATCGCAGGAAGCGATACGCATATAATAGGCTCAGGAAGAGCCACAATTATATTGCCAATGGGTACAACTTTGGTAATTGAAGAAGCCCTCTTGTACCCTGAATCAACCCGCACTCTCTTAAGTTTCAAAGATATCCGGGCCAATGGGTTTCACGTAGAAACCAATGAAGAAAATGGCAAAGAACACTTGTGCATAGTGAAGCACACGGAATATGGAAAGATGGTACTAGAAAAATGTCCCTCATATGAATCTGGGTTGTACTACACGAAAATCAATGCACACGCAGTGTATACTTCTTTGAAGACTGTCTTTAGAAGCTCTGAATTATTTGCTTTATGGCATTGTAGATTAGGTCATCCTGGTCTTAGATTGATGAGAAATATAGTTAACAACTCACAAGGTCATGGCATTAATGTTAAGAATTTCCCGAATCACGAAGATTTTGTGTGCCATGCATGTGCCACCGGGAAATTAATAACTAGACCCTCTGTTATGAAAGTGCAACATGAAATCCCTGCATTCCTGGAACGCATTCAGGGGGATATTTGCGGCCCGATTCAGCCCTTGTCAGGGCCGTTTCGATACTTTATGGTGCTCATTGATGCTTCCTCGAAATGGTCGCATACATGTTTCTTTGTCAACAAGGAATCATGCATTCGCAAAACTGATCTCGCAGATCATCGAATTAAGAATGCTTTTCACGATCATCGCGTGAAGTCCATTCGAATGGACAATGCCGTGAATTTACTTCCAAGGCATTTAATGATTATTGCACAAAGAACGGAATAAGCTGTTGAGCACTGCATCGCACGTCCATACGCAAAATGGGCTAGTGAAGCACTAATAAAGAGGATTAAGTTCATTGCCGGACCGCTCTTGCAGAGTTGTAACTTGCCCAACACTTGTTGGGGACACGCATCTGCACGCAGCAAAGACTCATCAATTATAGACCATCGGCCTACAACATCCATTCACCAATGCAATTAGTGCAAGGGGTCATCCCGAAGATTTCCCATCTTAGAAATTTTGGTTGTATGGTATATGTACCTATACCACCCCCACGGACTGCAATGGGCCCTCTCATGAAGTCCGGGATATACGTTGGTTATGAGAGTGCATCCATAATCGTGTATTTGGAACCCATGACTCGAGACTTACACACACCCGATTCACGATTGCATCTTTGACGAGGACCATTTCCGTCATTAGGGAGAGAATCAACCATTGGATGAAAAATGCCGGAAATAGTATGGCATTCCATCGATCCCCGCGCATGACCCTCGCACTAATGAAGCAAATCAAGAAGTCTAGAAGATAATTGATTTGCGAGAATTTAGCAAATGAATCGCCTGATCATTTTTGTGATCTCAAGAGCGTGGTTAAGTCGCATGTACCAGCAAGAAATGCACCGTAGAGGGTGGAAATACCAAAGAAAGCGAAGGTATCCCTCATCCTGTTCGAGAGGCCTCAAAGAAAAAGAACAGGAGATCGGCTTCTCAAACCCAAAGTACCGGAGACGTCTGGGGAAAATCAAGCGAGAGGACTTACCACAACCAATCACAAAAGTGCCCCAAAGCAAGAAGGGGAGCCAGTTGAGACCTGGCACTGGAAAGAAGCCTGTGGAAAAGGCAATTCCAGATCTGAACCTTCCATTGGAAGAAGCCGAAAATAATGTGTGCGCACACATTGGCGGAGAAAAACTAAAGGAACTTGCTCCTGGAATGGGAAATAGCAATGAAGAGCAAGTAGAAGTGCACGAAGCACCCCATGATGAAATGGCCATAAACTTTGTAATAACGGGAGAATCAATGAATAGATCAACACCAAATGAAGATGAATACATTGCAAAGAAGATTGCCACGATCATTAATCATGATCCCGAGCCCGCATCTCGCATGAGTGCAAGAAAAGGCTCGATTGGGAAGATTGGAAGAAGGCAATCACCGCAGAGTTAGTCTCTCTGAACAAAAGAGAGGTGTTTGGGCCTGTGTGCCGCACGCCTCCCCATATAAACCCCGTAGGTCACAAATGGGTTTTTGTTCGCAAGAGAAACGAAAACAATGAAGTTGTAAGGTACAAGGCAAGGCTTGTCGCTCAAGGTTTCACTCAACGTCCTGGGGTTGATTATGAAGAAACCTATTCTCCGGTCATGGGTGGAATTACCTTTAGATACTTGATCTCAATGGCAGTCAACTTGAAGTTGAAAATGAAGCTAATGGATGTTGTCACAGCATATTTGTATGGAAACTTGGATTCGGAGATTTATATGAAAGTACCGGAAGGTATCCCTATCCCGAACCAAGACAGAGCAAACAGAAACCTATACAGTGTGAAATTGGAGAAATCACTGTATGGGCTAAAACAGTCAGGAAGAATGTGGTACAATCGTTTGAGTGACTTTCTCTGCAAGAAAGGCTACACGAACAGCGAAGATTGTCCATGTGTATTTATACAACGATCCACGAATGGATTTTGTATAATCTCCGTCTATGTAGATGACTTGAACATCATTGGGACGGATGAGGAAATTGAAGAAGCATGCACATACTTGAAATCTGAGTTTGAAATGAAAGACTTGGGTAAAACCAAGTTCTGTTTAGGCTTGCAAATTGAACATGTCCAAGGCGGAATCTTGGTACACCAAGTATCCTACACGCAGAAAGTGTTGGAGAGATTTGGCTTTGAAAAGGCATACCCCGCAAAGACCCCAATGGTCGGAAGGTCACTCCAAGCGAGACCTAGACCCGTGAGGCCTAAAGAAGAGGGGAGGAAGTCCTGGGAGCGGAATTCCCATACTTGAGTGCAATTGGAGCGCTCATGTACCTTGCGAATAGCACTAGGCCGGACATTGCGTTATTTGTGAATTTGCTAGCGCCAGATGCAGGCGTAACCCACCAAAAGGCATTGGAAAGGGTGAAGGACATCTTCCGTTACCTTCAAGGAAGCAAAGACCTCGGCTTGTTTTACGTAAGAAACAATGAATTGAATTTAGTTGGCTACGCCGATCTTTGAGTACCTATCGGACCCGCATCTTGGCAAGTCACAACCGGGTATGTTTTCCTTTGCGGTGGAGCAGCAATTTCTTGGAAGTCGTCTAAGCGGACTCTTGTCTCGACATCGACTAACCACTCGTAAATCATTGCATTATATGAAGCCTCTCGAATGTGCATGGCTTGAAGAATGGTTCACCACATCCGTAAGTCATGTGGTGCGAACATGGAACAAACCCCCACTATTATCTATGAAGATAATGCGACTTGTGTTGCACAAGTACAAATGGGATATGTGAAGAGTAACCTTACAAAGCATATCAACCCCAAGTTCTTTTATGCTCATGAAATGCATAAGATGAACGAGATAAAGATACTGCATACTAAGTCGTGTGAAAATCTCGCAGATTTATTCACTAAGTCACTCCCGGCATCTTCCTTTGAAAGATGTGTTAGAGGAATCGGGATGTTGAGGCTTAGAGAAGTGCAGATTTCAGGGGGAGAATTTTCATATACTCCTACATAAATCTCAAACATGAAGTTTGAGTACCCAACGTAAATCTTGAAGATTAACATTGAAGTTTGGGTGGATTGTACTCTTTTCCTTAAGTAAGTTTTTAGATTGAAGTTTTCTTACATAAGGTTTTTGATGAGGCAATCCGTGCAACACACAGCGTATGCTATGTACTCTTTCTCCAATTATTTTTCCCCTTTGGGTTTTTATGGAGTTTTAATGAGGCATATGCATCTCGCAGTTGAAGAGTCCAAGGAGTGTTAGGAAACGGATTCGTATCCGATATGGACTCTTCCTTATCTCTAAGCGAACCGCTATATATAGGAGGCGGGGTCACCCCATTGTATGCAAGCATCTGAGAATAATAAAGCAGGCCCGTTCCTCCTCATATTGTGTCTCTCGCCCTCTCTCTCTGTTCTCCAGTTTAGATCCATTAGGCAACCCCGGACTATTCGATAGCGAGGTTGTCTAACAGTTTTACCAGCATTTATACAACTACAAGTAATACCACCTACGTAGGCTTGTCTTTTCCTCGCAAGGTTCGCTATCTCCAGACTTGGGTGTGGTGGCTCTGGATTCTGGAATGGTCACGGTGGTTTCGTGGTTCGCGTGCTTCGCGCTGTTGACGTCGGGTGCGGGTGGAGCATAACTGATTGATTGCCCATCGTCTCCGGAACCCGTGCCCCTGCCTCTAAATAGTTTTTTTTTAAAAAAAATTTAACTTCTTTTAATTTTTTTTTATGAATAACATTTTGTACATATTTTCCCCTAAATCTAAACCCTTTAGCCAGGTGTTGGCGTGGTCAAAATCTTATCATACCATCACCGACGTGACAACGTTGTTTCGGTACATGGCTGATAGTGGTGCGGCCAAAGTGATTATTTTCTTGTTTGAGGCTTAGATCTATCCCGTGACATAGCAGTATGCCAGTATCGTTTGCTTGGCATAGGTTATATCTGAAAATAATTTGGACGATGGTTATTAATAAAAAATAATTAGAAAAAACCAAATAATAAAAGTTGTTGGCCTCCACACGAGCTCTCTGGCAGTCACATTAACTGTGCACCTAGAAAAAGTAAATTGGCATAGATGAAAAATCAGCCACTTAATTAAAGTGTGAAATTAGGCAAACTACTATTTCCCTGTGTATTTTGCGTGTCTGTTGGCTCGACTTCCGCCGGAGCACATCAAGTCATCAAGTTTGCTGACGCCATAATAGGGCAAGGGCAGCTGGTCTGGTGCCGGTGGTGCCTCCCCCGGGTAGGACCGACCTTGTATACTCGAGTTTTTCAGACCGAATCAATTCGTTCACATTGTTCGAATTCAATGGACGCAGCGTACTTACTTCCCTGGAGTCAGTGATCTCGATGAAAGCTACGTGTGCATGGAGACGCAGGAGGGCGCAACCAAGGGAGGAGGGGTAGGCCGGGTAGCCGAATTGCGCAAAGGCAGCCAGACAGGGCGTTAGACTATCTCCAGCAATTTCTCTTCATTCGATTTCCTTTCCTGTTTTTTTTTCATATTCATTCCATTTATTTCCTATCATCTCCAACAGTTTCCCTTCAAGAGAATTTGTGAAGGGATTGGAGAGAGAATCCCTTTCTATCCAGATTCTCTTTCTAAATCCCGTCCGAAGGGAATCACGAAGGAAATCCGCTGGACCACCTAGGATATGTTCGTGAAGGAATTTAAAGGCTGAAGGAAAGCTGCTGGAGATAGTCTTATTACCACGAAAGAGAGCAAGAGAGAGAAGGTGTTCGCTCAATGGTACTCAGGTCCTTTCCTTTTGTGAGCATTTAATCTTTTTTAATGTTGCTTTGTGATTTGCGTTGCGTTTTTGCGATTTATGACTTTTTGATTTCTTTTCGAAGTGAATAATATGATAAAAAATAATCAACTTATTTACGGTTGTCTGGAGCTAGCATTGTGTTCCTAAGTTCCTTATAGTTTGCCTTTTTTTAACAGATTGTCATATTATTTTTTATGTAATTTAGGCCATGTTCGTTTCAGTTTTTAAACAGCTTCTGTTTATAAAAAAAGTGGATTATTGGCCGAATGAGGAGATTCTGGACAGCTTCTCTGAGAATCAGAAGCTGTCTTCTGAATAGAATCAGAATTTGGCTGAAACCTGATTCTCACAGATTCTTGTTGATTCTTGTCAACTCAGTCTGAAACCTAAAAGTAATAGCTAACTCGGCCTGATTCTCCTATAATTAAAAGCAGATTTTCCTATAATTCAGAATCCATAATTTTAAAGCGGAAATAAACTAGGCGTCTTTGGGACCGTACAGCCCTGCAGCTTTCCGCTCTCTGGGTCGCCAGTGGCCTCGTGGAGAAGGACAACATGTACACGGGAAGACGTGCCCGCGATCTGACCAGGTAAAAGAAGCACACGCACGTACGTACGCACTAGAGATTTTTCCCGGATTTACCAGGGCAGTAGGCAGTAGGGCACTATACCCGTTGTTTTCCGGATTTGATCTTGCATGACCTTGCACGGTATGGTTCCCCAGAGAAATATCAACTTGGGCTGTGCATACGGTTACGAGGTTGCTACGTCGATCGGTACGGTGTGTACCATTCACGTCGTTTATAATCTCAGAATAAAAATTCGTTTGTACACTTAGCGAGAGAGGTCATAGTCAATCCAGAAAAAGAAAAAAATCACACATCCTCGTGAATAAATCAACAGTAGCCTAAACGATTAGTAGGATTCGAACCCGTGTCTGAAGGTTGACATCGTGCGCACTACCGTGTTGGCATACTGCTCTGCACTGGTTAAAAGCCAGAAAACACTTGCGCTGCGCTAGGTCTAAAATTAGGATTTGTTTGGTATGAATGGCTTTCTAACAAGTAGCTTTTGGTCGGACGGATTATATGGTTTAAAGGTTGTACGGTTGAATAACTGAGTTAATACGATTTAGTGTTTGATAATCTTGTTTTTAGATGTGAGGGGTGCTAATTGGGAATAGGAGGTGAGAGAGATAGAATTTTGGATTTTATACAGGGTAATTTTCTTCAATATTAGTGACAAAATTAGAAGCTTAAACCATCAAAACAATAGAAAATTATCTCAAGCTAGTTTTTAGCTTTCAACTTTTCGTACTATAAATAGTTTACTGATTTTTATCCTTCAACTACAGAAAAACTAGCTATTTGAAATCGTTTCTAAAGCTGTCACAAACATATCCTTGAACATATGCGTACCGGGGGAGGCGAAATGCGTTAGTTTGCGGTGCTCCACTGCTCCCTGTACCCTGTATGCGTCGAGTCCAGCGGAAATGAATATTTTTTGGGCTACATCAAATCCAAATGATGCCGCCTAATTGCCAAACGTTAAGATACTAAAGCAAGGCTTATTCTATAATGCACCCACTTCGATGAAAAAAATAAAATATATAGTTTAAAAAGGTATTGCTGGTAAATATAAGACTAGATTTAATGAGACTTTCCTCGTTTCTCCCTATTTATTTTCTATCTATAGCATACATTTATTCATTATCATCTACAAAGAGTATTCTCATTCATTGGTACAATATAATTATAAAATGCACCGAAGTCACTTTTTGGCACACCTTTCTTAATTTTATCAGCTTCTTAATCCTTATGCAAAGTTAAAATACGCCATATATTTTTTAAGAGAGGATATCATTGCATAGTACAAACGTGAGTTGTATACTCCCTTCAATCACGAATAGTTGTTGGTCTGGATATATGTACAGTCAAACTTTTAAAATTTTGATTGTCAATATCTTTTTAAATATTTAAATTAGATACATGAAAATCATATGTGTAATTTTATCTCAAAAAGTAATTTCACAATATTATAATTTTATAAATATATTATAATAAAAATTAGTGATCAAATATGTATTTTAAAGACTATATCAATATTTAAAATATAACTATTTATGACGGGATAAAGTAATACTAGGCGGTGGGCATCTTATCAGTGTGGATATTCACGCCCAAGTGTCAAGGTGGCAGGAGGAACCAGCCTCGCACGAACACACGCGCGCACGCACTATTGTCCAAGTTGTATTGTTGGTGTTCATAACTTCGTCCCTGCTTGGGCTGGAGGAGGCGTTGCCGGGGGAGGCCGCCTGTCCAAATCTGGCTCACTTTCTTGGACGAAATCGCACTGTTTCACACGGCGTTCTACTGTTCCCAGTTTCCAGAGCGAACTGGTCAGCCGGTAGACCTGTGACGGGATCATGGTAGGGAATCCAGGCCTGGGTCCGAATTGCACGATCGCTGTGAATCCAGGTATAAAGAAAAATCGAAGAGCCCAAAGTTGTCCCCGTGACGGATCTCCTCATAAACACCGCCAGGTGTGGTCGTCTTGCCTGGTAGCTGAGTACGGGATTTCTTTTAGATCGTACGGCCAAAATTTAGCCTCCAGTTTCTTTCTTCACTAAATGAAGCTGAAAGCGTGCCCTACCAAATACCAATGAGATGTCCTCGCCAAATAAAAAATAAAAAATAAAACCCAATGAGATGGGTTTGCAAGTCCTGGAGTCGCAGAGATAAAGCAGCAGCACAGGACTCTCCGCCCTAGCTGACACCATCGGGACCAATCCAGCGCGGGCACTCCTCACGAACTCATTTGGGCGCCGCACACTATCAAGCGGGCACCATTCTGAAACCGGGCTGCAAGCCCAGGGTGTTGGGTGGAATCAGCCCGCGCAGCGCCTTGTCCGTGCGTAGGCGGTTCGTGGCATCAGCGGCTGTTTCACTCTAAAGGGCCCGTCAAGGCCTGTCGGCCGTGCTAAATGGACTGGACTACACGATAAATAAATCGTGCCGTGCTGGACCGCCCGTTCGAACACAAATGCATTTCTGAAAATGCCATGGCGAAGCAAATGTGGCTTAATGGCATCGCCACACCAAGCGACCGTGGCTTCTACAGTTTTGCGTTAATAATAGTTTTGGCTAGGGGTGTTAATGGGACAAGGTCTAGCACCAGCCTAGTCTGAACCCAAAATTATTTCTCTTTGATAAAATCCTAGCTTAGTCCAACACAGAGAAGGTTAAGTCCAATCCAAGCCTAAGAAAAGGCCCGAGCCTTGATTTGGGCTGATCAAATGAATCAACCTCTACTGCACAATAGAACTAACGAAGCAGAGAACTCTCCTAACTTGAACAGCATTAGTTCTGAAACAAAAGCACAAGAGAATATGCAAAAGAAATTAATAGCATCACGACCAAACTAACATCGTATATTTGGGGTGCACTTAACAAGCTCCAATCAACATACGATAAATCAAACACCAAACCTCTATTTGGCTTAAATATTTATATATGATCGGGTTGAAAATGGATCGAATTTTTCCCACCTAATCCGGGATCGGATTTAACTTTCCAGTCGGATCTGGATAATTAAATCAGGATTCATGATCGGATTTGAAGCTAGTAATATCCAAAAAATCTGCAACGGGATCCTGATATCGGATAATAATCCTATCCGGATATCCAAGTTTGTTTTAACCCTAACCCTATCACCCCGATCCCATGACGGCGTGACCCTGAGCTTACCTTCCAGGCTCTAGTGTCCCCCGGACGGCGGGCGCCCCTAGCTCCCTCCAGCGCCCCTTCCCTAGTCGGCTACCTTCAGCGCCCCTCTCCACTCCTCGGCTTCCCCTGCAATGCCAATGCTGTGTTGCAGTGCCTCTTCCTCGCTGAGGCCGGTGACCTTGACTCGCATCACCATTGCCAACAGATCCTGTGACCACTGTCGCTTATCATGGTAGCATCAGCTATCGATGGAGACAAAGGGGTCTTCGTGTGTGCTTCATGTCGAGAAAGGGTGAGCAGGGGTGAAAACGGGTTGGATACGAGTGGATATCGCTCTTTCAGTGTCCTGACCTATATTTTTTTTCGGATTTGGAACCGGATACCGATATGAATCTGGGTTATTTGGGATACGGATATGAGACGGATATGTGGGGGATTCGGGTTGAGAACAAATATAGATATACAAATAATGTATGCATTAATAGATACCATAGCAACAGAAGTAAAAGAGCATTATGCCTAATATCGCCAACTTTAATCTGGTTTAAGCAACTTATAACCCTTCCAGTTGATCAAAAGCCTTATAACTATGCCAACAAATCTGAATTGAGGATCGTAAATTCATAGAAATATTGGAGTCGATAAAGAAAAATTGCCAAAGGTACATGATTAATGGAGCAAATTTTCACAGGTCTAGTATGTTCTGGACATAGTGTACAAGCCCAAACATCTAAAAAAAGTGTTTCGCTTTTACATCAGAATTACACATTCCCAATTAGATGACTGCTCACATAAAAACTACACAACCTCAACATACCCGAAATTTGATGGATAGTCTCTACCAAATATAACAACAGAGAGTACAACAAGCACCTCAAATCTCTTTAAAAATTGAAAAGCACTCTACTAAGATTCCCAGTATTCACACACATTAGCAAAGTATCAAAACCCCAACTCCCAATTTACTTTTTGATGCATATCTCAACCACCATCCAAAGAACCACATTAGCAGCATAGAATGAGCCAGCCAATAACCCAATATAACAAAAGAGATTGGCAATGTGAAGTGGAAAAGAAGGGATGAGTATACAAATTCAAGCATTTTATTTTTTATTAGTTTTCAAGCCTTCTAGCACTTTTTGATAGTTTCCTTCTTGACTTTTGGATTCCCATCCCACACCTCAAAACCGGGCCATTAGCGCATATACCACTCTCAAGAAGTGGCATCGCTAAAATGCCACTCTGGCCCACTGTCATACACACAGATGGTCCCGTCTGTCAACGACAGCGGAGTGGCATTTTTAGCGAAGCCACTTCTGGAGAGTGGCATTTTATCAATTTTTCCCCTCAAAACCCCAAAAGAGTTGGATAGCAGATGAATTAGAAGTCTGAAACACCCAATTCATTTAAAACATAGATTTGGCTTCAGGATGCATAACCACATGTTCTCACTTTGATACAAGCTAGCTCACCGAAATTGTCTAAATTCAAACAGCAAAATGAATTGAAAGTAGATCAATGGCCGGTCAGTTAGCCTATTCTACAACAACCAGTTAGCATGATTAATTAGCATTATTTTCAATAACTCAATAACAGATATGCTTCTCATGAAATAACCAGATGAGATCCGATCTGGGGTGCAAATCGTGCGACAAGAGCTTGTAGCCAAGCCAGCAGCCAGGGGTAGGTCCAAACTCAGATTATCCGGTCAGTGTAGTTTGGATATCTGGATTGACTATTTACCCGTTATCCGGATCCCATTCCAAATTATTCGGACAATACTTGCTCCGAATCCGATCCGGTACCCGGATTCAACTATTCAGATCCCGTCCCTAATCGGACCAGATATCCAAACAGGGGCGGAAGCAGTTGTTGCTACCCGGTGTCACAGGACACCGGGTAAAAAAAAAGTGTATGTTAGTCTATATATAAAAAAAGTGTATGTTAGTCTATATATAAAAAAATTATTGTATGTTAGTATATATATATATATAGTATATGTGAACCCCCTTGATCTAAATCTTGTGACACCAGGAGGCAAATAACAAGCAAATGGTAAAAATAATAAGTTCTTATCACATATATAATGAAGTGGTGAACCCCGATGAATTTTTCTTTAGTTCCGCCCCTTTATCCAAATGTCTTTTCAAATCCGGTACCAACCGGATCTGGCTCCGGATCGGATAGGAAATACTCGACCCGTTTTCACCCTAAGGGTGAGTGAGTGAAACCTTGCTCCTACTTCCCTTTTCGATTTGTTAAATTTCGACATGTGATTGGGCAATTTTTGGGGAGATCCATGATCTTCACAATTGGGAGTGGAGATGTCCTATATTCTACAAATTTGGTTGTTGGTAATACTTGATAGGTTGGTAGTTCAAGAAAATTTTGATTTGCCCCAGTTTTTGGGTGCTGAGAGCATAACTACTTGGCATGTTAGAGCATAATGTACTCAAGAGGATTTGCTCAAAATTTTAATATATAGTTGTATGTGGTATCTGTTGAAAGAGTTGCGGTATTAGCAAAATATTCATTAACTTGATTCCCAATATAAAATGGACAAAAAGACAGCCATATGTAATGTTTAACAGGATGAACAGTACCACAGAGGATTGATCATCTACCACATTCGATAAACAGTACAACATGACATATAACTCATTCAAAGTAATGATTAAATTGAGCATTTTATAACCAAACATATACAGGTTACTCAATGAAATCATGTGTTCAGCCATATTAAATCAACTAGATAAAAACCTCAAGAAGATTTGTTTTAATATTTCTCTCAGATGTCGGGTTGCTTAATCAAGAGATTAGCCTTCCTCGCCACAAGGGCAATTAGATCATAGACTAGTTGTGACAGTACTTCTAGCAAAATTTGAAATTAGTTCTCAGATTTGTCAATTCAGTTTACCTTCTGTTAGTGAGTTACTAGAACAGACACATACAACTCTTAGCCATGAACAGCATTACCAGAATGATGAACAAGAAGAAAACAAGTCACAGGCCAACGGTAGGTAATACTCTAGAGAAGTAATGAGATCAATCGAACTAGATAAATCAATCTAACACCCAGTAAAGAAATTTGACAAGTAGGTAACAACAGATTAACTAATTTCAGATTTTACTTATACTGTCACAACCTTGTCTCACAAAGCCGACTCCTCACAGAGAAATTATCCACAGTTCCAACAATCCATCCAAAGCATACAGATTGACAGTTGCAAAGGATAAATTGAACAACAGAATACTCACTGAGCCACTGGATTCAAACCAGCGAAGAAGAACAGACAAGGCACGTCAAAGACGCTGTCCCAGAAAACAATATTGCCGCCACAAAGTCGCAGTTACCGGCAAGTTTTCGGAGATACAATGCCGCTGATTCTTGAGTCAAATTTGTCACCAAGAATCCCAAGATGCACCAGCAAACTGCACAAAGCCACAAGCACAGCCCTTCGGCCAAAGGGGATCAAAGACACAGTAGGCACACGAAACAGCCACAGCCAACTCCCAATCGCAAATCAACCCACTGGACGGTACAAGACCGGCGCACCAGCGGCGCAATCCCTTCAGAATCAACCCGCGCAGCAGAGTATCCTCACCCAAACCGAACCCTTATCCCTAGTCACACCCTCGGGTTCCACTCGAAGGTGGCTTCCACGAGGCAGGCTAGAAGAAAAGGGGGCACGGAAAGAAAAGAACAACCACGCAAGTCTCTGGAGGATCACCAGAGAAGAAGAGTTCACGGGGAGAGCTCTTACCAATTTTCCACTCACCCTTTTTAATGGAGAGGGGACCAACAGGGGATTACAAGGGAAAGAGCTGCACTGGGGAGGAAGAAACGGACGCCGAGAAGACCGGACGGGAGCCAGCTACCTCGCGCACCACGCGCCTGCACAAAGTGCGGCCGCCGCCGCACCTCTCCCGTTCGCTCTCTCTCTGTTTCTAGGGTTGCCCCTTGCTTCGTTGGCTTAAGCCAACCGGCTGGCCGAGTGGGCTACATGGGCCAAAGGCCGCATGGGCAAAAGCCCAACAGTATCTACCATATTTTGTTAATTACTTTTGCAGGGTACTCAGCCGTTTAGGCTACTGACTGCTGAAAATGGTGCTGATGTTATTTATAGAGGCTACAAATCTTTGAGTTCGAGGTGTTCGTTGAGAATGTGAGCAAGAGGGATGGTGGGAATGTGGGTGTACCAAAAGATAGGTTCTATTGCTCTGCGTCGGGAGCTTCTGCCTCGGCATGCTTGTAATATCCCGAGTATTTCTATACTCGAGTCACTGTACATTTGTACTCATGTACTGTTCAATAATACACTGTGCTTGTGTATTTCTGTATTTTGAGTGAATATACTTGCTTGGGATCAGAAAGAACCCTTCAACTTAAGTAATTTCACTCATAAGTAATTGCAAATTAAGTTGGGTAAGTGTCAAAGTGACCCTAATAGCTTCCAAAATACTTTGGAATAACCAGTAATCAACTTTGGAAGCTTTAACCTTCAAGGTTTGTCACTTGACCAAAATACCCCTTGTAAGTGCATAGTGTTTTAAGCATGTGCTCAAGCAAACCAACAGCCAACACTCATTTCCTCCATCCCACATGTCCCAAGCAAGGGAGAAGGAGAAAGAGAAGAAGAAGGCCACCCAAATCCGCGGATTAAGGCGATTCAACCGAAGCGAAAATCGAATCGGAGGTCGGATTTGGCGTCCTCATCGCGTTCCCCATCTTCTCAACCCCTTCAAGTGAGTATTCCATCGAGATTCGTCGATGTCTCTTGGAGTTCCGTGGTGCTTTTACAATCGACTGATTTCTCGACTCCGGGTTGATCCTCTTGCCGTAGCTACGACTCTTTTCTCCTGTAGCTTCGCATTTCATCAAGTTTTCCCAAACCTAGCCTAGGCCATGTCTAGGTACCATGTGTTCAACACATCGCATAGCAATTCTCGCTTTAAAATCTAGACTCAGTCGTCGTTAGGTCCGTTTAACTCTATAGTCGACGGCTTTTAGCCATCTTCAAAATCGAGCATGCTCTCGCTAGGTCTTCGGTTTCTTGGGAGTTCTAGTGAGGTGGGGCATGTATAGACTGTTCCATTAGCAATTACGGTAGCTAGAGCCGCTAGGAGGAATCGAATTCAATTTCGCTAAGCCGAAATTTATTTTATTCATTTAGGTGTTAACTATTTTTACAATGGACCGAAGGTCCATAGCGTATAACGATAGCTCCATTAGCTCTTCTCGATAGCCCTGGTTGCGATCGGAAGAGTCGAATTAAGTTTCGTCAAAACTCGCTACAAGTTGTTAGCTCTAGGTCTCTTTTAATTTGTTTTTATTTCATAAAATCCTAGAGCTCCGAGGCATGTATTGACTTTACCATTAGTCCCTTAGAGGCTAGAAAAGCGATTAGAATCATTTGGATTTGCATTTTAGCACTTCGCATTTTGTTTTAATAATTATAGGCCTCACAAGCCGTTTAAGGCATTTAGCTTTGTTTAGCTTCGTTTAAGGTCACTAAGGTTGAAAGCATGCTTCACGTGTGCTTTAGATCACCTTTAAGACATTTTCCGGACTTTTGTTGTAATTCGGGTAAATACCGGAGTTACGCGATCGTTCGATCAAAAGTCCGAGTAGATTAAGTCATCTATGCGGGGGAATAGCTCCGATAGGTCGTACGTATCCCTAAGCAACTAGCCGAGGGCTTAAAACAAGTCTCGCGGCATTCCAGCTCAAAACGGCCCTTTTGGGCGAGATTGCTCGTTTTCGAGCAAAATAGCCATTTTGGCCATATTCCACAATTTAGGGTTTATTCACCGATTAGCTATCGGAATGAGTCATTTAGGGTCATATAAGCCTAGTGAAGTCGAACGTGCTCCTCGCGCCAGCGAATCGAGTTTGAGCCGTTTTGGACCTTGTGCGATCGGAGCGTATTTAGCGACCCAAAATGCGCTTTCGATCGGAATTCGTTATAGGTTAAGTGAATTTCGGTGGGGTAAGGTCCAGATAGGTCCTAAATACCCTAGACTACCTGGTGGAACAGCCTGGAGAAATCGTAAATCGATTCTGTGCGTTCTGAACAAAAATGGCTTTTGCCCTACGGTGAATAGTGCCATTTTTCCTTTTTCTGAATTTTTGACTTTTACGATTTGGTTTTCTTTGTTTTGGCTCCCGGTCGATCATTGTAATCCCAAACGAGTTGCGACAAGTCCCGTTAGGTGTGTTATACCTAATTCTAGGTGTTTAACTAAATTTATTTGAATTTTTCTTTATTTTATGCATTTTATTCACTTTGGCGAGAATTTCACCGAAATCGCCTCATCGGGTCGCGATTACGCCGTTTTTCGCGTTTTGATCGTTTCTTTTCTTTCTTAGTATCTAGATGAGTTCTATTTGATGTTAAGTTGGTGTTTATGCTTCTAAAGTTACTCTTTGCTAAATTATTTCTCTGTTCGCTGTTTTTGATGTTTTTATTCGATTAGAGGCGAGTGAGTCCGGAGTCGCATCGAACAATCCTGAGTTCGTCCCAGATCCATCAGAGCAGCAGCAGACAGGCAAGCACCTCCTTTGACCATCTTGAAACCTATATTTCACGATGTTTACTTTGATTTCTCAAACTATATGCATTGTTTATATTCAGTAAAGTGCTAGTTTGTGGGAATGGTAGATATACCCTGATTTGGTGGTTTTTCTTCAATTAAATTCCCAAAGTTCATTGATAGCCTTAGTAGGGTTGGACAATTAATAAAATGTCACTTGGGTATAAACGACTTAGTAAATGCATATGCTTAGACACTGCAATAGAGATGAGCAAAGTCAGTCATTTACCAAATGCTCAAAACTTATGATAATTGTAATCGGTTTTGGAAATGTTTTGGAAATGTGACTTGTAAAGGTAATTTGATAAAAATTGTGCGATGTCTAGTTGGTAATTAGACTTGGCGGGAGGTATAATATGTGCTAGTTAAACATGGTGGCGATTGGTTGGCGAGTTAAGTGGAGTTCCCGCTTGAGTCACTAGGCAAAAATATAAGGACCGAACTTGTGACGGTTTTGAATGAACACCGTGCAACCGCGCAATGCTTTGGGATGGGGCACTGTTTTAGTACTGAAGTGTGAGGGATAGCCATGCCTGTTGGTAGGCGAAGTGTGGACCTTTTCCGTGTTGGCGATCGGCGCGGTGTGTGTGTCCTCACGACCGCCGTATGCACCTTCGTGAGTGCGCTTGTACTTATGCAGCGAGGAATCGCTCGATTCATGTTTGATTGATACAGCGGTGTATGCGCCTTGCTATGGGATAATGCCGCGGCAAAAACTCGCCGTCGTCACGATGGATATTCCGTGGCGCTGAGTGGTGGTTGGCCTCTTATCGCCATAGTAGTGGGTTTATCATCGCCGGTCTTTGGGGTGTGGCTATAACCTCAACGATGGGAAAGAATAGATCATTCTTGTATATCGGATACCTCGTGTATCGCGTGTACCCTGGATGACAGGATGCAAGTCCGAGTTGTGTTTGGGTAAAGTCGCAAACTCTGCAGAGTATCAAATAATTCTAATCGATTAGCCGTGCTCACGGTTATGAGCAAATCTTCTTTAATCATATCAAGTATAGAACTTTGGGTCGGTTTTGAAAATGAAAATCTATTTTGGAGTCTATCTAAAGTATGTGGATCGATATGGTACTTGATGGATTTATGAATGAGTGAATATGGTATTTGGAGGATTTATGAATATATGGATGTCAATTCGTATTTCAACTGCGATCATGGATGGTGGCAGTTGAGAGACTCAAATGTTACATATATTGTAAATATGTTTTATTCAAAATGCTGTCTTTCAAATTATGTATTACATTTCGATGAACTGTTTCAAATCCTGCTTTTCGCAATAGACTTAGTGTAGTAGCCATTTCAATCGTATCAGCCTGCATATTAATTATATTTGCATACACTAAAGTCTTGCGAGTACATACGTGTACTCACCGTTGCTGCTAACCCTTTTTCCTCAGAGGATGTTTCTGATGATGATGTCCTGGATGTCGGCGAGCCCCAGTTCTGCGAGTGTTGCGGCTTCGTAGGTCTTCCCTCCAGTCAGTAGCCTGTGGGGTGTTGTCAGGCCAGCTGCGCTGGTTTTGTTGTCTTTTGTTTCCGCTGTCGTTCTATTTTGGAGTCTGTATTGTACTTGTACCAGATTTACACCCAGTTATGTAAATTAAATTAGTTTATCTTTTTGTGCATTGATACTCGGGTTGTGGTACGCGATACTGGGCTACTGATCCAGGAGATCGATGTCGAGATGCGTCTACCAGGTCCGGTAAGCTAAGGGTTCGATCCGTCGATCGAATTTTTAGATTGATTTTGATGTCGAGGCTTCCTGTTGCTATCACGGTGCTATACGCCACGATGAAGCGGCGTATAGTACGGACCACGGTATAGGAAGGGGGTTCTCACGGCGTTGGTATCGAGCCATTGACCAGGAGGACTTAGATAGCACAGTCGTTAGACTTAGGAATGTGTTTTTCTTCTCAAAATTTATTTTGAAGTACGAAACTCTATTTTGAAAGTGTAGAATCCTACTCTTGTCCATTCTATAGCTTTTCACTTATCTACTCTTCAAAATGAATCGATCTTAATCCAAATTTCAAAATTTGTTTCCTTCTTCTATCTTGTTCAAAAGAATTAGGAGGAACAGCGTGTTTAGCTCAAAATGGGTCAAGGTTATATGTCCGTGATTGTAATTAGGGATTATTTTGTCGTTTCCACTGAGTTGGTTTTGAATTGGTTCTTATGCTTCTTGAAATGAATGCTTTTAGTATGTTTGTGTTTATGAGTGCACCCTTTGGAATCAATCATTCGGCACTTGTTTTGCCTGATTAATTGACTCAATGCGCATTTCAGGATGCCTCCGGAGGAGAAGCGATCCGTGCGCTTCAGCGGTGATGATCTTTGAGGGCGTGTGATCTGATGGAGTGCGAGGCCCAGCGATCGCGAGTCCCTACGGTGGGTCAGTGAGGCTCGATCTCGGCTACATGCCCAGAGCGAGGAGCTCCCTCCACCTCCTCTGCTCCCGACATGGCTGCACTCATGTTGCGGCGGACTCGGCTCATGGAGTGATGGTCCAGCTGTTCGAGCGGCAGCGGCAGCGGCGGCGGCGGCCGATCTCGGTTGTCGGAGTTCCAGCGAACTCGGCCGCCGAGCTTTTCTTCAGCTACGGTCCGATGGAGGCGGAGGATTGGCTTAGCGACATGGAGGAAGTTGGAGTTAGTCGGTTGCGCCCGTCACGGAGAAGGTTCGATACCGCCTACTACCTCCAGGGACCAGCCTTCGTGGTGGAGCGGCTTCAAGGCTGTTCGCCTGCAGATCAGTCACCACATGGGCGAGTTCAAGGCGCCTTTCGCTCCTTCCATGTTCAGCGGGCTTGATCGATATCAAGAAGCGGGAGTTCTACGACCTTCGCCAGGATCTATGATGTGATGGACTACCTCCACCGCTTCAACCATTTGTCACGCTATGTTCTTTGATGAGGTGACCACCGAGGCTAGGAGAGTGACATTGTTCAAGGAGCACCTCACCGAGGAGATCCGGCTATTTTCAGCTCAAGATCCGTCCAGGAGGATATTGTGAAGACCGCATTCACTACTCGCTACGGTGCATGCAGTACCACGTTGTTTCATTTGGCCTCACCAATGCACCACCACCTTCATGAATCGATGAACAAAGTCTTCATGGAGTTCCTTGATAGATTTGTGGTTGTGTTCATTGATGACATCCTCATATACTCTAAGGATGATGATGAGCACGCACTTCACTTGCATATGGTGCTTAGCAAGCTTCGCGAGCATCGGTTGTATGCCAAGTTCGATGAGTGCGAGTTACGCTCAAGCAAGTGGAGTTTCGGGGCATGTCTGTCGAGGAAGGTGGGGTAGCGATTGATCCACGCAAGGTGCAGGATGTACTCGGTTGGGAGCAGCCCGCAATGTCCCGGAGAATCGGAGTTTTCTTGTTCTTTCAGGATACTATCGCCGGTTTATCGAGAATTTCTCCAAAATTACTAAACCAATGACAGCGCTACTCAAAAAGGAGAAGAAATTCGAGTGGTCACCTAGTTGTGAGTCCAATTTTGAGTGAAGAATAGACTCACCATTGCACCGATGTTAGTCCTTCCTAACATTCACAAGAACTTGATGTCTATTGTGATGCATCCCGTCTTGGACTTGGTTGTGTGTTGATGCGAGGAGGGCAAAGTGGTTGCTTATGCTTCTCGACAGCTAAAGCCTCATGAAGCCAATTACCCGACGCATGATTTGGAGCTTGCAGCTGTTGTTCATGCTCTCAAGCTGTGGCGACATTATCTCATAGGAAACAGATGTGAGATCTACACCGACCACAAAAGCTTAAAGTACTTCTTTTCGCAGCCAGATCTAAATTTGAGACAGCGTCGATGGCTAGAGCTGATCAAAGACTATGATTTGGGTATTCATTACCATCCTGGCAAGGCGAATGTGGTTGCAGATGCCCTTAGTCGCAAGCTGCACACAGTGAATGCCTTGGGTGTTGTTGGCCAGTCTCAGCTGGTTGAAGAATTTCAGAAGCTCAATCTAGAAGTGGTTGAGTATGGTTACATTTCTGCTTTAGCCGTACAACCCACTCTAGAGTCTCAGATTCAGGCAGCTCAACTCCAGGATGATGCTGTGATTGAGATTAGACGCCAGTTGACTGAAGATGGCGCATCTCCAGGCTTCTCTGAAGGGTCCAATGGGCTGATCATGCATGGGCGGCGGTGTATGTCCCAGATGATATAGTGATCAAGGAGTTGATCCTGTCAGAAGCCCATGATACCCCTCTCTCTGTCCATCCTAGCAGCACCAAGATGTACCAGGACCTTCGCAGGCAATTCTGGTGGCCAGGTATGAAGAAGGAGATTGCAGCTCATGTGGCGCATTGTGATGTGTGCCAGCGTGTCAAGGCTGAACATCAAAGGCCGGTAGGATTACTTCAACCATTGCGAGATCCCTGAGTGGAAGTGGGAAGAGATTGGGATGGATTTCATTACCGGCCTACCGAGGTCCCCGCCCGGTCACGACTCTATTTGGGTGATCATTGACCGTCGACCAAGGTAGCTCATTTCATCCCGATTCATACCACCTATTCTGAGCCAAGCTAGCGGGACTCTATTTGCGAGAATATTGTTCGGCTCCATGGAGTTCCAAAAGTCATAGTCTCGGCCAGTGGTTCGCGATTCACCTCCAGTTTTGGGAGAGTTTGCGATCCATTCTTGGCACTAAGCTATCTTTCAAAGATCGCTTACCATCCCCAGGTGATGGAGAGACGGAAAGGGCAAATCAAATCCTAGAAGACATGTTGAGGGCTTGTGTCTTGTGCTCTGACAGCAAGTCGTGGGAGAAATGCTTGCCCTTCGCCGAGTTCTCCTACAACAACGATCACCAAATCGGCCTTGAGATGTCGCCATTCGAGGCTCTTTATGGCAAGAAGTGCAGCAGCCCTTGTTTTGGTCCGAGGTTGGTGAGAGGCAATTCTTCGGACCAGCTATGATTGAAGAGGCTGAAAGGCAAGTTAGCTTGATTCGAGACCGGTGAAAGAAGCTCGATCTCGTCGGAAGAGCTCTGTGATCGCCGTCGCCTTGAGTTGAGCTTTAAGGTGGGTGACTTTGTCTACCTCAAGGTCTCACCACTCCAGCGGCACTCGCAGATTACAAGTCCGCAGGAAGCTAGCTCCGCGATACATCGGTCCGTTCAGATTCTCGAGAAGGTTGGTGTTGTAGCTTATCGACTTGAGCTACCACCACATCTTTCGGACGTTCACGATGTATTCCATGTATCGGTGAAGAAGAGTCTTGGGTTCCATCGGAAGGTTACTCAAGTGGACCATCTTGATCTGCAACTTTGACCTTTTGTATCGAGAGTATCCGATCCGTATTCTCGAGGCAGTGGCGTCATACTCGCGACCAGGTTATCAAGATGCTCAAGGTCGATGGAGCAACCATTCGAAGATGAAGCCACGTGGGAGCGTGAAGATCATATCCAGCAGAGTACCCCAACTTTCTTCGAGAGCCTTAGCAATCTCGAGGGCGAGATTTTGTAAGGGGTAGATTGTAATATCCCGAGTATTTCTATACTCGAGTCAGCATACATTGGTACTCATGTCTTTGTTCAATAATACACTGTGCTTGTGTATTTACGTATTTTAGTGAATATACTTGCTTGGGATCGAAAGAACCCTTCAACTTAAGTAATTTCACTCATAAGTAATTGCAAATTAAGTTGGGTAAGTGTCAAAGTGACCCTAATAGCTTCCAAAATACTTTGGAATAATCAGTAATCAACTTTGGAAGCTTTAACCTTCAAGGTTTGTCACTTGACCAAAATACCCCTTGTAAGTGCATAGTGTTTTAAGCATGTGCTCAAGCAAACCAACAGCCAACACTCATTTCCTCCATCCCACATGTCCCAAGCAAGGGAGAAGGAGAAAGAGAAGAAGAAGGCCACCCAAATCCGCGGATTAAGGCGATTCAAGCGAAAATCGAATCGGAGGTTGGATTTGGCGTCCTCATCGCGTTCCCCATCTTCTCAACCCCTTCAAGTGAGTATTCCATCGAGATTCGTCGATGTCTCTTGGAGTTCCGTGGTGCTTTTACAATCGACCTGATTTCTCGACTCCGGGTTGATCCTCTTGCCGTAGCTACGACTCTTTTCTCCTGTAGCCGCATTTCATCAAGTTTTCCCAAACCCTAGCCTAGGCCATGTCTAGGTACCATGTGTTCAACACATCGCATAGCAATTACGCTTTAAAATCTAGACTCAGTCGTCGTTAGGTCCGTTTAACTCTATAGTCGACACGGCTTTTAGCCATCTTCAAAATCGAGCATGCTCTCGCTAGGTCTTCGGTTTCTTGGGAGTTCTAGTGAGGTGGGGCATGTATAGACTGTTCCATTAGCAATTACGGTAGCTAGAGCCGCTCTGGGAGGAATCGAATTCAATTTCGCTAAGCGAAATTTATTTTATTCATTTAGGTGTTAACTATTTTTACAATGGACCGAAGGTCCATAGCGTATAACGATAGCTCCATTAGCTCTTACGATAGCCTGGTTGCGATCGGAAGAGTCGAAATAAGTTTCGTCAAAACTGCTACAAGTTGTTAGCTCTAGGTCTCTTTTAATTTGTTTTTATTTCATAAAATCCTAGAGCTCCGAGGCATGTATTGACTTTACCATTAGTCCCCTTAGAGGCTAGAAAAGCAGTTAGAATCGCTGGATTTGCATTTTAGCACTTCGCATTTTGTTTTAATAATTATAGGCCTCACAAGCCGTTTAAGGCATTTAGCTTTGTTTAGCTTCGTTTAAGGTCACTAAGGTTGAAAGCATGCTTCAGGTGTGCTTTAGATCACCTTTAAGACATTTTAGGACTTTTGTTGTAATTCGGGTAAATCTGAGTTCTGTGATCGTTCGATCAAAAGTCCGAGTAGATTAAGTCATCTATGCGGGGAATAGCTCCGATAGGTAAATGCGTATCCCTAAGCAACTAGCCGAGGGCTTAAAACAAGTCTCGCGGCATTCCAGCTCAAACGGCCCTTTTGGGCGAGATTGCTCGTTTTCGAGCAAAATAGCCATTTTGGCCATATTCCACAATTTAGGGTTTATTCACGATTAGCTATCGGAATGAGTCATTTAGGGTCATATAAGCCTAGTGAAGTCAACGTGCTCCTCGCGCAAGCGAATCGAGTTTGAGCCGTTTCGGACCTTGTGCGATCGGGGCGTATTTAGCGACCCAAAATGCGCTTCGATCGGAATTCGTTATAGGTTAAGTGAATTTCGGTGGGGTAAGGTCGAGATAGGTCCTAAATACCTAGACTACCTGGTGGAACAGCCTGGAGAAATCGTAAATCGATTAATGCGTTACGAACAAAAATGGCTTTTGCCTACGGTGAATAGTGCCATTTTTCCTTTTCTGAATTTTTGACTTTTACGATTTGGTTTTCTTTGTTTTGGCTCGATCGATCATTGTAATCCCAAGCGAGTTGCGACAAGTCCCGTTAGGTGTGTTATACCTAATTCTAGGTGTTTAACTAAATTTATTTGAATTTTTCTTTATTTTATGCATTTTATTCACTTTGGCGAGAATTTCACCGAAATCGCCTCATCGAATCGCGATTACGCCGTTTTCGCGTTTTGATCGTTCTTTTCTTTCTTAGTATCTAGATGAGTTCTATTTGATGTTAAGTTGGTGTTTATGCTTCTAAAGTTACTCTTTGCTAAATTATTTCTCTGTTATTTGTTTTGATGTTTTTATTCGATTAGAGGCGAGTGAGTCAGAGTCGCATCGAACAATCCTGAGTTCGTCCCAGATCCATCGAGCAGCAGCAGACAGGCAAGCACCTCCTTTGACCATCTTGAAACCTATATTTCCACGATGTTTACTTTGATTTCTCAAACTATATGCATTGTTTATATTCGATAAAGTGCTAGTTTGTGGGAATGGTAGATATACCCTGATTTGGTGGTTTTCTTCAATTAAATTCCCAAAGTTCATTGATAGCCTTAGTAGGGTTGGACAATTAATAAAATGTCACTTGGGTATAAACGACTTAGTAAATGCATATGCTTAGACACTGCAATAGAGATGAGCAAAGTCAGTCATTTACCAAATGCTCAAAACTTATGATAATTGTAACTGGTTTTGGAAATGTTTTGGAAATGTGACTTGTAAAGGTAATTTGATAAAAATTGTGCAGTGTCTAGTTGGTAATTAGACTTGGCGGGAGGTATAATATGTGCTAGTTAAACATGGTGGCGATTGGTTGGCGAGTTAAGTGGAGTTCCCCGCTTGAGTCACTAGGCAAAAATATAAGGACCGAACTTGTGACGGTTTTGAATGAACACCGTGCAACCGCGCAATGCTTTGGGATGGGGCGACTGTTTTAGTACTGAAGTGTGAGGGATAGCCATGCTGTTGGTAGGCCGAAGTGTGGACCTTTTCCGTGTTGGCGATCGGCGCGGTGTGTGTGTCCTCACGACCGCCCGTATGCACCTTCGTGAGTGCGCTTGTACTTATGCAGCGAGGAATCGCTCGATTCATGTTTGATTGATACAACGGTGTACGCCTTGCTATGGGATAATCTGCGGCAAAAACTTCGCCGTCGTCACGATGGATATTCCGTGGGCCGCTGAGTGGTGGTTGGCCTCTTATCGCCATAGTAGTGGGTTTATCATCGCCGGTCTTTGAGGTGTGGCTATAACCTCAACGATGGGAAAGAATAGATCATTCTTGTATATCGGATACCTCGTGTATCGCGTGTACCCTGGATGACAGGGATGCAAGTCCGAGTTGTGTTTGGGTAAAGTGCGCAAACTCTGCGAGTATCAAATAATTCTAATCGATTAGCCGTGCTCACGGTTATGAGCAAATCTTCTTTAATCATATCAAGTATAGAAATTTGGTTCGGTTTTGAAAATGAAAATCTATTTGAGTCTATCTAAAGTATGTGGATCGATATGGTACTTGATGGATTTATGAATGAGTGAATATGGTATTTGGAGGATTTATGAATATATGGATGTCAATTCGTATTTCAAGCTGCGATCATGGATGGTGGCGGTTGAGAGACTCAAATGTTACATATATTGTAAATATGTTTTATTCAAAATCTTTGTCTTTCAAATTATGTATTACATTTCGATGAAGCTGTTTCAAATCCTGCTTTTACAATAGACTTAGTGTAGTAGCCATTTCAATCGTATCGGCAGCATATTAATTATATTTGCATACACTAAAGTCTTGCGAGTACATACGTGTACTCACCGTTCTTTGCTAACCCTTTTTCCTCGAGAGGATGTTTACGATGATGATGTCTGGATGTCGGCGAGCCCGATTCTGCGAGTGTTGCGGCCGTAGGTCTTCCCTCGATCGATGCTTTGTGGGGTGTTGTCGAGCCAGTGCGCTGGTTTTGTTGTCTTTTGTTTCCGTTGTCGTTCTATTTTGGAGTCTCATTGTACTTGTACCAGATTTACACCCGATTATGTAAATTAAATTAGTTTATCTTTTGTGCATTGATACTCGGGTTGTGATGCAGCGATCTTGGAGCTCTTGATCCGAGATCGATGCTCGGATGCGTCTGAGGCACGGGTCGAAGCTAAGGGTTCGATCCGTCGATCGAATTTTAGATTGATTTTGATGTCGAGGCTTCCTGTTGCTATACGGTGCTATACGCCCACGATGAGCGGCGTATGATAGTACGGACCACGGTATAGGAAGGGGTTCTCACGGCGTTGGTATCGAGCCATTATTGCGGAGGACTTAGATAGCACAGTCGTTAGACTTAGGAATGTGTTTTTCTTCTCAAAATTTATTTTGAAGTACGAAACTCTATTTTGAAAGTGTAGAATCCTACTCTTGTCCATTCTATAGCTTTTCACTTATCTACTCTTCAAAATGAATCGATCTTAATCCAAATTTCAAAATTTGTTTCCTTCTTCTATCTTGTTCAAAAGAATTAGGAGGAGCAGCGTGTTTAGCTCAAAATGGGTCAAGGTTATATGTCTGTGATTGTAATTAGGGATTATTTTGTCGTTTCCTGAGTTGGTTTTGAATTGGTTCTTATGCTTCTTGAAATGAATGCTTTTAGTATGTTTGTGTTTATGAGTGCACCCTTTGGAATCAATCATTCGGCACTTGTTTTGCCTGATTAATTGACTCAAGCTGCGCATTTCGAGGATGCCTCCCGGAGGAGAGAAGCGATCCGTGCGCTTCAGCGGTGATGATCTTTGGGAGCGTGCTTGATCTGATGGAGTGCGAGGCCCGGCGATCGCAGTCCCTACTGGTGGGTCACCTTTGAGGCTCGATCTCGGCTACATGCCCAGAGCGAGAGCTCCCTCCACCTCCTCTGCTCCCGACATGGCTGCACTCATGTTGCGGCGGACTCGGCTCATGGAGCCGATGGTCCAGCTGTTCGAGGGCAGCGGCCAGCGGCAGCGGCTCGATCTCGGTTGTCGGAGTTCCAGCGAACTTCGACCGCCGAGCTTTTCTTCGACTACATCCGATGGAGGCGAGAGGATTGGCTTAGCGACATGGAGGAAGTTGGAGTTAGTCGGTTGCGCCGATGCGGAGAAGGTTCGATACCGCCTACTACCTCCGAGGGACCAGCCCGGCTTCGTGGTGGAAGCGGCTTCAAGGTGTCGCCTGCAGATCAGTCACCACATGGGCGAGTTCAAGGCGCCTTCGCTCCTTCCATGTTCCAAATGGCTTGATCGATATCAAGAAGCGGGAGTTCTCGACCTTCGCCAGGATCTATGACGGTGATGGACTACCTCCACCGCTTCAACCATTTGTCACGCTATGTTCTTTGATGAGGTGACCACTGAGGCTAGGAGAGTGACATTGTTCAAGGAGCACCTCACCGAGGAGATCCGGCTATTTTCAGCTCAAGATCCGTCCGGAGGATATTGTGAAGACCGCATTCACTACTCGCTACGGTGCATGCGAGTACACGCTTGTTTCATTTGGCCTCACCAATGCACCACCACCTTCATGAATCTGATGAACAAAGTCTTCATGGAGTTCCTTGATAGATTTGTGGTTGTGTTCATTGATGACATCCTCATATACTCTAAGGATGATGATGAGCACGCACTTCACTTGCATATGGTGCTTAGCAAGCTTCGCGAGCATCAGTTGTATGCCAAGTTCGATGAAGTGCGAGTTACGGCTCAAGCAAGTGGAGTTTGGGGCATGTCTGTCGGAAGGTGGGGTAGCGGTTGATCCACGCAAGGTGCAGGATGTACTCGGTTGGGAGCAGCCCGCAATGTCCCGGAGATTCGGAGTTTTCTTGGTCTTGCCGGATACTATCGCCGGTTTATCGAGAATTTCTCCAAAATTGCTAAACCAATGACAGCGCTACTCAAAAAGGAGAAGAAATTCGAGTGGTCACCTAGTTGTGAGTCCAGTTTTCAGGAGCTGAAGAATAGACTCACCACTGCACCAGTGTTGGTCCTTCCTAACATTCACAAGAACTTCGATGTCTATTGTGATGCATCCCGTCTTGGACTTGGTTGTGTGTTGATGCAGGAGGGCAAAGTGGTTGCTTATGCTTCTCGACAGCTAAAGCCTCATGAAGCCAATTACCCGACGCATGATTTGGAGCTTGCAGCTGTTGTTCATGCTCTCAAGCTGTGGCGACATTATCTCATAGGAAACAGATGTGAGATCTACACCGACCACAAAAGCTTAAAGTACTTCTTTTCGCAGCCAGATCTAAATTTGAGACAGCGTCGATGGCTAGAGCTGATCAAAGACTATGATTTGGGTATTCATTACCATCCTGGCAAGGCGAATGTGGTTGCAGATGCCCTTAGTCGCAAGCTGCACACAGTGAATGCCTTGGGTGTTGTTGGCCAGTCTCAGCTGGTTGAAGAATTTCAGAAGCTCAATCTAGAAGTGGTTGAGTATGGTTACATTTCTGCTTTAGCCGTACAACCCACTCTAGAGTCTCGGTCGAGCGGCTCAACTCCAGGATGATCTTGTGATTGAGATTAGACGCCCTTGATTGGCGAAGATGGCGCATCTCAGGCTTCTCTGAAGGGTCCAATGGGCTGATCATGCATGGGCAGCAGGTGTATGTCCCAGATGATATAGTGATCAAGGAGTTGATCCTGTCAGAAGCCCATGATACCCCTCTCTCTGTCCATCCTAGCAGCACCAAGATGTACGGGACCTTCGCGAGCAATTACGGTGGCCAGGTATGAAGAAGGAGATTGCGGCTCATGTGGCGCATTGTGATGTGTGCCGGCGTGTCAAGGCTGAACATCAAAGGCCACCGGATTACTTCAGCCATTGCAGATCCACGAGTGGAAGTGGGAAGAGATTGGGATGGATTTCATTACCGCCTACCGAGGTCCCCGCCGGTCACGACTCTATTTGGGTGATCATTGACCGTCGACCAAGGTAGCTCATTTCATCCCGATTCATACCACCTATTCAGGCCAAGCTAAGCGGGACTCTATTTGCGAGAATATTGTTCGGCTCCATGGAGTTCCAAAGTCATAGTCTCTCGGCCAGTGGTTCGCGATTCACCTCCAGTTTTGGGAGAGTTTGCGATCCATTCTTGGCACTAAGCTATCTTTGTGCTTGCTTACCATCCCAGGTGATGGGCCAGACGGAAAGGGCAAATCAAATCCTAGAAGACATGTTGAGGGCTTGTGTCTTGTACTCTGACAAGTCGTGGGAGAAATGCTTGCCCTTCGCCGAGTTCTCCTACAACAACAGATCACCAAATCGACCTTGAGATGTCGCCATTCGAGGCTCTTTATGGCAAGAAGTGCAGAGCAGCCCTTGTTTTGGTCCGAGGTTGGTGAGAGGCAATTCTTCGGACCAGCTATGATTGAAGAGGTGAAAGGCAAGTTAGCTTGATTCGAGACCGGTGAAAGAAGCTCGATCTCGTCGGAAGAGCTCTGTGATCGCCGTCGCGCGAGTTGAGCTTTAAGGTGGGTGACTTTGTCTACCTCAAGGTCTCACCACTCCGCGGCACTCGCATGATTACAAGTCCGAGGAAGCTAGCTCCGCGATACATCGGTCCGTTCAGTTCTCGAGAAGGTTGGTGTTGTAGCTTATCGACTTGAGCTACCACCACATCTTTCGGACGTTCACGATGTATTCCATGTATCCCGGTGAAGAAGAGTCTTGGGTTCCATCGAGGTTACTCAAGTGGACCATCTTGATCTCGCAACCTGACCTTTTGTATCGAGAGTATCCGATCCGTATTCTCGAGGCAATTTGGCGTCATACTCGCGGCCAGGTTATCAAGATGCTCAAGGTCGATGGAGCAACCATTCGTAAGATGAAGCCACGTGGGGCGTGAAGATCATATCGAGCAGAGTACCCCAACTTTCTTGAGAGCCTTAGCAATCTCGAGGGCGAGATTTTTGTAAGGGGTAGATCGTAATATCGAGTATTTCTATACTCGAGTCCTTTATACATTGGTACTCATGTCTTTGTTCAATAATACACTTGTGCTTGTGTATTTACGTATTTTGAGTGAATATACTTGCTTGGGATCGAAAGAACCCTTCAACTTAAGTAATTTCACTCATAAGTAATTGCAAATTAAGTTGGGTAAGTGTCAAAGTGACCTAATAGCTTCCAAAATACTTTGGAATAATCAGTAATCAACTTTGGAAGCTTTAACCTTCAAGGTTTGTCACTTGACCAAAATACCCCTTGTAAGTGCATAGTGTTTTAAGCATGTGCTCAAGCAAACCAACAGCCAACACTCATTTCCTCCATCCCACATGTCCCAAGCAAGGGAGAAGGAGAAAGAGAAGAAGACGGCCCCCCAAATCCAGCGGATTCCGGCGATTCAATAAGCGAAAATCGAATCGGAGGCTGGATTTGGCGTCCTCATCGCGTTCCCCATCTTCTCAACCCCTTCAAGTGAGTATTCCATCGAGATTCGTCGATGTCTCTTGGAGTTCCCGTGGTGCTTTTACAATCTGACCTGATTTCTCGACTCCCGGGTTGATCCTCTTGCCGTAGCTACGACTCTTTTCTCCTGTAGCCGCATTTCATCAAGTTTTCCCAAACCCTAGCCTAGGCCATGTCTAGGTACCATGTGTTCAACACATCGCATAGCAGTCTGCTTTAAAATCTAGACTCGAATGTCGTCGTTAGGTCCGTTTAACTCTATAGTCGGCACGGCTTTTAGCCATCTTCAAAATCGAGCATGCTCTCGCTAGGTCTTCGGTTTCTTGGGAGTTCTAGTGAGGTGGGGCATGTATAGACTGTTCCATTAGCAATTACGGTAGCTAGAGCCGCTCTGGGAGGAATCGAATTCAATTTAGCTAAGCCGAAATTTATTTTATTCATTTAGGTGTTAACTATTTTTACAATGGACCGAAGGTCCATAGCGTATAACGATAGCTCCATTAGCTCTTCGATAGCCCTGGTTGCGATCGGAAGAGTCGAAATAAGTTTCGTCAAAACTGCTACAAGTTGTTAGCTCTAGGTCTCTTTTAATTTGTTTTATTTCATAAAATCCTAGAGCTCCGAGGCATGTATTGACTTTACCATTAGTCCCCTTAGAGGCTAAGCGATTAGAATCATTTGGATTTGCATTTTAGCACTTCGCATTTTGTTTTAATAATTATAGGCCTCACAAGCCGTTTAAGGCATTTAGCTTTGTTTAGCTTCGTTTAAGGTCACTAAGGTTGAAAGCATGCTTCACGTGTGCTTTAGATCACCTTTAAGACATTTTAGGACTTTTGTTGTAATTCGGGTAAATCTGGGATTCTGTGATCGTTCGATCAAAAGTCCGAGTAGATTAAGTCATCTATGCGGGAATAGCTCCGATAGGTCGTGCGTATCCCTAAGCAACTAGCCGAGGGCTTAAAACAAGTCTCGCGGCATTCCAGCTCAAAAGCGGCCCTTTTGGCGAGATTGCTCGTTTTCGAGCAAAATAGCCATTTTGGCCATATTCCACAATTTAGGGTTTATTCACCGATTAGCTATCGGAATGAGTCATTTAGGGTCATATAAGCCTAGTGAAGTCGAACGTGCTCCTCGCGCAAGCGAATCGAGTTTGAGCCGTTTCGGACCTTGTGCGATCGGGGCGTATTTAGCGACCCAAAATGCGCTTTCGATCGGAATTCGTTATAGGTTAAGTGAATTTCGGTGGGGTAAGGTCCAGATAGGTCCTAAATACCTAGACTACCTGGTGGAACAGCCTGGAGAAATCGTAAATCGATTACGTGCGTTACGAACAAAAATGGCTTTTGCCTACGGTGAATAGTGCCATTTTTCCTTTTTCTGAATTTTTGACTTTTACGATTTGGTTTTCTTTGTTTTGGCTCGATCGATCATTGTAATCCCAAGCGAGTTGCGACAAGTCCCGTTAGGTGTGTTATACCTAATTCTAGGTGTTTAACTAAATTTATTTGAATTTTTCTTTATTTTATGCATTTTATTCACTTTGGCGAAATTTCACGAAATCGCCTCATCGAATCGCGATTACGCCGTTTTAGCGTTTTGATCGTTCTTTTCTTTCTTAGTATCTAGATGAGTTCTATTTGATGTTAAGTTGGTGTTTATGCTTCTAAAGTTACTCTTTGCTAAATTATTTCTCTGTTATTTGTTTTGATGTTTTTATTCGATTAGAGGCGAGTGAGTCGAGTCGCATCGAACAATCCTGAGTTCGTCCCGGATCCATCGAGCAGCAGCAGACAGGCAAGCACCTCCTTTGACCATCTTGAAACCTATATTTCACGATGTTTACTTTGATTTCTCAAACTATATGCATTGTTTATATTCAGTAAAGTGCTAGTTTGTGGGAATGGTAGATATACCCTGATTTGGTGGTTTTTCTTCAATTAAATTCCCAAAGTTCATTGATAGCCTTAGTAGGGTTGGACAATTAATAAAATGTCACTTGGGTATAAACGACTTAGTAAATGCATATGCTTAGACACTGCAATAGAGATGAGCAAAGTCAGTCATTTACCAAATGCTCAAAACTTATGATAATTATGGCTGGTTTTGGAAATGTTTTGGAAATGTGACTTGTAAAGGTAATTTGATAAAAATTGTGCAGTGTCTAGTTGGTAATTAGACTTGGCGGGAGGTATAATATGTGCTAGTTAAACATGGTGGCGATTGGTTGGCGAGTTAAGTGGAGTTCCCCGCTTGAGTCACTAGGCAAAAATATAAGGACCGAACTTGTGGCGGTTTTGAATGAACAGTGCAACCGCGCAATCTTTGGGATGGGGCGACTGTTTTAGTACTGAAGTGTGAGGGGATAGCCATGCCTGTTGGTAGGCGAAGTGTGGACCTTTTCCCGTGTTGAAGCGATCGGCGCGGTGTGTGTGTCCTCACGACCCGTAGTATGCACCTTCGTGAGTGCGCTTGTACTTATGCAGCGAGGAATCGCTCGATTCATGTTTGATTGATACAACGGTGTACGCCTTGCTATGGGATAATGCCGCGGCAAAAACTTCGCCGTCGTCCACGATGGATATTCCGTGGCGCTGAGTGGTGGTTGGCCTCTTATCGCCATAGTAGTGGGTTTATCATCGCCGGTCTTTGGGGTGTGGCTATAACCTCAACGATGGGAAAGAATAGATCATTCTTGTATATCGGATACCTCGTGTATCGCGTGTACCCTGGATAGCGAGGATGCAAGTCCGAGTTGTGTTTGGGTAAAGTGCGCAAACTCTGCGAGTATCAAATAATTCTAATCGATTAGCCGTGCTCACGGTTATGAGCAAATCTTCTTTAATCATATCAAGTATAGAAATTTGGTTCGGTTTTGAAAATGAAAATCTATTTGAGTCTATCTAAAGTATGTGGATCGATATGGTACTTGATGGATTTATGAATGAGTGAATATGGTATTTGGAGGATTTATGAATATATGGATGTCAATTCGTATTTCAAGCTGCGATCATGGATGGTGGCGGTTGAGAGACTCAAATGTTACATATATTGTAAATATGTTTTATTCAAAATCTTTGTCTTTCAAATTATGTATTACATTTCGATGAAGCTGTTTCAAATCTGCTTTTACTTAATAGACTTAGTGTAGTAGCCATTTCAATCGTATCGGCTTTGCATATTAATTATATTTGCATACACTAAAGTCTTGCGAGTACATACGTGTACTCACCGTTCTTTGCTAACCCTTTTTCCTCGAGAGGATGTTTCGATGATGATGTCACGGATGTCGGCGAGCCCGATTCTGCGAGTGTTGCGGCCGTAGGTCTTCCCTCGATCGATGCTTTGTGGGGTGTTGTCGAGCCAGCTTATTTGGTTTTGTTGTCTTTTGTTTCCGTTGTCGTTCTATTTTGGAGTCCGTATTGTACTTGTACCAGATTTACACCCGATTATGTAAATTAAATTAGTTTATCTTTTTGTGCATTGATACTCGGGTTGTGGTGCAGCGATCTTGGGCTCTTGATCCAGGATCGATGTCGGATGCGTCTGAGCAGGTCCGGCTAAGGGTTCGATCCCGTCGATCGAATTTTTAGATTCAGATTTTTGATGTCGAGGCTTCCTGTTGCTATCACGGTGCTATACGCCCACGATGAAGCGGCGTATAGTACGGACCACGGTATAGGAAGGGGGTTCTCACGGCGTTGGTATCGAGCCATTGATTTGCAGGAGGACTTAGATAGCACAGTCGTTAGACTTAGGAGCAGTTTTCTTCTCAAAATTTATTTTGAAGTACGAAACTCTATTTTGAAAGTGTAGAATCCTACTCTTGTCCATTCTATAGCTTTTCACTTATCTACTCTTCAAAATGAATCGATCTTAATCCAAATTTCAAAATTTGTTTCCTTCTTCTATCTTGTTCAAAAGAATTAGGAGGAACGCGTGTTTAGCTCAAAATGGGTCAAGGTTATATATGTGTGATTGTAATTAGGGATTATTTTGTCGTTTCCACTGAGTTGGTTTTTGAATTGGTTCTTATGCTTCTTGAAATGAATGCTTTTAGTATGTTTGTGTTTATGAGTGCACCCTTTGGAATCAATCATTCGGCACTTGTTTTGCACAGTTAATTGACTCAACTGCGCATTTCAGGATGCCTCCCCGGAGGAGAGCGATCCGTGCGCTTCAGCGGTGATGATCTTTGAGGGCGTGCGATCTGATGGAGTGCGAGGCCCAGCGATCGCGAGTCCCTACGGGTGGGTCAGCTGGGGCTCAGTCTCGGCTACATGCCCAGAGCGAGGAGCTCCCTCCACCTCCTCCTGCTCCCGACATGGCTGCACTCATGTTGCGGCAGACTCAGCTCATGGAGCTGATGGTCCAGTCGTTTCAGCGGCGTAAGAATGCGGCAGAAGAAGTTAGCCTCGGTTGTCGGAGTTCCAGCCGAACTTCGACCGCCGAGCTTTTCTTCGACTCTGATCCGATGGAGGCGGAGGATTGGCTTAGCGACATGGAGGAAGTTGGAGTTAGTCGGTTGCGCCGATGCGGAGAAGGTTCGATACCGCCTACTACCTCCGAGGGACCAAGCCCGGCCGTGGTGGAGCAGCTTCAAGGCTGTTCGCCCTGCAGATCAGGTCACCACATGGGCAGAGTTCAAGACTGCCTTTCGCTCCTTCCATGTTCCAGCGGGCTTGATCGATATCAAGAAGCGGGAGTTCTACGACCTTCGCCAGGGATCTATGACAGTGATGGACTACCTCCACCGCTTCAACCATTTGTCACGCTATGTTGCTGATGAGGTGACCACTGAGGCTAGGAGAGTGACATTGTTCAAGGAGCACCTCACCGAGGAGATCCGGCTATTTTCAGCTCAAGATCCGTCCGGAGGATATTGTGAAGACCGCATTCACTACTCGCTACGGTCTGTACGAGTACACAGTTGTTTCATTTGGCCTCACCAATGCACCAGCCACCTTCATGAATCTGATGAACAAAGTCTTCATGGAGTTCCTTGATAGATTTGTGGTTGTGTTCATTGATGACATCCTCATATACTCTAAGGATGATGATGAGCACGCACTTCACTTGCATATGGTGCTTAGCAAGCCGCGAGCATCGGTTGTATGCCAAGTTCGATGAAGTGCGAGTTACGGCTCAAGCAAGTGGAGTTTTCGGGCATGTCCTGTCGAGAAGGTGGGGTAGCGATTGATCCACGCAAGGTACAGGATGTACTCAGTTGGGAGCAGCCCCGCAATGTCCCGGAGATTCGGAGTTTTCTTGGTCTTGCCGGATACTATCGCCGGTTTATCGAGAATTTCTCCAAAATTGCTAAACCAATGACAGCGCTACTCAAAAAGGAGAAGAAATTCGAGTGGTCACCTAGTTGTGAGTCCAGTTTTCAGGAGCTGAAGAATAGACTCACCACTGCACCAGTGTTGGTCCTTCCTAACATTCACAAGAACTTCGATGTCTATTGTGATGCATCCCGTCTTGGACTTGGTTGTGTGTTGATGCAGGAGGGCAAAGTGGTTGCTTATGCTTCTCGACAGCTAAAGCCTCATGAAGCCAATTACCCGACGCATGATTTGGAGCTTGCAGCTGTTGTTCATGCTCTCAAGTTGTGGCGACATTATCTCATAGGAAACAGATGTGAGATCTACACCGACCACAAAAGCTTAAAGTACTTCTTTTCGCAGCCAGATCTAAATTTGAGACAGCGTCGATGGCTAGAGCTGATCAAAGACTATGATTTGGGTATTCATTACCATCCTGGCAAGGCGAATGTGGTTGCAGATGCCCTCAGTCGCAAGCTGCACACAGTGAATGCCTTGGGTGTTGTTGGCCAGTCTCAGCTGGTTGAAGAATTTCAGAAGCTCAATCTAGAAGTGGTTGAGTATGGTTACATTTCTGCTTTAGCCGTACAACCCACTCTAGAGTCTCAGATTCAGGCAGCTCAACTCCAGGATGATGCTGTGATTGAGATTAGACGCCAGTTGACTGAAGATGGCGCATCTCCAGGGCTTCTCTGAAGGGTCCAATGGGCTGATCATGCATGGGCAGCAGGTGTATGTCCCAGATGATATAGTGATCAAGGAGTTGATCCTGTCAGAAGCCCATGATACCCCTCTCTCTGTTCATCCTGGCAGCACCAAGATGTACGGGACCTTCGCAGGCAATTACGGTGGCGGTATGAAGAAGGAGATTGCGGCTCATGTGGCGCATTGTGATGTGTGCCGGCGTGTCAAGGCTGAACATCAAAGGCCACCGGATTACTTCAGCCATTGCGAGATCCTCGAGTGGAAGTGGGAAGAGATTGGGATGGATTTCATTACCGGCCTCACCGAGGTCCCCGCCGGTCACGACTCTATTTGGGTGATCATTGACCGTCTGACCAAGGTAGCTCATTTCATCCCAGTTCATACCACCTATTCTGGAGCCAAGCTAGCGGGACTCTATTTGCAGAATATTGTTCGGCTCCATGGAGTTCCAAAAAGTCATAGTCTCTGACCGTGGATCGTAGTTCACTTCCAGATTCTGGGAGAGTTTGCAGTCCATTCTTGGCACTAAGCTATCTTTCAGTACTGCTTACCATCCCCAGACTGATGGGCAGACGGAAAGGGCAAATCAAATCCTAGAAGACATGGTGAGGGCTTGTGTCTTTGTGCTCTGACAAGTCGTGGGAGAAATGCTTGCCCTTCGCCGAGTTCTCCTACAACAACAGTCACCAAATCAGCCTTCAGATGTCGCCATTCGAGGCTCTTTATGGCAAGAAGTGCAGAACGCCCTTGTTTTGGTCCGAGGTTGGTGAGAGGCAATTCTTCGGACCAGCTATGATTGAAGAGGCTGAAAGGCAAGTTAGCTTGATTCGAGACCGACTGAAAGAAGCTCGGTCTCGTCGGAAGAGCTACGCTGATCGCCGTCGCCGCGAGTTGAGCTTTAAGGTGGGTGACTTTGTCTACCTCAAGGTCTCACCACTCCGCGGCACTCGCATGATTACAAGTCCGCAGAAGCTAGCTCGCGATACATCGGTCCGTTCAGATTCTCGAGAAGGTTGGTGTTGTAGCTTATCGACTTGAGCTACCACCACATCTTTCGGACGTTCACGATGTATTCCATGTATCCCAGCTGAAGAAGAGTCTTCGGGTTCCATCAGAGGTTACTCAAGTGGACCATCTTGATCTGCAACCTGACCTTTTGTATCGAGAGTATCCAGTCCGTATTCTCGAGACAGCTGAGCGTCATACTCGCAGCCAGGTTATCAAGATGCTCAAGGTCGATGGAGCAACCATTCGAAAGATGAAGCCACGTGGGAGCGTGAAGATCATATCCAGGCAGAGTACCCCAACTTTCTTCGAGAGCCTTAGCAATCTCGAGGACGAGATTTTTGTAAGGGGGGTAGACTGTAATATCCCGAGTATTTCTATACTCGAGTCACTGTACATTGGTACTCATGTACTGTTCAATAATACACTGTGCTTGTGTATTTCTGTATTTTGAGTGAATATACTTGCTTGGGATCAGAAAGAACCCTTCAACTTAAGTAATTTCACTCATAAGTAATTGCAAATTAAGTTGGGTAAGTGTCAAAGTGACCCTAATAGCTTCCAAAATACTTTGGAATAATCAGTAATCAACTTTGGAAGCTTTAACCTTCAAGGTTTGTCACTTGACCAAAATACCCCTTGTAAGTGCATAGTGTTTTAAGCATGTGCTCAAGCAAACCAACAGCCAACACTCATTTCCTCCATCCCACATGTCCCAAGCAAGGGAGAAGGAGAAAGAGAAGAAGAAGGCCACCCAAATCCGCGGATTCCGGGCGATTCAACCGACGAAAATCGAATCGGAGGCTGGATTTGGCGTCCTCATCGCGTTCCCCATCTTCTCAACCCCTTCAAGTGAGTATTCCATCGAGATTCGTCGATGTCTCTTGGAGTTCCCGTGGTGCTTTTACAATCTGACCTGATTTCTCGACTCCCGGGTTGATCCTCTTGCCGTAGCTACGACTCTTTTCTCCTGTAGCTTCGCATTTCATCAAGTTTTCCCAAACCCTAGCCTAGGCCATGTCTAGGTACCATGTGTTCAACACATCGCATAGCAATTCTGCTTTAAAATCTAGACTCAGGTCGTCGTTAGGTCCGTTTAACTCTATAGTCGACCTGGCTTTTAGCCATCTTCAAAATCGAGCATGCTCTCGCTAGGTCTTCGGTTTCTTGGGAGTTCTAGTGAGGTGGGGCATGTATAGACTGCTCCATTAGCAATTACGGTAGCTAGAGCCGCTACTGAGGAATCGGAATTCAATTTCGCTAAGCCGAAATTTATTTTATTCATTTAGGTGTTAACTATTTTTACAATGGACCGAAGGTCCATAGCGTATAACGATAGCTCCATTAGCTCTTCTGATAGCCCTGGTTGCGATCAGAAGAGTCGAAATTAAGTTTCGTCAAAACCTGCTACAAGTTGTTAGCTCTAGGTCTCTTTTAATTTGTTTTTATTTCATAAAATCCTAGAGCTCCGAGGCATGTATTGACTTTACCATTAGTCCCCTTAGAGGCTAGAAAAGCAGTTAGAATCGCTGGATTTGCATTTTAGCACTTCGCATTTTGTTTTAATAATTATAGGCCTCACAAGCCGTTTAAGGCATTTAGCTTTGTTTAGCTTCGTTTAAGGTCACTAAGGTTGAAAGCATGCTTCACGTGTGCTTTAGATCACCTTTAAGACATTTTAGGACTTTTGTTGTAATTCGGGTAAATACCGAGTTACGCGATCGTTCGATCAAAAGTCAGAGAAGATTAAGTCATCTATGCTGGGGAATAGCTCCGATAGGTCGTACGTATCCCTAAGCAACTAGCCGAGGGCTTAAAACAAGTATCGCGACATTCCAGCTCAAAAGGGCCTTTTTGGGCGAGATTGCTCGTTTTCGAGCAAAATAGCCATTTTGGCCATATTCCACAATTTAGGGTTTATTCACCAGTTAGCTATCGGAATGAGTCATTTAGGGTCATATAAGCCTAGTGAAGTCGAAAACGTGCTCCTCGCGCAAGCGGAATCGAGTTTGAGCCGTTTTCGGACCTTGTGCGATCGGGAGCGTATTTAGCGACCCAAAATGCGCTTTCGATCGGAATTCGTTATAGGTTAAGTGAATTTCGGTGGGGTAAGGTCCAGATAGGTCCTAAATACCCTAGACTACCTGGTGGAACAGCCTGGAGAAATCGTAAATCGATTCATGCGTTACGAACAAAAATGGCTTTTGCCCTACGGTGAATAGTGCCATTTTTCCTTTTTCTGAATTTTTCAGCTTTTCTGATTTGGTTTTTGCTGTTTTGGCTCCCGGTCGATCATTGTAATCCCAAACGAGTTGCGACAAGTCCCGTTAGGTGTGTTATACCTAATTCTAGGTGTTTAACTAAATTTATTTGAATTTTTCTTTATTTTATGCATTTTATTCACTTTGGCGAGAATTTCACCGAAATCGCCTCATCGGGTCGCGATTACGCCGTTTTTCGCGTTTTGATCGTTTCTTTTCTTTCTTAGTATCTAGATGAGTTCTATTTGATGTTAAGTTGGTGTTTATGCTTCTAAAGTTACTCTTTGCTAAATTATTTCTCTGTCATTGTTTTTGATGTTTTTATTCGATTAGAGGCGAGTGAGTCCGGAGTCGCATCGAACAATCCTGAGTTCGTCCCAGATCCATCAGAGCAGCAGCAGACAGGCAAGCACCTCCTTTGACCATCTTGAAACCTATATTTCACGATGTTTACTTTGATTTCTCAAACTATATGCATTGTTTATATTCAGTAAAGTGCTAGTTTGTGGGAATGGTAGATATACCCTGATTTGGTGGTTTTTCTTCAATTAAATTCCCAAAGTTCATTGATAGCCTTAGTAGGGTTGGACAATTAATAAAATGTCACTTGGGTATAAACGACTTAGTAAATGCATATGCTTAGACACTGCAATAGAGATGAGCAAAGTCAGTCATTTACCAAATGCTCAAAACTTATGATAATTGTAACTGGTTTTGGAAATGTTTTGGAAATGTGACTTGTAAAGGTAATTTGATAAAAATTGTGCAGTGTCTAGTTGGTAATTAGACTTGGCGGGAGGTATAATATGTGCTAGTTAAACATGGTGGCGATTGGTTGGCGAGTTAAGTGGAGTTCCCCGCTTGAGTCACTAGGCAAAAATATAAGGACCGAACTTGTGACGGTTTTTGAATGAACACCGTGCAACCGCGCAATGCTGGGATGGGGCAGCCTGTTTTAGTACCTGAAGTGTGAGGGATAGCCATGCCTGTTGGTAGGCCGAAGTGTGGACCTTTTCCGTGTTGAGCGATCGGCGCGGTGTGTGTGTCCTCACGACCGCCGTATGCACCTTCGTGAGTGCGCTTGTACTTATGCAGCGAGGAATCGCTCCGATTCATGTTTGATTGATACAACGGTGTACGCCTTGCTATGGGATAATCTGCGGCAAAAACTCGTCGTCACGATGGATATTCCGTGGCGCCTGAGTGGTGGTTGGCCTCTTATCGCCATAGTAGTGGGTTTATCATCGCCGGTCGGGTGTGGCTATAACCTCAACGATGGGAAAGAATAGATCATTCTTGTATATCGGATACCTCGTGTATCGCTGCGTGTACCCTGGATGACAGGGATGCAAGTCCGAGTTGTGTTTGGGTAAAGTGCGCAAACTCTGCAGAGTATCAAATAATTCTAATCGATTAGCCGTGCTCACGGTTATGAGCAAATCTTCTTTAATCATATCAAGTATAGAAATTTGGTTCGGTTTTGAAAATGAAAATCTATTTTGAGTCTATCTAAAGTATGTGGATCGATATGGTACTTGATGGATTTATGAATGAGTGAATATGGTATTTGGAGGATTTATGAATATATGGATGTCAATTCGTATTTCAAGCTGCGATCATGGATGGTGGCGGTTGAGAGACTCAAATGTTACATATATTGTAAATATGTTTTATTCAAAATCTTTGTCTTTCAAATTATGTATTACATTTCGATGAACTGTTTCAAATCTGCTTTTACTTAATAGACTTAGTGTAGTAGCCATTTCAATCGTATCACCGCATATTAATTATATTTGCATACACTAAAGTCTTGCGAGTACATACGTGTACTCACCGTTCTTTGCTAACCCTTTTTCCTCGAGAGGATGTTTCGATGATGATGTCCTGGATGCTCGGCGAGCCCCGATTCTGCGAGTGTTGCGGCCAGAGGGTCTTCCCTCGATCAGCCTGTGGGGTGTTGTCGAGCCACCTAGTTTTGTTGTCTTTTGTTTCCGCTTGTCGTTCTATTTTGGAGTCTCAGATTGTACTTGTACCAGATTTACACCCGCTATGTAAATTAAATTAGTTTATCTTTGTGCATTGATACTCGGGTTGTGGTACGCGATCTTGGGCTCTTGATCCAGATGATCCAGATCGATGCGTACAGGCACCGGGTCCGAAGCTAAGGGTTCGATCCCGTCGATCGAATTTTTAGATTCAGATTTTCGGTGTCGAGGCTTCCTGTTGCTATACGGTGCTATACGCCACAGTAGACGGCGTATAGTACGGACCACGGTATAGGAAGGGGGGGTTCTCACAGCGTTGGTATCAGAGCCATTGACTGCAGGAGGACTTAGATAGCCTGGTCGTTAGACTTAGGAACAGGTTTTTCTTCTCAAAATTTATTTTGAAGTACGAAACTCTATTTTGAAAGTGTAGAATCCTACTCTTGTCCATTCTATAGCTTTTCACTTATCTACTCTTCAAAATGAATCTGATCTTAATCCAAATTTCAAAATTTGTTTCCTTCTTCTATCTTGTTCAAAAGAATTAGGAGGAACGCGTGTTTAGCTCAAAATGGGTCAAGGTTATATGTCTGTGATTGTAATTAGGGATTATTTTGTCGTTTCCCTGAGTTGGTTTTTGAATTGGTTCTTATGCTTCTTGAAATGAATGCTTTTAGTATGTTTGTGTTTATGAGTGCACCCTTTGGAATCAATCATTCGGCACTTGTTTTGCACAGTTAATTGACTCAATCACAAGATTTCAGATGCCTCCCTGAGGAGAGCAAATTGCAGCGCTTCCAAAGAAATTGATGATCTTTGAGGAGCGTGGCAAAGGATGGAGTGCGGGGCCCAGAGACCGCAGTCCCTACGGTGGGTCGGTGGGGCTCGATCTCGGCTACATGCCCAGAGCGAGGAGCTCCCTCCACCTCCTCCTGCTCCTGACATGGCTGCACTCATGTTGCGGCAGACTCACCATGGAGCCGATGGTCCAGCTGTTCAGGGCAGCGAAGCCAGAAGAAGAAGAAGCGATAGCCTCGGTTGTCGGAGTTCCAAATAACTCGACCGGCCGAGCTTTTCTTCAGCTACAGATCCGATGGAGGCAGAGGATTGGCTTAGCGACATGGAGGAAGTTGGAGTTAGTCGGTTGCGCCGATGCGAGAAGGTTCAAGACACCGCCTACTACCTCCAGGGACCAAGCAGCCTTCGTGGTGGAGCAGCCTTCAAGGCTGTTCGCCTGCAGATCAGTCACCACATGGGCAGAGTTCAAGGCGCCTTCGCTCCTTCCATGTTCCAAATGGCTTGATCGATATCAAGAAGCGGGAGTTCTACGACCTTCGCCAGGGATCTATGACAGTGATGGACTACCTCCACCGCTTCAACCATTTGTCACGCTATGTTGCTGATGAGGTGACCACTGAGGCTAGGAGAGTGACATTGTTCAAGGAGCACCTCACCGAGGAGATCCGGCTATTTTCAGCTCAAGATCCGTCCGGAGGATATTGTGAAGACCGCATTCACTACTCGCTACGGTCTGTACGAGTACACAGTTGTTTCATTTGGCCTCACCAATGCACCAGCCACCTTCATGAATCTGATGAACAAAGTCTTCATGGAGTTCCTTGATAGATTTGTGGTTGTGTTCATTGATGACATCCTCATATACTCTAAGGATGATGATGAGCACGCACTTCACTTGCATATGGTGCTTAGCAAGCTTCGCGAGCATCAGTTGTATGCCAAGTTCAGTAAGTGCGAGTTCTGGCTCAAGCAAGTGGAGTTTCTGGGGCATGTCCTGTCAGAAGGTGGGGTAGCAGTTGATCCACGCAAGGTACAGGATGTACTCAGTTGGGAGCAGCCCCGCAATGTCCCGGAGATTCGGAGTTTTCTTGGTCTTGCCGGATACTATCGCCGGTTTATCGAGAATTTCTCCAAAATTGCTAAACCAATGACAGCGCTACTCAAAAAGGAGAAGAAATTCGAGTGGTCACCTAGTTGTGAGTCCAGTTTTCAGGAGCTGAAGAATAGACTCACCACTGCACCAGTGTTGGTCCTTCCTAACATTCACAAGAACTTCGATGTCTATTGTGATGCATCCCGTCTTGGACTTGGTTGTGTGTTGATGCAGGAGGGCAAAGTGGTTGCTTATGCTTCTCGACTGCCTAAAGCCTCATGAAGCCAATTACCCGACGCATGATTTGGAGCTTGCAGCTGTTGTTCATGCTCTCAAGCTGTGGCGACATTATCTCATAGGAAACAGATGTGAGATCTACACCGACCACAAAAGCTTAAAGTACTTCTTTTCGCAAAGATCTAAATTTGAGACAAAGTCGATGGCTAGAGCTGATCAAAGACTATGATTTGGGTATTCATTACCATCCTGGCAAGGCGAATGTGGTTGCAGATGCCCTTAGTCGCAAGCTGCACACAGTGAATGCCTTGGGTGTTGTTGGCCAGTCTCAGCTGGTTGAAGAATTTCAGAAGCTCAATCTAGAAGTGGTTGAGTATGGTTACATTTACGCTTTAGCCGTACAACCCACTCTAGAGTCTCGATTCGTGCAGCTCAACTCCAGGATGATGCTGTGATTGAGATTAGACGCCAGTTGACTGAAGATGGCGCATCTCCAGGCTTCTCTGAAGGGTCCAATGGGCTGATCATGCATGGGCAGCAGGTGTATGTCCCAGATGATATAGTGATCAAGGAGTTGATCCTGTCAGAAGCCCATGATACCCCTCTCTCTGTCCATCCTAGCAGCACCAAGATGTACCAGGACCTTCGCAGGCAATTCTGGTGGCCAGGTATGAAGAAGGAGATTGCAGCTCATGTGGCGCATTGTGATGTGTGCCAGCGTGTCAAGGCTGAACATCAAAGGCCAGCCGGATTACTTCAGCCATTGCAGATCCCTGAGTGGAAGTGGGAAGAGATTGGGATGGATTTCATTACCGGCCTACCGAGGTCCCCCGCCGGTCACGACTCTATTTGGGTGATCATTGACCGTCTGACCAAGGTAGCTCATTTCATCCCAGTTCATACCACCTATTCTGGAGCCAAGCTAGCGGGACTCTATTTGCAGAATATTGTTCGGCTCCATGGAGTTCCAAAAGTCATAGTCTCTGACCGTGGTTCGCAGTTCACCTCCAGATTTTGGGAGAGTTTGCAGTCCATTCTTGGCACTAAGCTATCTTTCAGCACTGCTTACCATCCCCAGACTGATGGACAGACGGAAAGGGCAAATCAAATCCTAGAAGACATGTTGAGGGCTTGTGTACTGTGCTACAGCAAGTCGTGGGAGAAATGCTTGCCCTTCGCCGAGTTCTCCTACAACAACAGTCACCAAATCAGCCTTCAGATGTCGCCATTCGAGGCTCTTTATGGCAAGAAGTGCAGAACGCCCTTGTTTTGGTCCGAGGTTGGTGAGAGGCAATTCTTCGGACCAGCTATGATTGAAGAGGCTGAAAGGCAAGTTAGCTTGATTCGAGACCGGCTGAAAGAAGCTCAGTCTCGTCAGAAGAGCTACGCTGATCGCCGTCGCCGCGAGTTGAGCTTTAAGGTGGGTGACTTTGTCTACCTCAAGGTCTCACCACTCCGCGGCACTCGCAGATTACAAGTCCGCAGGAAGCTAGCTCCGCGATACATCGGTCCGTTCCAGATTCTCGAGAAGGTTGGTGTTGTAGCTTATCGACTTGAGCTACCACCACATCTTTCGGACGTTCACGATGTATTCCATGTATCCCAGCTGAAGAAGAGTCTTCGGGTTCCATCAGAGGTTACTCAAGTGGACCATCTTGATCTGCAACCTGACCTTTTGTATCGAGAGTATCCAGTCCGTATTCTCGAGACAGCTGAGCGTCATACTCGCAGCCAGGTTATCAAGATGCTCAAGGTCCAGTGGAGCAACCATTCAGAAGATGAAGCCACGTGGGAGCGTGAAGATCATATCCAGGCAGAGTACCCCAACTTTCTTCGAGAGCCTTAGCAATCTCGAGGACGAGATTTTTGTAAGGGGGGTAGACTGTAATATCCCGAGTATTTCTATACTCGAGTCACTGTACATTGGTACTCATGTACTGTTCAATAATACACTGTGCTTGTGTATTTCTGTATTTTGAGTGAATATACTTGCTTGGGATCGAAGAACCCTTCAACTTAAGTAATTTCACTCATAAGTAATTGCAAATTAAGTTGGGTAAGTGTCAAAGTGACTTAATAGCTTCCAAAATACTTTGGAATAATCAAGAATCAACTTTGGAAGCTTTAACCTTCAAGGTTTGTCACTTGACCAAAATACCCCTTGTAAGTGCATAGTGTTTTAAGCATGTGCTCAAGCAAACCAACAGCCAACACTCATTTCCTCCATCCCACATGTCCCAAGCAAGGGAGAAGGAGAAAGAGAAGAAGAAGGCCACCCAAATCCGCGGATTAAGGCGATTCAACCGACTAAAATCGAATCGAGGTCGGATTTGGCGTCCTCATCGCGTTCCCCATCTTCTCAACCCCTTCAAGTGAGTATTCCATCGAGATTCGTCGATGTCTCTTGGAGTTCCCGTGGTGCTTTTACAATCGACTGATTTCTCGACTCCTGTCGATCCTCTTGCCGTAGCTACGACTCTTTTCTCCTGTAGCTTCGCATTTCATCAAGTTTTCCCAAACCCTAGCCTAGGCCATGTCTAGGTACCATGTGTTCAACACATCGCATAGCAATTCTCGCTTTAAAATCTAGACTCAGTCGTCGTTAGGTCCGTTTAACTCTATAGTCGACCGGCTTTTAGCCATCTTCAAAATCGAGCATGCTCTCGCTAGGTCTTCGGTTTCTTGGGAGTTCTAGTGAGGTGGGGCATGTATAGACTGCTCCATTAGCAATTCGGTAGCTAGAGCCGCTAATGAGGAATCGAATTCAATTTCGCTAAGCGAAATTTATTTTATTCATTTAGGTGTTAACTATTTTTACAATGGACCGAAGGTCCATAGCGTATAACGATAGCTCCATTAGCTCTTCTGATAGCCCTGGTTGCGATCAGAAGAGTCGAAATTAAGTTTCGTCAAAACCTGCTACAAGTTGTTAGCTCTAGGTCTCTTTTAATTTGTTTTTATTTCATAAAATCCTAGAGCTCCGAGGCATGTATTGACTTTACCATTAGTCCCCTTAGAGGCTAGAAAAGCAGTTAGAATCGCTGGATTTGCATTTTAGCACTTCGCATTTTGTTTTAATAATTATAGGCCTCACAAGCCGTTTAAGGCATTTAGCTTTGTTTAGCTTCGTTTAAGGTCACTAAGGTTGAAAGCATGCTTCAGGTGTGCTTTAGATCACCTTTAAGACATTTTCCGGACTTTTGTTGTAATTCGGGTAAATACCGGAGTTACGCGATCGTTCGATCAAAAGTCCGAGTAGATTAAGTCATCTATGCGGGGAATAGCTCCGATAGGTCGTGACGTATCCTAAGCAACTAGCCGAGGGCTTAAAACAAGTCTCGCGGCATTCCAGCTCAAACGGCCCTTTTGGGCGAGATTGCTCGTTTTCGAGCAAAATAGCCATTTTGGCCATATTCCACAATTTAGGTTTATTCACCGATTAGCTATCGGAATGAGTCATTTAGGGTCATATAAGCCTAGTGAAGTCGAAAACGTGCTCCTCGCGCCAAGCGAATCGAGTTTGAGCCGTTTCGGACCTTGTGCGATCGGGAGCGTATTTAGCGACCCAAAATGCGCTTTCGATCGAATTCGTTATAGGTTAAGTGAATTTCGGTGGGGTAAGGTCCAGATAGGTCCTAAATACCCTAGACTACCTGGTGGAACAGCCTGGAGAAATCGCAAATCGATTCTCGTGCGTTTCGAACAAAAATGGCTTTTGCCCTACGGTGAATAGTGCCATTTTTCCTTTTTCTGAATTTTTCACTTTTACGATTTGGTTTTTTGCTTTTGGCTCCCGGTCGATCATTGTAATCCCAAACGAGTTGCGACAAGTCCCGTTAGGTGTGTTATACCTAATTCTAGGTGTTTAACTAAATTTATTTGAATTTTTCTTTATTTTACGCATTTTATTCACTTTGGCGAATTTCACCTAAATCGCCTCATCGGGTCGCGATTACGCCGTTTTTCGCGTTTTGATCGTTTCTTTTCTTTCTTAGTATATATATGAGTTCTATTTGATGTTAAGTTGGTGTTTATGCTTCTAAAGTTACTCTTTGCTAAATTATTTCTCTGTCATTGTTTTTGATGTTTTTATTCGATTAGAGGCGAGTGAGTCCGGAGTCGCATCGAACAATCCTGAGTTCGTCCCAGATCCATCAGAGCAGCAGCAGACAGGCAAGCACCTCCTTTGACCATCTTGAAACCTATATTTCACGATGTTTACTTTGATTTCTCAAACTATATGCATTGTTTATATTCAGTAAAGTGCTAGTTTGTGGGAATGGTAGATATACCCTGATTTGGTGGTTTTTCCTCAATTAAATTCCCAGAGTTCATTGATAGCCTTAGTAGGGTTGGACAATTAATAAAATGTCACTTGGGTATAAACGACTTAGTAAATGCATATGCTTAGACACTGCAATAGAGATGAGCAAAGTCAGTCATTTACCAAATGCTCAAAACTTATGATAATTGTAACTGGTTTTGGAAATGTGACTTGTAAAGGTAATTTGATAAAAATTGTGCAGTGTCTAGTTGGTAATTAGACTTGGCGGGAGGTATAATATGTGCTAGTTAAACATGGTGGCGATTGGTTGGCGAGTTAAGTGGAGTTCCCCGCTTGAGTCACTAGGCAAAAATATAAGGACCGAACTTGTGACGGTTTTTGAATGAACACCGTGCAACCGCGCAATCTTTGGGATGGGGCAGCCTGTTTTAGTACCTGAAGTGTGAGGATAGCCATGCCTGTTGGTAGGCGAAGTGTGGACCTTTTCCCGTGTTGAGCGATGAGCGCGGTGTGTGTGTCCTCACGACCCGCCAGTATGCACCTTCGTGAGTGCGCTTGTACTTATGCAGCGGGAATCGCTCCATTCATGTTTGATTGATACAACGGTGTACGCCTTGCTATGGGATAATGCCGCGGCAAAAACTCGCCGTCGTCACGATGGATATTCCGTGGCGCCGAGTGGTGGTTGGCCTCTTATCGCCATAGTAGTGGGTTTATCATCGCCGGTCTTTGGGGTGTGGCTATAACCTCAACGATGGGAAAGAATAGATCATTCTTGTATATCGGATACCTCGTGTATCGCGTGTACCCTGGATGACAGGGATGCAAGTCCGAGTTGTGTTTGGGTAAAGTGCGCAAACTCTGCAGAGTATCAAATAATTCTAATCGATTAGCCGTGCTCACTGCTATGAGCAAATCTTCTTTAATCATATCAAGTATAGAAATTTGGTTCGGTTTTGAAAATGAAAATCTATTTGAGTCTATCTAAAGTATGTGGATCGATATGGTACTTGATGGATTTATGAATGAGTGAATATGGTATTTGGAGGATTTATGAATATATGGATGTCAATTCGTATTTCAAGCTGCGATCATGGATGGTGGCGGTTGAGAGACTCAAATGTTACATATATTGTAAATATGTTTTATTCAAAATGTCAGTCTTTCAAATTATGTATTACATTTCGATGAATCTGTTTCAAATCACCTTTTACTTAATAGACTTAGTGTAGTAGCCATTTCAATCGTATCACCGCATATTAATTATATTTGCATACACTAAAGTCTTGCGAGTACATACGTGTACTCACCGCTGTCGCTAACCCTTTTTCCTCGAGAGGATGTTTCGATGATGATGTCTCGATGTCGGCGAGCCCCGATTCTGCGAGTGTTGCGGCCAGAGGTCTTCCCTCCATCAAGAGCCTGTGGGGTGTTGTCGAGGCAGTTGGCTGGTTTTGTTGTCTTTTGTTTCCGTTGTCGTTCTATTTTGGAGTCTCAGATTGTACTTGTACCGCATTTACACCCGCTATGTAAATTAAATTAGTTTATCTTTTGTGCATTGATACTCGGGTTGTGGTATCGATATCGGGCTCTTGATCCAGGGATCCGAGATCGATGCGTCACAGCACCGGTCCGGTTAAGGGTTCGATCCCGTCGATCGAATTTTAGATTGATTTTGATGTCGAGGCTTCCTGTTGCTATACGGTGCTATACGCCACATGAGACGGCGTATAGTACGGACCACTGTATAGGAAGAGGGGTCCTCACAGCGTTGGTATCAGAGCCATTGACTGCAGGAGGACTTAGATAGCCTGGTCGTTAGACTTAGGAACAGGTTTTTCTTCTCAAAATTTATTTTGAAGTACGAAACTCTATTTTGAAAGTGTAGAATCCTACTCTTGTCCATTCTATAGCTTTTCACTTATCTACTCTTCAAAATGAATCTGATCTTAATCCAAATTTCAAAATTTGTTTCCTTCTTCTATCTTGTTCAAAAGAATTAGGAGGAACGCGTGTTTAGCTCAAAATGGGTCAAGGTTATATGTCTGTGATTGTAATTAGGGATTATTTTGTCGTTTCCCTGAGTTGGTTTTTGAATTGGTTCTTATGCTTCTTGAAATGAATGCTTTTAGTATGTTTGTGTTTATGAGTGCACCCTTTGGAATCAATCATTCGGCACTTGTTTTGCACAGTTAATTGACTCAACTGCGCATTTCAGGATGCCTCCCCGGAGGAGAGCAGTCCGTGCGCTTCCAGCAGCTGATGATCTTTGAGAGCGTGGCGATGGAGTGCGAGGGGCCCAGCGATCGCGAGTCCCTACGGGTGGGTCAGCTGGGGCTCAGTCTCAGCTACATGCCCAGAGCGAGGAGCTCCCTCCACCTCCTCCTCGCTTCCCGACATGGCTGCACTCATGTTGCGGCGGACTCGGCTCATGGAGCCGATGGTCCAGCTGTTCGAGCAGCGGCGGCGGCGGCGGCGGCAGCGATCTCGGTTGTCGGAGTTCCACGAACTCGACCGCGAGCTTTTCTTCGATGATCCGATGGAGGCGGAGGATTGGCTTAGCGACATGGAGGAAGTTGGAGTTAGTCGGTTTGCGCCGATGCGGAGAAGGTTCAAGACACCGCCTACTACCTCCAGTGGACCAGCCTTCGTGGTGGAGCAGCCTTCAAGGCTGTTCGCCTGCAGATCAGTCACCACATGGGCAGAGTTCAAGGCGCCTTCGCTCCTTCCATGTTCCAGTAGGCTTGATCGATATCAAGAAGCGGGAGTTCTACGACCTTCGCCAGGATCTATGACAGTGATGGACTACCTCCACCGCTTCAACCATTTGTCACGCTATGTTGCTGATGAGGTGACCACTGAGGCTAGGAGAGTGACATTGTTCAAGGAGCACCTCACCGAGGAGATCCGGCTATTTTCAGCTCAAGATCCGTCCAGGATATTGTGAAGACCGCATTCACTACTCGCTACGGCCTGCATGCAGTACAGATTGTTTCATTTGGCCTCACCAATGCACCACCACCTTCATGAATCGATGAACAAAGTCTTCATGGAGTTCCTTGATAGATTTGTGGTTGTGTTCATTGATGACATCCTCATATACTCTAAGGATGATGATGAGCACGCACTTCACTTGCATATGGTGCTTAGCAAGCTTCATGCGAGCATCGCTTGTATGCCAAGTTCGATGAGTGCGAGTTACGGCTCAAGCAAGTGGAGTTTCGGGCATGTCCTGTCGGAAGGTGGGGTAGCAGCTTGATCCACGCAAGGTACAGGATGTACTCGGTTGGGAGCAGCCCCGCAATGTCCGGAGATTCGGAGTTTTCTTGGTCTTGCCGGATACTATCGCGGTTTATCGAGAATTTCTCCAAAATTGCTAAACCAATGACAGCTTACTCAAAAGGAGAAGAAATTCGAGTGGTCACCTAGTTGTGAGTCCAGTTTTCAGAGTGAAGAATAGACTCACCATCGCACCGATGTTGGTCCTTCCTAACATTCACAAGAACTTCGATGTCTATTGTGATGCATCCCGTCTTGGACTTGGTTGTGTGTTGATGCAGAGGGCAAAGTGGTTGCTTATGCTTCTCGGCCTAAAGCCTCATGAAGCCAATTACCCGACGCATGATTTGGAGCTTGCAAATGTTGTTCATGCTCTCAAGCCGTGGCGACATTATCTCATAGGAAATGATGTGAGATCTACACCGACCACAAAAGCTTAAAGTACTTCTTTCGCAGCCAGATCTAAATTTGAGACAGCGTCGATGGCTAGAGCTGATCAAAGACTATGATTTGGGTATTCATTACCATCCTGGCAAGGCGAATGTGGTTGCAGATGCCCTTAGTCGCAAGCTGCACACAGTGAATGCCTTGGGTGTTGTTGGCCAGTCTCAGCTGGTTGAAGAATTTCAGAAGCTCAATCTAGAAGTGGTTGAGTATGGTTACATTTCTGCTTTAGCCGTACAACCCACTCTAGAGTCTCAGATTCAGGCAGCTCAACTCCAGGATGATGCTGTGATTGAGATTAGACGCCAGTTGACTGAAGATGGCGCATCTCCAGGCTTCTCTGAAGGGTCCAATGGGCTGATCATGCATGGGCAGCAGGTGTATGTCCCAGATGATATAGTGATCAAGGAGTTGATCCTGTCAGAAGCCCATGATACCCCTCTCTCTGTCCATCCTAGCAGCACCAAGATGTACCAGGACCTTCGCAGGCAATTACGGTGGCAGTATGAAGAAGGAGATTGCGGCTCATGTGGCGACATTGTGATGTGTGCCCGGCGTGTCAAGGCTGAACATCAAAGGCCACCGGATTACTTCAGCCATTGCAGATCCCTGAGTGTACGTGGTTAGAGATTGGGATGGATTTCATTACCGGCCTCCCTATGTACCCCGCCGTTCACGACTCTATTTGGGTGATCATTGACCGTCTGACCAAGGTAGCTCATTTCATCCCAGTTCATACCACCTATTCTGGAGCCAAGCTAGCGGGACTCTATTTGCAGAATATTGTTCGGCTCCATGGAGTTCCAAAAGTCATAGTCTCTGACCGTGGTTCGCAGTTCACCTCCAGATTTTGGGAGAGTTTGCAGTCCATTCTTGGCACTAAGCTATCTTTCAAAGATCGCTTACCATCCCAGGTGATGGATGAGACGGAAAGGGCAAATCAAATCCTAGAAGACATGTTGAGGGCTTGTGTATCGTGCTACTGACAAGTCGTGGGAGAAATGCTTGCCCTTCGCCGAGTTCTCCTACAACAACGATCACCAAATCGGCCTTGAGATGTCGCCATTCGAGGCTCTTTATGGCAAGAAGTGCAGAACGCCCTTGTTTTGGTCCGAGGTTGGTGAGAGGCAATTCTTCGGACCAGCTATGATTGAAGAGGCTGAAAGGCAAGTTAGCTTGATTCGAGACCTACCAAAGAAGCTCGGCCTCGTCGGAAGAGCTACGCTGATCGCCGTCGCCGCGAGTTGAGCTTTAAGGTGGGTGACTTTGTCTACCTCAAGGTCTCACCACTCCGCGGCACTCGCAGATTACAAGTCCGAGGAAGCTAGCTCGCGATACATCGGTCCGTTCAGATTCTCGAGAAGGTTGGTGTTGTAGCTTATCGACTTGAGCTACCACCACATCTTTCGGACGTTCACGATGTATTCCATGTATCCCAGGTGAAGAAGAGTCTTGGGTTCCATCGAGGTTACTCAAGTGGACCATCTTGATCTCGCAACCGACCTTTTGTATCGAGAGTATCCAAATCAGTATTCTCGAGACAATTTGGCGTCATACTCGCGGCCAGGTTATCAAGATGCTCAAGGTCGATGGAGCAACCATTCGTAAGATGAAGCCACGTGGGAGCGTGAAGATCATATCCAGCAGAGTACCCCAACTTTCTTCGAGAGCCTTAGCAATCTCGAGGGCGAGATTTTTGTAAGGGGTAGATCGTAATATCCCGAGTATTTCTATACTCGAGTCACCGCACATTGGTACTCATGTCTTGTTCAATAATACACTTGTGCTTGTGTATTTACGTATTTTGAGTGAATATACTTGCTTGGGATCGTAAAGAACCCTTCAACTTAAGTAATTTCACTCATAAGTAATTGCAAATTAAGTTGGGTAAGTGTCAAAGTGACCACTAATAGCTTCCAAAATACTTTGGAATAATCAAGAATCAACTTTGGAAGCTTTAACCTTCAAGGTTTGTCACTTGACCAAAATACCCCTTGTAAGTGCATAGTGTTTTAAGCATGTGCTCAAGCAAACCAACAGCCAACACTCATTTCCTCCATCCCACATGTCCCAAGCAAGGGAGAAGGAGAAAGAGAAGAAGAAGGCCACCCAAATCCGCGGATTAAGGCGATTCAACCGACTAAAATCGAATCGGAGGCTGGATTTGGCGCCCTCATCGCGTTCCCCATCTTCTCAACCCCTTCAAGTGAGTATTCCATCGAGATTCGTCGATGTCTCTTGGAGTTCCCGTGGTGCTTTTACAATCGACTGATTTCTCGACTCGGTCGATCCTCTTGCCGTAGCTACGACTCTTTTCTCCTGTAGCTTCGCATTTCATCAAGTTTTCCCATACCCTAGCCTAGTCCATGTCTAGGTTCCATGTGTTCAACACATCGCATAGCTATTCGGCTTTAAAATCTAGACTCAGTCGTCGTTAGGTCCGTTTAACTCTATAGTCGACCTGGCTTTTAGCCATCTTCAAAATCGAGCATGCTCTCGCTAGGTCTTCGGTTTGCCGGAGTTCTAGTGAGGTGGGGCATGTATAGACTGTTCCATTAGCAATTCTGGTAGCTAGAGCCGCTACCGGAGGAATCGGAATTCAATTTCGCTAAGCCGAAATTTATTTTATTCATTTAGGTGTTAACTATTTTTACAATGGACCGAAGGTCCATAGCGTATAACGATAGCTCCATTAGCTCTTCTGATAGCCCTGGTTGCGATCAGAAGAGTCGAAATTAAGTTTCGTCAAAACCTGCTACAAGTTGTTAGCTCTAGGTCTCTTTTAATTTGTTTTTATTTCATAAAATCCTAGAGCTCCGAGGCATGTATTGACTTTACCATTAGTCCCCTTAGAGGCTAGAAAAGCAGTTAGAATCGCTGGATTTGCATTTTAGCACTTCGCATTTTGTTTTAATAATTATAGGCCTCACAAGCCGTTTAAGGCATTTAGCTTTGTTTAGCTTCGTTTAAGGTCACTAAGGTTGAAAGCATGCTTCAGGTGTGCTTTAGATCACCTTTAAGACATTTTCCGGACTTTTGTTGTAATTCGGGTAAATACCGGAGTTACGCGATCGTTCGATCAAAAGTCCGAGTAGATTAAGTCATCTATGCGGGGGAATAGCTCCGATAGGTCGTACGTATCCCTAAGCAACTAGCCGAGGGCTTAAAACAAGTCTCGCGGCATTCCAGCTCAAAACGGCCCTTTTGGGCGAGATTGCTCGTTTTCGAGCAAAATAGCCATTTTGGCCATATTCCACAATTTAGGGTTTATTCACCAGTTAGCTATCGGAATGAGTCATTTAGGGTCATATAAGCCTAGTGAAGTCGAAAACGTGCTCCTCGCGCAAGCGGAATCGAGTTTGAGCCGTTTTCGGACCTTGTGCGATCGGGAGCGTATTTAGCGACCCAAAATGCGCTTTCGATTGGAATTCGTTATAGGTTAAGTGAATTTCGGTGGGGTAAGGTCCAGATAGGTCCTAAATACCCTAGACTACCTGGTGGAACAACCTGGAGAAATCGCAAATCGATTCTGTGCGTTCTGAACAAAAATGGCTTTTGCCCTATGGTGAATAGTGCCATTTTTCCTTTTTCTGAATTTTTCAGCTTTTCTGATTTGGTTTTTGCTGTTTTGGCTCCCGGTCGATCATTGTAATCCCAAACGAGTTGCGACAAGTCCCGTTAGGTGTGTTATACCTAATTCTAGGTGTTTAACTAAATTTATTTGAATTTTTCTTTATTTTACGCATTTTATTCACTTTGGCGAGAATTTCATCGAAATCGCCTCATCGGGTCGCGATTACGCCGTTTTTCGCGTTTTGATCGTTTCTTTTCTTTCTTAGTATCTAGATGAGTTCTATTTGATGTTAAGTTGGTGTTTATGCTTCTAAAGTTACTCTTTGCTAAATTATTTCTCTGTTATTGCTTTTGATGTTTTTATTCGATTAGAGGCGAGTGAGTCCGAGTCGCATCGAACAATCCTGAGTTCGTCCCAGATCCATCGAGCAAAGCAGACAGGCAAGCACCTCCTTTGACCATCTTGAAACCTATATTTCACGATGTTTACTTTGATTTCTCAAACTATATGCATTGTTTATATTCAGTAAAGTGCTAGTTTGTGGGAATGGTAGATATTCCCTGATTTGGTGGTTTTTCCTCAATTAAATTCCCAGAGTTCATTGATAGCCTTAGTAGGGTTGGACAATTAATAAAATGTCACTTGGGTATAAACGACTTAGTAAATGCATATGCTTAGACACTGCAATAGAGATGAGCAAAGTCAGTCATTTACCAAATGCTCAAAACTTATGATAATTGTAACTGGTTTTGGAAATGTTTTGGAAATGTGACTTGTAAAGGTAATTTGATAAAAATTGTGCAGTGTCTAGTTGGTAATTAGACTTGGCAGGAGGTATAATATGTGCTAGTTAAACATGGTGGCGATTGGTTGGCGAGTTAAGTGGAGTTCCCCGCTTGAGTCACTAGGCAAAAATATAAGGACCGAACTTGTGACGGTTTTTGAATGAACACCGTGCAACCGCGCAATCTTTGGGATGGGGCAGCCTGTTTTAGTACCTGAAGTGTGAGGGATAGCCATGCCTGTTGGTAGGCCGAAGTGTGGACCTTTTCCCCGTGTTGAAGCGATCGGCGGTGTGTGTGTCCTCACGACCGCCGTATGCACCTTCGTGAGTGCGCTTGTACTTATGCAGCGAGGAATCGCTCCGATTCATGTTTGATTGATACAACGGTGTGCGCCTTGCTATGGGATAATGCCGCCAAAAACTCGCCGTCGTCACGATGGATATTCCGTGGCACTTTGAGTGGTGGTTGGCCTCTTATCGCCATAGTAGTGGGTTTATCATCGCCGGTGCTGGGGTGTGGCTATAACCTCAACGATGGGAAAGAATAGATCATTCTTGTATATCGGATACCTCGTGTATCGCGTGTACCCTGGATGACAGGGATGCAAGTCTGAGTTGTGTTTGGGTAAAGTGCGCAAACTCTGCAGAGTATCAAATAATTCTAATCGATTAGCCGTGCTCACGGTTATGAGCAAATCTTCTTTAATCATATCAAGTATAGAAATTTGGTTCGGTTTTGAAAATGAAAATCTATTTCGGAGTCTATCTAAAGTATGTGGATCGATATGGTACTTGATGGATTTATGAATGAGTGAATATGGTATTTGGAGGATTTATGAATATATGGATGTCAATTCGTATTTCAACTGCGATCATGGATGGTGGCAGTTGAGAGACTCAAATGTTACATATATTGTAAATATGTTTTTATTCAAAATGTCGTCTTTCAAATTATGTATTACATTTCGATGAACTGTTTCAAATCTCGCTTTTACAATAGACTTAGTGTAGTAGCCATTTCAATCGTATCAGCCTGCATATTAATTATATTTGCATACACTAAAGTCTTGCGAGTACATACGTGTACTCACCGTTGCTGCTAACCCTTTTTCCTCAGAGGATGTTTCTGATGATGATGTCCTGGATGTCGGCGAGCCCCAGTTCTGCGAGTGTTGCGGCTTCGTAGGTCTTCCCTCGATCGATGAGCCTTTGTGGGGTGTTGTCGAACCAAGCTATTTGGTTTTGTTGTCTTTTGTTTCCGTTGTCGTTCTATTTTGGAGTCTGTATTGTACTTGTACCAGATTTACACCCAGTTATGTAAATTAAATTAGTTTATCTTTTTGTGCATTGATACTCGGGTTGTGGTACGCGATACTGGGCTACTGATCCAGGGATCCAGTATCAGATGCGTACAGGCACCGGGTCCGAAGCTAAGGGTTCGATCCCGTCGATCGAATTTTTAGATTCAGATTTTCGGTGTCGAGGCTTCCTGTTGCTATACGGTGCTAAACGCCACAGTAGACGGCGTATAGTACGGTATAGGAAGGGGGGGTTCTCACAATGCTCTTCAGCAATACGTATGAACTTGTCTACTCAACTATTCAAATCGTGGGATGCCTATGTCTCCATTCTGCAAATTTGTGTGTTATGATGTTTAAAATTGGGATATTTTAGGCTTGAACAATTTGATAAACTTTACTAATGTTTTCAATGGCTGTACAATTGCTAGAATCAATGGGGATCTCTTGGTTATTGTGGAACAATTCAGTTTGGTTAATGTTATACTCACTCCGGCCATAAATAGTTATTGTTTTGGACATATTTATAATCAAACTTTTGAAACTTTAATTGTCAACATCTTATTAAATATTTAAACTAGAGTTTCAAAACGACAACCATTTGATACCGAAGGGAGTAAGTTTTTCTATGGTCATGTACTCATGTGGTTTGATTCAATATAAACTACTCTATGTATGTGTGCCCTATCCGTATATCTTTATCCATTTTCGACCCGAATCCATCACGCATCTGTCCCGTATTTGTAACCTGAATAATCCAGATTCTTATCCGTATCTGGAAAAAATATAGATTAGGATACGAGAAGAGCAATATTCATCCGTATCCGACTCGTTTTCATCCCTAATCCAAGCTATATATACTATTGTATATTTTAGAAGCCTAATTCAAAAGCCTGGACCAGGTCCATTAGCACCCTTAGTTGGGGCCCTTCTCCAAGAAAAAATAGTAGTAATAGTTGGGGTAGTTTGGCCGCGGTGATGATTGCTGACCATGTTCTCTGCTTTGCTCAACTACTAGTCAATTTTAAAAGCGTATTTTGTCTGGTAATAAAATAGCTATCTACGAAAGGCTAACCGCAATGGAAATAGCGGAGTCATATAATATGCCATGTATGCTTGGACATTTCAGGTGGCTTGTTCTCTCTTCTTTCATTTTTCCATGACAATATTGGGACTTTTACCGGGAGTTTTGCCGATTCCCCCCCCCCCCCCCCCATCCTAGTACAATTTACATTGAAACACATGATTGGTTGAACCCATCAATTCCAGTGGAAACGTTCTCCTCAAATTACAAGTCAACAAATGATTTAAGCGAAAGACATGAAGGGAACAACTAATTCTGCATTATTTGAAACGCATGAATTTAACATAAAACGGCAAATTTCTTGTAGAATCCTCTGAAACTCCCATGTTCCAAACGGGGCTTAACTTTGCTTACTCTCAGTCACAGGCACATAGAGAGAGAAAAAAGAGACAAAGCCAGCGGCATGCTAATCAGCTAAGGAGAAGGAGAGACTAGTCTGGCTCAATTCTCGCGGATGCAGCAGAAGAAACGGCTGATGCGAGCCCGGTGCTCCGGCCGGACGCTGATCATGAGCCACAGGAAGGCGACGACGGCCGCCCAGAAGATGATGTCCAGTGACAGGTGCGTCTTGGACTGCGACACGATGAAGGAAAGCACCAGGCTGGAGTAGGCCACCGCGAAGGACCACCGGACGTGGCGCGAGTCCACCGGCATGCGCACCAGCAGGCTCAGCGTCATCAGCATCGACCCCACAAACCCCATCCAGCTCGCCGCCATGAACACCCAGTACCTACAAGCTTGCGCGCGTCAGGTTACACATCATGAAGTCTAGAAATCAGCTTGTGCCTGTACTCTGAAGTCTGAACCTGGGCCGGTGCAGGTCGCGCATGATGGGGTCGCCGGCGAGGTGCATCACGTGCTTGCCGTCGGCCGAGAGCTGCGTGTCCTGCCAGTACCCGCCGGGGATGTTGCTCCCGAGCTGGTACGTGAGCGTCGTGATCAGCGTCGCCACCACCAGCAGCGTGTTGGCGTCGTTGCCCACCCAGCTGTTCGGCGGGTACTGGTTCACGACCACCTGCCCGTGCGGTTGCTGCGGCGCCATCATGTGCTGGTGGTGGTGGTGCTGCTGCATCATCGGCGGCGGCGGCGGCGGCGGGTACATTTGGCCGCCCATCATCCCACCGTCGATGCCCATCATGGCGGCGACTGACGAGAGGGCGAATTGGATGTGAATTGCGATTTGCGAAGAGGCTCTGTCTCTGTGATTTGATCGATTCTGACGGGCCGGTTTGTTTTGTGAGAGGATGAGTGGATGCTAGCGTGAACCGGCGCAGATGCTTGTGGATGCAACAAGTCACGGTCAACGTCTTTCTTTGAAGCAAGTGCGTGGTTGTCTCGACTCTCCAGTGCATTTGCCACCTCACCTGGGCCTATCTCCAACTGGACGAGGTGGCACCTAGCGCAGTCTGGTGCTGATATGCTCTCTTTTAGTGCTGCATGGAATTCATTTCAGATAGATTTAGTATGCTCTCGTTTACAGTAATCTGTTGCTGGTATTCTGTCATTTAATGCTGATCAATGTACTCACTCCGATCCGAAATACACTTCCAAATTTTCTCTTAAATACATGTTACTAGTAAGGTGTCCGTGCGTGCAACGGTATCTATATTTTGAACGGCTGTCCTGCTATTACGATTTACGATAACATGAAACAAGAAAATATGTTGTGTAAATAATACCTTATACAGTAGGACACTATTGAAGCAGTATTTCTATATTTCTATGTAAATGAAGCGTTCTGACGCTTCGTTTCTTGCGCCTGGAGTGGTTAATTAATTAAAGAGATGGGTAATTAAAGAATGGTCTTGTGTGCTGTCTTCCATCCACACCTGGAGTGGTTAAGTAAAGAGGTGGGTAATTAAAGAATGGCAGAACTGGTAATTTTGATGAAATGACGTGGGAAGAAACGAAAATAAATTCTATGCAACGGTGTTGTATATCAGGGCCTGTGCAACACCGTACGGATTGACACCATGTGTCCCGCTTCCTCAATCTATGGAGCCTAACGTTTCGTCTCCCAAGCTGGTTGCTTGGGGATTGAGGAAGTGGGATACATGGCGTCAATCCGCACGGTGTTGCACATGCCATGATATACAACACCGTTGCATATAATTTATTTCCGAAGAAAGTCTCACTTTATATAGTAGATATTAGAAAATTTTGAAATGGTATTTTACCATTTTTCCCTTATATTTAAATTGGATACATAAAAATTATGTGTAGATTTGTCTCAAAAGGTGCGTTTATAATATTATAATTTTATTAGGTTTATAAATATATTATAATAAAAATTAGTGATCAAAACTGTGTTTTAAATATCACGTCGATGTCCAAAACGATAACTATTTGTAACTAAATAGAGTATATTCCTTGTTAGAAGTGTAATATCCTAAAATGATGTCTGTTCGTAATCGGAGGTAGTAAGTATATAGTTTCAGTTTTCTTCGTCTTCGATGAATTGACAGGTAACAGAACGGGCTGCTTCGGACGATGCTATCAGCTGATGGCACGATGTTTCTTGCTTAGCGGAAGGTTGGAATTGGTAAGTCATTGGCTCAACGCTCGATTAATAGTTCTAAAAATAAGGAAGAGAGAAAAGCCCAATCAACCAGCCGCTCACTCCGTTAAACGTTTACTTTAAGAGCAGTGCTTCTATGCTTTTCCTTCTACTACAAGTTGCACAAATCTTGAAGCAAGCGAAGAGGTAAGTAATTACCATCTACCCTTCATTCATACTTTAATAGTTATGCAACTTTTAAAAGAAAGAGCATAGAAACAGCTCTCTTACTTTAAAGCAGCAACGCGACGACTTACTAACGCTGGGGGTCCAACTACCAAGTCTGAGCAACACACTTCCCATCCTACTTGTTTTCTCATGCTTATCGCTTCATTCTTTAACAAAACAATTGACAATTGTCAGGCTTCATTTCGAACGAACAAAACTTCCTCTGCTGTTCCAACATCGAAACGGTGCCTTATCACGCATCCAGCCAACGGTGCCTTATCACGCATCCAGCCTTTGTCTCAGTACAACACATCGATCGATTCAGACCTTTGGAGAACAATGGGCATGGCGTAGGTCAATGGGTCGTGCATGGCTGCTTTGTCTGTAGCAGAATACCTTTTGGCCCCTACATTTTTTTATATATAAATCTGGTTTTTTACTGAATAAATTTGCAAATATAATCGTACCCTCAACCACGGAAGGCGCGACATCACTTTTCATCGCCGATCGTGGAAGGCATGTCCAGGCCCCTACCGAGCTAGATGATCTCGATTGACAGGTAGTGGCTTAATTTGGCACTTAATTAAATGATTAATGAAGTGATTAATCAAGGTGCTTAGTTGATGAACTTGTCGAGGTATAGGTGCTCGGCAGAAAAAACTTATCGCGCTCCTGTAGAACGGTAGGAGCCGCGTCTTCCGCGGTCGAAAAGAGAGCTATTTTAATAAATTTATTTAGAAGAGAACTAAATTTGTTTTAAAAAATATTTTAGAGGGCTAGAAAAAAAGACGGCTTCCTTTGTCTCCATATCTGCATGTGGTGCATTACCACGTCCCACTCTCATACGATTTGTGGGCAGTACAATTTTGTTCAACAATTTATGTATGTTTACTAGGCTCGGTAGGTATTAGGTAATCTTTTTTAAACCCCTTGGTCCTTGAGTCGGTAGGTACTAGTAGGAATGAAAACGGAATAGAAACGGTTGGTAAAGGCTGCTCTATTTTTGTTTTCATATTTATTTTTTTACCGATAACGGAAACGAAATCGGAAACCCCGGAAATGGAAACGGAAACAGATAGTGACGAAACGGATGCGGAATAGAATGGAGCGGATACGAAAACGAAAGCGAAAAATTTCACAAGAACATAGTACATGATCATAATAAACATGGCTACAAAAATAATGTAACTCATTCCACCTCCAAGGCGGACACGAGAATAATGTTATGTTCACCGGTACCACTAGAATTTTTTCTCTCAAGTTTCTCAACTGAAGACTCGTTATTTGTCCCCCATATTAGACCATCATGTCCTCGATATCATTATCATCGACATTCTCTTGCTCCACCAACTACAAAGGTGTAATACCCTAAAATCTGCATATTATTATCCAATGTTCATTTATGATTTTATGATATTTATCCTGGATTTTCTGGACTTATAAATGCCGTTTTGCTATTTTTAGATTTATAAAATTAATTTATTCATGAAAAATAAAATAAAATTATACTCAAAATAATTTTTCTAGGTTCAAAATGTTTTAAAGTATTTTTGAGAATTTTTTTAGAAGTTTTGAACTCTATTTGGCATTTTCTATAAAGCTATTTGTATTTCTAAAATTATTTTAATTTGAAAATAAATGTTGTCGACGATTGGGGAACAGGCCCCCGCCGAGTTTACTTGTTGAATGAGGGATCAATCAAAGCCTTTTTCTGCCAAAGGGGTAGCATCGAAGACTTGGGAAACGGTCCATTAGAACAGACAGAAACACAAGGATTTTATCCTGGTCCAGGCCTCTCACGATCAAGATAATAGCCATACGTCCAGTCACCTAGCGGTGTTTTTCTGTATTTGAATGATGGATTTAAGTACATGGATCTTCCCCCCGGGATCCCCCCGTTGACGGGGGACCACTTAAATACAAGGCGTATTGGTATATATATGGTAACTGTTTCCTAAGATCGTGCCTGTTGCCTTCTTTGGACGTGCCCTTAATTCTCGCCACGTTTGAATCCTTGGTATAACTTCCCTGGATTTCTGGCGAAATAGTGTCACTTTCCTGTTTTGTGGGTTGACCACGTCCTTCGGCAATCTCCGAGCATGCCTTTGGCTTGGATTCGACCATCCCGCGTCCTCACCGAGCATGGTTGCTCGGGCATTTCTTCGAGGCCTATAGCCGACCATGCCTTGCTTCGGTATCACGGGCAAACTCATGTCCGAGCATGGGAATGCTCGAGACTCGTGCTTGGGTATCACATCCAAGCTGATGGTCGGGAGTTGTCCGACCATCGGGGCAAAATGATCCTTATAGAAATACCAATCCCCGACAAATGTAAATCCTCCTCCTTTTTAGGCCAAGCTCGTTTCTCTTTCTAACCAGTTTATATTTCTAATTTCTGGTTTCACTTATACGAAATTTCCATTTTCGTTTTTGTTTTCATCGGAACTGCTCTCCCGTTTCCGTTTCTAACAAAAAATTTTTGTTTCTATTTCCGTACCGATATTTTCTATTTTCGTTTCCGAAAAAAGGCTTCTGTTTTCATTTTTCACCGAAATGGTCAGAAACTTTCCATTCCGTTCCGTTTTCATCCCTAGGTACTAGCTCATGACATGCACATATTGCACCTTTACCCTTCTCTCCTTTTTTTCTTTGAGATTTATTTAGTTCACTTTTTTGGGGGAGATTTCTTTGAAGGCCAAGCATAGACATGGATAAGGATCACCTACTCTCGGCATAGCATCAATAAGATCACAAGAGTCTCCTACATTAATTTTGGACTTAGAATGATCCTTGAGAAGGAGAGTCTCATCAACATCTTTGAGCACATCATAAGATATTTTGAGAGAAAGAGAGAGACAGAGAGAGAGACAGGGACAGGAATTCTTTTCTCAAAGGCTTATGTTGGGACTCCTCCAGTCCTCCTTGCCAAGATACTCATTTAAGTCCTCAAGCATGTCTAAAAGCTCATCATAAGAGGAATCTTTATCGTCATTAGCTTTTAACTGATTTCCGTTTGCCATAAGAACAAGTGGAGTGATGAAGGGCGACGTGGCCTCCTTGATGGCAACTCCGCGTGTCCCTTCTTCTTGGAAGGAGTGTCATCATTGGAGGAGTCGGGATCCAAGTACTCCTCTTTGGAATCCCACTTCTCAATGTAAGTCTCACCTTTGCCATCCTTTGTGAAGCTTCCTGAAGAGTTTCTTCTTGTTGTGGAATGGATTCTTCTTAAATGACTTGGCATTGTCATACTTCTTCTTGGGGCAATAAAATACAATGTGCCCCTTCTCATCGCACTCAAAGCATCGTATGTTGGCGAAGCAGTTGTTGCTTGAGTGTTGCCCCTTCTTGAATTTATGAGGGGCACTTGAGCTTGAGCACCTCTTCATAAATCTTCTCAATCCTCCTTACGAGGAGTGTGCCATCTCCTCCTTCGTATCATCTTTGGAGTCATCATGTGTCTCCTCGCTTGACTCTGCCTTAGCCTTGAAAGCAATGTTCTTCTTCTTGGAAGAATTTTGCTCCAAGAGCTCCTCTGTGTCTTTCTTGTACAACACATTAGTAATGAGATTGCCTAAGAGTGCGGTTGGTGTCATTCTTGCCAACTCGGGAGAGTAGATGAAGAGCGTCACCAATGTCTCGTACTTGCTTGGAAGAGCCATAAGCATCATACGAACAAGATTAAGATCAATTAGTGAACCCCCGAGGACTTTGAGCTCATTTACTATGTTATTGAGCATTGAGTACATTTCGGTGATGTTCTCTTGGGACAACATAATGAAACTCTCATATTTTATCCATAGCATATGCAATTTGGCCTCCTTGACCGCGGATGTGCCCTCATGAATTTCGAAGAGGGTTGTCCAAATGTCAAGAGCCGTCTCAAGGTTGCTCGCACAATTGAATTCATCCGCATTCAATGCTCCCAATAGAGCATTCATTACTTGAGCATTGAGATAGGAGTTTCACACATCTTGATCAATGGTGGAAGTGGGATCAAGTGATATAATGAAACTCTCACCAACAATCCTCCATATACTAGGACTCATGGCCTTGAAATAAACCATCATGCGTATTTTCCAATACGCATAATTTGTGCCATCAAAGAAAGATGCCTTGCCTATGGATACACCCTTACTAGCCATCCGTTACTCTCTAGGCGGTAAAGCCCCAAAAGGGAGTCCAAGCTTTGATACCACTTGTAGGATCAAAGATATAGACCAGAGGGTGGTGAATAGGAGGTTTTTAAAATTCTTTGGCTCTAAAAGCAATAACCTAGCAAATAATACTAGAAAAGAGAATTTCAACAATTAAGGCCAAAATCATATAGGTTTTGCTACGTGCACCAATAAGAGTAATCTAAGCATATTACAAAATCCTAAAATTAAAGACAAGTACTAAATATACTAGGAATGTGAATGTGCACAAATGAATAAAAGAAAGAAAACCACAAGACAAGATGACACAATGATTTTTCCCGTGGTCTCGGGGACTTGTCGGTCTCCCCTAATCCACGTTGAGGAAGCTTGATCCAATCAAGCCAGCTCTTTGCACAAATGATCCTTCTCTTGATCATTATTGGTAACTCTTCCCCGCTGTAGGATCGAAGTATACGAATATAGCAATCAGAGGGGGGGTGAATGATTGTGCGGAAGCTAAAACCAAATTCTTGACCTATTAAAAGTTCACCCCAAAACAGAACCAAATAATTGCCTCGTTTTTGACAAAAACAGAATGACAGAGGTTTGGTAAAACGAGAATTCCCGGAGATCCAACCGTCGAAACGATCTGAAATTTGGACACAAGAAACTAGATTCCAATACGAATCGAACCCAAAAAGAATCAGCTCGATCGGACTTACGGATCAAAAGTTATGAGCTTCGCAAGCTTGCTGATCCAGAACTTGACGAGAATCAATCTAATCAAAACTTCAAGATTAAACAAGAACGACAAAAGATTGATCAACTAGACTTTGAGAAACACTAGATCAATACCCTAGAGAGGTTTTTGATGGATCAAATCAAGATAAAACTTGAAGAACAAAAACCAATCTAGAACTAGAACAAGCATGCAAACAAGAACCAAAACAGAAAATACTGTAGCGACGTGGTTACTGTAGCACGCAAAAATCTTGGAAGAATTGGTCTTTATTTCTTGTCTAAAATACTCTCATCAAAAGAGTACAAACCCTAAAACCAAGCTCAAAGCTTGATGCGCTTAGCTCTACTTGGTGCCTTTCAGCAGGAGACCCCCCACCTATTTAAAGCACCAACCCACAAGGAGTTCTGAATACGATTCCTATTCCCTAGAAGGAATCCGTATCCAACTCAACTCTACTTGGCCCAACCAGGCCGAGTACAACTCTTGCACGCGTATGGCAACCCTACCATACTCACGTGACTAACACTTTGCACGCGTATGGCCACCTGCCATACTCACGTGACTAACACTTTGCACGCGAATGACCTCCTGCCATTCTCACGTGACTAACCATTCTTCATGTGCACCATTCTCTTAGCCCGAACGTCCCGCATGACATCCTTGACCACCAAGACCTCAGTTCCTCCTGAACCTAGTCCCGAACCTCAGTTCCTCCATGAACCTAGTTCCGGTCCCGTCATCGACCACATTCGTCTTCGAGCAATACCTGCACATGAACAAACCACAAAACAAATCCGAGCACAAGTCCACGACTTGACTCAATGTCAATCCATGCAACTACTCACATGAGCATTGCATAAAGTCCACTTCAAAAGAAGCATCATGAAATCATCACAAATTTCATAATCTCAAATTCAAATTATTTCAATTCTGCTCAAAACCCTAATTCAGCAAAAACGCATTCACGACGGACAAGGAAATATGGTCCGGCGTACACATGAAAAAGCACTCAAAAAACCATTCACAACGGACAAACAAAATCGGTCCGTTGTACAAGTGAAAGTTTCAGTTCCAAGAAGAAATCATTCCGGCGAAAACACATTCACGACGGACAAACAAAATCGGTCCGTCGTACATGCGAAATCAAACCTCAAAAAGCCATTCACGACTGACCAAAGAAGTTTGTCCGCCGTACATGCAAAACTTACTGGTTTCTTGGAAGATTGAGTTCGACTCATGAGCTCAAAAACACGTTCACGACAGACCCAAAAACTTTGTCCGTCGTACATGGGAAAATGAGGTTGCCAAAGCATGTTTACGACAGACCAACAAACTTTGTCCGTCGTAGATGGGAAACTTACTGTTTTCTTGTCAAATTGACAAAACACATGAACAAACACATTTGCAAATTCAATTCTAAGCCAATTTTTCAGCACATGATTTCATACCCGCTCCGAGTAGGCGAGCTCTGACCTTCACAAACACCGGGCCTTCTCACAAGCTCCTCTGAGAAGGTCACCGGTTCTTCCGCCTCCAAGCCGTCTGGAAAATGGCAACCTTCAAGAGAATAGAGTGATGTAATTTGCTTGAGATTGATTTAAGTGTCTAATTGGCTTAAATTATGAAATGCACACTTGAATGCTCCTAACTCTCTCAAAGAGTGAATTTAACGCATAAAAGAGAAATGAGACTTGTTAGAGCTCAAATGTATTTAACGAGTGTCCAAGAAGCTTTATTGATGTAGGTGTGGGGGTATTTATACCCCCATCAACAAATCCAACCGTTGGAAGCAAAGTTCTAAAAAATTTAGCAATCGTGGTACTACCGGCGTGCAAAGCCCGGTAGTACAGCTCCCTATCCAACGGTCGGATCAGAGCAATTAATGTTGTAGGTAAAAGCCATTACAGGAAGTCCGGTACTACTGACACACAAAGTGTGGTAGTACCGACTATTGAAGCAAGATCAGCTCAAAAAAGGTACCTCTTTGTAAAATGAGTACCAGTATTAAATTTATGGTACTACCGAATTCTATTAGTACCAACTATTTCACTGCGGTAGTACTAGCATTCAAAATACAAAAAAAAACAAGCGCAAAACACCTCTTTCTATAAAATAGCTACCGGGCAAACTTTTGGTACTACTGACCTTCAGTAGTATCACTTTTTACACATCGGTAGTTCCGGATACAAAAAACCCTCAAAATGGGTGCTTCTGTTAAAAAGCTATTGCTTAATGGCTCGGTACTACCGCACCTGTGGTACTACCGCATTTAGCATTGCAGTACTGCCAGTCCAGAGAGAAGAGACAAAGCACAGAAAGTTCCTCTCTAGAATACATCTACTGCTAAGTAAAACCCGGTAGTACCACAACTGCCAGACTGTCGCATTTTGTACTGCGTTATTGCCGATTTTACTGTAAATGCAAAACAATCTTTGAATGCCAATTTTAAATGCGACTAGGAATGATTTTTTGAAAGAATTTGAGCCGATTGACCTTCATGAATTTCAAACTACTAGGCATCACTCCCTCTTGTTAGTACGGCATCTATTATAGCAAATCGATCTTTTACTCCTAACTTCGAGATCGGTAAAATTACATAAAAGGGTCCTAACTGCAATTGTACCTTGACTTCAAGCTATTAGTCTTCTTTTCTTGACCCCCTTAGCTCATAAGATTTTTTCCTTTTTCATATGCCGCGATATAGACCAACCTATTATCATAAACTCAAGAAAAATCGTTAGTCCTTTGACATGATTGTCATTAATTACCAAAACCAAATGAAATTAGGAGCCTAGATACTTCACCCGTACACGCACTCCCGTGTTTGACATCCGATATCGTGCAAATTCAGATCACTTAAATCAGAGTCCAATGAGAACATGATGTACAATCCTCTCCTAACCGTGCCCCATGGATGCTCCTCTATGCATGACAAACTGCCTATCACACTTACAAAATGACCTAGTTCCACCCCTTGTATCCCCATGTGTGGAACTCATTTACCATAGTCTATTTTGAAATGTAATCGATCATTCATACCTGTGTATCATTTTTTCAAATTGTTATTGGGCACACGACGTATCACCATGATATCATCCAATAGGTAATATAAACTGAGATAATTACAAACCTAACTGACAAAATATGCCTACGTATGATGTTAATCTACTCTACACTTGAAGACATAATTGCTTTCACTGTCCGTAAATTTTACCTCTCAATTCCATACTATTTGGTAAGGTTTGACGAATTGTTATGAACATATCCGATCAAATTGTTATTGCGCACACGATGTATCAACATTATATCATCCAATAGGTAATATAAACTTAGAGAATTACAAACCTAATTGATAAAATATGCCTACATATGACGTTAACCTACTCTACACTTCAATACACAATTGCTTTAATTGTCCGTAATTTTACTTCCAATTAGTTCCATACTATTCGGTAAAGTTTGACAAATTATTCTCAACATACCCAATGGACCCTAAACTGCCATTACAGATAAATATTACTACTCATATCTACAAAAATAATCTAAACATACCTAAATAAATATTTCTAATTTACCCATATCTACACAAATATTATTACTCTACAAATATCTACATGCTTATTACTGCTCTACAAATCTAATTACTTTGGTTTTCTAACCTAGGTTTCAAAAAGTATAAAAAACGAGATTAACAAAAAACCTTCAAATGTCACGCAGACCTTCTTCTTCTTCCTCCTCCTCTCCCTCCTCTCTCCTTTCTTCTCTTCTCTTCTGTCCTTGTCTCGGGCGCTCGACGAAATAGTGATTGAATCTGGCCAGCCGACGCGCGAGGGCTTAAGTCTGATTTTCTGTTGCCAATGAAAATGGCAGCTGAGAAACTAAATAGCCAGTCACCATTTCAGTCGGTGAAAATGCTAATTCAAAAAGTAACTAATGGCGTGGATCCTAACAGGCGGCTTTATGATTGTGACTGACTTACTGTTGCCATTCTCAATGGCGATAGAATTAAAATTGCCATTTTTTTTTATGACGACAGAACTCTATCGCCGTTCAAAATGACGATAGAGGTACACATCTATAATTTTTCTTTTTGGTATATTATTTTTGTATTTTTGTGTATTATTTCAAAAAATTCTTAGTAATTTTGTATCTATACCCAATGAATAAATAAAACTTAGTTCATTCCCCCAACAATTTTGTATATTGGATTCTCATTGACGATCGACGCTCACTCGTTGTCTTTAGTGCTGTCCACAGCGATACATCGACGATGGTGACATCCACAACTCCACACGTCCAATAGGAAACTTGTGCTAGCACGGTACGGCGGTGTCACAGGGTGCTCTGTACCGTACCTAGGCCTTGCCGGAGGCCGGAGGAGAATTGCCACGATACGGCACAGCGCGGTGGCCATGCTGGCAGGCACATACGCCACGACCTAAAACCCGTTGGGCCCGCGCCGTGCCCACCCAACTCCCAGCTCTACCCAAGCACCTGGTGCGCGACTTCGGGCGCGTTCGTGCTCTACTAGCCCAGGTTGAGTAACTTTTAGTCAAATCCAAACCGGAAGTTTTGGTAGTTCCTTCCTTGGACGAGAACCCCAAGTTAATAAAAGGATGGAGTTAGCACAGTCGTAAGTCAGACTTCACCAACCATCTTCGTGTCTGCTCTCGTGGTTAATTTGATTTTATTTTAAACCAAGGTTACAATCTGGTTTGAAACATGCAAATCGGAGCAAGTTCTTCACTAACTAAGAAAAGACAATTAAGCTAGCAATGGTCTCATCACTAATAGTACCACAGTAATCAGTTCCCGAGCCGTCAAACTGTTTAAGTGGGTTCACTGCGACTGATCCGTGCGTCCGTTGTGGTGGCTGCTGGCTGGCTGCAGCATAGCGATTGGATGATGCGCGTGCGGTTCTCCGGGCGGACGCTGACGGTGAGCCAGAGGAAGGCGAGGACGGCCGCCCACACGAGGATGTTGAGCGATAGGTGCGTCCTGGGCTGCGACACGATGAAGGTGAGCACCAGACTGGAGTAGGCCACCGCAAACGACCACCGCACGTGCCGCGAGTCCACCGCCATCCGCACCAGCAGGCTCAGCGTCATCACCATCGAGCTCCCGAACCCCACCCAGCTCGCCGCCATGAACAACCAGTACCTGCCACGCCAGCATCCCAACCTACGTTCTTGAGCCGTGGCAATATGTAGTACCATACCGGAAATTGATTGAACCACCAGCTACCCGAGTGTTAAGTCACGGTGCGCGCGTACCTGGGCCGGTGCAGGTCGCGCATGATGGGGTCTCCGGCGAGGTACACCTTGCCGTCGTGCCGCTTCGTGTCCGCCTGCCAGTAGCCGCCGGGGATGTTGGTGCCCAGCTGGTACGTGAGCGTGGTGATGAGCGTGGCCACCACGAGCAGCGTGTTGGCGTCGTTGCCCGCCCAGCTGTTCGGCCCGTGCGCGCCGAGCTGCTGCTGGTTCATGGCCTGGCCGTGCGTCGTCGGCTGCGCCGGGTACACGGTTGGGGGTTGGCCCATCCCCACGTTGACCGCCGGCGCCGCGTTCGGGTGCACACGCTGATGATCCATACGCACTACGGGTCCCACTCGAACCACGAATCGGCGAGTGATATATCGGCGTTGGATGTGAGTGGCTGAGTCAAGTCGTGAGCTTGTGGTTACGGAGGGGAGTGAGGCCAAGAGGAGATGCAAGGCACCCATATATGGATCGCTCTGGCTGCTCTGGCTGCTCCGGGTCAAGTCAGCAGTGCGATGCTATTCCTGTACTATAATAAACCGCGTTCGCGACTCCTTGCGCTCTCCTAGAGTCCTAGTGGTCGATGGAAGTACACTGCAATTTCGTGTGTTGAAACGTTCAAAGGGGTATAATGTAATCCGTCATACATTTGCCCCGTTCCCACGACTAGTAGAGCACTCGTGCATCTGCTATAACTGACTTGCAATGTGCAGGTTTTTAAACGAAGATTTGTCTATCTATGCTCCTGTGCAAAGCTGGCTAGCAAATAAGAGCCAGCTCTCTTCTCTCATCTCTTTTCTTACTCTTTCACATAGATCAAATCTGATGAGCTGAGGTGATAGCTTTATTGTACATACCCTAAAAGTTGTCTCTAAATGTTGTGCAATAACTATCTCTTATACATAAATAATATACCTATATTTCTGTGCAAAACTGGCTATTAAATAAGAGCTAGTTCTCTTCTCTCTTCTTTTTTTCTCATTCTTTATATAGAATAAAGCCGCCGTGTATAGACTAATAGTAAACTTGAGGTGGTTTTATTGTAGGACTTTTACTGCAGTTGCGTTCATGTGCACTAATGAAATGTTTGATTCTATACATACAAACTTAGGGAAATTATTCTTGTTCATGCGGAAGATGCATTAATTTCTGTAAAATTCTCATGTTCCAAATATGCGCCGAGTGTATGGAGTTTCCAAGAACCATGGTGTTTGCACCAAAATTCGGTATATAGTGAAATCAGTTGGAATCGGATAGAAGCGTTCGTTTGTAAAAAGATCAGGTGACCGAATCGGAACAAGAATCCGTTTCTAAAGAAGGAGATCAGATCGGAGGCCGATACGGATAAACATACTGCGCCCATATACAACTCGGATCGGCCAGACGTATTATAAAAGTGGTGGACGTTAAGCGGAAAAGGGAGGAATCAATCCAACACACAACATCTACTTTTTACAACCCCTTTTTACATCGTTTTAGCTTCATAGATCTCTCTGCAAGTCGACGGAATCAACATAGCTGCGCATCGCCGATTGTTGGTTTTAGCCGATTTCACCAGGTTCGATCTGCTTTGTTTTGCTGCGCATCGCCTTCTCAAAGCCGATTTCATCTTGTATCCGGATTAACCGTAACTGGTTGATCTAGTTATCCCCTAATTGGTTTTCAGCCGACTAGCGAGAAGCCGATAAACGTTGCTCTATCGGCTTTGATTAAATTACAAATTCTACCTTTTCAATTTCAGGTCAAATTGACTGGCACGCTCTGCAAACCCGGTGTTTGTCTTGTATGTTCGAGGCGAAAGATCCTACTTCACGTTTTTAGCGCGAACACATGATCACAAAACTTCTTAGGGTTTTCCGTGTGTGAAGGTAAGCGTAAGCCAATTGATTGGTGTGCTCGACTTGGGGCGTTCCTCTCTCTCTCTCTCTCTCTACCTTGACTTAAGCTGGGTCATCAGGGTATGCGGAGGCAATCATTCTCCCTCTCTCCCCTCGAACACGTTTTCCTTCGTCTAGCAGGGAAGAAAGGCGCGCGTATCCTCGCATTTCGTGACATCAAATCCTACTGTTGGAATAAAACAGTAATCTCTCGTTCCCGGTTTACATCGCCTATTTTCTCTCGTCATATAGATTAAGTAGATATTAGAAATGACTAGACTACCCTAATTATTATCTCTAAACACTATATTCAATATATACATGTAAAAAATATAAGTACATCTGGATATTTATTAAAAATATAAAAGGAAAATTACACTAAGTCCATTAGAACATGAAACAAGCTATATATTTATAGATGCAAAAAAAAAAATGCACTTTATAAACTTAGATGGAGGGAGTATTATTCAAGTCATTTTTGAATAAAATATATTCAATATATTCTGAGAATAAAAATATTACTTTAATTAATTTGCTATTTCTGTCGGACTTTTTTTGAACCTTGGCCAAGCCTACGGGTCAAAATTGGGCCCAATTCGTACAAAATCGGGCCGGACTGCCCATGAAAAGGCTTACCCAGGATCGGCTTAGCTAGTGTTTCAGGGTACAGGCTTTACCATATTTCTCCAAGCAAGTTTGGACGCTACCTGGACCGCGGGCATGTATAATGGTTTATGTCAGCTGTCTATAAGGGTATGCCACATTACATTTTGAATGATGTGGAGAAGAGAGAGGGAAGAGAGAGAAATATGTTGTCTACTATTTAATAGACGGTCTTATAACCAGCTTTATAGTGTGTATACCATTGTACAGACAATCTATTAATTATATGAGAGATCATTACAGACAGCTATATAGACAGTCTATTGTATAAGTTTTCTTTAGTACTGTCTGTAGATGACATGGAGGTATATTATAGACAGCTACCGTCTATACCACACTGTAGATGCCCTTAAGAGTTACTTCACCGGTCACAAAAATGTGTTGGATGAGATGTGTGCAATCGGCCACATTCTAACTTTGACCAACGAGATCGGGATGATATTCTAGTAATTGTCTTGATTGGCTTTTTCAACAAAAAAAATGTCTTGATTGGCCATATGAAAGCTAGGCGAGTAGACTTTTCTAGTAATTCTTCGTCGCCACGTGCGGTTACAAATTTAGTAGAATTTTGATTCGCTAATCATGTGATTCCTTTTTAAAGTACGAAAGCTGTACATAATATATATGCATGAATGTTTATAAGAGAATTTTCATTCTTAGCATTGGAGAAAAGTCAAAAAGATTTCTAGAAATGCTACGAAGTTTTCACTAGCGTGTGAATCAAGCCCTGTTAACCGGTGTACATTATGGATGATAGCTTTTTACAGCTATGGATAAAAAAATTTACCATATCTAAGTAATCGTATTGTACTAATTATTCTAATGCCACGCTATCTAAAAGATATATAGGTGCCCATGCTTTAAAAAAGACCGCCTAAGCCTAACCCAACCCCAAAATTAATCACCAACCTCTTCGCTCTAGCCGCCGCCTCCATCCCTCCCCACCCCATGGTTTCCTGACCTATGCGCCAGTAGTATCCACCTTCGCAGGGTTTCTTCGTCATCGTCCATTACGACGATGAACCTACCGTCCAAAGGTGCGTGCAAATTTTATATATATCCTTGAGTCTTTGTAACTAGTCACGCAATCTTCGTCCTTGTAACCAGCTGAGCAACCTAAGCAACTACGTGGCCCTTTCTGTTCTCATTAACGTATGGCTAGACTCGGTTGCTAATACCATTACTTTCCTAACATATATATGTGCTAGCTGCATTAGTGTATATCAATTTTATGTAAGAGTTTATGTATATGCATTGTATGCACTTCACGTACACTTTCCACCACCAGTTGCCCATCCATCCTACACATGCGGATGGGGGGTGGGAAAAAGCTACAGTAATAGCCATCCCCTTTTCCTTGTGGTACGCAGGGTTCACAAAACCGACGAAAATCGCTCGAAAACCGCGGTTTTCGACCGTATCGAGCCGGTTCGAAATCCTAAACCGGTCGGTAAACCGGTTCAATTAAAAAAATTATTCAAAAAATTTGAAAAAATTTATGCGATGTAAACCGATCGAAAACCGGTGAAAACTGAGCGGTTTTTCGAAAAAACCGACGAAAACCGCTCAAAAAACCGATCGCTCAAAATGTTCAACTCGCCGATCGGTTTTTCGAGAAAACCGAATGTTTTTCGTTTTTTTTAAATTTGTTTTGAATGTTTTTTGTTCAAATGCTCGGTTTTGAAACTCTTTGGTTTCTAACGATTTTCCAGCGATTTTTGGCTCGATATTTTCGAATTTCCAATTTCGGTTTTCCATCGGTTTTTTCGGTTTGGGTTTGGTTAACCCTGGTGGTATGTGCTCTTTTCAAGAATAGATCTCAATTATTATTATTGAATTGTTCCATCTAATTAACAGATGAACAATTGTTTTCCCCGTTAGCTAGGGAATTCCTAATTATTTTTTCCAACTGATTAATATGAAAATTTCGAGGATTTTTATCCTCTACGCGCATGTTTTTCTATATTCAGATTAACATAAGACATACCCTTCTTCTCTAGTACAGTTTATCAAGTTCCTGCTTGATTTTTCTTCTACTTGGCGTGACTTCGATCTGGTGCTAACTACTTCGTATTTTAGTCTTAGGTACCTCATGTAGCCATGTTTATTCCTTTGCACAAATGATACTTGTTTTTTGAAATAAAATGTCTAGACATATTATGGTAAAACATGTTTTATATATAAAAGATGTAGTATAACACAGCTATCAAAATGTTGGATCTAAAGAAACTAAGAAAATGTCGAGCTGTAGAACTGGCTAGTGGCTAGACTAACTGGTATATCACCCATATGTTTTGTGGTTAAATGCTATGGTTCAAGTCCACTAACCAAAAGTAGGTGAATTTCTGTGAGAAATTTTGGAGATTTGGTGCCGTGGCTTCTAGCACTAGAACCCACTTGAAATATTGTGATGTGTAATACTAGGTGATCTGTAGGGTAGCTGAAGTGGATCGGACGTCAAAAAGTGGTAAATTGGCGGGGGTGGCTAATTTTTTTTTAAAAAAAAACTTAATATTTTTTATTCTAACCTATATGCCTATGGTTTCTGGTATAGCCAAACAACTCCCAAATAAGTCTACTGAAGTTTTGCATCCTAAGTTCAATCCTACACAAATCTAGTATCTAGAAATTAAAATACATAAAAGTAAATACGAAAAATGTAAAAAGAGTTAAGAAGCACAACCAATTTTTTACTAAGGTCTCAAAAATTCTGCAATCCCCTCTGCTCCTCGTTGGGGGCACTCTCGCATGTATCGCCCCGACTTGAAACTGTGCAAGGAATCGAGCCATCCACTCATATGGTAGTCTTTCTCCGCTTCAGATAGGTGGACTCCATACTATCACAACACTCCTGGTGCCTTTTCACAAGCTTCTCCTTAGAAGGACACAGAGAATCATGCCTCCAAGCCGTTTAGGAGATACAGATCTCCAAAGGAAACAAGCCTAGACCATCACTTGAACCTGGAAAGATCAAGCAACTACAGTGATACACACTAAAGGCCTATGCTACATACATCTTAAATCTCTCAAAATATGCTCTTGAATGATCTTGACCTTCCCTTGGTATGAGATGAACCTGTAGAGTGACCAAGAGTACTAACAAAGACGTACATGCCCAATATTTATAGCGTCCTTAAAGAAACTAGCTGTTACACTCATTTTCTTGAGAAATCAGAACGTCCTGGATCATCCAAAACCATTTCGGTTCATCCTAAATCTTCAAGTTCAATGATCGAAAAACTAGCCGTTACATGCCTAAAATATCATTTGATAGCTTATGGATCATCCTAACATCTAAATATTTCTTTCCATTTGGGCCATCTTGAATGTACAAAAGTTTCAGCACATGTCAAAAACCAACTCTCTGTTTTAATGACCAATTCTTACTTGGTAACTATAGGATCATCCGGAAGGTTTAACTTTTCAACACCTCAAAAGTCACCACCTTCAGCTCCAATAATCTGCTTCCTTGTTTGACAGCTATAGGATCATCCGAAATGTGCAAAAAATTAGGTAGATCTGATGAAGATCTTATAAAAACCAATATGATGTTAAATAACTTCACCGGGGATCCTACGAAAGCGAAAGGTGTCATGGTAACTAAGCTCATGGTTAGCAGTAAGACCTTGCCGATAGGTTTCTTTGTGGTTGATGCTAAAGAAAGCTATTGTGTGTTACTTGGCACGAACAGGATACATACCAACTCTTGCATTCCATCGACTGTGCACCAAAAGCTAATACAGTGGAATAGCGATGAGGTTGAGGTGGTTGAAGCTGACACATCTGCTCATGTAGCCATGACTAGTCCAGAGGCTAATTGGTAACATGAAGGGGCCGAGTGCATATCGAGTAAAGTACTTCAGGACTGTGACTTTATATGCATCACACAGGTGTAAGTCCGATCAATGTGAAGCCAAGTACACTTGATTGAACAAACAACATTTTAAGCCAATGAAATCCAAGTCGACAGGTGAAGATCTTACAAGATAGAATGTAGTGCTATCGGCAAAATATAGATAGCTATGAGGCCATTGAAGATTTTGAAGATATTGAAAGATTTGTATAAGGTTTTACGTCTTCGAATCTATTAGAAGAAGTAGATATAGGTGATGGTGATAGAAAGAGACCAACTTTTATTAACTCATAGTTAACTGCTAAATACAAAGATAAGTTGGTGGGTTTGCTTAAAACTTATAAAGATTGTTTTGCTTGGGAATATTATGATATGCCTTGAAAAGCTTTGTTTGTTATTATATTTTACCTGCACTAAGTTAAGACATTATATACTGGCTTCGCCTTGTATGGTCATATGTAGGGCTGATATAATTAAGTATATATTGTCAGCTCTAATTTTGAAAGGTCAACTTGGAAAGTGGTCTTATAGGCTTACTGAGTTCGACCTAACATTTGAATCGGCTAAAACAGTTAAAAGACAAGTAATAGCCAATTTTATCACAGAACATAGAGCCGATTGTGAAATAATTAATGTTGCCCCTTAGCATTTGTATTTTGATAGATCGGTTTGCAGGGAAGGTGACAGTATTGGCATCGTGCTAATATCTCCAAAGGGGTATAGTTTTGAGTTTGCATTCAGGCTTAATTGCTGATGTTCAAATGATGAAGCTGAGTATGAAGCATTACGCAGGGGCTTGCAATTGCTCGACAGTCTTGGTATCGACTCCATTGAGGCTTATGGTGATTCTCAACTCATAGTGCAACAAGTAAAATGGGAGTATAATTGTTATGATGATATTTTAGTAAAGTATTTGGAGTAGTGCCAAGACATAATCGACTCATTTGGTTATTTTTCAATCGGTCACATTCCTCGTGATCAAAATGCTAAAGCGAATTCATTAGCACAGTAGTCTTTAGGATATAAGATGCTTAGCCAATTGAAAAAACAATTTTATGTACTGATATAACCGATTGGCGGTTGGAAATACCGGATTACATTAATGACCCCTCAAAGCTAGCCGATAAAAAGATTAGAAGACAAGCTTTAAAATATGATGTGCTCAATAATAAACTTTATTACCGGACTTTAGAAGGTTTGTTGCTGAGGTTTCTTGGAACAGAAGAGGCAAAATCGGCAATGGGGGAAGTGCATGAAGGAATTTGTGGGACACATCAGCCTGCTTATAAAATGAAATGGTTGCTAAGGCGTACTGGTTATTTTTGGTCGACGATGTTGGAGGATTGTTTCAAATAGCACAAAGGATGTCAGATTTGCCAGAAGTTTGGTAATGTGCAATTAGCACCAGCATCGGCCTTACACCTGATTGTAAAACCTTGGCCGTTTAGAGGTTGGGGTATAGACGTGATCGGTCAAATATATCCTTCATTGTCTAGAGAACATAATTATATATTAGTTATGACCAATTATTTTTCTAAATGCTTGAATCTATACCTTTGAAGAAGGTAACCAGTGTTGAGGCGATTGCATTTGAACAATAGCATATTATCTATCGGTTTGGAATCCCTCAGACTATCATGATAGATCAAGGTACTGTGTTTATATCAAAATAATTTTAGAGTTTTGCTGCGGGTTTTGGAATTAAGCTGCTGAATTCATCACCATATTATGCCCAAGCCAATGGTTAAGCTGAATCATCAAATAAGAAGTTGATCAAGTTAATTAAGAGGAAAATTGGTGATAAGCTGAGAAATTGGCATGTAACATTATTGGACTCATTGTGGTCCTATCGGATTGCTTGCCATGAAGTTACTAAGCTATCACCCTATCAGTTTGTATATGGACAGGAAGCAGTATTGCTGATAGAAATCGGTATAAGTTCACTACGGATTGCTAAGCAGGATGACTTATCGGCTCAGGATTATAATACTTTGTTAGTTGATAATTTAGATGAATTGGAAAATTTGAGGGTACAAATGATGGAACGAATCTAGAAAGATAAGGCTAGGATCGCAAGGGGTAATAATAAAAAGATCGTGGCTAAATCGTTTGATGAAGCCGACTTGGTTTGGAAAACGATTCTCTTGTCGGCTCAAAGGATAGCCGATATGGAAAGTGGTCTCCAACATGGGAAGGGCCGTATAAAATTAATTGGCTAGTGCAGGGAAATACTTGAAGAAATATTACTCAAGTGTTTGGATTGGTTCTCAATCGGCTAAGAAACTTTATCCGGTTCATTGCAATCGGTAAGACTTTGTTGTTTGATGGAATCTAAGACCAAATTAACTCATTGCAGTTAATTTTGGTATATAACCGATGGGGTGCATCGTCCTTAGAACCAAATCAATAACATAAAAACAATAATAGAACATTAAACACAATTTAGAATTGGTTAAACAACTGATTTATAAACTACAAAGTACATCAAAATGCAAGCATTCAAACATTGTTTTCAGAGATGGGACATCTTTTCAAAAGCTGGCATGATAATTCAAGGCAGTTAAATCTTGAGGTCTATTCCCAGCCCTAAGAGTGCGGCGATGGCCTTGGTAATGATTCTCTCCACATGGACTATTTCTTGGTCTTCTTCCTGGGTGTTTGGGACCTGGACAACCTTGGCCGATTGGGCCTTGGTCGCGTTCATTGCCTTGGCAAGGGAAGTTTTTTAGGTCTTGCCCGATGAGGTGAATTTTTGCAGTACTTCCTCAAACTCAGCCATTTGGATTATCACCTTGGCCAACCCATCCTGCAAGGATTTCTTAGCCGATTCAAGCTAGGTTAAGTTCTTCTTGGTGCTCTTGACCTCATGAATGACTTCATCATATTGGGCCTTCTTAGCCTTTGCATTATCAATGAGTTGGTCCATGCGCTTCTTGTCTTCACGTTTAGCCGACTGAAGCTCGATTCTAGCCTTGGCCTCATTGATAAGTTTCTTTTTGTCATCCAAGAAGCATACGTGAAGAGGGGTCACACATGTCTCCTAGGGAAGATCAGTCTTTAGCCGATCCATCAAGTCCCTGATCGATGGGAGTTATCCACCAGGGTAGATGACTAACCGTGGAGTAGACTGAACAAGCTTTGAAGGGACTGCTTGGTACCAAGGGCCACGAGAACTTGGGTCGATGCTCCCTCTACTTCCTTATTAATCTTATCGATTTTAGTGGGAACATGGTCATCCTCCTACTTGGACGCCTCTATGGCCGACCAGTCGAAACCCAGTAGATTGCCAAGTTCCGTGGTCGGCTTAGCCACGACAGCAGAAGGTGCAGGAATCTTCTCGACTGGTACAGGCAGCGTCAGTTGCGATGGTGGAGGAGGAAGATCACTCATGGTATCTTCTAGAAGGCTGATGTTGGTTGGCAGAGAAAACGGAGGAGACATGCGTTGTGGATTAATAAAGATGTTAGCTGACTGGTTTCGCGAAGAAGTTTGGAGGATGAGAGAAGTGATTTATTAACTTGGCTGCAGTAGAAGTATGGGGTAGCTTTTGGTTGATTCCTCTTGGGCCAATTGACTTGGTTTGGTGCCCCTTTTAACAACTTTTTGTCTGAGCGGTCACATTTTGGTTCTGTAAATAGATTCGGCTTTGAATAATTATGGCATAATGGAGGTAGGGGGAATATGAATTCAATCGATGCAACATGAGATTACTTGGCTATTGTCGCTCTAAATCAGAAAGTGATGGGGATTGGATACCCAAAGAGTTAGAGGAGTACCCAGACAAGGCCACCTTAGCCGATGGGCGCTGCTTCTTACTGGCTTCGCCGATGTCAGAAGAATCACTACTCGGTCTCTTACCGGATGCCTTAGTCTACAAAAGGGAAAAAAGAGAATCGGCTAGTTCAAATTCAAAGAGAATATATGATGGTTAGTGCAAGAAGAATTCTACATCGGCTAATACCTCGCCCATAATATCGATTACACTCATGTTAATACAATCACAAGAATTAGCATCACTGCTGGTACTTGAAGTATTATTGTCGGAGTTGCTAGTTTTTGAACTGTCAGTCAAACCTGGACAGAAATCGACTATGAGGGTGGATAGTGTCAGTTCTTTTGGGAATATTTCTGCTGATATTTCTAACCACCAGGCAATATAAGCCAAAGAACAACAGCTGTGAAGGATGAAACGAGGTAAACTTTGAAGTTGGAAGTCGTTGGCTATACTTAGTACCATATTAACAGTGGTAGTCTTTCGCAGACGTTCTCTGGGACTAAGTTGACTGAGCAAGCTCATACATGGAATCACTTGCCCGAATCTGAGTTGTCAGGCAAAGACTGAGGGATGATAGAACTCGTAAGATGGATGAAAGGTCTGGTTTTTTGAGTGAAGACCGACTGACAATATGCTTGGATAGAGGAACAACTTAAACAATTCAATGGTTTCATCGGGCATATCACTGCTGTCTGACACCAAATGAATGAAGGACGGGTGAGGAAAATTGTCGTCTTCTCTATAACTGAAGAAGTCGCGTTCTGAGAAGTCTCTCTTGATTAGCTGAAAGGAGATAAATCTCTTCACTCTGATGGGATTTAACTTTGTATATTCTTCACTGTTGCATAAGATGTATTTTTCTTTGAAGGATCAGCTACATCTATACTGAGGGTCTTGCTCTTCTGGGACTTCTTTACAAGGAAATGCCATTATCATTGTGGTATAATACCGAATGGTCGGCTGAAAATACAATATAACCAGCTTTGAATAAACCAAAGGGGACCTTCAATATTGCTGACTAAATATTGACCCTACCCTGTGAAAAGTTGACTCTTGATGATATGCATCATTTGATAAACAGTTCCCAGGAACATCTTACCTAAAGCTAGCCAACGACCCTTTACCGACTACTCTTTTAAGGATTGATACACTTGCGTCGGCCCAAGAGATGCTCCGTAGAATATATACCGGTCTAGCCACATGTTGAGGAACGCTACGTGCTCCTTGTCTGATACTGGCCCAGTACCTCGGTTCTCATTAATATATTGGCTTCATCCCTCTCCTTTCGTGGAGATCAGCTTGTGCTGGGGTTTCTCAGAGAAAGCTGATATTTGATCTCCGTCAGGCCTGAGGCAGCACAACATTGACACAGCTAAAAGGGTTGGGCCGATGGGGCCTATCCTTGGTAGAAAAGAATTAAAGCTATCCGACCAGAAGTAACAAGAGGTGGCTATCAAAGACTCATTGGCTTGAGGATAGGCTAAAGAGAGAGGAAAGCATTCTGATATCCAAGTTCTTTCCCACTGGGTATCTTTGTGGCAGCAATCCGATTATACCAATCCCTCCACCCCTTAAGTGTTGTCGGTCAAGATCTAAAGCTTTTGCTCCATCCTTCAATGTTATACTCAGGAGCGAGCAAAGGAAGTCTAGGGGTTCCCTTATTTGTAATGATTGTTGGATCTATACTACTTATCAGGCCTAAGCAGTACTGGTTTTTCCTATTAGGTTCAGGAATGAGTACCTGGCTGGGATCCATTGCTGGCAAGCCAATGAGGAGAGAAGCTAACAGATATGAAGAAGAGCGCTTCAAGCCGATTGTGGGGAAGATGAGAGCAAGGGCGCATGAAAATGATAGGCGAATGGGTTCTATATTTATATTTATAGCCAGATAACAAAAGTTGTGATGGCGGGAAGTTTTTTCGGTGGGATGCAAATGTATCGTGGGAAAGATACACGTGTCATAATTTTACAGCGTAGTAAAGGGAGCAGTTATTGATGAAAATAATGCATTAAGCCAACACAGGTAAAAGATGATGAACGAGATTTTTTGGAAGATAATAGTATCCCCCAAAACTGGGGGCATATGTTGACACCAAGATTTGGCGGTTTCAGCCGATTGGATAGATATGCCCGATTTGGTAGTTTTTAGCCGATTTAGAAAGATGAGGATATAGATAGTTGAAGTTAACAATCGGTTTAGGCAAGAGTTTATTTTTGGAGATTAAAGCCGATATGTGTTTCTACAAAGTTGAAAAGGATACGATAAGTCTAAACACTATAAAACACTATAAAAGGATCAACGGAGACAATCCAAGACAGCTAAAACAACTCACAAATACTCCGTCCCACATTGCGCTCAAGTCTCCTCCGCGCGAGCTTGCCCGCCTCGCTGGCGCCGCGCGTCCTTCCTTTCTGGCCGTGCCATCCACGTCGATCGCACGCGGCCGCAGCAGGCAGCGACACAAGTCAAGTAACTTGCACTTTGCACGCACCAGGTTTTGCAACTAGTTTTGGATAACACCAGCCTTTAGCAAAACTTGTTGCTCTGACGGAATGCTGCTGGTGGGTCCCACATGTCATTGAGATAAGGGGTTTTAAGCCTCGTGGGTAGTGCAGCCGTGCTTGCGACATGGCGAACACGCTGAGCGACCTCGGCGCGTGCGGCGGTGCCACATCACTCAAGCCCGCGCCTCCACCTTCCATCGGAGTGCCCGTCGTGGCCTCGATCTACCTGTCGAGCCCCTCCTACTCCGCCGCCAACTACTCCCAGTTCCTTGGCGGCACCGTCACCTCTAGCGGCTCATCAATGTCTCGGCCACCGCTCACCTCCCTCTCGGCAATGGTCACCACAGCGCGCGCCATGGCCTTCAGTCCTTCACCCACATGAGGAACGTGGCAAGCTCGTCCTGTCCGCCAAGCTTGTGCAGGAACAACACGTAGTCCACAACCTTGAGGATGGTCTATTGCCGCCGTCTCCTATTACTTCTCCGATGACATGTTATCCCGCTTCCACTGACTCCAGGGCGACCAAGAAGCTGCAGCCATCGGTCTTTGTTCCCTGTGCGCCACTGGCCTTCGCCATGGCCGCCCTCCCCCACAGCGATGGCAATGGATGCGTTGGAGAAGTGGTGGTAGCTTGCGCGCTCGTGGTCGGATGGATTGCAGTGCCTCGAGCTGGGTTTCAACACCATCAGCTTGGCATCCTTCTATATTGCGGTAGCGGGAAGTCTGGGAACGACCCAACATGGTGGCGGCCGGCGGGGCACCGGATTGGGCTCTCAACTAGTCCTGGGAATTGGGTCGTGCCGGGCCGGCACGGCCCAAGCCCGTCGTGCTTCGGGCCAAATTAAATCGGGCCAGCACGGCCCGAAAGCACGCCGGGCTGGTGTCAGGCCGTGCTGGCCCAGGCCCGGCACGCATAGATTCCAGAATTGCATACTCCAGTCCAGTCTATAGTTGCATGCACAGAGGAAACTCAATTGCATACTCCAGTGATCCAATATACAATTGCATACACGCCCAGAACACCCAGAATAGAACAATTGCATACTCCACACGCCCAGAACATAACAATTGCATATTTTCAGAACAAATTTGATTCCAGAACATATATCAAGTACTCAAATTTGATTCATACCAAACTAGAACAGAAGAAATAAATTCTAGAACAAAGAAACAATTGCATATTTCAGAACAGAAAAAACAAAGGCAAATTTGAGGGTAACTAAAATTTTATTGACTGGTCTGCCTCGTTAAAAACCTTACACCCCATTGTGGGGATCCCTCTGTAAGGAAAAGAGTACAGACCAGGTTAATAATAGTCCACAGTCTACAGTCCACATTACAAATAACAGTAACTAAACACTAATGACTAATCAATATTCAGATCTGCAGCTGCAAGTTCAATCTCAGGATCCTCTAGTTGATGTTGCTTCCCCTCAACTGCTCTTTTCCAATCCTTGAGGCAAGTGATTGCCTCCACCGTCTTAGGTGCAAGAGAAGATCTCCTTTCTTCAATTATTCTTCCAACTATGCTGAATGTTGCTTCGGAGGAAACCGTTGAGACAGGAACAACAAGAATATCAAGACAGGAAAACTATACTGATGTTCCTTCCACCATTCAAGTAGATTTACCTTCTCTCCCCTTAGCATGCGATCAGTGGCTGCAAAGTTAGTGGACACATAATGATTCAATTCAGCATTAGGATTCCACCTTTGGCTTGAGGCAGCAGATTCTTTCCCCCTCGCCCGCTTCCATAAGTGAGATGTCAATGATGTATCAGACATATGTGTCTCCTGCTCAGCAATATGTGAGTCTACCTCGCTTTCACCATACTTCTTGTAATAAAAGCTGAATACTCGAAACAATTCATCTTTTACATGATTAAAAGCATCCGAAAAATCCATATTTAATGCATCACCTATTCCCTCCATGGCAGTTTGTAACCCATCTAGTTTCTTGCGTGGATCAAAAATTGTTGCAAAACAGTATATATGTGATATAGAACCAAAGTATTTCATAAACTTTACCTCCATTGGAGCAACAATAGAGCTGAGAAGAGTATCAAATCTGTAGTTAGCAAATGATTCAGAAATTAACCAAATATAATCAATAACTAAGCAAGATGTAGGATAGTAAACACCTGAGAGGATATTTGTTGTTGCATAAAAGTTCATTAAGAACTCTCTAAATTTACCCACAATGCACCAATCCGAATTAGTTAGGACCAAATTAACATCTTGAGAATTAGCATTCACAAAGACTGTAATAATATTTTCATACCCTTCTAACTTCTTAAGCATAAGATAGGTTGAATTCCATCTAATCTTCATATCAAGACCAAATTTTCTTGGTCTCATATCATTGGCCCTACAATACTCAGCAAATTTAGAAGCCATTTGTGGGGTACTTGATATGAAGCGAATAGCAGCACGGATATTGTCTAGATATTTAATAATAACTGATATACCATCTTGAACAACCAGATTTAGAATGTGGCATACACACCTTTGGTGGGTAACATATCCATTCATATATGACTGAATATGAGGGCTAAGGATATCCATGGCAGTTGTATTCGAGGAAGCATTGTCAAGAGTTATAGAAAGAATCTTATCTTCTATCTTAAAATCATGAATTACTTCAAGAATATGCTTAGCAATGGCATCGCCAGAATGTGAATCAGCCATCAATCTAAAACCTATGACTCGCTTGTTTAAACTATATGAATCATCTAAGTAGTGAGCAACAACAGAAATATAGCAAGTTTTTTGGTGCGATGAAGTCCAAATATCCGAAGTTAAAGCAAATGAAAACTGAACCTTTTTAAAAGTTTCTTTAAGTTCAGCAAGTTCTTTTTTGTATAATGATATTAAATCAGATTTTGTAGTTTTTCTACTAACGGGCTGATATTGTGGGCAGAAAGCACGTCGAATCAATTTTTCAAAATTGGGGCTTTCGCCCATCATAATAGGTAAATCTTCAGAAACAATAAAGCGAGCAATTTCTTCCCGTGCTATCTGTGGGTTGTACACCCATGTACTTACAGTGCCGTCGCTAGAAAAGTTGAGTTGAGTCTGCACACCTCCTCCTCGAGTTTGTCCTAGCTTTACCAAACAAGCTTTGTAATGCCGATTCAAATGTCCAGTGCCTCCCTTTGAACCTGCACTCAACTCAGTTTTACAATAGTTACATACTGCAATATAATGTTTTATACCATTTTTGATAACTTCTCGCCTCTGCATATGCTTCCAACACTCCGCCCTAGAACTGGAACTTCCACCAGTTGATGGTGCCGCCATGGCCGACCCATCATCTGCAGTCACACTATCAACATTCACTGGAGACGATACATTAGTGACAAATGCAGCATCTTCATAGCCCTCTGTGCCGTCCATGTGACGGTCATCCATGCCGTAATCTCCCATGCTTGGAGAGAGTTGGCGAGGATCGATTTGGGCATCATCACTAACACTACTAGCATTAGCTTGTCGGGCTGCAGAGGCAGGGCTTCTATGTTTATGCCCAGCCCTTGTAGCTGGCATCTTGTTCCTCATCATAGTTGGGGACTAACACTACTGGAAGTCAAGAAGACTGGAACTGGAGCTGGAGCCTAGACTCTGAAGGTCTCCTGATATATATCTCATCTATTACCTTTTCGGCTTCCGAAAAGTATCGTTGAGAGTTGGCAGTTAAGAGTTAAGACCTGAGAGAGTTTAGTTTTCGTAATTGAAGTCTACAAAATCGGAAGAGCAACCTATAGTGCATTTAACATCATCAAAAACGAAGAGGAAAAGAAGATGGATTAATACAATAGCAATAAGCGCGCCGCAACCTTTTTGTAAATCCTTACTGTAAATCTAGAGCACAGAGCAGGGGGCTTCGAGACTCGACAGCAAGGGGCGGCGGGGCCGCGGGAGGGGGGCACTTACCTTATCGGCACGCTCTTCTCCTCGAGAGTCGAGAGTCGAGACCTCGACCTTCTCGACACGCTCTTCTCCTGATCTCCTTGAGGACCTCGACCTTCACGGGCTCACGGTCGTGCGCTGTTGGGACTTCATGGAGTGGCAGACGGGCTCGCCGCTCGAGCGCTGGATCGATGCTAAACATCGTGTGGGCGTTGCGGCGCAGCGGTGGTCGGAGGGGGGGGGAGACGGGGGAAGGGGAATGGATGGGCTGCAGCGAATCGCCCAAGCAGCGCAGCGGCGGTCGAGGGGAGGAACCGAGGAACGGGGAGGGGGAAGGGATTGCTAGGGTTGAGTGGGGTGCGATGCGATCCCGGATGGGGGGTTATTCTTCGGCCGGTTATGCTATGGGCCATCTCGTGCCGGGCTGGCCCAAGCATGACCCGGGCGCTCGTGCCGGGCCGGGCGGCACGTTGGGCCCAAAATCAAGGCCCGGCCCAGCCCGCCGTTCGGGCTGTGCCAGCACGGCCCAAATATTTTCGTGCCGGGTCGTGCTTCGGGTGTTTTTTTCGGGTCGTGCTCGGGCTAGCCCGGATGGCCCGGCCCAAACGCCCAGGACTACTCTCAACGCCCGGCTACGAACCATCTTAAGGAAATGTGGGGCCCACTTTGTAGTATCCGTCCAATACAATGGGCTAAGTAGTAAGTAACATGCGCCTGGTGTTTTCTGTAACAATTAATTTGTCATTGGGTGTCATGTGAAACTATTTACAAGACCTAGTGCAAGGTGAAACACGCTCTAATTTACTCTGAATTTTAATTTGTGGGCGCCATCTCAACGAAGTGTGTTGGGGGGGGGGGGGGGGGCTCAGTTTGCATTATTCTGTCAAATACAACGGACTAGTAACGTGCCTGGTGTTTCCTGCAACAATTTGTGTCACTGGGGCTGGTGTTATGTGAAACTAGTTACAAAATCTGGTGCGCAGTGCAATTTACTCAATTCTAATTTGGTAGGTGTTGTGTCCTGTAAATTTTTTTGACAAGAATGACAAACAACTATTTGTGCTTAATTGAACCATTTTAACCATCGCATATTAAAATTAGAAGTTAACCAAGGTTGATGAGAAAATGAAGTGTTATGTATAGAAAAATATTCGAAGTTCATGTACTATTGTGTGACTAGATACTACAATACATATACTTTTATTTTAAAATAGACTTGTATTTGTTACACATACAATTCTAACGCTTATTCTTGAAAATAGAGTTGTATTTCTTATACACGACGGTGAGGTTCTTTTATATATAATTAATTAATTAATCTTCGCTGCTATAACAGTATCCACCAAAATAAACGGTGTTAATCTTTCTATTTTCTCCTGATTAATATGAAAATTTCTAGCATCTCAGAATGCACGTGGTGGGTTCTTAGATAGATTTGAATTTGTAGGTCACCTTTTCCCTCGATCGTTCATTGTCAACATACAACGCGGATTGCATGCATATTCTAGTCAACACAGCATCTATTAAGAGGATTGCATATTCTTCTTTTATTTTTCTTTTACCTGCATGTACATAAACTCCTCTTATTAATATGTTCTTTACGTGATATTATGTGAATCACACGATAGGATTATCTGTTACGGTTTAAAGTGAATATATCTTCGTATTGTTGTGCGTTTAAATGCTTTGGTACGATGTTATCTATCTCTTTAACTGCAACTCTTCTCCCTATATCCAATAACCGTCCAAGCGAGAGACTGCATCCTTTTAAACTTTGTATACGCATCGATATCTTTCGATTGCTTAAAGGACTTTCCATCGTAGCCAAGAACACACCGCACCGTGCATGCAACATATAACGGATGCATGTCTACCTAATACAATACGTCCTCTCTCGTTGATGCATGCAGGGACAATGGTGTACGTAGCAGCAGATGAGAGGGAGGAGCCGGCCGAGCGGCAGCTTCACCTCAAGGGGAAGCTGTTGGCTCCACCTGTTCGCCGGAGCCGGGTGCTACACCTCACCCTCACGCTGCCAGCGATGAGCGGCTACGGCGGCCCAGCGTGGATGCCGTTCTGCTTCATTGACGTGCATCTCAGCGGCCACCTGCTGCGCTCGTGGTGGCTGCCCGTCCATCATCGCGAGGTCTCGGCGTGGAAGCGAACCGTCGAGCTCCCCATGGGGTGGGGCTGGCCGCGCTTGTCCCTCGAACTCGAGGCCGTGCGCAGCGACTACCACCCCGACGAGGACCTGGTGTTCCGCGAGGGGCCGCACACCTCCGACCACACCGTGGTGCTCGGCACGGCACGGGTGCCGCTGATCGACGCGCTGGTGCTCGGGGACGACAGCGACGACGACGAGGGGGAGCAGGACAAGATGAGGCGCCGCGACGGCGAGGAGCAGCAGCAGGAGGATGGCCAGCCTAAGCTGGTGGAGGGGACGCGGGTATTCAACAAGATGGTGCCGCTGCAGTGTTGGCAGCTCCCGCAACCGGATGATGACGACAAGAAGAAAGAGACAGCCAATGTTGTGCGCAGCATGGAGGTGGAAGAAGAGCCAGCCGATGTTGTGATCGGCGTGGCGCCGGAGGACAAGAAGAAAGAAGAGCCATTCAATGTTGTGCGCGGCATGGTCGGCGTGTTCATGTTCTTGGTCGAGTAATTCAACTAGGTCTTCTTGTTGTTCGCTATGGGTTTTGGGACGACGGCGCGGCCTGTGCATGAATCAGGTTGTTTACTGACGATGGAGGTGGAACTTGTTAGTCTGCTTGGATAAAACTTAGGAAGAACTCAGATGATCCTCTCCTTTTTGTTATTTTGCGCCTTTCTTTTATTCCGTTTGCAGTTCAGAGTACTATTTGTCGATCTGCCAGAAATTCTAGACCAAGGGTGACGAATAATTTGTTATGGTTTTGATGATGTTTTATTATGGGCACTCTTTCTCTCTGCCATTCTGCATTTTCTTCGAAAAATCTACCATTATGTTCTTTAAATGGTCAAGGCATATGCTACACTCTGATACACCTTTTTATGTGGGGGGCATATTCTGTGCAATCAAAGGTTTGGTACAATCACCGTGCAATCAAACTAAAAAAAGTTTTAAAAAATTCTGAAAAAAATCATAGATGTACATCTCAACTTACCCCATCTACGTATAAAATTTCATAATCAAATTCGTCTTATGCTAAAAGTTACAAAAAAGGCAAATTTGGGGTGTATTTGAACTGTAAAAGTTTGTTAGAAATTTGTCTTTTTTGTAACTTCTAGCATAGGACGAATTTGATCATGAAATTTTATACGTAGATGGGGGTAAGTTGAGATGTACATATATGATTTTTTTCAGAATTTTTTGAAACTTTTTTTAGTTTAATTGCACGGTGATTGCACCAAACCTTTGATTGCACAGGATATGCCCCCTTTTATGTGTAGCAGTCTCGGATTATATCAGAGTTTGGTTAGATACAACACAAGCGTGTATGATTTCAGGAACAAAGAAGATAAATCTTATAGAGAATCAAAATAAAGACATTGAATCGACCATGGCAAGAGAGAAAGATTTGGCAAAGGCAACCGTGAAGGGCTGCCACTCAACATCGAGTGTGAGATTAGTCCCATAGCCACGTAGGGCACGATAATACTGTTAGGAAACGGATTCGTATCCGATATGGACTCTTCCTTATCTCTAAGCAGAACCGCTATATATAGGAGGCAGGGAGTCACCCCATTGTACACAAGCATACAGAATAATAAAGCAGGCCTGGTTCCTCCTCATATTGTGTCTCTCTTTCTCCCTGTCTATTCTCCACATTCAATCTATTAGGCAACCCCGGACTATTCGATAGCGAGGTTGTCTAACACGTTATCAGCACGAAGCTCTACCGGAGAAAAGGTGAGAAAAGGTGAGGTTCGCGGGATTAATCTAATCTCGTACGTTTTGATACATGCTTCTGTCATACAAGAAGATATAGCACATGAAGCTACAGAACTCAACAAGCAACAAGCAATAATATATGGCACGAAGCCATCTACCGACGGCCACGAAGCGCCGCAACCTGAAGTCACCGTCGGCTGCCGTTCTTGCGGCGAACCCGGCTTCGAAGACGTCATCGCCTGGTCCGACCGCGACGCTCCTCGGCTGCGCACGGCACTGCCGCTGCTAGGCCCCTCGCGGCACGAAGCTGCAGAACCCTGGCCAAGAAGAGCCAAAACGCCGAGCGCCCGAGCTAGCATTGCCGCGCTACTGCCGGGTTGATGTGCCTGCAGCCTTGGCCCGGCCTGCACCTGCTCCCGATCTGCCGCCGCACCCCACTAGAAGTGGCGCAGCACCACCCGTCCAAGTGCGCCCGAAGACGCCACGGGCTCTTCGGCCCCACCGCCAGCTTCCGCAGCGCCGCCGCGCGCACGGCCCGGATCGGCAGCCGAGCGTGGCCGCCAGCTTCAAGCAGGCCAAATCCCTCCTCTTCTTGCGTTTTTTTTATGAAGGAATCAGTGTGTATTGCAAATCGGAAAAGGGCATGCATAAGAAGGACATGCATGCATGCAATTGCAAGCTTTACGTGACTTGGTAAAGCTTTATGCAGCTCGAAGGAAGGACTTGCATGCATGGATGCTTGTGGAGTCTTAAGTACTATGCCTCCATGCAATGCATCTATTCGTTGAAGCCAACGAAGCCGTGCCACTGCTACCGGCTTGGAGCATGCACGCATGGACATGAAGTCCAGATTGAAGACCTCGTTGCCGTCGCACTGACCGGCTGAACTCGTCGCTCAGTCGCTTGATCCAACCGACTTGGACAGGAAGTCCAAAACGAGATGGACATGAAGTCCAACCTTGGATGGATTTGAAGTCCGATCAGGACATGAAGAACTGGAGCCGGCTGCCGCACGCATGAGGTTGCCACCCAGCCCAGCCGGTCTCGATCTGCCGCATGAAGCCGGCCTCGGCCACCGCCGCTTAAAGCTGGCTAAATAGCGCGCGCACGAGAAGGAAGCTCCAGCCGAATTTCTTTTTGGACGATGACTCCAATTGGACATGAAGTCCAAATGCCGCCTTGATGCATTCGGCAGGACATGAAGTCCTTGCTGCATTCGACAAGACACGAAGTCTACTAGGACATGAAGTCCTTGCTGCATTCGACAAGACACGAAGTCTACTGGGACATGAAGTCCAAACTTTCAAAGTTCACTAGACATGAACTCACGTGTACTAGTTGAACACGCCTGTACTAGTTGGACATGAAGTCCTTTTTGGGACTTTGAAATCCTGGATTCAGAGCCGGAGTTAAATCCGGTTAAAACCGGTGTCGGGCACGGGGCAAAGGAGGAAATTACCTTTTGCCCCCCAGAATATTAATTCATTTCTTTTAGTTTTTCCGAAAATCAATTACAGAATTCAGAAAATTGATTAAGAATTCGGAAAAATAATTAGAAAATCATGAAAAATCCTACAAAATTCCAGAAAATTTTATGGCTCTGTTTTAATTTGCACTTAGCCTTATTTTCTGCATTTATGAATTTTTGTATGAATTTTTGCAATAATTGCCCCGTTTAGAATATCGGAAATTCCTGAGAATTTATTTTCCGAATTTATGAATTTATGAATTTTGTCATGTTGATATTTGCTGAAATTCAATTTCCTGTTGTAAAGTAATTAAAATTGCTTGGAAATTAGCAGAAATTATGAAAAGTGTTAGGAAAATTCCAGAATTTCTCATACAACAGTTTATGAGAACATGAGTGGTTGGGATTTGATTTTGGTAATGAATAAACAGATATGAGACAATTGGTGTCTAGGAAAACACACATGAGGCTTGGTTCTTTAATTGGCACCCGGAAACGGGAAGTGCTCCCTCCCTCATGTGAGCCCTAGGGGCAGGTTGACCTGGCCAAGAGTCAAATTGACAGAGATATTCATTACCTGTTTTCGTTCCCAGCCAACAAGAATTATATAAGTTGTAATTAGACTTATGCCATGATTAATTCAAGTTGCAATTTATTTTCTGTTATCAAGTGATGTTACAAAATTGCTGTATAATTAACAGAAAATTGCCAAATACTAAGAAAAATTCGAAAATTTCTGAGAATTTTTTTTCCGCATTTATGAATTTATGAATTGTGCAATTATTGTTTATTCTGAATTTATGAATTGTGCAATTATTGTTCTGTTCCATGCATTGTATTTATTGCTTTAATATAATTTGTTATGAAATTCAAGCACGCCGCACGAAGCGGCCACCGTCGCGCCAGGAAGGCCGATGCGCATGGAACTGAATGCACCACGCGCATGAAGCCGCGTTAAAATCGATCGCACGAAGCCGATCGCGCATATGAATCTGATCGTTTGCACGAAGCCGATCACCTACATGCACGTAGTTGTATTTCTGAATATTTATGAATCTGTGTATATATGAATTTTGCAGTTATGAATACTGTATTTATGAATCCTGCATTTATGAATTTCGCACTTATGAATTTTGCATTTATCTTTGTATATATGAATCTTGATATTATTGCTTTCTTTTAGTTTGCTGGAAACTCATGAGAATTCAATTATGCATTTTATTGAATCTAGCAGCCATTTCCTATTAGATTGCACGTAGTAATCTAATGGAAGAACCTTATGAATGTGCAAAGGTGTGGCATTATCTAACGTGAGTTTTTGAAGAACTGACATGAATTGTCAGAATTATCTCACATAGACATCAGATTGCATAATGAATAGTAAGCTCTCGAAGAGCATACTTTTTCTCATGAATAGAATTGCAATTTATTCTTTATTCCAGTATTCTTTCTTTACAAGCAATTTTTTTTTACTTAGCCACTGTATGATTAGAATTATTTTTCTTTTCATCTAGAAATCGTGTAGCGCCCAATGGAGGAAATATGCATTGTTGATAGTGGCACAACAAATACCATCTTAAGAGAGTCGAAATACTTCCAAACGATCACGAAAAACGCTGGAAGGATTACGACTATCGTAGGAAGCGATACGCATATAATAGGCTCAGGAAGAGCCACAATTATATTGCCAATGGGTACAACTTTGGTAATTGAAGAAGCCCTCTTGTACCCTGAATCAACACGCACTCTCTTAAGTTTTAACAGATATCCGCGCCAATGGGTTTCACGTAGAAACCAAATGAAGGAAATGGCAAAGAGCATTTGTGCATTATGAAGCACGCGGAGTATGAAAAATGGTATTAAGAAGAATATCCCTCATATGAATCTGGGTTGTACTACACGATAATCAATGCACACTTGATCTATACTTATTTGAAGACTGTCTTTAGAAGCTCTGAATTATTTGCTTTATGGCATTGTAGATTAGGTCATCCTGGTCTTAGATTGATAAGAAATATAGTTAACAACTCACAAGGTCATGGCATTAATGTTAAAAATTTCCTGAATCATGAAGATTTTGTGTGCCATGTATGTGCCACCGGGAAATTAATAACAAAAATCTCTGTTATGAAAGTGCAACATGAAATCCCTGCATTCCTGGAACGCATTCAAGAGGATATTTGCGACCCGATTCAGCCCTTGACAGGGCCGTTTTCGATCATTTATGGTGCTCATTGATGCTTCCTGGAAATGGTCGCATACATGTTTGCTGTCAACAAGGAATCATGCATTCGCAAAAGCTGATCTCGCAGATCACCAGAATTAAGAATGTTTTTCCTGATCATCGCGTGAAGTCCATTCGAATGGACAATGCCAGCGAATTTACTTCCAAGGCATTTGATGATTATTGCACAGCAACTGGAATAACTATTGAGCACTCTGTACCGCATGTCCATACGCAAAATGGACTAGCTGAAGCACTAATAAAGAGGATTAAGTTCATTGCCAGACCGCTCTTGCAGAGTTGTAACTTGCCCAACAATTGTTGGGGACACGCAGTCCTGCACGCAGCAGCACTCATCAATTATAGACCATCGGCCTACAACATCCATTCAACCATGCAAACTAGTGCATTGGGTCATCCTGAAGAATTGAATGTATGGTATATGTACCTATATCACCCCCACAGCAAACTGAAAGGGCCCTCTCCGCAAGTCTGGGATATACGTTGGTTATGAGAATGCATCCATAATCAGGTATTTGGAACCCATGACTGGGGATTTGAATACAGCCCGATTCGCTGATTGCATCTTTGACGAGGATCGTTTTCCCGTCATTAGGGGGAGGAAATGAACCATTGGATGAAAAATGCCGGGAAATCATAAGGCATCCCATTGGGATCCCGTGCGTGACCCTCGCACTAATGAAGCAAATCGAGAAGTCACGAAGACAATTGATTTGCAGAATTTAGCAAATGAACTGTCTGATCATTTTTGTGATCTGAAGAGCGTGGTTAAGTCGCATATACCAGCAAGAAATGCACCAGAGAGGGTGGAAATACCAAAGAAAGCAGAAGGTATCCCTCGTCCTGTTCAGAGGCCTCATAGAAAAAGAACAGGAAATCTGGCTTCTCAAACCCAAAGTACCCGGAGACGTCTGGGGAAAACTGGGCAAGAGGACTTACCACAGCCAATCACAAAAGTGCCCCAAAGCAAGAAGGGGAGCAGTTGAGACTGGCACTTTGGAAAGAAGCACATGGAAAAGGCAATTCCAGATTATAATCTTCCATTGGAAGAAGCCGTCGGAAATAATGTGTGCGCACACATTGGCGGAGAAAAACTAAAGGAACTTGCTTCTAGAATGGGAAATAGCAATGAAGAGCAAGTAGAAGTGCATGAAGCACCCCATGATGAAATGGCCATAAATTTTGTAACAATAGGAGAATCTATGAATAGAGCAACAACCATTGCAAGGCTTGTTGTTCAAGGTTTCACTCAACGTCCTAGGGTTGATTATGAAGAAACCTATTCTCCGGTCATGGGAGGAATTACCTTTAGACATTTGATCTCAATGGCAGTCAACTTGAAGTTGAAAATGAAGCTAATGGATGTTGTCACAGCATACTTGTATGGAAACTTGGATTCGGAGATATACATGAAAGTACCAGAAGGTATTCCTATCCCGAACCAAGACAGAGCAAACAGAAACCTATACAGTGTGAAATTGGAGAAATCACTGTATGGGCTGAAGCAGTCAGGAAGAATGTGGTACAATCGCTTAAGTGACTTTCTTTGCAAGAAAGGCTACACGAACAGCGAAGATTGTCCATGTGTGTTTATACAACGATCCCCGAATGGATTTTGTATAATCTCCGTCTATGTAGATGACTTGAACATCATTGGGACGGATGAAGAAATTGAAGAAGCATGCACATACTTGAAGTCTGAATTTGAAATGAAAGACTTGGGTAAAACCAAGTTTTGTTTAGGCTTGCAGCTTGAACATGTCCAAGGCGGAATCTTGGTACACCAATCTTCCTACACGCAGAAAGTGTTGGAGAAATTTGGTTTTGAAAAGGCATACCCCGCAAAGACCCCAATGGCTCGGAAGGTCACTCCAAGCAGACCTAGACCCGTACAGGCCTAAAGAAGAGGGGAGGAAGTCTGGGAGCGGAATTCCCATACTTGAGTGCAATTGGAGCGCTCATGTACCTTCTGCGAATAGCACTAGGCGGACATTGCGTTCGCCGTGAATTTGCTAAGCGCGATGCAGTCTGAGAACCCACCAAAAGGCATTGGAAAGGGGTGAAGGACATCTTCCGTTACCTTCAAGGAAGCAAAGACCTTGGCTTGTTTTACGTAAGAAACAATGAATTGAATTTGGTTGGCTATGCCGATCTTTGAGTACCTATCGGACCGCATAATGGCAAGTCACAACCGGGTATGTTTTCCTTTGCGGTGGAACGACAATTTCGTGGAAGTCATCTAAGCGGACTCTTGTCTCAACGTCGACAAACCACTCGTAAATAATTGCCTTGTATGAAGCATCTCGAGAATGTGCATGGCTTGAAGAATGGTTCATCACATCCGTAAGTCATGTGGTTTGAACATGGAACAAACCCCACCATTATCTATGAAGATAATGCAGCTTGTGTTGCTCAAGTGCAAATGGGATATGTGAAAAGCAATCTTCTGAAGCACATCAACCCCAAGTTCTTTTATGCCCATGAAATGCATAAGATGAGCGAGATAAAGATCTTGCATACTAAGTCGTGTGAAAATCTCGCAGATTTATTCACTAAATCACTCCGGCATCTTCCTTTGAAAGATGTGTTAGAAGAATCGGGATGATGAGGCTTAGAGAAGTGCAGATTTCAGGGGGAGAATTTTCACATACTCCTACATAAATCTCAAACATGAAGATTGAGTACCCAACGTGAATCTTGAAGATTAACATTGAAGTTTGGGTGGATTGTACTCTTTTCCTTAAGTAAGTTTTTCATTGAAGTTTTCTTACATAAGGTTTTTGATGAGGCAATCCGTGCAACACAACAAGCGTGTGCTATGTACTCTTTCTCCAATTATTTTTCCCACTGGGTTTTTATGGAGTTTTAATGAGGCATATGCATCTCGCAGTGAAGAGTCCAAGGGGGAGTGTTAGGAAACGGATTCGTATCCGATATGGACTCTTCCTTATCTCTAAGCAACCGCTTATATATAGGAGGCGAGTCACCCCATTGTACACAAGCATACAGAATAATAAAGCAGGCCTGGGTCCTCCTCATATTGTGTCTCTCTTTCTCCCTGTCTATTCTCCACATTCAATCTATTAGGCAACCCCGGACTATTCGATAGCGAGGTTGTCTAACACGTTATCAGCACGAAGCTCTACCGGAGAAAAGGTGAGAAAAGGTGAGGTTCGCGGGATTAATCTAATCTCGTACGTTTTGATACATGCTTCTGTCATACAAGAAGATATAGCACATGAAGCTACAGAACTCAACAAGCAACAAGCAATAATATATGGCACGAAGCCATCTACCGACGGCCACGGCGCGCAACCTGAAGTCACCGTCGGTGCCGTTGCGCGACGAACCCGGCTTCGAAGACGTCATCGCTGGTCCGACCGCGGCGGCGCTCTCGGCAAGACGGCAGCCCGTGCTAGGCCCCTCGCGCACGAAGGCTGCGAACCCTGGCCAAGAAGAGCCAAACGCCGAGCGCCGAGCTAGCGTTGCGCTTCTTGCCGGGTTGATGTGCTGCGACCTTGGCCCGGCACACTGCTCCTCGATCTGCCGCGCACCACTAGAAGTGGCGCGGCACCACGTCAAGTGCGCCCGAAGACGCCACGGGCTCTTCGCCCCACCGCCCGACTTCCAGCGCCGCGCATCTGGCCGGATCGGCGGCAGCGTGGCCGCCAGCTTCAAGCAGGCCAAATCCCTCCTCTTCTTGCGTTTTTTTTATGAAGGAATCAGTGTGTATTGCAAATCGGAAAAGGGCATGCATAAGAAGGACATGCATGCATGCAATTGCAAGCTTTACGTGACTTGGTAAAGCTTTATGCAGCTCGAAGGAAGGACTTGCATGCATGGATGCTTGTGGAGTCTTAAGTACTATGCCTCCATGCAATGCATCTATTCGTTGAAGCCAACGAAGCCGTGCCACTGCTACCGGCTTGGAGCATGCACGCATGGACATGAAGTCCAGATTGAAGACCTCGTTGCCGTCGCACTGACCGGCTGAACTCGTCGCTCAGTCGCTTGATCCAACCGACTTGGACAGGAAGTCCAAAACGAGATGGACATGAAGTCCAACCTTGGATGGATTTGAAGTCCGATCAGGACATGAAGAACTGGAGCCGGCTGCCGCACGCATGAGGTTGCCACCCAGCCCAGCCGGTCTCGATCTGCCGCATGAAGCCGGCCTCGGCCACCGCCGCTTAAAGCTGGCTAAATAGCGCGCGCACGAGAAGGAAGCTCGGTAGAATTTCTTTTGGACGATGACTCCAATTGGACATGAAGTCCAAATGCCGCCTTGATGCATTCGGCAGGACATGAAGTCCTTGCTGCATTCGACAAGACACGAAGTCTACTAGGACATGAAGTCCTTGCTGCATTCGACAAGACACGAAGTCTACTGGGACATGAAGTCCAAACTTTCAAAGTTCACTAGACATGAACTCACGTGTACTAGTTGAACACGCCTGTACTAGTTGGACATGAAGTCCTTTTTGGGACTTTGAAATCCTGGATTGAGTCGAGTTAAATCCGGTTAAAACCGGTAGTCGCACGCAGGGCAAAGGAGGAAATTACCTTTTGCCCCTGCAATATTAATTCATTTCTTTTAGTTTTTCCGAAAATCAATTACAGAATTCAGAAAATTGATTAAGAATTCGGAAAAATAATTAGAAAATCATGAAAAATCCTACAAAATTCCAGAAAATTTTATGGCTCTGTTTTAATTTGCACTTAGCCTTATTTTCTGCATTTATGAATTTTTGTATGAATTTTTGCAATAATTGCCCCGTTTAGAATATCGGAAATTCCTGAGAATTTATTTTCCGAATTTATGAATTTATGAATTTTGTCATGTTGATATTTGCTGAAATTCAATTTCCTGTTGTAAAGTAATTCTGAAAATTGCTTGGAAATTAGCAGAAATTATGAAAAGTGTTAGGAAAATTCCAGAATTTCTCATACAACAGTTTATGAGAACATGAGTGGTTGGGATTTGATTTTGGTAATGAATAAACAGATATGAGACAATTGGTGTCTAGGAAAACACACATGAGGCTTGGTTCTTTAATTGGCACCCGGAAACGGGAAGTGCTCCCTCCCTCATGTGAGCCCTAGGCGAGTTGACCTGGCCAAGAGTCAAATTGTGAGAGATATTCATTACTGCTTTTCGTTCGACCAACAAGAATTATATAAGTTGTAATTAGACTTATGCCATGATTAATTCAAGTTGCAATTTATTTTACATTTATCAAGTGATGTTACAAAATTGCTGTATAATTAACAGAAAATTGCCAAATACTAAGAAAAATTCGAAAATTTCTGAGAATTTTTTTTCCGCATTTATGAATTTATGAATTGTGCAATTATTGTTTATTCTGAATTTATGAATTGTGCAATTATTGTTCTGTTCCATGCATTGTATTTATTGCTTTAATATAATTTGTTATGAAATTCAAGCACGCCGCACGAAGCGTACCGTCAGCGCCAGGAAGGCCGATGCGCATGGAACTGACGCACCACGCCGCATGAAGCAGCGTTAAAATCGATCGCCTGGCCGATCGCGCATATGAATCGATCGTTTGCCTGAAGCCGATCACCTACAAGCACGTAGTTGTATTTCTGAATATTTATGAATCTGTGTATATATGAATTTTGCAGTTATGAATACTGTATTTATGAATCCTGCATTTATGAATTTCGCACTTATGAATTTTGCATTTATCTTTGTATATATGAATCTTGATATTATTGCTTTCTTTTAGTTTGCTGGAAACTCATGAGAATTCAATTATGCATTTTATTGAATCTAGCAGCCATTTCCTATTAGATTGCACGTAGTAATCTAATGGAAGAACCTTATGAATGTGCAAAGGTGTGGCATTATCTAACGTGAGTTTTTGAAGAACTCGACATGAATTGTCGAATTATCTCACATAGACATCAGTTGCATAATGAATAGTAAGCTCTCGAAGAGCATACTTTTCTCATGAATAGAATTGCAATTTATTCTTTATTCCAGTATTCTTTCTTTACAAGCAATTTTTTTTTACTTAGCCACTGTATGATTAGAATTATTTTTCTTTTCATCTAGAAATCGTGTAGCGCCCAATGGAGGAAATATGCATTGTTGATAGTGGCACAACAAATACCATCTTAAGAGAGTCGAAATACTTCCAAGCGATCACAAAACGCCGAAGGATTACGACTATAAATGAAGCGATCTTATATAATAGGCTCAGGAAGAGCCACAATTATATTGCCAATGGGTACAACTTTGGTAATTGAAGAAGCCCTCTTGTACCCTGAATCAACACGCACTCTCTTAAGTTTTAACAGATATCCGCGCCAATGGGTTTCACGTAGAAACCAAATGAAGGAAATGGCAAAGAGCATTTGTGCATTATGAAGCACGCGGAGTATGAAAAATGGTATTAAGAAGAATATCCCTCATATGAATCTGGGTTGTACTACACGATAATCAATGCACACGCAGTGTATACTTATTTGAAGACTGTCTTTAGAAGCTCTGAATTATTTGCTTTATGGCATTGTAGATTAGGTCATCCTGGTCTTAGATTGATAAGAAATATAGTTAACAACTCACAAGGTCATGGCATTAATGTTAAAAATTTCCTGAATCATGAAGATTTTGTGTGCCATGTATGTGCCACCGGGAAATTAATAACAAAAATCTCTGTTATGAAAGTGCAACATGAAATCCCTGCATTCCTGGAACGCATTCAAGAGGATATTTGCGACCCGATTCAGCCCTTGACAGGGCCGTTTTCGATCATTTATGGTGCTCATTGATGCTTCCTGGAAATGGTCGCATACATGTTTGCTGTCAACAAGGAATCATGCATTCGCAAAAGCTGATCTCGCAGATCACCAGAATTAAGAATGTTTTCCCGATCATCGCGTGAAGTCCATTCGAATGGACAATGCCGGTAATTTACTTCCAAGGCATTTGATGATTATTGCACAAAGAATCGAATAACTATTGAGCACTCTGCATCGCATGTCCATACGCCAAAATGGACTAGTGAAGCACTAATAAAGAGGATTAAGTTCATTGCCGGACCGCTCTTGCAGAGTTGTAACTTGCCCAACAATTGTTGGGGACACGCAGATCTGCCGCACGCAAAGACTCATCAATTATAGACCATCGGCCTACAACATCCATTCAACCATGCAGACTAGTGCATTGGGTCATCTGAAGAATTGAATGTATGGTATATGTACCTATATCACCCCCACAAAGAAATCGAAGGGCCCTCTCCGCAAGTCCGATATACGTTGGTTATGAGAATGCATCCATAATCGTATTTGGAACCCATGATGAGGATTTGAATCTGACCGATTCGATTGCATCTTTGGCGAGGATCGTTTTCCGTCATTAGGGAGGAAATGAACCATTGGATGAAAAATGCCGGAAATCATAAGGCATCCCATTGGGATCCCGTCGTGACCCTCGCACTAATGAAGCAAATCGAGAAGTCACGAAGACAATTGATTTGCGAGAATTTAGCAAATGAACTGTCGATCATTTTTGTGATCTCAAGAGCGTGGTTAAGTCGCATATACCAGCAAGAAATGCACCGAGAGGGTGGAAATACCAAAGAAAGCGAAGGTATCCTCGTCTGTTCAGAGGCCTCATAGAAAAAGAACAGAAATCGGCTTCTCAAACCCAAAGTACCGGAGACGTCTGGGAAAAGCGGGCAAGAGGACTTACCACGACCAATCACAAAAGTGCCCCAAAGCAAGAAGGGGAGCAGTTGAGACTGGCACTTTGGAAAGAAGCACATGGAAAAGGCAATTCCAGATTATAATCTTCCATTGGAAGAAGCCGTCGGAAATAATGTGTGCGCACACATTGGCGGAGAAAAACTAAAGGAACTTGCTTCTAGAATGGGAAATAGCAATGAAGAGCAAGTAGAAGTGCATGAAGCACCCCATGATGAAATGGCCATAAATTTTGTAACAATAGGAGAATCTATGAATAGAGCAACAACCATTGCAAGGCTTGTTGTTCAAGGTTTCACTCAACGTCCTAGGGTTGATTATGAAGAAACCTATTCTCCGGTCATGGGAGGAATTACCTTTAGACATTTGATCTCAATGGCAGTCAACTTGAAGTTGAAAATGAAGCTAATGGATGTTGTCACAGCATACTTGTATGGAAACTTGGATTCGGAGATATACATGAAAGTACCAGAAGGTATTCCTATCCCGAACCAAGACAGAGCAAACAGAAACCTATACAGTGTGAAATTGGAGAAATCAACTGTATGGGCTGAAGCGATCGGGAAGAATGTGGTACAATCGCTTAAGTGACTTTCTTTGCAAGAAAGGCTACGAGCAATGAAGATTGTCCATGTGTGTTTATACAACGATCCCGAATGGATTTTGTATAATCTCCGTCTATGTAGATGACTTGAACATCATTGGGACGGATGAAGAAATTGAAGAAGCATGCACATACTTGAAGTCTGAATTTGAAATGAAAGACTTGGGTAAAACCAAGTTTTGTTTAGGCTTGCAGCTTGAACATGTCCAAGGCGGAATCTTGGTACACCAATCTTCCTACACGCAGAAAGTGTTGGAGAAATTTGGTTTTGAAAAGGCATACCCCGCAAAGACCCCAATGGTCGGAAGGTCACTCCAAGCAGACCTAGACCCGTGCAGGCCTAAAGAAGAGGGGAGGAAGTCACTGGAGCGGAATTCCCATACTTGAGTGCAATTGGAGCGCTCATGTACCTTCTTGCGAATAGCACTAGGCCGGACATTGCGTTCGCCGTGAATTTGCTAGCGCCATGCAGTCTGCGAGAACCCACCAAAAGGCATTGGAAAGGGGTGAAGGACATCTTCCGTTACCTTCAAGGAAGCAAAGACCTTGGCTTGTTTTACTGAAGAAACAATGAATTGAATTTGGTTGGCTATGCCGATCTTTGAGTACCTATCGGACCGCATAATGGCAAGTCACAAAGCTGGGTATGTTTTCCTTTGCGGTGGAACGACAATTTCGTGGAAGTCATCTAAGCGGACTCTTGTCTCAACGTCGACAAACCACTCGTAAATAATTGCCTTGTATGAAGCATCTCGAGAATGTGCATGGCTTCAAGAATGGTTCATCACATCCGTAAGTCATGTGGTTTGAACATGGAACAAACCCCACCATTATCTATGAAGATAATGCAGCTTGTGTTGCTCAAGTGCAAATGGGATATGTGAAAAGCAATCTTCTGAAGCACATCAACCCCAAGTTCTTTTATGCCCATGAAATGCATAAGATGAACGAGATAAAGATACTGCATACTAAGTCGTGTGAAAATCTCGCAGATTTATTCACTAAATCACTCCCGGCATCTTCCTTTGAAAGATGTGTTAGAAGAATCGGGATGATGAGGCTTAGAGAAGTGCAGATTTCAGGGGGAGAATTTTCACATACTCCTACATAAATCTCAAACATGAAGATTGAGTACCCAACGTGAATCTTGAAGATTAACATTGAAGTTTGGGTGGATTGTACTCTTTTCCTTAAGTAAGTTTTTCATTGAAGTTTTCTTACATAAGGTTTTTGATGAGGCAATCCGTGCAACACAGCAAGCGTGTGCTATGTACTCTTTCTCCAATTATTTTTCCCACTGGGTTTTTATGGAGTTTTAATGAGGCATATGCATCTCGCAGTGAAGAGTCCAAGGGGGAGTGTTAGGAAACGGATTCGTATCCGATATGGACTCTTCCTTATCTCTAAGCAGAACCGCTATATATAGGAGGCAGGGAGTCACCCCATTGTACACAAGCATACAGAATAATAAAGCAGGCCTGGTTCCTCCTCATATTGTGTCTCTCTTTCTCCCTGTCTATTCTCCACATTCAATCTATTAGGCAACCCCGGACTATTCGATAGCGAGGTTGTCTAACAAATACCTTCCAAATACACCACCTGATGGCGAGCTTCCTTCAGCTCACTGACTGCCTGGCGGTGATACCTATCCGAGGCATTAAAGGACTCTACGAGAATGCGGAGATTCTCGTCTTGGATGTTGGTAGGATATGCATAAATGGTCTCCCCACCTTGTGTGCGTGAAGGAAAAATGCGGTAGGTGACACCAAGCTCAGGAAGGGTGTGACAAAGACGAACGATGGCCACATAAGAGGCCTCGTTCATAGCAATAGGAATGGATGAGCCAAAACCATCGAAGGAATGTTCTCCTTCATCAAAGATGGTTCGTGCTGGAATGTACACTCATGCAGCGCACTCGATGGTCGCCTGACTGAGAGGGTCTTGGAACACAACATATTGGGGATTGTCTTCAACACGAGCGTATTGCATTGTGAGGGCAGGGATTCCCATCGTACTGGTACACTCTTGTTGGGTGTAGGGATGGCAATCGGGTGGGTACCTCCGAGTACAACTGTCTCAGACCTAAACCCGAAACCCAAACTCGTGCCGCCCATCCGAACCCACTAAGCTTACCGGGTACAGATCTGTGCCCACGCCCAAACCCGATGACTACCCGATACCCAATGGGTACCCATACCCGTCACGGTTGTGTTCATAGTTTATTCAATAAAGGGCTCAAATAATTCATATATTATCTCAATTTAATGATAAATATATAATTAAATGCCACTATAAAAATAGAAGTTCAAGCAATAAAATGATCTTCATATTTTATTTTAAAAATTAGTGAATGACTGAGGGTTAGCGTTTTATTTTTTTAATTTATATATTATAAAACTGGACCCACGTGTCATAGGATACCCATCGGGTACCCATGGGTACAAATTGGCACCCATACCCATCCCATGGTCTTATCGGGTACCTGTTGGGGATTGAATAGCATCTATAAGTACTATAATACCCCGGCAGCATGTTTCGACTGACCATGTGTACCCTCGGATGATGTTCTCGAGGAAGACCCGTGCATGATCGGGCTGGCTGGTTCGCCCGATCGGACTAGACTCATTGCTCGGCCATGAGCATCCATGTTCACGGAATGAGCATATATGCCTAGCCATGACCAAATATGTTCGGCTAAAACTCGCCCACAAATGGCATGGTCGAAAGGTCGTGTTAGGCCCGTAACGTCCGAGTAGCGCTAATTACGCCACGATCTGGATCCGTTACACCCACGACACGACAGGAACGTGGCTGGAATCAACGCTTCGGTTATGACCACGGTTAATGTAGTCAGTTGCATGTTATTCGGCTGCGATTATGAGATATATTCTTGTAAGTTATAAATACCCCCTAGGTATAGAGAGAGAGAGATGAGTATCGAGAATAGGCACGCATACGAAAAAACAGGGCAAAGCATTGTTCTGTGATCCGAACGCGAGCAAACACAAAGCAATAACAACGCCACTGGAGTAGGATTATTATCTCCACTACGAGAGGCTCGAACCAGGATAAACCCATTGTGTCCATTCTTCCAAGTATCCTAAGATCATTAAGCATTCTTCAGAAGTAAACCCTTCACTGAAAAAGGGGCTTATGTTGATCCCTCATTCAATAAGTAAGCTCGGCGGTGGCCTGTTCCCTAATCGTTGACAGTACCCAAACCCAAAAATCCATAGGTATAAAGAGCTACCCGTAACCGTCCTTATCGGATCAGGTACCCATGGGTACCCAAACCTATGGGTAAAGCTGACATCCCTAGGTGGGTGGACTCGTACCAAGGTGTGTACCCGCCCATCTACACATTTAATAGGGAAAAATTAGTATTACAATTCAGATAGTAGGGAAGAAAAAGAGCTACAGATAAGGAAAGACTAGTAAATATACTAAATTTCTGTTTCAGTTCTAGATTTATTTAGTTCAACTACTAAGTCCTTAACCTATGACCATGCTAACTAAGGTCTTCATACAGTCAGTATGGCTCTAATACTAACGCTGTGAGAACCCTCCCTTCTGGCTTTGAATACCGAGAAGGTTCCATGTGTACAAAGTACTAGTCCTATGATCAATGGCTAGTACGCACATTCACAATATTGCTATCACATCCATACACAATATATTACATATGACAGCGGAAGTAATTATACAGTGTGGCCTTCAAGGGCCAATCAGAGTGCAGTGAAAAAATATACATAAATCTAGTAGTATGCACGTATAATCCCTCAGGCAATTGACAAGGATATACCCTAGAGAAATTCGGCAGCAAGGTCCCCGTATTATGCAGAATATAAGGCGTTGTTGGGGTTCTCTAGTTCTTCACCTACTAGATATCAACAATAGCAAGGTTGAGTATATTTTGTACTCAGCAAAACTTGTAGTGTTTATAAAGTTATAAGTATATGCAGGCTATGTAAAGGAAGGCTAACATGTTTATTTGCATAAAGTGAAATTGATTATAAATAACAGATAGTAGATTGCAAGCGGAATTTGTAAAGGCAGCTTTGATTATTATGTAAATAACAAGTAGAATAGCATTATAGATACTAACTCACAATTCTCTATGAATGTGAGTAATACTTCGCCCATTGCCATTCCTTGGCAATAAATTTGAAACAAGACTTTTCCAAGAAATATTTCCAATTTAACCCTTTTTAAAAATATTGAAACCATCTAACTAGTGTCAGTGTACCAAGTCTCGCATGACCGTGGGCACGGTTTTTCCAAAAGTTCTATGCTCTATAGAGGTGCATATCTTTACCCACAAGATATGACCATCATCATTTTACCGCTATTTTCACGCTTTCTTTGGAGTGTGGCTAGGAGGTCGTGAAGAAAACCTTTATATTACCTAGCCTAACTTTGCACCAGCCTAGTGACGATAAACCCTTGCTATGGCGATAGAAGATATTTATACAATCGATGTACGACTAATGATTATACACCCTATTGTCCCACTTTTCTCCATAGTAAGGCGTACACCGTTGTATCAGCAAATGTTATTCCCAACACCTCGGTGTGAGCGCTCCTCCAAGTAGTCCATCTCAGAAAACCTATACTACTTCGGCATTCCAATTTGCAAAGTTAAACTAGATAACTTAATTGTTTTAAGGCCATCCTATACTAGCACTTGCAGTTTTATTGATTATCTTGGATTATACAACACTACGTTCGGTCCTTAATCTGACCCGGACAAGAACACTCCCCCCTACTCTACGTGCAAGTCTCATGCACATCCGACTATTGCTATAACTCGCATTCGTCAAATCATAGTTTTATTTTTATTTTTACCAAAATACCAATAATCACATTTCTCAACATGTCCAAAATTTATATTCATAACGAATAGCATATCCAACCATCTATTATCGATCCCATTTCTAAAGCATAACTAAGCATATGCATATATGTATACTCGATTATACCCAATTGACATTACATATTGCCTAACCTTATCCTAGAGTTACAAAAGTTGTCTTGTCAACATTCAAGGGAGTTTCACGAAATATGGGTTACATCTACCAATACCACAACATAACAACTTTACTAAAAGTAAACGAATGCATATATAGATTTGATGAAAACAATATAAACTCAGTGAAATAATGGGATTAATATGATCAAAGGGGTGCTTGCCTTACTTAGAGTATTTAGAAGCGGAGTCAAGGTCAGCAACTACGGTCTATACAACGTCAGTATCTACATGAAACATAAAGCAGCAATAAGAAGCAAATGAAACAACCACATCAACTCAACTTACCAAGACTCAGAAGATGGTCTCACAAGTTTTAAGTCAAATGTAATTAAGTTATGTTTGTTCGAGTCCTTGAATTTGAAAACATCTAAAATAAAGATAATCCTTCACTCAAGCAAATAATACGTCCGAAATAAAGATGGTCCTTTAACCAACAGAGGGTGTTGACCTTTGGGACAAATTAAAGTTGGTTCTACTGAATTTTGAAACTTACTTGCAACTATAAATAAATTTTACTTACATGCATTAAAAGCTAACCTATCAATGCATCTCAATCAAACTAAGTTCAATTTTAAATCTTTTTGTAGAAATTAAAGTCTTAAGACATTTCAAATTTTTCAAAATTTGTTCCATAAGTTCTGGTGTTCAATTGTAGCAAATTTTAAAGTTGTGCATATTTTAAGTTTTATTTAAATTTGAAATTTAATTTGGAATAGAGATCAAAATTTAAATGTTTTTAGATATTTAAGAAGCCGCTGATTTTAGAAGAATTTAGAAACTAGTTTGGTCTAATTTGGATTTGAAATGCAAAAGATATAAAGGATTGAATGGGCTCGGTTTTGGAAAATTACAGAAACATAGGAAATATGCTTTCCAAATAGGAAAGCGCCTTTCCATATTTTTCGTATTTTCCTGCCTCTATGCCCGGGACTGACAAAGTGGTCCCACGAGGCAGTGAGCTGGCTCGCGTGTAAGAGAGAGGAGGCTAACCACGGGGTCCCACCCATCGGCGAGCCAAAAAAGGTGGCTCGGGTGGTGGTCGCTCGTGGTGAGGGAGGGGTAGAGCCAACCAGACGTGTGCCCAAGGAGCACCAGAGGTGCAAAACACTCGAGGCACCCACCGGCAGCAGCGAAGCAACTGGAAGGGTAGGAGAGGAGTGGCCATCCTCAAGGAGGAGGGGGATGAGCACTAGGAAGCTCCAGGGGTTTTCATATTCCCACCTTGCCAAGACGAAGGGTGGATGATAGGTGCTGGCAATGTGCAGCCATAGTGGAGGAAGGAGTAAGGTGCGGTGGCACAACGTTGGTGGGGGTTGAAATTAACCTAGGGGAAATATTCAGTAGGTGTTCAAGGTGTTGAATCTCAATGGAATTGGAAAATGGATCACTGAGAGAGATGCATTCAAAGCTTGCATTGGTTTTGATTGGGCGGCAATGGGGTGTTGGTAGCGCTTGGAGCTTGGACAGGAGGTAGAGGAGTAAGTTGGGGGTGTAGGGAGCAAAGGGGAGGTTTGGCCGGCCTTTTATAGGCGGTGAGGAGAGGGATCTCGGCGCTCGCCTTAATGGCCAAGGATGGTTGGCACGCGATTTTGGCTGTCGCCTAGGGGAGCGACAGAGCAGCGTGCACAACGTGACCAATGCACATGGTGCGGCGCAATGCCATGCTTAGCGCGTGCACGATGTGCTCAAGCGCAAGGCCGAGCGGCCAGGGACGTGGCGGAGTGCACATGTGTCACGCGGCGCTAGCTCACATAGCAGATAAGGCGGGGCCCACGACAACACTTGACTCTACCAGCGCATGGCGAGAGTGTAAGCACAGGCGAGCGGGACCGGTGTGGCAGCGGCGATGTAGGCAATAGTGTGCACTCAGGGGAGCAGGGGCCCATGACGAGGCTCATCACTGCCAAGTGCAGAGGGGGTGTGGGCGTGGCGAGACCCGCTCGGTGTGGCGTGGGGCGTGGCGCAATGTGGAAGAGCATGGTGCGGATGCGCATTGCATGAGGCCGAGTCGGGTGGAGCGCGCCTAGCGCGTCACCGCGCTGACAAGAGAGCTCAAGCAAGGGGGCACATGCAGTGAGGGCAGAGTGCAGGGCTAAAGGGGGTTGCCAGGTGGGCCAGGCAGCAGGAGGGGACCACACGTTTGTGAGAACAAGTAGGATTTTGGGAAATTCATACTTTAATTTTTGGATAGCAAGCTAACCTGATTTAATTGAGCTAGGGGAAGGGGTTGAAAATTTTTGTGAGCGGTCTTGAGGAGGTATTTTAGATGAATATCAAATACCTAAAATTTATATTAATTCTGACATTGCCTCTGGTCCAATTAGATATCACTGTTTTTGATTTTTTTAGAGGTACCAAATCATTTCAGATTAAGATTTAATTTAGATTAAGATTTTCATTTCACTTTACCTTGCTATTTTGGGGCTGTTACATCCGTCATGACTCATGGGGAACTCGGTTCTGAGAGCGGTGATGAGTCGCTCAAGGAGCTGAGGTGACGAACCCGTCAAGACAATATCATCGACGTAGAGGAGTAGAAAGGCCGTACCCAACGTCCTATGGAGAATAAAAAGAGAAGTGTCGGACTTCGAGCAGATGAATCCGATTGTCTCAATATGTATCGGTACGAGGCAGGGAGCTTTTTTTAGACCGTAGAGAGATCCATTTAAACGGCAAACATGATTTGGCCGCGAGAAATCAATGAACCCGATAGTCTAGCGACATAACACCACCTCAGAGAGATTCCCATGCAAGAATGAATTTTTTTTTGAAAGGAAGGCAGGAGCTCTGCCGATTCAATTAAGGAAGTGAAAGGTCCAGACAATCCACGGTAGAGAAGCAGAGCAACACAAAAGGCAAAAACAGCAAGGTTGGACAAACGAGGGAAAACAAGCACCAGGAGAAACCCCCCTCCCCTCCCCAACAACACTATCAACAACTAACAACGGCGACTACTCAGGAGCGGAATCCGTCATTGCCAGGTGGAAGCTAGATAAATCTTGAAGGATGAGCTGAACGACGGACGACACCGGAGAGTACCGGCTGTTGAAAATTCGAGCGTTGCGCTCTTTCCAAATGTTCCAAAAGGCGAAGATCAGGATCCCGTCGAGACGCTTGGTTGAAACATTGGGAATTGCATCATGACTGGAAATCCACCCCTTGTTCTTGTGAGAATACTCGCAAAACCAGCACGTACGCCTTATAGCGCTCAAATGAACCATCTGGTTTCAATTTATGCTGGAAAATCCACTTCCCAAAAACGATGTTTCCATTGGAAGGGGGAGGCACAAGATCCCATGTATATGATTGCGCAAGAGAGTTTCATACTCTAGCAGCTACGCACGGTATACACATTCGTTTCTCCTGTCTGTACACCTCTCAACACAACGGCAAAGCCGAACGTATCATGTGCACCATCAATGACATAGTTCGCACTCTTCTCTTCCAGGCTAGCTAGCATGCCACCTCCATTTTGGGTCGAAGCCTTACACACCATAACTTATCTCCTCAACAGAACTCCCCACCAAAACAATTTCGGAACCATCCAAGAAAGAATTGTAGTAGGCCACACTTCGTGCCTCCTTTTACTCATGTATATATATAGCACATATAAAAGGTTACACAGGGAATTACATGCAATACCTATCCTTGTAATTATGGTTAGACTGGATTACATGACACGAGCAGTTAAAGCAGAAATATTAGTCACTCTTTTGGCATAGTAACTGCCATCGGTTTATCCAATATCTTAAGGACAGTACTCTTACAAAACTTGATCTTAGTGAGTAAGTGATGTTGTTGTACAGCAGGAACACATGATGAAAGAAACACAAGCTACTGCAAGCTCTGGAATACAGCCGACGAAATGCATTTGGAAAAGGATTTTGGCTGTGGCCTAGAATTTAGGGAGAGATCTTTCTACATGCAATGATGCAAACCAGATTGGCAGTCAGTGTTGCTACAAAACTTCTATACCCGACATCGTTATGAAAGTGCAATAAACCTGAGTGATTTACAAAATACGGTACTCTAAAACTCGGCTGTCTGTGTAATCAACCATTTTGGTAAACACTTGCAGTGATCCTCCTTTTCCAATGACAATACATGAGCATGCATCTCCTTTTCCAATGACAATACATGAGCATGCATCTCGAACTGGCTCCAACTCTGGTAAGATTACGGTATGCATCCCCGCCTTGCAGAAGTAGCTCCTATGGCGTGGTCATATGTGCATCGTTTCACATTTTAACAGTACAAGTTTCTGAAGCTTAAAGATGATGCAGTATCAAATTCCAAATTTCTCATCAGGAGTCTCTTTTCGGAGATGGGACTGTAGGCCCTGGCGGGCGAGCCAAAGCTGTAGGCCCGGGCGGGCGAGCCAAATCTAAGTTTTGCATCTCACTTGCAAGCAGCGCCCTTCTTTCTTTCAAAAAGTTGAGCCGGCTTGTCAGCTTAGCTAATGCAGATGGAGGTGCAGCCCCAGATTCCTGAAACAATAACGGGCACATATAGTGGCATAACTTCAGTCCAATAAAGTAGCAGTAACAACTTCATTCCAGTAAAGTGGCAGTAGCAACGACAACTTATCTTAAAGAAAGGCAAAGAAAACGGGGTTTATGGTGACCAAAAAGAGCATAATCTATGTCCGTTAAGGCATACATTGACTACCTCTGTTTTAGTACTTGAATAGGCATTAGATCCTTGAAGCCTGCTTAGTAGTGGGCTATTTGAGTATTGTCTCTGTGCAAAGTTCCATCTCGATGTAAGTGATCCTTCTTGGCTATCCTTCATAATCTCACCCTTAGAAGATAACATTCTTTGAGCCCTTTGGCTGATGTTGCCTGGCTGCTCATTAGATGTGACACCTACGCAAAACAAAAGATTTTGAACTACTAAGATAGCTGTTTCAACTTTTGCTTCTTTGGATACCATTATTCTAATGAATATCAAGAAGTATATTTATCAATATCAACCTGAAATTGTATTGTGTTGAGTACTCAGTTGCAGCTTCTGGTGAGCTGGCTTGTCTGTTGAAGGTGAATGCTGTGTGGTTTGCTTCCTTGGTTTCTCAATATCTGCCTGAATTGAGCCATTTTTTATTGGATAATGGAACTGAGCAAAGGAAGAACTTAAAGCACACCGAGAATTTGTTTTGTTCTCATCGTTAACTTCATTGAGCTGGATCCTATGCTACTTAATCTATTAGTAGTTTTCTTTGGTAGTCTACAGCATTGAAATATGTGAGATAATGGTGTACTTGTGACTGCACACCTCAAATTCTTTAGGGCCTTATCGTATATCTGGACATATCTAACTCACGTAATTAACTCGCTTATACAGTTTCATCAGCATACGTTATGTTTTCCAATTCCAGAGACTAGGAATAGCATAGAGCATTCAGAGAAAAGCAATAGCAGTCCCAGGCAGGCCTTTTCTGTCAAAGCGCATTTTACGGTCTTACCATGTCTGTAGCGGATACCATGTCAGGTACAGAATTGGGCCCAACAATTGATGATGCTTCGACTGAGGAGCTAAGCTCTGGAGAAAGGGCGGCACTTTGTTCATCTCTGGAGAAAGGAAACCCACTTTAATAAAACTCTTATTTTAATTATGTTCCTTTCCTTAACTTAGAATATTAACTAGACAGCAAAATACTACAAACAGTGAGAAAATACTACAAAATGCTCTGGCAAGAAAACCTTACTCGACAAACTTGTTTGTACTTAGAATTCGATTGTTGCATGATTCACATAACGAGGTGGAGCTCAGCTGGACCTGGCTGTTGAGTTGTCCACGAAGATCAGAAACCTTTTGCTTCAAGTTCAAAATATCAGCTTCAGCAGTAGCAACTTCCTCAAGATCAGCCTTAGTCTTTTATTAACAGAACAAAATTTTCAAACGGTGAAAAAGACTCGAGATTTAACTAAATAAACAGAGCTTATGAAGAGCACCTTGCTGTCTATTGTTGACAGGAAGGAAACCTGCCCTCTTCGCAAATTCATCAGCCCAGACTCCAGTGAGGCCCTCAAATTTCTCTCCTGCTGCAGCTGATCTCGCAAATTTTCCACCTGTTGAATGCACAAACTATTCTTGTTGAACAGAGAAAATACACAACTTACTCTGACAAGCACACTGAAACACTTCCAGAAGCATGGAAGTACTATATAGTACCGACTTATAATTTCCTGTGTCAAATAAACGTCTAACAGGGAGGTTCTGGGACATCACACAGCAACTGAGAAAGGTAAAAGGATGGAAGGAGAGGATCCAGCTGTACGTTCTGATAGTGTCCTTGTTCCCAATGTGTAACAAATTATGCGGTCCAATGCGTGATGGCTAAATGGCTATAACAAAGTAGCATTTAAAGGTTTTAGTAGCATTATTCAATTTGGGCCACCATAGCCCGTAGAGTCTAGGCCATAGTACATCATAGTAACAAGAAAGATAACTATCCAGCATTACCATGATTGCAAGAAACGTGGACTTTATTTCAAAGAAGCAAGAAGTGGAAAGTGTTATGAATAGGACTTGTATTCAATATGAGGCCAAAGGCCACAATATATAGAGTACATGAGGAACTTATCTATAACAGACAATATATATCCTTCACACCCCCTCACAAATGCAAGGCGTATGCAATAGCATTGCATTTGGAAGGGATGAACTAAAATAGGGAAAATCCAAAGTCATAGTCCTGAAGTAGCCGTCGTAGCATGTAATTCTTGAAAAATCGAGCTGACGAAGAACAACCAATGAAGAACCGAGTCGGTGAAGAAAAGTCGACGAAGAAGCCAAATCAACGAACAAAAGTCGAAGGTAGAGCCGAGTCGACGAAGAAGAGCCGACGGTACGAGTCGACGAAGAAGAACCGACGAAGCCGACAAAACGAGTCGAGCCGAGGTAATAAGAGTTGACAGGATGAGCCGAGCCGAGGTAATAAGAGTTGACAGGATGAGCCGAGCCGATAAAAGAGCTGAGCGACGACAGAATCAAGATGCCAAAGACTTGGATGGACGCAACGGAACACTTAAGAAAATACTAAAAGAAATAATAGCCGCAACACTAAAAAGCAGTAGCCCGAAAGCAAGCCAGAGCCGATCCAAAGAGCCAAGAAGTCGGAGCCGAGAACTAGAGAAGATGGAGCCAAAAGCCGGAGTTTGGAGCCAAAAGCCACGGACCGGACGTGAAGTGAAACAAAGCACAAAACACAAGATCCCATAAGTCCGATTGGGACATGCTTCTCGGGCGGCTGATATCTTCTTCAGATTCAATCGGAGCCAAGCACGCAGAAGCTCGGGCGGCTGTTGGCCTTGGCGGCTGATCCGGTGGAGGATGCTTCTGGTAGTTGGCGACGAGCACCTTGGCGGTGGCCTGGCGGATGGCGTAACACTGGTTGAGGGCATCGACGGCGGAGGAGAAAGGGGAGAAGGCGGTGAGCTTGACGGCCTTGCCGAAACGGTCGAGTCGGCCGCAGACGGACCGCCGCGGCATCCACGCTCTGCCCGATCTCGTCGACGCCGTATGCGTGGAAAAGGCCATAGCCGGAGGCCGACTCGAAGAGCAGGTACAGCGCCATCTCGGCGGCGGCGGCGGCGGGTGGGCTTAGGGTTTTAGGAGGATTTGAGGGTGGCGGCGAGGACCGAGCCCGTGCAGACAAGACAGTAGAGGCCGATACAGGCGTCAGCGGCTCGGCGAACAGGCGACGAAGAGGCGGCCGTCGCAGAGGAGCGTCGGCAGACGGCAACCAAGAGGCGGCGCCGCGTCGGCAGACGAACTCCTCAGCGGCCAGATCTGGACAGCGTGAAGAAGATCCTTTGCTGGCCAAGAAAACGACGAGCGACGCATGGAGGAGTAGAGGCGAACAACAGCAAGATCACCAGCGAGACAAGATCGACGGGAGGAGTAGAGGCGACGAGAAAGCCGCCGAAAACCTAACCCTAAAACCTGGCTCTAATACCATGTTATGAATAGAACTTGTATTCAATATGAGGCCAAAAGCCACAATATATAGAGTACATAAGGAACTTATCTATAACAGACAATATCTTATCTATAACAGACAATATATCCTTAACAGAAAGCATGTGCATTGTCACTCCAATAGATGCTTCACAGTGGCCTCATGATTCAAATCATAGTCTGAGATTCTGAGTGACTATGACTCTTACATGGAGCTGTTTGTCAGCATGTGCAATTAGCATGTAGCGAGTTACTAAAACACATCTTTAGATATATGTAGTCAAATCAAGTTCACAAAAATCGATATAGCAAAAAAAAAAATGCGTTTTGAATTTTGATAAAATGAGGGGGGAAAATTGGATGCAGAATGAAGTTTGACCATCGAATTGAGACAGAACTTGGTAGCTTGGTTATTTTTGCTATGATCTAGGAGAGTGTCCTAAAACTACAAAACATGACTGTGAGGCAGAAGTATGAGCAGCAGGAAGATGATCTCTTTTTTTTGACAAAATGTAATCAAATTTTAAAAAGGAAAAATAGAAGGAACAATGAGTTGGATGCAATATTGCATGTTAGATTACCCTGGCATCTGAGCTAACAGCTCATCTGAAGGAATGACATGACCTAACCTTGACTAAAGTGCAGGGAGTCATTTGTTGACTCTAAAATGTAAAGACTCGTTCCTTAAAATTATTTGGGCTTCTTCATTGTGTCATATTGCTTGAGTTCAGATGTTTGGATAGTACTTGCGCCTATAACTGCTAGCAGAACAATCTTCTTCTTCTCCTTATTGCATAATTTCTTATGTTTTTCTATAGTTATTCCAAGTTTTCTTTCTTCTTGATGGTATAATGACCTCTCATGGAGATAAAGTGATTCAATAGTAAAATCTACCTAGGTGTCCTCTTTCTAGAATGAAAAAAAAATATCATACTTTAGTTTGAGCTCTTACTTCTTTTTCAAGTGCTAAACGGCGCTCATGTAATGATTCTTTTCGCCTTTCTAGGCTTGCCTCGAGGGTTGCATTTTCTTTGACCTGAAAAAGGCATACATCATCTCATATGGAAGAATTTAATGTTATACATTGTGTGATCCTAGGGGAAAAGGTTGTACCTCCTTTGAAATTTTAGATTGGAGATCAGTCTTGTTGTTCTCAAGCTTCTGAATAAGAGCCCTAGTTCAGAAGCCAGAATAAAAAACAACTCAAAAATATTAAGAGTGTAAATTGTAACAAATAATCTGTCGAGAGGTGCTTCTATGCTTTTCCTTTTAATACAAGTTGCACAAATCTTGAAGTAAACGAAGGGGTAAGTAATCCTCATCCACCATTTATCCATGCTTTAATATTTGTGCAACTTTAAAAAGGAAGAGCATAGAAGCACCTCTCCTATCTGTATTTTAAGATTTTTGAGTTTCCAACAGATTTTTAAATATTTTTAAACAGGTTAGTCGAAAATAACAGGCAAACCCCAAATGGTACGGCAAGTTCGAAGAAGGTATAAACTTTGCAGAAGCAGTTGGAAAATTCACCTATTAATTAATTATGCAATGGAAGAAACCAAAATTTTCAGGAGTGAACATGGAAAATCTGTTTGTATTTTCTATTTATGCACTTCACATAGACCTTTTTGCACCATCCACTACTCATCCTAAAAGTGAGGGAAGGGAAGTGGAAAAAATGTAAAAGGGGAAAAATGATAAACATTTTATAGCTAAAAGCCTAAAGGTTGTTTGTAGTTGTACCATAGTGGCATAGCCATCCCCTTCTTTAAATTATGGCGACGAAGATTACTTTGAGAAGTGAGACACATAGCAACAGATAAAAGAGTAATAATTATTATTTATTCACGTTGTTATCCCTACCAACAGTGAGTTACTCCCATTATTTTCGTTGGGTTATCATCAGAGGAGTCGTTATTGAGAAAGAAAAGAGAGAGAAAAGAGAGAAGGTAAAACAAGAATGTGGTGCTTTTAAGGGATATGTCTGCAACTCTTTCAATAAATAGCACATTCCAAGGTGCTTTACAGGATCATGTAGCAGGCTACTTACTCATCATCACTGCAACATTCAATCTCCTCAGTTGACAGGTCTTTTCTTGCCTGTAAATCAGGTGTACCAGTCAAACTATAAGATTATCCTAGTAGCATTGATATGCAGAATTATGCAAATAATGATCACACTTACTGATGTACGGCCCCATAAGGTCCTTCTGCTCTTGTTTGCTGAACTGCCTGATTTCTCCATAAATTTTGCTCTTGAAGATGATGAACGAGAATTTGATTTTGCTATATGATCAGTGGATGCATTTGATTCACATGATTCTTGTTTTGTGCGGGATGATTTGTTTCTCTCCATTTGAGAGGTATTTTCCACTTGTGGAACAGAACAAATTTGATCAATGTCTTCCCTTGATGCACCATGTTCTATTCTTGCCGCTTTCATAGGAGGTTGAACAGCCTGATCATTGTCATAACATGCAGTGCCTGAGATATTGTTTTTAGCCTTCAGAGCAAGATAAATTGTAAGTGCGACAAACAAGTTGCAAGAGCATTAAATCAGAGACAGAGAGCTATATTGAAGCACATGACGTAGTTATTCGAGGTCTCATGCAACATTATGGAGCAGTAAATCTATAGTCTTGTTCAATATCATATCCAGGACCATTGAACTACTGTGACCAACGTTTTTTCATGTAAGAATAAAATATGATCTTAAAGAAGATATTTGGAATATATAGTAATAAGTAGTCCCTGTGAAAGATTAGCACTTCAAGTTTAAACTACTTTGAAAACACTGATTCAAAAGCTGACATACTTTATCAGGGTGCACCTGATGAGTCCATGGGCTATCAGTTGAATACTACCTGGTTAATGAACATGCTCAGTGCATGATTTAGCTGCTCATGTTTTAAATATTGTGTAGTGGAAGCATAGCAGCAAAGTGTTGTTATAACAGATAGCGGTAATATAGCAGGCACAGCATGGTCAGGTATATTTGCAGAAGTATTAAGATAATTCATTAATTTCAAAGTAAAATAAGTTATTTTGTATTAGGATTACTTGTTATTGTGAATATGTCAAGTCTTACAGTAAGGATTCAAAATGGAAAATGACTAGAATATGCAACAAAATGAACTTATGAAAACCTGAAATGTATCTGTACTGAAGCACCACTACACACCGTAAGCTGTAGCAGACCACCGCTACACTGCAATTGTACAAAGAGATACAGCAGACGCTACCCCCTGTCCTTAGAGCAATTACTGCATGTTTTCAACATTTAACTAACATGTTCTATCATCGATATTATATATCAACTAGTTAGAGGCCCCCACATTGTTGCAATCTATATGTAGAAGTAAGGACTAAGGATGGGAGTTTCTTGCAAGTTTTTGCTTGGGAAGGAGTTTGTTTGGGGAAGGGTTTTTTTTGTGTTTCTTTTAGCACCTTTTTGTGGGAGGTGAGAGAGGCGGGGCTCAACAGGGTTAGCTCTTAGAGCGGTTCTTTTCAGGTTGTTTCTTTACAGTTTTGTGGCGGATGTGGGAGGGAAGGATAAACGAACAGTAGGAACAGACTCTATTTGATGGTAGACATCAATGTGTGTTGTACTGAGCTGAACACTAAATGGTGAAGTAGTCATTCTGTTTTGTGACATATGTCCTTGATTTTTCAGGGTCTCCAACACATAGTTACCAGATTTGTCGGGCTCGGATTCGCCGTTCGCGATTCACCACTTAGAAAAAGTTAAGTTCATTAAGGATATACCCCTTCAATTCGTAAACCCGAAATAGGGTTCGCGAACACTATAATTCTAATTCACGATAAAAAACATATAGTAAATAATAATAAACTCAATATAGGTATGCGTGGTAGCAACCACAGAAATCTCTACAGTTATCACATAAAACAAGTTAAAAAGAAAAAAAGAAGAGGGCCATGAACATTCCCTGGCCCAGCCCAACAACGCCACAGGCCACAAGACCTTACCCAACCTGCCTCCTCCAACTCCTCCCGCACAGCCGCCTGCCTCCTCCTCGACAACCACGATGCGACGGCGACTACGACCTAGTGGCGGCGGCTACGCGGCAACTATGACCTAGCAGCGGCAACTACGACCTAGCGGCGGTGGCGACTATCCAGCGGCCATGGCAACGAAGGTGCCAGCTTCCTTCCTCTTGCCATGCCGACCCCCCCCCCCCCTCCCCGCTCTGCCGTACCCGTACCCGTACCGGCAGCGAATCACATCGCCGGCGAGGCGAACCGCAAATCAGATCACGCGATCTGATTCGCGCTTCGCCGGGGTGTGCCGCGAATCCGGTAACTATGCTCCAACATACAACCTTGATCACTAAATTGTTCATAATATGTTAGTGAAAACAATGAAAGTAATTTTGACAAGAAAATCTAATATCATCATTTTTCAATTGGCCAATCTAGGCCCTTCTTATAAATATTACTGGTTTTCAATTTTGACCACACTCGTAAGCACTTATATTTAGGAGTGGAGAGAGTATAAGAAGCTAATCTATGTATTCCTAAAGGAAGACAAGGATCACTTATAATGCAAATTCAGTAGTTAAAAACTGAAATAAACAAAGAATAGCACGATAAAGCAACGGGCAGATCATAAGAGGCTACAAAAGGAAACTTGCTCCTTCTGTAATAAACTTTCTTGTTTTCAATATAAGCAGGGCTATCCTTTGTTTAAAAAGAAAAGGAATTATGCTCCTTGCAGGACCTTTCGGCACCAGCAAGAAGAGTGCCTAATCTATAATGTTGGAAATCGATACAATGATTAGTTGAAGTACCTTGTCATATGTGACACAAATCCTTGTATTGCCGTCACGTTCACTGCTGCCAGAAGAGTGATCAGTATTACCATCCAAGTCTTCTTCAATGTCATCTTCACCAGAATCATAAGAACCATCCTCTTCATGGATGTCATTATCTGTGGAATATTCTTTGTCAACATCACCGTCATCAGACTCAGTATAAGCGTCTGAAGAACAGGAACCTTCTTCCAAGTCCTATGTAGGTAACTGTTGAATTAGAATTCAATGCAGTATAACTTCAAACGAATGATGACTACAGAAAAAGGAACATGGCAAGGAAAAAAGTGGGTACATCAAATATCTGATCATATTCCTCAAGCATAATAATAACAATAGCTTGAGCATGGTTGGCGGCAGCAGCAGCTTGAAGCAGCTGGAATGAACCATCCCCAGCCATACTAAAGTCGTTATCAAATTCACATTCACCAAGAAGTAGAGGTCGAAGAAGGAGCGGTGCCATGCAAGCCGCCAAAGCAGATTGAGACATCCTATTCACAGCTTTGTGCGATCCAACAATCTGCATCATCTTAAGAATCCTAAAAGAAAACCGATGAGTTTGGTGCCCATTGACGGAATTGATGCTATTAATGTGAGAATTTTTACCATCCTTGTGAGGTACCAAAATTTACATTGAACTAGTACCAAGAGGTACCAAAAATTGATACCTCCACCCTCTAATTTTTTAGTACCTCCGGGTACTATCTCAATGTAAATTTTGGTACCTCTCAGGGATATTAAAAAGTTTCTATTAATGTTGTACAGGCAAAATCTAACGCATGATCAGATCATTATAAGGATGTAAAGGAACGAGGACAGGTTCTTCAAGGATGACAATCCCAGCCACAACACCATGAGGATTTTCAGTATACAGTATGGGGTGTTAAGAAATTTGAACAAAAGCATCTGGGATAGATACCTCTGCAATAATTGTCGATTTGGTTCTGGGAAAACTTCATATACCACTCTATTCATAGCATCAAGTCTTCTTGTCTTGTCTTGTCCTGTACAATAACTTGTTTTTATGAGTTTGTAATTCTAAACATATCGGAATGTTGTTGATAAGGGCATATTTCGTGCAGATATTTTTGGTGGATACTTCATGGAAGATAGCAAATGGGATAACACATCAGTTTTTTTAGGTTCAGAAATGCAAGACTGCAATGAGTTTTGAGTAAATATACAAATTTCAAGTCAGTCTTACGGTAAGCTCCAACCAGGGCGGTGCAACACTGTGCAGGGACTGGAGACAATGGCATCTCTCGAAGAACATACTGTAGCAAATGAAAACAAAACAAATGTTAGTGAAAAGAATATCATCACAGTTTGTTCCTCTTGTGACATCATAGTCAGCGCTTGCCAAATAAATACCTTAATACAGTCACCAATGACATGTGCATCCTCTTCTGGGGAGAACTCGTTCTTTCCTATAAAATCACATTAAAGATGTTGTTTTAAACATTATACATATGCCAAAGCTGGTGAATAACCCAGACAAATACAACTCTTGCAGGTTATCCTAAAATTACAACCCTCACAAAATATCTACGTGAAAATGTAACACAAAAGAAAACAGTAAGCATTTTATCAATTCGACTAGAAGTACACCCAATAGGCTCTTGGTAAAGCCCATGTGGCCATGTGACACTATCAAATGCCAAACATAGTTGTCTTAAATAAGAAAGGAAACAAGTTAGACCAAAAGAAATCACCCTTTTCATAATCCCGAACTCTGCGTTTGACTTCTTCAACATCAGCAGACTGACGGAGGATTCCTTCTACCTTGACACCTACAAACATAGTAATTTTCCGCTCATTACTGAACTGCAAGATTTGTAAATGTAATGCTTCTACTAGGTTGTTATTCAATGCTCACCAGGATAGTATGAACATATATTAAATGCTAAACGCAAAATCAGTCAAGATTATGTACTGATTAATTACAGTAAGGAAAAAAAACACTTACCATAATCTTCAATGAACCTCAAGGCCTTCTCCAGGAAAGATGGACTGCCATCAGCGTCTACAAGTGCAAACTCTGCTGGCCTCCCAATAACAGATTTATCCTCCGCTGCAATGGGAAGAATAGAATTTTCTTAACAGACATAAGGATAACATCCCTCCACCAACACAAGCACAAAAAATAAACCTACTCAGATACACAGAATGCAGCTTTTTTCGAGACGACAGATTTAATGCAACTACACTAATGGACAATAGAATAACCTCCAAGTACATTCACTAAGTGATAGCCCATGTCCCCATCGAGTGCATGTGTATAAGCTTATGCTAGTGTCCTATAAAAACTTTAATTCCTTGGTACATTTAAAAAAAAAGGCACGAAGTTGCATCAAACTGGAATTTGTCCTACAAAAGTCATTTTTAGTGCTCCACAGAATTTCTAAATTATCAACACATTTACGACATGAACAATGAAGTTCATTGAACATCAAACTGGAAGTCTAGAACAGAGTTTTGCCACATTTTACTAGATATTCGAAATGAAAATGACAAACTGGTACAGTTTCATTGAACAATAAGTCTGAAAAATTGAAGTAAAGAATTTGATATATGCACAAAAATTGTGACTTCTATTGTTTATAATGAAAGCTGTGCTTTCTTAGGGCTAGAAAACTAAGACTTGTAGGTAAATACAAGAGCTCCATACTTGCAACTTCTGAGACATGATGTAAGGATCGGCAAGATAATGTAGCATCTCAACTGGTGAGCAACTGACGAAATTTAGATTGTCTCCACCTATGTTAACTGCTTTATCTATCTGGATTGTTTAGGGGTTTTTCTCCTTTCTTCTCTTTCTTCTTTATTGCTACCTCTGTATTCCTATTATTAATTACTAAATCAATATATTTTCAGTAGGGTCCTCCCCTACTGTTTCCCGTAAAAAAAAAGAACTGGCAAAAGTTAACATACTTACACTGTTCAACTGGAGCTTCAGCAGGTTCTGTTATGTCAGTGCTGAATATTGGATTTTGCCCCACTGTATTTGCTACACTGGGTGCCTGTGCCAAAGCATTCTCTAATGCAGTTCTCCACTCATTGAGCTCTTCTGTAGTTTCTGCCTGCTTGGTGAAAAATCATACCATTAAATTCCTAAGTAATACCACACAGGTATGATACTTGTTTTACGTACTAATGGACCAAACGCCCCTCCCCAACCAAAGCCAGCGTTGCCGCCCTCCGATCCCACAGGCGCACTGTTGCCCCACTATTCACCTCTCATGGCCAGCAGTACACAATCACTACAGATTGGCAACCCTCCCACTGGAAACACAAAGAACAGTATCCCAGAAATTGTACAAGGTGCGCAACCAACCTTCAGAGTAAAAGTACGTCCGTCACGACCATCAGGAAATAACACTGTTAAAAATTTCCTGTCTTCTTTGACTACAACACTGAAATATTGCTCAAGATTATACGCTTATCCGATAATATTGAAGGAACTTTTGCCTTTCAGCAAAATTCAATTATTAATGCATACCTTCCGGAGTTATTCAGGTCGATTCCACCAAGTGTAACAATTGGTTCACTTCCTCTGGCAGGTGCATTCTAAAAGTAAAGCAGAAAGTGGGAGCAATTATCATGTTTATAGATAACACAATATGTTTATTTTGCATAAATTACCAAGCCAATTTTCATAAAATTTCACCAACAATGCTAAAGGAATTATGCTTCAGTAGTTGCACTCGTGGCTGTAGTCTTGTTACCCTTTCTACCCTCTTGAAAATGTTTGCACTGACAGTCAAAAGTAGCCTTACTACTTGCCTCCTGTCACTTTTGATCTCTAACTAATGGTACGAAAAAATAACTACTACACCTCACATTCAGGCTCAATCAGTAAATTGTGTAGGTATCGATACTTGTCTTATGAGTTATGACCTAGACCTCAGCACAAGGACGATAATTTGTTGGGGTATCTGAGCAATAAGATGCTATTAGCTGATATAACGTGCCTTTCAAGCCTTTACTTGGTGCCAACTCAGGTGCTCCTATGAGTACCATGCCTTTCAAGCCTTTACTTGGTACTAACTCAGGTGCTCTTATGAGCATTTTAATTATGCTCCGACTTAATCTCAGAAAGTAGATAGGATAACAAGGTATACAAACTGATTAAGCCTATGTAGATTCAATTTCTTTGTTGGAAACATTTTGGTAAGGACTTAAGGTTGTATGTAAAGTTTCTCCTAGTTGGATTCATGTACTCCCTCAAAATGAATTTGTAGAAATTCTACTACATTACAGAAGGCTCAAACAGTTGAAAGTGCTAATTGCTAGCTTCCCTAGGACCGCTGGCATTCTAGCCTCCTATGTGCCATGACTGAGTGGATGGTATTGCTGATCAGATGGTATAGATAGCAAGTTGTCAAATTCTCATTGAAAGGTGCATTCTCATCTAGGGTCCTCTTTCTGAATAAAATTACAAGTATATTGGGATATCTATAAATGGTATTTTATAAGATAAAAAAGAGTTAGTATGCTTGGCACAATGCTTTTTTACTATCTCATTCTGCATATCATTAAGTGAACATTTTTTTATATGTTTTTTTAGTAAAACCAGGCAAATATTTGGATATCTATAAATGGTGTTTTATAAGATAAAAAAAGAGTTAGTATGCTTGGCACAATGCTTTTTTACTATCCCATTCTGCATATCATTAAGTGAACATTTTTTATAAGTTTTTTTAATAAAACCAGGAAAACAGGCAGCGTCTGTGGGAACGAGGCAAAGGGTACATCCATACCCAGAAGACCCAAAATACAGAAACCAGGAAAGCTGGCAGACACTACCTCCGGCCATCACAAGGCAATGAATAGTAAGGTCACACAACTAAGACTAACAAAAACAAGCTGTCTAAGCAGTAGCTCAGGTGTGATATTGCTATGGAGATTTGGGAGTGTATCTGCTAGAAGAATCAGATATCCTGATGAGCAGTCAATAGCAGTTTAGCATTGCTAAAGCTTCTTTAATTTAAAATATAAATTGTGCATACCTTACAGTGCTCTCTATTACAATAAAATCTGTTTAGCTCGAACATCAAAGTAAGTCACAGCAGTTTTACGAGTGACTAGCTGATGCAAAGAAACACAGCAAAGTACAGCTATCCTACAATACAGTATAATTAAAGAAAAAAGGAACATATATAGAAGGAACTACTGCAATATGTCTTACGGGATCACTTCTGAAGAACACTAATGACGTCCTTGTAAGGATAAACCAGCGCTTTTTCCATGTTGTCCAACCAATCCCTGCTACTTATCACATTTAATGAAACATGAAGAATAGTGTATCTACAATATGTAGAATTTTACACCAAATGTAAAAGTGATCAAATGTAAAAAAAATGATGGAGAAGGGTAACCAAGCTTCTACAAAATTGCACGTACAAAGGATGGAGTTAAAGGTAGAAAGATTCTGATCCAATTAATTAAACAGCAAACAATCCAATTAATTAAACTGCAAACAAAAGTTCCTAGCAAAATTTAGTAAAAATCATCAAGCACATTTGTTGGCTTGACTTTGTTCTACATTGGCTCACAGTTATAATGATTGTGAAGCACTTAGATAGCCTACAGACTTGGCATTTGATAAAAACATGTTTATGTTACTCTATGCCCAAACTTTTAAGAACATGATTTTATAGTGAAGCAAGCCCTATAATCCCTCCATGTTATCAGAGATAAACAAATATGGTATGTTGCTGGCTTTTTAGTATTCAGTAGAAGAGTGATCAAATGAACCACAGTCCGTTCCAACTTAATGAGTCATTCAAACTGATTATATATATTTTTTAAAAATACAATTAACTAACCTGGTTCATATCCTACCTACTAAATTATGATATAATAATAGAAGCTACGGTATAATTTATCATGATAGCAAAATCTCCATGGTAAATGGTATGATTGATATAAGGCATTGTCATAAATGCAGTCTCATGATAAGTTGATAACATGTTTTTCCGTTCTTCTGCGCTTGAAGCTCAATGATTAATGAACAGAGGAGGTTATGTTGGTCCTATTTAGCTCATTGGAAGGACAACATTCCAATTGCATAGAAATATGAAATGGAGGCTTTCTGACCTTACCAAAAGCATATGTTTTAGATGTAACAACTAATAAGTAAAGGAGAGGGAGAAAATTAAATATAGATTCTAGCCATGCTAAAACAGAATTTATGCTCCCCTCACACGTTATCAGGAAAACATACCTTTAGATGAAATCAGTAAATGTCCACTCTTAAGAACCTGCAGTAGAAAAAAAAAATGGCCATGAAAACTTCACTATACAGTAATGAAGGACAAAAGGAACAAAGTATACTTTTCTTTTGCCGCTGAACATAATTCTGAAATAAGACTTAAGATTTTGATTTTGCAATAGCAAGCTAACAACTCCCATTTTGATCATATGCTTATTGAAGCACAACTGAAACTTAAGTATAGTAAATCTGAACTTGCAATTATGCAAAGTGGCAACTATGCATAGCAGTGACACAGCTTATGCAAACATATACAGACTGACAGTCTGCTAATTAAGCTAAGAAGTCGACATTGTGTCAACCAGAGTATCACTTGCTCTAGGAAATAATAGGACATTGATAAGGTCATTTGGAGAACTGCATGACATAAACTTTGATTGCAAGAAGATCCCACAAACCTGGCAGTTAGGACAAGTAGTTGGTGGACTGTCACCATTTTCAGATGTGTTTGTGATCTGGAAGTTTGGGTCTCCCTCCCCACATCGGCAGACCCTGAACTGACCTGCATTCTCAGCAGGTTGCGAAGGTGATACCTATCAAAAGTATGAAACAAAGTGGAGTGATATTTAATTACTTAGCATAATACAACAGTGAAGTTATATAACGGGCCTGGTGGAACTTGAATTTAGCTAAAAAGTAAAGCAAAAGAGCAAGCCTTTACATGAGCAAATTTGTATGCACATAGTGTTAGATCCAGTTAATCATAAAGGGTTTTTAAGACAAGTGTTAGTTTCATGCTATTGAGAAAGGTGCTATGGGAGCAACTATATATTCATATCTATTGATGATTATCATTCCTCAATAAAATTTAGAAATCTCCCATATTCTTTTTCTTGTCCTTATTGCCTCCTCTTGTATTACATACCACACAAGCCACCTTAAAGAGAACATATGAAAGCTAGCCAAGTACTGTAATATCCAGTCACCTAACGGTATAATAGGATTCATTTTGTTTTATGGAACCCAAGCAACTTTTTTTATGTTTCTAAAAAGTCTGATGGCTCAAACAACGAAAGTACAGTGAGAATAAAAATTCAAATTTATACATTAGAAACACAGCAATAAAGAACCCAAAATAAACAGATCACAAAACAGCAAACCAGTAGCTAAAAGAGGGATGGTGGAGCTATAGTAACTCCTCAAGAGTCTGAAATACCGGTTCAAAAGCATTTGAAAATATATTAAGTCTTCTTTTTTTTTATTTGCAATTCAAAGCGTCATGAGCCATGGTTTATTCGTTCAGAATGCCTTTAGAGGGAATGCTTGTCATCTCTGTTTGTGCTACAATGAAAATTCACTCTTCATGCCTGAAGAAGTTGCTGTTACAGTATTGTCTGAAACTGGCATTAAATATAATTGCAATCAAAATTAAAACAGTCATATTCCATTAATCCAGTAAAGTACTAGAAAAACATGAAAGGCATTTCACATATTGATCAACCAAAGTACAGAAGTGAGAAACTCGAAATCAGCTGAACTTCACTGAAGTGGCTCAATGGTGAGGTCCAATAAATACTTCAATAACGTGGTTAACAGGATAAGGAACGTGGAGGAGATAGAAAAAGAAAAAAAAAATTGTGAGTGAAGCATATGAATCTCTTACTTGCTGGTAAGGAATCCTGAATTCTGAAGCTGACATTGTCTTCTTAAATGGCTGACTTATGAACACCTCAGGGTGATCTGTCCCGCCAATGAGTTGATTTTCTCTAGTGACTGATGCAGTGTACAATGTTACTAGGTTGAAAAATGAAAAAGAAAATGAAACAAGATATTACCAAACTTCAATAGGAAATCACTAGTTTGTAGAGTTTTCAAATAAAAACTTCACTCGATTCAGAGCTACATTGAAAATCAGTATGTATTTTAGTTAAATGAGTTTAGATTGTACTCAGTAACTGAAAATATGTGCATGAACCATTCCATTAGCCCAATCTCTTCCATACATACTAGTCTAATTTGTGCGTAAGATCATGAATCCATAATCCACCAGCTAAGCCAAGGGCAAAGGTGATAAGAATCCAAAACGTGGTGTGTGCGGTGTGCCCGTGAATCTGAAGGTAGTGCTTCACAGGAATGGGGATGTACCAGAAGAAACTGAAGCATGCAAACTTATTTAGTCTCCCATGGAATAGCGTCAATGTGTTGAGTAGGGTTCAGCGTCCACCCTAAGTATCAGCATAAGCTTCTAAATCCATGTGTTAGACCTGGGGTATGATATAGCACAAGCAAAATTACAAAAGAGAAGTAAATTCAACAGGGGAGACACTTGTTAAAAATACAAAGTTACAAAATATACTAAATATGACAGATTGACCGACTATTAGCAAAAGCTGGAGTTCCAATTCCATGACCCCGCAAATAATTAGAACTTTGTTTCATAGTAGTATCATCGAATTGTGGGCACAACTTGAAATTTCTAGGTGATGGCTATCTACACGAAAATAACTGCTGCATAAACGCTAAAATCGCACCTTAGGACTCTAGCAACATTTCGTTCGTATACATAGACACATCTCCTTTTCCTCGCTAGGCTAGCCAAATAATTTAATGCCAGCTGAAAATGCTCTGGTTCTGACCAGAGAGTTCAAGTTACCCCACCGGTGATCCACCGTTGCCCTCTCCCTAACAACCGCCGGCCGCAGCTCTCTCTCCCAATGGCTACAGTATCCTCATAAATCATCATGCCCCTCTCCTCCACCGACCGCTAGCACCTCCTTCACCACCACCGCGACCTTCGAGCTCTCCATTGTCATCTCTGCACGCGACAGCTTCTCCTCTCTCTTTGTTCTCTCTCCTCCAATTCAGATTTGGGGTGACGTGGCAAGCTAACCGATGGTTGACGTGCGACTATTAGAGATGCCCTACGGACATCTTCGAATGGCTACCCACGAGCAACCGAGCAACGGCGACCTCTCGTTCTATCCAGTAGCGTCGACGGCCTCCGACGGCCGTCGGTGGATCGAGGCAGCGGTCGGCGGATCTGGACTGGACGGCATTGAGGCCCCAGCCGACCCGGAAATTATCATAGTGAAATACCCCTCCAGCTCTGATTCCCACGAGTAAGGAAACATCTCACGGATCAACTCTCCAGCTATACGCGGAACGATCTGCACGCAGATCACCCGACGGCACGCAATTGAATACATCGCATCAAGCAGGCAATGCTCCACCTCCCTCCGGTTAATACTCGTCTGAAATACAAACCTAAGAAGCCACACAGAAATGTGTACCATTGTCGAAAACTAAGCCCAGAACGAATGCAGCACGCATGTCGAATCCACCATTGACACTCATCAACATTTACCACTTCGATCTCCCAATCTAGGGGAAAAAAACTGCATATTACCAAAAAAAAAAAAAAATGGGCCGATGAACAGAAGCGGAGGCGGCAATGCGGCTCACCTGCGACCGCAGCGCGATCACAAAACAAAAACTCAGAGCAGCACGCACGACGCCATCGATCCCACCACCGCCCTCTCCCCCCTTCCCTTCCTCTCTCTCCCGTTCTATTTTCCCTCTCCTCTTCCCTCCTCGCCCGCACTTTCTCCGGGGAACTTCTTTTGGCGTGGGCGAGCCCAACGAAAATAGCTGACGACGCGTCCCACTGCAGCGTGGGCCCCCGGATCGCAGGGCCCGACGTGTCAGAGCAACGTTCTAATTCCCTTCGCTCTTTCTGCCGCTCCTTTCACGGACGTACTGGGGAAGCGTGTCGTGACCGGAATGACCGGTTCTGCTACGCGGCCCATGACCAGTTTCTAGCGGGGGGCTCTATTGCCATGGAAAATTTTTGAGCTTTGGCTCCTTTTGTTCTTGGGCAATGGGCGTGCATGGAGTCATGGACCCCAAAGGTCACACGTTACCTGTCGTCATGTGTTTTCCTTGGGTAATGATCAATCTAGGATTCTCAGATGATTTCAGAGCGAAGTGTGCAACTTTCAGATGCCCATGTGTCATCGGATAGAAAAACTAACGAAAGCTGTAGCGATCCTACTTTGACGAGGACATCACTCGCTCGCAGATACAGAATTCAAATAAGGACATCACTAGCTCGAACATGCAAGATTTAACTGACATACGAGGTCTAATGACACGAGTCCGTGCTTGTCTTTCAACAACAGGTGAATTCGTTTCTTGGTAAATGTTTGAACCAAAATTCGATATGTATTGGAATCGGTCTAAGACGGAGAAGATATGGAAAAGAAATCGGTAAACGAATCGGAGAAGGAAACCGTTTCTAAAAAGGAAAGAAATCAGATAAGAGGCCGATACGGATAAAAGCACCGTATCTATGCACAACTCGGATCGGTGAGGCGTGTTATAAAAGGAGGAGGGCGTCAAGCAAAGAAATCAATCAATCCAACAACACACACATCTACTTTTACAAGTTTTCCTTTTACATTGTTTTAGCCTCATAGATCTCTCTGCAAGTCGACGGAACCAACATAGTTGCGCATCGCCGATTGTTGATTTTAGCCGATTTCACCCAGGTTTGATTTGCTTCGTTTTGTTGCGCATCGCCTTCCCGAAGCCGATTTTACCTTGTATCCGGATCAATCAGAATCAGTTGATCTAGTTATCTCCTAATCGGTTCTTGCCGACCAGCTTAAAAGCCGATAGATCCTTGTTTATCTGGCTTGATCAAATTACAAATTCTACCTTGTCGATTTCAGGTCAAATCGACCGCACGCTCTGCAAACCCGTGTTTGTCTTGTGTGTTCGAGGCCTAAAACCCCTTCACGTTTTTGGCGCGAACATATTTTAACACGCCGGTGGGACACAAAAGAATGTCGTCAACCGACAAGCCCGCGATCCGCCGATATCAACACCGATGCCATAATCGCGCCCCGGATGGCCGATTTAACCCTGAGCAACGGAAAGAACTCGAAGATCGAAGGCGACTCTGGAGGAAATGATGCTACGATGCTTCCGGAAAACACGCCGTGGCGTTACTCAAAAGATTGCACTCCCAAGCATCAATCCTATCGGAGATTCAACATCTGAATCGGTAAGCCGATACGCACTCCGCTCAAGCTGATTTATCAAGTATGATCGAGCAATCATCCATCACGCATTGATTAACCAATCATCGGCTCTAGTATCTACTTTAAAGCCGATGATAGAAAATAGTGTGAAAACAATTGCTCAAGAATTAGCCGCCTGGAAGCCTGCTAGATCCACCACAAACCATCCCTACGCACCGGTATATTCCATAGCACCCAACACCAACACGATGGCGTGTCGGCTCAAGCACCTATCATGATGCCGCTCAACCTACTGCTTTTGAAACCAAGCATACAGAGAGATGGGTTCACACACTACCATGGGCACACGGATGGAGCCAAGATAGGCGCATCAAATCAATCAAGTCGCGCCTCCAATAACATCGGGTTATCGGCTTATCAGCCGATCGAAATGGGACAGTTTCCACAGTCACGAGGGGCCACAACCATGAAACAAGCACCATATAGGGTGGTGCCATACGTCGAACCTTTCGCACCCATACCCGATGCATTAGGTTTTAATCACAATTATGACGCAGCACCAAGACCTCCTGAGGTACGAATTGGACAAAGACCCGAGTTTGCACTCGGGGCGAAGCGCAAACAATGAGAATTGGCCGTGTCCGCTGCACCACAAGCCGACAATGTTAATTGGGCAGAACAAATTGCCAATGTTTTGAGAGAACAGTTCGGTTTACAACCCAGAGGGAGAGTGATCGGCTACAGGAAGCCGTACCCCGATTACATAGACCGAATGCCGTACCCCCACAACTTTAGGATACCAGACTTTGCTAAATTCTCAGGGGATGATGCTATTACCACAATTGAGCATATCGGACGGTTCATGGCTCAATGTGGGGAGGCGACAAATCCGATGGGTTAAAAATTAGGTTGTTTCCTTTATCATTATCCGCATCGCATTCACTTGGTTCACAAATCTACCACCTAATTCAGTTCATATATGGAACGATTTAGAAAGCCGATTCCATGAGTACTTCTTTCGGAACTATGGAGCTTAGGATTTACGATCTTAGTTCAATCCGGCAATCTGGCGAATCGGTCTCTGATTATATCAAGAGATTTGGGCGTCTGGAATAGGTGCTACTGATGTAACATTACCCGACGATCAATTGGCCGACCTAAGCGTTCCAAGGGTTAATCCCTCCATTAAAAGAAAAGTTGTCGGGCCAGGAGTTCCCCGACTTAGGCCACCTACTCCATCGCGTGTCGGCACATGAAAGCCGATATGCGTAAAGCAAAGGGTTTAAAGATAGGTTTAGGACAAACGGCAATGAAAAGGCCAAAGTAAACATGGTAGATTACGATTCGGGCGACACCTCCGACGACGAAGGTATGAACATAGCCGAGTGGGCCAAAGGTTCCAAAACCACTCGTATGCTCTGCTTAGGCCGACAAAGAATAAAGCGGAAATCAAGTACTCGTATGATGTGTCAAAGTGTGACAAAATATTTGATTTATTACTACAAGAAAAACTCATAAGGTTACGAAGGGCACATCATACCATCGGCCAAGAAATTAAAAAGCGAAGGTATTGCAAATGGCATCATTCGTTCTCTCATAACACTAACGATTGCAATATTTTTCGACAACAGATCCAATCGGCCATCACCGATGGCGAGGTTAAAGTTTGCGTAAGAATCGGCTATGCAGATAGATATGGGCCCTTTTCAGTCAACATGGTTCAATGTTCACGAAAAGAAAAGAGGCCTCGGAAGAGGATAAGCCAACTAAGGAGTTGTATCACGAGGCGAGACAAGCAGATCACTTTGTCGGTTCTATACAAATAGAAGCCGATAAAATGGACAAAACTCAAGAACGGTGAAACCAAGAGGGGACTTAGAGGCTCGGTAAATGGTATCGAAATGAGAGGGCCCCAAGAAGAGCCGATTTCAAACCAAAGCCGACCTTCTCACAACTCCTGGGAAATATGAAAGGATAAGTCGAAGGTATAACCCTCAACAACACCGGTGTTTTCATCGATCAGGGCAAAGGAGGGACGAACGTCGGCCGAGATATGCCACATCGGCCGATTACGTAAGAAGAGAAACATCGACAATGTCCTTTTGGCGCTTTCTTTGGGAGAGAGGATGACCTTACCAACAGCTTGTATCTTGTCCTATGCAACACTCATCTACATGTCGGCCAAACCAATCAGAAAAGACAGGTTGTCCAGACCGATACACGATCGTCGAGTAAGGAGCGAAGGCCGATCTATGAAAGGTTGTCAACATCGAACAAAGCGAATCCTCCCAAAATCGGAATTATCGGCTAACGCAAGAAGGATGGAATCGGCGTGAAATGGGCAATTTAGCTGGAAAGATAAGAAAGCCGATAGAACCCAAACCTAGATGGTGCCCTTCGGGTCTCAGCAAGTCGCAACGCAGGAGGCTTCAGCGATTAAAAACACAAGAAGAAAGGGAAGCCGAAAAGGAGAGTGAGAGGGATCGAACGTTTAATAAGTCAAGACCGGTACCGATTTTGAAAAAGGAGTGGAGAAAGAAGGAACAGATCGATAGTGATTCAGATCAATCGGTTCAATCCAGTTCTCCGATGATCCGAGATGATACGCCACCAATGGATATAAACATGGTATTCACTTTACCTCGCCGAGTTCGTGAATCAAGAATCGGCTGAAGAAGTGTTCGCCCAATTGTGCCTCGGAGCACCAGACGCTGTGTTTGAAAAACCACAAGACATGCATCGGCATTTGAAACCATTGTATCTAAAAGGATACATTAATGGCCGACCAATATCCCGCATGTTGGTCGATGGCGGGGCGACGGTCAATCTGATGCCGTTAAGTACTTTCAGAAAATTGGGAAAAGCCGATGAAGACTTAATCAAGACCAACATGGTGCTAAATGACTTCACCGAGACCCAACCGAGGCTAAAGGCGTAATGGTGTCGAAGCGGCGATACCGGTAATAAAACTTTGCCGATCGCGTTTTTGTGATTGAAGCTAGAGGCAATTACAGCGTACTCCTTGGCGGGATTGGATCCATGCTAATCGTTGTATACCATCAACTATGCACCGTAAATCGTGCGGTGGAACGATGATGCAAGAGAAGTCGTACGGTAGACACATCGGCTCATATCGCCATGGCTAGCCCTCGACACCAATTGGCCACACGAAGAGGTGAATGCATATCGTGAAAAGCCTTGGACAATTGCGATTTTATCTGTATTGAGAAATCGGGATTCAGGCCGATCAGCGTTAAACCCAATACGTTTGATCGGACAGACGAAAGTGATAAGAAGATGGAGCGCGAGACACTAGCAAAAGCTGCAGGAAAAGGCAAGGAGCTATCGGCGGGAAGAATACTGAAGAAGTTGTTGAAGATTTTGAAGAAGAAAGAAAGGGGTTAGGATTCACTTCACGATTTCCTTGAAGAAATCGATATTGGGGAAGGGATAGCAAAAGACCAACGCGTTTGTAAGTGCTAAATTAGAACCCAATTATAAAACAAAGTTGGTCGAAATACTCAAAGAATATAAGGATTGCTTTGCGTGGGAGTATTATGAAATGCCAGGTTTAAGCCGACGGACTAGTTGAACATCTGGCTACCTATAAAACCTGGATATCGGCCGTTCAAACAGTACCTAGGCGGTTTAACCCTACGTTGTATGACGCTATAAAGGAAGAAGTAGGACGATTGCTAGAGGCGAAATTTATCCGCCTTGCCGATACGCTGAGTGGGTCTCAAACATCGTCCTGTGAAGAAGAAAACGGCAAACTTAGGGTATGTGTCGATTTTAGAGATTTGAACAAAGCTACGCCAAAAGATTTAGTACCGATGCCCATAGCCGATATGCTTATCGATGCTGCATCCGGGAATAAAATCATAAGCTTTTGGACGGAACGCCGGATACAATCAGATATTCATGGCGAAGCCGATATACCCAAAACGGCTTTCGATGTCCGGGGCTTTAGGGCTATATGAATGGAAAGTTATGACCTTCGGTTTAAAAATGCCGGTGCTACTTATCAACGCGCTTATGAACCATATTTTCCATGATTTGATCGGCAATCTTGTGGAAATATACATTGACGACGTGGTGGTAAAATCCAAAGAAGACTGGCAACATTTAGCCGATCTGAGAAAAATGTTCGAAAGCACAAGGTTACATGGGTTAAAAATGAACCCTCTCAAATGTGCTTTCGGAGTATCTACCGGACAATTTCTTGGGTTTATGGTGCATGAAGGAGGGATTGAAGTAAACCCAACCAAAGTGAAAGCCATAGCCGATACTAAACCACCGACAAGTAAAAAGGAGTTGCAGGTGTTGATTGGGAAAATCAATTACTTGCGACGTTTTATCTCAAACTTGTCAGGACGTATTCGGGCCTTCATACCGCTGCTGAAAATTAAAGATAACCAAGAGTTTAAGTGGGAAGCCGATCGACAAAGGCCTTCGACGACATAAAAGGTTATCGATGAGTCCACCAAGATTGACCGCACCAAACACGGTATACCTTTTAGGCTATATATATCGGTGAAGGTGATTCGATTGGAGCGATTTTAACACAAGAAGCCGATAGGAAGGAACGAGCGATATATTACTTAAGCCGACGTCTTCTAGATGCAGAAACCAGGTATCCCTTAGTAGAAAAATTATGCTTGTCATTGTACTTTGCTTGCACCAAGTTAAGACATTATATGTCAAGGCGTCCAAATGCGTTATAATATGCAAAACCGATGTAGTTAAATACATATTATCGGCGCCCATCCTGCGTGGTCGGCTTGGTAAATGGGCATACGCCCTAACAGAGTTTGAGTTATCCTATGAATCGGCTAAATCTGTGAAAGGACAAGCTGTGGCCGATTTTATCACAGGGAGTGAAACATTAGTAGGAACAACTAGTGTAACTCCTTGGCAAATCAGATTTTGATGGGTCTGTTTGCCAAGAAGGCGAAGGCATCGGTGTGATATTAGTTTCACCTAGAAAGCAGGAGTATGACTTCATGTATCGGCTAAATAGCCGATGTTCAAATAATCAAGCAGAATACGAAGCATTACTAAGGGTCTACAAGCTGTTAGATAGCATCGGAGTGAGAGACGTCGAAGCTTTTGGAGATTCGATGTTAATTGTACAAAGAAGTCGGAGGAGAATACCGATGCAATGATGATGCACTAACCCAAGATTTGCATCAATGCCTCCGGATCATCGAGATGTTCACTACATTTTCCATAGAACATATCCCCGGAAGAAGCTAATGATAAAGCAAATCGATTGGCACAATGTGCATCGTGGTACAAGATTGAAAGCCGAGGACCAATCGAGCTAAACGCTTGGCGGTTTTATGTGTTCACCCTGTCGACCGGAGAAACAGAGATAAGGGATTATTTGTCGATCCAACCAAGCCGACCGAGCAAAAGGTCAAAGCGCAAAGCACTCAAATATGTTATACTAGAAGACGTATTGTACTTTCGGACTATGGAAGGTTTGTTATTAAGATGTCTGGGAACCGAGGAAGCCAAAGTGGCGATGGGTGAAGTTCATGAAGGCATTTGTGGGTCACATCAATCGGCTCGTAAGATGAAATGGATCTTGAGACGAACAGGATATTTTTGGCCGACGATGTTAGAAGATCGCTTCAAATATTATAGAGGATGCCAAACGTGTCAAAAGTTTGGTAACATACAATCGGCCAAAGATCGGCTTTACATCCGATCATCAAGCCGTGGCCATTTAGAGGATGGGGTATAGACATAATCGGCCAGATATTTCCGTCATCCAAAGAAAGGACATAAATTCATCCTTGCAGCCACGGATTATTTCTCAAAATGGGTTGAGGCTGTGCCACTCAAGAAGGTTACTAGTAAAGAACTGATCGACTTTGTAAATGAACACATCGTCCATCGGTTTGGGATTCCACAAACAATCACTACTGATCAAGGTATTGTGTTCATGTCCAACGAGTTCAAAGGGTTTGCGGAAAGTCTTGGGATAAAATTACTCAACTCCTCCCCTTACTACGCTCAGGCCAACGGACAGGCCGAATCATCAAACAAAACATTGATAAAGCTGATAAAAAGAAAAATTGAGGAAGAGCCAAGGAGATGGCATTCAACGCTATCGGAGGCTTTATGGGCTTATCGGCTATCTCATCACGGATCAACTAAATTGTCACCCTTTCAGTTGGTATACGGACAAGAAGCCGTTTTGCCCGTTGAAATCAACATCGGCTCAATAAGGCTACACGAGCAAGATAAGGTATCAGCCGATGAATACAAACAGGCGATGCTGGACAATCTAGATGATTTGGCTGAACTAAGGCTGATCACGCTAGATCGGCTTAAAAAGAATAAAGAGATGGTTGCCAGGTCGTACAATAAAAAAGTAATTTTAAAATCATTCAATCAAGCCGATTTAGTATGGAAAACCATATTGCCGATTGGGTCTAAAGATAATCGATTCGGCAAATGGTCTCCAACGTGGGAAGGACCTTATAAGATCAATCGGCCGGTTGACGGGAATTCATATATACTGGAATCCTTAGAAGGGTTCGTCCTACCTAAAGCGATCAATGGAAAATATCTGAAGGCATATCACCCAAGCATATGGGTCGGGTCCTAACTACAGAGATGAAGGTATCAGGATCAATGACAAGCACATGCATATAAAATCGGTCATACAGCCGACCGAGTCAGTTTAAAACATCCACAGATTAAAAGTTTACAAAATCGGATGCACAGCCGATCAAACAAAAGTTCAAAAGACGTCATCTCAAGTTTAAAGCAATATTACAGAGATTGGCCACAACTGATCAGTAAATCAAAGACTAGTGTAGTCCCGACCCGGGCAAATGGGCTCCCAAAGCCGATAGTGCCGCTGCCGCCCTACCGATGGTAGCTTGAATGCTGTCTATTAAATGTTGATCAGCCCCTGCATCGCCCGGAACTGGGACTATTTTGGCCGATTGGGTTTTGACTTGTGCAAAGACCTCGCCAATCTTCTTCCTCTGGGCGGCCAGTGAAGATGTAGATTCTGTAATGCCAATCTGGCATTCTGCAAGTTCTTTTGTGACCAAGGCCAACTGTTCTTCAAGTTTGATCTTGGTCGACTCCAGCTCTTGAGCCCTGCTCTTGGCCGATTTTAGCACGCAAGAAGATTCTCGTCAAATGCACTCTTTCGAGACTTGGCGTCCGCTATGAGCTTGTCCAAAATCTCTTGATCGGCTTGTTGAGCCTTCCTCTCGCCAACCTCGCCTTGGCTGATGCTACGTCCTGCCGACGAGTGTCCAAGTGGCATACCTCTAGCAGTGCGTTCATAGCCGCAGGAGGAAGATCGGCTTGCACGGCCGCCATAGCATTCCTCAGAGGTTGTGTATTGGCCAAAAGAGCTGCCTCGGTGCAACACTTCATCAAGAAGACGATTGAGACGTTCTTGCATACCCGGTTCGGCAGCGGATCGCAGCAGATCTTGCGCAGAGGCAAGAATGATACGTTGAATGTCGGCCGGATAGTCGTCAGTGGCCAACACTTCTGGGTCGTCGAGCTCATCCAAAGAGAAGCCTAAGAGATCGGCTAAGTCCATCGACGGAGCTGGGTTAGAAGCAGGTTTCGGAGGTGACGAGGCAGAGCCGAGCCGGCAAGACCAAGACATCCGCCTGGTCTTCTCTGCATCGGCTTCTAACAACCGAGCGGAAGGGGTTTCTGAGGAATGCGTTACGATAAGATGCGTTACGATAAGATAAGGAACAAAAACAAGGGTCAAGATAAGGATCGGAGCTAACCGCGATGATCCGATCGATCGGGATCTTCTTGCATCACGACCCGCAGTTTTGGGGATCGCGATGACGACTCTACGGCTCTTCTTCTCTGAAAATTATAAACATGGGGTTAGCCGACAAAGAAGCATGAAGACTTCGCCACAAAAGAAGTCTGAACAATTGACGTACTTTTGGTGCGCTGAATGGCGAGATCGCATGATGATGGGCTATTGACCCTCAACGCGTGCGGAAGATAAACCGGCAAGAGGAGTCGATGACCTTTGCCGCTTTTAAGCGATCGTCGGCCGATGCGCTTGCGCTGAGGTTGATCTCTTGCTGGTCTGAAAAGGGTAAAAAATATGGTTAAGCCGATGAAAATCTTATTCTAATAAAACATCAAAATGAAAATACCTCTAGAGACGAGTTAGCATCGCTCGAACTCGAGCTAGACCCAGCAACGGTCTCCGTCGGCTCTCGAAAACCAGGAAGAAAAGAGGACAGGACCTCGGGAATAGTGCGCCTCCGCAAGAGTGCCTCAGCTATAGAAGCCCACCATGTGGTAAATTGGCCCGATCGACGCGTATTTAACACAAGGAAGGGCAAGTCTACCACATGGAGTTCATCGGCTAGCTCAATAATAAGATCCGCCGCAGTAGAGTTAGTTACTTTGTTTCGTGGTTTAATCATCCTAAGCAAAGGAAAGCAAGGAATGGTTTGCCCGAAACCCAGCTGGCGTGCATAAACTGAAGGATGATAGAATTCATAGGTCACTGAAATGTTCTGCTTTGAGTACTTAAGCCGACGTGAAGGATGCAAGGAGAAATCAACAGGGGAAGCAGATCGAGAGTGGATTGGGGCATTAGGGAGCTATCGGAGTTTAAACGAAGAAAAGAAGGCCACGGGAGATCGGCTAATTGGCTATACGAAAAGAAATCTCTACGGTTGAAAGAGGCTTGGTTAAGATGCAGGAAAAAGGACAAGTATTTATGGAAGCCGGCAGGAGAGATTTTTTGTTCATCGGATGAACACATGGTGAATTTTTCCCCTGGGGATCGGCTAGGTTGGAATACAGGGACGGCACCCTCAGGAAAATCTTCCGTTGGGAAAGCCGATTCTTCTGAAGGGTCCGGGATAATGAGGCGGCCAAAAACGCAGTAAAGCCAAATCTGGATAAACCAAAGAGGGCCGCCAACATTACCGACGACATAGGAACCATTGCCAGTAAAAAGCCGACTCCTGATGATATGCATCATATGGTATACGGCGCCCAGCAAGGATTTCCCTAAAGATAGCCGACGACCCATAACTAGTTGCTCTGACATAAATTGATAGACCTGGGTTGGTCCTAAGGAAGCGCCACAGAAGAGGAATCGGTCTAACCATAAGTTGATAAAGGCTACGTGTTCTTCATCCGATACAGGGCCGGCTACTTTGTTGTTATTTTGGATGTATTTAGACCAACCTTCTCCCTTTTTTCTGGTCAATTTATACTGAGGTTTCCCACTAAAAGCCAATATTTGTTCTCCATCAGGCCTAAGACAAAGATAATTCGGCCATGTCTAAAAGGGTTGGGCCGATGGGACCGGTTGGGAAAAAGAAGGCATTAAAAGAGTCCGACCAAAAATAGCAGCAAAGACTACTAAAGATTCGTTGGGTTCGGAGCAGCTAAGGACATGGGGATACACTCAAGAATGCCCATACCTTCCCACTGCTCTCTTGTGGGCCGATACTCTAATGTACCAGACCTCCACCCTTGAGAGCCGTCGGCCAAGCCCTAAAACTTTTGGACCACTCGTTGATGTTGTAACCAGAGCCGATAAAGGGAGTCTAGGGATTTCGTCTCCGATGACAAGATCGAGTTCTATGGTTCCTATAGGACCTAGGAAATCTTGATGATCGCTATCTCGATCGAACAAGTACCTGAGATGCGTCCATTTCAGCCGATGCTATGAGAAGAAGGGTTGAAGCGGAGGAAAGCCGATTTCAGGATTAACGAGAGCACGCCAGGGTGAAAATGACTGCAGGGGGGTCTCATATTTATACCTCGGTGAAAAAGGTGAAAAGGCGGGAACAGTTGCTGCATTGAAAACGCACCGAGAGCATTGCGGCGCCATTAATGGGGGAGTTACCGAGGAAAATCTTAAACGTTAAGCCGATCACGGAGAAAAGCGAAAGATTTTTGAAAGATAGCACGCTACCTTTCAAAAATGGGGGGCATATGTTTGAACCAAAATTCGATATGTATTGGAATCGGTCTAAGACGGAGAAGATATGGAAAAGAAATCGGTAAACGAATCGGAGAAGGAAACCGTTTCTAAAAAGGAAAGAAATCAGATAAGAGGCCGATACGGATAAAAGCACCGTATCTATGCACAACTCGGATCGGTGAGGCGTGTTATAAAAGGAGGAGGGCGTCAAGCAAAGAAATCAATCAATCCAACAACACACACATCTACTTTTACAAGTTTTTCTTTTACATTGTTTTAGCCTCATAGATCTCTCTGCAAGTCGACGGAATCAACATAGTTGCGCATCGCCGATTGTTGATTTTAGCCGATTTCACCCAGGTTTGATTTGCTTCGTTTTGTTGCGCATCGCCTTCCCGAAGCCGATTTTACCTTGTATCCGGATCAACTGTAACCGGTTGATCTAGTTATCTCCTAATCGGTTCTTGCCGACTAGCGAAAAGCCGATAGATCCTTGTTTATCGGCTTCGATCAAATTACAAATTCTACCTTGTCGATTTCAGGTCAAATCGACTGGCACGCTCTGCAAACCCGGTGTTTGTCTTGTGTGTTCGAGGCCTAAAACCCCCTTCACGTTTTTGGCGCGAACAGTAAATTAATTATTTAATTATATAACAATGATATTATTTAATAATTGTTGTTTTTGTGTTACTACTTGTGAGGAAATTCTTGGGAAAGTTGCTGATCAGATTCAGCAATGATGAGGATGGACACTAGCCGGGTACTTTTGGGCTGTTTGGTTGCCTTCTCAACTCAGCCAGGTTGTATGTGTGGAGTACTTATGCATGCACTGAAGCACATCTAAGATAAGGAAAGAAATACAGTCCCACATGGTTGTTGCTGCAGGCAAAGGAGGAGAGAAACCCAGTCAAATGCAATATTTTGCTGTCGCGCATAGGAAGGAGTCCAAGTAAATAAGCCTTTCCTATTTTAATGGCACCAACAAAGGAATCCTGCATGCATGCGTACACGAGGGCGCACACCAAATCAAATAATTTTTTTTATCGACCAGATCAAAGAATAGTATATTTGGCTTGTGCGTCTCCTTTTTGTCCTCAGACTTATCTATCTTTGATTTTCGAGTGAAATTCTTCCATTGTTACTCTTGCTTTGTTTCTTAGATTTGCTCGAACTGTTTTTTTTTTTTTTTTTGTGAGCAAGCCAATTGTGTTTGACACGGTTGATAATCAATTGAGGAGCGGTGTAGCAATTATGAGGCTACTGGTCACGATCAAATCGTGGTTAGCCTCCTTTCGTTAACATCGTAACTCAAGTTATTCGATTTCTCCTAGACAGGAGATTAGGACCGAACTCATACCTACACATCTTAAATCGAGGTGTGTGTGTATCAAATGGCATTGAGTAAATTTCTCAAAACTACAGTTTTTTATACAAACTATCAAAAAAACTATAGGATTTAAATTCTATTTCACAAAAATAAAGATTTTAAGAGAACTTGTATCACAAAAACTACATATTTTAGAATTGACCGTTTCTTGTAACACCCAAATCGTAGCCTCACACACAGGTGAAAACGGAAAATGGCAGTGCATGAGGCTGCCATATGGGCCCACACTATTAGACATATTACAAGAAACGGATAATTTTTGTACTTGTAGTTTTGTGAACCAAATTCTCAATTTTGTACTTTTGTGAATTATGAGTTAAAACCTGAAATTTTCTGATAGTTTATAAAAAAAATATAGCTTCGTGAAATTCACTCAATCTCATTGTTGGACCACAGTCTTCTTAGTTTCCCATGCTTGCTTGCTTCCTTCTCCTCCTCCATGGCAGCTCCACTCATTTGTCTCATTCGATTTCTCCTCCCCTTTGTTGATGCATCACTACCTTTAGTGCCTTCTGTTAGCATTAATCTTGACAAGTTAGTTTATTTGGGGGTTTGCATGTGTGTCATGTACGTGAATTTGTAAGTGCTTTAGAGTCTTTGCATGGAGTAGGTGTGTTCTCGTGTAGGATTTGTCCAGTCGTTGCCTACACTAGCTAGTTAGTTTAGTTAGTGCTAGTGCGAGTCGTTAGGGAATAAGTGGAGTAAGCGTGAAGCTAGGATCGAAGCTGCATGCATGAGCACGACGTAGAGGCGGCGTGGCTTGTGGTCAGCCTGGTGACCGGTTGTTGTGGATCGTGAGCGTGAGTCGTGTCGTGCATGCGGTAGTAGCCTGTGCATGTGTGTCGACGTGCACGCACACACGTGAGACTCGGCCAACAGGTTGTTACTTGACAGTGTGTCGCTCGGCTTTAAAACCATGTACTCGGTATTGTGTCAGTTGAACCGAATAAAAAGAAAGAAAAAACCAGACGTTTGTCGTCACAAAAACTCTCGTGTGTGTCCTCGTGAGTGATTCTGCCGAGGTGAGCTTGCGCGTGTTCGTCACTACGGCAAGCTGATCCTGCCACGGTTCCAACAATTGGTATCAGAGCAACAATTGGGCCAAGAGACCTTGACCCACTGCTCGGGTTGGGCCTGACCTGGGATCTGGACGAGCCAGGTGTGGCCCAGGGGGGGCAAGGGGGCCCAGGTGTGGCCTAAGGGCCCAGGTGTGGCCCAAGGGGCCAGGGGAGCCCAGGTGTGGCCCAGGTGTGGCCTAGGGGCCCAGGTGTGGCCCAGGGGGCCAGGGGGAGCCCAGGTGTGGCCCAGGGGGAACCCAGGTGGTTCCTAGATAATCTCAGCCCAATGTGTGAGGGAAAGATTGTTGGAATAGTCCCACATTGGTTGTGGGGAGGGCTTGAGCATGGTTTATAAGGGTGAGGGAGCACCCCCTCATGGAGCTAGCTTTTTGGGGTGAGATGGCCCAAGAGACCTTGACCCGCTGCTCGGGTTGGGCCTGACCTGGGATCCGGACGAGCTAGGTGTGGCGGTCCAGCCAACAATTGGTATCAGAGCCGAAGGTGTGTATGCCCAAGGTCCTTCGGTACGAGCCCATGGCGATGGTTCATCAAGCTGCGGCGGCAAGCGGTGGTGGTTCGTTCCATTATCCACAGCTCACTACGACGACCTACACCACATGGGCCATCAAAGTGGAGGCCCTGCTGGATGCGCAAGGTCTGTGGGAGGCCGTAGTCCCGGCGGAGGGCGCAGCGTTGGAGGCGCGGATCTTCTCCAAACCCTTTCCCGAGGATATTTTGCTGCAGGTGGCGGAAAAAAAAACGGCGAAGGAGGTTTGGGACAGCCTCAAGACAAGGTTCGTCGGAGCGGACCGTGTCAAGGCGGCGCGCCTAGCGACCTTGGAGGGAGATTTCGATGCTCTCCGCATGAAGGATGGCGAGGCGCTGGACGACTACGCCGGTAAGCTCAGCGGCATGAAGGTGCGGTACGCCAATCTCGGGGCTACCTTGGAGGATTTGGCATTGGTGAAGAAGCTTCTTGACACCGTGCCGGATCGCTTCTACCCCGTTGTCGCCGGCATCGAGCAATTTTGCGACACCAACACTATGGCATACGAAGAGGCCTTGGGGCGGTTGAAGACCTTTGATGAGCAGCTGCGCCTTCGCGAGTCTGGCTCCAATGGCGACGGCCAGCTTCTCCACACGACGGCCGAGTGGCAGGCTCGCAGAAGCAAAATGGCGTCGATTCCGGTGACAAGAAGAAGAACCGCGACCGTGGCAAGGCGGGTGGTGGCTGTAGCGGCAACCATGACGACGACGACGGAAGCAGCAGCATCAGCTCTGATGTCAACGAGTACAAGTTTTCAAGGAAGAAAGGAAAGTGCTACCATTGTGGCATACGTGGGCACTTTCCGAGGGAATGCTGCAAGAAAAAGAAGGAAGAAGCGCAGGCGCTCCTTGCGACGGCCGACGACGAGCCGTGTCTTCTGTGATGAAGCAGTAATAAGGCAAGTCAAGATTAGGGGGGAATTTGTTAGCATTAATCTTGACTAGTTAGTTTATTTGTGGGTTTGCATTAGCTAGTAAGCTATGCATGTGTGTCATGTACGTGAAGTTGTAAGTGCTTTAGAGTCTTTGCATGGAGTAGGTGTGTTCTCATGTAGGATTTGTCCAGTCGTTGCCTACACTAGCTAGTTAGTTTAGTTAGTGCTAGTGCGAGTCGTCAGGGAATAAGTGGAGTACGGCGTGAAGCTAGGATCGAAGCTGCATGCATGAGCACGACGTAGAGGCGGCGTGGCTTGTGGTCAGCCCGATGACCGGTTCTTGTGGATCGTGAGCGTGAGTCGTGTGGTGCATGTGGTAGTAGCCTGTGGATGTGTGTCGACGTGCACGCACACACGTGAGACTCGGCCAACAGGTTGTTACTTGACAGTGTGTCGCTGGGCTTTAAAACCATGTACTCGGTATTGTGTCAGTTGAACCGAATAAAAAGAAAGAAAGAAACCAGACGTTTGTCGTCACAAAAACTCTCGTGTGTGTCCTCGTGAGTGATTCTGCCGAGGTGAGCTTGCGCGTGTTTGTCACTACGGCAAGCTGATTCTGCCATGGTTCCAACAATTGGTATCAGAGCAACAATTGGGCCAAGAGACCTTGACCCGCTGCTCGGGTTGGGCCTGACCTGGGATCCGGACGAGCCAGGTGTGGCCTAGGGGGGCCCAGATGTGGCCCAGGCGGCCAGGGAGAGCCCAGGTGTGGCCCAAGTGTGGCCTAGGGGGAGCCCAGGTATGGCCCAGGGGGAGCCCAGGTGTGGCAAGGCAGGTGGTGGCTGTAGCGGCAACCATGACGACGACGACGGAAGCAGCAGCATCAGCTCTGATGTTAACGAGTACAAGTTTTCAAGGAAGAAAGGAAAGTGCTACCATTGTGGCATACGTGGGCACTTTGCCAGGGAATGTTGCAAGAAAAAGAAGGAAGAAGCGCAGGCGCTCCTTGCGACGGCCGACGACGAGCCGTGTCTTCTGTGATGAAACAGTAATAAGGCAAGTCAAGATTAGGGGGAGTTTGTTAGCATTAATCTTGACTAGTTAGTTTATTTGGGGGTTTGCATTAGCTAGTAAGCTATGCATGTGTGTCATGTACGTGAAGTTGTAAGTGCTTTAGAGTCTTTGCATGGAGTAGGTGTGTTCTCGTGTAGGATTTGTCCAGTCGTTGCCTACACTAGCTAGTTAGTTTAGTTAGTGCTAGTGCGAGTCGTCAGGGAATAAGTGGAGTACGGCGTGAAGCTAGGATCGAAGCTGCATGCATGAGCACGACGTAGAGGCGGCGTGGCTTGTGGTCAGCCCGGTGACCGGTTCTTGTGGATCGTGAGCGTGAGTCGTGTGGTGCATGGGATAGTAGCCTGTGGATGTGTGTCGACGTGCACGCACACACGTGAGACTCGGCCAACTGGTTGTTACTTGACATTGTGTCGCTGGGCTTTAAAACCATGTACTCAGTATTGTGTCAGTTGAACCGAATAAAAAGAAAGAAAGAAACCAGACGTTTGTCGTCACAAAAACTCTCGTGTGTGTGCTCGTGAGTGATTCTGCCGAGGTGAGCTTGTGCGTGTTCGTCACTACGGCAAGCTGATCTTGCCACGGTTCCAACAATTGGTATCAGAGCAACAATTGGGCCAAGAGACCTTGACCCGCTGCTCGGGTTGGGCCTGACCTGGGATCCGGACGAGCTAGGTGTGGCCAAGGGGGCCCAGGTTTTGCCTAGGGGCCCAGGTGTGGCCCAAGGGGCCAGGGGGAGCCCAAGTGTGGCCCAGGCGGAGCCCAGGTATGGCCCAGGTGGAGCCCAGGTGTGGCAAGGCAGGTGGTGGCTGTAGCGGCAACCATGACGACGACGACGGAAGCAGCAGCATCAGCTCCGATGTCAACGAGTACAAGTTTTCAAGGAAGAAAGGAAAGTGCTACCATTGTGGCATACGTGGGCACTTTGCCAGGGAATGCTGCAAGAAAAAGAAGGAAGAAGCGCAGGCGTTCCTTGCGACGGCCGACGACGGACCGTGTCTTCTGTGATGAAGCAGTAATAAGGCAAGTCAAGATTAGGGGGGAATTTGTTAGCATTAATCTTGACTAGTTAGTTTATTTGGGGGTTTGCATTAGCTAGTAAGCTATGCATGTGTGTCATGTACGTGAAGTTGTAAGTGCTTTAGAGTCTTTGCATGGAGTAGGTGTGTTCTCGTGTAGGATTTGTCCAGTCGTTGCCTACACTAGCTAGTTAGTTTAGTTAGTGCTAGTGCGAGTCGTCAGGGAATAAGTGGAGTACGGCGTGAAGCTAGGATCGAAGCTGCATGCATGAGCACGACGTAGAGGCGGCGTGGCTTGTGGTCAGCCCTTTGACCGGTTCTTGTGGATCGTGAGCGTGAGTCGTGTGGTGCATGCGGTAGTAGCCTGTGCATGTGTGTCGACGTGCACGCACACACGTGAGACTCAGCCAACAGGTTGTTACTTGACAGTGTGTCGCTGGGCTTTAAAACCATGTACTCGGTATTGTGTCAGTTGAACCGAATAAAAAGAAAGAAAGAAACCAGACGTTTGTCGTCACAAAAACTCTCGTGTGTGTCCTCGTGAGTGATTCTGCCGAGGTGAGCTTGCGTATGTTCGTCACTACGGCAAGCTGATCCTGCCACGGCTCCAGCAATTGGTATCAGAGCAACAATTGGGCCAAGAGACCTTGACCCGCTACTCGGGTTGGGCCTGACCTGGAATCCGGACGAGCCAGGAGTGGCCCAGGGGGGCCAAGGGGGCCCAGGTGTGGCCCAGGGGGCCAGGGAGAGCCCAGGTGTGGCCCAAGTGTGGCCCAGGGGGAGCCCAGGTGGTTCCTAGATAATCTCGGCCCAATGTGTGAGGGGGAGATTGTTGGAATAGTGCCACATTGGTTGTGGTGAGGGCTTGAGCATGGTTTATAAGGGTGAGGGAGCACCCCCTCATGGAGCTAACTTTTTGGGATGAGATGGCCCAAGAGACCTTGACTTGCTGCTCGGGTTGGGCCTGACCTGGGATCCGAACGAGCTAGGTGTGGCGGTCCAGCCAACAATTGGTATCAGAGTCGAAGGTGTGTATGCCCAAGATCCTTCGGTACGAGCCCATGGCGATGGTTCATCAAGCTGCGGCTGCAAGCGGTGGTGGTTCGTTCCATTATCCGCAGCTCACTACGACGACCTACACCACATGGGCCATCAAAGTGGAGGCCCTGCTGGATGCGCAAGGTCTGTGGGAGGCCGTAGTCCCAGCAGAGGGCGCAGCGTTGGAGGCGCGGATCTTCTCCAAACCCTTTCCCGAGGATATTTTGCTGCAGGTGGCGGCGAAAAAAACGGCGAAGGAGGTTTGGGACAGCCTCAAGACAAGGTTCGTCGGAGCGGACCGTGTCAAGGCGGCGTGCCTAGAGACCTTGGAGGGAGAGTTCGATGCTCTCCGCATGAAGGATGGCGAGGCGCTGGACGACTACGCCGGTAAGCTCAGCGGCATGAAGGTGCGGTACGCCAATCTCGGGGCTACCTTGGAGGATTTGGCATTGGTGAAGAAGCTTCTTGACACCGTGCCGGATAGCTTCTACCCCGTTGTCGCCGGCATTGAGCAATTTTGCGACACCAATACTATGGCATACGAGGAGGCCTTGGGGCGGTTGAAGACCTTTGATGAGCAGCTGCGCCTTCGCGAGTCTGGCTCCAATGGCGACGGCCAGCTTCTCCACACGACGGCCGAGTGGCAGGCTCGCAGAAGCAAAATGGCGTCGATTCCGGTGACAAGAAGAAGAACCGCGACCGTGGCAAGGCGGGTGGTGGCTGTAGCGGCAACCATGACGACGACGACGGAAGCAGCAGCATCAGCTCCGATGTCAACGAGTACAAGTTTTCAAGGAAGAAAGGAAAGTGCTACCATTGTGGCATACGTGGGCACTTTCCGAGGGAATGCTGCAAGAAAAAGAAGGAAGAAGCACAGGCGCTCCTTGCGACGGCTGACGACGAGCCGTGTCTTCTGTGATGAAGTAGTAATAAGGCTAGTCAAGATTAGGGGTAATTTGTTAGCATTAATCTTGACTAGTTAGTTTATTTGGGGGTTTGCATTAGCTAGTAAGCTATGCATGTGTGTGATGTACGTGAAGTTGTAAGTGCTTTAGAGTCTTTGCATGGAGTAGGTGTGTTCTCGTGTAGGATTAGTCCAGTCGTTGCCTACACTAGCTAGTTAGTTTAGTTAGTGCTAGTGCGAGTCGTCAGGGAATAAGTGGAGTACGTCGTGAAGCTAGGGTCGAAGCTGCATGCATGAGCACGACGTAGAGGCGGCGTGGCTTGTGGTCAGCCCGGTGACCGGTTCTTGTGGATCGTGAGCGTGAGTCGTGTGGTGCATGCGGTAGTAGCCTGTGCATGTGTGTCGACGTGCACGCACACACGTGAGATTCGGCCAACAGGTGGTTACTTGACAGTGTGTCGCTGGGCTTTAAAACCATGTACTCGGTATTGTGTCAGTTGAACCGAATAAAAAGAAAGAAAGAAACCAGACATTTATCGTCACAAAACTCTCGTGTGTGTCCTCGTGAGTGATTATGCCGAGGTGAGCTTGCGCGTGTTCGTCACTACGGCAAGTTGATCCTGCCACGGTTCCAACAATTGGTATCAGAGCAACAATTGGGCCAAGAGACCTTGACCCGCTGCTCGGGTTGGGCCTGACCTGGGATCCGGACGAGCTAGAGGTGGCTCAGGGGGGCCCAGGTGTGGCCTAGGGGCCCAGGTGTGGCCCAGGGGGCCAGGGGGAGCCCAGGTGTGGCCCAGGTAGCCCAGGTGGTTCCTAGATAATCTCGGCCCAATGTGTGAGTGGGAGATTGTTGGAATAGTCCCACATTGGTTGTGGGGAGGGCTTGAGCATGGTTTATAAGGGTGAGGGAGTACCCCCTCATGGAGCTAGCGTTTTGGGGTGAGATGGCCCAAGAGACCTTGACCCGCTGCTCGTGTTGGGCCTGACCTGGGATCCGGACGAGCTAGGTGTGGCGGTCCAGCCAACAATTGGTATCAGAGCCGAAGGTGTGTTTGCCCAAAATCCTTCGATACGAGCCTATGGCGTTGGTTCATCAAGTTGCGGCGGCAAGCGGTGGTGGTTCGTTCCATTATCCGCAGCTCACTACGACGACCTACACCATATGGGCCATCAAAGTGGAGGCCCTGCTGGATGCGCAAGGTCTGTGGGAGGCCGTAGTCCCGGCGGAGGGCGCAACGTTGGAGGCGCGGATCTTCTCCAAACCCTTCCCGAGGATATTTTGCTGCAGGTGCCGGCGAAAAAAACGGCGAAGTAGGTTTGGGACAGCCTCAAGACAAGGTTCGTCGGAGCGGACCGTGTCAAGGCGGCGTGCCTGGCGACCTTGGAGGGAGAGTTCGATGCTCTCCTCATGAAGGATGGCGAGGCGCTGGACGACTACGCCGGCAAGCTTAGCGGCATGAAGGTGCGGTACGCCAATCTCAGGGCTACCTTGGAGGATTTGGCATTGGTGAAGAAGCTTTTTGACACCGTGCCGGATCGCTTCTACCCCATTGTCGTCGGCATCGAGCAATTTTGCGACACCAACACTATGGCATACGAGGAGGCCTTGGGGCGGTTGAAGACCTTTGATGAGCGGTTGCGCCTTCGCGAGTCTGGCTCCAATGGCGACGGCCAGCTTCTCTTCACGACGACCGAGTGGCAGGCTCGGCAGAAGCAAAATGGCGTCGATTCCGGTGACAAGAAGAAGAACCGCGACCGTGGCAAGGCGAGTGGTGGCTGTAGCGGCAACCATGACGACGACGACGGAAGCAGCAGCATCAGCTCCGATGTCAACGAGTACAAGTTTTCAAGGAAGAAAGGAAAGTGCTACCACTGTGGCATACGTGGGCACTTTGCCAGGGAATGCCGCAGGAAAAAGAAGGAAGAAGCGCAGGCGCTCCTTGCGACGACCGACGACGAGCCGTGTCTTCTGTAATGAAGCAGTAATACGGCAAGTCAAGATTAGGGGGGAATTTGTTAGCATTAATCTTGACTAGTTAGTTTATTTGGTGGTTTGCATTAGCTAGTAAGCTTTGCATGTGTGTCATGTACGTGAAGTTGTAAGTGCTTTAGAGTCTTTGCATGGAGTAAGGTGTGTTCTCGTGTAGGATTTGTCCAGTCGTTGCTTACACTAGCTAGTTAGTTTAGTTATTGCTAGTTCGAGTCGTCAGGGAATAAGTGGAGTACGACGTGAAGCTAGGATCGAAGCTGCATGCATGAGCACGACGTAGAGGCGGCGTGTCTTGTGGTCAGCCTGGTGACCGGTTCTTGTGGATCGTGAGCGTGAGTCGTGTGGTGCATGTGGTAGTAGCCTGTGCATGTGTGTCGACGTGCACGCACACACGTGAGACTCGGCCAACAGGTGGTTACTTGTTAGTGTGTCGCTGGGCTTTAAAACCATGTACTCGTTATTGTGTCAGTTGAACCGAATAAAAAGAAAGAAAGAAACCAGACGTTTGTCGTCACAAAAACTCTCGTGTGTGTCCTCATAGGTGATTCTGCCGAGGTGAGCTTGCGCGTGTTCGTCACTACGGCTGTGTCGCTGGGCTTTAAAACCATGTACTCGGTATTGTGTCAGTTGAACCGAATAAAAAGAAAGAAAGAAACCAGACGTTTGTCGTCACAAAAACTCTCGTGTGTGTCCTCATAGGTGATTCTGCCGAGGTGAGCTTGCGCGTGTTCGTCACTACAGCAAGCTCTCTATCTCCTACTCTCCCTCCCCTTTTCTCTCGTGCGCACGCGCAACACCATGCTACCACCGCCTCAAATCATTGTTGCAGCTGTCGATCTCACCGTTGCCGGCCATATCACTCCTCCCTGTAGCATGGGGATGCCAAATTTACCGTCAATTGCTACTTGATAGGCTCCGCCTAAGAAACCCCCATACCCCTCGTCTTCTTCCATTTCTCTCTCCTCAAGAACTGAGCAAAGCTTCTCCTCTTGTGTGAGTGTGTGAATGTGTGTGTGGAGATGCATGAGCATGGCTCATGAAGATGTGCATTGGTGGCCCCTATTTATACTACTTCAAGGCTGGTTCGCCTTTGTCGTGTTCATCCGCGCAATTCTTACTTGTGTGCTTCTCCTCCTCCCCTGGTTTCCTCCATGGTTTTGCCTTAGTTTTACCATTCTTGATTCATGATGTCGTTGATTTGTTGATGGATTTGGTGCTCTAGTTCCTTCCTTATCTTCTTGCTACTTGACTCATTCATTCGAGGATTGGCTCTAATCTATGTGCTGCCTCTTATCTGAAAAGCTTCTAGAAGATTCTAGAAAGTTGGGATCACCTGGCTTGGGCTTTGGAAGGTTCTAGATAATTCTAGAGGAATTCGAGAGCTCTAACTTGCCTGAAATTATGCGAAACTCGCATAGATTTTAAAACTTTCCTGAAGCCGACTTGGAGCTTGATTTGTTTCGCCTGTTTCTTTGCTGAAACCATATGAACTTGCTTAAACAAAGATGATACGATTGAAACTTCATTGAAACCTTCTTGAAACTATTTTAAAAAAATTACTAGTAAATTTCACAAAACTACAATTCTTTTGTACAAATTATCAGAAAACTACATGTTTTAGCTCTATTTTGCAGAACTACAAATTTTATGATAATTTGTATCACAAAACCACATTTTTTTTAGAATTAACAGTTTCTTGTAACATACTTGACAGTATAGGCATACATGATAACCTCACACGAGTAAAATAGAAAATAGGGGCGTGTGAGATTATCATGTGAGCCTACACTGTCAGAACTGTTACAAGAAATGATAAATTCTAAAACATATAATTATGTAACATAAGTTCTACTAAAATCAGTAGTTTTGTGAAATAGAAGCAAAACTCGTAGTTTTCTAATCGTTTCTAAAAAAAAACTTTAGTTATGTGAAATCTACTCTTTTTTATTAAACTTTCACATAACACGTTAAAACCTACTTGAAATTTCAAACTAGAAACATGAAACCTTTTTGAAACATTTCACGGAACACGCTGAAACCATTTCGAAACTTCAAACTTTGGATTAGATACCAATGCTTTCGAGTTTCGATGGGCTTGCGACTTTGGGTACGTAGAATGCACTCCTCCTTAAGTTTGCAAGGTTTATTTTTTTTTACAGAAAAACTAAAAAACGGTATACCGTTGCAACGGTATACCTCTGAAACTCATGAAACTTATGATTTTTTGCACTGAAACACATGAAACTTAGCACTAAAAACTAATAAAACATGAAACTGATGAAACTAAAAACTGAAACTCATGAAACCAGCACTGAAACTGATAAGTTTCATAAGTTTCATGGCTATACCGTTGCAACGGTATACCGTTGCCTAGTCACTCTCTTTTTTTTAATAATCTTATCCATAAATATAAAATATATTTTATATTTTAATGCAAAATTAGTATGACATCAGCTCTATACCCCTAATAAATATACATATTACTTTAGTATTCTTTGTACATATATATTGAGTATAGTGCTTAATGATAATAATTAGGTGTAATCTAGTTATTTTTAATATCTTCTTAATCTATGTGCCGAGAAAAAATTCAACTTATAAACTTTGATAGAGTGAGTACTATTTAGAGTGTATGTTCATCCAATTGCACTATTCACCTTGGCATTGCAATTCCAATGGCAGAGATACTGATCCTTGAATCCTTGATAGATACGCTTGTTCCTGCTGTCCCATACAATCCATGTGCGAGTGAGATGACCCGGGACCCGCTTCACGGTCGCAATAGAATTGAAGATCTATATAGGGGTAAACAGACAAGCAATGCAAGATGTCCATACAAACATGACAAATAGTACCGGCAGGGAAACGATTGCACTTCTTATGGCCTTCAAAACCACGCAACAACCAAACCGAGGTGTACAATCCCTCAGCATTAGTGTCAGATGCAGCAACAGCAGCACAGATTACGATAAAGACTCGAAACATCTTACCCACAACCACATCATTTTAAGTACAAACATAGAAGTGCGATGCATAGACTTAAACATGCTACTGAGGCAGCAGTCTAGACCTTCATTAATTTTTCGTTGCAGTGTTAGCTTTTGATGGTGACCGCTTTGTACGAGTCTCGTAAAGCAACACAAGGAGGATAGAACAACGGTCACTGTTAACACACCCTGACAAAATGCTTCTGCTCTCAGTTGTCTCCTGTTGGTTCATCGTCCTGTTCAACGTTGAAGCCAGAGATACTCATTCTTCCTATATTTACTGCAGTGCAAGGTAGAAAGAATGAGTTAAATACGATAGACATCAAGAGTCTGCACACAGTTACAGGACAACCTAGCTGTCAAATGGAAACCATTGTGTGCCCGTGGAGTAAGGAGGTTTACGGTGTACTCCCTTAGTGCAGAGTAACTCATTATCCATGCTTATTAATGCTGTCCATTCCAAATAGATTCTGCATATATATATCCTCTATGTGGAATTACTGGTTTTTCGTGCTCAAGGCTTCTCGTTACTTATGCAGAGATTTTAGTATTTCATGCTTACCAACTGCGTCCATTCCACAAAGATTCGGCATATACTTGCTAATATGCTCTTCCGCAGCTTTATCAGCCTTCAGCGTCTCACATTTGAAAGAGAGCAAGACTTTTCGACCCCCATGTTTCTTTTCAACCAAACCAACAACGTCATCTTCCCATCTACACAGAATATTATTTACGGAAACATGAAACCAAACTAGGAATTGACATAACGGCATAAAAACAAATTTCTAAATACTAATGAAAACTCACAGCATCAGGAGCACTAGCCTCCACCCAGTAGTGAAACTCATGTTGTATTAAGCAACACAATAAATGCTAAGCAGAACAGCATCAAATGCCAATGATATGCTAAAGAATTGAACAATGACATAATAGAAACTTCGTAGCTAACATCCTAACGTTGTATTTTTCAAAAAACCACTGCCATGAATCTGTTTGAAGGAGCTTAGCTTGTCATAAAAATCTCATAAGTTGGTCTTCCCAAAAAATAAAAGGTAAGGGGCTTGAGCTTACTTATACTAAAGTACTAACTCAGGAAAGGACTTAAGCCTTTGACCATTAATGAAGCTAAAACTTGCTTTATTGATGCTTAGTGGTAAATTAATGAATATGATCTTTCCACATTTAAATGTGGGTACATGTACAGATGTAATCTCACCACAATGAAATGTGCCTTGAGATTGATGCAAACTTTCAAAATTCAAATCACATACTCATCTTTCAATCATTGCAATATCCCTTGCACAAATCTTGAGGCACTTTGGAGGGCTAAGATAGTATATGTACCCACATGAATATTTGGTTTTACATTTTTGTAATGTGCTGTTTTGATAGAAAACTTAGTTACTTGGGAATAGAGCTACACAAAATAGTACATAAGACCTAGCACAAGAACCCGTTTAGCTTGTTTCATAGGATTATTCGCATTCTTGAAATATTTAATAAAAATCACTTCTTGAAAACATAATCCGCTACAATTTCTGTTGTTATGATTTTTTTTCGACAAGGCAGTTACGATTCTATAGAGCCTGAAAAAATGTAAGGTGGAAGTCCTAGAAGAACAATGAAGAAGAAGATGGGGGAACAGAGCATCTACAATTAGAACTCATATATATGTCAATAGTATTTTCATATAAAATCCTCAGGTTTGAGCATCGGAACATGACACCCCATTTTCTTTGACAAATAGTAAATTCAGCATAAAATTTAGTTCAAATAAAATCCATCATTGAGAGGAAGGTTTACCCATGCAAATGGTCAATGTTTTGTAATCGAGCAGCATCATGGCCCCTGCATTCCACCACAACCACCTTTTCTGTATTGCTCTGTCACATGAGCATCATGGTTTCGTGAGAAAAGTTAAGTTCTACCATAAACATCAGAGTTTTTGAGAAAAGTTAACCTCTATCACACAAACATCATAGCTTCATGAGAGAAGCGAACCTGTACCACACAAACTTTATATTTTTATGATAAAAGATAACTGGGTTTTTAGGATATTTGTGTTTTAGTTCTGGTAGATCCAAGATAAGCCAAGATAGTTTTATTTTGAAAAGGAAGGTAAGCTAAGATACTAAGATAGTTGACTGGTAGAAGATATGTTTGATGGAGAAGTACAAAACACATGCCTCACCTTAAAATCAACGATGGAGAGCTTTATAAGACGGTAATCCTCTCCTCGGCTACATTCCCTCTCGCAAGATATTGCTTACATGGCAGAAAAGCAAAAGAAAATGACAATGTAAGCCAAACTTATCTTCTGTTCCATGTAGTAAAGAGTAAAGACAGATGGTGCAAAGTGCAACAAGAAATGGGCTCCAAGTCCAACCACAGAAATTCACTTGTACAATTAAGAACATAGTATATCAGTATTTGGGCCCTAGGGCTACATATCAGTAAGACATGGCATGACAAATCATCAATTATACACCAACTTTGTGACAAAAAATCAATTATATCTATCTACAAATGGCATCAACATGACGAATCTTACAATTGCGGACAGCACAAGAAAAGATCCCGAGTGCCTAATGCAACAGGTTACGCCATCTAATACGCGCCACTTTATCTTCGCAATGATGTGACGGAATAAATATTGGACCAGAATGCTGTTACGCTGGCATCGCTCAGACAAAAAAAAAAAAGAAGGGTTTTTGTGAGAACACAAACGATTCAAGCGACAGGAGGTTGGAGCCAACAATACGATGCTCATCTGTAGAAACTAGGATGAATGAGTAACAATTGCAAGAGGGGAGTAAACAGATATAGATACGGGTGCCGTGTAGGCCGTAGCAAATGGAGTCCGGGAGGCGGATGAAGTGGCCGGAGATCGCGCCGGAAGGCAGCAACGCGATGGACGCGACGCCCTCCATCGTCTCGCCGGTGTCGCCCTCCTCGACCTGCTCCCCGCCATCCTCCGCCTCCGCCGGCGGCGCAGGGGCGGAATTACCGTGGGACATGAGGGTTCGATTCCAAAATCCTGTTGAATCCTGCCGTAGGACGACGGCGGCTCGTGGGGTTGGGGCTCCGCCGCCGGAGAAGGCCGATTTGGCGAGAGAACAAGGCCCAATCAATCTCGGCCGCAGATTGGGGGAGAGAACAAGGGAGTGGGGAAGCGAAAGGCCCAATCAATCTCGGCCGCCGATTCACAAATCGAACGGGCCAATCCGTATGCTACAGTATCTACACAGCTGTTGGGCTTACGTCTTTTCCTCAGCGGCTCAGCCCTCGGATATCTGTAGATTTCTCCTCTAGAGCCTTCGGCACACGAAACGCATCCATGGCGGCGGCCCCGACGACAGCGGAGGTGCTGTCCCTCTTCCGGTCCCTCCTCCGCACGGCCAGGCAGTTTTCGGACTACAACATCCGCGAGTACACGCGCCGCCGCTCTGCGGACGCCTTCCGCGAGAACCGCGCCCTCGCCGACGCGCAGGCCGCCGCGGCGGCGTTCGCGGACGGGAAGAAGCAGCTGGAAGTGGCGAAGCGGCAGGCGGTGGTGTACTCGCTGTACGCACCCAAGGCCAAGAGCATCATGGAGGTGAAGCTGCAGTGATCGATGAGAGGTTTTGTGCCCGTGCTCCCCTCCTTTTCCTTTTCGGATTTGTGCTCTGTTGTGTGGTAGGGTTACGGAGATCTGATACTATTAGAAATGACCTGATATTATGTATGCTGGATAATTGGCATGACATGGTTGCTTTGTGTTCAATAAGTCAGTGAATTTTACGATCATCGCCTCCTATGTTTCACAGATCATTACCTGCAAAGCAATATGCTTGCGTTTTGCGATTATCTCGCAACCTCAGTGACATCTTGCTAGCACGCTGATGTTGAGCACAGTGCCGAATTGCTAATTTTGCATTGAGTCGTTTGCAGCACTCATCAACTATTCGATGAAATACTGCAGTGACACATCTTAAAATACATAACCAAAACCAGACTAAATTGATTATGGTTTGAGCTGTTTGCTTTTGTGTGAGAAGTAGAATAGATTGCTTATGTACTGACTGCCGGATTCCAGACCCCTTATAAGACCGGAACCTGCCTTAGCCTTTAGGTAACATTGCGGGCTTAAGCAACGTCTCCTGAGGTAATTGTTTCTATGTCAGTTGGGCAAGTAGATGTCATCAGGCAGCTGAAGAATCATGCTTCCGTGCTGCAACAGCAACTGGGAGTCTAGGATAGCGAGTTGCCAATGATGTGGAGATGCCATGTTATTCTTGTAGCACCATATCTCCGTATCTCGGTCTTGACCTTCCTGCCTCTACTTCAAAGTGCGCAGCAGGACACTGTACCTTAATGTGGCTTGCACAGAGACCATCCCATTGCCGCCTGCCCTCCATGTTAGCTAGTGTTATTCACATGAGGCTGGTGCTATTCCTTGTTTCTACTTCCATGTCTTGTTCATCCGAGTGTGTTTTTGTCAGATCATGTTTGAACATATTTGATTTTCTTACTAATCTTATCAGATAAGGGTATCATGTTGCAACTTGCAAGTGACCATACTTTCTTGGTTTTCTGTCAGTCAGTTAAGAAATCTTCTGAACTTTCGTCTTGATAACATTTGCCGATCAGCCCATTAAATTGATTACATCACAAGAGATTGGAATTTACAAACATGCATACACAATATATTTACAAGACCAAATGCCCACATAACATTAATGATATTTCGAACTAAATGCAATAGAACTGCATTTGTTTTTATTAAGCAAAGAAGAATTACAAGCACCGTCCAAGATGGATTTAAGTACCCGAAAAAAATACTCCCTCCGTCCAAGTTTATAGGACATTTTTTTTAATAATCTTGTCCATAAATATAGGTGTATTTCATGGTCCAATGCAAAAATTAGTGTGATGTTTCCTTTATACCTCTAATAAATGTCTAGATTTACTTGATATTCTCTACATGCATATATTGAATATAATGCTTTGAGATAATAATTAGTTGTAGTCTAGTCATTGTCAATATCTCTTTAGTTTATATGCCAAGAGAAAACACATCCTATAAACTTGGACAGGGGAGTAACCTAAATAACTTGGCTAACCATTAGTCAAGACGTTGGATAATGCAGCAGTAAGTAGGTATTAGACAGTTAGAGCAGTATAGAGAAACATGGTCAAGGTCGTGAAGGGCTGGAGGGTGCTGATCATGGTTGTTAAGGCGAGGCGAGGCGACTAACCACCTTCACAACTTTTAAGCGATAAGGCGTGCGGCGAGGCGACGCCATACACACATCCTAACCTAGTATGTCGATAACTTAAATAAGTAATTTAGTAGCACATGCATACCTTGATGTAGCATTCATCCTCTTTCCAATTGCTCTTCTCCCATGTAGCACCCATATCCTTTGCAAGTTCCAACATGTAGCTTGTTACAAAACATTACAATAATCCATATTTCAATTAATTGAGTAAATAAGGATTGAGTGACATACCGTATTGATAATCTCCTCTCTATTCTCTTCTCCCAAGCAACAAGCTATATGAAAATAGGACAACAAAGAAGTGAAAAACTGAGAATTAAATATATGAATTACAAATTTACGATTACATGAATAATGAGCAACATAACAAGCACGACATAACCAACATAAGTTCACAACAATAACATAAGTTCCCAACAATAACATAACAAGCACGACATAACCAACATAAAGTCTAATGGCATAAGTCCATAACCACAACAATAACATAAATCCAACTCCCATCTCTCAAAAGTCATCCAACTCAAACTCATCTAAATTGTTATTAGCTCTAGCATCCATGTTCTCTCCATCACCATCTTCCATAGAATCGGTTGGATCTTCACCATAGTCATCAACATCATTGTCATCAAGCATCATCTCTTCTTCCTCTTGTTCATTGTCTGAATCTGAGTGTAGATCATCTCCTTCAACCACCCTTAGTATAGATCTTGCACGTCATGTGTAGGTCATCGCCTCGCCATGAGCTTTCCTAGGAACATTGCGACCATGAAGCTCACGTGATGCACCAATGGCTTCGTCAACATGGTCCCATGTAAGGTCACACACACACACACCCACGTCCACCTTGAGGTGGTTCGGCCAATGGGTCAACCCATTCATTGTTCCAATCAAAATCTTCTACGACCAAAGGGTCATAGCTTTTGCCCCCTTCCTCACGTACATGGTTGTTAAGGCGTCTTTGAAGCGTCGGTAAGGAGGTTTTCTACCGACGCCACAGCGGATGCCATGACGCCGGTGTCTATGGCATCCTCGAGGCGGCCTAAGGCGTCCCAAGGCACCGTTGTGGCGTCGCTAGGCCGTATGGCAGTGCGAGGCGGGCTAAGGCGTCCTTCCTCGTTGCGGAGTCGCCACCTCCCCTGCTCCTTCCCCGCCGCGGCGTTGCTGTTGCCTCCCCTCCCCTGCTCCTTCCCCGGCCCGAGGGGGGTCGTGGCGACCGGATCTAACCAGGGGAGCTCGGCGGTGGTCGGATCCGGCAGGGGAAGCTCAGCAGTGGTCGGATCCGGCAGGGGAAGCTCGGCGGAAGGAGCTCAACAGAGGCCGGATCCCGCCGCTTTCAACACCATCCTTGTCGCCCCAACTCCATCCTCGCCGCCCCCGACGCCATCACGCTCGGAGGCCGGCGCGCTGGGCGACGGCGGCGGCTATGCTATATATACAGGTGAAGAGTTAGGGTTTGAGAATGGTTAGTGTTAGGCTATATAATATATATACATGTGAAATGGTGTGCTTGGCTGATGTGTTGTCCTATGCTGTGCTTCGTTGGTTGCTGCTTAGTAGTGGTGGTGTTTACTGTTTAGTACAAGTACACAGTAGCAGTAGATCCTATACAATAGTACTAGCAGTAGTAAGGGGTGTTGGAGCTTGCAAGGGATATGGGTGCTACATGGGAGAAGAGCAATTGGAAAGAGGATGAATGCTATATCAAGGTATGCATGCGCTACTAAATTACTTATTTAAGTTATCGACATACTAGGATAGGATGTGTGTATGGCGTCGCCTCGCCGCACGCCTTATCGCTTAAAAGTTGTGAAGGTGGTGAGTCGCCTCGCCTCGCCTTATCGAACCATGCTCACGTCATTTTTGAAACCTACTAGCCATCTTCCGGTTGTATGCAACATACACCAAATCATTCAATTTTTTGTGCTCTAACCGGTTCCTTTTCTTGGTATGAATCTACAAATGGCAATCAAAGCAAACAAAATTAATAAATGGCTAGCTGAAATCTTTAATGAAAAACACAAAGAATCTACAAAATGTGGAGTTGAAATTGAATGAATCATTCAACATGACTTACAAATTCAAAGGTACTCCAATTTTGTTCACAACCGAATGATGAAGCACAAAGACTAACAATACGTTTTGCAAATCTTTGTAGCTCAATGGCTCGACCACCATAAGAACGCCACCAATCAACTATAATGACAAATACATGCATATATTAGGATTTAGAACCAACTATAATGACAAATACATGCATATATTAGGATTTAGAACTGAAATTAACTTACTAAATTAAAAAAATAACTTACTAGGGCTCCTTGATTCTATATTTTGGCTTGCCATTTTATTCGAAAAGATTTCTCCACGTTGGTCCTCATAGAGCATAGCTTGCGTATCGATTATGTTTCGAAGATCGGTATCTTCTACCATTCTTGCGAGCACATCATTGAAACAATCCCTTAGCTTCCCAACATATGCATCATCATTCTTCTTTTGGATGGGAAAGAATTTTCCCGGATTCAAATACAAGGCAGCCCCATATAGGGGTGTGTCCATTTGCCTCACCCAACGTTGCTCAATAATTTTCATGATGGTATTGAGCAAACCTTTCTTGTTTTGGATAGGGAAGGATGCCTTGGTATTTTCCTTCGCATAAGCCATAAATGTTGCAACCTCAGGCATGGCGGGCTTCTCATCACCATCTACCATCCTCAACACAACAAGGAGTGGCTGTGAAGCTCTAATGCAATCATCAATTGAATTCCAAAACTCCTTAGAAAGCACAATGGCATACACCTTTTTTCCAGCCTCTGTCTTTGCCAATTTGGTCCTAGTCCAATCATCGCTTACAAATAGAAATATCAACGCATCTTTGTGCTTGTGCAAACTCCGCAAAGTAAGGAATGCTGTGGAAAACCGAGTAGCTGCGGGTCTCACAAGATCCATCCCACCAGTCTTCTCCCTCATTGCACTAAGAAGCCTCCTATGCCTATATATGAATGTGGTGACATGCCGGGCACGTGCAATAGGCTTCTTAAATTCCTTTAACTTACCTATGTCTTTCAACATAAGGTCCAAACAAGGGGTCCAAAATAGAGTAGGAATCCTCTCCATTAGAATCTTGATCGCCGCCTTGTAGTTAGCACAATTATCGTTGACAACTTGAACAACTTTATCCTTTCCAATGTTCTCAATTCTCTTCTCTAGCAAGTCGGCTAGCATCGTTGCATCATGTGATTCACTTGATGCATCAACAGACTCTAAGAAGAAAGTCCCATTTGGACTATTGACAAGGAAGTTAATCAAGTGGCGTCCCCTCCTATCTGTCCATCCATCCGACATGAGTGTGCAACCATATTGCTTCCACGCCACCTTATGGTTCACCCTCAAATTATCTGTCTCCTTCACAATCTCCTCAAGCAATAGTTCCCGCAACTCATGGTAACTAGGAGGCTTGTACCCAGAATCGTACTACGCAATAGCCTCTATAGCAATCTCAAACTGCCTTGAGTTTGCGGTATTAAATGGTATGCCACACTCATAGAAGAACTTGGCTACCTCTAGGTTGGCAGCATGTCTTTCTTCCTTGGTCCTCATACGGGATTGAATGCTAGTTTGAGTAGGCCCTTTGGCATATCTTTGTTGTACAACCTCTATGGGTGTTAGTCGGAGCATGTCACTGATGGACTTGGTCTCCTTTGCTTTCTTTGGTACTGGAACCCTGAATTGAAGGTGGATTGCTTTCTTTTGTTGGCTATCCCAGAACTAGGCTGCACAACAGAATGAGTAGAGGCTTGAGACTCCTTGCTAGGTGCTTCCATTCCCACATTTTCATCTCCTCCTTCGTCGTCATCTAAGAAGATGGGCCTAGACCTCTTGTTGTTCAACAAAGCCTCTCGCATCTCGGTCATGATTGGTGTTGTAGTATTGGCGCATTTTTTAACATCTCCAAACCCACCTGCAAGATGCTCCTTGAGCCTTTTGATTCGTCCCGAAATCTTCCTTTTGCAAAGTGAACACTGCACACAATCTCGGTTGCCAATTACTGGCCAAAAGCCATATTTCCATCCTGGGTCATTAGACTTTGGCCTTCATTTTGGATCAGCCATTGGATCATATGCGCCCTCGGGCTCGGAGGCTGCAGCACTTCCAGTTCCACTAGTAGTAGCCATTTTGATTGTGCTTCACTACTGCAACATGTAACCAACAAACATGTAACCAAGCATCCAGCAGCAGCTAGAAACAGAAGAGGAGAAGGGGAAAAACCAAGGTTATCACTACTGCAACATGTAACCAACAAACATGTAACCAAGCATCCAGCAGCAGCTAGAAACAGAGGAAGAGGAGAAGGGGAAAAACCAAGGTTATCCTAGGCGGTAGAAGCTAAGCAAGCGGCAAAGGCGAGATGTCTAGGTGGATGAGCGAACAAATAGGGGAGCAACAAGAAGACCACGTAGAAAGGTGCAACAAAGCGAGGCGAATGTAATGGTACTTGGAGGTTGAATCCAACGGATTGAACCTTCAATCCGGAGCAGAGTGATGTCGATCCAGCTGGTGGCGAGGTCACTCTAGCCCTCTGCGCTGCCTGGTGACGCGGGGAAGAGGACTCAGACTCCTAGCCACTGCCGTGCCTTCCTCCGCTTGGGGAAAAACAGAGGAGGGTGCTACTGGCGACGGAGGGGACGCATCGAGGGGAGGCGGAGGGAAGGCACCAACGCGGCGGACTGGAGGCGGAGGGGAGGCGACGGAGGGGAGGCCAGAGGGTGCGGTGGAGACGGCTACGGTTTGGAATTTTGGCTTCTGTTTCCGCGCTTAGTATTTCCCCCCTCGCCTCCCGTTTCCCGCTCCCCCTCCTCCTATGGCGTCCGCCTCAGAGCAAGCCGTCGCCTTCCGACGCCACAAGGATGCCACAGCATTATGGCGGACGCCATAAGTGGCGGAGGCAAGGCGACGCTGTGGCGGAGCTCCTCCGACCACCTCATCGCTTAATCGTTGCTTAAGCGACGTTTTACCGACGCCATAACAACCATGGTGGTGATGCAGCAGTGGACCAGAAACATGGTCAAGGTGATGAAGGGTGGTGAACTGGTGATGCAGCAGTGAAATGGTGACCATTAATATGGTTTGATTGGAACTATAGGAGGTAATGCACCTATGTGCAGCTGTGTGTAGGGATGAAAACGGATCGGATAGTTTCCGACCGATCCGGATAATTTTCGGATACGGATTCTGTCGGATCGGATATTTGTCGGATAGTATCGGATCGGATACGGATACGGATATTTTTTGTCGGATACGGATACGGATTCGGTAGCTCACTATCCGTCGGATACGGATACGGATTCGGATAATCCGGATAGTGATGGATCGGATATCCGGATATACATGTGGGCTGGGCCAAGTTACTCTTTTAGCCCAAAAAGGTTACAAAATTTTAACTTGTTTTCTAATTTAATTAATCCATAAATCAAGTTTCAATTATTAAAATTAGCAAACTAGCTCCAAAAATTATGAAATTTTTTGATAAAATTCCTAACATAGTCTATAATTTTTTAAAAAATTATTTTTAAAATTTTATCATATTTTAAATTTTCTAAAAAATTCAAAAACTGTTGTCTTTAATAGGAAAATATGTTAAATAAGTAGCTAAAATGCATAAAAACTCATAAAATATATAATTTATTATTTTAAATATAATTTAACAAATAATACAAATCTTGGGGTCATTACATGTAAGTGTTATATATGTTTTCTAGAGATATGGTAATTAAGTATTATCAAACTTTTTGTATGTTCTATATTTGTTTCCATTTGTATCTCTGAACAAGGATCATATTTATTTTGTGTTTTGATCTACATGTATGATGAATTAATCGTATGTACGTGATGAACTAAGTCTTACATAATTTTGTTTGCAACATGGTATCTAACTATTGTCAAAGTGAATGAAAATGCTTATATTTATTCAATTTTCAATAATGTTTTAATCAAATCAACTAGTTATGTATTTTCGTTGATTTTTTATGTATAATCTAAGGGATTATTATGTTCCGATAAATATTCGTAACCGTATCCGATTCGATTCGTATTCGATCCGTATCCGTATTCGAAATTATTCGTATTCGTATTCATATCCGGACTATCCGTATTCGTATCCGAATCCGAGAAAAAATATGAAAACAAATATGGTAGAGCCATTATCCGTCCGTATCCGATCCGTTTTCACCTAGCTGTGTGATCCAAATAGTCGAAGCAGAGAATTAGTGTATTTGAGGAGACGAAATGGCAGTGTGCTGTAGTGCTCGTGGTGACGAGTGACTAGCGGTTGGTCATGGGAGATTTATGAAATACATAGTCGACTTGACTATTTTTTTTCGAGACGATACAGTTGCATCAACCACTTGGACGTCGTTTGCTAGTCTATACTTTACACATTTCACTTGTGTATATTCATAACTAGGTAATTTTGGAAATTACACATGGCGATACAGAGTAAGTTCATCATCTTGTGCGAACCGAAGCTGTCACCACCTTCGGTTTCAGTGGCCTATCACCCGATCCATCAGAGTTGGAAATGCCACACACAATCTCGTCACTGCTCTGCAATATGAAGGCATTCGTCCTGTGAGACGGAGCATGATCGTCGTCCGACTCTGAACTGTCATCCATGCCGTCCTGGCACGACGTTCCCTGGTCGAGCTCCCGACGGTGTGGAACGTTCCTTTTGCCGTCCTCGATCGCTTCTGGGAGCTCGGAGAAGTCCATCAGGATATTGCTCTCGGCGGCTATCTCTTTGGCCACCTTCTTCTTCATCTCCATGTTTGTTGCGTCGCCGGACAACTTCCACACCAGCTGCAACGGCAACACAAACCAACCCTGTAAACTCCAGCTACCCCTCTTCCCAATTCCAAACCAACGAGTCGTTCCGGAAATGAATAAGGCCCGGTTCTAATTACCATGGTATCGACAATGCCGGTGCCCTCCCTGGCCGCGGCAGTAAAGTCGCTGCCGAACTTGTCCGCGAGGATGGTGCGTGCGAACAGCAGCTCTGGCAGGTTGCCGCACCACCCTGCGGCAAACATGAGCCCGGCGGCCGCCTCCCTTGTCCCCTCGTCGCATTCCCTGCACACCAAACAGAGCAGTCATGCAGCCGTAAAGGAGACGAGAAACATTGAGCCAAAGACGAGAGCAAGAGCAGGTCGGGTGTGAAGAAGAGACACACTGGGGCTTGTCTAACTGCGCAGCCTGCTCGATGAGGCGCTTGCAGTAGAGCTCAATGATGTCGAACGCCTCCAGCATGTTCTCCTCCTGTATGACCTGCTCTGCCTGCGCGGAGGAAGACGCTATCATTAGCACGCCTGCATCGCAGAACGTGGCGTCTCATTCCATGTGCGCTCAGAGATCACTGGTACGTGCGCGGCGGAGGGCGCGGTCGAGGTGGCCGAGGGCGAGGAGCTGGCCGACATCACCGCAGGCGATGGACCTGCGAGCGACGCGTGGCCGGCGGGCAACGGCGAGGCGCGAGACGGCGAGCCGGAGCAGGGACTTGAGCCTGGCGGTCTTCTTGGTGGTCTTCCTGCGGATGAATCCCATGGCTGGTCGATTCTTGGCGGCGTTCGGACGGTGTTACTGAGGCGTTGGCCTCGTTGCTCTGTTATATTAACGCCGATCTTAGCTGTATTGCCGGTCCTTTGCGTGGAGGAGAGGAAGGAGGAGGAGGGGAAGGTGAAGTTGCTTGTGGACTGACGGGGAAGTCTAGATTGGAGGGACAAAGTTTTTGTAGGGCCACCACGATTCTGTTTGGGTAGTCTAATTTTAGTGTCTCTTCTGTAGTTCGGTTTGCAACGAACTTCTTTTGCATTTGGAGGGGCAGGGCAGCACGTGCGGCATGCCTAGAGAAAGAAAATATGCAGAACGTGCACAATGTTTCTGGATAAAGCAAGCAAAACATGCAAGAGAGTTATCAGAGAGAGAGAGAGAGAGAGCAAATGGATCATGCGATAGAGGGGGGAAAAACATGGCAAAGTTGTCTCTCTTGTTTTCGCGAGTAAAGGCAAAGGGTTAATACGAATATACGATACTAGTACTGCGAAGCACATCTACAAAAAGAGCCGTACTTCTGTATTTTTCTTTTCCATATAAATTGCAAAAATCTTAAAACAACTGAATAGGCAAGTAATCACTATCTACTTTTCAATTATGTTTTAATATTTATACAACTTTTTTTTAAAAAAATAATCATAGAAGCACCTTTAAAAAAAATACTACCAAGCAAGATGAAGAGGAAGGAGCAGAAGTTGTGCTTTAAAGATAGAAGGTAACACTGGCACATATCAAGGTATGTTTCTTTTGTCTAAGGAGTGTGGTCTTTGTACGAACGCTCGTTTGGATTTTCAGTTGGGAGTTAGTAGCAATCCTAGCATGCAGTACGTAAAGAGTAGAGTAGAAAGTAAAGTTTTGATATAAAAGAGTAGAGTAGAAAGTAAAGTTTTGATATAAAAGCATATTTGCCCCGTGCTGTCGTTCTGGGTGCTGATCTCGTTGGCCGCTCTGCAACGCTTAAAACTCGGCGGCTGGAGCGATAGCTAGCTAACGACGGGCAGCCGAAGGAGCAAGTCGCGGCCTCGCGGGCAGCGGCAGTACCATATGGTTAGTCTGATGGTGCTCGCGGAAAATAAAAAAGAAAGAGGCTGCAGAAAGAAGAACGTGCAGAGTGGTACAGTTCACCAGGGAACAGGGATCGGCATGGTGGGCAGCTTGGACCGTTAGTCGCGGTGGCCTCTACTGGTGGGACGCGTAGCAGCAATGGGCGGCTAGCGATGGCGTCCGTTTTGAGCTCTGGACAAGTGCGTCCCTCGTGATGAACCAGCCGAGTTGTTGTGCTGTGCATCGGAAGAGAAACAGATTGCGTACTGCACCCAGGTAACCCGTCTCCACGGACGGAACACGCCTACGAGAATCCTCCCATTTTACAGAAAATAATTGGCACTCCTTCACATCTGATATCTCAATGCTACTAACCCTGTACAAAAATATCAGCACCCATCACGTTCTCCATTGCATACACACCCCCTTCCGTTCTCGCGAATCCGTTTAATTATACACGCCTGATTTCCCAGAAGCAGAGAAATCTCCATGGGTTCCGCATCAAATCACTGTGCGTGAACCGACGAACCAACTGCAGAGCTCTCATCTCCTCGTGCGCGCCGAGACGGCTCTCCTCTCCGGGTTCAGCGCCCCGCGTCCCGGTCCGTCGGAGCCGGGCGCGCCGCCGTAGACCCTCTCCTGGAGCACACGCGCGTCGGTGCCGATCCTGCGCACCTCCTCGTGCCGCGCGATGTGCTCGTTGCTGCGCTCCAGCGCGGACACGATCCTCGCGTACGGCCGGTGGGAGCAGGCCGAGCTCTCGTACGCGCCGCCGTCCTGGTGCTGCGGCCGCCTGCCGTCGACCTCCTCCTCCAGCCGGGCCGCTTCGCCGTTGCTGTCTCTGGGGGCCGTTGGGTTCCTCCTGTACGGCGGGTTTTTGTACAGGCCGCGCTGGTCCAGGGCCTCGTGGAGCGCATTGCCACCGGCGAGTTCCGAGGCGTGCCTCCTGTGCGGCGGGCGCCCGTTTTGCGAGTCGTCCTGGAACGGCCTTGGGTCTGCGCCGACCTTGCCGGCGTCACCGCGCCATGCACCGTGCGTGCTACCGCCGCCGCCCATCGTGGAGGCCGTCCTCCTGTAGGGAGGCCGGCGCATCTGCGGAGTCCAGATGACGTCCTCCGCCACCTCGTCCTCTTCCTTGTCGCTCTGGTCGAATACAATGCCCTTCCCCTTCTGCGCCGCGTCCGACCCTACCGAGGACACCGTGCTCATGTCGCTCCACGACGGCGACGGAGGCTTCAGGGGCTTCCATGACGGGCTAGTCTCCTGCTCAGCTGCTGCCGAATTCTGCGCGGGATGTACCTTATCGTAGCCACCGCCTCTCGATCCCTTCCCCTGGGACTCCGACCGAGAAAGCTCCACGGCCGCCCGAGCGGCCATCGCGGCGAACGACGCCGACTCGAAGGCCGCCTCCGCCGCCATCCTGGCGTCTAGGTACCTCGTCGATTCTCTCAGCACCTTCTCCTCTACGCCCCGCTGAGCAAAGCTCAGGGGTTTCACGTTATCCTCGACAAACCTCTGCTTCCCCTGCACCTGTCAGACGTTGAATTTCTCGACATTAGATTTCAAAATAAATCCAGAAGATCTTGTACTAGCACTACAAGATTATGGCACTGACCTCGTAACGTTCCGTCTTGACCTCACTCTGCTCGACAAATTCTTCGGCCGGCACGTTCTTGGCTTGCTCACTCTGTTTGCCCTGCATTTGCACAATGCAGCCATATCACGATTAATGATTCTACTGATTCATCAGAGAAACGGATGAAAAATCCCATAGACAAGGACGACGCTGCAAACAACCTGACGAGTCTCTCTCGGGTTCTCGGGAAAGTCCAGCAAGATGTCGTTCTCCGCGGCGATCTCCTTCGCCAACCTCCTCGTCTGCTCCGTGCTCGCCCTCTCGCCGGACAACTTCCGTACCAACTGCAACGGCGGCGCAACCAACCATCTTGAATTCCAACCCGCGCATGTGAAGCAGTAGGTGGGTTTAGTTGGAGGAATCCAACCTACCGTGGGATCGACGACGCCGTGGATGCCCTCCTTGGCCGCCCTGGAGAAGTCGCGGCCAAACTTGTCCGCCAGGATGACACACGCGTCCACCAGCTCTGGCAGCTCACCGCTCCGCGCCGACGCGAACATGAGCCCCGCCACCGCCTCCTTGACCTCCTCGCTGCACTCTCTGGATATCATCAAAGGATCAGATATAAATATTTCCTTGTTGCACGGGGAAAAAGCGAAGAAACATTGAATCAATCAAGAAGCCATGAACACGAATACGAAGAGAGTCCGTGTGTGTCTACATACTTGGGCTTTTCTATCTGCGCAGCCTGCCCAATGAGGATTTTGCAGTAGAGCTCTATGATGTCGAGCACCTCCAGCATGCTGTCCTCGTGTTTGACCTGCTCTGCCTGCGCAAAAACACACGCTATCACATGTTACTACACTGGTACGGAAGGACACAGTGTGTATGTTTCTGCGTGGTGGGTGGCCGGGCGAGCACATACGCGGAGGAGAGCGCGGTCGAGGTGGCCAATGGCGAGGAGCTGCCCGACATCGCCGAGGGCAATGGACCGGCGGCCGATGCTGGGCCGGCGGACGACGGCGAGGCGGGCAACGGCGAGCTTGATCAGGGACTTGAGCTTGGCGGTCTGCTTGGAGGTGTTCTTGCCGAAGAAGCCCATGGCTAGCTGCTCGCCTGCGACGGTGGTGCTGGATCCGTGGCGCGGGTGGATGGGGGTGACGATGGCTCGTCTCTTTCTTTCCCCCCTCCTTATGTTGTTGTCTGGAACAGGGAGGGATTGGTACCATGTGGCGAGGAGGAGAGGAAGAAGGAGGCGGGTGGCCGATGTTGCTTGTGGACTACGGAGTCTGCACTGGAGGGGAAAACATGGAATAATTGATTATTTGTCGTAAAATTGACGTGTATTTGATGACTTATTATATCATGTCTCATTGATATTTAAGCCTAAAAGCTAGTATATATCAATGAAACGTAGCGTGGAAAATTATCAAATGCATATCAATTTTTTAGTAAATAATCAAATCTCCTAGAAAACATTGTGCTATGCAGCTGCTGCTACCGTCCAAGTTTCACGCCCGCTCCGGCTCAGTTCAGACCAATTGCATCTCTTGACCGTGTGTTCCTAAAAACTGATACAAAATTACTACACACCGGTATAGCGTTACTTACCGATTCGACGGTATAGTATCTAACCGTTGATATCGTTGTCATCGAACGACTCTTGTAGCTCTCGGACGTACTCTTCTTGCTGTCTCTCGATCCCACGCTTCCATCCCGGCCCCATCGCATTCCCCATTCCCCATTATATTGCAACAATCAACGTGCGTGCTCGCTTGGATGCCAGGCGGGCGGCGGAGGAACTGAGGCGATGTCGTGCTCGTAACCAAAGGAGGAGCCAGTGCAACGAAATCACTGCCGGGAGAGGCAACACGGCTTCACGTACGACGGGTTCGCAGCTAATCCCCAGAAGTAGAGATGGCGCAGCCGGAGGAGCAACTGTGATGCGGTCTCGGGCTCTCGGCCGAAGGAGGATGCCGAGTAGTTTTGCGGAAAAGGTGGCGGCTGAAACAACCCTAAAATTTCAAATTTGGATTCAAAGCTTGGAGTTCATTTTTGCTTTTGGAATTTGAAAATCGGATTTGAATTCGTTACCTCCTTTTGGGCCAAATCTTCCTTTGCGTTTGGGCCGTTCGGCCTGCTTGTCTTCGGCCCATGCGCCACCAGCCAGCTGGCTCCGGCCGCCGCGCCCGTGGTCGCCGCGCCGGCCCGCCTCCGATCAGCGTGTTGCGCGCGCCACCGCCGCTCTGCGCATGGTCGCCACGCGCGCGATCGCTCGATCCTCGGTCGTCGACGTCTTCGCCATCACCACCGCCCCGCCGCCGCAACGCCGCCCGCGCTTGGCTATAAAAGCCGGCCTCCACTCCGTTCCAACTTGCACCGCTCCACCCTCTTCCTGGTGAGCTCCCACCCCTCCTCACTGCCTTCCCGGCCGGCCGTGCCACGCACGCCACCGCCATCACACTGGCTTTTTCCCTAGTAAAACCTAGCCCCCCGCCCCCTGCATCGCTCGGCGGGGCCGAGGCCCAGCTCCCCCCCCTCCCCCCCCCCCACCTTTCCCCTTCGCATTGGGCCGGCCCGCTAAGCGCGGCCTCGCCACGCGCCGCCCGGCCACCAGGCTGATCGGGCCGTTTGGCCCATTCCGAAGACTCCGAAAATACCCAGAAAATTGCCAAAAAAAAAAATTATTTATTAATTTCAAAATTCGTTTTAAACTCCAAAAATACCCAGAAAATTCCCAAAAAAATTCGTAAATCCCAGAGACACACCAACTACATATTCCGAACCGTTTCGATCCACTGAGCTCAAAAATACCCTCTGCTCTGCAGCCCAAGACTCCGAAAATTCCTAAAATGCCCAAATCACCCTCCGTTCTCTCCCGGCCCGGTTTTCGGTTTCCGTTTTTATTTTCAGTTGTTGTTTTTCGTTTATTTATGTTTATTCGCCTCTTTCGCGCTAGATTCGACTGTAGAGCCACCGCAAGAGCAGGAGCAGTACCCGGAGCAGGATCTGGACCAGACGGACGCCGAAAATAACTACTTCCTCTACGACTCAGCCGACCCAGCCGCCGAGCAAGGCAAGCCGTACACCATTGATCATGTTAAACCCAATCATGCTATATTATAAATTGTACTTATTTTTCTACCGCATTATTTTGTGAAATATTGAAAACAGTTATTTTAGAATGACATGATACCTAAATAATGCCAAATTGCTCATGGAACTTCCTTGAAAAATATTGAACCGTATTAAATCCTTTGTAACCCTAGATGATAATTTATGCCATGTTAAGTTGGCGCTATTAATCTTGTTAGTTAGTTCAAATGCTTTTTAAATGGAAATAAAATGATGTCGAGCCGCTGGCTCGAATATGTGTAAAAGTGCTACAGTCTGGGGGGCAGTATTGGGCTATCCATGGGGTGGAGTTAAGTTCGATCCCCGGCTGATGATTAATATCATGGTTGGAATGGTGGTTGGTACAGTTGGTACCAGATGAGCTTGTGGATGCTTTTAAGACTTAATCTGTGGTAAAATAAGGATGGAAACCCCTTGAGCAAAGTAAATAACTTAAGTTTTCGTTCAACCGCAAGTCGGATTGGTCAGTAGGTCTGCCTCCGACATAGCTCAGTAAATTAGTCATTTCCTAAAAAACTAAAAAAATTGGTGGACTATTCTCTGAGGAGAATAGGGATCGGCCTCCCTGGCAGGAGAGTATACCGAACGGGTGGAACGGAAATGGACCGTAGTGTCATTTGCTGGTTCTCACAACGGTATGTGCTAGCTGGAACATTTTGGGTTCCAAAGTAGCGTTAAGGTCTATCGGTAAATAACTAATTCCAGAAATGATTTAACGAAATGCTGTGATAATCTCGGCCTAGCCACATGCATTTAAGTTGCATGTTAATTCGTACGTTGGCATTAACGATCGTAGATATCTTATGGGTAAAGCTGAGCACCTCTGCAAAGTTAATCAAATGGTAATCGATTACGCCGTACTTCCAGTTAATGAAGTTAAGTTTGAACTGGGGTGATTACCTGTAACCTAGCTCAAGTAAATGTTTGGGATTTTGGAATAATGTGGTTAATGTTGTTTAACATGGAAACTCCCCCTTATTTCTTAAATATTGGTTTGTGCTTCAAATGAAAAATGAGTTAGAAAATAAAACTGCATCCCGATACTTACAACCCTATTGCCATCCTTTGACTTTCCCATACATGTAGTATTCAAAAAAAATCCTCGTACGACTTATTGAGTACTCCCGTACTCACCCTTGCAACCCCCCCCGTTTCAGAGATTGAAGAAGCTGGAGCCTACCAAGAAGTCGTAGATGGCGATCTCATTTGGTCTTAGGTCTTGTCTTTCGCTCAGGCCCTGCCTGTGGTGTATTTTTGGTATTGTACCCTACTGAAGCTTATGACGTTTCCCTTTGTAAAAATTTCGGCCGCTAGGCCTTATGTTGAATAAAAAGAATTGAACTGCCTTTGGTCTGGCAAAATACTCTTGTCTTTTCCAACAGTTAGTCTTCCTGGATAACTATTGTGAGTTCCGACTTGCCCTAAAATGGCGGTCCGTCACAGCAGCACGGCTCGTAGTGAGAGGCAGCAACATGAACTTGTAGTTGTAGCGTGGAAATGGGCTGAGAGTGCATGGATCCAACGATGGTCCAACAAGCTCACATCTAGTGGCGACAACTGTCCACTAGACCCCGCATCCAAGTCTGATGATGGATGTGGTGGCTCCGACTGTCATATTCGTCACCAATGATATGATCCAGTAGATCCGGCCGAATTTAACATTGCAAGACTCGACGGCTCAGCAACACAGAGCGTGAAGCAAAAGCAAGGATTCAGTGTCGAGCAGCGTCGATCTATTGCATCGTGTCGAAGGTAGTCGAGGTCAGAGCTGAAGAAGATGGTGCATTGGAGCGGACCACCCCCGCTTGAAATAAAAAAATATTCAAGCCAACCACCACCGCTTGAAATTGAAAAAATTAAAAACAAATTAAAAAAATATTCAAGCGGACAGGACCGCTTGAAATTTATTTTTTTTAAAAAAAATCAAGCGATCCAGGACCGCTTGAAATGTTTTAAAAATATATAAAAAAATTCAAACGGATGGGATCTACTGGATTATACTGTTTAGAGTCTATTTCTATGATTTAATCCGATTAACAGCTAGTTACGAAAAAAAATAAACATAGAGGATTAGAATAGTAAAAAAATTCTCGACTTGGAGCCGCGCTGACAAATCAAAGGACACGTCACAAGTTGTTTGCTCCCGTTCGTTGATGCTGCCTGCATTTGTCGGGAGCGCGTTGTTCTTTTCGCATGTCTTTCGAGATCCAAAACCAAAAGCTACTCGTTGTTTGGGTCCTTACTAAGATCATCTCCAATCGTGTTTTTTCTCCTCTTTCTTTCTCTTCGTGAAGGATTAACTTTCTCATTCTCTACAGCGAGGATTCTCTTCTTTCTCGCATAATTCCCTTTAAAGAGAATCTGTTGGAGATGAGGGCAAATAAAGGGAATAGGAATGAGGAAGGAAACAGGGAAGGGAATTGTATAGGGAAAGGAGAGAGAATCCCTTGCTAGAGGGAATAGGAGAGAGAATCCCTTCACGAAGGGAATGCTGAAGGAAATCCGTTGGAGTACTGAAGGGAATGTGAATTCCTTCGCGAAGGGAAAGGAAGAGGGGAAGGGACACGGTTGGAGATGGTTAAGGACAGAGCGTTTGCTCGAGTCGCTAGCTCGCCAGGTGAGAGAGCAGCCGGCCTGTGTTTGATTTTGATTCTTCTTCTTTTGACGTATGTAGTGGACACGTACGCACATGTTTTGTATCTTAAAAGAAGAAGAGCCATTACTCTTTTCTTCCACCAGAACATTTTTTTTACTTTTTATTTATTAAAACTTGATACACTAATAAGTAATAATACAAGAGTACAATGACTTGGCAGTTGGCATCACTACTACAGATCTGACCATCACTCTTGGTTGACAACAGCCATTAGTATCGGTTTTTGAACCGGTACCAGCCATCCGGGACCGGTTCCACCAACCGGTATTGATAGTACTAAAGCATTACCACTACTGCAGAACAGACAACCCTTGCCGCCATATCACTGCCGGTTGGGCTAGAGCCGTTAGTGATAAAATATCACTGCCGGTTCGTAAGATCCGCTGCCTAGGAAACGTATCACTGCCGGTTGGTATAACAAACTATCACTACCGGTTTATACTCAAAACCGGTAGTGACATATCACTGCCGGTTCTAAATAGAACCGGCAGTGATATTGGAACTTTTACTACCGGTTTATTCTTTAACCGGTAGTGATATATATTTTCCCGCGCATCTAAGCGTAATTTGACATTATCACTGCCGATTATGCGTAGAGCCGGCAGTGATAAGGTTTGATATGACTTGGATGCTTCAAATTTTGGCATGTCATGGTTTGACATTATCACTGCCGATTATGCGTAGAGCCGGCAGTGATAAGGTTTGCCATGTCATGGTAAATTCGGAATATGATAATACTAAAAACAGTGTTCGGGTGCTTTGTGAGGTTAAGGGGAGTGGGACGCGTTATATTTCAAATGCTATCATATACCGACACTATGGTACTAGATCATGTAAGAACTCTGAAGTTAAGCGTGCTCGGGCGAGAGTAGTACTAGGATAGGTGACCTCTTGGGAAGTGCGTTAAAATCGACGATATAACTCATTAGTTAAGCGTGCTTGGGCGAGAGTAATACTAACTAGGATGGGTGACCTCCTGAATCTCTTCGTGTTGTTTTAAAACTACCAGAATATTGAATATAAACATTTATATCACTGCCGGATTTGGTGTGAGCCGACAGTGATATGTATATATCACTGCCGGATTTGGTCTTTAACCGGCAGAAACATCTATTATCATTGTCGGTTTACTCTTTAACCGGCAGAGATATATATTATCACTGCCGGCTCCCATTACCGGCAGTGATGTACTGTTCTGTAGCAGTGTACCCTTCTAACCAATCCACCCACCATCGCGTACTGATATACATAGAATATACATTCCTTTTGAACCTTCCTGAAACGAGGTATTAGTACCGGTTCGTAACACGAACTGGTGCATCAGTACCGGTTCGTAACACACGAACCGGTATTGATGCACTCTCATCAATACCGGTTCATGTTACCAATCAGTACTGATGCCCCGTGCCTTCAGTACCAATTCGTGTCACGAATCAGTACTAATGTGAGGGCATCAGTACCGGTTCGTGTTACCAACCGGTACTGAAAGCCCACTACAGCCCTGTAGCCAATGAATCGGTACTGATGTCACTATCAGTACCGGTTCAAATCTAATCGGTAGTGATGTGCCGGTAGTAAAGCCTAGTTTTCTAGTAGTGCACTGTGCAGGAGTTGAAATGTTGCAAGACTGTATCCTAAATTACCAAAACTTTAATTCTCTGAAAGGTTTTATTTATACTCGGTGCAGAATATTTGTAGCTGTACTTATCCAAGCTGGCGTTCATCCGACGCAGCTCTAACCAGCTTAAGCCCCAAGTTAAACCATTATGATACTAGAGCTTTATATATGCCTCTCAGAAAAAAAAAAGACGGTTGAGCACTTGAGCCCCTTTACAGCTAGAAGCCTGGAACCGTAGTGAGCAGTGACAAGGCAGCTGTATTGGGCAGTACGAGTATACAAAATATGAGGTGCTTTTCATGCCCTTTTTGTTTGGAATTTTCCCTAACTTAAAAGCTAAAACTAAATAAATAAGTGGTTTTTTAACCGAGCTTTTCCAAAAGCTACAACTCTTTATATATATAATTAAAAGCTGAAGGGATGTGCTTCTATATTTTTCTTTTTTTAAAGTTACACAAATATTACAGCATGAATGAATGGTAGATGATAATTACTTACCCATTCGTTTTCTTCAAGATTTGTACAACTTGTATTGAAAAGAAAAACGTAGAAGCACTTCTCAAAACTAAAATTATCCACCTATACCACATATAAAAAATAGACTACTTTTAAACTGCTTAAAAAAAACTAGATTTAAACTATAAGCCAAAAGCCTGAACCTCAGCCTCACTGGTTTGATGAGTTTTGATGGGTACCCCTGCCTCCATGAGTATTAGTCCACCTAGTTTAGTATAATTGACGACGCTTTCGTCCTCGCTTTTCGTGAGCGCCTGCTCAGCTCAATCTTCTCCGACGTAAAATTGGGTTGCTGTTGACGTGTTTGCGCTGTGGTCATGGAGTGTTCGGCAGCAAAGAAGCCTCTGTTTGGAACCGGTCCTTCACGTAAGCCGTCAGCTATCGATTCAAAGGATTTCGTCTTAAAAAAAGGGAAGAAAAAAAAGGGGAAATAATGGAGAGAGAGTGGCATAGCTTTACCGTAGTTTTTATTAGGCCGATGCTGATCAAATGCGTATTATGTAGTTGGGTAATACGTATGAAAACGTTGTGTTTCAATCAACTTTTTTCAGCCGTGTAACCAGAATGCCCCATAGTTTACAGCTGATATTAGACTATCTCCAGTGGCTTCCCGTCCCCTCCAAATTCCTTCGCGAACAGATCCCAAAGTCTTTCCAATGATTCCTTCACGATTCCTTCGAAGGATTTGTCTGATGAATCACTATAGAAAGGGATTCTCTCTCCAATCCCAGAGAGAAATCCCTTCGAGGGGATGCTGTTGGAGATAATAGGAAATAAAGGGAATGAAAGTGGGGAAGGGAATGGGGAAGAAAATGAAATGAAGGGAAATTGCTGGAGATAGTCTAAGTACTATACTCTACTCTCTTCTGTAATGCAAGGCGGCACAATGGAATCGTTTTCGTAACGAGCGCACAGACTGAGTTTTACATCACATCAAATCAAATCAAATCAAATCAAATACAATCCGATTCAATCCATGGAGTGAGAGCAAACTAGTACAACAAGCACGGTAGTCAATAGAAAACATTAACGGTCAGTCCTTCTCGGTCTCCATCGCTAATAAACGCTTCCAAATCAAATCAGACAAGAAACACACAAACGTCAAATAAGCCGGCCGTGTATCATCATGCTACTCCATAGTACCATACAGAAGCGACACACGCAGCAAAAAACGAGTCCCGGACGTTTTCGACTTATCAATGCGTGGACAGCATGGCGGCGGCGCGAAGAACAAGCTCAAGCTGCTCAACCACCCCAGAACACGAGCGTGATCTTACGATTATTAGCAGAATTAAAAAGGCATGGGTAGGATTAGGAATGGAGTTTCGCTTTGGGTGGCGAGAAGAAAAGCTAGCGGGTTTTCTCCAAAGCGAAGCAGTCAGTGACCAATAAACAATACCCGTCACACGACGGCTTGAGCGAATCGACTGACGGCAAGGTTCAAACTTTCGACAAAATTAGGTGAGATTTCAGCAAAATCTCGGATTTTGGCCCTTTCTGAGTTTCCTAATTCCGACGGAATAATTTTTTTTAAAAAAATTCAAATTACTACCGCGCTTTCAGAATTTCACGAGATTTTGGTAAATCGTGCCGAAATTTCACTAGTTGGATTGGATTTTTTATTTTTAGACCGGATTGTATTGTGGTTGGACCGGATTTGACACTAATATTTATCGTGAGAATTGTAATGCCATTTATAAGGAATATATATAAAAAAATATGCAATAAAAACACGTCCTTCCTTTAGCTCACTTGGTAGAGCGGACGGAAGGCATGCTGATCTCCATGAGGTCCCCCTGGTTCAATTCGTCATTCCTGCGTGCACGACTGCACTGTTTTTTTCTTGTTGCCTGCACTTACATACGTTCAGAAGAAAGTGAAGAAATTTAATTGTCAAAAGCGGTTCGATCCTAGCACCTAGACCTGCACCTTAGAGTGTGTTTGGTTGATGAGATGGGATGGTACTGTACTATTTGGTTTTATTATTTTGGGTGAATGGAATGGTTCAGCATTTATAGAGAATATTTCTTAAATTTGTATCATTTGTTTCAGGATGGGACGGTCCAAGTAACCAAACATATGGATGACTTTTTTCTTGAACCATCTCACACATGTACCAATTAATACAAATAGCCAAACACACCCTTAATGTGAGGCCTTAGACCATCTCAACCATCTCCATTTCTTGTCATAAGATCATTTTCCCGGTTTTTTTCTAGCATGAAAAATCATTTTAGAGGGGTTAAAAAGTGCCAAGATTTCAGTACTTTTCAATGAAATTTCGGTAATTTCTTCCAAGATCTCGGAAATCCCAGTTCAAAATTTTCAGGTTTGAATTTTGTTATTTGAATTTCGTTCGGATTTTGTCCAAAATTTTCAAATCTTGCCAATATTTGAATTTCAGTATGCTCCGAGATATAATCAAAAAATGAAATTTAAAATCTTGACTGACAGCACTAAACCAAGAAAGAAACCTAGAACTCTTAGTTTTTCTAGCCCTCGTCAGCAGATGACACTTGTGTACCGTGACAGCGGCCAAAACCAAGGCCAGCCAGATGCCGAGCACCACGGATGCAGCAGTAGGGTGGCAACAACTTGATAATAGGTGCAGCACAGCACAGGTGTCGTGGTGTCTGGGTGCGACAGCATAATTCTGCCACGGGCGACGTCCTACCGTGGCCTCGGTTTCCTACCACCGTACAGGGTTAGAAAAAAAAGGCTTCGTAAAGCCGTAGGCCGTAGGGACTCTCGAGTTGACCGCAGTTCTCTGTTCTGATTTCTGAAGGTTCCTGTGTAGAGAAAGCGATGTGATGTGCTCTCAGCGTTCCCGGCGGCACCCACGCGCTGCTCGTCGTCCCCCGGCCGTGACGCGGGCCCCTGTCGTTCCCGTTCTGATCCGTTCTGCTGGGTGTGAAGGCGACTGGGACATAGTTTCTTGCTCTCGTGCCGTGCGTGCTAGCTACCTCCTGAGCATACATGGATTTTTTGGCTCTTTTCTTCGTGGCAAGTTTCGACTTGTTTTCTGACTTTCAAGACTGCAAGTCCGCATGTGGAGTGCGTATACGTATACGGTGAAAACCATCTAAACATTGCAAATCCTGTGAAAACTATATCTGTCCACGAAGATTTCAAAAATTTCGAAGACAATATCGTATATAGAGAAGGGGATGTTCTTTAACCATACAAAATTTCAGGTTCAAACTCAACCTTATTTTGAAGATATGAAAAAGACAAATTCTTGCTGAACAATGATGTGTTACTGTTCATACAAAATTTGTTTTTTTTTTCCCAATATCCCGCAAACGAGGTTAAATTTGATCTTGAAATTTTGTGTAGTTAAAGGAAAGTCGCCACCTCTACTTATAGTATTTTAAAACAAACTTTTAAAATATGTATTTTATGGTTTGCAATATTTAGATGGTTTTCACCATATCTAAATGTTTGCTCCGCAGACCGTTGGAAACCTGGAAAACAGCAAGAAACAAGTGCCCAAAGCTTTGATTAGCTTCTCTAGAGCATATGCCTATCGATTTGACCTCGAAAATCGCCTCAGCCTGGTAGAGATTTTCATAGAAAAAAAAGGACAGCAATCGAAGGCTTCGAAATCAAATTTTTTTTTTCAAAAAAATTGAAAATCGATTGGTTTTCAATATTCACCGATTTTCGACCAACCAATCAAAAAAAATTTGACGGTTGATTTTTTTAAGCGATTTTGACCAATTTTAGGCTGGTTTACGTCGCATAAATGTTTCTGATTTATTTGAATTGGACCAGTTTACCGACCGATTTCTAATTTTGAATCAGCTCGATACGGTTGATTATCACGATATTCGAGCAAAAATCGTCGATAATGTGAACCATGGCATCTGCTACCCCGTTGGCATGCCTTTCTGTGGGTAGTAGCACAATACAATTCACCCTAATCTCTCGAGCATACACGTGTTCATTGCTTCCAGCACAACTCAATTATAACAGAAATACTAATCGATGGTATATCGTTCCACTCAAAACCAATGGTATACCTCTCTGCCGGCTAATCCATTCATCATGTCTAACGCACCTTTCTGTCATCCCCCTCCCCCCCTGTCCTTCCTCTCACTTTATCCTCTCCGCAGGCCATAGAAGAGGCTAGGTGGCTTTGGGCTTTAAGGGCGGCCGAATCTGGCTCAGTGTACCTGGGTGGTGACGGGGATGGTTGGATCCAGCGCGGCGGGTTGGGAAGCGGGTAGATTCGACCTAGATTTGCTGGGCGACGTTAAGTGCAACCCTAGCTTCAGCTTCGGTGGCAGTCTAATCCGGTGCGCAGCTTGGCTGGGAGGTGGAAGGATCCTAGGGGGGCAAGGCTAGACGGTATCAGGGATGGTCATATCTAGCATGACAACTCGCATCTGGTGGTTGTAAATCTGATGATCTCGCATCCAACCGTGGCGTCTGGTCACGAGTCCTTACATCTAAGTATGGTGAAGGATGTGGCTGCTCTGACCATCGTTTTTTGTCGCTGACAATAGATCCAGCAGATCTAGCAACACTGACCTCAAATCTTTGCCGGATCTGATGGCGGTGTGACACGGCGTGGAGCTCTGACCACAACACGGGGGGGGGGGGTGGAGGCTCGACATGGAGCTCAAGCACAGATTCGGCGATGGGCAACGTCGATTGGCTCTATGTTAGTGGGAGTAGTTGGGGCTGAAGTTGGAGAAGAGGGTACAACGGTAGATGATAGTGTTGGACGGTCCTCAACAGCGTTGTAGTACCATCGTAGCTAGGTGAGCTCACTGAAACTTGATGAAACTTGCTAAAGCTTGTTTAAACTTTTGGTTGAAATTTGTTGAAACTTATCGATTGAAAGTTGGTGAAACTTGAGTTTCAAAATCTGAAACTCATTGAAACTTGGCTTAGAATTTTCAAGCAACTTCTAGAAACACGTGAAACTTTTCAAATATTCTCTTGAAACTGTATAAAACTTATTGCTACACTGTTGCAACAGTACACCGTTGCCTAGTCACTCCCTAAAATCATGCACATCACGAAAACGATACGATACAAGGAGACATGATACATATACATTGTTTGGAACCCATTGTTTCTAAGAAAATCCAGAGAAAATTTCCTACATATTCCTGTGAAATCCCTATGTTCTTGACAGGCCTTGACAGTTGGTATGTGTTTAGTCAAACTTAATTACTTTTAGCGGATTCAGGAAAAAATACCCTGAAAAAAGGAGAAGAAACCTAGCTGCATCATTCTCTCAATACAAATTGCATAAATATTTAAATAAGTAAAAAGGGTAAATAGTCTATCCTTCGTTCATAATTCAACTAGTAAGTTGCCCGTGTGTTGCAACGGAGTCTCAAAAGAGGGTGATACATATAAGATCTTAATTATGAGATGGAGTAGCAAACTTATAAGCCTGCTCTTTCTTGTATGGAGGGAAGTCATTGTAAAACCTAGTTTGGATTTCTTTTAGTGCTTCCATATTTCACTCCATGGCATTTATGGCCTGAAGTAAAAAAAAAAGCTATAGAATTTTCATATTTCAAAAATAATGTTGTATTTTGCTGTCTCCGACAATTAGAAAAAAAAAACTTGAGAAATATATATTTGACTTTGTTTGTCCTGTAAGCTAATTGAATGGCTCTTTCCTTAACATTATGAAGACATGTTCAGCGTTTTTCAAAATTATGATTCAGGGAAGAAAGTTGCAAAGAACAATCTTGTAATAGCAGAGTTGTCGGTACTTGAATTTTCATTGTGATTGATTTAGATAATTTGGTGCATTTGCACTCACTACAAGAATGCAAGCTTATTTTAGCAACTGTACACTTTAACATATCATAGGCTATAAAATATTTTACAAATAAATAATCAGATGCATCATATATTGTCAACTAACCATTGCATATCATTCACCCTCTGTAAAACTCCCGTTTCTGTTTCTTAATTCAAAATGGGTCTCCTTGTTAAAAAAAACATTGCATATCACTAAAGCTACAGAATGAATCTCCACCAAAAATAACAAAACAATTACCTTATGTGCGAGGCCACCGTGGAGCAGCTTCCCTGTTGCCTTTAGATGCCATGGAATCATCCCACCGGTGCCAATGCACGACTGCTTATCAGTTGTATCTATCCAAAACCTTCACAATACAACACAATAGCAATTATCAAATCAGCACATATTCTCCGCGAACAACACCTTAGTTGGTCATTCCATCGAACAATTCAATACTCACAAGGGTCCAATCTTGAGCTTGTCAAGCAGACCGTCCTTGACGAGGCTATCAACACCAATGCCAGAGACCGATGAGTTCTCCTCATTGGCAATAAACACAACAACGACGGAATGCTTTAGTGCTGGCTTCACCTCACCAAGACGCCGCATCAGCTGAGCAACCAATGCGACATGACTGAGACAGTCAATCGTCCCACACCCCCGAAGCTTGTCCTTCTCATCACTGTCAAAGGTTAGTGAGAAGGGATCGAAGTCATGCAGAAGTAGAGACTCCCACTTCACCAATTAGAACCACAAGTGTAAAATTTGAGGTACAATTGGTTAGAAATCAAGTACTTATGCAACAGAAAGAGCACATGCAAAAATAAATAGCACCAAATTGAGGAAAGGAGAAAATTTTATGATAGATACAACATAGAAGCACTATATCTTAACAAAACACTTCACAAGCCATCATGAAACCCAAACCATATGGAGGAACCATCAGATCACACAAGTGTGGATCTTGTCCACGGTAAATCACACCAGGAATCACCAATAAATCGGAGAAGAATGCAATTTTGGCAATCATCAATGAAATACAAAAATATATCACAAATCAATAAAGGTAGAACGGATGATACTGGAAAAAACAAAGTACCAATTTTCCTGGTAGAAACACCACCAAATCAAGCAAACCCTCAAATTTCTTTGCCCAAGAACCGTAAATATGAGAAGCGATTTTCACATCATCAAAGAAAAATCTGGTAGCAACCGACCCATTCGTTAGGGTTGGCCGGGACGACATCCATGTGCATGCCAACGAAGCAGACGACGCGGCCGGGGATGATGTCGGGGTACTCGACGATGACGTTGCTCCAGCCCTCAGCGTAGCTCGCGTTCCGCACGACGAGCGGGCCGCCCCCAGTGTCCTTAGAGATCGCATGAAGCGCGTCAACCACGTGATGCGCCATGAGGTCATCCTGCAGGATGGGCCGGTGGGTCGTTCTGCAGGCGTTGGGACTCGCCGATGAGCCTCGTGAGGAAGGTGACGAAGGGGTCGCGGTCGAGGCCGCCGATGGAATCCTTGAACGACGACGCCGGAGATGCCATCTGAGACGTGCACTCAAGCCGCGGCGCCAGCGTCCTTAGTTCGTTGGCGAAGTGCGGGGCCAAGGTGGTTTGAGATGGAAGATGTGGGGGATTGGAGCGGTTCGGGTAGATTAGTTAAGAGATAAGATATCTGTTTTTTTTCAGTTTAGATGCGGTGTAATTAAGATCGGTTTTTTTAAGGTGGGGGCGGGGAGGACGACGGACAAACTCCCTTTTTATATTAGTAGAGACATTTATGCAACTTTTAAATAATGATTTGCTTACGCATATCGGCTGAAGTAATGGGACAAGCTGGGCCGATTAAGTTGGGCTTTTTCGGCTGATCAAGTTGGTAAGCCGACTCCACCAACTGAAAAGCCTGTTCGCTAGTCTCCACGTTCTCCTTTCGCCCACCAACAGATGGGGAAACATAGAGGGTTTAACTCCAGTCCAGCTGCTCGATCTCCTTCCCGTCAATGTCACAATGTCTATGCGTTCACTTGCAAGGGCTTTAGGGTTTAACTCCAGTCTCGAGCCCAACTTCTTGATCTCTCTCTCACTGCCCTCTCTCCTGATAGCTCAATGGGATACCTCCAGCCTTCAGGAGGCTAGGGAGAATCACGTCAAGAAGAAGGTCGAGGAAGGTGAGTAAGTCGTTCAATTCTCCTTGAAGCCTTCCAATTTGTTGGGTTTGAATCTTGAAATGTGCAAAGCTCACACTACTTCTCTAGCAGTTGAGGAATTGAACAAGATACGAAGTCCGTTGGTGTGGTTCTTGAAATTCGAACACGGTCTGTGACGGATTGACGCATTGAACGAGGTTAAGGAGAACGATTGTTGCAGTTTCACCGAAATAGGGAGCCTTAGTTGTCGAGATGTCTGATTTAGCATTTGCTGGGGCGGGGTTGTGGGGGTTGAATCATTTGACATTGCCTCATAGTACCTTACGCTTACCGCCTGGCCAGTTGATTGAGGATGTTATTCAAAGTCCATGTACATCTCCTTCCAATCCTAGTTAAAGTGGTTTGCATAAAATTGAATTCATTTGATGTTATTAGCTCATGTTATTAAGGCATTTATGAGAACCCCATTCCGACAGAATTTGTTTATCTAAATATTTGTCCATTGTTTTTTTTTTGTGAATCGGGGGCTTTCTTATGAAAGTTTCAAAGTCTTTTGTCTGCATTGCCAAATCAATAATTCAAGTTACAAATAATTTCCATGTCTAGTAGACCGAAAGAACTACGCTTGAAGAAATGCCTTCGATGATTCTTTTTTTTATGAGCAGTTAATGATTGTTGATTTTGAAATTCCTATTGGACCTAGACCCTGTCGAAGACCTTTTTCTTGTTAATATATGGACTGCTAATTTCAAAACATGTTGCATTTGAACAGATTTTTCAACCAATGATTGCATTTTACTGTTAAATGATAATAGTTGGTAGATGGTGGTCCAACTTAATGGGAAATTTCACGCTGTGTTTTAAAATACCATTTAAAGATTCTTATCCTTTTTTACTCCAAAGTGTTCATTTGGCCCATCATCTATTTCACTTTTCAGCTTTGTCGAGCAAAATGAAACATAAGGCCCTTAAGGAATGCATTTTCTACTGTTCAAAATACGACAAGTGTGCTCAAGGAAGAACTTTCTCCGTGGTATGGCAATGTCGCAAACAAGCAAAAGAGCTGAATGATTGCCTTCATCAATTGTAAGTGATCATTATACGTCAGTCCATTTGTTTGTATATGGACAAATCATGCAAGAGATATATCTATGTCAGTTCTTGTTCGAACTTTTGTAAGGTAGAATCTCACTCACATTTAATGTTTAAAGCTTATTTGTATGTAGCACTTCTCAGCTTTGAAGGCTTTCATAATCCTCTGGAAGAATATGTAAGGAAAATCATGCACAGAGCCTAACCACAGAAGCTAATAAGCTGCCTTTTATTGTTCATTCAGTTGGTGGATATTGTTAAAAAATTATAGGTGTTGCATAAACAAATGCCGAGTTATAAAGTTTGATGTACTAATATCAAGAAGCAGAAAAGTGCACAATTTTTATTGGTCAACATTCTTACATTGTACCTGCGTAGTTCCTCACGATTCTTCAACAGTATATCCAATACTATTTTAGATGCTAGAAAATTCCATCACTATCAAGAATATGTTTCACTTTATTCTTATTTATATGATGTAGTTCTGGCAGTTGATTCGAGTTTAGGAGCTGTCTTATTAACAGCTACAATGTGGTTAGTGTTTGTAATTAATACATTATTGTTTCCTGCAATTTTATCTTGACAGTAGGCACCAGGTTTATTTGGACTTGTTACATGGCCAATTTGTTTCTAGTGTGTACACTGTTGGGAATTTGATGGAACCAAGTTCAGTGTAGGTTTTGGTTTATAATCCGAAGTCCTAACCTGCCAAGAACTGGTACCGCGAAGTTCTAGAGAACGGGTGCTTAAATAGACTCTAAAACCATTGAACAAGATCAATGGAAGTTGAGGTGGCTCGATAAGTGTTCGTAAAGCCCAAGAAGGCCGGCCCAGGTCACATGATATGTTTTGTTTAATCTTTACACCCTTTTTTTCCTATCTTTTTGGTGAGTTTTTATTGCTCCGCTTCCCTGGCCACGGATACAAAACACAAACGTTTCGACCTGATAAGTGACAGGAATCAGGATTCGCTGAAACCTCCAAATTTCGTGTATTGCTTCGACTTTTCCCTTTTGTAATGCAACTAAGGTGGTGCTTTTGGGGTCAGTAGATTTTTTTACCGAGTTTAGTACTTGAGTGGAAGCAAGGATCAAAGTTCCGGCGTAATATCATGAAATCTTGGATTTTGGACCCCTCGAGTTTTATAATCCTAGTGAAATTAAAAAAATAAAAATAAAATTAAAGTGCTACAGTAACATAAAATCTCAGAGGGATCTCGATAACTTCGACTGAAATTTCAGTTTTTTGACAGAAATTTAACTGGATTTTCACCGTATTTGATTCTTCACGTCGTTTTCTATGTGGAACAGTCCGCAGATCATCCAATTAGTCTATGCACATTAATTCCCATGGTTATAAATTAAGTACCTCGGTTGTTAGAATTTTTTAAAATTTCTCAAGATTGATCATTATCTAAAAATTTTATGAGAGCATTAGTGATGCATCATGAACATCCACAAATTTTTTTAAAATTTTCTAACATGGTTTGAATCATTTTTCATTCGGTTGAAATTTATCGGCCAGCCTTCAGTAGCACTATTCGAATTTTTAAAAATTTCTTCAGCTTGATCATCACTAAAAATTTAAGGAATATTATGGACGTGTCAGGACCATCCACAAAAAAATTTAAAAGTTTCTAATGTGATTTGCACCATTTTCCATTCTATTGAAATTTGCTGGTTTGCTTTTTTATCAGGACAGTAGCATTGTTTAAATTTTTAAAAAATCCTCAGACATGATAATCATTTAAATTTTTATGGAATATTAGTGATGTGTTAGGACCATCCACAAAAAAATGACTACTTTTGAACCAATTTTCGTTCGGTTAAAAAAAACCAAGATATCAGCATATCATGCCGAGATCTTGGTAAATCTCAGCGAGATCTTGGAAATCTCGGTCAAAAAAACTAGATTTGAATTTTGTTTGAATTTCGTCTAAAATAACGAGATCTCAACGTAAATTTGGATTTCAAAAGGTAATGAGATATGGACCAAAAATAAAATTTGGGACCTTGAGCGGAACTGTAGCTGATCTCCTTAGGCCGCCCGCCTTATGAACCCTAAAAATGCTTCTGCCACTTTGCTCGCTGGGGGGAAGCATCACACAGCGACCCTCGTGGTCGTGGGCCTTTTGGACCTGCATATTCACGCTGCAGAACGAGTGACTACCATTTGCCTCGCGGGAGATGAAAACGACGGCTCCTACTTCGCTATCCATGGACCGTGTAGCGCGACGGCATGCTATCTTCTGGGATGCCGGCTGGCCCACCGCCTTTCGGGCCCATAGAAATCCGTACGGAGCAACTGTGGGATGCAAAAGCACCGTGTTTTTTGCAAGTCCCTGTATCTGGCAGAGCGTACCGCTCACCGGACAACACGGCTCCAATCGAGTCCAGGACCTAACTGCGCTGCTGCTCTGGCTTGGAGTGGACTATGCTTGACAAAAGCTGCCTGGCAACTAGCTCCTCCATGACCTCTGGAGATGCTGAGACGGCCATGCCGGGTTGGAGTGTGAGGGAAGGGTCTCGTCAGGCGACGAGCCGGCAGGGGTGACTAGCATCCCGTAGATAGCGTTAATGCCTCCAATGATTTTTTTTTTAGAAAATGAGCAAAAACTCTGCCAACAACTATTAAAAGAAAGAAAATCTTACATTCTAAGTATCGTAGAGAAAGGCTGGAAAAAAAAAAAATCGAAGCTACACCCGTACAACGGAAGCTTATTTTTGCCGATTGTCGATTTGTTGCAAGTGGGGGGAAGGTCCATTTAGGATTGGGTTGCCTAGCTAGCTAGCCGTGTTTATGCTATACCTTTTGGTACTAGCATGGTATTATAGGGTTTGGCACTTGTTTTTGTTGCCTCTTTATGTCCTAGTTTGTCATCTTACTACTAGCAGCCTAGCACCTCTCGTCTGTGGTGACAGCTTGACACGTGTGCCAAATCTTACCATAACGGTACGATCGATGGCACTTCATGAATCATGAGCAGGGTGGAAACGGGTCGGGTAATATTCGACCCATATCCGTACCCGCGCTGCGCATTACCTGAATCTTCAGCCGGGTATTTGTACTCGTCAGGTTCAGGTTCGGGTACTGCCCTATTATTTTCTGGTTGGGTACGGATCGGATACGGAAGAAGCAGTACCCGGTGAATACGAGTCGGATGCGGGTACCCAGATAAAAAATTGGGAGTGTATAGGCATCATCCGAATGTTTTTGTTTCAAAAAATATCCAAACTTTGAACCGTACGATCAAAACACACATCCGTAGGATCAACCCACCTCGAATTTAGGGGGGGCGTGCATTGATCTAAAAGCAAATCCAATGGCCAAGAATTTAGATGATGGTTGCTAAAGAAAATATTCGGATGAAACTTATCAAAATCCAAAAAAATTCTATCCGGGTACCCAGATTGTAACATGCACGGTCCTCTCTCTCCTCATCAGTCATCAGAACCACTCTCGAGTCTCCATTCTCCACAAGCGCCCCGCCGCCGCCCTCTGGCGCCCCGCCCCGTCTCCGTGTTTGCACGATGCCGCCGCCAGTCGCCGCCTCGCCGCCTACCTCCGGCGCCCCGGAATACACATGAAATCTATTTTCCCTCCCTCCACTGAATTTTCATCCCCAGCACTTCCTCTTCTCATCCCAATTCTCTCGAAATTAGTCATCTGTACTCCGATTGTGTGCGTCTCCGATTAATTGGGAATCCATCCGGACCATGCCGCCACAGAATTCTTGGATCGATTTCTTTTGTTGGTGATGATCCCTACCTATTTGCTTGGATTGCTAGGGAGAGGGGTTCTTGGCTCGGGCGGCAAGATGAGGCTGCTCCGGGTGGCCACGTGCAACCTGAACCAGTGGGCGGTGGACTTCGACACCAACCTCCGCAACGTCAAGGAGTCCATCGTCCGGGCCAAGGTCGGGGGCACCGCCGTCCGCGTCGGCCCCGAGCTCGAGCTCACCAGATACGGCTGCGAGGACCACTTCCTCGAGCAGGACATCGCCGAGCATGCGTGAGTATTTTTCTCGCCCTTTCTGAATCATCACGGTCGTCTGAGTTATTTTCCTGTCGTGATTGATGGATTATTGGTGGAAAGTGGAAACCATCGTGGCCTACCTATTGTTGATTTTGAACCTATGTGTTAGACAAGGCAGATATAGCAGTAGCAGTGTGAAGATGCTACTTTCAGTATCTCTTTATGTCGTAGAAAATCTTCTCATGGCACTACTTCTACTCCACTTTGGTAGAATCGGTAAGGCGTCCGGGCATTACTATGGAATTTAATTGAATTGGGAACCAGAACCGATAAATTGATGATTGGCTAGTACCTGTTATTTTCTTTTCGGAACATAGGCATCTTACAATTGGAGAGTGAGATTGCAGTTGTCTTTTTTTTCGAAACGAAGATTTTAGTTGTCTAATATGTCTTAGCTTTTACCGTTTTTTTTAATTTTGGCCAGGAGCTCTGACAATTCTGTAAAGAAGGAGAGAACAACTGCTGAGCTACAGACGCGAATGCACGCACCCCCCCCACACTCACCCCCACACGAAAATATCCAGCCGGTGAGCACTCGGGAGAGTCGAGGCTCGATCCCGGGCGGCCTGCATGCCCACTGCATGCACTTGCCACCGAGCCACGCTCGGTCCTCAGCTTTTACCGTTTTGGTTTGTGTTCGCACACACATTTCTTATTTTTATATTCTGCAACACAGGGAAATCTTTCTATTTCTTTTCCCATGAATACACGGTTAAATCAAGTGCCTGAGGATCACAGAACTCTATTAGGAAGTTTTGTTTCTGCACTACTAGTTTACTTCTTTTTGTATGGAAATTCATTGCGTGTAAATTTCTAATTGAAATGATAGGAATCAGGTAGTATTTACGCGCTTTATTTCTCCCTCTATAATTGCTGCAGAGTTGTACATGAGTATTGTAAGTAATTATTTTTAGCCAAATTGTTTTTGTGGGCCAGTCAAAAGCATGCAGATGAAGCTTGAATTCATATGTTTACTCTTTGAATACTTATTGCACAAGAACTGGTAGTTCGAAAGCATGACAGACAACTAACTGATCCCTGATACTGAAATTGTGGTTGAGGTTTCACATTCTATTTGATAATAAAACAAGTCAATGAGTTGTGTTTAAGTAAACAGGGAGATCTTCAATTTCTTGATGTGTAAGTACTAATGCTTAAATTGGTTTTTCCTGATTGTGAACTTGTGATTTCAGCTTGATGCTTTCCTAGTGAGCACACCAATATTTTTTTGCTGCATAATCACATTGATATTGTGACCATTAAAGAACTCCAGTTAGACATTTTCTAAATCAAGTTGGATATTAAAAAACCAACTTTCTTAGTGTTTTTCCAAATCACAACTCAACAGGCGCTAACTACTAGAAGTACTTGGCTTACTGGGGTGACCAATTCTTACATAAGAAATGGATAGCTCAACTCAACTCGTTATTCTCTACTACAAATTTGATACAACAGGAGACTCACACTTCATTAACTATTAAAATTTATATGTTGTGTGATTGATAATTGATGCATTTCTTGATGATACTAAACTATATTTAATTATCTGGTTGCACGGTTATTCTATTATGGCTTTGATTTTAATTGCTGTTTTTCAGATCTTTGGTTGCTGAAACCTGTGAAGAGCTCTTTACTGCAAATGCTCCTCGGATTGACCTAGCATTGAATGGTGTTGAGGTTTTCATGAACGCAAGTGGAAGCCATCATCAGTTAAGGAAGCTCAATCTTCGGATTGATTGCATAAGAAATGCGACCCGTTTATGTGGTGGTGTTTACATGTATGCTAATCAACAGGATCGTGATGGTGGCCGCCTTTATTATGGTATGTCAAAATCCTGTTGCTTTTGCTATAAATATGTTTTAGCATTATCTGATCTATGATATGCTTCTATTTTGTCTTCTTTAGACCTAAAAACTGCATACCACATCAGTAAACATCTCCCAAGCAGAATCACTGTTACTCCACGACGTAAACTCTATATCACTACGTGTGTTACTGTTAATTGGACTTTTATGTAGACTGTTTGTTTTAACTGGACTATGTGTTATAAATAGATTAACTGTGTTATTTAATTATTTTCATCGAATGTTTCGATTTTTAGGCAATATACGTACTATCCGACTAAGTACCCGCTACCCGTATAGTACCCATTCGTATAGTATCCGATACCCGTTTTCTACCCGTTCCAAAATACCCGTATCCTATCCATTTTTAACTACCCGTACCCGTATTTGAAAAAAAAAATTAGGATAGGATAAGGAATCACCTACTACCTAACCGTATTCAATTCATTTTCACCCTGCCTCTTCATGAGTACTATTCCTACGCAAAACTTTCGTTAATCGCGACCAATCAGTTGGGCATTTGCAGTGTAGCGGTCCACTTTCTTTTGGCTTTTGACGTTTCTGTGGGTTGCATCCTACAGATTCAGAAAGCCGTGACGTGGCCACAGAACGCAGATAACCACGACGGTGAGGGCCCAGCCGCACGGCCTGGGCCACCGCGACGCGAAAGCTTAGGGACGACCTTCCTTTCGTCTGGACGAAGAAAAACCGGTGTCCAAAGCAAAACGTACGTACTGCCGCTTTGGTTGTCCGTTGGTGACCCAAGCCCGAAGCTATCCGCCGGTGGTGCATCCATGATCCATCTACGTAGCCTTTCCGTGCCGGTCGTGCCTTTCCGATGAGACACGGAGCTAAAGGGAGCTGAGCCGGGTCGTCCAAAGGGAAAGGCGGAAAGAAACCGAGCTCGTGTATCGCGTGCGCGCGCGTTGGAACGGGAACTCGAGGCGTCGCCGTCGATGTGACGACGCGCGCGCGGCAATGATCGTCGAGGATCCCGTGTCCGCCTGCCCGAGGGATCGTAATTTTTTAGTGTCGACAAGTTGGAGGCTTGATTTGCACTTTGGAGGCTGGTTCCTACTCCCTTAAGAACCGTCACCTAAGGCCTTGTTTGGAAACAACAATCCCGGCCGAGATCCCTACCAAAACCCCGGGCGAAAGGCTCATGGGAAATTTTTTCCATGTACAGCGTTTGGGAACTTTGACCGGCGAGGTTTTCTACCCCAATCCACGCGAAATCCCCGGGGAAGAAAACCACCCGTCGCCCCTCGTGAATTTTTCTCCCCACTTCATCTCGCGACGGCGCGACCTCCTCTCCATCAGCGCCGCCTCGCGCGACGGTGTGACCTCCTCTCCATCAGCGCGACCTCCTCTCCATTAGCGCCGACTCGTGCGACGGCGCGACCCCCTCTCCATCAGCGCGACCTCCTCACTCCATCAGCGCCAGATCTCAAGCTCTACGTCTCCATCACCGCTGTCAACTCAGTTAGTTCTATCGTCCTCTTGATCTATCATCCTCTATTCTGGACCCCAATCTATCATCCCCTTATCTATTGTCCTCAACCCAATCTCTCATCCTCTTGCTAGGTTTCGTCGATCCCAAGATTTGGACCTCTTTTCTTCGATCTGGTGCAGAGGTGGGGATTTGCTGTTCATGGTGAGGTTTTGTGCTGAGATTTCATTTTATTCTCTCTTTCTCAGATCTGTTATACCTAGTTTCTTGAACCCGGTGCTGCATGTTTGTTCAATCCTACTTTTTGCTTGCTTGATCTTGTTTATCAACATACGATGAATGATTGTTTATCAGTATTGTTCTGCAAATAGTATTGGTCAAGGAAACATACTATCAAATTATGTGGGATAAGCTATATGGTGATGCTGGTCTGGTGATAAAAACATAGTTATGAACTTTAGTAACACAATCTGCACTATGATGAAATAGTTAGGTCATTTTAACAGCTGCGTATATTGTTTCTGTGATGAAGATATCGATATGGGTTCACAGTGGGATTCATATTGGTTTCATTGTTGATCTGAATAGCTTGAATGGTCCATGATGAAGCACTTTGTATATAAGTGCTTGTAGCCTCCATTGGAGACTTAACTGAACTGTTGTGAGGATTGAAATATCCATTCTTCGCCACTGTTTGGGATCACTTGCTTTGGACCTGATTAGTAGCTGTTAGTGCCATTTCTGCATGTTGATATTTGTTCAGTGGAAGACTGAAGTTATTTGATTCTGTGTTTTGCAATACGTCGGTTTGGGGAGTTTAAGTGAACTGCGCTTTATGGTTAAGGCTCAAGTAATGAGTGTAATAGGATGAATGTTGGTTTATCAGTATTGTTTTGCATAGTTAACTTGTCCATAACATTTAGGAATTCCAAGATGTTTCAATATAGTTTTTCTTCCATGTCTGTCATTATGTCTTATGGATGATTAATGAACTAGTATTTTGTATCTAATATTCAAATCAAGATAGGTCATGTGAACATTGTTGTTGGTTCATTATTTTTATTCGTTATTTATAATAATGATTATTTAAGGAAAGATAATCACAAGTAATAGTGGTTTAGAGTTGTGTCATCGATTAATTAGAAGCATTGATCCTGTATCGTCAACTGATGTATGGGATTGGAGCTGCTGTTTCCAAAACTTTTGCTGCGATGTTTTGTTTTCAGCTCAACTGATGTATCACGATGTGTTATGCAATTTAAGTAGTAATTGGCAATGATAGATGTGCAATCAGTAAGGCATCTAATGTTATTCTATTAACAATTAGAAAGGCAATGAGTAGTAATTCGCAATTGTTTTATGTTAATGCCAACTCAAGCTATTTTTCATTTTTTATCCAATTGAAAAGACTCTCAACGACCTATGTTTTTCTTTATTGCAGTACTCCTCACGGAATTCTACCTTGTTGCTGTGGTTGAGGACCTACCTGCATCAATGCAAACGTCATTTTTAGGCCACTCTTAGCAACTGGGGCTTAGGGCTTGCTTTATATGCTTTAGATTTTTGTTCGGATGCTGTTTCTAGTAAACTCGTTGAAGTCATGGGATCCATATTTTACATGAGAGCAAATGTTTAATTGTTGGGACGTGATGTACTATTCATGTTTTACTTTTGATAACAAATGTTCAATTATTAAACTGTGATGGACTCTGTGTGATTTGTTCTATTGTGTTGCTGTTTTATGAATTTGTAAAAAAAAATTGAACGGCCGGGATTTTTATCCCTATTCTTTCCAAATGGCAACAGGGAATATTTTCCAAGAAGAAGTATTTCCCCTGAAATTCCATGTGTCTAACAAAATCCCCATAGGGGATTTACTTCCCTGGGATTACCCCCCTTTGCATCCAAATAAGCCCTAAGAGAATTAAAATACATGGCCTGATCGAGATGGCTATCTTAACTTAATTTATCACATGGTAGGAGGACTGCCATTAAGCTATGATACCAGTAGTACATAACTTATGGTGTTTGGGGGTGGCGTCCCGTCTTCTGTGGGAGAACTGAAAAACACAATATTGGAGAAAGTATTGTTGGAACTAATCTTGTAACGAAGTATTGTTGAAAAACACACCACCGTCGTCGTCAGCGACATCACACTGACTTTTTCGTAGCAGCCACACCACCACCTCCATAAACACAGTATCCTACTGTTGTCTATGACCTTCACGATGCCATCTCGTCCGATGTCGTCGCTCCTCAACGCACCGAATGGCACCATCACTTCTCATGGTAGACATCAAGGCCCTCCTTGCCCCGTGTCGACCTTGCTTCACTGTGGTAGCAAGCGTGCCCTCCCGACACACCGGAACATGGCATCGCCACCTCACCATCACCATGAAAATGGCCTCCCACGCCGTGGTTCATGGCCACCATGACACCATATCGCCGGTGTCACCGCTCCTTGGCGTAGCACCGCGACATAGCATCACCGCCTTCACCAGGTTCTGATACCAATTGTTGGCCCAGACACTCCCAGAGAAACCTCACTCACGGTGTTATTTCCCACTCATGCACACGAACTCGAGAGAACAGAAACAAGACTTTGCCAGCGTTGCACTTGCCGTTTTCTTAGCTGTTATTCACTTCCTCTGTCAACAAACACAACGATTACATGGCTTATATAGCCCCATTCACATGCACACAGCAGTAACAAATCTGCCCGAAGCTTACGCACGCTCGATCCACTCCTGCATGAAGCTACGAACATGCACGAAGCTCACGCGTATGAATCGATCTCTGAGCTGACTGCAATGTGCTCCACTAAATGTGCATGCAGCTAGCTTCTCGCTGACTCCACTAACCACTAGCTAATTAACTCCTACATGCATGCAACACACACACACTACTCCACCTACATGACACACATGCATTATTAATTACTTCATTACAAGAAGTATTTGTCAATTGTTTAGATTGATAGGGTAGATCATACATGATGATATCACTAAGGTAAAAACTGAAAGGGAGCTCTTTTCCTTTAGAAAAAGAAAGGGAGCTCTTTTGGGATAAAGTATTTGTCAATTGTTTAGATTGATAGGGTAGATCATACATGATGATATCACTAAGGTAAAAAATGAAAGGGAGCTCTTTTCCTTTAGAAAAAGAAAGGGAGCTCTTTTGGGAGAACTTCAATAAAATTGTAGCCTTTTTTTTACTACATTACAAAACGCACACCTATACCCACACACACCCATACACACGCACACGTAGATGCGTTCTTAGTACACATCTAATCTAATGTGGAGACCAGAGCCTCACGGAGCGCGGGCACACGCTTTAATCACTAAATGCATCCACATGTGCATGTAATTCCATTTAAGTCACCAGCTCAAACGAAAAATGAGCCACCAGCGTCCGAACCGGGGTTCGAACACTGGTGGGCAGCGTCGCTCCTAGACATGCTCGCTTCTCAATAAAATTGTATCCTACAATGGATATATTGGTTGAAAAACCATGACGATTGTCGTAAATCAATCACAATGCATCGATCAAACAAATAGAACAACTACGAGAATATACAGAATATAGGGAGGTAAACCCTCTTCTCTTTATTGATTGTAGATTGATCTTTTGTACATTGGGATGTTGTATTTATAGTAAAAAAATCCCACCAGGGGTGGTTTCGAATTCGCCTATACAAGTGATAGAGTCCAATCATATCTCAATACCCTCTCTTGAGTGAATATTGCGTCATGCATATGCCTCATCAAAAAACTCCTCTAAAAAACCAAGTGGAAAAAATAGATGGAGAAAAGAGTACATTACATCCGCATATTGTATTGCACTTGTTGCCTCACTAAAACCTTGACATTAGAAAACTTCAGGAAAAAATCACTAAGGAAAAAGAGTATAAGTTATAATCTTATGGATTAGGGTAATATCTTCAGGAGAATACTAAATATATATATAGTTCAGGGATTTACTCCATCTGAACTATTCATCTTTTTAAATCGTTTCATTCCAATGCCACGAACACATCTTTGAAAACTAAATGTTGGCAAAAACTTAATGAATAAATCAGCCAAATTTTCACATAACTTAGTTTGCAGGATTTTCACCTCATCGTTCTTCTGGAGTTTGTGAGGATAAATTTTTTTTGAGGCAATATGCTTCATGATATTGCTCTTAACATAACCATTTACATTTGAGCAACACAAGCAACAGTATCTTCATAAATAATTGTGGGGGTATCAACAGTGTTAATGCCACATGACTTCTGGATATGGCTAATCATACATCTTAGCCAAACACATTCACATGAGGCTTCATATAATGCTATTATCTCTGAGTGATTGGTAGAGGTAACTACCAAGATCTACTTAAAAGGCTGTCAAGAAATGATTATACCACTGTAGAGAAACACAAATTCAGTATGAGATTTGGCACTATGGGTATAAGACAGATAGCCAACATCCATATATCCCACCATGGTTGAGTCTTGGCCCTTCCGATAAAATGAGTCAAGATCGCGTGTACCTTGTATGTAGCTGAGTAAAGTCTTAGACACCAGCCCAATGCCGTCTAGTTGAGGCTGCATTGTGTCTAGCTAGCAAATTTACTGTGAATGCAATATCAGGCTTGGTGCAATTCACATGATACATAAGTGCTCCTATAGCGCTTAAGTATGGAACTTTAGGGCACAACACTTCCTCATTTTCTATCCTTGGTCAAAATAGATCTATATCTACTTCAAGGGATCTTACTTTCATGGGGTCTTTAAAGTATGAGATTTATTCATATTGAATTTTTCCAATATCTTCTTCATATAGGTGAATTGGTGTACAAAGATTCTTTCTGAGAAATGCTCTAGCTATAAGCCTAAGCAATATTTGATTTTACATAAATCTTTTATCTCAAACTCCGTCGTAAGGTAATAACTTGCTTCTTTTATGTCCTCCATGGTTCTGATGATATTCATATCATTGACATAGACTGAGATGATACATAATTCATTATGGGATTTCTTTATAAACGCACAGAGGCAATTATCATTATTAGAGCAACCCTTCTTAGGAGAAACTCACTAAGTCGGTTGTACCACATTCTTCCCGACTATTTTAATCCGTATAACGATCTCTGCAGTTTGACGTTATACATGTTGTAATTACTTTTTTCAGGATCTGGAATTTTAACTCCGTCAGGGACTCTCGTATAATATCTGTATCCAGTTATCCATATAAATGTGTGGTTACTACATTCATCATCAACATTATCAAGTTCATATTACCTGCCATTGATATTAAATGTTGGAACGACATTCCATTTATTACAGGAAAATAAGTTTCATTTTAATCGATGATGGGTGAACCCTTTTGCTATAAGCCTTGCTTTATATCTCATCACCTGGTTATTTTCATTTCTATTCTGGATGAAAACCATTTAAATCATACAGTGAACACTTTACGAGTAGTTTGGGCAACATGGATGAAAACTTTCTTTTTATTAAGCGAGCGCAATTTTTCCTCAATTGTTTATTTTCATTTTACCCAATCTAAACGCTTCTGGCACTCTGCAATGGACTTTGGTTCTAGATCTAGATCAAGAGATTCAACAATATTTGAGATAAAATATATGTCAATAATTGTAGTGTTCCTTTGATACAACTATCTTGAATCCACATAATTAGTGGATAATTTATAATTAATTTCTTCCACCTCGTGATTTCCCACAACGATGGAGTCTGAGTGTTCCAACTTCCCAACGTTAGATTCCATGAGCAAATATTCGTCAGGATTACCATCTTTAGGATGGCTTACTTTAAGGATTTTCTCAACATTAGATTGCACTTTTTCCACTATATTAGAGAGTAGTCTTGCTTGTTCGGTTCTTTGTTTTTGCGGACGTCTCTATAGAATCGAGTTCCATGCACCCAGAGGTCTCCCCTTTTCTTATCATGAGGGATAAGTGTATTTGACGACGATTGCCTAAAGCCCATAATGATTATAGCTTTTGAAAAGCCAGTCATAAATACAACCCACATAACGAAGAGACATATTAAATGTTTCGGTCAAAGTTGCTATTGACCACATAAATAACTACCCGACCTGAATTAGGTCGGACAAAAGCTAAGGCTTATCGGGTTGGGCTATGACATTTATTACCATGCCGACATAGATCTAAATTAGCCCGAGCAGGCTCTGGTCGGAGAAAAATCCTCTACGCAAGGATAACATGCAGAAGAAGCTCTCTCTTACATTGCAAAAGGTAATGTGCAGTCGTTGCAAGCCATGGATGTGGAGAACTCATTTGATCTCGCCAACTACGTGCACCTCACCGCCGATGACTACTTGGAGGAAGAAGTAGGTACGTGCACCTTCTATTCCGAGTACATTTTAGAAGCAGAGGCATCCAAGCTGGCAGCATCATCCGGTCAGGATGAGACCACGTCAGGAGCACCAATTCCTAAGGACCAATCAGGAAACCAGAGTGACTTCGTGTCTGCCCCTATCTCAGAGGCAAAGAACCAAGGCACAAGCCCTATAGAAGTCAACAATGAATCAATTTATCAAAACAACAATGACTTCCATGAAAGTTTGTCTTCAGAGGATTTCCTTCGAAGTCTCAAACTTGATATACTCCATCATCGTCCTCCGATGACGGAATGTTCACCCCTGCACTCAAATCCGAAATTCGCATCTACACGATTATGGAGGGTGCAGAGGAGCATTGAGCAAGATAAATCCTCCCAAGAGCAACACGAGGATCTCGTGGTTGCCAAGTAAAAGGTCGTGGAAGAGGCAAGACACCTTTACCATGATAGCCACTCAGGAACCTCACGTAGGCTAGACCCGTTGGGAAGTTGCCCCCGATCGTCCCTTCTAGTAACGCCTCTGAAAAGGTTAGAAGATTGCCTAGAGGGGGGGGGTGAATAGGCTAATTTTAAATTAAAACAATTTGTTGCAGCGGAAAAGGGACGGATATTCCGAGTTAATATCGGAACTTCCGAAATCTTCGGAACTTCCGTAATTACTTCGGACTATCCGATCAGCACTTGACAAAAGGAGTCAAGTAGAAAGAGCAATACGACAACTAGCTCTAGACAACTAAAAATTGCACTAAAGAAAATCAATAAGATTAATCAAGCAGATAGAGACAAGAGAGAACACAATAGTTTGATTCCCGGAGTTCGGATCCTTGAGGGGATCGTACGTCTCCGTTGAGGAGGCTCCAAAGAACCCGGGTCTTTTCCAACCCTTTCCTCCCAAACCTCGGTCACACTTGAGGCTTGGTTCCACTATTGGATCCTTTCCTTTCGGAGGTGGAGCCGGCCTTCACAAACTTCTCACGGCGTCCCACAATCGTTGGGGGCTCATGAGCGACACCTAGCCGTCTAGGAGCCCTTCAACCTCCAAGAGAAATGAATGCACTTGAATCTCAATCTTGGAGAGGTTCTCTACTTTCTCAAGATGAATAACAACTTAGCCCTTGACTTTCAATCACACTTGACAAACTCTCACTCACTAAATGATCCTTAAGATCAAGGAAGAGAGAAAGCTCAAAGTATGCTCTAGAGAATATTCAAGGAGCTCAAGTATTCAGCCAAGGCAAGAGTGTAACCAAACAAAGGTGGAGATGGGGGGTATATATAGTTTTGGTTCAAAACTAGCCGTTACTCCCGCACACAGCCCCACATCGGAACTTCCGAACCAAACTTCGGAACTTCCGAAGAGTGCAAACTACCAGAACTTGGAAAGCTTGCAACGGTCGAAAAACTACGGACATCGGAATGTCCGATAACAACTTCGGAACATCCGATGTCACCCTGAGAGGGAACCAAGATAAACAACACTAAGTCCTCATCGGAATGTCCGAAAATAGACATCGGAATATCCGAACAAAACAGAGAGTTCCCAAACAGGGAAAACAACCACTTCGGAACTTCCGAAAAAGCAACTTCGGAACTTCCGAACTAGACAGAGAGCACCCTAAAACAGGACAGAACACATCGAAACATCCGATACCTACAATCGGAACATCCGAAGCTAACAGAGAGCTCCCAAGCTAAAGACCAATAGGTATCGGAACATCCGAACAAGAAAATCGGAATATCCGACCCTAAAAGAACACAACGGACTAAAGCACAACAATACTTCGGAACTTCTGAAACATCGGAATGTCCGATACTACATCGGAACATCCGACTTGAACTAAAACACAAACTTCATTCCGAAGCGAGAGAGGATACAACTAACTTTGAGAGACTCGACTAAATTCATCTTGAGTGAGGAGACCATCTCTAAGTCAATTTCAAAGCATCCCTCTTAATAGTACGGCAAACCTATGACTTCAACAAAGCGAAGATTACAATCGGAGATGCCGTTTTTCTTACTCTACGAGCTTGAGGATACCCAATGTCGGCGTATTCAACACCAAGGTACCCGCTCCCCCGCGCTAAAAAAGGAATCAAGTGGCAGCCAGGGCGTGTTTGGGCCCACTACCACGGCAAGAGAAAAACCCATACGGTGGTCGCCCAATGACACGCGTGGCGTCTGAGCCAGGCGGGGCAACAATAAGGTGGTCGGCCCAGCGGACCGCGTGGCGTCTGAGCCAGCCGGGCGACCAACAAGGTGGTCGCCCAGCCGACAGGTGGCGTACGGCCAGGCTGCTGGGCGTCCAGCAAGGTGGTCGCCCAGCGGACACGTGGCGTCTGAGCCAGGCCGCGCACCATCCCGAGATAGTCCTGTCGAGATCGTGACATTAAATGCGAATCGTGCGCATTGAATGTGGAAGCATGGAAGTTGCGGCGTGGCGGCGCACCTTCCCCAGCGCATCATGGCTTTGGGAGACGTCAAGATCGCACCACACCCCGTGACGAACGGGCGGCGTTGAGTGGACATGGGGCCCAAGGCGAGATTGTGACAGATGCCAGACATTAATGTGACTTAAGAATAGTGTGACGCGCATTAAATACGCCCGTAGCGATGCAATGATGATGGTAGCGATGTAAGCCTCCCATGCGCCCCGTCGGCCAGTATAAAAGGGAGCCGGGTGCATGGGAGAGGGTTCGAAAGGCGTAAGATTTCCATCCTCTCTAGCAAGAGCGCAAGTAATACCAAGAAAGCGGGACTAGGGCTATTACTCTTGGAGGGCCTGAACACAGGTAAAAAACTTTTTGCGTCCTCCCGTTAGCCTGAGCCTCCCGGTGTCCCGATCGTCACCGTCTTCCCTTCCGAGGCGATTGCCCCGAAAGCCCCCCGTCGGAACCTCATAAGCACCCGTCTCGGAGGTGCCTGTTGGCTACTACGCCGACAGTGGCGCGCCAGGTAGGGGCTATTGGTGGTTAGATTGCCTACTCTTTTTCACTCTCAGTTCGGGGCTCAGCAGGAGTAGGGGCGCTTGTCTGCATGGCGGAATCGCATTCCAAGCGCAGCAATCCGCCCGAGGTAAGGGGCGCCCGTAGCCGGTCCCGATGTTCGGAGAGGGGGCCGGGCCACCCGGGCCCCTCCGCCGCGGGAGCGGCGCACTTGGCTCCCACGCCTAAGGGTCAGCCTGTCCAACGGCGCTTGGCGCTGGGGGACGACACCCCCGCGCGAAGCCTTCAGGCGGCCCGGCTCCTCCTCGATCATCCTCCGGTAACCCTGGGGGACGACACCCCGGCCACTCCTTGGCTGCGGGATATCGTCCACCTGGTGGATGCTGCTCAGCAACAAGTTGAAGCGGCGACCCAGCCGGGGGCTTCCGGCATGAGGCGACAGGGAGCCCGCGCAACCGACGCGCCGGTTTCCAGCCGCCACACGACAATTTCTCCCGGCACCAAGGGCCGGGACAGGGGGAAGGGAGTCCAGGTTGCAACCCCCTCTGTAACGGGGGGATGGGCACGTGACTCCGCTTCTTCCCGCGGTCCCCCCGAGTCCAGGGGGAACCGCGAAGACCTTCGATCGCGCCTTGACGAGAGGCAACGTCAGCGTGACAGTGACCTGCGTCCTGCCCTCCGCGAGCGCCGCGGGGGTGCAAGACGGGGGGCTCCTCCCTCGGACTCTGGCGAGAGCGCAGGGTCGCACTCCTCATCCTCTCCTCAGGATCGAGGGGCTGGCGAACGACGCTGCTCCCCCTATAACGTCGGATGCCAGGCGTTCTCTCTCCGCCTTCGGCAAGCTGCATGGCCGGAGAGGTTCCGCCCCGCCTCCTTCGAGAAGTATGATTGTTCCACCAACCGGAGGAGTTCCTGCAGATCTACACCACGGTGGTGCGTCTGGCGGGAGGATCCGAGAAAGTAATGGCCAACTACCTCCCGACATCGCCGACGGGCTCGCCTGCCTTGGTCGCTTAACCTCCCGCGAGGCTCAGTACACTCGTGGGAGGAGGCATCTTGACATTTTTGTCGCCAACTTTCAGGGCTCTTACGCTCAACCAGGCGTGGAGGACGATCTCCACGCTCTGGAGCGTAAAGAGGGGAGTCCCTCGAGAGAGTTCATCCGTGGTTCAGCCATCGCCCGCAACACGATCCCCCGGATCTCAGAGCAGTCGGTGATTATTGCTTTCCGGAGGGGGGTCCGAGACCAGAAGATGCGGGAAAAGATGGCCACACGTGTCATCTCAACCACGTCTGAGTTGTTCTCCCTGGCGCACAAGTGCGCCAGGGCGGCCGAAGCTCGGAAGTGCGCGACAAGACCTTCTGACTCCGGCGATGCTGGCGTCTCGAAGCCCTCCGACCGCAAGAAGAAAAAGAAAAAGCGGCGGGAGGCAACCGTTAGGGAGGTCTTGGTCGCTGAGCCGGAGCCCAAGTCTCGGCGTCATGATGATCAGGACCAACGGGACGAGCGCCGGGGCCGGCGCGGCGACCGCAGGGACCGTCGCTCGCCCCGCCGCGAAAACGATGGTGGCAAGCCCTATTGCCCCATCCATCGGACAAGCGGACACGACTTGGAGGATCGCCAGGTTGTGTCCAAGTTGGTCGACAGCGGCTCAAGAAGCGCCGTGAGAAAGACCACGAAGACGAAGACGACGAAGATGCGGCTCCGCTTAGCCTTCCAAAGAAAGTGAGCGCACGGTGGCGTTCATACACGGTGGCTCCGCCACCTACTCATCGAACTCGCAGTACAAGCGAGATCTGAGGCAGGTGTGCGCCACAACGTCATCCTCCGGGGCGAGCCGGCCGTTGAAGTGGTCGGAGCAGCCGATCACTTTCAGCCGGGCCGACCACCCGGAGAACACCTCCGGCCCTGGCCATCTCCCGATCGTGGTGTCCCCCACGGTCCGCAATGCGAAGCTGGGGCGGGTCCTGGTTGATGGAGGCAGTGCTATCAACCTGCTATCCGTTGGAGCGTACCAGGCGCTCCAAATCCCGTACGAGGAACTGCGTCCGGCCCCGCTGTTTTACGGAGTTGCCCCCGGGGTGGGCCTCTTACCCCTGGGGCAAGTCCGGTTGCCGGTTACGTTCGGAAGTTCGGAGAACTTCCGGACAGAGCTGGTGGATTTTGAGGTCGCTGATTTCGACCTCCCCTACAATGCCTTGCTCGGCCGCCCGGCCCTGGTCAAGTTCATGGCAGTGGCCCATTACGCCTACATGCTAGTGAAAATCCCAGGGCCTGGAGGTCCAATTACGGTGAAGGTGGATAGACTGGAAGCCCTGCGCCGCCAGCAAACAGGATCTGGCCGGCACCACCTCGCCGCACGCGACAAGGACGACAACCCGGCCTCCCCTCGGCCAAGACCCGCGCTCCGCCTGCACCCTTGGGTGAGGCAAAGCGGTCCCCGTGGGCGAGATGGCTCGGGCAAGGTCGTTAAGATTGGCACCGACCTCGGTGCCAAATAGGAAGACGCTCGTCACCTTCCTCCGGTCTAACCTGGATGTGTTCGCCGGGAACCTTCGTAAATGACCGGGTCCCCAGGAGGTGATCGAGCACCGATTAACAACGCTCCTGGAGCGCACCGGTTCGGCAAAGATCCGCGGCGCGCCGAGCGACAGGATGCCATTCGGGATGAAGTGGAAAAACTTTTGTCTGCTAAGATCGTGCGGGAGGCCACTTACCCGGAGTGGCTGGCCAACCCCGTGCTTGTAAAGAAGTCCAACGGGAGGTGGCGAATGTGCGTCGACTTTACTGACCTCAACAAAGCCTGCCCCAAGGACCCGTACCCCCTGCCGCGGATAGACATCGTCGTCGATTCCACGGCGGGGTGCGAAGCTCTATGCTTCCTCGACGCCTACTCCGGCTACCACCAGATCAGCATGGCGCAAGAAGATGAAGAAAAGACGGCATTTGTGACTCCCCTCGGTGTGTACTGTTATGTCAGGATGCCTTTCGGGCTGAAGAACGCTGGCGCCACCTATCAGCGGGCCATGCACATAGTGTTTCGGCCCCAAATAGGGAAGAATCTGGAAGTGTATGTCGATGACCTGGTGGTAAAAACAAAAAAGGCCGATGAGCTCGTTCAGGATCTAGAAGAGACCTTCTCTCGCCTCAGAAACTACTGTCTGAAGTTGAATCCCGAAAAGTGTGTATTTGGTGTCTCATCCGAAAGTCGCTCGGTTTCCTGGTCTCCAGCCGTGGAATCGAAGTCAATCCGGAAAAGATAGAAGCGATCGAGCGGATGCAGCCGCCTACCCGGCTCAAGCAACTGCAATGCTTGACTGGCCGGCTAGCCTCCCTGGGCCGGTTCATATCCCGGCTCGGGGAAAAAAGTCTGCCGCTGTTCAAGCTATTGAAGAAGACCAACTCATTTGAATGGACCTCAGAAGCCCAGCGAGCATTTGAAGATCTGAAGAAGTACCTCTCTTCCCCCAGTCTTTGGTCGCCCGATCCGGCGAGCCGTTACTGCTGTATGTGGCGGCTAGCCCTTCTGTAGTGAGCGCGGCGCTGGTGGCGGAACGGGAAGGTGTCCAACGGCCGGTCTACTACATCAGCAAAATGCTACACGACGCAGAAACAAGGTACCCTCAGGCTCAGAAGATGGTCTATGCTGTGGTGGTAGCATCGAGAAAGTTGCGGCACTATTTTCAAGGGAGGGAGATCACAGTGGTCTCCTCATATCCTTTGCGTGAAATCCTCCACAACCGAGAAGCAGAGGGCCGCATCGCAAAGTGGTCCGTCGAGCTGGGGGAGTTCGGTGTCAAGTTCGCTCCTCGTACTGCGATAAAGAGTCAAAGGCTGGCGGACTTCGTCGTCGAGTGGACTCCAGCCGAGCCCGAAGCCGATGAGGTCCCCGCGTCCTCCCCCTGGACGCTCTTCTTCGACGGGTCCTTCAGGCTTGAAGGCGCGGGGGCTGGGGTTCTTCTGGTCTCTCCGACCGGGACCTCCTCAAATGCGTGGTCGCCCTCGACTTCAAGGCCACTAACAACGTCGCCGAGTATGAGGGCTTGCCGGGCCGGGTCGCGTCGCCGCAGCCGTCGGCCCGGCCTCGCAGTAAAGGGCGACTCCTGGCTGGTCGCCAATCGTGCAAGGAAAGATTTCTCTGTCCGACCCGTCATGGCGGCGTACTGGCGGAGGTCGAAGTTGGAAAGGCATTTCAAGGGTTGGGGTATACTCACATCCCCGACGCGACAACCATCTGGCAGACGAGCTCGCCCGGCTCGCCTCAACCAGATCTCTGTGCTGGTCGGGTCTTTGAAGAAAGGCTTCCACGACCGCCCATCGCAGCCCCATTTCGACGGGGGCGGTGGTGATGCCACTTCAGCCCTCGCCCTTGGAGGAAAGTGGTTCCGCGGAAACGCTGGCCAGCGGAGTACCCTGACGGCCACCTCGTGGTCACCGTGGCTTGACCGGGAAGGCACATGGATGGATCCGATCCTGGCCTACCTGAGGGATCAAGAATGCCCCGACGATGATGCGTCAGCAGAGAAGGTAGCACGAAAGGCCAAGTGCTATACCCTGGTGGGCGGGGATCTATACCGCCGGGGTAGGAACGGAATTCTTCTGAAGTGCATCACTCGGGAAGAGGGGAGCAGTTTGCTCTCTGATATCCACGGAGGCGTGTGCGGGAGCCATATGTCCGGACGAACGATGGCGGAAAGGCTTTCCGTCAAGGGTTCTATTGGCCAACCGCCCTCCAGGATGCTTGCGAGCTGGTGAGGAGATGCGAAGCGTGCCAGTTCCATGCCAAGCAGATCCACCAACCAGCCCAAGCCCTGCAAACTATCCCGCTCTCTTGGCCCTTCGCGGTCTGGGGGCTGGATATCCTGGGCCCGTTCCCGCGGGCCACAGGGGGCTACACCCACTTGTTTGTCGCCGTCGACAAGTTCACCAATTGGGTGGAAGCCGAGGCAGTGAGATCCATCACCGCCGCAGCTGCAGTCAAGTTCATACAAGGGATTTTCGCCCGCTTTGGAGTCGCCAACCGCATTATCACCGACAACGGCGCCACGATTCACCGGTAGCGACTTTCTTGGGTTTCTGTGAAGAGATGGGCACCAAAGTCTGCTTTGCCTCGGTCGCCCACCCCAAGAGCAACGGCCAGGTCGAGCGGGCCAACGCGCTGGTATTAAAGGGCCTCAAGACCCGGGCGTTCGACCGACTCCACAAGCGTGGCGCCCGGTGGACCGAAGAACTCCCGGCTGTGTTGTGGTCACTTCGGACCACTCCTAGCCGGGCTCTGGAAACTCCTTTCTTCCTGGTCTACTGGCGCAGGTCGTTTCTCCCTTCGAATTGGAGCTGGATCACCCGCGTCGCGGCATTCACGTAAGAGGAGCAAGAGGGTCTGGCGCCGGACGACGCCAACCTCCTGGAAGAGGCGCGAGATCGAGCCGCTGCGCGCCGCAAGATACCAACAAAGTCTCAGCGGTACCACGCCTCCGGTCGATGAGAGAACGCCGGCGTGGGCGACCTGGTCTTGCGAAGAATCGATCGCATGCCGTCGCATAAATCTGTCTCCCAGTGGGAGGGACCCTTCAAAGTGGTCTCGCCTCGTCCCATGCGGTCGGTGGCCATCAAGATGGTGAAGAGCTAACAAACTCCCAGAATATAGAAAATCTGCGCAAGTTCTACCCCTGATCGGTTGTAAGTCCTAGGGTCCGTCCCCCGACCGGCCGGAGAATGTTTTCCTCTCCGCCGTGGGTCGGGGGAGACCTTGTGTTTAAAATTAAATATTCACTTTCTTTATCTGAAGCTTTTGTTCTTTCTGCCCTCTCTTCGGTCTTTTGCCCACTGCTGGGCAGCGCCAAGGCACTCGCCCCTGGTGCCCTGCCGCCTTGCAAATACCTGAGTAAAGACGGAATCGCTAAGTGAGAGCGGCGTGCAAGCTGGGCGGTTGGGCGGTAGTTCAAAGACCCCGGCTGCAGCCATGACACTCCGGGTGTCCCCGTGGGGGTCGGCGCCTCGAACACCGTTGCCAAAAGCCCAAGGTCCTGCCACGACTCACTAAGTGCTTGTTCCCTAGAGGCTACCTGGGAGGCAAAATTTTGCTAAGGCGAGAGGTTTGAGGGCCGAGGTCCCGCGGCGCAAGACTTTAAGTCTTTAAGTGATTATGTGCTCGTTCGTGTGGAACCAGAAAAAATTACGGCAAAAGCTTGTCTTGAGGCAACTTAGCAGGGAGTTTACATTACTATTTCATTCGAAATGGCAGTTGCCTAAAGTTTTGCAGGCAAAGTCACCACCAATAAAAAAAAAGAGAAGAAAAGCTACTGAGGGGGCGCCGGAGGGTCCTCCGGGTCATCTGCCGCCTCCTCGGCTGCCGCCGCATCTTCAGCATGAGGGGCCACGTCCAGCACCATGGCCACGTCCTCTGCCACCGCCTCCATCTGAGGATTCTCCATCGCTAGCTGGGCGGCAACCTGCTCGGAGGCTTCGTGAACTCGCTCCTCCGCCGCGCCCGATCGCCCTCTAGCCCTTGGACAAAGAACCTGGATTGAAGTTGGCGCCACGATCGGGCGCAGAAGCCGCGACGTACTTTGCCGTGGGCCGCAGAATCGCGCGCTTCCTCTGGGCGGACCGAGCGGAAAGGGCGGCAGGCAGGCGCGTGAGGAAGACCGCGATGCAGCGAGAGGCAAAAGGCGTAATGCCGTGGCCTCTCCTCCGCGGGCCCGGTTGCTCCGGCCCAAAGGAGCAAGGCAGCCACCGTCCGATCGGCGTGGCGCAAAGATCTGCAGTTGTCTCCACCTCCGACCGAGCCCGGTCAGCCTCTTCTCCGCCTCCAACATGGAGAGAGACGCTGGGCCATGGGCCGGTGCTTTGCTCTCGCCGCTCGCTTCCCTCCGCAGCTGCAGCCTCCACTTCGCCCGATCGTGCAGGTCCGCCACCTCCTTGCGAGGCGGTTGATTTTCGGCTCCGCCTCCGTCAACCGCTCCTCGCTCGTCACCAGGCGATTGCTCGTGGCCGAGTAGAGCTCGCCGAGGGCCGCCAGAATGCCAAGATCCGCCGAGGGAACGGAGGCGGTGGGAAGTTCAGGGGTAGGGACGGGGCCGAACGGGCCTTGGTCCTGACCGACGGCCGCAGCAGCGGCTACCTGAGATTCGTCCGCCGGCCCCTGACCGTCCTGGGGCTCGGCGACCCCGGCTGGCGCAGCCCTGACAGCCGCGGCACCTTGGCCGTCCCCGGCGCGAGCAGCGGGGGTACCCGGAGCAGGAACCCTGGACAAAAGAGGAAATAACGGTAAGGATTAATCTTAACGAAAATTTTTATTGTATTTGCATCTTCAGGTGAGTACCTGGGCGCTGGCCTTGGGAAGCGGGGCACGCTCGGAACGAGGACCAGCCCCCCGCGGGGAGGCGGGGGCGGATCCGCCGCAGCCAACGGAGGCGGAGGTAGACCTGCCATCGCCGGGCGGCGGAGGCGAGGCGAGCTAGACCGCCATCGCCTGGCGGCGAAGACGGAGACCGAGGAAGGACCACCGCTGCTGGTGGCGGTGGCGGCACAAAAGGTATTGGCGGCGGAGGGTCCAACGTCGCGCCGCCAGCAGGGGCGAGGGTGGACGACCCCCCGCCAGTCGACGAGCCCCCCGCCATCACGGAGGAACTCACGCCGCCGCAATCAAGAAGCCCCCGCGGTCGACGTGGAAGCCCCCGCGGTCGACGTGGAAGCCCCCGCCCCGGCCGGGCCCAGGAGGCGGGGTCTCTGGGAAGGATGGGCGGAGCCGTCGTCGTCGTCCGGACGCCTGCGCCTCGCTCGGTCGCCCCTCCCCTGACCGCCTGCGGGAGGAGGATCCCGGATCGTTAAGGGCGCCTGGCGTGTCACGACGGGCGAGCCCATGGCGTCCATCGAGGGCAGGGCGCGGATTATTGCCGCGCGCTCCCCGGGGGACAGCCGGCAAAGTGGGACCGCGCCCGCCGGAAACGGCGGGACGGGGCCGGATAGGCCCAGTTGCAGCATCCACCGGTCGATCACGCTATCGACCAAATTCTTGCCGCGGCACGAGAAGGAAAAGAAATTGCAGGAGGAAAGAAACGCTGTAAGAATCAGGTTTTGCCAGAAGAGAAACAGAAGTAGCAAGGAATGACGCAGAGCGGAGCAGGTTACCTCCGGGGATACTCTGGGTCCCATCGCCCACGCCCATGTACTGCCAGGCTGGGCGGACGCGGTGGCGCAGGGGGCACAGCCTCCGGGTAATAAAATCCCGGATCACCATGGCTCCCGTCAGGCCCGCCGTCCGCAACTGGTCGACGCGAGCCAGCATCGCCTGGAGCTCGGGCGCATCGCTCACTGGAGCCCCCCAGTTGGGGTTGCTGACCGCCGGGCCGGGCGGAAGCTCCAGCACTTCAATGCCGCTGTCGTCCTCGACGTCTGACCACTGCGCGCCAGTCCCTCCAGTTGGACCGGCAGTCCAATGGGATATAGCGCGCAACGCTCCCGTCGCGGAGCCGCAGGTGACAGCTCCCGGAAACCGGCGGAGTACCGCCCGCGGCGCGAAGGGTGTAGAAGAAGCGAAAAAGAAGAAGGTTGGGCAGCACTCCCACGAACATCTCGCAGAAGTGAGCAAAGGCAGAAAGGAGGATAACAGAGTTGGGAGGAAGGTGAATGTGATGAATGGCGTAGAAGTTGAGAACAGAAAGATAAAAGTCAGAAACCGGCGGTAGTAGGCCGGCAAGGAGCTGCCACCCGAAGAAAATCACTTCCCCAGGCCGACAGTGGGGCTCGACAGTCCCGGCGCGGAGGCGAAGGGTGCCCCCGGTGATGTTCTGGGAGAACCTAGCGGCCCTCTCCTCCTCAATGATCGAAGAAGGAAGCAACGGAGCCATCGGGAGGATAGGGATTTCGAAGCGCAACCGCAAAGGGGATGAAGCGAGGAAGCCTGAAACGTCGGAAAGAGGTGGAGTGCAGAGAGTTGAAAGGGGGAAGAACTACTCCCCCTTCGATCGGCCTTTTATAAGGCCGCGGAAGGCGAACCGGCGGGAAAACCGAAAAGGCGCGGCGATTCGAAAAAGAGGAAGTTTAAGAGCCTCATAAATGGGGCGCATCCCAAGGAACGTGCGGCGGTTACAAGGAGGAAGTAACCGCGCAAACCGCTCGGGAATCGGAGAAGCCGGAAGATCTTTTTTGCAAGGCGCGCGGACCTTTGAAGGGTCCCACCCAGGAGCCGGAGCAGTTCTCAAGCCGCCAATTAAAGAAGAAGAAGAGTAGAAGACCAAAAAGCGCTCCTAGGTGGGCCCGGAGGCTACTGTCGGCGTATTCAACACCAAGGTACCCGCTCCCCCGCGCTAAAAAAGGAATCAAGTGGCAGCCAGGGCGTGTTTGGGCCCACTACCACGGCAAGAGAAAAACCCATACGGTGGTCGCCCAGCGGACACGTGGCGTCTGAGCCAGGCGGCTGGCGACCAAAGAAGGTGGTCGCCCGGACACGTGGCGTCTGAGCCAGGCGGTGGCGACCAAAGAAGGTGGTCGCCCAATGACACGTGGCGTCTGAGCCAGGCCGGGCGCACCATCCCAGGATAGTCCTGTCGAGATCAGGGACATTAAATGCGAATCGTGCGCATTGAATGTGGAAGCATGGAAGTTGCAGCGTGGCGGCGCACCTTCCCTAGGCGCATCATGGCTTTGGGAGACGTCAAGACTGCACCACACCCCGTGACGAACAGGCGGCGTTAGTGGACATGGGGCCCAAGGCGGGATTGTGACAGATGCGCAGACATTAATGTGACTTAAGAATAGTGACGGCGCATTAAATACGCCCGTGCAAAGGCAATGATGATGGTCGGCGAAGTAAGCCTCCCATGCGCCCCGTCGGCACCGAGTATAAAAGGAGCCTGGTGCATGGGAGAGGGGTTCGAAGATCAGAAGATTTCCATCCTCTCTAGCAAGAGCGCAAGCAATACCAAGAAAGGCAGGACTAGGGCTATTACTCTTCGGAGGGCCTGAACCTGGGTAAAAACTTTTTGCGTCCTCCCGTTAGCCTGAGCCTCCCGGTGTCCCGATCGTCACCGTCTTCCCTTCCGAGGCGATTGCCCCGAAAGCCCCCCGTCGGAACCTCATAAGCACCCGTCTCGGAGGTGCCTGTTGGCTACTACGCCGACACCCAATTTCATAGATGATCTCTTCTCGAACCTTTTACCTGTTCATGAACTAGTTGAACACATTAGATTCTTGAATCGTTTGTCATTAATCACCCAAAACACTTTTAGGGGGCCTAGATGCACTATCAGCCTCAGGTTCCAAGGACAGCGGTAAGGGACATAAACATTGTTCCAAATAGTCCACAAGAAACTCCTGTGGACAGAATTCGCATTATCACTAATGCAATCCTAAGTCAACCCACGGATGGAGATAGTATGACTCTTATAAGATATTTGGCTGCTCACCTGTAAAAAGCTGCTGCAGGTGTGCAGAGTAAATCTCCTTCTGTGAGTACTTTGACAAATTCCCGTGCGGAATAATCATCTTCAGGTCGACGTCAATAGAGTACTGATCGTTAACAGAGGAATATTCCACAAAGGAGAAGCACTTTTGATAGGCTTGGTCCAGGAGAAAACATTAATCGTGGTTGGTGACGACCTCGTTCTCCTAAATATACATACTAAGTTCCTAATGTGCGTTCACATTTTGGAATATATACAGGATGCAAAACCTTTTCGCTGGGGCTCAGAAATGTCGTCTGCATAAAAAATTTAAGCCAGCTCTCTGGAGAGTTTTGATGGAACTCAAAATTCATCAGAATTTCTTCAAATTTATACACCACCATCCAGGTTGCGGGTGGCGATGAAAAGGTAATGGCTAATTATTTACCTACTGTTTTAAAAGGATCTGCAAGAACCCAGTTGTTCAATCAACCAGCGGGATCCATTTATAGTTGGAAAAATTTGTGCCATGCCATTTTAAATAATTTTAAAAACTATTGCATAAAACCTGGAAAAGAAGATGACTTACATCGTCTTCGTCAAACCTCTGACAAAAATCTTCATCATTTTATTAAAAGGGTTGTAGAGGTCTGTAACACGATCCATAATATATCTGATGATTCTGTGATCCGTGATTTTAAGCAAGCTATACGCTACAAGCGCTTCACAGAAGACTTAAACATTAGCTCGTCGTCCACCATATCAGAGCTTTTTGATATGGAGATCGATACCCAGATGCTCATGAAGCGATTGAATGGAACCGTATGGTCAATAAAGGCCATACGCCCCAACAGTCAGGTCTGAGGGTTTTTAAAGGTAATAAATCAAAGAAATATTCTACACCTGAAGACCGAAAGGGTAAAAACAAGAAAAAAGGAACAAGATCTCTCAAAGAGAGGTCGTGGGCATATCAGAATAACCTGTTTATTCTAATGATAAACAACCTTTGAGAGGAAGCCTGGTCGGACCAATGACCAGTCCAATTCTAAAGCTTCTACCTCAAGCAATGGGAATAGAAGATGTTGTCCTCTGCACAGTGCACTAGGACACAACCTGCGCAATTGCCGAACTTGGCTAAGACGCATGGAAGATTTACACTAGTAAGGGTCCCATGCTGACTTTGCCAGAAGAAAGAAGCGTAAAGATGCATATGGTAATGTGGTTATGGGATACCAAAAACCCTACCACCATGTCAATATGATTTATGGTGGATCATCTGCATACGCTTAAAAACGATAGTTCAAATCTGCATACCGAGAGGTAAACAACATTAGTTCCCGACCTGAAAAGCCAGAATTTCCGAAATGGTTGGATGTTACATTGTTTTTAACAAGGACGATTGCCCAAAAGGTATGTCTACTTCTCGAAAACTCCCCTGGGTTGTGTCTCCTGCTATCAATAATTTCAGGGTAGAAAGAATTTATTCGATGGAGGAAGTTCATTAGACTTACTTATTATTAATACCCTTGACGTGATGCAAATCCCTCATTCTAAGATCCGACTAGTAACAAATCCCTTATTCGGAATTGTTCTCGATCCTTCGGTAACTCCAATTGGGCAGATTGTGTTACCTATCATTTTTGAAGATGCCAAAAATTTTAGAACTGAGTTGATTTCATTCGAAGTTGTTGACTTTGAGTCAGCATATAACGCCATTCTGAGTAGACCTTCGTTCATTAGGTTTATGGTGGTTGTTCATCATTCCTACTAGAGTATAAAAATACCTGGTCCTAAAGGCGTGATAAGTGTACAAGGTGATTTGAATACTGCATTAAACTATGATAGAAAATTACTTAAAATTATCGATCAACTACCATTGAGAGATACTAATGGTATAGGAAAGCCTTGTAAAGGCGAAAAATATCTCAAGACAGAGAAGCTAAAGGCCAATCGTCAGCCAAATGAGCAAGTCAAGCTCATCCCCATCGATCTTGTTGACCAGTCTAAAACTTTTTGGATAGGATCAAGTATGGATGCCAAATAGGAAGACGCGCTCATTGCCTTCTTGCGGGCTAACGCAGATGTGTTTGCGTGGAAACCATCCGACATGCCTGGAGTCCCACGGGAGGTAATCGAGTATAGGTTAGCTATTCGGCCTTATGTACGACTAGTGAAGCAGAAGCTACTGTGATTCACTCTTGATCGGCAAGAAGCCATCCGACAATAGTTGAATAAACTCTTAGAGACTGGTTTCATTCATGAAGTTTGTCATCCATATTGGCTCGTGGATTTGGTTATGTTCAAGAAGGCAAATAGTAAGTAGCGAATGTGCATCGATTTCACTAGCCTTAATACTGCTTGTCCAAAAAATGACTTTCCTTTGCCCCAAATAGACCAGTTGGTCGACTCAATAGCGGGTAGTGAAATGATGAGTTTCCTGGATGTTTACTCAGGTTATCATCAAATAAGTATGGTAAGAGAGAATGAAGAGAAGACTTCCTTTATAACCCTTTTGGATCTACTGTTACCAGAAGATGCCATTTGAGCTAAAAAAATGCTGGAACCACGTACTAGCACCTCATACAGAAAGCTTTCATAAGCCAAATAGGAAAGAACCTAGAAGCTTATGTAGATGATCTCGTTGTAAAGAGCAAGAAAAACTCTAACCATTTATCTGATTTGGTTGAAATATTCTGTAACTTGAAAGAACATGGAATAAAGTTGAATCCCAAAAAGTGTACTTTCAAAGTTTCTTCTAGCAAATTGCTAGGATTCCTTATTTGTTCACGCGAAATTGAAGCTAATCCTGAGAAGATTCGTGCCATCGAGTCCTTGAAATCTCCTTCTTCAGTGAGGGAAGTACAAGGATTAACTGGTCGGATAGCTGCTCTCAGTCGCTTTATATCCAGTTTGAGAGAATGTGGTTTACCTTTCTTTAATGTAATAAGAAAATACGATAAGTTTCATTGGTCGGATGAGGCGGAAAAGGCATTTCAAGACATTAAACATTATTTATCAAGCCCGTCAATATTGGTATCACCTAATTCGGATGAACCACTGTTGCTCTAATTAGCGGCACGAATAATATGGTTAATGTTGTCTTGATAGTCGAATAAGATAAGATTCAAAAACCTGTATACTACTTAAGTGAAGTTCTACATGGGCTTAAGGAGTGATACCCTCAGGCTCAAAAACTTCTTTATTCCCTATTAACGGCTTCATAGAAATTAAGACATTATTTCTAATATCACCGGATTACAGTACGTTTATCCTTTGCTTTAGGCAATATTCTCTATAACCAGAAAGCAACTGGTCGGATTGCTAAGTGGGCAGTTAAACTTGAGTCTTTTGACATCCACTTCATTGCCCGATCAGCAATCAAGTCCCAGATTCTGTAGATTTTATCGCCGAATAGACTGATAGAATTCTACTGATACCGATCACTGGACATTATATTTTGATGGTTCTAGAGAACTAAAAGGTTCGGGGGGATGGTATAGTGCTGGTTTCGCCTCAAGGTGACTAGTTACAATACGTAATTTAAATACAATTCCTTGCTACCAATAATTTAGCAGAGTATGAAAGTTTTCTAACCGGGCTCCGAGCAGCAAAGTCCCTTCGAATTCATCGGCTTTTAGTGAAAGGTGATTCATAATTAGTCGTAAACTAGGTTAGCAAGGAATATATGACGTCTGATGAGGTAATGTCTCACTACCTGGATGAAGTGAGAAAGTTGAAAAAACACTTCATTTACTTCAGAGTCCAATATATTCCACGAAAAGATAATTTTTTTAGCGGACCCGTTATCAAAACTGGGTTTCTCATGATTACCTGTTCCAACAGGTGTGTTTCTTGAACAACTGTCTATACCTTCTACAGATACTCCCATAGAAGAGCTCCCGACCACCGATCAGATCAGAGTCCTTGAGCAGAATTTGGATTGGACTAAACCATTTAAAACTTATCTAGAATATGGAACACTACCCGAGGAATTAAATAAATAAGACAGATGTGTGTCATTCGCGAACTTTGTGTGTACTGTTTGTGTCTTTTACGCTGCGTTGCACAAGCTAGCAGCACCAGTCGGTTGCACTCTGGAAAGCTATTGCATTGCTGACCAATTAGGCAGGCAACTTTTACTTGGTTTTGTTGGTGTTTTACAGCGCTGCTCCCTGTACCGCGCGAGAAAAAAGGTGGTCTCCTTCCACTTTGGTTTGCAAGGATGGCAGCCGATTGGAAGCCAAAAGCCACCTACGCGACCACCTCCACCTGCCCTTATCGGCGCATGACCAAGCTCCATCGACGCACACTATAGTCAACGGCAATGTCAAAGCTCCCCACGTTGCTGCTCTACATGATCTGAGATATTTGTTCACCTGCTATGACCTCCATTTTACCTGGTTCATCACTCGTTGGAGCCTAGCGGTGAGCTGTATGAACCTTCAAATTTCTACGCACAGATTTTCTCAATTAAAAATTAGTACATACAGTTCGTTCGGTTAATGATTTATGTGATTCTAACATGTCTCTCCGCGTGCATGCGATTAACCAAACATTCTGACCTTAATACACCAAATCTATATGTATGTAAACCACGTTATACACGATAAGTTAATTGATCACTTCTCTCTTTCTAAAATAGCCGCATGTAATAACTACCGGAACCAATATTATGAGCCACAGCGCGAACGGATAGACCTAGCTAGAGACGACCGCAGGGGTCCAAGTGTCCAGCAAATCCGACACGGTGGACTTTGGCGGGCGTCGCCATTGGATTTGCCGCCTTGCCGTGGGCGCGAATCCACCCGCCTCCACTTGGCGAGCCCACTCGGCTCCGCGGTCAACACGTGTCCAACCGTCCCCTCCCCGCTATAAAACCCGGCGCCGGCCGAGCAGCCCCCGGACACGGCTGCATAATTGTGTCCGCGCACAGCCAAAGCGTCGTACTTTCGCGCCTGCCTGCCTGCCTGCCGTTGCCGCTCGAGGAAGTCGGCGCGGGCTTTTGCATGAGCAGGCGGAGGATGGGGGCACTGCACATCGGCGAGCCGAGGGTCAGCTTCCAGCAGGTCGGCCAGCCCAGCGGGGGCGGCCATGGTGGTCATGGCGCCGTTGTCGAGGAGATCCACGGGCTCATCAGGGTGTACAAGGATGGGTACGTGGAGCGCCCCCTGGCTATCCCCGACGTCCCGTGCACGTGGGGCACGACGGCCGGGCCGGGCGTCGTCGCGCGCGACGTGGTGGTCGACCGTGCCACGGGGGTGTGGGCGCGGCTGTACGCGCCGGACACCGCGGGAGGGAGGGCCCCCGTGGTGGTATACTTCCACGGCGGCGGGTTCTGCGTCGGCTCCGCCGCGTGGAGCTGCTACCACGAGTTCGTCGCCCAGCTCGCCGCGCGGGCGGGCTGCTCCGTGATGTCCGTGGATTACCGCCTCGCGCCGGAGAACCGCCTCCCGGCCGCGTTCGATGACGGGCTCGCGGCGGTGCGGTGGCTGCAGCAGCAGGCGAGCTGCACCATCTCCGACGAGCTCTCCTGGTGGCGCAGCCGCTGCAGCTTCGACCGCGCGTTCCTCATGGGCGACAGCGCGGGCGCGGCCATCGCCTTCCACGTCGCCGCGCGGCTCGGCCTGATCACCGCGCTGGCTCCCCTCTGCATCAAGGGAGCCATCCTGATCCAGCCCTTCTTCGGCGGAGAAGCCCGCACGGCGTCCGAGAAGACCATGCCGCAGCCGCCGCGGTCGGCGCTGACACTCTCAACCTCGGACTGCTACTGGCGCATGGCGCTCCCAGCCAGCGCCAACCGCGACCACCCCTTGTGCAACCCGCTGTCCCGGGGCGCGCCGCGGCTGGAGACCCTGCCGCTTCCTCCCGTACTCGTGTGCATCTCGGAGGCGGACATCCTGCGCGCCCGGAACCTGGAGCTCTGCAAGGCCATGCGCAAGGCCGGCAAGAGCGTGGAGCAGGTCATGTACGGCGGCGTCGGCCACGCGTTCCAGGTGCTCCACAACTACCACTTGTCCCAGCCACGGACGCAGGAGATGCTCGCCCACATCAAGGCCTTCGTCAGCGCTAGGTAGCTACTAGCTATTAAATCCAATCTAAACCAAGCAGATGCAGAGTGGATGCGTGAAAGCTGTAGTAACTTGTAGAGTTGTACTACGTGCTCGACCAAAAAAAGCGTCCAATACCCAACTTGGATGGTTGTAGCGGTGTCGGAAAGCAAAAGTGTAGCATAACATTACTACGACTACGATGTGGTCTCTCTCTATCATTGCTGTTGGCTACTACTTCTCCCTCCGTTCCTAAGTACGTATCATTTCAGCTTTCTCAAAATTTGTTACTAAATACATGTTATTATACAAACTATATCTCTCTTCTTTAGCTATTTCCAATATCGTTTACTACTAGGGTCCATAAAGTAAGATATATCACACAAAAAACATTAAGTGACCATAAGGAGGAATAATACAATCTTTTATATGACATCAGTTCAGGAACTGATGAAGTACTTAGCAAAGCTGGATACCCCCTGTTTTTAACTAGTTAACAAAGCGGGCTTGCCGTCCTCTTTCTACGTCGTTGATGGTGTCGCATCAAGGAAACCGGAAAAGGTTCCTAGAGCAAATCATCGTCTGCTTGTCTGGTGCTTTGCACTTTGCAGGCACAATCAAGCGAACAAAATAGCTCTTCGTTTTCGTTTTTCCTCTCTGCTTTGGGAAGGTTCGGGCTAAATGGAGCCCGGCTTTGGCCGGCGATTCTCTAAGCACAATCATCAGTTAGCAGCTAGATTATATTAGCCTCTCGTAAGAACAGGACAGAATCTTTGGCCCCTCCTCCTGATATGCTCCCATGATGCAGAGATGCCTTGGGCCCTGAGGCCATCACATGATTCCCAATACAACAGGAAGTTGCAGCAGGGCAAAAGCAGTGGTACCGCTAGTCTGCTGCTACAACATGTCAGACAAACTGGTCGATCGCTGCAGGATGCTTCGTTCTCGCTCATTGCGCTCGTGCTCGAGGATGCCTCGAGTACATATTTTCTGCAGCTTGTAAATTGGGGAGCACGCAGCGTTTCCTATCATTGCTTGCCTCGCCAACCCTATCATGGCGGCAACAGATCGCGTGCAAGCAGGCCAACATCATGTGTGATCATTCAAATCGTGTACGAAAGGAGACGCACCAACGCATATTTTAACGAAGTAGTTGACGAAGTAGTTAGTTGCTTCGTCAGACATGTGAGTGAGATCATATTTCCAGTACAGTTTCACATTCTAATGCCTTCTCAGACGCATACTGAATATTAGTATATATAAGATGTTGGGACCTGTACATACCAATGCAGAGTCTGTTTATTTGTTTCAAAGTGGACATGGCAGAAACTTCCGACATGGTGGTTATCTGTCACTGACAAGAGCATTACTTACTGTACTAAAATTGAAAATGTGAAATTTCCCATGTTTGACAACAAAAATGGTCAGACGGATCAATCAGTGGGTTCAAGCACATATCTATTTAGCATTTTTTTTCCCTTCTGAAGTGGCCTTGAAGTTTTTCCTCTCCGCTTTCCGAATTTTCAGCATATCAAAATCAGTATGGCACCCATGTGATCATTATCCGATATGCTAGATATTAAAAATCGACATGTATCCCAGCTGAGAATCTCAATCTATCCCTGCAGATTTCTTGAGAATCCTGAATTCATCCTCTTTTGCCATCTTCAACACATTCAGAGGACCGCTGGTCAGAGAACCATTTCATCGCCACTTGTTTCTCGCCGAACATCACGATCAGATCACCAAGAGAAGCTTTATTCCTGAACAACAATATTCTCATATCTTTAGCTGATGTTACTGCAGAGCCTCGCAATCCGCATGCCCGCGCGTTCGTGGTATTTGTGCAGTGTTTTCCCCAATCTGTCAAGCCGAGATGCTGCACTGCAATGCAACGCGTCCATGTTCATCTAAAAGCAGCCATGGTATACGATAACCTGGGCCGATCTTATCTTCATTGATACACGCATCACTTAGCTGAAAGCATATAAAGATTTGCTTTGGTACTTCGAATTGCGCATGTGTTTGAAGATGCATGTACCTAACACTGCAATATCTTTGAACAGATCATCCTAAAGAATCAGAACAGCTAGCTGTGAAAGGGGAACGAGTTAAGACGAAACGAAGTTTTTAAGCACACGTCACAGAAGCAACTGATGCTGAATTGCAAAATGCAGCCTTGAGGCATAACCTTCTCCTTCCTGTACCATGGATAGTCGTTATTATCCTGCTTATTTAAGCTAATATTTATTGATCACACTATGAGCACGTTAACCCTGTCGACCTGACGTAACATGGCTGCACTACCTCAGAATCTGGCAGTAGGATTGAACACGAATATCACCGAAAATATACGTCTAAAGAGCACATCAGACTATTAAAAGGACGATTACGTTATCATAACCACACGAGGGCTATTTGATTAAGAAGAACAACGTGTTGGTTAGAAGAAACAATGCTGCTACTCGAAAGACGACGACGAACGAATTCGTTCCAGTGGTACAGATGCATTGTCATGAGTAGTAAAGCAAGAGGCACGGGCAAAAGTGGCCGAGGTGCAACTCGAGAAGAATCTCTCATTTGCCGGATGCTAACTTGGCAGGGAAGCATCAACATGACCCCAACGCTCCTTCCTTTAGCTTGGAGGTGCCCAGGCTCCTGACCAAATCAGATAGATGCCTTTGAAAAGGGCATATACAAGAACGAATGTCCTCCTCTGTTACGGATGGACGAATGGATTGGTTGCATTATGGCGCGTTAGTAGCTATCTAGCCAGGGAGCTTCGCTTTTGGAGGTCACCAATCCAAGAGACGAATACTTATTCCGACGAATTGGCTTACCTCGGATAGGTTCTTGATGCGCATGCGCATAGCTTCTTCAGACTGTAGTTTATGCGCCGAAATATCAGGTGCTTTTCTTGCACTGCATCAGGATGGATTGAGCAAGCATTTGACTCCCAGTTTTCACTATCCTGCCACGAATGAAAGCTACTCTGAGTTGCTTATAAAGTCTCTTTGGGAGGTTGTTTGAAAATCCCAGTAAGTTATGAATGGAAGTAAACCACTTCCAGGTTGAGGAATATGTGGACACGCTGATGACACTTCAAAAGCATCAGAGGACTTTAGGGTCCCATTTTCTTCGGTGATATGCTGCGTGCATTGTCAAACTTGAGCAAGGAAACTAGTCTCTCTGAATTGGCACAGCACTACTTCCTTGTGATAACGTAGCATTTCTAGCAGGAAAAAAAAACATTTGGGAATGGATGGGTGGCGACATAATGCGAACATGTCTTAGCGAGCACACTTCAAATTAACAATCTGCGTTTTGGACAGTTTGTGATTCAAGTCAAAGAAACATCGTGGATTTAAACATTAATAATGCTCAGACTGAGACTTAAGCTATGATGAACTAGATCACTTGCGAATTGAGAACAAAGCAGAAAGCACTTCCTCTGCAGCGCGGTCTGAAGATTGAACTGCTAGTTTTGTCTCTTCTTTTTGACAATAATTTGAATTCTTTGCTCTTTCAACGTACCGTACGTGTAGATAAATCAGAAATAGGCCATCTATTTTTCATGAGTCATCGTGGAATCTGCAAAAAAGAAAATGTCCGTTTCAACTGGAGTGCTGCGGAACCGTCCTAGTGGTAAAAGGCACTTTTCATGGTCAGAACGGGGGAAGGTACTTTCCAACAGAAATATAAGTTGAAGTAACAACTGAGAGAGACAAAATTATGTTCGCAGTACAACATCTCGATTCTATTCAGTGGAGAGCTGTGGATTGATGATGAAGCAATACTACAGTCCTAAATAACTAAATGAAACAAAAGCAGGTTAAGGCCAAATGTATTTTTTTTAACTGGAAATCATCAGATTCCATTAACTTATGGCTACAGCAACATCGCTGGCCACCTGAGAAACAATACAATCAGGCAGCGTATCCGACCAGAGAAGGGCAAAACCCGGGCCAAGTTTAGCACCATAATTAGCTAATACAGGGGAAGCTCTGTTACAAGAACGAGGTCCATATGAGACTTTAACTGCATTGAGCTAACATTAAGAATTTGGCTTCTCTGAATAGAATTCCAAGGCTTGACAAGTCCTGATCATAGAGTGCTTGCTTAAATCAATGCCAGTAACGGGCTTAGCATGACTTACCTCGCAATATTGGTGCCGGAAAAAAAAAAGGATAATCACATGTGTTTGCGAGGATCTTCGTGAAATAGGGCGGCAATGGACACTTGGAATATCACCCTTCTTGGCATACACCCTGTTTGCACCAAAATTCGGTATGTATTGGAATCGGTCTAAAAGTAGAAGTATCGTACAGAAAGGAATCAGTAATCGGCTCGGAAAAGGAATCCGTTTCTAAAAGGAAAGGGAATCAGATAATAGGCCGATACGGATAAACGCACCGTATCCATGTACAACTCGGATCGGCCAGGCGTGTTATAAAAGGAGGTGGGTGTCAAGCGGCAAGCAATCAATCAATCCAACAACACACACATCTACTTTTACAAGTTTTCCTTTTACATTGTTTTAGCCTCATAGATCTCTCTGCAAGTCGACGGAATCAACATAGTTGCGCATCGCCGATTGTTGATTTTAGCCGATTTCACCCAGGTTTGATTTGCTTCGTTTTGTTGCGCATCGCCTTCCGGCCGATTTTACCTTGTATCCGGATCAATCAGAACCGATTGATCTAGTTATCTCCTAATCGGTTCTTGCCGACTAGCTTAAAAGCCGATAGATCCTTGTTTATCTGGCCGATCAAATTACAAATTTTACCTTGTCGATTTCAGGTCAAATCGACTGGCACGCTCTGCAAACCCGGTGTTTGTCTTGTGTGTTCGAGGCCTAGAACCCCCTTCACGTTTTTGGCGCGAACATATTTTGGCACGCCCGGTGGGACCCAAAAAGAATGTCGTCAACCGACAAGCCCGCAGTCACCGCCGATATCAACACCGATGCCATAATCGCGCCCCAGATGGCCGATTTAACCCCTGAGCAACGGAAAGAACTCGAAGATCGAAGGCAGCTCTGAGGAAATGATGCTACGATGCTTCGGAAAACACGCCGCGGCGTTACTCAAAAGATTGCACTCCCAAGCATCAATCCTATCGAGATTCAACATCTGAATCGGTAAGCCGATACGCACCCGCTCAAGCTGATTTATCAAGTATGATCGAGCAATCAGTCAATCACGCATTTATTAACCAATCATCGGCTCTAGTATCTACTTTAAAGTCGATGATAGAAAATAGTGTGAAAACAATTGCTCAAGAATTAGCCGCGCCTGGAAGCCTGGCTAGATCCACCACAAACCATCCCTACGTACCCAGTATATTCCATAGCACCCAACACCAACACAGTAAACGTGTCGGCTCAAGCACCTATCATGATGCCGGCTCAACCTACTGTTTTGAAACCAAGCATACAGAGAGATGGGTTCACACACTACCATGGGCAAACGGATGGAGCCAAGATAGGCGCATCAAATCAATCAAGTGCGCCCTCCAATAACATCGGGTTGTCGGCTTATCAGCCGATCGAAATGGGACAGGTTCCACAGTCACGAGGAGCCACAACCTTGAAACAAGCACCATATAGGGTGGTGCCATACGTCGAACCTTTCGCACCCATACCCGATGCATTAGGTTTTAATCACAATTATGACGCAGCACCAAGACCTCCTGAGGTACGAATTGGACAAAGACCCGAGTTTGCACTCGGGGGGCAGGGCGCAAACGATGAGAATTGGCCGTGTCTGGCTGCACCACAAGCCGACAATGTTAATTGGGCAGAACAAATTGCCAATGTCTTGAGAGAACAGTTCGGTTTACAACCCAGAGGGAGAGTGATCGGCTCTGAAGCCGTACTCGATTACATAGACCGAATGCCGTACCCCCACAACTTTAGGATACCAGACTTTGCTAAATTCTCAGGGGATGATTCTATTACCACAATTGAGCATATCGGACGGTTCATGGCTCAATGTGGGGAGGCGGCACAGTCCGATGGGTTAAAAATTAGGTTGTTTCCTTTATCATTATCTGGCACTGCATTCACTTGGTTCACAAATCTACCACCTAATTCAGTTCATATATGGAACGATTTAGAAAGCCGATTCCATGAGTACTTCTTTTCGGGAACTATGGAGCTTAGGATTTCTGATCTTAGTTCAGTCCGATGTATACTGAATCGGTCTCTGATTATATCAAGAGATTTCGGGGCGTACGGAATAGGTGCTACAGTGTAACATTACCCGACGATCAATTGGCCGACCTAGCGTTCCAAGGGTTAATCCCTCCATTAAAAGAAAAGTTGTCAGGCCAGGAGTTCCCCGACTTAGGCCACCTACTCCATCGCGTATCGGCACATGAAAGCCGATATGCAGAGAGCAAAGGGTTTAAAGATAGGTTTAGGACAAACGGCAATGAAAAGGCCAAAGTAAACATGGTAGATTACGATTCGGGCGACACCTCTGACGACGGAAGGTATGAACATAGCCGAGTGGGCCAAAGGTTCCAAAAAACCACTCGTATGCTCTCTGCTTAGGCCGACAAAGAATAAAGCGGAAGTCAAGTACTCGTATGATGTGTCAAAGTGTGACAAAATATTTGATTTATTACTGCAAGAAAAACTCATAAGGTTACCAGAAGGGCACATCATACCATCGGCCGAAGAAATTAAAAAGCGAAGGTATTGCAAATGGCATCATTCGTTCTCTCATAACACTAACGATTGCAATATTTTTCGACAACAGATCCAATCGGCCATCACCGATGGCAGGCTAAAGTTTGCGTAAGAATCGGCTATGCAGATAGATATGGGCCCTTTCCAGTCAACATGGTTCAATGTTCACGAAAGAAAAGAGGCTGCGGAAGAGGATAAGCCAACTAAGGGAATTGTATCACGAGGCGAGACAAAGGTAGATCACCGCCGGTTCTATACAAATAGAAGCCGATAAAAATGGACAAAACTCAAGAACGGTGAAACCAAGAGGGGACTTAGAGGCTCGGTAAATGGTATCGAATGAGAGGGCTCCAAGAAGAGCCGATTTCAAACCAAAGCCGACCTTCTCACAACTCCTGGGGGAAATATGAAAGGATAAGTCAAAGGTATAACCCTCAACAACACCAGTGTTTTCATCGATCGTGGCAAAGGAGGGACGAACGTCGGCGGCCGATATGCCACATCGGCCGACATGTAAGAAGAGAAACATCGACAATGTCCTTTTTGGCGCTTTCTTTGGGAGAGAGGGATGACCTTACCAACAGCTGTATCTTGCCCTATGCAACACTCATCTACATGTCGGCCAAACCAATCAGTAAAGACAAAGTTGTCCGCACCGATACACGATCGCCCGTAAGTAAGGAGCAAGGCCGGTCTATGAAAGGTTGTCGACATCGTAACAAGGCGAATCCTCCCAAAATCAGGAATTATCGGCTAACGCAAGAAGGATGGAATCGACAATAAATGGGCAATTTAGCCGAAAGATAAGAAAGCCGATAGAACCCAAACCTAGATGGTGCCCTTCGGGTCTCAAGAAGTCGCAACGCAGAAGGCTTCAACGATTAAAAACACAAGAAGAAAGGGAAGCCGAAAAGGAGAGTGAGAGGATCGGACGTTTAATAAGTTAAGACCGGTACCGATTTTGAAAAAGGAGTGGAGAAAGAAGGAACAGATCGATAGTGATTCAGATCAATCGGTTCAATCCAGTTCTCCGATGATCCGAGATGATACGCCACCAATGGATATAAACATGGTATTCACCTTACCTGCCGAGTTCAACCGAAGGATCGGCTGTAGAAGTGTTCGCCCACTTGTGCCTCGGAGCACCAGACGCTGTGTTTGAAAAACCACAAGACATGCATCGGCATTTGAAACCATTGTATCTAAAAGGATACATTAATGGCCGACCAATATCCCGCATGTTGGTCGATGGCGGGCGACGGTCAACTGATGCCGTTAAGTACTTTCGTAAAATTAGGAAAAGCCGATGAAGACTTAATCAAGACCAACATGGTGCTAAATGACTTCACCGGAGACCCAACCGAGGCTAAAGGCGTAATGGTGTCGGAATCGATACCGGTAATAAAACTTTGCCGATCGCGTTTTTGTGATTGAAGCTAAAGGCAATTACAGCGTACTCCTTGGGCGGATTGGATCCATGCTAATCGTTGTATACCATCAACTATGCACCGTAAATCGTGCAAGTGGAACGATGATACAAGAGAAGTCGTACCCGGTACACATCGGCTCATATCGCCATGGCTAGCCCCGACACCAATTGGCCACACGAAGAGGCTGAATGCATATCGTGAAAAGCCTTGGACAATTGCGATTTTATCTGTATTGAGAAATCAGATTCAGGCCGATCGGCGTTAAACCCAATACGCTTTGATCGGACAGACGAAGTGATAAGAAGATGGAGCGCGAGACACTAGCAAAACTGCAGGAAAAGGCAAGGAGCTATCGGCAGAAGAATACGAAGAAGTCGTTGAAGATTTTGAAGAAGAAAGAAAGGGGTTAGGATTCATCGCCGATTTCCTTGAAGAAATCGATATTGGAGAAGGGATAGCAAAAGACCAACGCTTGTAAGTGCTAAATTAGAACCCAATTATAAAACAAAGTTGGTCGAAATACTCAAGGAATATAAGGATTGCTTTGGCGTGGGAGTATTATGAAATGCCAGGTTTAAGCCGACGACTAGTTGAACATCGGCTACCTATAAAACCTGGATATCGGCCGTTCAAACAGTACCTAGGCGGTTTAACCCTACGTTGTATGACGCTATAAAGGAAGAAGTAGGACGATTGCTAGAGGCGAAATTTATCCGCCTTGCCGACAATGAGTGGGTCTCAAACATCGCCCCTGTGAAGAAGAAAACGGCAAACTTAGGGTATGTGTCGATTTTAGAGATTTGAACAGAGCTACGCCAAAGACGAGTACCGATGCCCATAGCCGATATGCTTATCGATGCTGCATCCGGGAATAAAATCATAAGCTTTTTGGACGGAACGCCGGATACAATCAGATATTCATGGTCGGGCCGATATACCCAAAACGGCTTTGATGTCCGGGGCTTTAGGGCTATATGAATGGAAAGTTATGACCTTCGGTTTGAAAAATGCCGGTGCTACTTATCAACGCGCTATGAACCATATTTTCCATGATTTGATCGGCAATACTGTGGAAATATACATTGACGACGTAGTGGTAAAATCCAAAGAAGACTGGCAACATTTAGCCGATCTGAGAAAAATGTTCGAAAGCACAAGGGTACATGGGTTAAAAATGAACCCTCTCAAATGTGCTTTCGGAGTATCGGCCGACAATTTCTTGGGTTTACAAAGGCATGAAGGAGGGATTGAAGTAAACCCAACCAAAGTGAAAGCCATAGCCGATACTAAACCACCGACAAGTAAAAAGGAGTTGCAGGTGTTGATTGGGAAAATCAATTACTTGCGACGTTTTATCTCAAACTTGTCAGGACGTATTCGGGCCTTCACACCGCTGAAAATTAAAGATAACCAAGAGTTCAAGTGGGAAGCCGATCAGCAAAAGGCCTTCGACGACATAAAAGGTTATCTGATGAGTCCACCAGTATTGACCGCACCGAAACACGGTATACCTTTTAGACTATATATATCGGCTGAAGGTGATTCGATTGGAGCAGTTTTAACACAAGAAGCCGATAGGAAGGAACGAGCAATATATTACTTAAGCCGACGCCTTCTAGATGCGTAAACCAGGTATCCCTTAGTAGAAAAATTATGCTTGTCATTGTACTTTGCTTGCACCAAGTTAAGACATTATATGTCAAGGCGTCCAAATGCGTTATAATATGCAAACCGATGTAGTTAAATACATATTATCGGCGCCATCCTGCGTGGTCGGCTTGGTAAATGGGCATACGCCCTAACAGAGTTTGAGTTATCCTATGAATCGGCTAAATCTGTGAAAGGACAAGTCAGGCCGATTTTATCACAGGAGTGAAACATTAGTAGGAACAACTAGTGTAACTCCTTGGCAAATCGTATTTTGATGGGTCTGCTTGCCAAGAAGGCGAAGGCATCGGTGTGATATTAGTTTCACCTAGAAAGCAGGAGTATGACTTCATGTATCGGCTAAATAGCCGATGTTCAAATAATCAAGCTGAATCACGAAGCATTACTAAGGGGTCTACAATCGTTAGATAGCATCGGAGTGAGAGACGCCGAAGCTTTTGGAGATTCGATGTTAATTGTACAAAGAAGTCGAGGAGAATACCGATGCAATGATGATGCACTAACCCAAGATTTGCATCAATGCCTCCGGATCATCGAGATGTTCACTACATTTTCCATAGAACATATCCCCGTGAGAAGCTAATGATAAAGCAAACCGATTGGCACAATGTGCATCAGGGTACAAGATTGAAAGTTGACAGTGACCAATCGAGCTAAACGCTTGGCCGGTTTTATGTGTTCACCCTGTCGACGGAGAACAGAGATAAGGGATTATTTGTCGATCCAACCAAGCCGACCGAGCAAAGGTCAAAGCGCAAAGCACTCAAATATGTTCTACTAGAAGATGTATTGTACTTTCGGACTATGGAAGGTCTCGTTGTTAAGATGTCTGAGGAACCGAAGAAGCCAAAGTGGCGATGGGTGAAGTCCATGAAGGCATTTGTGGATCACATCAATCGCCCATAAGATGAAATGGATAATGAGGCGAACAGGTATTTTTGGCCGACGATGTTAGAAGATCGCTTCAAATATTATAAAGGATGCCAAACGTGCCAAAAGTTTGGTAACATACAACAAGACCAAGATCGGCTTTGCATCCGATCGTCAAACCATGGCCATTTAGAGGATGGGGTATAGACATAATCGGACAAATATTTCCGCTATCTAGCAAAGGACATAAATTCATCCTTGCAGCCACGGATTATTTCTCAAAATGGGTTGAGGCTGTACCACTCAAGAAGATTACTAGTAAAGAGCTAATCGACTTTGTAAATGAACACATCGTCCATCTGTTTGGGATTCCACAAACAAATACTAATGATCAGGGTAATCGTGTTCATGTCCAACGATTTCAAAGGGTTTGCGGAAAGTCTTGGGATAAAATTACTCAACTCTTCCCCTTACTACGCCAGGCCAACGGACAGCCGAATCACCAAACAAGACATTGATAAAGCTGATAAAAAGAAAAATTGAGGAAGAGCCAAGGAGATGGCATTCAACGCTATCGGAGGCTTTATGGGCTTATCGGCTATCTCATCACGGATCAACTAAATTGTCACCTTTTCAGTTGGTATACGGGCAAGAAGCCGTTTTGCCCGTTGAAATCAACATCGGCTCAACAAGGCTACACGAGCAAGATAAGATATCAGGTAGATGAATACAAACAGCGATCTTTGGACAATCTAGATGATTTGGTCGAACTAAGGCCGATCACGCTAGATCGGCTTAAAAAGAATAAAGAGATGGTTGCCAGGTCGCATAATAAAAAGTAATTTTAAAATCATTCACCAAGCCGATTTAGTATGGAAAATGTTGTTGCCGATTGGGTCTAAGGATAACCGATTCGCAAATGGTCTCCAACATGGGAAGGGCCTTATAAGATCAATCTACGGTTAACGGGAATTCATATATACCGAATCCTTAGAAGGGTTCGCCCTACCTAAAGCGATCAATGGAAAGTATCTCAAGGCATATCACCCAAGCATATGGGTCGGGTCCTAACTACAGAGGAAGGCATCGTGATCAATGACAAGCACATGCATATAAAATCGGTCATACAAATTGACCGAGTCGCTTTAAAACATCCATCCACAGATTAAAAGTTTACAAAATCGGATGCACAAAATCAAGCAAGAGTTCAAAAGACGCCATCTCAAGTTTAAAGCAATATTACGTAGATTGGCCACAACCGATCAAGAAATCAAAGACTATCGTAGTCCCGACCGCAAATGGGCTCCCAAAGCCGATAGTGCCGCCGCCCTACCGATGGTAGCTTGAATGTCGTCTATTAATTGTTGATCAGCCCTTGCATCGCCTTAATCGGGACTATTTTGGCCGATTGAGTTTTGACTTGTGCAAAGACCTCGCCAATCTTCTTCCTCTGGCGCCGGTGAAGATGTAGATTCAGAATGCCAATCGGCATTCTCGCAAGTTCTTTGTGACCAAGGCCAACTGTTCTTCAAGTTTGATCTTGGTCGACTCCGACTCTTGAGCCTGCTCTTGGCCGACTTTAGCACGGCAAGATCTCGGTCAAATGCACTCTTTCGAGACTTGGCGTCCGCTATGAGCTTGTCCAAAATCTCTTGATCGGCTTGTTGAGTCTTCCTCTGCTCAACTCTTTGCTTGGTCGACTCCACGCCTAGCCGACGAGCGTCAAGTGGCGGACCTCAAGCGGTGCATTCATTGCGCGAAGGGAGATCGGCTTGCATGGTCGCCATGGCATCCCTCGGTGGTTGCGTGTTAGCCAAGAGAGCCGCTTCGTTGCATCACCTCGCCCGTAAGACGATTAAGTCGCTCCCGTGCATACCCGGCCAAGAAGAAAGAATAAAGAAATCGATGCCGGAGCAGAGGCCGCTATTATACGTTGGATGTCACCGTAGTCGCCGCGGCCACAATCTCCGGTCGCCAAGCTCGTCCAAGGAAAAGCCTAAAAGGTCGGCTAAGTCCATCGACGGAGCCAGGCCAGGAGTAGGTTTTGGAGGTGACGAAGCGGATGGCGGAGCAGGAGCCACAGCCGGCAAGACGAGCACGTCGGTTTGAGTCTTCTCTGCATCGGCTTCTAGCAATTGAACGGAGGGGGTTTCCTGAAAAATATTTTCACCATAAGATCAAGGAAGACGAATCTAAGTCAAGAACAAGGGTCGAAGCTAACCGCAGTAGCCGATCCGGTTGGAGATGCTGCTGCATCACGGCCTGCAGGCTTTGGGGATCGCTTAATGACAACTCTACGGCTTTTCTTCTCTGGAAAAAACGAACATGGGTTTAGCCGACAGCAAGCATGAAACTTCATTTGGTGGAAAAAGGGAACTGGACGTACTTCTGGTGCGCTGGACGGCAAGATCAGACAGTGATGGGCTATTGACCCCCAACGTGCCAGAGGATAAACCGGCAAGAGGGGTCGAGGACCTTGGCCGTTTTGAGCGATCGTCGGCCGATGCGGCTTGCGCTGGGGTTGATCTTTTGCTGGTCTGAAAAGGGTAAAAATATGGTTAAGCCGATGAAAATCTTATTCTAATAAAATATCAAATGAAAATACCTCTAAAGACGAGTTAGCATCGCTCGAACTCGAGCTAGACCCAGCGACGGTCTCCGTCGGCTCTCGAAAGCCAGGAAGAAAAGAGGACAGGACCTCGGGAATAGTACGCCTCCGCAAAAGTGCCTCAGCTATGGAAGCCCACCATGTGGTAAATTGGACCGATCGACGTGTGTTTAACACGAGGAATGGCAAGTCTACCACATGGAGTTCATCGGCTAGCTCAATAATAAGATCCGCCGCAGTAGAGTTGGTTACTTTGTTTCGTGGTTTAATCATCCTAAGCAAAGGAAAGCAAGGAATGGTTTGTCCAAAACCCAGCTGGCGTGCATAAACTGAAGGATGATAGAATTCATAGGTCGGCTGAAATGTTCTGTTTCGAGTACTTAAGCCGACGTGAAGGATGCAAGGAGAAATCAGCGAGGAAGCAGATCGAGAGTAGATTGGGGCATTAGGGAGTCGTCGAGTTTAAACGAAGAAAAGAAGGCCACGGGAGATCGGCTAATTGATCAGATGAAAAGAAATCTCTACGGTTGAAAGAGGCTTGGTTAAGATGCAAGAAAAAGGACAAGTATTTATGGAAGCCATAGAGAGATTTTTTGTTCATCGGATGAACACATGGTAAATTTTTCGCCTGGGGATCGGCTAGGTTGGAATACAGGGACGGCACCCTCAGGAAAGTCCTCTGTTGGGAAAGCCGATTCTTCCGAAGGGTCCGGGATAATGAGGCGGCCAAAAACGCAGTAAAGCCAAATCTGGATAAACCAAAGAGGGCCGCCAACATTACCGATTTACATAGGAACCATTGCCAGAAAAAGCCGACTCTCGATGATATGCATCATATGGTATACGGCGCCAAAGAAGGATTTCCCTAAAGATAGCCGACGACCCATAACTAGTTGCTCTGACATGAATTGATAGACCTGGGTTGGTCCTAGGGAAGCGCCACAGAAGAGGAATCGGTCTAACCATAAGTTGATAAAGGCTACGTGTTCTTCATCCGATACAGGGCCGGTTACTTTGTTGTTATTTTGGATGTATCTGGACCAACCTTCTCCCTTTTTTCTGGTCAATTTGTACTGAGGTTTACCACTAAAAGCCGATATTTGTTCTCCATCGTGCCTAAGACAAAGATAATTCGGCCATGTCTAAAAGGGTTGGGCCGATGGGACCGGTTGGGAAAAAGAAGGCATTAAAAGAGTCCGACCAAAAATAGCAGGCAGCAGCTACTAAAGATTCGTTGGGCTCCGGGGCAGCTAAGGACAGGGGGATACACTCAGTGATGCCCATACCTTCCCACTCGCTTTCTTTTGGGCCGATACTCTAATGTACCAGACCTCCACTTCTTGAGAGCTGTCGGCCAAGACCTAAAACTTTTGGACCACTCGTTGATGTTGTAACCAGGAGCCGATAAAGGGAGTCTAGGGATTTCATCTCCAATGACAGTATCGGGTTCTATGGTTCCTATAGGACCTAGGAAGTACTGATGATCGCTATCTGGGATCGGAACAAGTACCTGAGATGCGTCCATTTCAGCCGATGCTATGAGAAGAAGGGTTGAAGCGGAGGAAAGCCGATTTCAGGATTAACGAGAGCACGCCAGGGTGAAAATGACTGCAGGGGGGAGCCTCATATTTATACCTTGGTGAGAAGGTGAAAAGGCGGGAACAGTTGCTGCATTGAAAACGCACCGAGAAGATTGCGGCGCCATTAATGGGGGAAGTTACCAAGGTGAATCCTAAACGACAAGCCGATCACGGAAAAGACGAAGGGATTTTTGAAAGATAACAAGTTACCTTTCAAAAATGGGGGGCATATGTTTGCACCAAAATTCGGTATGTATTGGAATCGGTCTAAAAGTAGAAGTATCGCATGCAAAGGAATCGAATCGGCTCGAAAAGGAATCCGTTTCTAAAAGGAAAGGGAATCAGATAATAGGCCGATACGGATAAACGCACCGTATCCATGTACAACTCGGATCGGCCAGGCGTGTTATAAAAGGAGGTGGGTGTCAAGCGGCAAGCAATCAATCAATCCAACAACACACACATCTACTTTTACAAGTTTTCCTTTTACATTGTTTTAGCCTCATAGATCTCTCTGCAAGTCGACGGAATCAACATAGTTGCGCATCGCCGATTGTTGATTTTAGCCGATTTCACCCAGGTTTGATTTGCTTCGTTTTGTTGCGCATCGCCTTCCCGAAGCCGATTTTACCTTGTATCCGGATCAACTGTAACCAGTTGATCTAGTTATCTCCTAATCGGTTCTTGCCGACTAGCGAAAAGCCGATAGATCCTTGTTTATCGGCTTCGATCAAATTACAAATTTTACCTTGTCGATTTCAGGTCAAATCGACTGGCACGCTCTGCAAACCCGGTGTTTGTCTTGTGTGTTCGAGGCCTAGAACCCCCTTCACGTTTTTGGCGCGAACACACCCTTGACGGCACTGCCATTAGCAAGGCGAAAAGCCAATTCACTTCTAGGTGGATTTCAACGCTATCTACCGTTTATTTTTCATTGACAGCACTGCCATTAGCCAGCCTAATGGTCAGATTGAATATAGGTGATTAGAACATTTGCAGCCTGCTCCACACTTCGCGCCAATCCCTCGGTCACCACCTCGTCTGCACGTTGAGAAGTCGGGTTCGTGGTTAGAACTGTCATACGGCGACTGCACGCCATTAGAACTCGTGAAGCCAACCCATTCGCTTCCAAATGCAGAGCCGTGGACACGGGACTAGAAGGATCAGCACGCGACGTCGCAAGCACCGGGTGCCATCTTCTCCTGCCCGGAGCAGCACGGAGCCACGCGCCGTACCGCATGCCCTCCTTGTCTGCCTCCTCGTCCTCCAACTCTTGCGCCGAGTGGCGGACTCTACCACAGGCGAAGAAGAAAGTGGGGATCTTCTCGCACTTCAGATCGCAACAGAGCACGCGGCACGATCCACCCGCCAGCGCACGGGGCTTCACCCGAACACCGCGCAGCAGCGGCGTATCGATGTCGATCTCCACCCTGACGTACTCCCCCCACGCCGTGCCGTCCTCGTCGGCGTCCACCTCCACCACCTTCCTCGCCCTGCTTGCTGCTTCCGATGGCGGCACCGAGCCCGCGGGTCATCGCATCGATCGAGCGGCAGGACGTGCACGTGGATCCACACCTGCATGCGGGAGAACACCATGTCCGACAGGCCTAGCCGCGCCGTCGAACGGGATGAGCACCAGGGCCGGGTGCATGAACGTCCACGGGCCTCTCGACATGAAGTGGTTCCAGTCACCCTTCGAGCAGAACCAGAACACGAACACGTTGCCGCCGAGATACATGCACGAGAGCTCCGTGTGCAGGCCCCAGGCTGGCTCCATCGTGCGCGCCATTGTTCTGGAGCTCACAGGCCTGGTGTAACACCTCTAGGGACCCACATGTAAGAGAAGTGGAGAGATATAAGAAGAGGAGAGTGTACTCAGGAAAGGGGATCGAATCTCAGTTTTGGAGTTTGCCCTATTACTTTTCCTTGTTCTGTTCTTGCTCTCGCCGTCCAGCCGCCGGGACATCTCACGCGCAGATCGCTCTAGCGCCAGGGGATGTAACAAGTTCTCACGCGCCGATTGCTTCAGCGCCAAGGGATATTACAATTGGTATCAGAGCTGCGAATCGGTTGGGGAAACGTTCGAACGCTCCCTGTAAAATCCCGATCAGAGCACCGCCACCACGCGATGGAGAACTCCATGCTCTTCTCGCATTTCGCTTCGGCGTCGTCTTCCCATCTCTCCTCCGCGCCGTCGCACCGCTCCCCGTCTCCATCCGCCTTCCCGGTTTTCCGCGCCGCCGCGTCGCCTCCCCGGCTCTCGCCTTCGCCGGCGCCACGCCCGGGGACCGCCGCCTCTTCGCCGGAATCGCTGGGATCTGTGTTGGTCGCTTCCGTCGACGAGCCGGCCGACTGGATTTCGCACGAGCCGTCATCACGCGTCGCGAAGTCTTCCTCGGCGCCGCACCAACCGACTCCACCGTCATCCTCCGATCCGGTCTTCAGCACCACCACCGTCATCCCCGCCATCTCCGGTGATGCCAGCGCCACCCACTCCGTTCCCGGCTTCATCGGACGCATCGCCATCAAGGAGGCCATTCCCATCTCCACCAGATGCTCGGGTTCCGTCCCTACCGTCGCCCACGCCGCCTTCGACAGCAACACCATCTCCTGCCACTCCTCCTCATCGCCTTCACCGCGGCAGTCGATTTCCTCCGCATCCTCTATTTCCATTTGTGGCTCATCCATGTCAAGTACCACTGCTACCACAACCAGCGCCCTGTCGATGGCGCATACGGATTCTATGCTGGCAAGAATGGTAGTCGCCCAACAGAGTCTGGCGAAGCAAATGGAGAAAACAGCGGCAGCAGTGAGGACCATGTGTGCCAATTTGGGCATCAGAGATCCTGAAAGTAAGGATCATGAGAATTCTTATGTATTAATTTCCACGGATAAAATTGGATCAAAGGTTTCAGATTGGAAAGGTTGTGATGGTAAAATCATGCTGGAGAAATCAAATGGAACAAATTTTGTTGAAAGAAACAAGATTGCAATGGACACTACTGTTAAAGTGGGAATCGCAGTTGAGAGCTCCAAAGAAACAGGAATACCAGTTTCTGCACTTGACATCCACCCTGCAGCTGATTCTAAGAATGAAGACATGAATTTGGAGGATATGTTGTATGATGAGCAAGACATTCTCCAGTCCATGGACAAAATAGAGGTCAAGCAAAGAGGAACAGTGGCTTCATCAGAACAGGTAATGAAGCAGATGAAGGAGGGTGACACTAACCCATGTTTGATGCACTTTTTGGTAGCAGGTGCTGCCCCGAAGGTGTTTGATGCAATGTCTGTCAAAGATGTGGTGTGGGATGAGGAGATACCACACGACCTCGACCTTCACGAGGGTATATTACAGCAACTAGCTCAAGGTGAGGAGTTTTGGGATGACCAGAAGGAGGAGCCAGTTGTTCAGGAGGTCAATGGTGAAGTGCTTACCCATGTTGGTGGCTTGTGTCTGTTCCTGGAGTTTAGTGTGGGAGAAGCAAACGAAACATTCATCAATACCAGTAAAGAGGCTGTTAGGGATGTACACAGTATTTGCTTGTCATGGACACTTCCTTGCCTTCACAAGGAATATATGGAGAAACCAGAGGATTACTTGGCACGTCTCTTTGGTCAGGAGGGCAAGGGAAGCTTACTTTATTTTCTGAAAGCTAAAGGTTGGGCGGGCTCATTGAGTGCTGGGGTTGGCAGTGGAGGAGCGCAACCATCCTCCTATGCCTATATCTTTGAAATGTCTATCCGCCTTACTGATTCAGGACTGAAAAATCTCTACAAGGTCATTACTGTGGTGTACCAATATATAAAGTTACTTAAGCAGTCCAGGGAGTTCATGGAGTTCAGATTTAAGGAACTCCAGGACATTGGGTACATGGAGTTCAGATTGGCAGGAGAGCAACCTCCGGATGATTATGCGGTAGATCTTGCAGAAAACATGCTATTTTGCTCTGAAAAACACAGTGTTTGTGGAGAATATAATTTGGAGGTGTGGGACCCGGACTTGGGCAAGCATGCTTTGAGTTTCTTTCATCCAGACAACATGAGAGTGGACATACTTAGCAAATCATTTGATAAACAGTCCCAAGCTATTCAATATGAGCCTTGGTTTGGTCCACAGTACATTGCAGAGGACATTCCATCATCTTTGATTGAAAGCTGGGGAAATCCTGCACAGATAGATGCTAATTTTTATTTATCTCAGAAGAATGAATTTATCCCAAGGGACATAACCAGGGACTTTGGTATGGAGCAGAAGATCAAGTTCTTCTATGACATCAAGGGCCTAAGCGATTTCAAAGCAAATCCAGACTACAAAGGTATTTGCCACATTGCACTTGCACAAGAAGGTCACTACCTACCAGGTTTTTTGATGGGCATTGGGAAGGCTACTCTCAAGGTGCCTCCAACTATCAGGTTGGTGTTAGAAGGAGAAATGCCACCTTACTTATTTGCAAAGGATCTGATTTTGCAAATTATGGTGGAGATATCTGTATCTGGTGCAACATGCAAATCGAAGGAGTTTCTTGGATCAACTGTAGAAAGTCTCAATACGGAAGAGCATATGACACTGTGCAATATGTTGAATTTCACTGTCGTCGAATTGCAGAGGCCATGGGATCCTGGTGGTATTTTGCATAAATATTGCAGTTCAGATTTGGGGGCTGTCAACCGCAAGGAGAAAGAGTCTGCATTCTGCAACTCACATGTCTGACCAGACAAATTGCAATGAAGTTGAAGCAGAAGAACGCGATGCATATGAAGAAAATCAAGAGGAGCCTGTAGCAATGATAGAAGAATCTCCACCTAGCGTTGCCCAAGATGGTGACGATGGACAAAGTATTGACTCATCTTGGACCATGGGGGGTACACCAGTTTTACAAGTAAAAACCATTTATATCAGTTCAGCGATTCTTGCTGCAAAAAGTCCTTTCTTTTTCAAGTTTTTCTCAAATGGCATAAAAGAATCTGATCAGAGGCATGCCACCCTTAGAATTACTGATTCAGAGGAAAATGCCCTTATGGAGCTTTTAAGCTTTATGTACAGTGGAAAGTTGACAAGTTCGACCTTCCACTGGGAATACACTCCATTGCTACAGTCCAACCCAATTACTGAGGCTTTTGGCAATGCAAGAAGTGATAACTCAAGTCGTTTTGGGGAAGCTCATGGAAATTCAGTTCAGCACAACTGGAAGTATGTAGACTCAATGGCAGACTATGATTTTTGCTTGGGGACAAGCAAAATTTCAAGGGGGCGGTAATGTAACACCTCTAGGGACCCACATGTAAGAGAAGTGGAGAGATATAAGAAGAGGAGAGTGTACTCAGGAAAGGGGATCGAATCTCAGTTTTGGAGTTTGCCCTATTACTTTTCCTTGTTCTGTTCTTGCTCTCGCCGTCCAGCCGCCGGGACATCTCACGCGCAGATCGCTCTAGCGCCAGGGGATGTAACAAGTTCTCACGCGCCGATTGCTTCAGCGCCAAGGGATATTACAAATGTAACACCTCTAGGGACCCACATGTAAGAGAAGTGGAGAGATATAAGAAGAGGAGAGTGTACTCAGGAAAGGGGATCGAATCTCAGTTTTGGAGTTTGCCCTATTATTTTTCCTTGTTCTGTTCTTGCTCTCGCCGTCCAGCCGCCGGGACATCTCACGCGCAGATCGCTCTAGCGCCAGGGGATGTAACAAGTTCTCACGCGCCGATTGCTTCAGCGCCAAGGGATATTACAGGCCTGGGAGAGAAGCTTTTCCAACCGCGACCCATATAGGGTTTGGTGGCGGTCACCCGGCCTCTTCAATGAGCACAGCATCCGTCTCCTCCTCTGTGAGATTGAGATGCGCAAGTTTTGCCTCGAGCCCGGCCATCGAAACCGCAAAAGTTCCTTTGCGACAGGGTGGACGAAAATCGATGATTTTTAACTGTACCGGTCTGGCTAGATAAACGAAACTGGTCGGTAGACCGATCTAATCCAAATTCAAATTCAAAAATTCAAAAAATTTAAGAAAATTTATTCAAAATTTCCCTATAATTAGTATTAATAGTTTTTTTGACAATTGCTATGAATTGTTTTGAAAAACCGAATTTTTTGAGATGTTTTTGAGCAAAACCGAAATAGATAATAGAAATTTGTATGTTTTACTTCATTGCAACTGGATTTTTACTAACATAGCATTCATATAGATTCAATATTTTTTTATACATTCCTAACATTTTTCCAGATTTTCTAGGCCTTTACCGGTACAATTTTTTTTCAATTTTCGCTGAGTGTGCCGATTTTCGATGTTAGAATTTTTAGTAGCGAAAATCGGTCAAAAATAGATAAAACCGGTCAATTTTTGAATTATTTCGTCGCTATTTGACCTCCAAGTTCAAAAGTTTGACTTGATTTTTGAAGAAAATCGATTTCGACGCGTGGGCGAACTCCAACGTCAGTTCGGTAACCACCAGGCCGTATCTGATGGGTGTGTCAAGTGAGCAGCTACACAGGCCCCAAGCAAATTAGGGGCTTTTTTTTTAATAAATATGTAGATTAGTTAGTTAATTACAACAAAGTACTCTTATGTGCTGTTAAGATTTATCAAAAGATCTTTATAAAAAATATATTGTTATGGTAAATTTATAATAAAGCGGTACAAAACAGTATCTACAAGCTCCATATCTCTTCAATTTCAAATTAAGCTTTATATCTCTGACTCTTTATATGTATCATATCATTCTCCGGATCTAGAAAGCTTTATTAATTGAGATATATTCACTTCTACCGTCCCAACATTTCGTATGAATTGAGAACAGTGGGATTAAACATCGTCTTCGTTAAATTTTATTTTTCTTATTTTATTTTTGCGGTTCAATCTTACCGACAGGCTAATTCTTACTTTGAGATTAATCACATCAACTATGCAGGACCTCATCTTTGTTTTGAAACAATGTCCCAAAAATTAGAGGTATAGCCTGGTGACCGCTCCTGGCAACCGAGGAAGAAACCCTGGATTGCCGATGGAGACGCCGCGACGTGGTGCAGTGGTGGATTACTGAACCATTTTGTTTTTGTTTAGCATCATAGTTAGCTAATACATGGACCCTGTTTGACAGAGTTCTAGATCCCAGCTCCACCTCAGAGCTAAAACTTGTTGACTGAAATAAAGTGACTTAAGTTTATAATTTTATTCTAAAATGTAAACAAGATGACCCATCTAAACACTCTTATGGCCTGTTTGGTTGCCTTCTCAACTCAGCCAGGCTGTATGAGTAGAGCCAAGCTGGTAGGAGCCAGGCTGAGTGGATGCAAGGAGATGCTGTTTGGTTGCCTGTATGAGTGGAGCCAGGCTGACTAGAGATGCTGTTTGGTTGCCTGTATGAGTGGAGCCAGGCTGACAAGAGATGCTGTTTGGTTCATTGTATAAGCTGATGCAAGCTGACAAGAGAACGTGTTTGGTTCAAGAATGCGCAATGACCAAGGGAGAGAAATGATTCTGTTCTCTCAAATATTTTGCACGTCAAAGGTGTATTCCAACAAGTAGAGATATAAAAGTATTTTTTTATTTTCATGGTGTAAATCCGAATTTCCATAGCGAAACGAATCCCTCTAGTTCAATGGAGATCCTAGCTCTGATGCTCGGAACCAGTTTGTTGTCCAGCTCAACGTGTTCTGTTTTTCCTCCTTGTTAGTCTGAACTCTGATGCTAGTGCTAGCACATGTCGCCCTCTAGCCAAATGTGCTATGCACAGCAACACAAAACACATGTTTAGATCATCCATCAAAACACATGTTTAGGAATAACATTTGAGCCATCCAAAATAATATAAGCCATTCAAAACACAGATCCACATTGAACTCATCAAGCATAGATAAATAACAGCAATGATCAGTACATTTGAGCCATCCAAAATGATATAAGCCATCCAAAACACATGTTTAGTCATGTACTACATTTCAAGTCCATCCAAAAGGTTTAGTAATAGCAAAATAAAAATTCATAGCAACATCCAAAATGATATGAAAGTTCATAGCAACATCACAGTGTTTCAGACTTGGTTCAGTACCATCTAGAAGGCAAAATAAAAATTTCCATAGCCACATCACAGTGTTTCAGAGGTTATGCTTCGCACAAAATGACCGCAGCCACATAGCACGATGGTTCTCATTCATTGTCACAAATGCAGCACCTTGCACCCTGTTATCCACCAAATAAGTGAAAGCGGCAAACAAGACATCCTCCACGAACCCAGTCATATTCATGACGGCCCCATACAAGTCAGGATGCACCTCATGCACGGCGGTCTCTCTAATGGCAGCTGCGACATTATTGACTGCCTCGGTCATGCCAGACATCAAAAGGGTTTCCTCATCAGACATAAATCTCTTCCTTTTCTTATCCCTTTGGGACGCACTACCTGCATCTTTAGTTTCTGGATTGGTCTTGTTTGAAACCTCGTGGCTTTCATTGCTAGGCTCATCATTTGGATTGTCCATGAAGTCACTTGGATCCCCAAGTGCCTCATTAGATCCCATGGCATACTTCCCAGTAGCCATACCATTTCCAAATATAGCCATCATTGCCACATAGTTGTCGATGGGTTTGTTCAGATAGTCAGCATCCTTAGGATGCGCCTACAAATATTGTACAGAATTAGAAAACTGAAAAGTGTTTATATATCAAAGCATCCTAAAGCACAAGACGTTCACAGCATAACCGATGCCATCACATGTTGTACAGAATTATTGCATATATTGTATGTATCGTGATGTATTGTATTTGTACAGAATTACAGCATAACTACTTTGTATTCAGCAACCTAAGAAAATAAAATGAGTGATTACTGACAAGATGCCATAAAAGCTTTCTTGATAATACTTCACAGAACCTCCAAAAACTAATTAGAAAACTAAAAAAAGAGATCCCATGCCATCATACTGTGTTTGTCATCATAAGAACAATCAGGTCTAAAAGATCCCATGCCATCATCAGAACCCCATAATTCAAAACGAAACAAGAACTTCAAGTTTAACATAACAAAATGATATTGTTGACAGTTTACTAATCTACAACTCGGGATATATTTACTAGTACTAATAAAGTAAGGCTCAATGACATACCTTAATGTGACCCATATAGTGCTCCTCCTCCAACACTATCATGTGATTAACCTCATCCCAGTGTGCTCCACTCAAATCTCTAAGCTTAGTAACCTTCACCCACTTTTGACGCCACTTACGAAGGTGATTGTACACTTGTGTGCCACTCACATCATTGCCAGTGAACTCTTTGAGATCCTTCGCCACTTTGTTGTAATGAACCTCCTTGAATCCTTTATCACTTCTTACCCCACTTTTTATAAGCTCACTCAAGCGACGGAGGACAAATGAAGATGTCACATTGGTCCACCTCATTTGAACCCTTCCAGACTTCCCATTGTCATCGGCACTACCTCCAATATCAATAATCTCCTCAGCCATAGTCTGAAATAAATAGAAAGAGCAAAAACATGATTGGCCAATACTTAACCATATTAAGAGCACCAACATGATTGGAAAAAAAACGTCACTGGACATCACTTAACCATATTAGAGAAGCACAAAATTACAATAGTTGTCCAAAATGCAGTCTAATAAATATTACAATAATTATTACAATAGTTGTCCAAAATGCAGTCTCATAACTAGAATTATTACAAGAACTCATCACACATGAGAATTGCCTCTATTAGCCCACATGGCGTTAGCCCACTCATCCCTCTTGGCTGCCCAAGCAGAGTTGTCTTCAGAAGAGGAAGCCTCGATATTGGCATGTTGGACAACACTAATATCATTGTTGGGCATCCAATCTTCCTCTGTCGGAACCATCTCATCTTGCCCGTGTAGAAGAATCCAATTATGTAAAATGCAACAAGCCAAAACTAACTTCACTTGGGTCTTGTATGGGTGAAAAGGCTTATTGTCTACAATGCAAAAACGATTCTTCAATGCCCCAAAAGCTCTCTCAACTGTGACACGAAGGCCGGAATGTCTTAAGTTAAACAACTCTTTTGGATTAGTAGGATGATGCCTTCCGTCGTACTCATTTAAATGGTACCTAGTAGCCCGATAAGGTGGCAAAAAACCAGGTCGACATGCATATCCAGCATCTACCAAGTACCATTTCCCTATCAATTCAACAAAATAAATTAGTTTCTTTGATATCGAATAGGTCATAGTAACAAATGCACCTACTAAATTTGACATTACCTGGTGCAACCCGTAACCCATCATTTCGTTCTAATGCATCAGCAAGGATTGTCGCATCGTGTCGCATCTCGTAGCTCTCCAATAGCATATAACACTTCCTTGAAGTACCGACTCACTGTTTCTATGGATCGCCTAAATGTGTGATGGATAACTCTGAATCTTTGGTTATGCCCAACTACATGGAGGAACATTGCAACTTGCTCCTCTATACATGTGTGTATGCTATCACGCAGGAAATTCCTGTCCCTAAATAGGTTGCATAGGTGGAAAAAAGGGGCTCTTCTCATGCGCAGCATGTTGACACACTCGATATCACTAGAGTTAAAAATTAGATTTAGATTGGCTTGGCGTTCAATGTCTCTATTGCACATAGGACCATATGTGACTGCAGGTCTAGTTAATCTAGCCAATCTAAGTCTATTAACAAAAAAGGCATGCATGACCGTAACTAGTGCAACTGCTTGAATAATAAGCTTCCTTCGTCGGTTTTGCATATCCATCTAACAATTAATAGATGACTATATGTTAATGAAAAATTATATTCCTAAGTAACCATACTAAGAAATAAGAACTGAACCAATAGAATTAAGAAATAAGTAACACAAAAGCTATCATGTCCAAATAGAATTGAACCAAACAGGCCATTAAGAAATAGAACATAACACATCACTATAGTTCTAAGTTGATACAAGCCATCTCGGTGTATAACACACAAGCTATTGCAATTCAGAAAAATGCACTTCTGGCAATAAGAGGAGTTGGCTGTATTTACTCAGAGCAGAGGGAACCATTTAGAACCTAAGTGCAACTTCTTCATCTAAAGTTAAGCAAGAAGCAAATTGTGGGACTAGTCTGTAATCATGCATGCTGCAAGGACTTGTAGAGCAAGAAGCAAATTGGCAAGTTAAGCAAATAGCAAATTTATCAAGTAAGGCTGCAGATTAAGCAAATAGCAAGTTGCTTCTTGCTACATGCAGAAATTTCTATTATGGGACACCTACAAAGGTTCACCACAGATCTACAAGCAGACCTATATGAGGTAAACCATCATATTGAGCCAATATACATTCTTCAGTTACAATATTCATCATTTACTGAGGTAAACCATCATATTAAGCAATAGAGTTAAGAGGAAAGCTACACTGATGATCAACACACCAACAGAGTCCAAAAAAAGCATTATTATTTTGAACAGGAAGGAAAGAAATCTCTGCTAGAAAATTGATTAAGCTGTAACAAAGCAAACGATCCATATAAACTGCCGGACTAGACACAAACTTTGGGAAATCTTTAACCATAAGCAAAATACATGCACACGACAACAAGCAAGACTTGCAATCAGGCAGATAACGCTGAGCAACCATATTCTTGTTGTATTTTCAGGCCGTTACAACACTTGTGATTAATAGTCAATTCTCAGACTCCAATTCTCCATACAGAACAGCAAATACTAGTATCTGAGTTTTTTCATATCCAAAGTACTGAACCAATTCATCCATACGCTATTAACAAAACTGAACAAGCACTAGAATTGAACCAATAGAAGCACTAATTAAGCAATACTTCTGAACCAATACAAGCAAGCATATCCAAATCTTTCATACTGAGATCGATGTAATAGAAGCAAAAACGAAATGGATATCCAAATATTCTTGAACACATACCACTGATTAGGCGCACGGGGGGACGGAGAAGGGCGGCTGGAGGTGCGCGTGGGGGGGACGGAGAAGGACGGCTGGAGGCGGCTGGAGGCGCGCGCTGCCAGATCCACACGGCAAAGCGGATGGAGGTGCTGCCGTCGAGGCGGATGGATCGCGAGGGCGCCTTGGGTCGAGACAGGCGAAGGACGGCTGAGGCGGCCGGAGGCGCCAGGCCGCGAATCCACACGGGCGGAGGCGGATGGAGACGCCGTCGGAGGCGGATGGAGGCACCGGCGGAGTGGGAGGCGCCGTCGGAGGCGGATGGAGGCACCGGCGGAGTGCGAGGCGGGGATGAGCCCGTGCGACGCGAGGCGGCTCCAGCGAGAAACCCTTGCGTCGAACTCGGCTGGGGATTTGCACGCCAGAATGCACCAGCGGAGCCAGGCCCGCCGGAAACGGCCGATTTTTTCGTTTCTGCAGGGCCTGGCTCAGGGGGCGCGTTGCATCGTGGGAGCCTGGCCCGGTAACGTGAGAAGCCAACCAAACAGTGGGTTATTGCATCCTCAGAGCCAATTCTCTCCAGATACAGGCAACCAAACAGGCCATTAATATACCTAGCTTCACGGATTTAGGCCCCATTTGGTAACTTAGAATCGGGCCGTTTCTACTAGATTCTGGAAGAAACCCAACCAAACGGGCTAAAGCTCGAAACGATTCTTCTCGAATCATTTTTTTTCCACTCTCCGAATCGGTCTCAACTCCGTTCCACCCGATTCACAGAATCCTACCTGAAACATTTCTACCAAGAATCTAGAACCGTTTCCGTTTCCACTAAAATCTAGAACTGTACCAAACAGAATACCTAACTCCACTAGCTTCACGGATTTGGTGGAGCTAGAGCTTTGCCAAACACCCTATATCGCGTTTTACGATAGTAATAGGGCTTTGGGCTGCTACTACTGGACTCTGCGTGGCCTATATCACGGGCTCCATCGCAATCTAACCAACACAGTCAAGCCATGTACTAGGATCTTTTAAACTAGACCCGGCCAATTGTAGCCTACTTCAGCCTGGTCTGATATGGATTATTTTTTTAGATGGATTTTTTGAAGGAATTTTTAGATGGATATGGAATAACAGGACAGTATTTATACTACTAGCGTCAAGCCTACACGCTCGTGGGGCCAAATGCAAGCTTATGGGTGTAGCCAAATGCAAGCTTATGGGTGTATGCGTGATGTTTTTCTTCTTCTTTAGTGAATACCATAACTTTAGCTACAAAATTTTTTTTTAAAAATGTGGCACGGTGGCATCTATTCCCACTTTGAAAATGAACAGAAGATGAAATTCCAGCACGGTACCATGTCCTCCGATCGACAGCCTGCCTAGCCCACGTTTGGTGAGCACCGCCGTAAAAAGGCCAACACGCGCTCTTGCATGGGCGTCCCATATGCGCTGTTCAACTGTTTGTCACGTTCCGTCGTCTGTTGCGATCTCCTTTTCCTTCCAGCTACGCCGACGCCGATCGACCCACCCACGAAGCACGCCACGCTCCGACCCGGCGGATGTTTCTCCGCCGCATGTGGCCACGTGGTGGGGGCGGCACGGCGAGGCAAGCGACGACACGAGCCGCCGCGCGGATCGTCCAATCCGCACCGGCACGTAGGACGGTAGGAGTCGCCTCTTGTCTTGCTCCTACATCATCATGTCGTCGCGCAGTGGTGTGATCTTCGTCTCGTCTTCGGTGTTCTCCTTGTCTCGCTCGCAACCTGCAAGTCGCAACGCAAGGATTGTCCAGACTCCAGACTCCAGAGTACGTGCACGGTCCTCTCGCTAGATCCGCGAATTCCTTTGATGTTGCGCGCGGGCCTACATAAGGCGGTTGCCATTATATTATATGCAGCTGTCGGATCGGTAGGGAAGTCCTCCGATCGGTCCGCCAGCCATGAGCCATCGAAAAAGGAACGGCCCCAGCAGCTGTACACTAGTACTAGCTACGAGAATTCAGGATCAACTTCTATGGCAATATTTCTGAAAATTACTAAATGTACTTACACTATAGATTGTGTTTGGACATTTGTTCCAGGACATCGAGAAAACGGCCAAAATGAGCAGGAGTGCAGGGTAAAGAAGAGACAGATGTATTATTAGATCATAGAGGGTGTGAATGCAGCCTCACTGTCAGAACTAGTTTCATGAACAGTGATTCTAACCGTTTAGCCGGCATGCTAAGGGGACTAAACTTTTGAGGTATATTTTTTCTCATCAACTCTTGAGTGAGTTCGCTAGTGCATGTAACTCAATACGATATTAGAGCACGATATTAGAGCGAAGAAGTGAAGCTATGTTCATATATAAGGCATTACAGGCAATGAAAATTGCTCCTACTTGTGTTCAAAATACTAAGGACTGACATTTCTGAGGCCCTGTGATGTTGCTTTAGATTTGTCCTTATATCCAGATCGACCTGACACTGGTATGGAACTATGCCTTTTTTTTGCATTTATTTTCTTGCATTGGACTGTACCCAGTCCCTGGAATGTGCGACTTCTCACGTGTGTCAACGGGGAAGAGTAGAGCACTAGTTGGATCCACTCCCTGTAACAAGACGAATTTGTTGCTGAACAATATTGTGAATTGCAGTGTTCTGGACTCTGGCCCTGGAAGTCATCAGGTGCTACGCAAAAGCAGGTAAAATGGCACTATTACTGTACTGAATAAGCATGAGTAACGAGGCACTCGTTAGATCAACGTGTAAAAGAAAGTCATCTTACCTAACAGTGGTTAGTCTAACCGGTGTGGCAACTATATCGATTAAGGCTATGATTCGAATCTTCATGGATTTATCACGGGTTTTCCAATATTTTCGTCACCCATGTGATGCTCGGGGTGGAGGGAGGGCGGCGAACAGAAGAAGGAGGTGCCGGCGCAGGGAAGGAGAAAGGCCTATTAGAGAAATGGTTACTAACGACGGAAGATATGGTTGGTAAAAGTCATCAACGACCACATATTTGTAGTTGTTAATCAGCCGTCGTTAAAAGTATTAACAACCATAAAAAAATTTCTATTGTTACTGGATGTTATGTCGTCATTAATTATGTATTATTAACAACCTTCGTAGTGTTAACTGCTAGCACCGCAAGGGACACCTATTGGAGTATTAACAACCACTATATAAGTATTAACGACCACCTTTTTATCATGAAAAGCATTAATACAATCATCAATATTTTTATTGCATTAACCACCAATTTCTTGTTACTTACAACCACCCAATATGAAAATCATCGCATAAAGAACAATACAGTATATGATTATATATTGAAACATTAGCATTTGTTTTGTGGAGACATCATCTCACACATGTAAAAAAATCCCATACAAAAATTTGTTCATTCGTACAACTCTGCAGATGTTAAATGTTTACCCGAATATATACTACTATACAAACTCTCATTGTATACGATTATCAAACCACGGTTTTGTGAACCGTCTGTACTGTCAATAATGACTTACAAAAATTTGTTCATTCATACAACTCTACATATGTTAAATGTTTACATGAAGACACGTATATACGTATATACTTCTCCACTAATGAAAACTGGCTGCACGAGCCACCATCAAATTATTGTTGCCTTGGAAGCTGACTGCACGGTCATCAGCAATTACTCTCACCCTCTGGCGTATCAGTTCTCCTTATGAATTCTACAACATAAAACAAGTTGGTAAAAGTAAGTTGTAAAATAAAAACAGAAGTAAAAACATGTTATGATAAACACAAATTTTGCAAGATTCCAACGTTCCAATAGTATAAATATTAATTCTATTTGCGAAATATATATGCGATGATTAATTTGACAACAATATTTATTAGTGTGTGATAATTAATAGACAAAAATATTTATGATAAAAAATAATATTTGTGTTAGAATACAATATTTATTATGGAATAATTTATATGTGGAAGAACAATATACTGTGTTGGGTTTGTTTATTTGTAACAGAAGATGAAGCGCGGGCATGGAGACACAACATAGCCACAGGTGTGGAGGTGCAGTGCAGGTCGGGAGAACCTGCACGGGTGGCGTGTAGCCCAAGAGCAGTACACACGAGGGTTGCAGGTGCAAACGTAGAATGTGAGAGACGTAGGTGCAGCAAGACGGGATGCTAGAGGTCTACGCAGATAGACAACGCAGTGTAGTGGCCAGCGAGCCACGCGAGAGCAGCTGGTGAGCCGTACGCGTACGTGGTGTAGGCGAGTGAGTCATGTGAGAGCGACAGGTGGACCGTACGTATACATGTGTGAGTTTTAGGCTTTAAGAGGATTATAAGAGGAGAATAGCAGGAGGTGGAGTACCTCTGGCTAGCCGCGGAAGAAAATTATAAAACGTGCAGGACTGCAGGTGCGGCACGTGAAAAAAAAGGAGCAGCGGCTGGCTGCGGCGCATAAAAGAAAAGGGTTTTGATAAGTTTCATCTGGATGTTTTCTTTAGTAACCATCATCCAAATTCCTGGCCATTGGATTTGCTTTCAGATCGATACACGCCCCCCTGAATTCGAGGTGGGTTGATCCTACGGATGTGTGTTTTGATCGTACGGTCTAAAATTTGAATGTTTTTTGAGACAAAAATATCCGGATGATGTCTATACACTCCGAAAAGAAAAATAGAGGAGCAGCAGCGTCTCTCCCGGCGGCTACTGGAAGAAAAGAAGAAAGGCTGCGGCTGTGCAGAGCAGCGTGAAGCTCTAGGGCTGCAAGACAGCAGGAAGCTGGTGGCAGCAGACGTCCGCCAACTGTGCATGTGAGCGTGAGGAGGCGGCTCCCCGGGCCCCGGCAGTGCGGATGCATAGTGAGAGAAGATGGAGAGATAAAATAAGTGAAAGAAAAGAGAAGAAGAAAGCGAAAAGAAAAAAAATTAGAATTTTTTTGAAAGATTATTTGAGAGTTATGCTTTTATGTTAAAGAATTCTTGTACTCGTTTTTTTGTAGGAAAATCAGTGTATAAATTTCGATCTACTAATTCTTATTTACATTTCTAGTTTGTGTATTTAATGTAGTTTTGTTTCATAGTTTTAGGCCAATTATTTTAGATTAATTCTTTAGATTCAATCATTATTTTATGAATTTACAGGATTAATAAAAAAAATTGAAGTGTTAGTTTGCACTAATTCACCCCTCTCTTAGTACACCTCGATCCTTCAGTCAAACTGAAAGAGATTTGCATACTCCCCACCTTAATAAAAATTCATGTTGATTCAATTCTTACCATCGGGTGGTGCTTACCAAATACAGGCATGGCCAAATAAGAGAAGAAACCATTTGTCAAAAAAATCATCCGACATAAAAAAAAACATTTTTGCTGCAAGAGTTTATCAATGCTCATATTTATGGCATTGATCAGGCCTTCATCAATTCAATCACATGCACATCATGCTAGGTCAGCCTTGAACTTCATATCACCAAACCTAGAGTAGAACTCACTAGATCTATTCTTACTGATCAAAACTCAAAATTGCAGGTGGTTTCAAAGAAAGAACCTCCCTCAGAACTGCAGGTGGTTCCAAAGAAAGAACATCCCTCAATACATAGGAACATATATAAAACTTTTCAAATGACTTGAAGTTCATTTGTTACATTTGAAAAAACAAAAACTGATTTTATATACGATTTTTATCACGACTTTACCACAGTAAGATTTTTTAAAAATTCCTCACGCTTGATCATCATCTCAATTTTTTATGGGAACATTAGTGATGTCTGAGGACCATCCAAAAAAATTTTCAAAATTTTTTAACGTGTTTTGGACCATTTTTCGGACAGTTCAATGTGGACCGAGATCTCGGTGATTTCACCCGAGATCTCGGTAATTTCGGCCGAGATCTCGGATTTTCCGGTTGAAAAAAAAAACCGGATTTCAAATTTGGTTTTTGCATTTCGTCCAGATTTTACCCGAAATTTCCGAATCTTGCTGAGATTTCGATTTCGGCTGCCTCCGAGATTTTTCCAAAAACGAGATTTGTAACCTTGCCCATGATGTCTTCCCTCAACTTTTATTTCGTTGCATTTGAAAAACAAAATTGCTGCATGTTCAAGTACTTAATAGATAACATTGATTCTGAATATAAATTGAATAAATGCGTTTTGTACAGTACTTCAGATTTTTTATACATCCTCATATACCATTTACAGACTTTAAATCATGAAGGTAAAGACATCTGAAGTGTAAAGATTGAATAAAGATATATGCGTAGTGTAAAAATTGAATAAAGATATATTTGTACACGGGAAAAAATATGCCATTAAGATGTGTAGAGAACGGGCAGTCGGCACGTATATATATGTGTGGTGTATGTGTGAGGTGTGGTCTGCGTCTTTTTACCTATAAAAAATAAATAATAAATCTGAAAACAATTGAACGACCACATAGCAGATATTATTGGCGACGAGCAATAGTTGTGGTCGTGGTTAATTATTTGACGGGCCACTTTTTACAAAGGAGCACACGATTAGTTGTTTAACGACCAAAAAATATTGCTAGCTTGTCCCGTATCTTAACTCATATTATTACTCTGGATTCGGAGTTGGATACAGATACGAATTCGGAGTAGTCCGGATTCGGACACGGGACGAATACATGACGGATACGGATCGGAATCGGATAATATAGTCGGATAGTATGCAAGGAAAAAAAATTGCATAAACCATACGACATTCACATGAACCAATGAACTTTTCAACACAAGTACATACATAACATAGCTCTCACACGATAACACACATACATGATCACATCGACATAATCATAATTCATAAAATAAGTGAAATTCATTATACACATCTAAAGAAGTGATTTTTAACCCAAAAAAAAGCATTGAAGACGTCTTAACTACATATTTCCTGGAAAGTACTCCCTCCGTCGCGGTATATAAGGCGTAGTTTGACTTTACACAAGGACTAAGATTGCATTGAAATTGAGAAAGGTATAGGAGAAAATGACATAGATGCCTTCACTTAATTGTCTTGGAAGATGAAAGATATACTTTGTGTGGGTAGTAATAAATAAATGCATGTGGTTGAGAGAGAATAAACAAAGGTATAGAAGGAAATACATCATTAAATTTTACATGCACACCTTATATTTGGGACAAGATCATTCAAATTATAGGCCTTATAACTTGGGGGGGGGGCATATCCAGTGCAATCAAAGGTTTGCTGCAATCACCGTGCAATCCAACCAAAAAAAGTTTCAAAAAATTCTGAAAAAAATCATGGATGTACATCTCAACTTACTCCATCCATGTATAAAATTTCATGATCAAATTCGTCCTATGCTAAAAGTTACAAAAAAGACAAATTTAATTTCAAACTAACAAATTTAAGGTCACCTCTCTATGATGCTATGTATCATCTTGTCTATCCATCTCCCTCTTCCCTTTTCCCTACTCACTTCTCCCACCCCTTTTTTCCATCTCCAACACAAAATTTTTAAATTAGAACATTTAAACTTTAAAAAATTTAAATAAGAAGTTCCAACTCGAAAAATTTAACTCAAAAAATGTAAATATAAAAAAATTTAAATTAGAAAGTTTCAACAAGAAAAATTTTAAATCAAAAAATTTTCAACTCTAAAAGTGACGACAATTAATACATCCTTAATTAATTCTAGGCCTACACACTTATAAATAAAAAGGCCCATAAATTAAAAATGGCCCGAGGCCCATTACCTAATTACGATTTTAATTAGAGTTAAATTTAGTGACATGGTAATATTCCCGATCGGTGTACAAAGCACTGATCGAAGATATGGTATGCCCTAGTTACCCCGACCAGTTATATACATGCTGATCGGGAATGATTCATTCAATTATCCTGACAAACATACACGTTGGATGTGGGATAGCCTTCGCCCCTACCTGGTCGAGGTCGGGGAGGAAATTACCTCCGCATAAGACTAGCGTGCGGAGGATACTTTCTCTGATAGATACAGACAATCGATTGAAAGTTACTCTCTACGAAAAGTCACCTCTCTGGTGAGAAGATGTCTCTTCAACGAGAAGACACATTTTTTATGAGAAGACACCTTTTGGTAGGAAGACACCTCTTAGAAGATGATAACTGCAATCCCTTCATCTGCTATGAATAGGAATCCTCCGCAAGGATTTAGAGAATGATGGTTGAGATAAAATACAAGATATTAGTCTTAGTTGTTTAGTTCCCCACTCAAAGTCTGTACTTTATAAACACTCGTGACTAAATAAAAGTCATAATCCCATTTTCTACCTTTTCAATCTCTAATTTGTTAGACAAAGGCAACCCAAATTATATTTGTAAGCTCGATCTAGGGACCTCCTTATCTTGAACACCGACAGTTGGTGCTACAAGGAGAGCCTCCATTAGAAATCAAGATTGAAAAAAGTAATGTGTTGTCACCAGAATAAATGTGTCGACGATTGGAGAACGGGCTCCCGTCGAGCTTACTTGTTGAATGGGGGATCAACAGAGCCCCGTCGTACGGACCGAAGAGGGCGTTCGAGCGACGCGAGGTCGGGAGAAGAAGAAGGGTGGAACACGGTGTTTTATCCTGGTTCGGGCCTCTCACCGCCGAGATAATAGCCCTACTCCAGTGTATTGTGTTCTATCTCCGTGTCCCCCCTCTGTTACAGATCTTCAGGGGGGTTTAAATACTACGACTAGAGGTACATAGAAGGTAACTACCTCCTGGGATCGCGCCGCGCAATCGTACTTACGATCTACTGCCCTTGACCCGGGCGCTATTTGAATTTCGGGTATGATTTCCCTTGATCTCCGGCTGATTGGTTGCCACCTTCCTTCCTTGTGGCATTGACCGGGCACCCCGACCAAAACACCCGAGCAGGTCGCGGCCTCTACGAGCATGCTTGCTCGTGGGGGGGTGTGTTTGGTGCTTCCTCGAGCGAAGGTGCAAATGCGCATGCTCGGAGGAGAAGGAGGGATGCTCGCTTTGTCGAACGAGCATCTTCTTTTAGTGTTGCTTGGTCGGCGGGTTTAGCTTTTCACGGGGGTACCGTGGTCTTTTGCCTGATAGCCAATCCCCGACAGCTAGCCCCCGAGGTTCAAGTGGGGAACCCTCGGGCTTCCCCTTGAGCCTAAGAAGACTTGAAGGGGGATTGAATTTCCTTTGGTCGTGGCTCACGACCATTTTTCGTCGGGAGACGAACTTCTTTACCCGCCGCGTGCCTGCTCCGCGTGGGCGCGTCGTTTGGTTGTTCTGCGGTTCCTTCTCTGAGAAGCCTCCTTATGTGATGCAGTGCGGTTTCTGAAGCGCGCTTTCTTGACCAGTGTCGCTACGTGATAGGCGGCGATTTTAACTTGCCCCTTCGCTGTCTTTAACCCTTTCTACCGGGAGAGTCGGAGTTACACCGTGTCTCTTTGCTCGCCTTCGCCAAAAACCTTCCAAGAGCCCTAGCGCCAAGAAACCTTTTCGCTCCTCTTCCTTCTTTGGCCATGGCGCTTCAAGGTCACCGGATGACCCGAAGGAGGCTCAGTGCTCATGGATGAGGGGCACGTTGACCCAAGCTCGGGCCGAGTGCCCGGGGGCGACAGTGCGGCGCCGCGAGAGACGGAGATCGTCTCTCGCGAGTTGTACGCCATCAACGGGCTTCGTGCGCGAGCGACTTCCTCGCCTCCGTGCTTGCATACGTGGGTGCGAGATCTCTCATCTCCACCCCAACTCTATCCTTTCTCTCGCAATCTTCTCTCATCTTTGTGAGGCTTACGTGGGTGTAATGCCCACGGCTAGCCTCTTCTTTCACTTCTATTCCCCCTTCCGCACCGGCCGGGATGGCTCCGCCGGTTGCGTTTATCTTCGCCTCCGGCCCAACCGACCATACGAGTATCCCTTCGTTGCTCTGAAGGACTCGGTGTCGGGTTGGGCCGACCTCTGGTTCTACCAGAAGAAGGCGGAGGGGTCCCGATTGGTCTATCTTGGGAGGATGCTCCGCCCATCGAGACGGCGCGCGCCCGCGTGCAACATGAGGAAGAGCGGGTGATCAGGACGATCGGTGAGCTTGCCCAGATGGGGCTCACTGGTCGGGATATCGCCCGGTACTTCAACTTCAACCGGGTGTCACCCCTGAGGCGCCGAGAGCATCCTTTCTTCGAGGTGACCGGGTGGCACGACTTCACCGCGAGGACAACGCAGTATGTTCCGGACCTCTTTCCCAGAAGCATCGCTGTTTTACGGTGATCGGTGCTATGCATATATATATATATCTTTTGTCTTAGTCTTTGGTTGCGAGCGCAGCTCAGAGGCAATTTGGGTTGACGAGGGTCGCCGAGATGTTCGGCGCCCGGCAGAAGGAGCCGACGCCCAATCGTCGGTCCCCAAGAACATTTTCGACGCGCGGCGACGCGTAAGTACATCTTTCTCGCTTCGCTCGGGGCATGTTTTCCGAGCTCATTCCTCCCGATTTACGTTTTGCGAGAGAAGGTCGCCCTTGAGCTTGCGTGTCGAAGGCCGCAGTCACGCCGCAAGCCGATCCCGCCAGGGCTCCCGAAGAGGGGCGGCGGTCGAGGCCGCCACATCCGCCTCGCCTCGCGCCAAGCTGGCCGAGGCGCCGAGCCGACTGGACCCCCACGCCGCACCTTGAGTATGCCGACCGCCAGAGGTAAGCGAACCGAATCTGGTTCGATGACTTCAAACGGAGGAGGCCGGGCCGATGAGCCGATCGGAATACTCGCCGAGCAAAGCGAGGAAGGCCGAGGAGGAGGCCAGGTCCCTCCCGACCAAGGAGCGCCGAGAGGCAGATCAAGGCCCTCGGGACCGGCTTACTCGGGTGGTCGGCGACCCGAGGAGGAGGAAGAAGAGGAGGCCACCTATGCTCGGTCGAAGGAAGCGGGAGGTCGACCTCTCAAACAGCCTCGACGGGAAGAGGTCGACATGGACGACGTCGACCGGCGATGGCACGTGCGATGACGCGCGGAGGAGCGCGTCGTGGTCGTGGCGAGGCCTACGAGGCCGCCGCGGGCAGGTCGCCCGTGGCCCGGCGAGGCCGAGGAGGATGGCGCTCGCCCGGCGTAAGGTAGGTTCTGCTTCAATCTCTCATTCGTTCTTGTCTTGTGATTTTCTTCGCTAACCCCACCCTGTTTGGCGTGGGCGTGATAGCTCGGATGTCGTTTGGACTTCCGCCGGATGGTGAGGAGATTATCGACTCTGCGATTGACGCCGAGCTCGACCGCGTTGTCGACCAAGTGATGGCCGAGATGGGGAGGAGCCGGCGCTGCCACGGACTGGCCCGAGCCCGAGCTTCCTCAGCGGGACCCGTGCTTTCTTCGGCGGACGCGGAACCTATTCCGGCCATGCGGAGGAGCAGGAGCCATGAGGGACTGAGGACCAAGACGCCTTGGCCTTGGTCCCTTGCGAAGAGACGACTGCGGGCGAGGCTCAGGCGCCGAGCCCCGAGGAAGGGAGCTTGGTTGCTGCCGACCAACAGCCCTTGGCCGTGAGCCAAGGAGAGGAGGAGGTCGTCCCCGACCTAACTCCTTCGGCCTTGGGGCACCAGCGTCCGACCACGGAGGTGCAAGGGGCGGAGGTGATCGTCCTTGATCAAACGCCTCCGGCCGCGGAGCATCGGTCGCCTCCGACTACGGAGGGACAAGAGGCGGAGGTGATCGCCCTCGATCCAATGCCTCCGATCGCAGAGCATTGGTCGCCTCCGGCTGCAGAGGGACAGGAGGCGGAGGTGGTCGCTAACGACCAACTGCCTCCCTCGCGAGCAAGGAGTGGCGGCGCTTCGTGGTTGGCGTCTGACCCGAGCGCGCGTTCGACCAGAGGAAAGCGACCCACGAGCCGCTCGCTGTGGAAGAGGATCAGCCTCGGGGCGACCCGGGGTTGGTCGAAGGTGGTGACGCCGTTGCTCTCCTGAGAGCACCGGGTGCTCAGGAGGAGCAAGACCCTGACGTGCCGGCCCGGAATGACTTGGTCAATCCCTTCTTTCGGGCTGGCGCGACCGACGCCACGCTTCAGGACAAGCCGGGTCACCGGCTCTTCTGGTAAGTTTCATGTTTCTTCTTTTTTCCTGCGATCGATCTTCTGGGAGTCTGCTCAGCTTTTTCCCTTCTCTTTTCTCTTTCTGCCCGAAGTTTGCCGCGAAGGCTATGGAGGATATCGACGCTACCTCAGTCTCCGCAGAAGAGTACTGGTCGTACCACCGCGAGCAAGACGCCAAGATCGCCGATCTTGAGCGTCGGGTCTCCGAGGTGCGCGAGGCCGACTGAAGCACCGAATCGGCGAGGAGCCTCATCGCCCGGGCTCAGGACCAGCTCTTCCAGAGCGAGAGGCGAAGAGCACTTCAGAGCGTATGCGCCGAGCTTGACGAGGAGTGGTGAAGCTTCTCGGGACCTTCAAGAGCTCGAGCGCGAGGAAGCCCAGCTCAAGGAGGCGCAGCGCCTCCGGGAAAGCGCGACCGAAGGTCGCGCGGCCCGGCGGAAGGTCCTGGACCTAGAGGCGGAGGTCGACTCCCTTAAGGACGAGCTCGCTGCCCTCCAGGCCGAGCGTAGGACTTAGCTCCTCTTTTATTCTTAGCTCGTGTACATCCTGTAAAAAAAAACAACGCTTCGAGTTAAATGAGCAAACTCGCAGGTGTTTGGTCCTTGCCTGTTTTTCTTGAGTTCGCCTTCAACATATGCCCATATGATCCTGGTTCTGCAGAAAAAGGAAACAAGTTCCTGCATAGAGCATATAGCATAGATACGAGCAAAGGATCCTTGATAAGAAGGGACGGAACGTTCCTATCATACGGAGCCCCCCTGCCATGGACAAAGGTCGTGCCCTCACCGTTGCGAGCACGAGTTTGTTCATGGGAGAATTTTAAGGGTCGCTTTGGTCGTGACCTAGATAGATCGGTTGCGTTGAGAGAAGTGTGAGCACAGGGCAGACGAGCTTTAAACCAACACTGCGTAGAGCCACCATACCCGCATGGTCACTGAACCGGGCTTAGAGTGGATGCTCGCGCCCGACCACGCATACAGTGAAGAGCTACTGTGGAAAGTGAACGTATGGGCGAGCATCCGGCCGGGGGCCAAGGGAAATGGTGCGCTCATACTTGTCGGATAAGTTCGTCTGCAGTGCTGGTAGACGACGATGCTCGTTCGACAAAGCGAGGTGAAAACGCGAGAAAGAGGAAAATGATTTATTTGAAAGAACGCAAGGGGCGCGAGATAGGAGTACTCGTCTAAACGTAGAATTTACGCAGTTGATCGATGTTCCAGGTGCTGGTGAGCTCCCGACCGTCTGGCATCGCGAGGCGAACAGCCCCCGGGCGTGCTGTAGACATGACCGTGTAGGGTCCCTCCCATCTTGGGGTCAGCTTGTTGGCCTTCGACAGGTCTTGAACTCTTCGTAAGACCATGTCGCCAACTTGTAGGGCCCTAGGTCGGATCGTGTCTTGGCTGCATGCCTCACGAAGAGCACAGTAGGTAAGTCGCAGACCGAGCAACGCCTGCTCGCGTGTCGCCGGCGAGGTCCAGGTCGACGAGGCGCTCAACCTCTTGATCGATGGAATCGATCGGTTGCACCCTCGGGGAACCGGCCACGATCTCGGCAGGCGAATGGCTTCCCGCAGTAAACAAGTTGGAAAGGCGTCTACTTTGTCGCTCGACTTGTCGTAGTGCGAGACAGACCAAAGAACGGCGGCAGCTCATCCACCCACTTCTTTGCTTGTCTTTGGTTGAGGGTCTTAAAGACCCTCTTTTTTAGGCCCTGGACTAGCTGACCATTTGCTCGCTCGGCTGCTACGTTACTCTGTGGATGTGCCACGGAAGCGAAACAGACCTTGGTCCCGACCTCCTCGCAGTAACTTTGGAACAGTTCACTAGTGAATCGGGTCCCGCGTGTGCGTGATAAGGCGGTTGGGTATCCCGAACCGAGTTACCACATTCTTTGCGGAGGAATCTCTTGGCGCTGGGCCGAGATGGTCGAGACGGGCTCGGCCTCTATCCACTTAGTGAAAGTGTCGATGGCCACGAGCAAATACTTGCGGCCTTTTCCGACCTCGGGAAAGGGTCCAAGGGCGTCGAGACCCAGTCGAGAATGGCCACGAAAGTGGTATGGTTTGCGAGGCATATGCCGGTTGACGGACTTTTCGAGCATGAACCGGCATGCCCGGCAGTCGTTCACGATTGACCGTGCATCCGTCAAGGCCGTCGGCGATAGTACCCTAGTCGGAAGGCCTTGCTCACAAGCGTCCCGAAGAGCGAGTGAGCTCCGCACATTCCTTCATGGATATCACGAAGAAGGTATCGCCTTCCTCCCGAGAGACGATCTGGAAAGGATCCCTAATGCGCCTTTCCGGTATAGGTCGTCTTCGATCGATCTGTCTTGAGAAGATCGCCTTATTAGCCGGGAACGCTCGGCTTCTTCCTCGGGCAATGTCCCATGCGCAAGATATTGGATGAATGGCGTCATCCAATTTGCACTTTGCTCGAGGAAGGAGACCCTACCGCCGGTCTCTGGTGCCTCCTCTTCAGAGGGACTGGAGGGCTTATGTAGGTGCTCGACAAGCACCCACCTGAGCGGTGGTGCAGAGAGGAACCGACCTTAGACATTTGGTCGGCCAGGAATTATCCTTCCTGGGGATGTAGATTACTTCAAATTCTTGAAGTATTTCTCCATCTTCCTTACTTCAGCCAGTCATGGCGCTATTGAGGTATCAGAACACTGATACTCCTTGTTGACCTGGTTTACGACCAACTGTGAATCGCCCTTCACAATGAGCCGTTGGACTCCTAGCGATTTACATGCCCGAAGTCCGGCCAAAAGGCCTTCGTACTCCGCCGCGTTGTTAGTCGCAGCGAAATGTAGTTGGATGGCGTACTGTAGCTGTTCTCCATCCGGGGAGACCAAGATGACGCCAGCCCCCGAGCGCTCGTATGCTCGGGATCCATCGAAATACAGAGTCCAGGAGTTTTCCCTTGAATCATTGGTTCCGCTGGCTGGTGGAGCCGGAGCCGACCATTCCGCCACGAAATCAGCCAAGACTTGTGATTTTATCGCCGTGCGGGCTGAGAACACCAGCTCGAACTCGGCGAGCTCCATTGCCCACTTGGCTATGCGACCACTGGCGTCCTGATCCTCTTCCACAGCGAGCGGCTCGTGGCCGCCTTCCTCCTGGTCGGGCACCGCGCTCAGGGTCATCGCCAACCACGAAGCCTTTGCCACTCCTTGCTCATGGCCGAGGCAGTTGGTCGTTAACGACCACCTCCGCCTCCTGTCCCTCTGCAGCCGGAGGCGACCAATGCTCTGCGATCGGAGGCATTGGATCGAGGGCGATCACCTCCGCCTCTTGTCCCTCCGTAGTCGGAGGCGACCGATGCTCCGCGGCCGGAGGCGTTTGATCAAGGACGATCACCTCCGCCCCTTGCACCTCCGTGGCCGGGGACGCCTGGTGCCCCAAGGCCGAAGGAGTTAGGTCGGGGACGACCTCCTCCTCTCCTTGGCTCACGGCCAAGGGCTGTTGGTCGGCAGCAACCAAGCTCCCTTCCTCGGGGCTCGGCGCCTGAGCCTCGCCCGCAGTCGTCTCTTCGCAAGGGACCAAAGCCAAGGCGTCTTGGTCCTCAGTCCCCTGCGGCTCCTGCTCCTCCGCGGCCGGAATAGGTTCCGCGTCCGCTGAAGAAAGCACGGGTCCCGCCGAGGGAAGCTCGGCTCATTGGTAGTCCGTGGCGGCCGGCTCCTCCCCATCTCGGCCATCACTTGGTCGACAACGCGGTCGAGCTCGGCGTCAACTGCAGAGTCGATAATCTCCTCAGCCATCTGGCGGAAGTCCAAAAACGACATCCGAGCTATCACGCCCACGCCAAACAGGGTGGGGTTAGCCCGAAGAAAATCACAAGACAAGAACAGAATGAGAGATTGAAGCAGGAACCTACCTTCTGCCCGGCGAGCAGCGCCATCCTCCTCGGCCTCCTCGCTTCGGGCCACGGGCGACCTGCCCGCGGCGGCCTCGTAGGCCTCGGCCACGACCACGACGCGCTCCTCCGCGGCGTCACTGGCACGTGCCATCGCCGGGTCGACGTCGTCCATGTCGACCTCTTCCAGCGTCGAGGCTGTTTGAGAGGTCGACCTCCTGCTCCTTCTGACCAGAGCATAGGTGGCCTCCTCTTCTTCCTCCTCCTCGGGGTCGTCGACCACCTGAGTAAGCTGGTCCTGGAGGGCCTTGATCTGCCTCTCCAGCCGCTCCTTGGTCGGGAGGGACCTGGCCTCCTCCTCGGCCTTCCTCGCCTGCTCGGCGAGCTGTTCCAGTCGGCTCATCAGCTCCGGCCTCCTCCGTTTGAAGTCATCGAACCAGATTCGAAGTTCGCTTACCTCCTGACGGTTGGCATACTCAAGGTGCGGCGTGAGGGTCCTGGTCGAAGCTCGGCGCCTCGACCGCTTGGCGCGGGGAGGCGAGGCGGATGCTTGGCGGCCTCGACCCGCCGCCCTCTTATGGAGCCCCTGGCCGTCTTTGGCTTGCGGCGTGACTGGCGCTTCGACACCGCAAGCTCAAGGGCGACCTTCTCCTGCAAACGAATCGGGAGGAATGAGCTCGGAAAACATGCCCCCGGCGGAAGCGAAAGATGTACTTACGCGTCGCCGCGATCGAAAATGTTCTTGGGGACCTGGCGATTGGCGTCGGCTCCTTCTCGCCGAGCGCCGAACATCTCGGCGACCCTCTCGTCAACTTGATCCGTCCTCGAGCTGCGTCGCAACCAAGACTAAGACAAAAGATATATATATATATGCATAGCACCGATCACGAAAAAATGATGCTCGGGAAAGAGGTCCGAACATACTGCGTTGTCCTCGCGGGTGAAGTCGTGCCACCCGGTCACCTCGAAGAAGGGATGCTCGCGGCGCCTCGAGGGGACACCGGTTGAAGGTGAAGTCGAGGCGATATCCCGACCAGTGAGCCCCATCTGGGCAAGCTCACCGATCGTCTGAGCACCCGCTCTTCCTCGAGTTACCGCAGGCGGCGCTGCCTCTCGATGGCGGAGCATCCTCCCGATATAGACCAAGCTGGGACCCCTCCGCCTTCTTCTTAGGTAGAACCAGTCGGCCCAACCCGACACCGAGTCCTTGAGCAACGAAGGGGTACTCGTATGGTCGGTTGGGCCGGGAGGCGAAGATAAACGCATATCCGGCGAGCCATCCATCGGCAGTGCGGAAGGGAATAGAAGTGAAAGAAGAGGCTAGCCGTGGGCATTACACCCACGTAAGCCTCGCAAAGATGAGAGAAGATTGCGAGAGAAAGGATAGAGTTGGGGTGGAGATGAGAGATCTCGCACCCACAGAAGGCAAGCACGGAGGCGAGGAAGTCGCTCTCGGGCAGACGAAGCCCGTTGATGGCGTACAACTCGCAGGAGACGATCTCCGTCTCCCGCGGCGCCGGCACCGCGTCGCCCCCGGGCACTCGGCCCGAGCTTGGGTCAACGTACCCCTCATCCATGAGCACCTGGAGCCTCCTTCGGGTCATCTGGCTGACCTTGAAGCGCGCCATGGCCAAAGAAGGAAGAGGAGCGAAAAGGTTTCTTGGGCGCTAGGGCTCTTGGAAGGTTTTTTGGCCGAAGACGAGCAAAGAGACACGGTGTAACTCCGACCTCTCCCGGTAGAAAGGGTTAAAAAGACAGCGAAGGGGCAAGTTAAAATCGCCGCCTATCACGTAGCGACACCTGGCTGAAGAAAGCGCTTTCCGAAACCGCGTCACCGTTACAAGGAGGCTTCTCGAGAAGGAACCGCAGAACAACCAAACGACGCCACGCCCAGCGGCACGCCTGGCGGGTAAAGAAGTTCGTCTCCCGACGAAAAATGGTCGTGAGCCACGACCAAAGGAAATTCAATCCCCCTTCAAGTCTTCTTAGGCTCAAGGGGAAGCCCGAGGGTTCCCCACTTGAACCTCGGGGGCTAGCTGTCGGGGATTGGCTATCAGGCAAAAGACCACGGTACCCCCGTGAAAAGCTAAACCCGCCGACCAAGCAACACTAAAAGAAGATGCTCGTTCGACAAAGCGAGCATCCCTCCTTCTCCTCCGAGCATGCGCATTTGCACCTTCGCTCGAGGAAGCACCAAACACACCCCCCCACGAGCAAGCATGCTCGTAGAGGCCGCGACCTGCTCGGGTGTTTTGGTCGGAGTGCCCGGTCAATGCCGCGAGGAAGGAAGGTGGCAACCAATCAGCCGGAGATCAAGGGAAATCATACCCGAAATTCAAATAGCGCCCGGGTCAAGGGCAGTAGATCGTAAGTACGATTGCGCGGCGCAATCCCAGGAGGTAGTTACCTTCTATGTACCTCTAGTCGTAGTATTTAAACCCCCCTGAAGATCTGTAACAGGGGAGGGACACGGAGATAGAACACAATACACTGGAGTAGGGCTATTATCTCGGCGGTGAGAGGCCCGAACCAGGATAAAACACCGTGTTCCACCCTTCTTCTTCTCCCGACCTCGCGTCGCTCGAACGCCCTCTTCGGTCCGTACGACGGGGCTCTGTTGATCCCCCATTCAACAAGTAAGCTCGACGGGAGCCCGTTCTCCAATCGTCGACAACTTCCATGAGAGTTCATCTTCATAAGATTTTCTCTGAAGTCTTAAACTTGATTATACCCCCATCATTATCATCCGATGAGGAAGTACTCACCCCTTCCATCAATTTCGGATTCCGCATTTGTGCGGTCTCGAAAGAAACATATGCATAACGAGTGGAACGCGAATAGCATGAAGCTTAGGAAAAGGCTACCCAAGAGCAATGCAAGAGACTCACAATTGCAAAACAAAAGGCTATGGAAGGGGCGAGACGTCTTTACCACAACAGACAAACAGGAACATCGCGAAGGTCGGATCCATTGGGGAGTCATCCTTGACATATCCTTTCGATCATGCCGCAAATTCCAAGGTTGACGGTAGAGGGCTTGACATACCCTTCGATCATGCCACAGGTTCCAAGGTTGACAGTAGGGGGCCTAAATATGGTTCCTAATAATTCACAAGAGGAAACTCATGTGGATAAAATTTGTATTATAAGTAGTGCAATTTTCAATCAACCCGTGGATGCGGACAATGTACCACTCATAAGATCTTTAGCTACTGATATGTAAGAAGCTGCTACAGAAGTATAGAGCATATCCCTATCCATGAGATCTTTGACTGATTCTCGCGTGGATTATTCCTCGTCTAGTCAGCCTCAACAGAGCATTGACCCCCAATAGAGGAGCAACCCACGAAGAAGTGCTTTTGATAGGGTTGGCCTAGGTGAAAATATTAATCTTGGTTGATGACGACCTCATTTTCCTGATTATATAGAATACGTGCCTAACATACGAATATATACCACCACTATCCAAGTTGCTGGAGACGATGAGAAGATAATGGTGAATTATTTTCCCACTGTTCTTAAAGGTTAACCAGAAAGATCCATCTTTAGTTGGAAACATTTATGCCATGCTATTTTAAACAATTTTAAAAGCATTTATGCAAAGCCAGATAAAGAAGACGATCTACATTGTCTTTACCAAAGCTCTATTGAGAATTTATGTCAGTTTATTAAAAGGTTTGTAGAGGTCCATAACACAATTCCCATCTGATGATTTTGTGATACGTGCATTTAAACAGGTTGTACACTACAAATGTTTCACAAAGGACCACAACATTCACCTGCCATGTACCATATCAAAGCTCTTCGATATGGCTGATCAGTACTTAGATGCGCATGAGGTGATTGAATGGAACCGTTTGGTCGACAAGGGCATACACAACATCAATCAGGTTTGAAGATCACTAAAGGTAACAAACCTAAAAAGACCTTCACACCTAAAGACTGAAAGGGTAAATGTAAGAAAAAGTGTAAAAAGATATCTCAAAGAGAGGTCACACGCGTCTCTGAACGACCTACGTACTCTAAGAATAAAACACCTTAGAAGTAAAAACCTGGTCAGATAGGTGACCAATTCATTCCCAAGGGCTTCACTTCAAATAATGGGAATGGATGATGGTGTCCTCTGCATAATGCACCAGGATATGTCTTGCGCAATTGTCATTCATTGCAATGGCCCATGGATGAATTTCACGATGCAAAGAGTCCCATGCCAACCCTACCAAAAGGTCGAACCAACAAGGATGCGGATGGTGACGAAGACATGGGTTATCAAAAACCAGACAACCATGTCAACATGATCTTCGATAGATCAACTGTATATTCTTTAAAGCGGCAATTCAAATCCGCTTGGAGGGAGGTCAATAACATCGACATCCGACCAAGAAGGCTAGATTTTTCAAAGTGGTAGGATGTCTTGATCACCTTCAGCAAGGATGATTGCCCAAAAGGTATATCTACTTCTCGTAAACTCTCTGTGGTAGTATCTCCTACTATTAGCAACTGTAAAGTAGGGAGAGTTTTAGTTGATGGAGCAAGTTCGTTAGACTTACTTTTTATCCATACTCTTGATGAAATGCAAATCCCTCATTCTAAGATCCGACCGATGACAAATCCCTTCTTCGGAATTGTCCTCAGTCCTTCAATAACTATAATAGGATAGATTGTGTTACATGCCACTTTTGGAGATGCCCGTAATTTCATAACTGAGTTGATTTAACTTGAAGTTGTCGACTTTGAGTCTGCATACAATGTCATTTTGGGTAGACCTTCACTCACCAAATTCATGGCAGTTACTCATCATGCCTACCAGAGCCTCAATATACCTGGTTCAAAATGCATGATTAGTATGCAAGGTAATCCAACTACCGCACTAAATTGTAATCGAAACTTGCTTGAGATTGTTGATCAATCACCATTAAGAAATTATGATGATGCAGACAAGACTTGTAAGGTTGATAAACCTGGCAAGTCAGAGAAGCTGAAAGCTAATCCTCAGCCGAATCAACAAACAAAGTTTGTTCCCATTGACCCCACCGACCAGTCGAAAATTGTTCGTATAGGGTCAGGAATAGATGCTAAATAGGAAGACACGCTCATTGCCTTCCTTCGGGCTAACATAGATATGTTTGCGTGGAAACCATGTGACATGCATGGAGTCCCAAGGGAAGTAATTGAGCACAGGTTAGCTATCTAACCTGAAATATGATCAGTAAAGCAGAAGCTATGGCGATTCTCTCCTGATCGGCAAGAGGGTATCCGACAAGAGTTGGACAAACTCTTGAAAGCTGGCTTTATTTGTGAAATTAATCATCCAGATTGGTTTACGAACCCGGTTATGATTAAGAAGGCAAATGGTAAGTGTCGCATATGCGTCGATTTCACCATCCTAAATATTGCTTGTCCAAAAGATGATTTTCCTCTGCCCTGAGTAGACCAGTTGGTCGACTCAACAGTGGGTTGCGAACTAATGAGTTTCCTGGATGCATACTTAGGTTATCATCTAATAAGCATGGCAAGAGAATATGAAGAGAAGACTTCATTCATAACCCCATTTGGAATATACTGCTACCAGAAGATGCTATTTGGACTAAAAAATGCCGCTGCCTCGTACCAGCGGTTCGTGCAGAAGACTTTTTAATAAGCTAAATAGGAAGAAATCTAGAAGCTTATGCATATGATCTCGTTGTAAAGAGCAAGAAAAGCTCTAACCTTTTATCGGATTTGGCCAAAACAGTATGTAATTTGAAGAAGCATGAAATACAGTTAAATCCCAAAAAGTATACTTTCGGAGTTTCTTCTGGCAGATTACTAGGATTCATTATTTGTTCACATGGAATAGAGACTAATTATGAGAAAATTCATACCATTAAATTCTTAAAATCTCCTTATTCAGTGAAGTAAGTACAATGATTAACTGGTCGAATGGCTGCTCTCAATCGTTTTATATCCAGATCGGGAGAACATGGTTTATCTTTCTTCATGGTAATAAGAAAACATGATAAATTTCATTGGTCGGATGAGGCAGAAAAGGCATTTAATGATATTATAAATTATTTACTAAGCCCACCCACATTGGTATCACCCAACCCAGAGGAACCTTTGTTGCTCTAACTAGCGGCTACAAATAATGTGATTAGTGTTGTCTGTTGTTGGACGAGATAAGATTTAAAAACATGTATACTATGTAAGTGAAGTTTTACACGAGTCTAAGGAGAGATACCCTCAGGTTCAAAAAATACTCTATTCCCTATTAATGGCTTCAAAAAAATTAAGATATTATTTTCAATCTCATCGGATTACAATACCATCATCTTTTGCTTTGGGTAACATTCTCCATAACCAAGAAGTAACTAGTCGGATTGCTAAGTGGTGCAGGGTCGAGGATACCGACTAGAGGGGGGTGAATAGGCGGCTTTAAAAATTCTTAAGTGCACTAGCTATTAAGCCTCTAAATAAGTTAATCAATTCTAGCACAATCAAGCAATCAATAATAATACAATGAAAATAAATTGCTTGAAAGTAAAAAAGACAAGGAGACACACCAACTTTTTCTCGTGGCCTCGGTGACTTGTCGATCTCCCTTAATCCACGTTGAGGCAAACCCAAACACAGTGGACCAGCTCCAAACTTGAGTACCCATCTCGATTCCACTAGTGGTTGTTTCTTTACCCCCTCCGTGTAGGCGAGCACCGAAATTCACAAACTTTTACTATGGCTTCTCACAACCTCCGTTGAGTGCTCCCGCACACGACGCTCTAACGCCATCTAGGAGACGGCAACCTCCAAGAGTAATAAGTTAAACTCCTCACTTGAACTTTACCTAGTGCAACACATGCACTCATTAAAATTTTATCCAAACCACAATCCCTAAGCAAAATACAAGGTTGCTAGTCGGGTTGTGAGATGACTTCTAATAGTCTTTTCTTATAAGCCAGTACTCACTGCATTGGAACTCGTTAAACTAACCTTATCTCCGACCTGCTACCAATTAATATTAAGAATAAATTGAAGAGAAAACTGGTCATTACTCCATACGAGTTGTTTTCTTCCAATCACGTTGCTGGTCAATACACAAATAGTTGGGGGCTAGTAATATACTTAGACAAAAAAGAAAGGAAGACAAGCAAATAGAACACATATGACACAAAAGGACATTTTTTATTCATATAATCAAAAGTCATTACATTTACTTGAATATAATTTTTACATTATTCATATACAAGTCAATGACAAATTGAACTTATGCACGTCTTCAATTAATTCCTTCTTGAATTGATAATTGCAGGTCAGGCGTACCAGATTTCATAGTGTCACTAGGAAGAAGTTCTTCTCTTCCTCAAAGTAACAATACTTCATAGGAGTTGAAAGACTAAAGCAATTATCCTATTTCTGACATATTGATCTTATACCAAGAAGTTTCATCAATCATTCTTTTAGTTCTTGAAGATTTTCACCCTTATTTCTTGACCAAGAATTATGAGAAACAAAAGAATTGGAAGATCAAAAGCTTCAACAACTAAAAAGAAAAACTTAAAAACAAGAAACCGCTTGAAGAAATTCCTCCTCAATTCTATAACCATCTTCCCCTCATCTTGAACACAAAGAAGTAGGGAGTTATGTCTTTAAACTTTCTTTTAATTTTTGAAACTTCTTACCTCCACTTCTTTATTATACTATCTGCCATGATAAATTGCGAAATGAAGAAAAAGTATGGAAGATAAAAAACTTCAAGAACTAAGATAAGGCATAAAAGTAGTAAGGCTCTAAGGAGTATTCTTTACGCTTGCAAGTATAAAGATACAAAGGAAGCTTTATCCCCTTTATATATACAATTTAAAGTAGTTGTAGTGTCGATTTAGTTACGAAAAAGAATTAGATAAATTCCTTTATTGAGAACTTAAAAGACGTTTTTTAAAGGGCACATTATTCTATAACATCTTGGGGAAAAAAATAAAAAGTCTCAAGTAAATACATGTATTTACTCAAACCTTGGGGCTACCTGACGACGATTAATATATTCTTAATTAATTATGGGCCTACACACTTATAAATAAAAAGGCCCATAAAGTAAAAATATGGCCTAAGGCCCATTACTTGGTTAATATTTTAATTAGAGTTAAATTTGGTTATGTGAAAATATTCTCAACTAGTGTACAAAGCACTGACCGAAGATATGGTTACCTTGACCAGTTATACATACACTAGTCAGGAATGATTTATTCAATTAACTCGACTAGCATACACGTTAGATGTGGGATAGCCTTCGTCCTAACCTGGTTAAGGTCGGGAAGGAAGTTACCTCCGCATAAGACTAACGTGCAAAAGACGCTTTCTTTGACAGGTAAGACAACTTATTGGAAGTTACTTCCTATAAAAAGATACCTCTCTGGCGAGAAAACGTCTCTTTAGCGATAATAGACCTTTTGATGAGAAGACAAGTTTTGGTGGGAAGACACCTCTTAGAAGATGATAATTGCTATCCCTTCATCTGCTATAAATAGGAAACCTCCGCAAGGATTTAGAACATGATGGTTGAGATAAAATACAAGAGATTAGTGTTAGTTTTTTAGTTCTCCACTCAAAGTCTGTGCTCTGTAAACACTCATGACTAAATAGAAGTCATAATCTAATTTCCTACTTTTTCAATATCTGATTTGATAGACAAAGACAACTCAAATTACATTCGTAAGCTCGATATATAAGCCCTCTGGTCTTGAACATTAATAGAAGGTTTCAAATCAAAATGTTTCAACTCAAAAAATTTCAAATCAAAAAGTTTCAACACATAAAACTTTCAATTCAAAAGCTTTCGGTTGGAAAAGTTTTGATTAAAAAACTTTTGGTTCGAAAAGTTCCAATTTAAAATTCAAGTTGACAAATTTCAACAAAAAAATTTCAAATTGGAAATATTAAACTAAAAAAATTAAATACAAAATTTTAAATTAGAAAGTTTATCTCAAAAAAATTCAAATCGAAAAGTTTCGACTCTGAAAAATTTAAATTAAAAAACTTTCAGTTTTAATTCAAAAAAGCAAAAAGTTTTGTTCACTGTAAATTAAAATTTCCGAGAAAAAAAGAGTGACTAGAAGTGCAACTTCTTTCTCCTGTCTTTGCTACGCAACTTCATCTCAAAAAATTCAAATCGAAAAGTTTCATCTCTGAAAAATTTAAATAAAAAAACTTTCAATTTTGATTCAAAAAAGCAAAAAATTTCGTTCATCGTAAATTAAAATTTCTGAGAAAAAAAGAGGGACTAGAAGAGGGTAACAAAGCAACTTCTTTCTCATGTCTTTGCTTTGAGAACGATGCGGGCATCACCACGTGGCACGTTGCACGGGCATGGTTACTTCTAGGCATCAGCATCCTGGGCCGTAACCGCAAGAAAGGATGGGTACCGACGAGTCCAAAATTCGGCGAAATCCCGGCGAAATATCGGATTTCGGACCCCTCCAAGATTCAAAATCCCGGAAAATTTAAAAAATTCAAATCTCAGATTTCTCAGCGAGATCTCGGCAGATTTGATATTTTTTTGCCGGATTTTGATTTTTGTGCAGTGTATTTGCTTGGATTTAGGATCAAGATCATCCACAAAAAATTTCAAAATTTTTTAACATGTGTTTGACCATTTTTTGGTCGGTTCAATATGTCGGTTAGGACTTTCCGAATTTTTTAAAATTTTTCAAGATTGATTATCTTCTGAAAATTTTATGGGAATATTATGGATGTGTTAGGATCATTCACAAGAAATTTCAAAATTTTCTAAAGTGGTTTGAACTTTTTTAATACATAGGAACTTTTCTAGTGCATTGAAACAACAGAGAGAAATGATATCTGATACTGAAATTGATAGTTAGAATCAATCTGTGTATGACTATGAGAGAGAAGTGGAGTGGAAACAATGGTACAAAACCCACTTCAAAATTATTGAATGACATATATTGAAAAACAAAATTTAAAACTTAAGATAACATGTATTTATAAATGGGTACAATACTAACTCACCTATGTATATATGGGCGGGGATTCACATATACATGATCAGTGCTCATATTTATGGTATTGATCTTTTCTTACTGGTCAAAGTTCAAAACTGCAGGTGGTTTCAAAGAAAGAATCTCCCTCAGAACTGCAGGTGACTTCAAAGAAAGAACCTCCCTTAATACATAGGAACATATATAAAACTTTTCAAATGACTTGAAGTTCATTTGTTACATTTGAAATATAAAAAACTGATTTTATATACGGTTTTTATCACGATTTTACCACTGTTAGATTTTTTTAAAAATTCCTCATGATTGATCATCATCTCAAATTTTTATGGAAACATTAGTAATGTGTTAGGACTATCCAAAAAAAAATTCAAAATTTTTTGACGTATTTTGAAACATTTTTCAGCCGGTTCAATTTGGCCGAGATCTCGGTGATTTCGGCCGAGATCTCGGATTTCCTGGTAGAAAAAAAACCGGATTTGAAATTTGGTTTTTGCAATTCGTCCGGATTTTGTCCGAAAATTCCGAATCTCGCCGAAATTTCGGATTTCGGGAACCTCCGAGATTTGACTCAAAACGAGATTTGAAACCTTGCCGACGACCGTGAACATGTCGTTCCCGCTAACATTTGTCATAATTAGATGGTGTTTTCATCGAAGATTTATCATTCTTTATTGCAAAATCTAAACATCGTAAAGAACAAGTTAATACAGGATCGAACTACCAAATCAAAACCAACGCCAAAATAACCGTCTCCTTGCTGAGCCAAATTCTGAACGTTAAGAGGTCTTCACCTAAAAACTGTTAGGAAACGGATTCGTATCCTGTTAGGAAACGGATTCGTATCCGATATGGACTCTTCCTTATCTCTAAGCAGAACCGCTATATATAGGAGGCAGGGGGTCACCCCATTGTAGCTTACTGAGAATAATAAAGCAGGCCCGTTCCTCCTCATATTGTGTCTCTCTTTCTCCCTGTCTATTCTCCACTTGAGATCTATTAGGCAACCCCGGACTATTCGATAGCGAGGTTGTCTAACACGTTATCAGCACGAAGCTCTACCGGAGAAAGATTGAAAGGTGAGAAAAAGACAAGAAGTGAAGGATCGTCGACAACGACTACTACCGGCGATTGATCGCCCGATCCGATCTGCAATCAACTCGTCACCACGCCGGCATCCACTCGGATTGCCGAAAAAAAGTCCTACGCGACTCTATCCTACGCGATAGCCAACACTTACGGCATCAAGAACGTAAGTCGAAAAATCTTGCAGATTGTTTCGCTAGATGCATAGATCTAATCTATTGTTAGAGAACGGAGATTGTTTGCTCTAATCTGCCGTTTGTGAACTAGATTGAAAAGTGAGAATACGTGGATTGAATCTAATCGTTCGCGTATATCTTTTTGCATCTAATCTATGTAGCACGAAGCTACAATATGTAGATGATTTTTACTGTTCGTAACATGAAGTTACAGTACAATCAAGAAGATAATACAATCTACAGTACATCCATCTACACAGTGCATCACCCTCAGAGAATATGCGCCGCGCCTGCCGGCATGAAGCCGTGCTCCCGCCACGCTCTCAGCACCTGGCCCCGCAGGCCGTGCTGCCACGCCCGCGCTGGCTCGCCGGCCAAGGCACCCGGGCCCCTGCCGGCCGGACCGACCAGCTTCATTGCGCTCGGACCCGTCGCATGTCAGCAACCGGATTAAATCCAGTTTAAGAACTGGAACACGCACGAGGAGCTAACATGTATATTCAATTGGACTTGGACTTGAAGTCCTGCTCAAATCCCGTTCAGTAGCCATATGGCGCACAGGGAGGGAAGGGGATTTTACCCCCTTGCCCTCCCCTGAATTTACTTTCTTTTCTTTTAGTTTCTTTTCCGAAAATGAAAAGTAATTTGGAAAATTGATTAAAAAGGATAGAAAATTATGAAAAATTACTAGAAAATTTCAGAAATTATTTGGATCTGGTTTTAATTTTCTAGCATTATCTTGCAGCATTTATGAATAATTTATGAACATTTTCATGTTTTTTGCTGTTATTGCTTCATATGTTTTTGTTCATACCATGAATATGGTACTTATATTTATCTGGTTTTATCTTCCTCAACATTATGTCATGTTGATATTTGCTAAAATTCAATTTCCTGTTGCAAAGTAATTCTGAAAATTGCTTGGAAATTAGCAGAAATTATGAAAAGTGCTAGGAAAATTCCAGAATTTCTCATACAACAGTTTATGAGAACATGAGTGGTTGGGATTTGATTTTGGTAATGAATAAACAGATATGAGACAATTGGTGTCTAGGAAAACACACATGAGGCTTGGTTCTTTAATTGGCACCCGGAAACGGGAAGTGCTCCCTCCTCATGTGAGCCCCGAGGCGAGTTGACTGGCCAAGAGTCAAATTGACAGAGATATTCATTACCTGTTTTTGTTCCCAGCCAACAAGAATTATATAAGTTGTAATTAGACTTATGCCATGTTTAATTCATGTTGAAATTTATTTTCTGTCATCAAGTGATGCTGGAAAATTGCTGTATAATTAACAGAAAATTGCCAAATACTAAGAAAAATTCGGAAATTTAGAATTTATTTCGCATTTATGAATTTATGAATTGTGCAATTATTGTTTATTCTGAATATTTATGAATCTGTGTATATATGAATCTCGCACTTATGAATCTCGCATCTATGAATCTTGTATTTATGAATCTTGAAATTATTGCTTTCTTTTAGTTTACTGGAAATTCATGAGAATTTAATTATGCAATTATGAATCTTGCAACCACTCCCTATTAGATTACACGAAGTAATCTAATGAAAAGAATCTTTTGAATATGCAAATACCTGGCATTATTCAATGTGAGTTTGAAGAACTGACCCCGAAAGGTCAGAACTATCTCACATGGGCATCAGGTTTGAAGATCATACTTGCGAGCAAGAAGCTCCAAGCTGCCACCGGCTTAGGGTCCTCGAAGGACACGCAAACTATTGCCGAGCAAAACGATCAAATTTTGTACTCCCCAGGTATCACTTTTCAGCCACTATGAATAATGAATACATGGCTGAGGTGAGTACACCTGCGTTACGGACTGTGCTTCAGAAGCAGTTCGAGAAACTCAAGCCCACCATCTTGCTCCAAGCACAAGATTGGGTTCGCCTGAAGTTTGCAGGCTATAGAACAGTGGTTGTTAATGAATTTTGAGTAATGAATTGTAAGCTCTCGAAGAGCATACATTTTCTTTTCTCATGAATCGAATTGCAATTTATTCTTTATTCCAGTATTCTTTATTTGTAAGCAATATTTGAATCACTTTGCCACTATATGATTAGAATTATTTTCTTTTCATCTAGAAATCGTGTAGCGCCCAATGGAGGAAATATGCATTGTTGATAGTGGCACAACAAATACCATCTTAAGAGAGTCGAAATACTTCCAGACGATCACGAAGAACGCTGGAAGGATTACGACTATCGCAGGAAGCGATACGCATATAATAGGCTCAGGAAGAGCCACAATTATATTGCCAATGGGTACAACTTTGGTAATTGAAGAAGCCTCTTGTACCCTGAATCAACCCGCACTCTCTTAAAGTTTCAAGGATATCGCGCCAATGGGTTTCACGTAGAAACCAATGAAGAAAATGGCAAATAGCATTTGTGCATTATGAAGCAGCGAGTATGAAAAATGGTATTAGAAAAATATCCCTCGTATGAATCAGGCTATACTACACGAAAATCAATGCACACGCAAGGTATACTTCTTTGAAGACCTGTCTTTAGAAGCTCAATTATTTGCTTTATGGCATTGTAGATTAGGTCATCCTGGTGCGAGATTGATGAAAAATATAGTTAACAACTCACAAGGTCATGGCATTAATGTTAAGAATTTCCCGAATCATGAAGATTTTGTGTGCCATGCATGTGCCAGAAATTAATAACTAGACCCTCTGTTATGAAAGTGCAACATGAAATCCCTGCATTCTGGAGCATTCAGGGGATATTTGCGGTCCGATTCAGCCCTTGTCAGGGCCGTTTTGATACTGTATGGTGCTCATTTATGCTTACTCGAAAAGGTCGCATACATGTTTCTTTGTCAACAAGGAATCATGCATTCGCCAAAGCGATCTCGCAGATCATCGAATTAAGAATGCTTTTCACGATCATCGCGTGAAGTCCATTCGAATGGACAATGCCGGTGAATTCACTTCCAAGGCATTTGATGATTATTGCACAAAGAACGGGAATAATCATGAGCACTCTGTACCGCACGTCCATACGCAAAATGGGCTAGCTGAAGCACTAATAAAGAGGATTAAGTTTATTGCCAGACCGCTCTTGCAGAGTTGTAACTTGTCCAACAATTGTTGGGGACACGCAGTCCTGTATGCAGCAGCACTCATCAATTATAGACAATCGGCCTACAACATCCATTCAACCATGCAAACTAGTGCATTGGGTCAACCTGAAGAATTGAATGTATGGTATATGTACCTATACCACCCCCACAGCAAACTGAAAGGGTCCTCTCCGCAAGTCAGGATATACATTGGTTATGAAAGTGCATCCATAACCAGTATTTGGAACCCATGACTGAGGATTTGAATCTGACCGATTCGCTAATTGCATCTTTGACGAGGATCGTTTTCCCGTCATTAGGGGGAGGAAATGAACCATTGGATGAAAAATGCCGGGAAATCATATGGCATTCCATTGGGATCCCCGTGCATGACTCTCGCACTAATGAAGCAAATCATGAAGTCAAGAAGACAATCGATTTGCAGAATTTAGCAAATGAACTGCCTGATCATTTTTGTGATCTGAAGAGCGTGGTTAAGTCGCATATACCAGAAAGAAATGCACCGTAGAGGGTGGAAATACCAAAGAAAGCGAAGGTATCCCTCATCTGTTCAGAGGCCTCAAAGAAAAGAACAGAAATCGGCTTCTCAAACCCAAAGTACCCAGGAGGCGTCTAGGGAAAAATGGGCAAGAGGACTTACCATAGCCAATCACAAAATGCCCCAAAGCAAGAAGGGAGCCAGTTGAGACACAGCACTGGAAAGAAGCCTGTGGAAAAGGCAATTCCAGATCTGAACCTTCCATTGGAAGAAGCCGCCGAAAATAATGTGTGCGCACACATTGGCGGAGAAAAACTAAAGGAACTTGCTCCTGGAATGGGAAATAGCAATGAAGAGCAAGTAGAAGTGCACGAAGCACCCCATGACGAAATGGCCATAAATTTTGTAATAATAGGAGAATCTATGAAAAGAGCAACAACCATTGCAAGGCTTGTTGTTCAAGGTTTCACTCAACGTCCTAGGGTTGATTATGAAGAAACCTATTCTCCGGTCATGGGTGGAATTACCTTTAGATACTTGATCTCAATGGCAGTCAACTTGAAGTTGAAAATGAAGCTAATGGATGTTGTCACAGCATATTTGTATGGAAACTTGGATTCGGAGATATACATGAAAGTACCGGAAGGTATCCCTATCCCGAACCAAGACAGAGCAAACAGAAACCTATACAGTGTGAAATTGGAGAAATCAACAGTAAATTTGAAACAACGGAAGAATGTGGTACAATCGCTTAAGTGACTTTCTTTGCAAGAAAGGCTACACGAACAGCGAAGATTGTCCATGTGTATTTATACAACGATCCACGAATGGATTTTGTATAATCTCCGTCTATGTAGATGACTTGAACATCATTGGGACGGATGAAGAAATTGAAGAAGCATGCACATACTTGAAATCTGAGTTTGAAATGAAAGACTTGGGTAAAACCAAGTTCTGTTTAGGCTTGCAGCTTGAACATGTCCAAGGAGGAATCTTGGTACACCAAGCATCCTACACGCAGAAAGTGTTGGAGAGATTTGGTTTTGAAAAGGCATACCCGCAAAGACCCCAATGGTGGAAGGTCACTCAAGCAGACCTAGACCCGAGGCCTAAAGAAGAGGGAGGAAGTCACTGGGGCGGAATTCCCATACTTGAGTGCAATTGGAGCGCTCATGTACCTTGCGAATAGCACTAGGCCGGACATTGCGTTAGCCGTGAATTTGCTAGCACGTTACAGTGCAGAACCCAACAAAAGCAATTCGAAAGGGGTGAAGGACATCATCCGTTACCTTCAATTAAGCAAAGACCTCGGCTTGTTTTACTGAAGAAACAATGAATTGAATTTAGTTAGCTACGCCCGATCTTTGAGTACCTATCGGACCGCATCGCAAGTCTAAGCTGGGTATGTTTTTCCTTTGCGGAGGAACGGCAATTTCTTGGAAAGTCGTCTAAGCGGACTCTTGTCTCGGCGTCGACTAACCACTCGTAAATCATTGCATTGTATGAAGCCTCTCGGGAATGTGCATGGCTTGAAGAATGGTTCACCACATCCGAAGTCATGTGGTCCTAACATGGAACAAACCCCACTATTATCTATGAAGATAATGCGACTTGTGTTGCACAAGTACAAATGGGATATGTGAAGAGTAACCTTACAAAGCATATCAACCCCAAGTTCTTTTATGCTCATGAAATGCATAAGATGAACGAGATAAAGATACTGCATACTAAGTCGTGTGAAAATCTCGCAGATTTATTCACTAAGTCACTCCCGGCATCTTCCTTTGAAAGATGTATTAGAGGAATCGGGATGATAAGGCTTAGAGAAGTGCATATTTCAGAGATTTTTCACATACTCCTACATAAATCTCAAACATGAAGTTTGAGTACCCAACGTAAATCTTGAAGATTAACATTGAAGTTTGGGTGGATTGTACTCTTTTCCTTAAGTAAGTTTTTCATTGAAGTTTTCTTACATAAGGTTTTTGATGAGGCAATCCGTGCAACACAGCGTGTGCTATGTACTCTTTCTCCAATTATTTTTCCCCTTTGGGTTTTTATGGAGTTTTAATGAGGCATATGCATCTCGCGTTGAAGAGTCAAGAGGGAGTGTTAGGAAGCGGATTCGTATCTGGTTAGGAAGCAGTTAAATTATCCGATATGGACTCTTCCTTATCTCTAAACGAACCGCTATATATAGGAGGCGAGTCACCCCATTTATGCGAGCTTACTGAATAATAAAGCGCCGACGATTGGAGAAGCGGGCTCCGTCGAGCTTACTTGTTGAATGGGGATCAGCAGAGCCCGTCGCCTGCGGATCGAAGAGGCGTTCGGCCGAGTGTCGGGGAGAGGCGGAAAAAAGAGGGGCAGCGGTGTTTTTATCTGGTTCGGGCCTCTCACACCGAGATAATGACCCTACTCCAGTGTATTGTGTTCTATCTTTCGTGTGCCCTCACTATTCTGAGATCTTCGAGGGGTTTAAATACTATGACTAGAGATGCGAAAAAATGCCTCGAGGATCACGCTATGCATCCATATCCGTGATGCTGCCCTTGATTCAGCGTTATTTGAATTTGAGTATGATTTCCCTTGATCTCCGGTGATTGGTTGCCTCCTTCCTTCTCGCCTTGGCTGTTGAGCCCTCCGACCAAGACACCCGAGCAGTCGTGGCCTCCACGAGCATGCTTGCTCGTGAAGTGTGTTTGGTGCTTGCGAGCGGAGGCGCCAAGCGCGTATCTTTCGGAGGAGAAGGAGGGATGCTCGTTTCGTTCTCCGAGCATCTTCCCTTAGTGCCGCAGTCGGCGGGTTTAGCTTTCACGGGGGTACCGTGGTCTTTTGCCGGATAGCCAATCCCCAGCTAGCCCCAGAGGTTCAAGTGGGGAACCCTCGGGCTTCCTTGAGCCTAAGAAGACTTGAGGGATTAATTTCCTTTGGTCGTGGCTCACGACCATTTTACGTCCCGGAGGCGAGCTTCTTTACCGCCCGCGTGCTTGCTCTGTGGGCGTCGTTGGTTGTTCTGCGGTTCCTTCCCGAAGCCTCCACAATGCGGTAGTTTCTCGGGGAAGCGGCGCTTTCCGGCAGTGTTCTTTGCGCGATAGGCGGCGATTTTTATCCCGCCTCTTCACTATCCTTTTAACCCTTTCTCTGGGAGAGGTCGGAGTCCCATTGCGTCTCTTTGCTCGTCTTGATGAAAAAATCTTCCAAGAGCCCTAGCGCCCAGAACCACATCTCCTTCCTTCTTTGCCATGGCGCGTTCAAGGTTAGCGAGATGACCCGAAGGAGGCTCCAGTGCTCCGCGGACGAGGGGTGCGTCGACCCAGGCTCGGGTCGAGTGCGAGATGATCTGGCGTGGCCAAACGCGGGGAGGCGGAGATCGTCTCCTGCGAGTTATGCGCCATCAAGCAGACCGTCTGCGAGGCGACTTCCTCGCCTCGTGCTTGCCTTCTGCGGGTGAGATCTCTCATCTCCACCCCAACTCCATCCTTTCCCTGCAATCTTCTCCGCTTTGCGAGGCTTACGTGGAGTGTAATGCCCACGGCTAGCCTCTTCTTTCACTTCTATTCCCCCTTCCGCCGGTAAGGATGGATTCCATGTGCGTTTATCTTCGCCTTCGGCCCAGCCCGACCATCACAGTACCCTTCGTTGCTCTGAAGGACTCGGTGTCGGGTTGGGCCGACCTCTGATTCTACCAGGAAGAAGGCGGAGGGTCCCGATTGGTCTACAGGGAGGGCGCTCCGCCCTCTTGAGGCAGCGCCTTGCCGTGCAACCCGAGGAAAAGCGGGTGCTCGGGGCCGATCGGTGAGCTTGCCCGGATGGGGCTCAACGGTCGGGATATCGCCAGGACTTTACCTTCAACCGGGTGTCCCCCTGAGGCGCCAGCGAGCATCCCTTCTTGAGGTGACCGGGTGTGACTTCACCGAGGACAACGCAGGTATGTTCCTGGACCTCTTTCCCGAGCATCATTTGCTTTACGGTGATCGGCTATGCATCAGTATATGCCTTTTGTCTTAGTCTTGGTTGTGCGCAGCTCAGGGCCAATTTGGAGTTGATAAGTCGTGCCAGGATGTTCGGCGCCAGAAGGAAGGCGGCAGCCCAATCGTCAGGTCCCCAAGAATATTACACGCGTGGCGGCGGTAAGTACATTTTCCACTTGGATTCGAGGGCATGTTTTCCGAGCTCATTCCTCCCGATTTGTTGGCGGGAGAAGGTCGCCCTTGAGCTTGCGGTGTCGGCTGCGGCCATCCGCAAGCCCAAAGCACCCGACCAGGGGTTCCGTAAGGCGGCGGGTCGAGGTCGCCAGAGCATCCGCCTCGCCTCCCCGCCGGTCGGCGAGCCGACCAGGACCCTACCCGCGCACTTTTAGTCGCAGCCGACCGCCCGGAGGAAAGCGAACTCCGCATTTGGTTCGATGACTTCAAGCGGAAGAAGCCGGAGCTGATGAGCCGGCCAGCAGCTTTGGCGAGCGGCGAGGAAGGCCGAGGAGGATGCCGAGTCTCTCCAGCCAAGGAAGCGGGTGGAGAAGGCGAGATCAAGGCCCTCGAGGACCAGCTCACTCGGGTGGTTGATGCCCAGGAGGAGGAAGAAGAGGAGGAGGCCGCCTATGCTCTGGTTAGAAGGAAGCAGGAGGTCGACCTCTCAAACCGCCTCGGCATTTGGAAGAGGAGTCGGCATGGGCGATGTCGACCAGCGATGGGCGCCCGGCCCGCTGAGAGGCCCGTGGTCGTGGTGGCGAGGCCCTCTGAGGCCTGCGAGCGGTCGCCGTGGCAGCGAGGCCAGGAGGATGGCGCCTTTCGGCGCAGCGAAGAATCGTTCTTCATTCTCTTATTCCGCTCTTGTCTTGCGACTTTCTTGGGCTAACTTCCCACCTGTTTGGCGTGGGCGTGATAGCTTTCGGATGTCGTTTTGGACTTCCGCCCAGATAGGTGAGAGATTATCAACTCCGCGATGGGCCGAGCCGAGCTTCGACAGCGTCGTGTCGGCCGGGTGATGGCCGAGGCAGGAGAGCCGGTGCTAACCGGACTCGGTGGAGCCGAGCTTCCTTCGGCGGGACCAGCGCTCCTTCAGCGGCCGTGGAGCCTATCCTAGCGGAGGAAGCGGAAACATGCGGGAGGCGAGGACCAAGACGCCTTGGCCTTGGCCCCTTGCGAAGATGGCTGAGGCGAGGCTCAAGCGCGAGGCCGAGGAAGGGAGCTTAGTCGCTCCCGACCAACATGACCCCCTTGGCCATGAGCCAAGGAGAGGAGGAGGAGGAGGTCGTCCCGGCCTAACTCCTTTGGTCGAGGCACGGCGCCCCGTGCCACGGAGGTGCAAGGGGCGGAGGTGATCGTATGATCAATCGCCTCGGGCGCGGGCATCGGTCGCCTCAGACTATGGAGGGACAAGAAGCGGAGGTGATAGCCCTCGATCAATGCCTTCGATCGGAGAGCATTGGTCGCCTCCCATTGAAGAGGAGCGAGGCGGAGGTGGTTGCTAACGACCAGCGCCTCCGGTAGCGAGCATGGAGTAGCGGCGCTCGTGGTTGGCGTCTGACCCGGCCCAGCGTGGCGACCATGGGGAAAGCGACCCCGAGCGCTGCGTGGGCGAGGATCGCCGGCGCGACTGGTTGATCGAAGGTGGTAGCGCCGTTGCTCTCCTGGGAGCACGGGTGCTTTCAGGAAGGAACAAGACCTTGGCGCCCGGCCGGGATGACTTGGTCAATCCCTTCTTTGCCGAGTAAGCGCGGACCGACGCCGCCAGGACAAGCGTCGGTAGGGCTCTTACGGTAAGTTTCCATGTTTCTTCTTTTACTGCTGCGACGATCTTGAAGTCGCTCGGCTCTTTCCCTTCTCCTTTCTCTTCTACGAAGTTTGCCGCGAAGGCTATGGAGGATCTCGATGCCACCTCGGTCTCAGTGGAAAAGTCTTGAGTCATTACCACCGCGAGCAAAGGCGCCAAGATCGCGCCGATCTTGGCGTGTCGTCTCCGAGTCTTGAGCCCGACACAAGCCGGTGGAATCGGAGAGCCTCATCGCCGGGCTCGGACCAGCTCTTCGAGGCGAGGCGAAGAGCACTTCAGAGCGTGCGCCGAGCTTAACGAAGAAGCTGGTAAGCTTGAGCGGGACCTTGGCGAGCTCGGGGCGCGAAGCCCAGCTCAGGAAGCGCGGCGCCTCACGGGAAAAGCGCGTGGCCAGAAGGTCGCGGCTGGCAAGATCCTGGACCTAGGCGGAGAGTCGACTCCCTTAAGGGGCGAGCTCGCTGCCCTCCAGGGCCGGTCGTAGGACTTAGCTCTTTCTTTTATTTTTATCTTGTGTAAAACCACCTTAAAAAAACAACGCTTTTGGATTAAATGAGCATATTCGCAGGAGTTTGGTCCTTGCCTGTTTTTGCTTGAACTGCCAAAGATATGCCCGTATGATCCGGTTCAGAAAAGAAAGCAAGTTCTGCATGGAGCGTAGATACGAGCAAAGAAAATAAGTTCTGCGTAGATCAAATATCATAGACACGAGCAAAGGATCCTTGGTAAGGAGGGACGGAGCGTTCCTATCATACGTAGCCCCTGCCATGGACAAAGGTCGTGTCCTCACCGCTAAGAGCACGAGTTTGTTCATGGGAGTTTTTAAGGGTCGCTTTGGTCGTAACGATTTTTTGAATTACTCGAATAGATCGGTTGCGTTTGAGTGAATCAGAGCACAGAGCGGCGAGCTTTAAACCAACAATACGTAGAGCCACCATACCCGAGTGGTCACCGAACCGGGCTTAGAGTGGATGCTCGCGCCGACCATGCATACAAATAAGAGCTCTTGTGGAAAGTGGGCGATTGGGCGAGCATCGGCCGGGGCCAAGGGAGATGGCGCGCACATACTTGTTGGATAAGTTAGTCTTTGGTGAGACGACGATGCTCGTTCGACAAAGCGAGGACGAAACTTCGAGAAAGAGGGAAAATGATTTATTGGAAAAGAACGCAAGGGGCGCGAGATAGGAGTACTCGTCTAAACGTAGAATTTACGCAGTTGATCGATGTTCCAGGTCTTTGGTGAGCTCCCGACCATCCGCATCGCGAGGCGAACAGCCCCGGCGTATTGCCAGAGACATGACCGTGTAGGGTCCTTCCCACCTTGGGGTCACTTGTTGGCCTTCGACAGGTCTTGAACTCTTCGTAAGACCATGTCGCCGACTTGTAGGGCCCTAGGTCGGACCGCCTTGGCTGCATGCCTACGAAGAACTTGTAGGTAAATTGCAGGCCGGAGCAACGCCGTCGCGTGTCGCCGGCGAGGTCCAGTCGACGAGGCGCTCAACCTCTTGATCGATGGAATCGATCGCTTGCACCCTTGGGGAACCCGACGATTTCGGCAGAATGGCCTCCATCGTAGACGAGTTGGAAAGGCGTCTCGCCTGTGGCTCGACTTGTCGTGGTGCGGATAGACCAAAGAACGGCGGGAAGCTCCTCCACCCACCGCTGCTTGTCTTTGGTTGAGGGTCTTAAAGACTCTCTTTTATGCCCTGGACTAGCTGCCCATTTGCTCGCTCATTTGCTCCGTTACTCTGTGGATGTGCCACGAAGCGAAAGCAGACCTTGGTCCCGACCTCCTCACAAGAACTTTGGAGCAGTTCACTGGTGAACTGGGTCCCATTGTCTGTGATAAGGCGGTTAGGTACCCGAACCGGGTTACCACGTTCTTTGCGGAGGAACCTCTTGGCGCCTGGGCCGAGATGGTCGAGACGGCTCGGCCTCTATCCACTTAGTGAAAGTGTCGATGGCCACGAGCAAATACTTACTTGCAGCCTTTCGACCTCGGGAAAGGGTCCAAGGGCGTCGAGCCCCTGTGTCGAGAATGGCCACGCAGCGGTATGGTTTGTAGGGCATATGCCGGTTGGATCGGGTTTATGGCGAGCATGGAATCGCATGCTCGGGCAGTCGTTACGATTGACCGTCTGGCCAAGGCCGTCGGCGAGTAACCCAATCGGAAGGCTTTGCTCACAAGCGTTACGAAGACGAATGAGCTCCGCACATTCCTTCGTGGATATCACGAAGAAGGCATCGCCTTCCTCCTGGGAGACGCATTTGGAAAGGATTCCTAATGCGCTTTTCCAGATAGGTCGCCGATCGATCTGTCTTGAGAAGATCGCCTTGTTAGCCGAACGCTCGGCTTCTTCCTCGGGCAATGTCCCATGCACAAGGTATTGGATGAATGGCGTCATCCAATTTGCGCTTGCTCGAGGAATGAGACCCTACCGCCTCTCTGGTGCCTCCTCTTCGAGAGGGAATGGAGGGCTTATGTAGGTGCTCGACGAGCACCCAGCCGAGCGGCGGTTTGGGAGGAACCGACCTTAGACATTTGGTCGGCCAGGGAATTATCCTTCCTGGGATGTAGATTACTTCGAAATTCTTGAAGTATTTCTCCATCTTCCTTACTTCGGCCAGTGCAGCGCCATTGAGGTATCGGAACAACGATACTCCTTGTTGACCTGGTTCACGACCAACCGTGAATCGCCCTTCACGGTGAGCCGTTGGACTCCTAGCGATTTGCATGCCGAAGTCCGCCAAAAGGTTTCGTACTCGCGCGTTGTTAGTCGCGGCGAAATGTAGTTGGATGGCGTCAGTAGCTGCTCTCCGTCGGGAGACCAAGATGACGCCAGCCCAGCGCTCGTATGCTCGGGATCCGTCAAATACAAGGTCCAGGAGTTTCCCTCGAATCATTGGTCCATTGGCTGGTGGTGCCGAGCCGACCGATACATCAGCCAGGACTTGTGATTTTATCGCCGTGCGGCGAGAATACCAGCTCGAACTCGGCGAGTTCCATTGCCCACTTGGCTATCGACCACCGGGCGTCCTGATTTTTCAGATTTCCCTGAGTGGGAAGCCGTCGGCACCACGATCTTGTGTGCTTGAAAGTAGTGACGCAACTTCCGAGGCCATCAAGAATGAGTGATGGTTTACGGACCTCGGGTAACGCTCCTTTGGTCCATGAAGTACTTACCGACGTAATAGATAGGTCAGGGTACCATCTCTTTCTACGCCAACACCGAGCTCACCGCGTCTGGGTTGCTGCCAGTATAATAGCAATTCTTCCTGCCGTGGGTGTGACGAGGGCGGGCGGCTTGAGAGGTACTTGTTTTAGCTCTTTGAACGCTGATCAGCTTCCTCCGTCCATGTGAAGCCATCATGTTTGCGGAGGGCTTTAAAGAAAGGTAGTCCTCGCTCCCGGTCGGAGACGAACCGGCTTAAGGCGGCCATCCTCCCGGCCGAGCTTGTACTTCCTTTACGCATGTGGGCGACCTCATGTTCTCAATGGCTTCGATCTTCTCTCAGGTTAGCCCTAACGCCATGTGGCCCGACCATGTAGCCGAGCACCTTGCGGCCTTCACGCCGAATACGCATTTTTCTGGATTTAGCTTTATTCGATGCTTATTGAGGTTCTGAAAGTTTCTTCTAAGTCAAAGAACGTGACCTGAAGTACTCTTGCTCTTGACAACTATGTCGCCGACATATACCTCCAAATTTCGACCTATTTGGTCTGTGGAAAGTCTTCTGCATGAGGCGTTGAAAGGTTGCTCCGCATTTCTCGCACCGAAAGACATGGTCGTATAGCGTAAGGTACCGAACGGGTGATGAAGGAAGTCTTTCCCTCGTCTTCGCGACGGTCGATTCGATGATAGCCTGAATAGGCGTCTAGGAAGCTCATGGTTCAGGACCCGCCGTCGCGTCCACCAATTGGTCTATGCGAGGCAACGGATAGTTGTCTTTTGGGCACGCTGCGTTCAAACCCGTGTGGTCGGCACATGCGCCACTTGCCTCCTTTCTTGACCAGACTGGATTGGCTAGCCACTCTGAGTGCTCAATCTCTCTGATGAAGCCGACTTTTAGGAGTTTATCAAGTTCCTCCTGATGATTGCTTGTTTTTCCGGGGAAAAGCGCCTAAGTTTCGTCTCATCGTTTTTTGTCAGCCGAACTGCTAGCCTGCGTGCTCGACCACCTCCCTTGGGACCCGGGCATGTCGGATGGTTCCCAGGTAACACATCCGACCTTGCTCGGAGGAAAGTGACGAGCTCGAGTTCCTATTTGGGATCTAGGAAGATCCCAAATGAACGACCTTGGCCGGTTCCGACTCGTTGAGCGGAACTTTGGTCTCTCCTCCAGGTTGGAGGGCAAGTTTAGGCCGGAATGCTTCGGCTCTTGGTCGCGAGCGGGCAATCGACCGACCATATCCAGCTCTTCGTCGCAATTGAGTGCGGACTTGTGGTTCCCTTGACGGTTATGACTCCGTTTGGCCCGGGAATCTTTAGGCACCGGCGTGATGCGAGGCGGCCATGAACTTGGCCAAGGCCGGCTGCCGAGGATGGCGTTGTAGGCCGACTCGAAGTCTACCACCTCGAAGGTGATTAGCTCCGTTCTGAAGTTACTTGGGCCGAAACTTACGGGCAAGACGACCTGCCCTGCAGGTTTGATCGAGGTGCCCGGACTATCCCGAAGAAGGGCACGGCCACACTCTTGATTTTGGAGCGAGGAATCTGCATCTCGTCCAATACCTTGGCTGCAATAAGGTCCAAAGAGCTCCCGGAGTCTATGAGGACCCGACCGACGAAGATTGTGCGATGGTGGGGTTCACGACCATCGGAAGCCTCTGGGTTTGGTCATCCCCAAGGGACAATCGTCTCGAGAATGTGAGGATACCTCCGACCATTTCATTGCTGCAGGAGGCTTACCACAGGTAACATGGTGCACTTCCTTGCAGCCTCCTTTAAGTCCCGGGACTTGTAGGCGGAGGAGCCCAGAAGATGACCGCTATGTGATTCCTTGGTTCTTGATATTCCATTTCATCCTCACTTTCCTCGGCGGGCTGTTTTCCTTTGTCGCTTTCACCCTGTTCAAGCGTCGGCATGGGACCCTGCCGTAAAACTGCTCAGGCGGTAGGTCCACGTTCGGCAATTCCGTGGGTCGTGCCGTCGCCTGGTGAAGTGGATGAGGTCGCCTGGCGTCGGTCCGCTTGGTCGCCTCGTCGGTCCGCTTGGTCGCCTCGTCCTCGAGGCCTGGGTGGTTGTCCTCTTCCTCGAGCATTAGGCCCACTCGGGCTGAGTTGCCGGGGTGTTGTTGTTCCACTGCGGCTACCATGGCCGGCGAGGGTTGCTTTTTCTTCTTCTTCTTGATCTTCTTGTCTACAGTCGAACCCTTTTTGCTAGCCGAGGTCTCTAGGCCAGGCCGAGGCGGCCTTCCCTTCATCCAGCATTTTCTTCCATTGGACGGCTTCATCTGCGTTGGTGTATCGATCGGCCATTCGGAAGAGCTCGTTCGCCGTCAGATCCGGGTGGATCTCCAGGTCCTGTGTGAAGCGCACGTCCCGTACCCCGAACTTGAAAGCTCGGACGACGGCCTCGTCCGATATGTTCGGGATCGAGTTCGGACTGGATGAACCTCTGGGCGAATTGTCGCAGGTTTCCCGTCCGTCAGATCAAGCGCTCCAGGTCGCGCTCTTTTCGGCGGATGTAGCAGCTCCGAAATTCGCCGAGTGCGAGCTGCCCCAGGACCGTATGGATCCTTCCTTTTGATTGAAAAGCCACGTCACGAGCAGCTCCGTCGGGGCCGTCGGAAGGTAATTTGCCATTACCCCTCATCACCTCCGCGGCGAGGATGGCGGTAGTGTATATCGAGAGGAATTCATCCGGGTTAGGTCCCGTTGAATCTCTCGGCGTGGCCGGGCTTGAACTGTTTGGCCATGCGCGTCCGGAGGAGCTCGTGAAGGCCCGGCACCGGCTTCGGGGTTTCGCGGCGAAAACCTCGGCCACGGCGGCCTCCACGCGGATCTTCCACCCAACGCCCGTCTGCGAGTCGGGAGAAAACCTCATGCGTCGGTCGTCTGATGACCGCATGGTTGCGGAGTGCTTTCGGGCGCTGACTGGGCGACATTGTACAAATATCGCCCGAGGTTGCTCTGTGGATCGCTCCGGCCTTTCCGGATCGGTCGGCGACTGGGCGATCTCCGAGCATGGCTCCGAGATTCATCTCTGTGCGACGACGGAGCGTTGTGATGGTCCCGGGACACACTCCGCATCCCGGCCATGGGGAGGATCCGAGACTTTTAGCTCGGCGGCAAGCCTCTCCAAATCTTCTGGCCACGACCACCCGCCCATGGCCTCTAAGTCTACTTGCTCGGGAAAGCTACAGCAGTCACGACGATCGCCGCCAAGGCCTCAGAGCTGCCGTTCTGTTTCAAGTGGGCGGCGAGCTTTGACGGGCGCTCGAGTGCGATCGGGAGTTCGGTACCGCGAGTTCCTTTCCGTGGAGGCGCACTCTCCCCTTTGCCTGGCGGCGAATGCTCATAGCGTCTTTCCCAAAGACGCCTCAAGTGGCGTCTGGCCGCCTCATAGTGGTCGTGCCTGGCGGCGTCGAGATCCCTCTCCGGGCTCCGCGTGACTCCCAGCCATGTTGACTCGACGAGAGCGAGACGAAAGCGATGGGGACATCATTGTATCCCCTTGGGACGCGGTCTCTCGGTCGAGCTCTAGGTCGTCTGGTATGTCCAGGCCATCGTCGAGCTCGTTGCGCCATCCTCGGGGTCTCCGAGGGTAATGTCTGGGAATGGAGGATCTGCCCTCGCATTCCCGTGTCCGAGGAAAAGCTCCCAGACTCGGTGTGATCGATAGGATCGGTCACCCTGGGCACGTTGTCGGCGGCGTAGTACACGTCGTCATCCTCAACGTGGTCAAAGACACAAAGGTCCCGAGTGTCTCCCGAGTTTGGCATCCTCGAGGATCTTGATCCGCGACGGAATCAAACTGCTCGTCCCCACTGACGGCGCCGGTATCGGCGATTGGAGAACGGGCTCCCGTCGAGCTTACTTGTTGAATGGGGATCAATGAGCTCGCCGCACGGATCGAAGAGGCGTTCGAGCGACGCGAGGTCGGGAGAAGGAGGCCGGAAAAAGGGGGACGCGGTGTTTTTATCCTGGTTCGGGCCTCTCACCGCCGAGATAATGACCCTACTCCAGTGTATTGTGTTCTATCTTTCGTGTGCCCTCCTGTTCTGAGATCTTCAGGGGGTTTAAATACTATGACTAGAGATGCGAAAAAAATCGGCCTCAGGGATCACGCTATGCATCCATATCCGTGATGCTTTGCCCTTGATTCAGCGTTATTTGAATTTCGGGTATGATTTCCCTTGATCTCCTGGCTGATTGGTTGCCTCCTTCCTTCCTCGCATCATTGGGCCCTCCGACCAAGACACCCGAGCGGTCGTGGCCTCCTGAGCATGCTTGCTCGTGGGGGTGTGTTTGGTGCTTCGCGAACGGAGGCGCAAACGCGTATGCTCGGAGGAGAAGGAGGGATGCTCGTTTCGTTCTCCCGAGCATCTTCCCTTAGTGCCGCTTGGTCGGCGGGTTTAGCTTTTCACGGGGGTACCGTGGTCTTTTGCCAGATAGCCAATCCCCGACAAAAGCAGGCCCGTTCCTCCTCATATTGTGTCTCTCTTTCTCCCTGTCTATTCTCCACTTGAGATCTATTAGGCAACCCTGGACTATTCGATAGCGAGGTTGTCTAACAAAAACAAGAGGGAAAATAAGGTTAATCCCGCTGCATATATACAGGCTAGCTGCTCACGAGCTAAACACACATCACCCCGTGTCTAACCAAGAATCCAAGATACCAAAACGAACAAAATCTGTAGCGTCGTCACAAGCAACCATGAAGGCTGCATTACTTCGCAACTGTATCCACCACCTCGTCCTTCTCCTTCTCCTCGCCAGCGACGGCATTGCACCGGCGAGCGGCGCCGGCGGAAGGTGGGACCTCCTGCAGCGCAGCATCGGCGTGTCGGCGATGCACATGCAACTCCTGCACAACGACCGCGTGATTATCTTCGACCGCACCGACTTCGGCCAGTCCAACCTCCCCCTCCCCGACGGCCGTTGCCGCCACAACGCCCGGGAGCGCGTGCTCACCGTGGACTGCACCGCGCACTCCGCCGAGTACGACGTCGCGTCGAACACGTTCCGCCCGCTCTCCGTCTTCACCGACACCTGGTGCTCGTCGGGCACCGTCGCGCCCAACGGCACCCTCGTCCAGACCGGCGGGTGGAACGACGGGTACCGCAACGTGCGCACCATGCCCGCGTGCGATGGTGACGACGATAGTTGCGACTGGAACGAGACGCAGGACGCGCTCGCCGCGAATCGGTGGTACGCCACCAACCAGATCCTCCCCGACGGCCGCGCCTTCATCGTCGGGGGGCGGAGGCAGTTCAACTACGAGTTCTACCCAAAGGCAGACCCTTCCGATACCTCACTCATCACATTGCCATTTTTGGTTCAAACTAAGGATCCCGAGGAGAACAATTTGTATCCCTTCGTCCATCTTAACATCGATGGCAACCTTTTCATCTTTGCCAAGAACCGCGCCATTCTTCTCGACTACAAGAAGAACAAGATCGTCAAGACGTACCCTGAGCTGGCTGGCGGCGACCCGAGGAACTACCCCAGCTCGGGCTCGTCGGTGCTTCTGCCCCTGAAGCCGTCCCCCACCGAGGCCGAGGTGTTGGTTTGCGGCGGTGCACCCGCCGGTTCCTACAACTCCACGAAGGACAAGAATTTCATCCCGGCTCTGGTGACGTGCGGGCGGATCAAGATCACCGACTCCGCACCGTCGTGGGTCATCGAGACAATGCCGAAGCCGCGGGTGATGGGGGACATGATCTTGCTGCCGAACGGCGCGGAGGTGGTGATCGTTAACGGCGCCATGGACGGCACCGCCGGGTGGGAGTCCGCCAATACCCCGTCTTACGCACCCATGATTTACCGGCTCGACCATTCGACGGGGGACAGGTTCGAGGAGCAGAGCTCGACTGACATCGCGCGGCTGTACCACTCGTCGGCGGTTCTCCTCCGCGACGGCCGCCTGCTCGTCGGCGGGAGCAACCCGCACGTCTACTACAACTTCAGCAACGTGCAGTACCCCACCGAGCTCAGCCTCGAGGCCTTCTCGCCGGAGTACCTCGACCCTTCGAACGACATGCTCCGTCCGAAGATCGTCGACCCGTCGCCCACCGGAACACCGGTAAGCGTGACCTATGGGGCGCCGCTGACGCTGCAGTTCGCGGTTCCAGTACCCAAGAGAGGGCGCGCCGGCATTGGCCTCGTGTCAGTCACAATGGTCGCGCCGTCGTTCACGACGCACTCGTTCGCGATGAACCAGAGGCTGCTGTTCCTCGACGTTGTGAAGACCGCACCGTTGCCCAGTGCCGGCGCCTACGCGGCGTCGGTGGTGCTGCCGGCGACGGCGGTCTTGGCGCCACCGGGGTACTACATGGTGTTCGTGGTGAATGGACACATTCCGAGCGAGGGGATCTGGGTCCACATACAGTGATCGATAGGGATAACATAGCATGATTGTTCCGTTTTTATTTTTGTCACCACCCAGGTGACACACTACTACTGTTCTTCGTGACATGAGAATGTGATATAGCAAAGAAAGAGAGAAGAATGACTGTAAAGAGGGGGTTCAGAAAAGTTCACGTGAACCGGCACACGTGATGCTCCTTAACCGCATCTGCTGTTGCCTCTGGCGTGCGTGCCTCGTGGCGTACTCAACAGGGGACATGAGGAGCTTAGATCACCGGCTCGGACTAGCAACTAGCAAGCAACGCCAACGGATGCGCGCGGTCCAAATTTCGCCGGTTTTCTCGGGCCAGATTTCGGATTTCGGCTGTGGACGAAATTTAAAATCCCGGCTAAATTAAAAAATTTGAAATCTCGGGATTTTCGGTGAAAAATATTTCAAAAGCTTAAAATGCCGACCATGCTTGACCTCTGCCCTATATGGAAATGCGCGTGGTAAGCGGGCGTGCAGAGATGGTGTTCGCGCGGTAAACGCTGGCCGGCTCGCCGGCCGGCCGTGTGGTCCGCGCAACGCGAGCTGTTGTTGGATGGTCTCGACTCCATCTGAACCCGAAAACTTTGGAAATCTTTCTTGATCCGTTAACTTATAATTGTCGTCAGCCCGTTGGCAGGCAGTGTTGTACTACCACTGCCACCACCACCACCGTCACGCGCAGTAATGCTAATACATTTGCTTTTAAAAAATAAGCTCCGTCTTCCCTTTCTTCAATTCCTCGACAGAGGCTGATGCGTCCAGACTCCAGAGTAGTAAGCCTTGCTGGACTGTCGCTCATTTGTCTTGGCTCCATAACTGTTGGATGATTGTTTCTTTTGGAATCAGCCATAAATGAGAGGCAATCACAATGAATTTGTGCTCCTGGCTGTTTCTCAATTATGCGTGGCGCGATATTCTTTGAATGGTCCACTCTCTTAATAAAAATGGCAAGAACAAACTGGCCCAAGGCCCAAATGTCAGGTGCAAAACAACAATTGAAGGATGATTCTCAATCCCTGGCAGAAACCCAGCTAGCTCATCTTTATTCCCAAACAGGAACTAGATTGAATTGATGCTTGTACGGTGGTTGAGGTAGGTGCCAAGACTAAGGCCAGCTGCAACCAAGTGTTGTTAGACAGTGATCTACAACTACCATTCTATGCCCAGTTAGAGCAGTCAATTGACCACTTGCATTTGCTAGCCCATGCTTCTTGGCAATGTATGTATCGGCATTCTTTTTGTGTGCTTTGAAGTAGCTCTACCAACCAGCCGCTCAGTAAGGATGAAAACAGATAGAATAGTTTGTAATTGATTTGGATAATTTTCGGATATGAATTTTATTGGATCGGATATTTGTCGGATAGTATCGGATCGAATACGGAGACGGATTTTTTTTGTCTGGTACGGATACGAATTCGGTAGCTCACTATCCGTTAGATACGGATACGGATTTGGGATAATCCGGATATTGATGGGTCGGATATCCAGATATGCATGTGGGTTAGGCCAATGCTACTCTTTTGGCCATAAAAGGTTTCTGAATTGTAAAATCGTTCACTAATTTAATTAATCCACAAATCAAGTTTCAATTATTAAACTTGGTAAATTAGCTCCAAAATATACAAAAAAAATTTAGGAAAGTTTCTAACATAATATTTCATTTAAAAAATTTATATTCAAGATTTTATCAGATTTTAAATTTTTTATAAAATTCAAACACTACTGTCTTTAATAGGAAAATATGTTAAATAAGTAGCTAAAAATGCATATATAAAAACTCATAAATACATAATTTATTATTTTAAACATAATTCAATAACGAGTACAAATCTTGGGTCATTATATGTAATTGTTATGTACTTTTTTAGAGACATGTTATCTAAGTATTATAAAACTTTTAGTGTGTTCTTTGTTTGCTTCCATTTGTATTTCTGAGCAAGAATCACCTCCGTTTTGTATTTTGATCTACATGTATGATGAACTAATCATATATGTGTGATGAATTAAGTCTTACATAATTTTGTTTGCGATATGGTGTCTAACTATTGTTTAAGTGAATGTAAATGCTTATATTTGTTCAATTTTCAATAGTGTTTTGATCAAATCAATTAGTTATATGTTTTCGTTGATTTATTATGTACAACCTAAGGGGTTGTCATGTTCCAATAAATATTCAAAATCGTATTCGATTCGTTTCGTATTCGATCTGTATTTGTATTTGACATTATTCATATCTGTATCTAGGGATGAAATGGGTCGGATATTTCCTACCCGATCCGATCCGGGCGGGACCGAATACAGTACGAAATTGAACTATCCGGTTGGATATGGGAATGGGTCCGGATAATTGAATCTGGATACGGGATCGGATCCAGGGAGGTTAATATCTAGATAATCTTGGACGGGAACTGGATATCGGATATTTACTCTTATCGGATATCCGGATGGCTGGCTTCTGGCATCACATTCTGCATCTTTCCCCACCGTCGCACACCGTTCGGAGTTAGTCCACCCCCAGTCCCATATCTCCCTCCAGTTGTGCCAATCGCCCCTGATCGACGGGTTGAGTGCCTCCCCTCCCTTGGTCCCTCCATGGCTCCGCCCTGATCCCTGTCCTCCTCCCATCTGCGCCAATCACCTTCTCTGCGGCTCCGCCCCTTGGTCAACATCCCTTCAATTGTCTCCTCCCCCGCAACTGCGTCTTCGCCCTTGAGTCTCCATCCGCCCCTATGGCTGTGCCTCCACATGAGGGTCTCCCTCTGCCCAAGCGCCTCTCCTTGGCTGAGCTACTCCGTTCAAGCACCTCCATCGGTGGGAGTGGTGAAGGGGAAGCTCAACGTGCACATGGTGCCCCACACCCACGACGAGGTCGGCTAGCTCAGGACCGTCGACCAGTACTACGTCGGATCCAACAACTTCATCCAGGTTTGAGTGCTGGGAATTGGAATGCCCCCCCCCCCGAATTTTCTGAGATTTTTCCACTTTTTCTATAGAATTTTTAGCCTTGAGTTGGGGGTAGATTCGGAATGATTTCATGTCATGTTTCTTGAAATTTTTTCTTTTGCACTGAAGTTCCAAATTGCTTTTCTAGTCTCCATCACCTATGGATATTTCAACAAAATTTGGGCTTTTTTTGGTCATAGGGTGCACGCATGTAGAACATGTTGGATTAGCTTGTGCCGGCACTGCTCAAGGACGAGAACCTCAAGTTCATCTACGTCGAGCAGGTAAGAAAATTTTCATCTACACGAGCGTTAGAAATTGCAATTTAAGAAGCTTCCATGTGTGGGATTGCGGAGTAGTTTAGGAACTCTATTCCTTGCTGTTAATTCCAAAAATTTAAAATTAGATCAATAATTCTACATCCAAATGGACAGAGTTATAATGTATTAATCTGGGTTCTTTTGTGGTTTGATTTTTCTTTAGCAATCGCTTGTGTATGTTTGCAGGCATTCTTCCAGATATGGTGGAGGCAGAAGAATGACATGATTAAGAATACAATGAAGGGGCTCATCAAGGAGGACTTCCAAAGTTGTCACTTTGTAGGTTGCATTGACAATCATGTCTCTGTTGTGTAGTAAATGACATATTGTTGCTTGTGATGCGGAAGAAATGGGGGCATGTGTGTGCATGATGAGGTGGCAGTACACTGCATCGACATGATAGATCATACTACACTTGGCCACAAGTTCATCAAGGAGGAGTTTGATTAGATTCCAAGAATTGGTTGGCAGATTGATCCGTTTGGGTACTCTGTGGTTCAGGCTTACCTCCTTGGTGCAAAAGTAATTCACTCTACCCATTTATACCATGCTTTTAGATTTCATGTGACTTAATGCTTTCTTATACAGAAACTAAGTCAGTTTTTTTATACAGTGCACTGCTATTTTCCTATACTTCTCATTTGCATGATAGATGAAGTTTGCACTCTCGGTGATAATTTAGTAACTAATCATCACTTATCATAGCTAGTTATGAATTTCTTTAATACAAAGGTACCTAAAAGCTAAGATATAGTACTATTAGTATATGTACTTACATAGAGCATGTGTGAGAATCGCTAGAGCTAATTATCATTAGATTGCTATTACCCTCAAGAATTATGTAATTGACAACTCTTCTAGACTACCCAACAAAACTATTGAATTTACACAACTCAATCTTTTAATTTAATTTACAGTCAAGCCTGCAGTGTTTTGACAAACATATCAGACTTACCAGAAAAGAGATGGTTAGTAAACATATTATATCTCTCAGGTAGGATTTCATGTGCTCGTATGGTTTGACCTAACATATATTACTCTATATATGCGTGCATTATCTATATATCTTTATCCATTTTTTTCCTGTATATGTCACATATATGTCCCATATCTGTATTCCTAATAACCTATATTCGTATCCGTATTCGGCTAGCCCGTATCTGGTTCTGAATCTAGAAAAAAAAATGGGTTAGGATATGGGAAGAGCAATATCCACCCTGTATCCGACCTGTTTTCACCCCTTATTTGTATTCGTATCTGGACTACCCATATCTGTATCCACATCTGAGAAAAAAATATGAAAACAATTATGGCAAAGCTATTATCCATCCGTATCCAATCCGTTTTCACCCCTGTTAGTAAGCAATGGAGCTATTAGGCGCTTCTTGAGTGGTAGCTAGCAGTTTATCCTCCTAATGGTTCTACTACTATATTAAGTAGGGTTGAAAACAGAACTGAAAGTTTTCGACCGTTCCTGATAAAAACAAAAATAGAAGTTTTTTTTCGGAACATGTAAAATACCGTACAGAAACTAAACGAAATTTTTTCTCAAACAGAACTGACATTCCGATTTAAAATGGAAACGAAAATAGAAATTCCATATAAGTGAAACTAGAAAATAAAAACAGAAACAGGCCAGAAAGGGAAACGGACTTGGCCCAAAAGGAGAAGGGAGAATTTACATTTATTTTTGAATTAAAATAATTTTAGAAATACAAATGGCTTTATAAAAAAAATATCAACTAGAGTTCAAAAATTTTAAAAAATTTCTCAAAAATATTTTTGAACATTTTGAACCTAGGAAAATTATTTTTAACATAATTATATTTTCATTTTTCATGAATAAATTAATTTTATAAATCTAAAAATAGCAAAATGGCATTTATAAACTCTAAAAAATCTTGGATAAATCTCTAAAAATAAAAAATGAACATCGAACAATAATATGCAAATTTTAGGGTATTACACCTTTGTAGTTAGTGGAGCTAGTGGATGTCGATGATAATGATATGGACGAGAACATGATAGTCTAATATGGGGGACAAATAATGAGCCTTTCGCAGACAAACTTGAGAAAAGACCTTCTAGTGATACCAGTGGATATAACATTATTGTTGAATCCACCTTGGATGTGGAATGAGTTATATTGTTCTTATGGTCTTGTATATTGTGATCCTGTACTATGTTCTTGTAGAATTTTTTGCTTTCATTTTTGTATCCGCTCCGTTCAGCATCCATTTCTGTCACTATCCGTTTCTGTATCCGTTTTCGGGGTTTCTGATTTCGTTTCTGTTATCGGTCAAAAATTTGGAAACGGAAACAGAACAACTATTTACTAACTATTTTCGTACCATTTTCATCCCTACTATTAAGGATTGATTGCTGTTTGGATCACGTGAAGCCATAGGAAATTAGGGACAGTGTGTGGTGTGGAAGTGTAGTCAACTTGTTGTTGAAAGCAATGTGTTAGCTGGCCTATTTGAAACATAATATTAATTCCGAGATTCAATGACAAGATAAAGGCTACCAATCTTAAAATAATAATATGGATAAAACATTCCAAAAAAGAAATATATGCTAATAGCCGAACCAAACCGTACATACGTATTTTTATTAAAAAAAAGGAAAGCACCTGATTTCTATTATTAGAACCCAGAACTACAAAGTTTCAAGTCTTACATGTCCACGATTAAGTGAATACAGTTGTTGACACCAAAATTTGACAAGTATAGCAGATTTAGGAAGATGGAGTTCAATATGGATAGGGTCGTAGCCGATATTGGCTAAAAGAGTAATTTATCTCTCAGAAGTTAAGGCCGAAACACATTGAGGATCTTGAGGAGTCAAAGAAGGATATGATCGGCTTAAGTGTTATTGTTGACATCAAGATTTGGCAGGAGTAGCCGATTTAGGAAGATAAGGTTAAACATGGATAGAGTCTTACCGATATCGGCTCATAGATAAGTTTATCTTTTGGAAGTTGAGGCTGGTATGAATCATGTGTTTGCAAGAATCGAAGGCGAATACAATCGGCCTAAGTGCTATATAAGAGGTTCAGACGTGGGAAGAAAAAGAGCCCATAGCCAATCAATCAACTTGCATCCACTTTATTTACTTTTCATTGACCAGGAGTAGTTTTTAGATTTGTAATCTTTCCTCTGTAATTCGTCTTGATCAATAAAGTTACGCATCGCCGATTGGATCATTGCCGATTTACACCAATTTATCCAGGTTTGCTTTTCTCCGATCTTGTTGTGCATTGCCTTTTTTTTGGGGAGGGGGAATCAACTTTTATCGATTAACTAATCGGTTGTAATAAGTCATTTAGATCATCAAACCTTTATCAACCACCTAATCGATTGTAATAGGTATTTGGAATTATCGATCACCCAATAGGCAGTAATAGTTATTTCGATTTGTTAATCATCTAATTGGTTGCAATAGTCATTTAGATTATACTTCTCTTGTCGATTGCAAAGCATGGAGATCCCTGGTTGGTGCAGTGACGAGGAGCCACGAGGAGGCTCACGCGTGGCTCCATCATTCACGCACATCTAGACCACTAAAACTCGATTGGATGGGTGTGAACGACTAGGGAGATGTGGCTCGCCAAGGGAGCCAAAAATCGGTGGAGTTTAATATATGTAGTATTCGCACATGGTCGGGTGCTCTGAAGCAGATATGAACCGCTTCATTCACTTATGTGCTGTTTGGTTGCCTTCTCAATTCAGCCAGGCTGTATGAGTGGAGCCAGGCTGGTGGGATCCAGGCTGAGTGGATGCAAGAGATGCTGTTTGGTTGATTGCATGAGCTGATGCAGGCTGAGAAGAGATGGTGTTTGGTTGATTGTATGAGCTGATGCAGGCTGAGAAGATATGGTGTTTGGTTGATTGTATGAGCTGGTGCAGACTGAGAAGAGATGCTGTAACACATTCTTTGAATGCAAAAGAACCAACTGAATTCAACATCTCTCGACAATTTATATTGAACCTAATTTATATTTAACTTGTGATGCTTAGCACCAACAGTGAAACAAGTGTATTCGGCCATGGCTCTATGGACCACAACGTGAGCCAAGCAGTGTGCAATAGATATTTTCCAGATGCATACAAAAGCAACCGATTCGTGCCTTCCATACAAAACACGTTGAACTCATCAAGCATAGATAAATAACATCAAGCATCAAGAATTTGAGCGTTGAACTCATCAAGCATAGATACAATACAGATCAGGAAAAATGATGCCATGATCTAATACAGATCAGAGAAGAAAGATACAAATGAAGAATTGCTATCACTACAGTTCTTGTATGAAAGAAATCCCAAGTAGCAAAAAGGATCAATTTAATACTACGTTTCAACCTATCAATCTAGAAATCAAATTTTCATCATGTCTTTGGCTACAACCACATGTTCAAACGCTCCTTTGCTAGCTTTACTGGGTCCTTTTTATCTTCCCGGTTCGACTCTTACCGAGTTGAACACCTGGTAATGACTTCAGCACTTCAAAGACCTTAAACAATCCCACTGTTGGGGTTGAAGGATATGCTTGGAATAATCTAACAGTTCAAGCACAACAAATAATATTAATGAACAAAAACTTCATATCTCAAGAAATCCAATAATTAATAATGTGCAATCCCTAGCAACACCCAAACCGACTGCTTGCTTCGATCGTCTTTCAATCATGATGCTTACCCTGTTGAGCGAGAGCTCGGTTTTGTAAGAATCGAATTCAAGATCTTCCTCTGTCCTCGACGTCAAAACCAACCTGCATCTACACGATCTAAACGAATCAATTGATTCAAGCAAGCAAGCAAGCTAGTTGGGTAAAATAAAGAAGTAGTAGAAAGAAGTAGATAGATAGGTGGATAGAGCATCTTGTTGAGTTCCTGTAGCGCGCCGACGCCGTCGAAGGTGGAGCGCGAGATGTCGAGACGAGGAAGCGCGCCGAATGCGCCAGAGTAGGCGGGACGTGGCGCGAATCGTTCTGGCGGCGGTGTCCCAGATCTGGCCTTGACCTCCTTGCCGCCGATGTCCATGCTCTGCGTCGAACTCACCCGATGGTGGCCATGGAGTGGGGTTGAACTCGTTGCGCGTCGCGACAAAGAAGTTGCTCTTCCCCACGGAGAGGACCGGTGGAGGGCGAGACGCGCTGGGTCGGCGACAGCGAGACGGCTAGAGGGCGCCGGTCGAGACGGGCGTGAGCGAGCGAGGTGACCAGGGTCGGAGACGGGCGTGGAGGGTGCGGGGACGGAGGCGGTGGGCGTGGAGCGCGCGGCGTGGAGGCCGTGTAGGCGCGCGAAGGAACCCGTGCGAGCGGCGGCGTGGAGAAGAGATTGGCTGCGAGAGGAGACGTGCATACGCAGAGCCAGGCCACGGAACGCCCCAATTTTCTCGTTCACTGGCCTGGCTCCGAGGCGAACCTGCATCCGGCGGGCCTGGCTCAGTAGCCTGAGAAACCAACCAAACAACGGAAAATTGCATCTCCAGAGCCAATTCACTGCAGATACAGCCAACCAAACAGGCCATTAATGACTAAATGGCCTAATTGCGCTTATTCTTTCCAGACTTTTATACTACACTGGTTGGGTGCTGTGAAGCAGATCTGAACTGCTTCATTCACTGAATGACCGAATGGCCTAATTGCACTTATTCCTTGTAGATTCTTCTACTACTAGCAGATTGAAATGACAAGCGGTCCTGAATTAATAACACAAAAACTTTGATTTTTCCACGAGCTAGAACATATCAAATATACACACACACACAATATATATATATATATATAATTATTCATGGTATTATAAATTCCCAAATGATGTGCTGATATGTTCCTCTTCTTTACTTTATTTACACCATATAGCTTTACTAGTCTTATTTGAATTTCCAAACATTAATATTTGTTAATACTGTTTGCAACCATATGTATTAGGTCTTTTTTTCGATAAATGCAAAAGCAGAGTTGTAATACACAACAAACCTAAATAGAGCAACATATTAGGTCCAAACAAGAAGTAAAACGACTAAACTACTACAGAGTAATAAGCACCACCGGCTGAAAGAAGAATACAAACATTAACTATGAATCAATTCCGTTGACGAGTTTAGCATGTCTTACCACATTGCTCCTCTTATCATTATCTGCGAGATTGTCTCTAAGACTACAAAATATGTATGTTTGTATATATGTATTGCTTTATGAATGTAGAAAAACTTATGAACTTACAGTTTAACAATATCAAATTCAGATGACCTTGATATTTAAGAGCCATGTTTTGTAACAAGTCTGCTAATTTTTTCATGTTCAGAGAAAACACTACTTTGATTTCTTCTAAATCTAGCTATTTAAAACATAATACAAATTATAGATTAGATATATAAATCTATCCCCATAATATATAAAAAATATTAAACTATAACCTGATTACCACCATGTTTGAAAAAGTTTCTTGAGAAGTGCAGACAGCCAACCCAATTAAAATTATAAACCACCTCTGTAGTTTTAGTAGTTGGATAGTATATCAAATTATACGAAAAAGTTTCTTCCACGGCTGGAACATCGATTATTTTTAAAGTCTAATTTTTCTTTACGGGGTCCCATAGCTTTTACACACTTTGGATAATGCATATCGTCTAGCCTGACAACCAAACTGACTAAGATAGTGCATTATGCTATTCTATCTGTATAGGAAGTTAGTGTTGGATGATTGGTTAAATATGCAATAGCAGCATCACTCTTGGAGAGATCTTTAGAAGGACAATCCCAAAGATACTTAAGCAATTGCTCAACAAAGAGTCGAAAATGATTATAAGAAGAACCCATAACAGGTTCCGAATAATCATATTGGCATGCATTGCTATTAAAATTGACCTCATCAAGGTTGTTGTTGAAAATAAAACGCCCGCCATAGAAAATGATATGACTAGCATCGAAAGCGTTATCAAAGCTTTTACCACTATAGTTTTTTCGTCATAAGCTGATCAATACCTACCGAGCAATATATTGAGCAAATGCTAACAAGTAGCTTATTGATGGTCATTGCTCCACCTGGTTTTGTTAGCATTTCTAATAAGTTTACTACATGAGAAAGGTTATGCTGAAGGATGATTTTATTGAAAGTTTTACAATCAATTAATTGCTCCATGCAGATATAACATTCTTGTTACATAATGTACATAATTGATGAACAATTGGATAACAATTAGATTTTATATGTACTTACCGGCCAACCCTTAGGCTTGGCCTAACATGAAAGAAGTTTATCATTGTCTATGTAATATCCCAGTGTAGAATTTACGCCTTTTTCATTGTATGCCAGTTAAGTTTCGAATCTTTTGGGGCTGTGCTTGGACTGCGTGGGTTGTTGTGGTCTTTGGGGAACTGTTCGTGGACCATTTTTGGCTTGTGTTGGCCCAAGTGGAGAGAAGGGCTCCTAACCCTAGCTCCCATCCCACTGTTTCCCCAACCAATCAACCTCCCAGCCACCCTTCACCCGAGCGCCCCCACCCGAGCATGGCGCAACCCTGGAGGCCCTCCCCTGCAGGCGACGCCATCCCTTGGCTTCCTCCCCTCCAGGTCATGCGCTGCTCTCCCCCGGTCTCCTCCACCCTGGCCGGCACGCCGCTCCTCTCCAGCGCCCGGCGCCGCACCTCCCCCTGCTCCCTCCAGTGCGTCGCCGCCCCTGGGCCCTCTTCCCCAGCGCCGATGTCGCCCTAGCCGAGCCACCGCCGTCCTCAGCTCCGGCAGCCTCCCCTCCAACCAGCGCCCTTCCCTCCAAGTGGAGCAGCGGCAGCAGCACTGCCTCCCTCCCTCTTGCCTTCTCCTTGGTGAGTGCTCAGTCACAAGCTCAAAGTTAGGTTATTGGTTAATTGTGCATGCCAAGTGCTTGATGAAATGCCTAGAAGGTATATGTTATGGTATCACCTTGTGATTTAGTGTACATAATGTATAATACTTTGCTCCTTAGCAATGAGTATGTTTGGAGTTTCTAAACCATCCTTGAGATCATCAGTTTGTTTAACCATGCTGTATTGATATTGTTGTGATTGGTGGATATCCAAGTATGGTATACAATATAATCAAAAGTCTTTGCTGACCACGATGGGATTCAGTGTTCTATACTTCTATACATAATTATATAGCCACACTAATAGTTAAAAGTAAAAAGGATGGTAGAAAATGAAAAAAAGTAGCTTTGTAGGAAAAAACAATTATCAGATGGTAAGCTCTTACTGATGCTTGTGATGGACAGTGGACTTGTTGGGGCACAAGCATACCTTGTTGTGATTATGTGTTTATGGTCCAAGCTAGAACAGAGGGTGCATCATGATTGCCTATAATGCACTATTTAACTGTGATATCTCATTAACTAATTTACATAAATTCTGAAGTTGTGTGTTCGATTAAACATGTTCCTTTGGGTTCGTACTAGATTAAAGTCCACTATTGTTAATGTTGATGTCATGCCGTACTCAGATGCTTGAATTTGATAAGCCCACGCTTAGTACAATTATATGTTTAATCTTGCCTTGAGTCCAACATTTGGATTGCATGCATTTCCATAATTTATTTGCTGTTTAAACCCTAGTGTAAGATAACCCTTCTCTAAGGCTTAAGGTTGGGCAATCTTATTTAATCATGCGAGCTCAGTTATGATATGGAGTAATTGCATGGGTATACTTATAACCATACCTTTCTTTTAGTCCATAGTGCTGCAAAATCATGTTTTATTCGGTCATTGTTGTGGTTATGTGTGCCACTTTTGAGTGCTGTCCTAATAGGTGCTCCAGTTGTATTGTAATGGTCATGTTTGGTTCAACGGTTTAAATGTTTGGCTAGTTTTCGGAAAATTGGGTTTCAGGTCACTAGAGTTTATTTCGCTGAGTTAGTGAAGAATGAATTTGAATACTGTTTTGTTCTCTAGGGTGGGAGGTTTCTATTACCGCGTGCAGGACGTCACTTTATCGCCGAGGTTAAAGGCAAGTGCATGTAGAATAGTAGGATGAGTTGGTGATATTTAATGTTAAAACTTAATATCATGTTCCTTTTTCTTACTGTTGTTGATTGATCATGCTTGCTTATATGGCAAATATGACATGCTTATGAGATGAAAAGTATTGCTATTTGGTTAAATGAATTTGTAAAGTATAACATGAGGAACATTGCATCATTCTCATTCATATCCAAGAAATCGCATGGGCTGGGTCGGTGAGAAAGTCATAACTAATCCGGTGAGGTCGGTGAGAAAGTTATGACTAATCCATTGAGGTGGATGGGAGCGAGACAGTAAGAGTAGGCACCTCCATGGGATGGAGGTAGAGGGTGAACATCGACGGGTGTTCCCTCAGCCATACCAGTATGAGCAATGGAAGGTGCTTGTTGAGCATGAAATCATAAGTGCATTGCATAGCATGGAAAAAGACAAGTGTTGGTCAATGGGTTGATTGTGACAAATTATGTGTTTATGCTCTGAGTTGTTCATTATCGACTATGCCTGTCACATTGCATGATAGTACTAATAATGAATGGTAACTGATTATCTCTGAGTCGATGGGAATAGACAGGTTGAGAATGGATCGAGTCGTGGACTCATCCGAGGTTATCTATTGAGGTATGTGTATTAATCGAAGTTTAGACCCCGTCAAAATCCAGTCATAAAGTGAAATACTGCGGGTGACAGTGGTAATTATGGTTCTAGGTACTTGTTGAGTTCAATTAGGAAGAAAGTTGTTTCATTATTACTCTCAGTTGCTAAAAGATTTAGAATCTACCTTTTAATGCACCTTGCTGAGTTTTGAACTCATACTTGTTGTTTATTGTTTGTAGGTACCTTGAAGCAGGCATGCATGGGTGGGAGTAGGGGCACGAACACGTTTTGTGTCACCACCATGTCATATTCATTTATCGCTTCAAATTTGAAACAAATCCATGTCTTGTAATAAATTGCGTTGGTAGCTTGGGTTTAGTTGGGACATGGTAGCACGTTTGTGCTTGTTTGGTTATTTTAAGTTACTTTATATTGATGTCATATTGATTGCTATCTTTTGTCTGTTGAGTGAATGTCCTAGTTTTAGGGGAGGTGCTGCCGAAATTTCTAATTATTTCGGTAAGTTACTAGTCTGCTAGCTTGCTTTGCTAATTTATTTTAGTGTCTTGTGTTAATATGTTGGTTGAGGGTGTAACATTGAGGGCACGTGCGGTGCCGGGGTGTTACAGTCTAAGCGTTTTCCACAATAAGTCACATATAAATCATGAGCTTAAATCCCTATACTAAATGCTACAACAACTATTTATTAAAGTCGGTTGGTATTTTAATTTCTACTCACATAGTGCACTATTTATTATTAGCTTTTGGGTGACTAAACCGCTCACGTTAAAGCCAAGACTTCTATACTTTCGGGTAGCTGAGACACTCACATTGAAGCTAGACTTAGTGATTCCAAGCGGCCAAGCCGTTCACGTTGAATCACAACTTAACAATGCACTAAGTACTTATAAATACTATTTTATTAGCGCGAACACAATTACAATAGTGCATACTTTCTTTAGTAGATATCTAGCACTCACACATCTACTTCACCTAGTTTTTACCATGGCCTTATGCTCATATGGTGGTGACGAGTACCCGTACCATGGGTACCCCCATCAGCCCGGAAACGCGAACGGGCTGACCCACCGCGGCGAAGGCCCAGCACTGCCGAAAGGCACTTGGGCCGCGGAGATCGAACCCCGACCTATGCAGGACCGACCCTGGACGGTCGGCGGGCTCCGACCGCCTAGTATTGAAGCTCACGGTCAGCAAGCTCCACCCACGCGCGAGCCAGTAGGGCCCACGCCGGTGTCAGACAGCTGCCTTGTGCGCAGCGTCCCCTGGCGTCCGTACCGGGGTAGACGGCTCCTTCCCAAGACTGTCAGAGGAGCCACCGAAGAAGTCAAGCCCCCGTCCCATCGCCTGGCACACCGCAGAAGAATACGCCCACTCCCGAGGCCGAGGCAAAGTCAAGCGCCATTAAAGCCACCGAGGCTGACAGGAGCACCACGCGATACGCCATCCGGACAGCACTACGCAAGACTACTCATCACAGAGCCACCAACCCTGCCTCGGGACAGGCAGGGGTCGGTCGGACAAGACAGAAACCAGACTTCAAGGCGCGCAGGCCCCTTTCCTCGTGGTTTTCCCAAACTCCCGTGTAACCTGCCTCCTCCGTCTATATAAGGAGAGGCAGGGCCCGAGAGGGAGGGGCGCTGAAAAAACAGTCTTCTAGGTAGCCACAACTCCCTAGCGAAAACATCGAGGGGATCGGACAGCCGACCCCCCGCCTCGCTTGTACACCCTTTGTTCATCACCCAAAGATCAATACACCCACGCCGAACGAACTGGAGTAGGGACATTCGGCCCGAACCAGTATACATCATCTGACTCCTTGAGTCGACCATTCGGGGAGAGGGAGCGCGCGACCCCATCCGACCACAAATTCGTATTGCCGGTGCACGAAACACCGACAGGTGGTTTACATGACACACATATCTAGCACACACCAAGGGGAGGAGGGCACTCCTATTTATAAAATTACATAGCTGTTGAATTGGTTCCAAGTGGCAACCATCCAAAACCTACAACTACAAATATCTTCTCTATAATTCTCTTCTTAAAATATCTAAGTCTTTACATTTTTCTTCATTAATATCTAGTTTCTAGATGGTTCTCTATTTTACTATGAATCATAGTAAAGTAATTTATTCTAGAAACTTCCTAAAATAATATCTACCTCATCTAACTTTTCCACCTATTCTAGAAGCATCCAGTATGCATTGCATACTTCACAATGACTTACATTTTTGTTTCTATTGCAGTTCTGCACTAGGTGAACAAGAGACTACACATAAAATGATATTATTCATACATATGATGAATCTGTAACCATATGAATCTAACTAGATGCATGGGCGCATCACACGCTGCGCCAACCACAACGTGCCCATGCATCAATAGAATAATTTCTGGGTTTTTTAAGGGAAACAGTGCTCGCTGAAATTTGCATTTTTCGAAGACCTCTTCGCAAATAAGGGATTTGGATGTAATCTATAAAATTTCCGGGTGCCTTATAAAAAAAATAGTGAAATCCGGATTTTTAGGGGTTATTTTCGAGAAACAGGGATTTGGATGTCATTGTTTAAATTTTTAAAGACCTTTTTACAAAAAAAAAGATTTGGATGTAATTTATATAATTTTCGGGGCCTTTTAAAAAAATTAGTAAAATCTGGATTGGGGGGGTCTTTTGGGAAGAAAAAAAGCAGTGAAATCCGGATTTTTTTTAGGGGTAATTTTTGAGAAATAGGGATTTGGATGTCATTGTTAAAATTTTTTAAGAACATTTCACAAAAAAAGAGATTTAGATATAATTTATACAATTTTCGGGGGCCTTTTAAAAAAATTAGTGAAATCCAGATTTTTTGGGGGTCTTTTTGGGGGAATGGATATTCGGATGTAATTGTTTAAATTTTCGGGGGCCTTTCACAAAAAATAGCAAAATCTAGTTTTTTGAGGGCTTTTTCACAAAAAGGGACTTAGTCATAATTTCCGGAATTGTATGGGCCTTCCCGCAAAAAATCCGACGCAACGCGCCCCACGAAGACATGCGGCCACACCACACGTCGCGCCGCAAAAAAACACGCGGTGATATGCGCGCTGCAGCGGGAGTCGAAACACATCTTCGGTGCAGCATGGAAGTACTTTAACACTACGCTACGGCGCTGTTGTGTTAAAGCAATGGTAGAATTTATTTAAGCTGCTCCAACTGGAGGCTAATAAACGGACGACATGAACGCACGCCAAGCCAAACACGCCAATGAAAAAATGGCGTGGAGGCGCGATTGAGCCAGAAAGTTTCTGAATTTAATATACCAAGTATGCGCCTGTGGGATGAAATATTAAATAGAACTCCACCATATTAATTATGAATTAAAAATTAGCGATGTTCTCGTAAATGCTCCGAAATAAAACTCATACATATGTATATATGCACCTGGTGACTTTCCATTTTGCACGTACATGTGCCACTGGAAAATGGCGAATTGCATAGATGCCACTGGAATCGCAACGACTATGCCCGAAGTGCCATCAAACAGAGATGGCCGAGAGAAGACGTCGTCTGGTCAGCTGCACTGACCATGCGAAAGACCAAGAAATTGTATTTGCAATTATACCACCACGAGCTGATGGAAATTGTATGGACATGGCAATTTTCTCTAAAGGCCTGCCGTTGTGAAATTTTTTGGCTCTCCTGCGAAAAAGCTGGAGATAAGCACATCCAACTCAATTGCACAATGCAATTAGCTGGATGTAATGCATTGGATTATGCAGTTTTTATGTCTAATGTTCAATGAATGCAATGTGTTCTGTCTCATTTTGTCAATGTTTTGACATCAGTACACATGGCAAATGCACCAGTCCCAGAATACTCCAATAGCACCAAGTTCTCCCAGTTGGATTGAAATTCCATAGTATTCAAACATCACATAGTTCTTAGTTCTTACACATAGGACTGCGACTCATTCGAGAGTGCTCGAGTACTTGGACACTTGAATCAAGTCACATAAGTACTTTAACAAGTTCTAGAAGCACTAAACATCACACATCACATTGTAACTGACCTGCACAAATCTACACAAAAGTTTGGACACGGTTTCCACTGTTGGAGGCATACTTACTAATATGGAGGCTGCGACAGCATCTTGCTTCCCCTTGCCCATGGTTTTGCCCTCATCTGACTTGCTGTGGTACTGAACAAACAAAAACAAAATTTTGTAGTCTTAGTCTGTGCTAATGTGTTATGCACTCTCTATTCCCTAAATGTATAAAGCAGTAAAGGGTGCACATTACCTAGATGATTCATTAGCACAGTTTTTCTTCACCCTTCTCCTAGGTGCTGACTGCAGTGCAGTACTTGGATCCTGAGGCAGGGTCAGTGCAGGACACCCATCACATGTAGCAATCAACAGTCAAGAAAAATAGGTAAATGCAAACAAATTAAGGTTCAATGAATAACAACACCTTTCGATAGCCGTAAGCCTCCGTGTCATTAGAGACAAGTTCATTAATTTTAGATAGAATTAGACAAAAGGATCAAGTATTACAAGCTTATTACTTCCAGAATTATTACATTACATAGATATTCTGTTAATTAATTTTTTTTACGAAAAAGCACCTGATTAGGAATTTTAACATAATGGTTACAACAAATTAGAACATATACGACTATTACAAAATATGAAAGAAATATCTTCAATCTTGACATCTCTAAAGGATGTTTGCTTGAGATGATTTTAATTATATTCATATTATTTTCTAGCGTGACATTGTATTCATTTTCAAATAACCTATGCACGCACCATGATTTGGAGTATAATTATTTTATTTTTTGTTTTACTCCGTTTGTATTACTACTAATAGTACTTAGTGCTTAAAAGGATTGAGCGCTTGAATATAGCGTAATCGAAGTGAAGTTTTTTTTATATCTGTATTCCTACCAAGGTGACATGGAATTCATGCACATATAGCATAGCTGTGACAAGTGATTTATTCCTTTTTTTTCTGTCATGCCCGTGTTACTACTCATGGTATTCGCAAATAAAGAACAGTAAACAACACGGAAGTTACTTATTTCTCTATTTTATTCTCACCTGGACTATTAAATCATGATATGGTACTCGCTAATATGGAGCCCATGTGCATAATGTAATCAGATAAAATTTATTATTTTATTATATCCACATTATTTTTAATAACATGGTATTCGAGTGAATATGGAACCCATATGCGGAGCGTAACCAGAGCATAATGATTTGCTAATGAGCGATTTCTTTGGCGCATTATTTTTGCAGCATTCACCCCCTCCTAATTCATATCCGCTTGAAGGGATCGAAACGAGGTAAGCAAGGCCTTCTTGTCCACTCTTTGTTGTGAAAAGCTTTCACCATGGATAATCATCTTTCTTAAGAAAAGGTTTAATTCTTACATGCATGCAGCCAGTTCATGCGCCATTTTTCCTGTAGTATAGTGTAACACCCTCAGAAAATGCAAAATGGAACAAAGTGACTATGCAAAATAGAACAAATGACTCTTTATGCTTTTTAGTACATTTTGGAGTTTTCCTCTTAATTTATTTGAATAAATATTTAATTCCTTTAATTAATTCCTTTTTCTTTAAATTAGACCATTCAAAAGGAACTCATAAAAATCCTAAACAACCCAATATAGAAAATAATTTTATAAAATACTAGAACACACTAGATGAATAAATATGAATTTTTAATATTTTTTCCATAATATTCAAGTGCTCTAAAAATACAAGTAACACTTAAAAATAGCCAAATTTCAAGAATTTTAATTTGAAATCTACAACTGCAAATTAAGTAAGACTAGGTGCATTTGAAACTTTGATTATTGGGCTATGTACAAAATTTTTTCCAAAATTATCAAAATCACCTATGACCATTTTTGGATAGTCCTAACTACCGTACCTGCTCAGCCTTAAATGAGTACTGCAGGACGCATGCAGGCTGTTCAATGAAATGCCAGACATCACCGCTTGGTCACCGTCGTGCCTCATTTTCTCTACCTTGCACAGGTCACCTGCTCCGCTGTTCGCGATTGTCACCGCTGTTCGCGACTGTCACGCCGTCACTCTCCATCCTCCCTTTCGCGCATGCTTGCCGCGACACGCACGGGCGTGCGCAGAACCTGTGTGCCACGTGGCCGCGGCTTGCCAAGTGTCGCCAACTCTATCGCACCCATACCACCTCGCCCTCTCAACAAAACTCCATCTTAAAGCTGTGCCCTGACGCCACCTATCACCTCGGCTCGCCACCACTCGCTCCATTGCCTCAAACTCGTCGTACGCGCGCGAAAACACCGAGTTCAATGGACAGAGCCGACGAGCACGCCATCAGGCAAATTCAATGCCTGGTGAGCTCGCACTTCGATTCCTTTGGCCATGAAGTTCCCATCGGTTCCCTAAGTCTTCTTCGCACTTTGGTTGTAGCTCTCACCGGCCGAATCACCGTTGCGACCGTGTCTTCTTCCCCGCCTCTAACCGCATGTTGACGAGCTTCCTCGGTTACTCTCCACTGCACTAGGGTATCGTATTTGACTCCTCTCCTCCTCCTTGTACTTTCCGCCACTTCACCGAGGCTAAACACCTCTCTTCTTCTTCTCCGGCAGCGGCTGCAACCCTCTCCACTGCGGGCCCTCCTCGCAGCCGTTCAACCCTAGCCGACCACTCCCATAGGTTCATGAAACCCCCCTCATGCTCACCAAGCTACTGGTCAGCCGCCTCCGACCGCCCTTTGCCGTCGGCGAGCATGCCACCAAGTGCCTCTGCCTCGTGCTGCTGACACGTGGGCCCGAGCCGTAAATGGATTGCGTTCATGTGCCCAATGATAGATGGGGCCATGCTATTAGTCAGCGTGGTGAGATTCAAAACTACGCGAAAGGGCAGAATACGCTTTCCGTGTATGAAAGCGTATTTTACATTTTCCTAGATTTATCAGAACTAAATGCATTCAAACTTGAATAACTTTTGGTAAAAACTCTAAATTCAGTAAGACAAGTCTCTAAATTCATGTAAAATCATGAGGAATCTGAATATGCAAAAATATTTTAGATTTGATCACTGTATAGTAAATGAGCTCAAGATTAAACTTTAGGCCAAAAGTATGCCCATATAAATTTTTTGCAAATTAACTCAAAATTTGATGTGATAAATTTTATCATAGTCCTGAGGCCACATGCTCCCCAAATATGTAAAAATATTTTAATTTGGACTTAAATTGTAACAAAAGCTAAAATAGACAAATTTCAATGCATGCAAAAGTTTAAACATTTGTAACTTGTGCAATTTAAATTCAAATTCAGTGAAACCAATTCCTAGGACCTTTAAATATGTTTATATTGCTGTGTATATCGAAATAATTAGGACTTATGATTTGTTTACAAATGTTTAGGACTTAGAAAGATGCAAGCAATATTGAAAATGTGAAATATAAGCTAATAATGCAACTAGTCCTTAAACCTTTAAAATAAAGCTTAACTTAATGAAAAATCATAAAAATAAGTTCCTATAATACTAGCTTAAACCTTATATTCAAAATGCCTTAGCACTTTCCTTAGGCATAAAAATCATGAAATATGCTTTATATATGTACACCATTAAATGATAACTTAGTAAGACATTGTAAATGAATCCAAATAATTTTAACATTTTGAATACGTAATCAATCTTATATGTAATTATAATCTTAGCTTCTTGAATTTGAGAAATAAAAATAACATATACAGTCAAGAACTCATGCCCTAGAATAAACTTTGGGTTGTCTTTTAGCTTAATAGTATGAAAAGGACCAAATCGTGAATAAGAAAATTAATAGAACCAACATGCACAATATGATAACCCTAAAATCCTAAAGCCACACACATTAATTTTAGTAAGATTTAATTTGTTTTTGTATTTGACTTCTTTTTGCCCTATTTTAAAAGATGTTATTTTGCTGTTTTATCATGCTTCTTCTCGAATGATGTGTAGATGTACATGGATCTAAGTACGTTGATGACGATTCCACCACCGATCCTGGTTACATTCCAAATGATGAGTAGAGAGGCAAGTACCCTCCTTTGATCATTTTGATCCCATATTTTACTGTGTCTATGTTGTTTTATCAAATTATTACACATGCGTGTGATTTCTGTAAAATTACTATGTTGTGGGAATCGGTAGTTGTAATCCAAAGATTGTGGGATTTCCTTAATTTTGTTGGTATGAGAATCTTTTTGAACCCTGGGCTACGTTTAAACATTCTATGAAATGTTAAATGGGTATAATTGAGTAATAACTACATTTCCTTAGAAGTTGAATGGATGGGTAAGTTAGTTAATCAAAATTTGAAATATGTTGGACTTGATTAAAGGTTGTGGATATTCTGGTAAAAATGGAAATAAAACTTATGATTTAGACACGGGCGAGATATATTAATAACCGGTTGTGCAAGGGATAGACTTACACTATGCGAGGGATGGACTTGCTTGTAGATAGATAGATATTCTTGCCTAAGTCAACCTAAGGACTGAACTTGACGATATCACCTAGGTCAATTTGTGCAACCACATGTGCTAGTATGGGATAGCCTTAACTTAGTAAATTAGTTGAAGCTTATCCTTACATTTGGTAGGCTAAAGTAGTAAGGGTGAACTGGGTGCATAGCGTCGTTCGTAGGTGCTCCCTTCACTGAGGCGTTGGGACTAAAACATTCTAATACAACGGTGTATGCCTTGCTATGGGGTAAAGGACGCTATGGGGCGTAAACCATTGTTAGTACTGTGTGTACGGATCTGGATTTTCAAAGGACACGATGGGGCGTAAACCATTGTTAGTACTGTATGTACGGATCAGGATTTCCACCACCATAGCAATGGTTAGACATCAGTGGAGCTGGTGCAAGATTAGACTCTAGCTAGTTGAACAATTTCGTCACAATCTAGCAAAATAGGTACTGAAAGGTATCGCGTGGCATGGTTGACATAATTGATAGAATGTATCATGTGGGTAAAGTGTACACTTTCTGCAGAGATATAACTCTAATTAATTATCCATGCTCACTGTCAAGAGCAACTTGGAAAAATAATGTTAAGTATAGTTTTGTTTTTGCGAATATTTGGAAAAAGTGTTGTAACGGGTTGGTATTGAACTTAAGTTGGTTGGTTGAATTTCTCTTGTTGTTCATGGCCATGGAGTGTCACAAAATAATGAATTTAAACTTTATTTACTGTTATTAGGTTCATATCAAGTGCTCTTAACAATTTCGTTACCGATTGATAAACTGCTCACATGCAAATAAAATATGCCTTATGCTGAAAATGAACTTAGAGTAGAAGCTTAATTCCTTTGGACTAACTATGCATGTATATTTATTTTTATACACTAAAGTCTTATGAGTACATACGTGTACTCACTGTTTGCTCTATTTAAAAGTTCCCGGCAATACTTACTTCATATTGGGGACATACGATACTTGGACGGATAAAATGGGACTTTTTCCTAGTCGGTTGCCTCTGGTTATGGATGGTCATACCACTTTAATTTACTCTTTTGTGCTATATTTGGCCGGTCGGTCATGGACTTGTAATATTAAGTAGATGTAATACCTTTTAGTCTACTTTTATGATATGTTATTTACATGTGTATGTGTAATAATTCATCTTGAATGCGGGATATGTGGGTGCTAGGCTTTGATCTTAGAAACTAGCGCTAGACACATATCCGAGAACTCAGAATTTTTCTCAGCCATCTGACACGTGGACATGAGCGACCATCATTCCTTACTTATTGTGACGCACACCCCTCGTGGGTGTGGGCAGTACCAAGGTTCTGAGGTGACCGGCATATGCTTTGCTCGGAAGGGTTGGTTTCAATCTCGGTATGGTTCTTCGAAAAAGAATTGGAACTCTCTTGGATGCGTAAGTATGTATGATGATAATCAGGTGATTCATATTTATTTGAGTGATGGCCATCTGGATATCACTCCATGCACGGGACTATGAGTGGCAGTGAGCATACACTTAAGTAGAGTATGAGTGTCACTTGTAGTCCAACGCACGAATGAGATCTGATCTGTGTTTCAAGGTGCCCACACATAGGAGAAATGTTTTAGCATGCTTTGGCTGAAGTGTGGCACACTATCATTCTTAATTAATTAATTAACTTTTCCCTTTTTTAGGTAATCACTTAACTAATGAAGTGCTTAATTCATGTATACAAGCCGCTTTATTTGTCATGTGGGCTCAAGTGTGAGCCTTGCCCAAGAGCTTAGTTTATTGGTCAAAGAAGCTCCTAATTCATGCGTGCATGTACACCATCAAGCAACCGTGCTACTTATTTTGGATGTGAATGGTGTCCCTTTTTTGTTGGTTTAATCAAGAAGCTGTATGAGTATATTGGAAGGACCAAACTAAAATGTGTAGCCAAATGTCATCGAGAATTTTAATTAGGGATGAAAATGGCTCGAATAATTCCCGCCCCATCCGGGACCGAATTTGACTATCCAGTCGGATCCAGGACGGGATCAGGATACTTGAATTCGGATACGGGATTGGATACAGAACAGCCAATATCCTGTAAATACGGGATGTGATCCGGATATTCGGATATTTCCTATTCGGATATCTGGATTTTTCCTATTCGAGTATTCAGATCGGATATTCGGATCAGATATCCGGATTTCCTATTCGGATATCAGCAAGGCTCAACTCATTTCATCTCATTTTTTTCATAGAGAGCCTATTATATTAACAATTAGTTGGTTCTGTTAATCCTAAAGTAGTACATTCTTTCTATGATGTATATTGTGTTTGATTGATATATAACTTGCTACTATAGTCATGAACCCGTACGGTTTAATTCAAAATATATTACTCTATATATGCATGCATTATCCGTATATCTTTATCCATTTTTGACCTGAATCCGTGACATATCCGTCCCTTATCCGTACCTCGATTAACCTGTATTCGTATCCGTATCCGGCTAGCCCGTGTACGATTCCTAATTCAGGAAAAAAATATGGGTTAGGATACGGAAAGAGCAATATCCATCCGTATCCAACCCGTTTTCACCCCTAATTTTAATCAATCAACCCTTTTGATAGATAGGCTATTTTTTGAGCCATGTATATTTTTTATCACCTTCTCAATGAGAAAACATTTTTTAGTATTTAGTTATTTTTGGTTGCTACAGATTTTAGCCATAAATTTTATTTATTATCTATAGCACAATATTTGAACCATATTTTTACTCTTGGGCAAAATTGGTGTCAACACTTGCCACATTATGCCTCCTGATGTTCTTCTCTGTTCATTAAGCTTTGTAATCACATTTGGTATCCATGTTGGGAATGACAACCACCCTCGCCCCCAAATTTGGTATGCTTAGCTTGGACCAGGATTGCACTAGAGGTGGGAGCTGGGCTTTGCCATGCCAACACGGCATGGGACCAACGGGTTTTGGGTTATGGCATGTCATGACTGCACGGCACGGTCACATCATTGTGCCATGTCATGCTAGTTCAACTAGCCTCCAGTGAAGCTCAGGCACAGTCCAGGGTACGTCATGCTATGCTAGTACAGGCCTTGTCCTGTTGGACGTGTGGAGTCATGGACGTCGCCATTGTCGGTCCATCACTATGGATGGCACCAAGGATGAGAAGCGAGCGTTGACCACCAATAAGAATCTGGTATACATAATTATTTGAGAAAAGGAATTAAATTTTATTTATTCTTTAGGGGAAAAGACCGCTGGAGCAAGCTTCGAGGCGGTGAAGATCGTTTAGATCTGGCGTCGTCGTTGTCTTCTTCCTCATGACCATTGGCAAAGTTGGTGGTGCGGCGCCCCAAGGCTGTATTCGACGGCAATGTGATCGAAGACGACTGGATTTGGCACCGAGGTGGCGGGGGACAGTGGTAAGGGGATGGCGTGGGTCAGCAGGGGAGGTGGTAGTGCGGGGAGGAAACAGGGGTGGAGAAGGGTAAGAGGAGAGAGAGAGAGAGAGAGGAGATGATAGAGGTATGGGAAGATGGTGATTGCACCGGATGGGTCATGGGAGGAGGCGAAGGGAGCGGTAGTATTTGATAATGGATGGGCACTGGAGTAAGGTGATTGATGATGGGTTGGACTATAGATATGATATTGTTTTACAAATGGTTGCTTCTGTCGCAGACACGGCCCAGTTGATCGTGTCGTGTCATGTTGTGCAGCCCATCGTGCTGAGTTTCTAAGCCTGGCACGGCCCGCATACATCCATACCATGCCGTACTTTGGGTCGTGCTGGATGGCCATGCCTAGGGCCAGCCAAAAAAGGCACGGCCCATTGCCTTCTAGAAGGCATGGGGCAGCGAGACACTATGCATGGTGGCAGAACAGAGGGGCGACACAGTCACTTTGGCACCGGCAGTAATCCGGCTGGTAAAGAGAGGGGTTTAGCTCATCAAAGCATGGTGAAGCTAGGGGTGTGATGTATCAGGTGTAGTAGTGGATAGTTGCTGAGGAACTCGTATTTTGGAGGATTTTGCAAGGTGGTAGGGAATGGCAGGGATGGCTTAGCTGAGTTGTGGATGACTAGGGAGGTGGCAGGGGGACAAATTGGCCGTGGGCGATGGAAGGGGATGGAAATGGGATTACGGTGCTCCTTTTGTCCTATTTACAGGGGGCGAGGAGTGGTGGGAACATGACACATGGTTTGGGATTGTGCATTAAGTGTGCTCTCGTGCAACATGTGTGGGCTGCATGGTGAGCATAGGAGCTTGGGTAATGACCACGCAGCATTAGCAAAGTATCTACATGACGAGAGCATAAGCATGGCAATGAGATGGTGCGGCACATCGAAGCAACGACGAGCACCACGATTTGCATATGAAACCAGGGTGACATCAATGGTTGGCTTTTGGCTAGGTGTGGATGCATGGTAAAGGTAGAGCCAGCAGGGGCGTGGGCAAGGTACGAGGCTGGCTGGGGTTGAGAAGCTATGGCGAAGGCGTGTGAAGGACAAGCGGCTGGATTGGACCGAATGCAAGGCAGCTCGGATGGGCTGGCAAGAGAGGCTGGGAAGGAAGGGAGGTTAGCCGAGCTGAGGTAGGCCAAGGTGGAGAGGAGGGCTGCGCCAAAGGTAGCCTGGGGTCCTAGTATGGTTTAGCAGTTTTCCAATTTTTGGGCTTTGAGAAATGCGTCTCCAGCACAAGAACAAATCAAATAAACTCGTGAAAATTTGAGAAAACATAAAGAACTCAACAAAATCTTGGCAAGAATTTGGAAAATTTTAAGGAGCGATCTTCAAAGCTTTCATTTTTAAAAACTCGTAAATTTTAGTATATTGTAGGCCCACTATAAATTGGAAAATTACATGGGATTCAAATCTCTATCTATAATCAAATATCTGTAGTCCATGATAGGGGATCTGTTGAAAGCAAGATACATGGATTCTTTATTTAACATAGAACTATTCCTAGCATTGGTGGTGGGGGGGGATGACCCTAAAGTGGAATGCCAGAAGCTATCATGGCATGATAGTAGTCTTCATATTGTGTATCCATGAATTGAGCAATCTAAATTAGAGGTTTTGTGGATAAATGATCTACAAAATCATGCAAATAAGTTGCTAGATTCATTTACGAATCATAAGGGAGTTACCTAGTCGCATACACCAGCGGTAAATGCACCTAAGAGAGTAGAACCATCCCAGGTTGTGGGTTCTACATTTGATCCCACCTTATTATGCAATAAGAGGGGAAAACCTCCTGGTCCGAATGATCTCAAACCATGAAGACATCTGAAAAGGAGACCTACTCAACAAGGGGAGAAACTCATAGCTGATGGATGTCTGTTGGTGATTCTTATGCTTAACTATTTCGCAGCGAATGGAAAACATTGTAACTTTCACAACAGAGTATTCTGGGGCATCATAATCCATAAGAAACGAGCAAAAACTTATATTTATTTTATTATTACCAAAATGGATTGTTATGGTTTAATGGTAGATGAAGGTAAGAGAGGAAAAGTAGTAAGTTAGAGTTGAGATCAAGCAGGTGGTAAGCCTTCCTCTAGTTTAGGTTCACCAACTGGTAGTCTTAGTCTAGCAATGAATATGGTAAAGTGGGTGTACACTTAGCATTCTAGGATTTTACCCTACTAGAGTCATTCTTGGTGTTCACGTTGTTACCGTCTATCCACCGACATAACATCAAAGAAAGACTAGCTACTACCTAGCAATTCAAGGCAGTTTAAAGACCTAGACACCTTGTCTAATTCTAGGAACCACTACTCTACCCAATATCTTAATAATGGTAGAGCAACAAAATCTCAAGAAATAGAAATTAAAGTATTCACCAAAAAAATAAATGGATTCATAGCATGATCAAGTCTTACAAATAGATTCCTGACAAGAGAAGGACAGGTGTTACCCCATCCTAGGATTGAAACCAAGAAACGAACAGAGGGAAGTCGGCATTCCGACTTCTCAGAGCATGCTCTCAATCTTTCCTAAGGCTTCCACCACTCTCCCTCACTTATTCTAACTTGGCTCTTACCTATTCTTGATTGTACCATGTTTCTCACACTCAGTTTCATTGTTTTGCTATGGTTTTCTTCCAATTTAGTCTGAGGAATCCTGACCAAATAAAGGCCTTATAAGTGGAGGCACCTTCTCTGTATGGAAAAAGGAAGAAGATGCTACTTCGGCTTCCATTTCTAGCTTTGCTTGAGTTGCTTTGTCTGTTTCTCTTGATGTGGATGTCGGTGAGTTAGATCTCTCAAAGAGGTGGAGTGAGTGAGTTGAGATGGAGGGAGTGGCCCCTATTATACACTTGGCCGGTGTGTGTAGGTTTGTTGATTGGCCGGTGTAAGTTAGTTGGCCGACCGGTGTAGGACAACGATGTGGCGACCATGCAGATTGGGCCAGCCTGGGTAAGTCGGCTGGCCAGCTGACCAGTGTGCATTGAATGGTCTACCGGTGTAGATGGATAGCAAGGATTGGTCGAATATGGTATGAAGAATATGTCTCCATGCAGCACATTTGTGCGCAGCCCAGTCGATGTGGACCTAGTTCATCAGGAAGCCAAGTCTTATTTTGCACTGGGCACATAGGCTACACAATGGGCGTTGTTGGGTTGGGCCAGCCGGTGTGGGCATGTTGGCCAGGGATGTAGGTTGGGCCAAGTGGTGTACTTATGGTGTTGTTGTGGCTGCCCTTAGTTGGCCCAAGTTGTACATCGCCAGGTCTGCACATGTTGTGCGGCCAGTGGCTACCACATTGGCTAGTTGGTGTGGCACGTTGGCTAGCCAGTGTGTGGAAGTTGGTCGGCCGGTGTTGCACTTCTCTTCTTTTGTCCCCAAAATTATAGAATTGTGATGCACGACTTTCCAACAAACATTATACAGAACATTAGTATAAAATAATAGAAATTACACAAGAATGTGGTGATACCTTGCCTTTTTGTTGAGGAAACTAGGGCGCATTGGTGTAGATAAACCGCGCCACCAAAGTCACACACTATGTATAGGCACCAAGGATGGTGTGTCGTGCAGGAGCACGATGGTAGACACCTAGTGCAAAGGAGAGCGCACATGCTGATACTAACATAACACTCACGCTTTACCATTGGGAAATGATGATGAGCTAATTGATTTAAATGGACTTCTAGTTGATTTGGACAAAGTGTTTACCACCATTTGTGTGGAACTATTGTGTTTAGGTCTTAGAGGCCAATGTATCCATAGAAGTATTGTATGGTTACTACTGCCAAGTGACGCGCCTAAAATGCACATCATTTCTCTAGTGTTTATCATTACATATATATTTCATTGATTTTATCCTTTGATTGCTTGGTAAATCAATTATCAAATTTACAACATGTGTTAGTTGTTGTTACACATAGGATCTCAAGGGAATCATGCACTTCGACAAGCTAGAATGGAAAGAAATCGTTGAGAGGAAGAAAAGTATATTTGGATCATAGTGAACCGACCTTCCTAAGGAGAGTATGGGTTGAGGTATAGTCGTCGTGACCGTATTTCTCTTCCACGATTTCACCGCGTCAAATGGGATAAGATTTTGTCCCTGTTTGGGACGGCTTCATCTTTGACTTTTTCCCTTTGAAAGCCGAAAGCTGGTCCAAATAGTAGGCTTTCTCATAGCCAAAAGCTGAAAGCCATCAGTCCATTTGTACTAAGAGAAACCAAAAGCCCACAGCTTGGCAAGGGTAACTTCCCACGACTTCGGTGGGCTAAGGTTCCAACTTTACCCCTAAAGTTGGCTTGAAATTACCCACCTTGTACCTGATATAAAAGTCTGACCTCCTCCCACCTACTCTCTATCTCCGTCCTCCCACCTAGGGCCGATTGAGCAGCGGCGCTAGGGTTTGCGCCCCCATGCGCACCTCGGTTCTATCGTGCCCCCTACCTCGGTTCCACCTCCAGCCCCAAGGCCTCCTATACCGGTGCCGGCGTCCTCCAAATCCGAGTCCTCCTGCCCTATTGTCGGTGTCCTCTAGCCCCGAGCCCTTTAGTCTTGACACCTCTTGCCTCGGCGCCGGCGTACTCCAGCCCTGAGCCCTCCAGTCTCGATGCCTCTTGCCCTGGTGCCAGCATCCTCCTACCTCGATACCTCCAGCCCTGACGCCTCTTCCTTTCTTATGATCTTTGTCTGGCCTCTTTCGGCTCAATTCTGCTCCCCTGTTGTTTGTCGTTCTTGAAGTCGATGGGATCGGGTGCTGGTGGAAGGGAGGAGGAGCCATGTCAAATGACACACCACCACCATGCCCATGTGGCACGGTGGGCCGATCGGGCCCAGGGCGAGTTCTTCTTGATTGTCTCCCTGTTTGCTATTCAATACTGTTCAGCAAGATCAGAACCAAGAAAATTGGAGATTCTAGGCTACAGAGTAGATATGATCATCTTGAAGAACATAGTTAATGCATCCCTCTGCTTCTACTGTAAATAGTTATTGTTGTTGTTGTTGTTGTTGTTACTTATTTCATATGATCATCTTGATCAAACGAAATTAGAGTGTTTACTACTATTTAGGAATACACATGATCCTTTTTTTGGGTTGTAGGTACGTTTTTTTATTAATGTGATCTAATCTATAGGAAAGTTCTAGTCTTCTCGAGCATCTTGGTACAGGGATGGATGATTTTGTTGTGGGGTTCGATGTTAAATTGAAGTATATCCATTTAAATGATAGAGTGAAATCTAAAGCTTTTATGATAAATGGAAGCAAAAACTGCAATACGATTGTCACAAAATGTTTTTGAAAGTTGTCTGAAGTTTCCTCTAACTTATAACTGACTCGCTTGAATTGGGCTTGAGAAATATGTAATTTCCTTTTGATAGTCTGTAGTTAGATTTTGGTTTTGGTCAAATCCAAATGTGATTAGTCTTGATGGCCTTTCTCTTTATTCAATTTCATTGCATCTTGGTGATTAGGTGAGATGTTCCCTCCAGCAATGCTAAGCACCAAGCCAAAATTGTGTGCAGGGAGGGAGATACTTTACCCATTTCGATTCTTCTAATTTGGAAATAATATGAGGATAAGATAACTAAACAAAACTAAAATGTTGATGTTTAATTTCACTATAGTATGACAATAAACTGAAGTTAGCCTTTTAACTCTTAATTCTGATCATAGTCTCTGTGCAACGCTTGTGGGAACCAGCACCGAAGAAGAGGAGGCAAGAGGTAGGCCTAGACCAGAAGCAGCAGCAGCAGCATCCTACAGATGGTTCACTAAAGGAGGCTCCTAATGGGAGTGGAGGAGGTTGCATGGTTGCTCATGACCTTGTCTTCCCCAACTGCATCCACATTGCTACATGGCTGGAACCTGTCCACACCAAATCACCAAATGAAAAATGTACTTGTTGTGAACTTTCTCCTTTGTATTTTTACATTGATGTTACCCCTTATGAGGGATTGGTGATCAAAAGGAGACGCCATCCCTCCTCATTCTAAAATAAAAGTGAAAATAATATAGGATTTATTTGTTTTGTTTCATCTAGTTTGAGTAACTTTATCCCGATCTACTTGTGTCAAAAACAAGAAAATCCAGGGTTATCATGTGTGTTACTTTGTGCATAGCAATAAGATTGTTCTCCTTGGAAGAATGATCATTCACTAAAACCAAATATATATACTTTGCAGCTTAGCGTGAAATGTTACTATTTTTTCCCTTATATTGAAGTAAAGTACTATATTGTGGATTTCGGTTACCCAAATCAAAAAGGTTATCTAGCTCTATACAAGAATCAAAGGTACCATGCACTGGAATTCCATGATAGTGGTAGACTAGTTCGAAAAAAAGATATGTTCGATTCTCTTCACTCTTCTCTTCAGAACATCATCGAGTGTGTATTTGGCACTTGAAAGATAAAGTGACATATTCTTTTAAACAACATCAAACAAGTCGCCATTTGACTTATGAGCATTTCAGGCATTTTCTAACTCAGAACAGCCAACCAGTCAATCTAAAAGCCGGATTGCCAAACACTAAGGGTCCGTTTGTTTTTGCTTTTGATTTTGAATTTTGGCCTCAAAAGCTGAATAAAAAACAAACATCTCGATTCTAGAAGTCGATTCTCACAATCCAACCCACCCATATACACTAGAATCAACAATCCACTCCATACGTGCTTTTGGATTCTAGTTTTTGGAGAATCAGTTTCTTTATAACCACAATTTAGAATCAGCTTTTAGAGAATCCAAAGCAAAAACAAACAGACCCTAAACCTTTTCAGCCCAACCGTTCAGTCGTGTAGCCATTTAGCCATGCAACCCAGCCGAAAGCTGCCTTCAGCCGTCCGAGACTGAATTTAGCCTCCTAGCGGTGCAAATCATTGAAACACTCCTGAAACAAATGTGTTTCAGCTTCGCTATGATTCTTGGAGCCAGCACTCGAAATCGAGCCTGGGCCATCCTGTCACCAACGACTCTAACCAAGGAATCTGCAGCCATAAGTCCAGCCAAATACATGCTACGTTGCACGGCAGAAGAAACAAGATGGAGCACCAAAAGTGGCTTGAGGCTTGAGAACCTACCAAAGAAGGCACATGTACACCCAGATCACAGAAACGAATTAACAGCCTAAAAGCACACGACATGAGGCGGCTTAAAGCCAAGCCGACGCCGTCACACGCCAAATACTCTGTACCAAACGGTGAACACTCTTAGCTACCCCATCACCTTGACGTCCGCATGATGCGCTCGAAACGCCCGACCGATACTGAAGGATCTTCCGCTCTTCGTCTGTTTCCTGACGAACAAGCGTACAACAACGTCAACGACGACGAAAGCAGCAGCGCGAACAGAAATGGCAGCAACGAACTAACAAGAACAGCTTGTAACACTACTAGTCTTCTCGAGGTAATATACCTGATAATTTACGCCGGCATTTTGTAATACGAGTTGTAATGATAATTTTGTTCTTGCCTCCCTCTTGAATGAAAGATCACAGAGCTCCTTCCAATCACACGTTCCCCCGATCGGTTGTAGTCACTGCATCAAGCAGATCACGGGTTACTTGTCCCGTTTCGACGCAATCATGGAGGGTTCTTGTCGCGCTCCTCGCCCTTTGCACAGCTCCGAACCTTGATTAGTACATGTAAAGCCTTGTTTAGGATGGGGGTTTCTTGTTTATGCATGTGCTCTCCTGTGCTATGATGGTACTCGTGGGTCCAGTTGATTGGAATCTTGTGGCCGTTAATACAACAATTTGGTTACATCAATGAGGGTTGCAACTTTCAATCGAGCTTATTTCATATATTTGGAGTTCATGGGATCTGAACGCTCAGTCTGTTTTGTAACCTTGTACGGTCTTTAACTATCATTGCTCAGCCTCAAGCTAATTATGTCCGAGAGGTCAGTTGCCATCGTCTAGGTTCTGTTTTTTAAGCTCTTTTATGATAAACTAAATTCGATATAGATGTCTATTTTTTTCGATCTAATAGATTAGATTAGCTAGTATTTATTTATATTTCATCTATACGAATACCCTTAACAAATCAAATAGATCTAATTTTTACTACCTATTATATACTACCAATAGATGCACTATAAAATTTCTCTATTTTTTAATGGGCAAAAGGTTCAGAAAAAGATACCTGGAAGGAAGCCAAACTCAAAGGAACTAGTACCTAAGGGCATCTCCAATGGTGTAGTCAACTACTAGCTATAAGAAGTGTACATATCATCTATAGATAGCTAATAGACAACCTCTCCAATGAACTAGCAATAGCATTGTCTACAAAATTAAATATGGGCCCATATGTAAGAGGTGATAAATGCCTTGGAATCAGCTATAGCCTGACTATAAGTTAGTAGTCAGCCTATATCTCTCTCTCTCTCTCTTTCTTTTCTGTCATCCACCTAAACAAAATGCTGAGTTGGCACCCTTATAGCTAGCTGAAGTGGCACCATTGGAGATGCCCTAACAACGATAGCCTCTTAACTTCTAGCAAAACGGAAAAGGGGACAGTTTTACCGTATAGACAGTCAGGGCCGGATCAAGGCCTCGAGCCATCTGGACCTGGGCCCGAGGCCTGGATCCGTTCAAAGAAAAAAAAGGTTATATGTCTCGAAGCTGGTTGTAGTCTTGTGGCTTATATGGCCAGGTGAGGGCATGAACGTATATAAGCAAATTGCTTATTTACCACTGTAAATGGTTGTCAATTGCCTATTTGCATGCCACTCCAAAATGCAAAACTAATGCCGACTCTCAACCATATGCCTCTTGCACCTTTTTGCGGCAGCAGTTTGTAAAAGGAGAGGTTTATGTTGTTCAGCTGTCTATACAAAAAATAAAAATATATATAGTATACTCATCGACCATCAATATCACCTCTCTCTATTGCTACTCATGATCCAGTATACCAACTGGTCCGATTCGAGACGTAACCATAGGCTAGCTCTGCCCCTGTCCACGGTAACTGCAAAATGGAAGCGATCTAATCTGACGCAACAACAGTGTGACAAAGACAGGTGTTTGCGCGTGTCTTACAGTCTCCCAGAATCCTGCCATTTGTTCAGCCTCTCTACACACTTGTCAATACATATATCTTATTTTCTCCGGTTCCCCTTGCAGGTTTTTGGCGTCTGTGACGACAAGTTCCCCAAAATCTGCTAGACGTGAAGGGCCAGCACGATCCCAACTCCAACTACGCATCCAGCACTCCAAAAGCTTGCCAGGAAAATTATGGTAGATCCTGGGTTTTCATGGTTACGTAGCAGTAATAGAAGCATGACGCGTGCATTCCTTGATGGGAAGAAAGGGATCAGAAAGAGAGCTGCCTAGGTTCAGTTAGTTAACATCCCCCAGCTTATTTTTGTGGATGCATGCATGGACGGCGTGTACACCGTTGGCGGCATTGCATTCGGTACAACTACTACTAATATCGCATTTTCGGCGTAAGTACAGTTGATATTTTATGGGCTTGTGATTGGATCCAGGTTGCCGGCTTGCCCTTTCCCGCCTCTATAAATGGCTCCCCGCGTTCTCCCGGACTCCCCACAGCAATCTCAAGACGCAGACTCCGAAGCAGCACACCCTCCTCTGCTCCCTTCCCACCACAAACACACACCACACAAGAAAGACGAGTGTTCGCGATGGCTCAGGGAAGGGGCAGTGCGACGACGCAGGGGCTCGCCCTCGGCATGCTCGCCCTGTGCCTTCTCCTCGGCGCCGACCTCGCCGGCGCCGCCACCTACAACGTCGACTGGTCGTTAGGAGCGGGCCGCTGGTCCACGGGCAAGTACTTACGCGCCGGAGACGTCCTCGGTGAGTGGCCAAGGCCCTAGGCATCCTCAGATACAGCTAGGGGTGATAATGGGCTAAAGTCTGGCACAAGTCTAGTCCAAGTCTAAATTTTTGTTTCTTTGATCCAGTCTAGTCTAAATCTAAAACTAATAAGTCTAGGTCCAATCCATGCCCAAATAAAGGTTTGGACCTTGATCCAAGCCATTTACATGTAAAATATTAATGTAGATGTGATTAAAATTAACACATAATACATGACATACCATGATTTAGTAGAAAAATGTAAGGTCCAAGTCTGGTCCAATCTGGTCTAGATCTGATCTAAATAGTTATAAATCCAAAATGAGTCCAATCCATTTGCAGTTTTAGGCCGGTCTAATCCAAAAGCCTAGACCGATCCAAGCTCATTGTCACCCCTAGATACAGCCGACTATTTTACCGAAGTATCCCGTTTCATCCGAATTAAGGCATATATGTCAATTGCTCGGAACCTTTACGCCGTGTTTAATTACGCAGTGTTCAGCTACGACCCGTCCGTGCACAACGTGGTGGCGGTGGACGCCGGCGGCTACAACGGCTGCCAGGGCTCCGGCACGGCGTATAGTTCGGGGAACGACCGCATCACGCTCGGCGCCGGCACGAACTACTTCATCTGCACCCTCTCCGGCCACTGTCAATCAGGGATGAAGATGGCCGTCACGACCAAATGAAGCTAGCTAGCCACACCAGCAGAGATAGCTGCAGCTGCTTGAGCTGCTGCTATACGAGCCCGGACCGAAACATCAATAATTAAATGGTATCGATGGTTCGATCGTGCAGTACATATAGCCCTCGCAATATGTCTACGTGCCTATGTGCGTACGCGATAGTGTACGTACGCTCCGTGTGTTCGGTACGTATGTGACACGATACGGCTATACAAGCGCATGTGTTATATGTATGGCAGTATGGGGAGTGTGGTAGGTAAGGCATGGTGTGTGTATGTCTGTATGATTACTGCCTTACTGGCATGGTAGTAAACCACCTCAGCTTTGTTCGTTTGTTTGTTCTCAGCAGTACGCATGGCCCTTTGGTTTGGTAATGACACCTTTATTTAGTTCTTCATGCTGCCATGGAACGTTCAGATATTGACTATGGTCTTGCTTTTTGTTGATTGATGATTTGCTTATTCTGCGTCTTATACAATTCCATGGGAGCCTTTTGCATACTTAATTTTTGGCTTAGCTGAAGATGTTAATTATCACTCCGGCCTTCAGCTATGAATTTAATTTGCTCTGTCTCAAAAAAAAAGAAGCGTGTGTCTCGCGTTTCGCGTTCGTTCAATCGGGCCAGGGGACCTAGTTTGGAACACAGGATTTCCTCAAAATTTTCACACGAATATTCGAGACGGCTTTGCAATGTGTAAGTTGCTGTTAGTGGTGATCTCAGGTAGTCTAAAGAGATCCGAAAATTTCGATCTGATGCCATCACGATCACCTAACCGCGCAATGATCGGGAGCGCACCAACTGCTTTGGTTACGGTCCCGGTTGCCAGCGCTAAACATAAAAGGGAGAGGCCGGCGTTCATGTGTTAATCATCTAGAACTCAACATCTCCCGAAACACCCTTCCGATCTAGGTCTTAGCGCGAGGCTACCGAAGATCGTCTGCCACCACCGTGCGAGTCACGGTGATCTTTCACCTTACTGCTACCTCTTCATCAACGATCTACACCGAGCTATTCTAATGGCATTATCATCTCCGGGTAAGTCTATCTAATGATTTATTTCCGCATTCAAGTTAGTGATCATGACTTAGGCTAGATGAGATTAAAGACTTAGCACTTAGATAATTTATCTAACAGTTGCATGATTTTGTTTTAAATTCTAAGACGTTATTCTTGGTCTTTGGACTAATTTTTGAGACGCTCGTGTGATTCTAGATTGATCTAATGGTTCGAAAATGTGACTTACACTTAATAAATCATAAGTAGCCCTGAAAGCAGACATAATCTTTTCAAGAAACTCATGTAATTTCGATAGAAATCCCGCAAAATTTTCCACGTTCCAAACATGGGCTCAGCATGAATTACATACAGCTCCTACGATGACAAGTGAAAAGGCCGAACTTAAGAGTAGTAAACTGATGGGCCAACCCTATTATTAATTCGTGGATCATCTTTTCGACCCATTATAGATCGTCCAGAGATACTTGCAGCCCAAAACCCCCAGCCAATCACGTCACAGGGTACACGTTTTAACCACGGGCCCCATCTCCACGTCACCGCCAAAAAGGTTCACTCCCCCACCTGTCAGCAAAACGGTTCCCATCTCGTAATTCCCAACTCCCCCACCTCGCTGGCTCGCTGCAGAGCAGGGGATCTCGTAGTCTGGTGCCTTCTCCGATGGCTCGCGTCCTCCGCCGCCATCTGGCCCATCTCCTCCTACTCGCCGCCGCTCTCCTCCCCCGTGCCGCCGCTGTCCGTCCTTTCGTCCTGGTCCTCTCACCTGACGACTTCCTCAAGGACGCCTCCGGCGCGCACCCCTCCCTCCCCTCCGGCGACGCCGACGCCGACGAGTGGGACGACTTCGCTGACGACTCCCCCGCAACCGACCCCCTCCTCTCCCCGTCTTCGTGGGTCCCCCTCCTCGACCCCACCAGCCCCTCCCCCTCAGGCGACGAGCCAGACTCGCCGTCGGATGCGCTCTTCGTCGCGGGCGCCCGCGCGATGCTATCCGCTGCCTCCGCGGGGGACGACGCCGCGTTCGCCACCTCCGCCGCGCAGATCGAGGCTGCGGCCGCGGGGGGGCACCCGGGCGCGCAGTCCGCGCTCGCGTTCCTCTCGGGCTTCGGGATGACGCGCCCGGCGTCCCGCCCGCGCGGGTTCCTGCTGCACAAATTCGCCGCCGACGCAGGAGACCTGCAGTCTAAGATGGCCGTCGCCTACGCCTACTTCCGCCAGGAGGTGAGGTGATTCCATTGTTTGCATACTTATACAATTTGCGCAATCTAATGGGGATTCCATGTTTGAGTGATTTGCGTGAGGTTAGTTAGTTAGCTCGCTTGCATCGGGTTGGGGAGCGGTTAACCTCAGATCGCTAAGTTTAGTGTTTAGCAGTAGCAGGAATTTTGAAATTTTCGTTCCGCATGGGTTTTTGACTCTGTATTTGAGAATTTTTGCAGTTGTTTGTTAGGTTTGTTGAATTTTAGTGGTAGCCTATAGTAATGTTTTTACAGGTGGCCATTCCCCACTATTCGCCTACAATGTTGCAGAAATTGTGTACGGACATGATGCTATATTTTAATCTGAATTTCCCTCCATCATCTCTGGAGGTGCTGTAGTGGCAGACTGGCAGGGACAACACTTTATTAGAGCTAGTGTATTTCTGTGACCCGTGCATTATCTGGCAGTCCAACTCAACTTAATAACTGGAGGTGATCAAGCAACATGAATCAAACTGATGAAATTTAATGGTACGAAAGGAATTTACTTATGCAGTATTTTCAACTGTACTAAACATCCTCTCTTATGTAGTTAAGCTCACCGTCGGATACCCTGATCGCTACTAGAATAATTTAGCTGCCAATATTTTTTACTGTTGTGATGTAGTAAGAATGGTACGCTTAGGTTTTTGTTGGTCCAGTCTGTTGTTTGTATTTCATGCCTATATTCATGATGTGAGAAAACTATATTGTTCTACCTTACAGTGGATGTCCATTGCGCTGTTATCTTGACAATGGCTGTGTTTCCATTGATGTGAGAAAACTATATTGTTCTACCTTACAGTGGATGTCCATTGCGCTGTTATCTTGACAATGGCTGTGTTTCCATTGCGCTTTTATCTTGACAATGGTTGTGTTCTGTTTGCATGGAAGTAAGGAATTATGGTATTTCATAGCATGAATTCTGCCCTTGTTTGAAAAAATACGGCATTAACCCCTGTCTGTATAGCATGCAGCCGAGTTCTGTTATTCCTTTAGTTGGCTTTCATTGAAACACATGAATTACTCAAATTTGGTCTTTGATTGCATTTGATCCGGGTATAATTTTTTGGCAGTCTGTTGCACTTTTCATCTTTCAATTATTTATGCCACTTTTAATAGTGATCTACTGTTCTATGGTAAATAAATAATTTGATTCTAATTATTATCATGTAGCTTCTTTTTAGATTACCGGGGATACTCAATGCTATTTGCTAACATTGGATTTTTTTTTTATTTACTCGAACAATTTGCATTTGCAGATGTATGAAGAATCAGTCACACTATATGCTGAACTTGCAGAGGCTGCGCTGACAAGCTCCTTGATCTCAAAGGAGCCACCAGTGCTTGAACCAGTCCGGCTACACAGTGGGACTGAAGAAAATACGGAGGCCTTGAGGAAGTCTCGAGGTGAGGATGATGAAGGTTTTCAAATCACAGAGTACCAGGCACAACGAGGCAATGCTATTGCAATGTACAAATTAGGGCTTCTGTATTACTATGGACTACGAGGACTCAAACGTGATTATGGCAAAGCATATCATTGGTTCACAAAGGCTGTGGAGAAAGGCGATACACGGGCAATGGAGCTTCTGGGGGAGATCTATGCTAGAGGTGCTGGAGTGGAAAGGAACTACACTGAAGCATACAAGTGGTTGACACTCGCAGCAAAGCAGCACCAATACTCAGCTTACAATGGACTGGGTTATCTCTATGTCAAAGGCTACGGGGTTGAGAAGAAAAACTTGACGAAAGTAAGTATTATGTATTGGAATTTTTGGAATAAGGTTGCAAGTTTGTAGTAGGACATAAGGCCCAGATAATAGAAAGCTTGAAATAGAATATCTAAATTCATTCTATGGTTACAATTTCACTATGTCCGCTGCTATCTTTGTTGCTGTTTGGGGGAACCGGTTGGCAGCTATATTTTTCTATAGGTTATTTTGGTAAATGATACTGCTACATGTATCTTATAGTAGACAGGAACTCAAAAACTTGTAGCAATCTTGACCCACAAGTTCATAGTTGGTCATGTTGCTATGGGAAAGCAAAGTGAACACATTTGATCAATGCATGACTTCCTGCTGCCATAAACTGTAACCATTATTCCAATACTAGTACAGCTATCGAGTTACTGAGCCCAAATTAGGAAACATCTATGAGTAAGTCGCAACGATGGTTTAGTATCACATCAATTTCAAATGGAATAGAAATTATGACTGCAATCTTTTCTGAGAGAGCTAAGCTAGTCAGTATTCCCATGTTAACTAGGTTAGTATTTACTATTTAATGATGGTTCAGTAGCGACTAACTAAAATAACACCAGTTGTCAAATTAAATATTCCGCTTTTTTGCTGTTTTGAACAATATGCAATTCTGCATTGTAATAATTTAAGTACTCGTAAACATGAGGAACTTACATGGTTTTTTTAATTCTTGTTGTAGGCAAAGGAATATTTTGAAATTGCAGCTGAGAATAAGGCACATGGGGGTTATTATAACCTTGGTGTGTTGTATCTCAAGGGTGTTGGTGTAAAAAGGGATGTGATGACAGCATGCAATAACTTTCTTCGTGCAGTTAATGCTGGGCAACCAAAAGCTATTTATCAAGTGGCAAAGCTGTTCCAGAGAGGCATTGGTCTTAAGAGGAATCTCCATATGGTAATAACGTTTTTTTTGTTTTATTTTATCAATTTTCTAATTAGACTGTTCATTGTCACCAGTATATAGGATGCTCCCATGAGCATTATGTAATCAGATCATCGTCAGTACATAGGAACGGGATGCTCACCATGAGCAGTGTGTAATTACTAATTAGATCACCAAAGTACATAGGATGCCCCTCTGAGCACGCTTCAAAAGTGTGATGTCCCTCCATCCTTTTCTTTAGTTGTAGATAGCGAGAAAACCAATTTCCAAATTTTAGTTTTCAAACACTATTTTCTTATGATTTGGTTTGAAATCATCACATCCGATTTTGATATATCTTGCCAATCCTCCTTGATTGATTGTAGCATTCCTGAGGTACGAGTTCAATGGCTCCATTGGAACAATTTTTCTTCTAGTTATTTCATGCACAATGTGTAAATAGCGTGTAGTGGAAGCGTATTGAGTAAGTGTTTTTATAACATGTAGTGTGTATTAACATTACGGTGGGCACAACAGGCCTGGGTAATATGCTTACATGATAGATATAAAATGATGTCAGAACATAAAGATCAATATAACAAATTCATTCTTCAACCTTCATCCTCCAGTAAAGATGGCAAACTAAAGTTGTATTAATTCCTCTTATTTCTCCATTCAGAGAATCTGATTTGCAACTCAGTTGCCTTTTTTCCTTTAATAACACAGCTTGCCTTGGGTTAGGACTGTTGGTATGCAAATCTCGAGTCGTGGAGAAAAAAATCCATAATGGAATATGGCTAAAAGTTATGCGATAAATGAATCATGAGAAAACTTGATTTTTTTTGGTCCTGAAATGCCAATGCAACCTGCAAAGGTACGGAGATACTACAGGCTATAGCAGATATTATGTGGCTACTGCGACTCCCTGTCTGCTACAGCAGCACTACAGTGTGCTATTTAAAACACTGTCCATGCATGGAAATTGCATCACATGTGCTTGCCCATACGCCCGTGTAATGCACCTGCCTGCCTGCTTCTGCTCGCACATTTTCCCCCTCTCCTTTTTCTCTTAATATCTGTTGTGTGTATTCACAAAAGGTCACAGGCTAGCAATATTGCTCATGCACTTCCTTTTTCTATGGGAAAGCCCATGCTCTTCTTACGTGATTAGCTTATGAATTATGCCAATAACTGTACCTATATCTAATTTAGAGTGCATGTGCCCTTTGGCATCTTTATCATCATAGTTGAATGGGATTTATAGTTCTACGAAAGAAACGACAAGCAATGCTGAAGTATATCTTTCTAGTTACAAAACTTGAAGTGAATATCTTCTACTCTGTCAGAACAAGCTCTTCCTTGTTCCTATAGAGAGATAGAAATGGTTGAACTACAGAAAATTATGTTAGTTTGTTATGATACAAATAGGGAAACACAAATCATTTGAAGTAATATTGTGAAACAACTGAATCCTTTGTGTGATCTTTCTTACTTCAGGCAACAGTGCTGTACAAGTCTGTTGCTGAGAGGGGGCCCTGGAGCTCACTGTCTAGATGGGCTCTGGAATCTTATTTAAAAGGTGACATAGGGAAGGCATTACTCTTGTATTCTAGAATGGCAGATCTTGGATATGAGGTTGCACAAAGCAATGCCGCCTGGATTCTTGATAGGTACGGTGATCAAAGTATTTGCATGGGAGAATCTGGCTTCTGTACAGATATGGAAAGACATCTCCGCGCACATATTTTGTGGTGGCAAGCATCGGAGCAGGGTAATGAACATGCTGCTTTGTTGATCGGTGATGGCTACTACTATGGCTGGGTATGTGTACCAGTCCTCTTGAGTTGCTATAACTCATTTCCTTGTTTATGACTTGTGAGCAGTTCTGAAATCTTCTCTTGAACTATTCAGATGATTGCAGACTTGTAAAAACCTTCAACGAACTCACATCAAACACTTACGTGTTAGGGTTTCTAGTATTTTATATTGGAGGCATGTTCCTCATTTTTGTTTTCCTGTCAGTATGACCATTACAGATTGCTAAAAACATGACTTAAAAATATTATTAGAAAACACTTCAGTATGAATTTCAGAAAGAATATCGAATGTATGTTGTCCACCGCCTGATGACATCAATATAAGCCATCTGTTTTCCTCGAGTTATGCATTTGTACCAAATGTATTTTGAGATGATCCAACTGTCATGTTCATGAGGCAACTTTTCGAAAGGAAACTATTTAGATAGCTAAAAAAAGATGGCTACTAAATTTACTTCTCTATTTCAGAGATACTAGGGGACTGGGTGCTCTCTAAGAGACTACTATGACTGACATTACTTTATTTTTGTGGAAGCTGACATCACATATTGGATCTGTCATTTTGTGTTACAGGGTGTAGGGAGGGACTATGAGCGTGCAGCGGAGGCATATATGCATGCTCAATCACAGTCTAATGCTCAAGCCATGTTTAACCTTGGGTACATGCATGAGCACGGTCACGGACTTCCCCTTGATTTGCACTTGGCAAAAAGATACTATGATCAGGCTGTTGAGGTGGATCCAGCAGCTAAACTTCCTGTCATGCTTGCGCTAACAAGTTTATGGATAAGGAAGAACTATGCTGGCAGTTTTTTGGTAAGACATTATTTCTATGTGTCCCATCCAGTGCTTAGTTTCATACAAGACATGTCAAGTATTTGTGTAGTTCGCATGTAGGTATATTTCAAGTTGGCTACCTTATCTGGTAATTGCTATTGCCTTTGAAGCATCTATTATTTGAGAACTCTTTCATGGGCCAGTTCCCGCTGGGTTGCTAACATGCTACTACTGTTATGTTCTTTGGTTCCCAGGCAATTATTCCAAATGGTAAGCTGATATGGAATGAACCCTAGCCTCTCTCTCAAACAAGATTAGGAAGCTTAGCCGGTTATTCCTTCATTTTGAGTTTTTAAATAACATGTTTTACAACAAAACAAGCAGTTCAAAAACTGTTAAGAATCAAGCTTGAATTGCTTTCAACCAGGCTAACTTGCTGAACACACCAATTTCGAACAGACTAGGGTTCAGTTTGATTCTGCTAAACTCATGGTTTTTACCACCTGTACTTCCTCACTACCGATACCTGAAGCTAATTCGCTCTTTATGTGTGACGCTGGATTTGTTTAAGCTCAGTTCAATACATGAACAGTGTGATACTGTGATGCTTGTTCGTGTTCTGCATCTTCTTGACTCGATGTATAGTCCTAGTCCCTGATGATTAGTGCGTGCCTTTAGTTTTTGCTCTGCATGCCATATTTTGTATCACCATCATGCTTTGCGTGTCATATTTGGTATTCCCGTCATTCCTTATTGTCAACACCGTTGTTTTGCTCCTTGCAGTGCTCAGCTAAATCTTTCTAAATTCCAGGTTCATTTTATTGATTCACTGCCGGAGATATATCCTGTAGTTGAGGAATGGGTGGAGGATGTTCTTATGGATGAAGGGAACGCAACAATATTGACTCTCTTTGCTTGCCTTGTAACTGTCCTGTACTTGCGAGAGCGTCAGAGGCGTCAAGTGGCGGTGGCCAACCCCCAACAGCCTGATGATCTACCCAACTAACGTCAATTTATACATCATGATGCTGGGGCCTACGCAGACGTGATTGCTTGAGGTACATATGGCTATTTAATTATCAGTTATAGCATCCGAATTTTGTTGAATATCTGAAACGTTAATGAAATGACAATTGCCCATACTGGAGTTGCGGATCTCCTTCAACAGCTAAATGCTAATGACTTTCTGAGGAAAAAAAATGGGATGTAAAATGATAGCTCTCCTTGACATCACATATGTACACTACATTGACTAGGATAACAACTGGTTCATAGCTGTTGGATATTGAGACGATGTTGTCGTGTTTTGGTTTCAGATGAACATTCACCCTTTCTAACAGAGCCATGCTTGTAAGTAACCACGATTGTTAAAGAATGCGTGTTTCTTTGAAGCAGGCTAGTTTTAATGGGTCAGCGACCCAGCGTGTGTCATGCGCATTTCAACTGATTGCATATTTTGCTTTTGTAAGTGGCGATTGTTCAGAAGTAGCTTAGATGACATAAGTGTTCTAGTTGATAAAAGGTCGAGTCCGTTCGAAATTGTCTAGTTGGTAAATTATGCTCCTCTTGGAATACGGTGATTTTTTTCCCCCAATAGGACCTGAGCAAACATTTGTAGAATAAAATTGGTCATATCTTTCTACTAAGCGAAAAAAATGGGCATTTGCACTACTCAATGGACATAATAATCATTTTAAGTTGCCTATTTTTCTCGAATCGTGCAACTACCTTGGCCTTTAGGGCTGCGATTTGCCCTTTTTGTCGTGGAATTGCACAAAATTTAAACTCGCATACTAAGAGCAACTACTTACTCTATATCTCATCCATGTTACTCCCTCCGGTTTCATATTTCCTGTCGCTGGAGCGCTCTGTAGTTTGGCTGAAAATTTCTGTCGTTAGACCATTTTGCATTTAATGATACTAGATTTCCAAAGCATACGTATTGATTGCTGATGCTTGAGCTCTACATGTAGACATAACGATTGGGTGCCCTTGCTTTGAGAATTGGGATCACACCATTTCCAAACTATTTAATATGGCCATATTAGAAAATTAGCACTCTATTAATCACTCCTTGGTATGTGATTATGTCTAAAACGATAGGAAATAGTATGAAACTGGAGGGAGTATCTAGAGTAAGCAATAAAGTTAGTTTGTACAGTAACTATCTCTAAAAGTTGTCTCTAGAGAAACACTAAAGTATTTAATTTAGGCATTTAACATTAACTTCATCTTTTTAGCTATTGACAAAGCACTAACTTCAACACTAAGAGTCTCGTGCCGACTCCAACACCGGCTTTTAGCCACGATAGCACCTATTTTCCTGTGCGATGCTTGCTACTCCCTCTGTTCAAGTTTATAAGACTTACTTTTTGAATGGTCTTATCCACAAATATAATGTGTATTTCATATTATAATGCAAAATTAGTGTGATATTTTCTCTATACTGCTAATAAATACTCATCTTTACTTTGTGATATTTTCTCTATACCGCTAATAAATATTCATTTTTATTTTAGTATTCTCTAAATGCATGTATTGAGTGTAGTGCTTAGTGATAATAAGTAGGGGTGATCTAGTTATTTTTAATGTCTTATTGCTCTATGTGCTAGGAAGAAATACGTCTTATAAACTTGGATGGATGGAGTACTAAATAAGAGCTGGTTCTCTTTTCTCTCATTTTTTCTTATTCTTTTATATAAGATAAAGTTAACGTGTATATGTTAATAGTAAGCTGAGGTACTTGCTCTGAGTGAGGAACAAATTAATCACCCAACCAGGTTAAACAAAAGAAAAGGAAAGGAAAGATTGCAAAGGCCAGACGGTTGCTTTGGTACAACAATCAAAAGTCGAATGCAAACCGCAATACATGAAAGAGCGAGCACAAAACCATTCGAACAATCAAACATGGCGATACATGACGAGAACTACTTGTGGCTTCACCCCTTTGGTATTCTCTTCACTCTTTTTTTTTCCCTCTTCCGCCCGCGATTTGTATTGTTTGCTTCTTAATATATAAAGCCTTCTGTGCGAATCTTTCCACACACGCACAACAAAAAAGAACATGACGATACATGAGCAGTAGAAGAAAAACAGGGAAAGGCAAATGTTGCAGACTTGCCTGGACCTACGCACACGTAGGCGGCACTGCCAATCTGTCCACCGTCGGCGCGTTGTTGTTCTTGTCATCTTTAGCTTCTTCCTCTAGGTCGAGTCCATGGACGTAGTCGTCGAAGCATTCGTCTATTGTTCTGAAGGGTATGTCAGGGTAAAGGCTGGATATTTCAATGTCTCTGGACCCATCGATGTAGAAATTCGTCTGGCAGCCGTTTATAAAGATGTCATGCGTCAGCGAAGCGACTATGCTCGCCGGGATTATGTTATCTGCAATTGATTAGACACAACCATGAATCATATGCGATCGGAATGCTATAGCCCATAGTAAAATATATAAGTCTAAATCTATGTTTCTTCAATGATGTCATTTTGCTGGCGTCATTACGTAAAGCCAGGGGCATTGCATGGACGACACGCTAGAGTAGGCCATATGACATATGGTTTACTGTCCAAACCTGCAGCCATGGCGAGCAAGTCCTCCTTACTAAGCGTCACGCGTGGTAGTGTCCGGCCGATCTTACTCTCCCACAGGGACGCCATCTCGTTCGTGCTCAGGAGATTGCAAGCGGGACGGAAGTGAACGATCTTGTTGATGCCCCTGGCGTCGTACGCAGCCTTGATCGTGAACTTACCAATGTCACTTCCGGCCACGAAGAAAGCTGGGTAGGAGCATCAGCATCAATTGCATTGCACCGTAAGCACGAGCAAAGGCAAAAACAAAACCGTACGTACGTACGTAGGTGCACGGTGTACCTCTGACGGTGCCGTCGCCGTAGATCTGGAAGCGGTCGAGCGGCGGCGGCACCTCCGACGGGTGCATGTTGTCGAAGTAGGGCCAGCCGGCGATTGAGTTGCAGCAGATGTAGGTGTACGGCACGCCCGACGCCTCCGCCGCCCGCCGCACCCGCCGCTTCTCCTCGTAGAACTCCAGCCCCGCCCCCACAGGCCGCGCCCTGTCCACGTCGTGCCCGAACTCCGACGGCAGAAACCTCTGCGTACATATATACATGCCCAAGCGTTGCGTGCGTGCGCGTGCACAGGTCGCAGTGCACACACACGAATCTTACGTGTCAAAGCCACAAAGGCCTACGTGTACGAGAGGATCTAGAAGAGTAAACTTGGTGCAGATATTCGCTTACTTTCACGGTGCCGGCAGCTCGGATGGCCTCGATGAGGCCGAGCTGGTCGAGAATGCTGCCCCCGCCCATCACCGAGATCACCACCTCGACGCCGTGCGCGCGGAGCGCCGTCTCGAGGGACCTCCTCGCGTCCCGCCCGTTGACACAGCCCTGGCACACGACGCCGCCCGTGCATTTTAGAGGCTCGCACGCATCTATACATGACAGTTTCGGCACACATCCGCGGTTTACCTCGACGACGACGGCGCCTTTCTGCCGTAGCGCGTCGACGGTAGCCGCGCGCGCGGGGCAGGCGTTGCCGGGGCGGACGAGGACGAAGGTCCTGCGGCCGCTGTCCAAGCAGGCCTCGGCGACGAAACGGCCGATGTAGCCGGTGGCGCCGACGATGAGGGCCGGGCCGGAGCGAGGCGCTTCCTCCTGTCCCAGAGCAGGCGCCATCGATTGTTCCTTGCCAGGAGCTGATCTAGCTAGTGTTCGGCACTTCTAGCAGCCGGGCGGCGGACACTGAGCGACAGAATGGCTATAGTTATATAAACTCTCCGCAGTCTTTGTACCGCGCGTGTCAGCTGTAGGTACAGAAGAACAGTAGGTAAACACATGGTGCGTGACGCTGTTAGCCAAAGATCAAGAATTAGGTGGTGAATTCCCCAAGAGCTAGCACGGGCATTTTGCGAGAGCTCTTTTAGTTACACTAAAAATCGCGACCTGCCGAGGGGCTTTCCGCATCGTCCACCGTCCGATCTGGATGAGCTCCATCCCAGCCGTCCGTTTAATCGTCTCTAGAAGCTTTGTCCGTCCTTGTCGAAACGAAAGCATGGGAGAAGCTGAGAGACAGAGGATCACCTCGGCGGCTCCGCGGCCGCCGGAGCATCGTCCTCCGCCACCTCCTTACTCTACTACTACTCCTCCACCCCCGACACCCACACCTAGCTAGTTTCGGCATCAATTGATACTCGCAAACGCCTCAAGACGGGACGCGATTATGTTCGCATGGGCCTCTTGTTCTCTCTCTCAAGTACAACCTGAAAAAGATGGTATGCCGCAAGTAATACACACGCCCTTCAGTTCTTGCATCGATCGATCCCAGCTTAACTAGTTGTTGCTCACCTAACTGTTCCATGAACTGCATGCTAAATTAATTTGTACGGTCGTGTTGTACCGTTTTTTAAAGGATGTGTGGTTATTCTTCTACAAGTGCATGATTTAGATGGAGGTAACCTGTTCAGTTGACCCGTTATATATGCTCATGTAGGCCAGGTATCGAATGTGTTTGCATGATTTAGTGCCCCGCTAAGTATGGTGGTGATAGCTAGATAGTTTAATTGGGATATATAAAATTTGCGTCGCTGCAATGACCAGTGTGCTATTGCGTATTTGCGTTCCCAACATTGATCCAGAGAATAATATTTGGTACCAAATAATCTTTATTTTGTCACCTGCCCTTTTTTACGTTTAATTATAGGTTTTTGAGTAATTTGTACTTTGCAGCACCGGATAAAATGTCTCTAGTTTCACTTACACAAAGTTTAATAAATGAGAAATTTTACGGTGCATTATACTGGTAGTATATAATGTATAGTACAAATCGCATCTAACCATTGATTTGTTAATAATATTTCTACTACTCTATTACAAGATGAAGTATAAGTAAACTCTAGTTAATATGATTCATTAGATCGAAAAGAATGAACGGTTCGTTTTTTTTTTCTTTTTTGAAATCAAGCCGGTGCTTATATTAAAAGAGGGGTAGAGTAGAGTACAGAGTGCAGGAGACTGCATTGAAAACAGAAAAGGAAAAGCAGAGGGGTGACAAGGAGAAGGGTACAGAGTTTAGGGGAAAGAAAAGAAAGAAAAAAAACTAGTCAAACTGGACGATGCAGCAGCTTTTTGATTCCTTTGGCTCCAGCGAAGGACCAGCAGGAAGCTTCACTTTGCACGGGACCGAGGCCACTTTGGATTTAACCGGTTGAGTTCATGATGGAGTCGGGAAGGCATGAACAAACTGGCTTGGGTTGATGCAAAGTAAAACTTTGTTTGGATCACCCTGGTGCAAAGTGAAACTGTTGGTTAAATGTGACGCAAATTGAAACTAGAGACACTTTATCCGGTGTAAAGTGCAGTTGTAATGTTCTCTTTTCCCCCCTCTTAATGAATTGGCAGAGCTCCTGCCTTCTTTAAAAAAAAAAGTGCAGTTTACTCAAGTTTTTTTTTCTTCACAAGTGGCACATGTTTTTTTGCTGTGAGCTGCCGTTTTCCATGTGGTTTAGATCTGTTTATTCATCTTGTGTAGTTAGCGGCATATGTTTGAGGTTCATTGGCTAGCAGGAAAGATGGATCAGTTAGACCTGCAAAAATCGCCTTATGAACAAAACCGTACCGTTTGTTTTGGCTGCCAATTTACCAATCAATAATTTGCTGCAAGTGCTGTGATCACTTTGTTCATTCATTCGCACTTTTTATATGTTTTGTGAACGTTGTCATTACTTGTTTACGGTACTGCTATTTGGTAGCAAAAGTCCCTGTGAATCAATCAGATGCGCGAGTTAACCTTGTGGATCAAACTGTAGCGACCCGCCCAATTAGCCCGGGGTAATTTAGCAACAGCTGGCATTACCCTAGGTTAATTACGCGAATCTCGGCATAGTGGCTAACAAAATATCGGGCACCTCAATACTTTATTAGCTACTATACCGTGTTCAGAGTGTTGCAACAGAACAATAATTAGAGACTGAATGTAAATATATTACAAACCAAGCCATGCAGGGCTACAAGTTCGATACATAATTAGACAGGATCCAAGTACAACAAAAGCATAAGACATAACTACTAGTTACACAAAAGACCGACGAAGTTGTAACTCAGCTACTCAGCACTATTCTTCCTGATAGTCCTCCTCGTAGGTTTGGTTCTGCGGGTGACCCTCACTCCAAGTCTCATGGTCGGACCAATTGGGATTCACGTCCCAACCAGAAGCTTGATCGACAGAACAAATATCTAGCAGGGGGAGAGTTAGCAAGAGTGAGTACAGAGTACTCAGCAAGTAATAGTATAGAATGCAATACATGAGTTTTTCCTCCCCCTTTTCCAAATCCAACTTACCTCCTTCCCAAAATCTGATTTTTATTGAAAATAGGTTTTGATTTTCTTTAAGAGTTGCACATTTTAACTTAAAAAACTACTACCACCCGTATATGAGGCAGACTTAGCTTCCGTAGCCTCCAATCCAGGAGACAGGCATGAATTCATGATTTGACCCTGCGCAGGTTTGTACCACTTTACCCATAGTGACCCCTAACATGAGAGGCCCCAGAATGTTTATCACTAGTCCAGTATTAGATCTCCAACCCTGTTACCCGAGTCGCGGATTCTTTCACTAGGCAATCCCGCTGGCTCGCGGCTAACAGTTGTATCAGAATATCGCGGCAGCACCACTGATACTCAACCCAAGGCTTTATTCATATATAGCCTGAAAGAATCAACTGCAGCTAATTTTCTGTGTCCCTCACTGGGCCTTCCGGCATGCCCAGCTTCACACGCGTATTTATCTACTCTTACCCAATGTGGAGATCATAATACCTTCCTAGGACAACCTGTTCTGGTCGATTCCACACACTATGGTTGATACTGATAATACGGCTCATTGCCCGAGTGTAGTTGTTTATCCTTACATCATAGCCTATGTAGAGGGCCCCACCGGCCCATGTGCGCATTCCCTTGGCACCCTCTACCCACCATATTATCACAACACCATAACAATAATTCGCACAAGCCAGCTGCTCCATCAGCTGGACTTGCCAACACACTCACCACACCTCATCACCACCAGCACTTTCATTTCCATCAAACCACAATTCCATCCGTATTCAATCGGGTATTTTCAATTTACATATAAAGTTTGCAATGCATGAATGATACTCATAATAATACTAAAATCAGGTTGGAAACATTTAATAAAATTTGCTCAAAGGAAATCTTGCCTGAAGTAGGATTTGCAAGTACGGCCTCGCTCGAATACAGAGAGAGTTGGTATGACTGGTTCGGTTCTGGACCTGACAAATACAACGTATCAACTCTACGGGAATTAACCCACAGCAACCTTACGGTATCTGAATCGGTGGACAGCGCTTACTCAACTAAACCCACTAACTTAACCCGATTCATAATATTCTAGCAGCAATGAACATAGCAATTCAATTAATACAACAATTAACAATTTACACAATTATTAACTACTGACTCGCAGCTATTAGAAATCAAATAGAATTTTTCCTACGATTCAAATACGATCATTTTAACCTATGCGGAAGCACGGAGAAACCAGATTTTCTATTTTTCCTGTTTTCTCCTCTTCCTTCTTTTCTTTTCTCTTCTTTCCTTTTCTTTTCTTTCCTCTCCTCTTATTTTTCCTTCTATTCTTTCTTTTCCTCTCTTTCTTTTCTCCTTTTCCTTTCTTTTCTTTCCTTTCCTTCTATTCTCTGTTTCTTTCCTCTCTTGGCCGAAGGCCTCCTCTGCCTGGCTCCTCTCCTCTCAGGCGTTTCCCCCACTGGAACCTAGCACCTCCCTCCAGGATCGATCTCCACTTGCCGCTGGCGCCTCACCATGGCCCGGCCGTAGCGTCAGCGCGTCGCCGCTCTTCCGCCCGGTTCCTCTCCTCCCTTCTCCTCTCTCTCTCTCTCTCTCTCTCTCTCTCTCTCTCCGAATCCCCCCTTCCTCTCTGCCTTTTTCCCGGCCGACTACTGTCGGTTGACGCCTTCGCCTCCCTCTCTTCTTCCTCACTTGGCTTCCAGCCGCCTCCACACCATGGCTGATCTCCTCCCCCTCGGTCACAGCTCTCTAAACTGCCGAATACCCTCTTCCTCCTCTCTCTCTCTACCTCTCCTCCTCTACTCCCCTCTCCCTTACTTGCCCTAAGGCCAAAGAAGGAATGGATGCTACTAATCTATTTCGTTTTGCCGATTTTTACCGTTTGCTTTTACTTTCGATTTGCAATCTTAAGTCAATGATGCAACTCTAGTGGGACGGCAAGGCTACGTCCTTTGCAACCCTAGAGTTTTACTGAGACCACCATCCCCTAATCGATCTACTGAGGTAGCACTAAAAGGGAGTAGTGCTGCTGCTGCTACTTGGATGATCAAGGGATGGCTGTGCACCTAGAGGTTCGGTTGGGTTTGGAGATCGGTTATCGAAGTGGAAGAAGGTGGGGGATGGCCGACTCGGTTCTAGCTCCTCTTCGAGTCTTCTGGCTCCCTGCTCGTTTTCCTTGTTACGGTTCAATGCATCTTGGGGATCCTCTGGTTCGGTTCGGTTCTTGGAGTCCTCCTTGCTCCTTGTTCTGTTAAATGGTTCTTGAGGTCCTCCCACTTCGGTGCTTGGGGATTCTCCTTGTTCTTGAGCTTGGGGATCTCCTGGTTCCACCGGCTCTTGGGGAACCTCCTTGCTCCGGTTCTTCTTGAGTTTCCCTTCGGTTGTTCTTGCTCTGATGGTTTGCCTTTGGTTGGAGAGGAAGAAAGGAATGGAAGAGGCTTGCTTGCTTTGGTTGGCTTGGATGGAGGCTACTACCTTGAGCTAGTTGCTCTCGGCTGGAAGTGGGGGGAAAAAAGAAGGCTTGCTCTCTTTGTGCTGGAGGGAGGGGATAAGAACGAGTGCTCTCTCTCACCCTGGCTGGCTGTGAACTGGCTACTGGGGGGTGCATCTATGGTTGGCTATGAGCTGGCTGGCTTGGGCAAACTCTGGTCAAAGTTACTGAGTTACCTCTTGGCTCCTTTTTATTCATTTACTACATGAGCAGTGCACTACTAACTGATCTACACGGCTACGGATACCCGCAATCCGACAGGTAAGTCAGGATTGTCGAATGATGAACCGATCTAGCGAGAGGTACCGATTCGGCCCCTACGGGTCTGGTATCTCGGTGATCAATACTCGGCTGCGGGTCTGACGGCAATCCTCTTTTCTATTTCTATTCGTTCTATTCGCATTTTTGAATTTTACACTAACAAAGAATACTAATTAATAACCTAATTAGCAACTAATACTATTATTTAACTAATTAATATAGTGGGTCCTTACACAAACTCCCAATTGGCGCACTCCTTCAATCTGCAATTTGTGCATATTCTCTCTTACATTTGCTTAGAATATAAGCCGGTTTCTGTGCCTGTAATGTTTATCTGTGTTTTTCGCCGCTTTGTCTTGCAGGTGTTATGCTACCCTGACTCCCAGGACTACGAACTGCCGCAAGAAGTGTGGCCACAGCAACCAGGTTGGCGTTATTTTCCCCTATCATAAAAAACTATGTCCTTGGCCTCGGTAATCTTGTCCCAATATGATGATGCCGGTTTCAGAGTTGTCATAAGTCGGCATCACTGTGCACTAGTCACACCTAGCATTTTAGATCCTAATGGAGGCTACAATCCCTGCAGTTCTGATTCTGTGTTATGCCTGCTTTAGATTTGTGGTGTGTTCTGCGTGCGATATCTGCAGTGTTAAAGCATGTTCTCGCCTAAGAAATGTTTGTAGCAGATGCATATTCATATATTTCTATTATTGGCAGCTGCTAAGTGTAACATAATTATAATTCCCGCGATGAATCTTCTCTTATTCTTTGAGCTGATGTATTTTGTCCAACCTATTATTTTCAGTCGAGGCCAAAGAAGTTACGGTGGTACAGATTCTAAAGTGTCATGCATCGGTGAATCAATTCGTCAGTGCTAATATTTAGAGTTGTCAGAGTTCAAGTTAGCTTTTGTTCGTTCATATACAAGGATGTGCGATAGAGTCTAAATTCGATAAAAGTGCTGCTTTGTGTGGTGTGGTTGTACAAGGGTATGATTTACATGGATGTAACATGTTTGCGCGTTACGTTAATTATATGCAATATATCTGAATATGTTTGTATGATTTAGTTCACCACCAAGTAATGTAGTGATAGATAGTTTAGTTGGGATGCAACTTAATTATGCGACTATAATGATGTGCCATTTTTGTTTGTCTCCCCTTGGATCCGGAGATTGATAGTTGATATATCCTATCTTTAGGCCCTGTTTTACAACTCTAGCTGTGAAACTGGGTATTCCTAGTTTCACCAGATCCGTGAAGCTGAAGTTATAAGTATATTAAAGTGAGCCACCTTGTTTACATTTTAAAATAAAAATATAAACTTAATTAACTTTATTTTAGCCTACAAATTTCAAATCTAAGACAGAGCCGGGATCTGGAGCTGCCAAAAAGAGTTACTGTCGTCCACCTTGTTTTAGTTCAGCAGTGTAACACCCTCAAATCTGTAATATAAAATAATTACAATTTACAATGTTCCTTTGCTAATCATCCTTAGGAAATTCTTCCCCTTCAATCGTCCCACCACTACCTTAATCTCCAATTTATCCTCAGCTATTTTCTGAAATTGGCGTAATTCTCAGTAGGTAAAAGAAATAAGACAAGAGGTGGAACCCATGCTTGGGCCGGCCTGCAGCGACCCATATGCCTTGTTTCTGTAGCTCTTTGCCACCGAGGCCCTCCGCCGTCGCCGTCTCCACCAGCCGCCGGCTGCATTCGTTGTCGTCCTCCGTGAATCTGGCTGGCCTTGTTCCCTCGGGCTGCCATGACCGCCGCCTCCAAAAAGCCATGGACGAGGAGGTCTGATTAGGTGAACGCACGCATCATGCGTGGCCATGCACGTGCCCTTCCTCGACCTCCTAGCTGCAACCTCTCATGTCGAGATGGGTAACATCCAGGCTTGCATCTCGCAGCTTCACCTTTGGAGCCATGCAGCCGTCCGTCGCCCAAGCAGCCGAGCCTTTGATGCGTTCGTCGGAGTGTGCATTGCCGCCCCTTTCGATGGCCGAGATGCCGAACCACTGACAGGCAAGTCGATCTCTGCCTTCCGTGGTTCAGCTTGTTCCATCTTTCTACTGATCATATGTACCTTAGTTATGATATATATTCTGTATTAACTCGTCTCATGTTTGTGGTTACCAAGTTTTCAACCTGCCAATCTGCCATAATCCATTGTAGATAATCATAAGCCATTTAGTGTCGCAGTTGGTATACGATGTCAATAACTATTGATGACTGTTACATTATTGACCACCGGACCATTGCCACTTGGATCACCTTAGTGTTGGATGTCATCATGATAATACGAGTGGATAACTAGAGGAGATAATCAATAAGAGTGATGTTGTTGGATCACCTCTTAATGTGGGTCGGATACGCCGTGTTCACCTGCAACACATCCAAGACAAAATGGTGCGGCGAATGGCGAGCTGGCAGGCACGCCACTTCACCATGGGAGGACGACTCACATTGGTCAAATCGGTGCTATCCTCAATTCTTATCTACCTCCTGACGGCAATAAAGGCGCCAAAAAAATTCATTGCTGATCTTGACAAGATAAGGAGGAACTTCTTTTGGGCAGGGAATGATGACTGCAGTGGAAGCAAATGTAAAGTGGGATGGACAATTGCCTGTCGACCTTTCGAATTAGGAGGACTAAGCATTCTGGACTTGCATAGATTCTCTAGAGCACTCCGACTCCGATGGCTATGGCTAAAGTGGACATCCCCAGAAAGACCCTGGAGGGGAACGCAAACACTCTGCGACCTAACTGACCGCATGCTGTTATCTGCGGCCACCAAAATCACAGTTGGCAATGGCCAAAAGGCGACTTTCTAGAGCTCCAGATGGATACATGGCAAAGCGCAAGCTCAACTGGCGCCAGGCCTCTTCAAATATTCCAGGCGTAAGACTAGGTTTGTGGCAAATGCCCTGCAAGACAACAACTGGATTCGTGACATCCGTCACAACCTCACTGCCCAACTCATCTCTAAGTTTGTACATCTGTGGATGGAAGTTCAGCTAGTAAATTTGACACCACATATTGAGGATGAAATAATATGGACACAAACTTTTAGCGGTGAATACACCGCCGCCTCGGCATACTGCTTACAGTTCACAGGTAGCTCGTATAAATCGTATAACATGACAATTTGGTCAGCTTGGGCGCCGCTGAGTTGCAAAATCTTCTTCTGGCTTGCGCAGCAAAATCGCCCGTGGACAGCTCAACGACTTCAGATCCGGGGATGGCCAAACCAGTATTTTTGTCAAATGTGCTATCGAAGCCTGGAAACGGATTTCCATCTTTTCGTAGACTGCCCTCAGTTACGAGGGTTATGGGGAGCCATCGCGAATTGGACACGTCTACATTCGCTCAAGCCGGAACATTGGGAATCGACGTCTAGTCTAGAACAGTGAACTATACAGCACGTCAATAGCCATTTGGGTTGCCGAAAGGGGGTTAAAAGTCTGATTATCCTTGCTTGCTAGCGGTTGTGGAAAGAGCGAAACAACAGAATCTTCCAACGCATTTCGAAATCAAATGACGAATTGCTAAAAGACATTAAGGACGAGGCCTCTTGCTGGGGCACGAGGGATCAAAAAGTTATTGCATCGACCAGTGTAACACGAGTCTTCTAGTTTTTCTGTCCTCTTCTCTTTTTTTCTTTTTTTCTTTTTGTTTCCTTAGTGCAGTATCCTGCACTTTGTACTTAACTTTTAACTTCCTCTTTAATTCGAGCTTCGGCTTTTCAAACAAAAAAAAAAATTTAACCTGAGGATATTATGAATTGATATATTTTGGTTAATGGGTAATTCCATGGGAGAAATGTTCTTGGAGTACACAGTTGGACAGTGTGTTAAATGATTGCCCATCTGGTTTAGTGTTAAATGCTCCATATAGCATATTCTCTTACATCACTATATCACCGAACCCGTCACACCAAATTGCTATGTTGCATTTTTACCATTTCTTTACCCAGTCTCAGATACCAAGCTATTAGATTACGATCTCGTCACTACCGTTATCGAGTTGCTAATGTCAAATAATCATGTTATCATTATATTGTCTTATTGAATTGTCATTAAATCCCTGTTCCATATTTTATAAGCCATTCCACCATCTCCCTGTTTCATCACATACATGAGAAGTAGCGCTTTCCACACGTCCACCCAACATCGTACGGGTGTCGTACATTTTCATTGTTTCGATGAATAACACCTGGTTGCATGCAGGTGTCTGCCTATTTTCGTATCCGCCCTATCCCATTCTCCTTTGGATTATCCCGTCACATATGCGTATACCACAATTTACTTTTACAAATTTACCATTATTCCACCATATACCATTAATCACATAACTTACCTTTATCACATAGGCGTTTCCTGTATTACATCATTGCCTTTGATTATCATATCCGTAGGTCACATTTATCTTGTGGCTACCTGAAACTCTTGATTTGTCTTATTTCAATTGCTGCTTTTACTGTTGGGTGTGACTTACGGAGATATTATATATCTCACCCTGCTTCTCCAACCTGTTATTTTCAGCTGAGGCAAAAGAAGGGGCATTGGAACAGGGGCTATCGACCAAGTGCCATGCATCAGTGAATCGATTGCCTTAGGGTCTTGTAAGAGTTATCAGACTTAAGTTTTATCTCAATGTGAAGTTCCCTCTGGATGTTGAACCTTGATTACCCTCTTGAACACTTGGGGCTGTCTTGATGGCATCCTTAAGAAATTCAACTCAATATGGTAGCCGAACTCTTCTGGCTGGGCCCCTGGAATGAGCACTTAGCTGCTCAGTACGTTTTTTTTTCTTTAAAAAAAATAATCTTAACATAGTTCCTGACTTCCTGCTGAATGATGAACTTTGATTGCTCGTTTGAACACTTGGTGGTTGTCTTGGTGGCATCCTCCAGAAATGCTAGTTATATGTTTGGCTGGACCCTTCTGGTTGGAATGAACACTTACCTGCTCTGTGTGCTGTTTTTTTTTTTTATCTTGTTGCGCCTGATCTTACATATGCCTTTCCCGGTATTATAGTTTAGAAGTATTTTTAGAATCTATCTAACGAGCTGAGTCAGAGCAAAATCTAATTTCATTCTAAATTGATTCTTTCAATGTTTAACTAATAAACGAACCAAGCCAACGAGTCCCACTAACGAGCTTTTTTTCAACCCTAGTTATATGGATGCTTTGTACTGTATAGATATGCCAGATCTTTGATCAGGTCATGCCGTTTTCTCACTGACAAGTATAGATGGTATAAGTGCTAGGAAGGCACTTGTCTGTTAACCAGTTACTTGTTCGCCTCCAATCTGTGCCGGTGATTTTTCTATGTAGGTGTGGATTTTGGCACTCATTTATGATTCTGGATCTCCAGCCCAATGCTGTTTCCACCGTATTCTTGATCTGCAAATTTAACTAACAAAACCTGGCTTAACATATTAAGCGGTCGAAGCGTTGATGGATTTTGAGCTCTATCTTCGAACCTTCAACGACGTAGATTGCAGATCACCTATGCAAAATGTCACGAGTCTTTCGAAAAGACCACAGCCCGTTCGGTACAGCTTCTATACAACTTCTACTTAAAAACACCTACTTAAAAAAGTGAATTATTTGCTAAATAAATAGATTCTGAATAACTTCTTCCACAATCAGAAACTGCCCTCTATATAAAATCAGAAGCTGTCTGGGTGTGCTTCTGGCTTATTCTCCACCACGAGCCACGCAAGGACGTGCCTCCACGCACGCCCCTCCACCTACCGGCCCCTCCGCTTAAGCTCCTCTACCCGCCGCTCCGCCGGAGGTCCCACCGCTCGCATCGCGTGGCTCCGACACCTCTCCGTCGCCGACCCCAGGTCGTCCGCCACCCTCCTACGCCTCTGCCTAGAATCTTCAGCCAACAAATTCTTCAGGCACCCGCTTGTCGATGTAGCTGGCTATAATCCTGAATCTACACAATTAGAAGCTATTCCGAACTGTGCCTACATTCCAGGCTAAAAGGAGAAACAGACACAAATACACCAGGCAGAACTGAGTACGGCACTATAGTTTGCCCGATAGTAAAAATCCAATTAATACAATAGTAACAAAATAGCAGCAGCAATAAGGAATCAAAAGTAACACTATTGCATCTGTCTAGAATCGGATACGGCCATACGGGCTTCACAGAAAATTTTCACCTCAGTCTTTCTTAGCTGCTTCTGAACTTCTAATCCCACAAATTTGTACAACATGCAAAATAATTAGGATCTTAAACACTAGCACTCAAAATTATCTATTTCCAATGGGGGAAAAAAGTACGATGGCAAGGAGCACTTTGAGTCTAATCTTGATGAACCTGCAGCTTAACATAATTGCTTTCCAGTAGGAAATACTGAGACAGCATTGATACATCAACATGGATGTGCCGGAAAAGTTTGGTAAAGATTGAAGGTTTTTTTTGTCCCTCGGCATTGGATCCCAAAGCTCAGGATTATAGATCCATCACTGAAGTTAAAAGACAAAAATTGCCGCAAATGTAATATGAAAAATTGGCTTCAAGATACAATCCCAAGAAAATGAATAACCATTAACATCACTTATTAAAATCCTCAATATGAATAGCCTTGTCTATTTTCAATGGAAGATGTGGAATGCTGTTATAGAGAGAGAGAAAAAAAAAAGCTGTCATACAATGTAAAATACGGATTTTTTTCAGTTGTACAGTTCTGCAGATAGAAAAAAAATCCAAAACAAGAAAAGGTTCAGCTATCTTGCAGTATAGTTGCACATTTACAAAAATTAATAAATTTTGGAGGCTGGAGAGAGAGAGAGATCTGAACATTGTGAGTCAAACCCAGCAGCATAGTATAAAAAATGAGTGAACTTTGGACTATGTGTGGGATAAAAAAATCGCAGTAGTAATGTTACAGAGAAAAAGAAAAACTGTTACAAACTTGTCTGGGAGATAATGGCACAGAACCCTGGGACTTTTTGTTGGCTACCTTGAAGAAGCACAGCCCTTTTAGGGTTGGAGAGCAGGAGCTGCTGCATGTCCTTCGGCAGGACACTAAATGCCGATTGGAGGTCTCCCTTCAATTTCTGGCATGTTGCTATTGATTCAGCAGTACCTGTTCCAGAAGTCTGGAGGGCGAAGATTGAAAAGAAAATTAGTACCTTCACAGGATAAAGTCCACAAGACATAGATTATTGAGTAGCACAATAGGTTGTTGAGCAAGCCAACTGTAGAAGATAATCCTTAATTCCTTATTCGGTTTCTATATGCTGAACATTTCAACATGCATATTGCAAAATATCATTAAAAAATGCAATGGCCATTCTTGATGCGATAAACTCTAGTTGCTCGTGTAACCTATGGAAGAGAGCTACAACACAAAACTCTTGATTGGTGTAAACCCCACTGATCAAAGTGAGGTCAAGCAGGAAAAAAAACTCAAAACTAACTTTGGAACTTGGATATCAAAGAACATAAAACGGGAATGGGTTCATCCAAAAATATTTGGGTATAGAATACATAGAGTTAATCAAACAACCATTATCCATATGAAAACTTCATCCTGCTTGTTAGTCTATCCGTGTTAGTTTTAGTGAAAGGATGAAGTATACCCATGAAGTTGGTTATATGATTTTAGCCATTAGAGGATGCTATCCTTTGGCATTAAATGTAGGAGGAGATACAAATGAATACACCATACAATGGAATAGGCATTAAGCAGTAACCCAACATGTTCTTGTGGTTCTACAAAGTCAAACATAGAGCCAGTCACAAGTAACTCTTATTAGTTCTCAAGTACTAGTAAATTCCGTCAGAAGGATATAATGATTATTCAAGCTAATTATTACGATGAAACAGATTTGTTGCGGTTCAGACAGACAGAAAAGATAATATTACTCTTATATGGTGTGGAAATCTTCAACAGTTCAAGTGCATGTGTCCCTTCAATAGTTCAACCTGTCGAGTACAGGAGGGAGGGATGGCAGACTAGCACCAAACAGGTCTTATAACGGAAGGATGGTATCTAGTAGCTTGAAGTTTCCACTTCACCTATAGTACTTTTTTTATTACAAGACAATCCGACACCGCTAGTACTGATGGGTGGTTATTCAAAAGATAATGACAGAAGAAATCCTAATGGAATCACATTAGGCCAATTAAGCTAATTTTCTAGGACTTCATGACACTTTTAATTCTGGTCCACCACCATTTTAGTTTTAATTCCTTGCAAGATGGACACTGACAATATATACTTCAATTTTGAAATCATAAAAATTTACGTCAAAACAAATCAAATTCACAATGCCTAGGATTCATTAAACTCAAACCCGGTTCATATACAAGCGTAGTGCATACTCAAAATCCTAGTAATATGGTTAATTTTTAATTCAAAATAAACTGTCTAATGCAAAAACGCATGTAACCGCACACAAATTGGTGTGCATTACCGAGTAGGAGCCTAATTGGTATTCATTGCTGGTAACTGTATGTATTGCGTGACTTATTAACAGTGAACCTGGTATGAATGGAAGAACTTCACTCATGCTCATTTTAGGGTTGTGTGTCAAGTCCCAGTGATCCATAAACCTTTTTCCAAGAGAGCTGCTTAGTAGGACATTTCTGCCTGGTGCTGCTGAAAAGTAAACTATAAAATAATTCTCAAATAATCATACTCATTTTTCAGTTCCTAATGTTGAATCATGTCGCGAGTGGAAAGGATAATTCAACCAAACTAAGGAAGCCCACTTAAGTACCATGGCATGAGATATATGTTAGGTTGCCTCTTATCTCACCTAAGGAATTTGAGTCCAAATCTGATCTAGGCTATCCCTGTCAAAGAAAAATAGTACGATCTAAATAGATGAGTCTTAGTCTTAGTCTTAGTTATGCAGTATATTTGATAGGTAGGTTGTTCCTGGCTTATCTTTGTCAAAACGATATACAACCATTAAGGATTATCTGACTACAATTTCCACAAGTAATTGCTAACTAAATGTCTGGATATGCAATGCTATGTTAAGAAATGTCAAACTTGCAACATATTGTTAACAGAAATTGCAAGTGACAATTTACTTAACAAAGCATAAAAAAAGAATGCTACCTCCATCTCTCTGAGAAGATACCGCTCAATAGCATTAAAAGAATCAATCCTCTCCAATTCGGACATCTTTGACATTAGCTTTTCAATGTCAACACTCATGCGAGCCTGCCTCCAGAGCCTCTGCTGTTCCTGCTCTGCAGCAGCGCGTCTTTGCCAGAACCAAGGCATGAAGTTGGGGCCTTCCAGGAATCTCCTGTTAAAAATCAGTGGTGAAACAAGAGTGAGAAACATAGCTCATGCTTAATCATTATGCCAAGCAGTTCAAAGAAGAAGCTAATAAAATGTTTCACCAAACAAATAAGCTTATGGCTCACCTATATAGGTCCAACCAATTGGATCTCATCCTTTTGGACAAAAATTTCCCTGGACCTCTAGCAGCCAAACCATTGACAAACTCATCTGCATGAAATGGAGGTAGTAATGGCGGATCAACGAAAGGAGAACTCCCTTCCAATGGTGTGGTAATTCTCAGATACGGCCCAAAAGGCGCGAGGAAGTTGGTCGTTAGCTCCAAGAAATGACGCCGCAATATCTCATTGTTGACAACCGACATGGACTCCTCAATCCTCGGTGACACACCAGCATCAATGAGCCTATTTAGAACAGAAGTGTCGGGTTTTGTTGTTGGCACATATGTGCTCCATAGCGCCTCCTTGTGCTCTGTCATGAGGGAAAGAGGGCCTTCTCTTCTCAACTTGATGGAATTAAATAGGCCAGTGGGAGAGAACTTATTAATCGCGAGTTTGTCAAGCTTGAGCTTCCCGGGCGTCCCATTGACTCCATTTGCAGACGCTGGCGATTGGCCACCCACTGGGAGCACCCTAGTGGAATTTGGATTCGGGCTTCCCACGGACACAACATTGGGAATACTCTTAAGACTCCTCAAGAAAAACAAGTTGGTCACGCCAAGCACCATTGGCGGGAACACCTCGCCTTCCGCAAGTGCATTCAGGCGAGCGAAATCCGGATCATGAATAGTAAAGTACGGCCGGAAGTCCACACTATACAAGAGCGGAGCAACAAGGCTAACAAGCCCAGCCACAGCCTCCGAGCACTGAGGTGGCGACGGCGCGACGACCAGTACGGGCTCGCCAATCACCATGAGCTCCCAGAGCGTCCACAGGTGGAGGAGCAGGCCGCGGAACGCGGCAAACAGGTCGGCGTCGTGGAAGAGCCCGTACGGCACCGAGGGGTTCGCCGGCAGCAGCGCAGGCGGCGGACCAGGGTCGTCGGCCGCGGGCGGGAGGTGCACCCGTAGCGCGGCACTGCCGATGGGAAGCTCCATGGGGCGCCCAGGCGCCGGCGCGGGCCAAGCGGCGACGTGCGATGCCACCATCGACAGCGCGGTGGGGCCGATGTCGAAGCAGAGTGGGCCGAGGATCTGCAGCAGCAGGCGGAACAGGGACGAGTAGGGCGCGTGGGACAGTATGACGACCGACTTCTGCTCGCCGCCGCGTGGGAGGCGCTCGTCCTGGCGCTGGCGGTTGAAGACGAAGCCGTAGAGGAAGCGGCGGCGGGAGCCGGCGGCGGAGGGGGAGGGGTCCGGGACGCGGAAGGAGAAGAGCGAGTCGTGGACGGAGGAGCGGTGGCGCGGAAGGTGGTGGGACATGGAGTCCGGGAAGGAGGAGAAGGCGACGAGGCGGTCGAGGCCGGCGGGGGCCAGCGCGGCGGGCGGGTAGCAGGCCTCCACCAGCTGCCCGCGCTCCAGGTCGAAACGGATGACGCAGAAGGCCCGCGCCCACCGCGCCAGCGCCGCGGCGTCCGCCTCGGCCGCGTCGCATCGCAGCGAGACGGACGGGATCCGGTTCATCCCTGCGGCCCTCGGGGCAGGAAAAGTTGGAATTTGGAGAGGGGCGGCCGAATCGGGCGGGTGCGCGGGGGATGGGGAGGCGCGCTCCGCGGGGTGTTGGGCTCGGCAGGCGACGCCGCGGCGGGCGTCAGCGCAGACAGCCGCGGACGGGCGGGGCGGGGCGGAGGGAAAGGGGGGAAAGGGTCGCGGGCGGATCGGGCGGGCGTGTCGGCTCGGCCGTGCTGGCCTGGATTTCGGGCGGGTGGGGAGGTGTTTTTTCGGTGGCGGACGGGTTGGCTGTCGTGCTATTACAGCCGCGCGGGGCTGTATCGGCGCTGATTCGCGGTGCAGCTTTGTTTTGTTGCCCGCCAGTAGCCCCTTACTGTTGCCGTTCGGTTACGTGACTCGTCTCGGTTTGAAGTAACAGGGTTACGAATCTCGTTTTCAAAAAAAATTCAGAAATGCCTAAAATCGAGATTTCAGAAATTCAAATCAAATTTAGACGGAATCTAAAATTCAAATTTGAAATCCGGTTTTTTTTCTACCGGGAAATCCGAAATTTTAGCCGAAATCACCAAGATTTCGGCCGAAATTTCTGAGATTTTGGTACGGTTTGAACCAATCAAAAAATGGTCAAAAAACATAAAAAAACTTTGAAATTTTTTGTGGATGATCTTCAACCTAAATGCAATCATATCCGGTGAAAAAAACAAAAATCCGGTAAAAAAAATACAAATCTTGGCCGAAAACGCCGAGATCTCGGTGAAATTTAAATATGCACTATAGCATTTTGAATTTTTTTAAAAAAATTTTAAACAACCAGTATTTTGAATCTCGGGAGGGTCTGAAATCCGAAATCTCGGCCGAGATTTCGGATTTCGGACCGAAATTTGGATCCTTAGTTTGAACCAGCCTACAAGGTTGTTGCACTGTGTTTCAGCAAAAAAAGAAAAGGAAAGGAAAAAAAAACTAGATTCGGTTTTGGTTGGGTGGGTTACAAATCATGTGTAGTTGATATTTCGGAGAATTAAACATTTGTCCCGCTTTAGTAGGTATAATTGATCATTTGTTTCGTACTATGGTCATATGTTAGTGAAATATTATAGGGCAAATAATCAAGACATAAGTCCATTTTACACCCTTGAAGTATGGAAAAAGTCCAAATAACACTCCAACTATAAAATCGGCTATTTTACTAGCTCATCTTCTAAAACTAGTTCAAATCATACCTCAAACAGTTTCCATTGGCTGGTTTTGCTGATATGGACACCAATTTGAATCCCTTGGCTAGTTTTGGCTGATATCGACACCCATTTGAATCCCTTCTAGTTTTTGCTGACATAGATATCCCTTCGGCTTGCTTGGCAAATAGATGCACATAAACCACTCGCATTAACACCTTGGAATCCTCCATCCTCTTCCCATCTCACGCTCCTTCCCCTCCAACACTCCCGTAGCCACCGCCGTCACTCCTCCCCATCTCCGTGTTCGACCGATGCAACTTCAGCAAATCGGGGCCGAGAGAAGGTAGATACAGCAAGGGCGGTGAGGGACAATGTGGTCTATTTAGGGCTACCTCACCCCCAATCCTCTCATTTGACGAGCAGTGACGGGAGCTCAAGCTCTTCACGCTCGGCGTCAAGGTCCTTTGGACGTAGTGCCGATGTGCCCCATTCGCCGGTGGCCTACAGGGAGAAGCCACTAGAGTACCAGCCGATAGTGTTTTGCGACTGTGGGATGAAGGCAGCAAGGTGGGTCTCATGAAGTGAAGATAACCCAAAGAGGAGGTACTACACATGCGCAAGAGCTCGGGTAAGGTTTTGATTTTTTGTTACTCCCATTAAGGTTTTTTGTATATGTTTAGATCGATTGATGATCCATGGTTTTGCATATTATGAAGAAGGTTGTAAATTTTGGCAGTGGCATGATCCTCAAAATCCTTCCTTTCTGAAGCAATTGCTTGTAGACCTGCGAGACAATGTATGGACGATGAGCACAGTGAAGATCGAGCTAAAGAGGATTGTTGACAATGGCAGAGAACATTTAGTTCATATTACTAAGATGCATAATACAGAGATTGAAGAGATGACTTCTCTGCACAAAGCAAAGGTTGTTGGTTTGCAACGAACCTTAAAGGAGAAGGATGCCCAGATTGACAAACTTTCAGGAAGATTGAAGAAACTGACATGCAAGATTGTTGCCAAACTGGCATGTGTTGTTTTAGTAGTATCATAGATAGTGCCTAATTGAGTACTTTGCTCTTGTAATGTTGTGCATTGATGGCATTTTGTAAGTGAAAGTGCATCTAGGCTCCTAAGCATGTTTTGGATGATTAATGACAAGCGATTAAGGGACTAATGGGTTCAATGAGTTGATGAACAGGAGAAAGTCCCAAAGCAAAAAGGATTTACGGACATTGACGACCCTCAAAAAGTGCAAGAAAGAAACACGGCGTCATCTCTATGTAATTTACATTCTCTATCGAGTCATAGACATGTCGTACTATTAAGAGGGATGCAGCGTAGTCGATCTAGGACAAGTCTCTATGCTCAAATGAATGCCTACTCAATTTTTGTTGAGAGACATGAGTCACAATATGCACACCGAGTAGTTTCCCTCTCTGTCCAGATCGGATGTTCTGATCCTTCGCCGGAAGTTCCGATGTATCGGAGTTTTCGGTATAAGTGTTTTGTGCACTCTCTGGACACTTCGGAGATTCTGATGTTTCGATCGGAAGTTCCGATGCTTATAAAGTCTAAAAAGGGGACTCTCTGGACACTTCGAAAGTTCCGGTGTTTCGGTCGGAAGTTCCGAAGCATATAAAGACTGAAAAAGGTACTCTTTGGACAGATCGGATGTTCTGATCTGTGCATCGGACATTCCGATGCAGACTTAGAAACGTTTTGAAACTGTTTTCAAAAGTTGATCTATGGACACATTGGATGTTCCGATTGTAAAAATTGGAAGTTCCGATGTGTATATTTTGACCATTAGAATCAGTTGAATTTCTGGAAATTTGGTCACATCGGATGTTCCGATGACTGTACCGAAAATTCCGATATGTGGCTAGTTTTTGTTCAAAACTATAAATACCCCTCCACCCCTCTTAAATGAAGCAAGCTAGTTGGCTGGGTTTTTATTGAGCATTCAACACAAGTCTTGAGCTTTCTTCTTTTTCTCCTCTCCTCCTTCATCTTAGTGATCAATTAGACAGTGGGGGTTAAAAGGAGATCTAGAGCTAAAAGCAAAAGAGAGCCACTCATTGAGCACTATAGATCTTCTCCAAGATTGGCTTCAAGTTGCATTCATTTCTCTTGGAGGTTGAAGGACTCCTAGATGGCTAGGTGTCGCTCACGAGCTCTCGAAGATTATAGGTAGTCGTGAGAAGTTTGTGAAGGTCGATTTCGCCTCCGAAGGGAAGAAATCAAAAGTGGAACCAAATCTCAAGTGTGACCGAGGTTTGGGAGGAAAGGGTTGGAAAAGACCCAGCTCTTTGTGAGCTTCCTCAGCGGAGACGTAAGATCCCCTCAAGGATCTGAACTCTGGGAACAAACTCTTTGTCTCCTTGTTTTGATTACTTTTGTGCAATTGAATTCAAATTGCTTATTTAAAGTTCTACTCTAATTGCTAGTCTTGTCTAGTTCATTTCCCTGCACTAGGTTGGAGTAGAAACAAATTAGAATTCATTAGTTACATCCATTTGTCACTTTAACTTCTATAGTGTTCGGACATTCCGATAGTACATTGAAAGTTCCGATCTGCTCATCAAAAGATCTGACTTACTTTCCGCTGCTATTAATTTAATTTAAATTTTAAAATAGCCTGTTCACCCCCCCTTCTAGGCAATTAGCACACTTTTCAGTAAGCAAGTTATGTACTTTCAATGTTAGCTTGAATTATTTTGCATATACTTTGTGTCAATCAAAATCCACATATTTGTATGATTTTGCTCCACATAATGAAAATAGTTGAAGACAAAATAACATTAAGATTGTTTCAACAGAGTAGTCTAGGCATATCAGCACATAGTACTTTAAGACAAAAGAACATCAAGATTGTGTCAACAAAGTATTTCCAGGCACATCAGCACAGAGCTTTTCAGGACAAAATAACATGAGGATTCACACGGACACATCAACTATAGAGAAAAACTAAACTTTCCTCATGTTACCAGAAGGTCTTGCTCTCTTTATAGGGGCAGGTACTAAACTGCATGAGATCTGGCTTGAGTTAGGGGCAAATGTTTGCACCTAGATAGCAGTTCTCCCTTGAGTTGTCATTGAATGATGCAGGAACAAGCAAGTTATGATGAAGCTGTAAAAATTGAAAGTAACTAGTTATGTGCACTTTACATCCAGATTGCAAGATGTTTGCCTTTTCGTTGAACCACCCCCTTGTTCCTGCAATTTTATATATGTTAGATTGTTTGTTATGGACCGAAAATGGATTGTAAGCTTTGCTGAGGAGTACACTAACTTTCCCTTTTCCTAATTTTTGTGGCTTATAGGGCTTCTTAGCTTTTAGATTTAATGGACATTTTCTTATATTGTGGTTTGTCCCTATGCATAGCTTGTTAATTTGCATTGACTATTCCCTGATGTTCGGGCAACATTGTTGAACGAAGAGAGTCTTTTTAGATGGGTATTTGATAGTAAGTTGGTCTTGTTTGTTAGATGTTTGGTGCAATTTGTGAGTATGCAAAGAACTTTTGTACGTGGGATGAAACCGATAGAAATAACTTTATCATCCCCATCCCGCCTTCCGCATGGTGTTCATCTTCATCTATGGATGCACAAGGAATCTTACTTTTTTTACGTCAGAAGATGAATTGGAAATCTGTCATCAATCACGGTTGTACCATATAGTGATTTAGGTAATGGGGTTTAAGGTGTTATTTGCCCAGTTGTTGTAATTTTGCAAGATAAAAAGATTTTTTCCATCCCAAACAGCAATTATCCATGAAGTCTAATTCCAGTCAATTGTAAAAAAAGAGAGAGTCTAATTCTAATTCTTGAATTCCCGTCCCAATTCTAGCATCACAACGGGGTGTAAGATCATTTGCCCCTCATTTTCCTTGCATATAATATTTCTTTTATTAGAAATTAAACAGTATAATGCAACATGGAAGAGGATCAGTTGCACTTGCCTCCGCACTGTTCCATCTAATATGTAACAGTCCGGTCCAAATCTTATGCTACAAAGGCATGCTATCGTCATTGCTACAGTCCTAAAGAGATCTCAGTTCTTCACCATTAGTTTTTTATCCATGGGTGAAACATTTATTGCTGAATGCAGCATATCCGTTTCATGTAATAATTCAACTTTTTGCTATTGATAACCTATTTAACACATATGTATTTTTATCTTACATGATGACCAGTGACGACTCAAAGCATTAGGCTAAATTGAGACAAACATATTAAATAACTTGTGTTGTGTTCTTATCTGTTCGAGTGTTGCTGCTAGTACTTTATTATTTGAGAAATACTTGTGCAACGTTCACTTGTCAAACTTTTAGAAATTTATAAACAAGTTAACACCAATCAATTAAACAAATTGGCTGTTTGTCTCTCCTTAACCCATTGACACGGTCATAATTGATAAAAAAAATCATATATTAGAAGAGAGACTTACATTGCCTATTTGTTGTCGTGGTCAGCCCACTCAACAGGTTAAGCACTCGCCAACTCCCTGCACTGCCTTTCCTGCCCGTTCGCCGTCGCCACGGTTGTTTGTCCATCGCTGCACACCATCTCATCGGCATCTACTCAACGTCCTCACAGTGCCCTCTGAAAGGACCGGGATGTCGGACTAGAGGGGGTGAATAGGTGATTACAAAATTATACCTAATTTAAACTAAGCAATCAGAGATAATGCGGAAGCAATGAGTATAATTAAATTCAGCAATTTAGACAATTCAGCTCGAGACAGTCAACTCGGATACTCCGGATATTTGGTTCGGATATTCCGGTATATCCGGATACTCCGGATCAAAGTACCGGATACTCCGGGTTGAGAGTCTCGGCCAAGAATTCAAGATCTAAGCAATCTAGAAGCAATCCACTTGAACAAGAAGTATGTAAATACTATCAGGAACCTATATCAAGTGGAGAACGGGAGCCAAGCACAAAAACAAGATAGATCGGGGCTCCCAAATAAATCAACCCTATACAATCATATCATTCACACATATAGGAATGAATTCAAGCAAGTAATGAAAGATATGAGACGGAAATAAAGGAGACACAAAGATTTTATCCCGAAGTTCGGATCCTTGAAGGGATCCTACGTCTCCGTTGAGCCGGCACCAAGCCGGGATCTCTTTCAATCCTTGTCCTCCCGCTGTTGCACTTTGCACTCACCGATGGCCCGGTCACTCAAGACACGAGGGTCTCTTTCAACCCGCTAGCCGCCCGGTGTTGCACCTTGCACTCGCCGGCTTCACTTCTTGATGCCTTTCCTTTCGGAGGCGGAATTCAACCTTTACAAACTTCCTACGGCACACCACACAAAGAACCGATGGCTCGTAGGCGACCTCCTAGCTGTCTAGGAGTCCTCAACCTCCAAGAGCAACAAATGCTTACGAAGAATTCACTTAGAGCTATCTCAAGTGCTCAACAACTCAAATCAATCCTCAATCCAAACACCTCTCTCCTCTACCCAACCCTTCACACAAAAAGGGGATCACTAAGATCTAAGGAGTAGGGAGGAGTATTGGGGGCTCAAAAACTCACAAAGAACACCTCTAACACCCAGCAAAAACATCCCCCAACGGCTACTTTGAAATGGGCATGCAAGAAGGGGGCTTTAAATAGAGGAACCCAAAAAACTAACCGTTAGAGACCGAACAGGGCAACCCGGAATGTCCGAATCAAACCCCGGATACTCTGGATCATCCGGATACTCCGGATTGAACCCCGGATACTCCGAAATCCAGATACTCCAGACTAAAGTCCGGATACTCCGGATCTCCCAGGCAGCACACAGTAGTCCGACGAAAACGGGCATAACTTTTGATCCCGGACTCCGATTTCAATGAGTTTCGACTCTACGGAAAGCTAAGAACGAGGGCTACACAACTAACAAGGTCTCACTACCCAAATCTCAAAGGATAAAAATAAATTGCACAAAGAATCCATAAGGAGACCTCAAATTCTCACTTTTCGATACTAACAACACTTCTATCCCTCACACCAACCCACCTACACCTAGGTGAACAAAGTGTGACTTGGATTTCTCAACCTTAGACAAGGATAGACCACTTTGAGCACTTGAGATATGTCTAAGTAATTTCAACGATTGCATCCCTCTTAATAGTACGGCAATCATTAGACTCAAATTTAAACACAAAAATCGAAGTCTTACACTCAACTTACATGCCGACTTCTTTCGGATGCACTGTTGTATGATGACGCTTCCACAAATATTGATGACGTCCTTCGTCTTGTCAACCTCGACGCGATTCACCTCATGAGACTCTCGTCCTCTCGACCTTGACCTGATCATCCTCTCCGACGATCTCCACGCCAAGTCGATCTTGACTTAGTCCTCAACTTTTGGTGACACCGCCGTCTTATTGACTTCAACTCGCTTGTCATCCTTCAAACCACTTGGTCATCATACACACAACTTTGGGACCTAATTCTTACCAAAGCACTCAGCAAACATATTAGTCCCAAAAGCTCAATAAGTATGAATATCTACTACTATAAAGTGAGAGTTTCTTCCCACGTCACATTAATTGCCCTATTTAATTGCCCTGCTTAATTGCCCTACGCAAGAAATGAAGCGTTGCTTTAATTAGTCAGCTTTTGCAAGAAATGAAGCGTTAAAGATAGATGTTTGATCTTATGAAATAGTATTTTTTATTTTTTAATCTTTATTTTTCGTTATCAATTTTGTTTTTCGTAGCAACGCACGGGCATATAACTAGTTAGATTTAAATGTGTGTGAGCAAATAAAACACAAGTGTTCCATGTAAATAAACATGACACAACTAGGAACACTTGACATAAGAAATGTTCTCTACTAAGTACATCATGATGAATATGTCATTGAACTATATGCACTAGAGAGATAATTGCCAATACGATGAATCATTTAAATCAAGGCAAGGATCACATGCTTTACTTAAATGAAACACATGATAGAATATACAAGAATTGTACATGTGCAAATAATATTTGGAATGAGAGTAAATATGTGATCCAATTCTAGATTAAACTTCACTAAGAGAAGTGCATGAGAAGATATACAACTAAGATAAGTATGCACCATGTCAATCTATAGCAATGTGAAGTTTAACTCTAGTAAATACATGCATATCAAAGCACATAATGAACTCAAATGAATATGCAATTTATCAATATGCACTTGACAATTGATGAAAGAATTTAACCAAAGATATACCAAACTCCTCTCAATAAGGTGAGACTTAGAGTAATCTTAAACAATAATCATCTTAGTCTCATATTAACATGCAACCTAGAGGATTGGCATGAATTAATTACTTAATGGACTAATGACCTTAACAAGATTGCCATCAATACGCGCTTGTCATTAAATACTAAAGCCATGCATTATAAACATAATCAATAACAATATATGCATGTCAATTAAGCACAAAACATCTTTCATTGATATTAATATGATTGTCATCAAAATACGTTTGTCATTAATCACCAAAATCATTGCAAGAGTCACTTGCACTTTCACCCTCGCAATCGCCAACTCCCGACGACGTGCATCAAACGCCCCCAACTCGGTGGGCTACAATGTCCTTCCAAAGGAGAGATGTCAAACCACCCCCTCTCTCTATGGCCTCTACGTGCATCTAGTATTCAAGTTTAGTTTTATGGACAACAAACGAAGTTACCAATTACCAAATTACGGCTTCAACAAGCGGTGGCCCACCAAACCACATGGCCTAGGAAGTAGCTCACCACACAACAAAGTTTTTTTCTCCAAACATGCTTGAGAACGTGTGTGTTTGCCGCTGTTGTGCCAAAAAAATAAGCCTCGGTACTAAAGTAGATGCTTACATCGAACGACTGAAGGATGGGTTCGATCCCAACCGAACCCCCTGTTAGCTACGCCACCAATGATGGCTCATAAGTTGAAGGTAATATTAACGGGATGCTTAATTTTGACTTACTGATTCAAGAAGTCCCAAGTCCTCTTCTTCAAACTAAAGATCCTCAAATAAGCTGTATGGTGGGATGCTCCAGCTAAGCAAAACATTCTCAGAATAATAATGTTCGGAAGTTTTGGATGGTTTCTCACTTCGTCTGCATATTCTTTTACAAACCTTTTGTGTGCAAAGTGATTAAGTACTTGGCTGTGATTTTGCCTGTATTATGCTGCTATATAAAATCGTTACCGTTCCTGATTAGTGGCAAGCATGTTGTTTCAATACTAAGTTGGCGTGACAAAATTGAGTCCCCATTTACAGCAGCATCCACCAGCAGGCATTTATTGTAATACAGTTTTGTATCTTAATTATAACCACAATAATACTACCTATGAATTTATGCTGCATGCATGCTTCAGAATTCAGATGGAGTCTATCAACTCCAAAGAAAAGCAATGGGAGTTAATCTTTGCATTTCACTTACATCGCTTAACTTAGTCTCCAATCCTACTAACTGGTTCGTAATAATTAAACCCTGATATAACACACGTTTCTAGACAACCGATGAGTCCATCTTTTACGTAAAGCACTACAATGGCATACATTGACACAACTGCTTTGTTCTGTCTAATCTCCGCTTCCACCGGTCCATTGCCTACAGCGGTACGTAGCTCTGAAAGGTGGTGGCTACAAAACCCGGGAAACGACGGCGCGGTGCCGGTGTGGGCGGCTGGCCAACGGGCGGGCGAACGGCCCAGAGTGAGGAAGGAGATGCAGATGCCGCCGTTGGAGCGAACGGGGATTGGAAAAGGACGCGCGCGTTGGGATCAAAGGTAAAGTGGCCGAGCCAAAAACGGGGGTCGGGCCAGTGGCGGGTGGGGGGCGTCGCGGCCGGCCACGCGATGAACTCCCACCTTCCAACCCCGCTCCCATCGCCGATCCACTATCAATAATTGTCGACGATTGGGAGAACGGGCTCCCGCCGAGCTTACTTGTTGAATGTGGGATCAACCGAAACCCTTTTCTGCCAAAGGTGTAGCATCGAAGACGCGGAAGATGGTCTGTTAGAACAGACAGGAACACAAAGATTTTATCCTGGTTCAGGCCTCTCATGATCGAGATAATAGCCCTACATCCAGTCGCCTGGTGGCGTTTTTTGCTATTCAAATGATGGATCCCCCCCTCCTAGGGGCTAGGGGGATTAAATACAAGATACATGTGTTATATACATGGTAACTACCCCCTAGATTTACGACTTGCTTCCATAACCGTAGCGCCCACGATCCGGGGCCCTTGATCTGCGCAATTAATTTGAATTTCCGGTGCACCTGCCCTTGATTTCCGGCGGATTGATTGCTATCTTCCTTTCTAGTGGCAAGACCGGGTCCCCCGACCATCCGCCCGGGTAACGGCGTGGCCTTCACGAGCATGATCGCTCGTGATCGTCCGGTATGGTCGTAGGCGAATGGGTAGACACGCATGCTCGGGAGTTATGTTGCCCGGATAGTTTTCCGAGCATCTTCTGATGGTGCTGTATGGTCGGTAGCTTCAGGATCTTCTGGGGGCACAACGGTCTTTTATCAGATAGTCAATCCCCGACAGCTAGTCCCCGAGGCTCAAGTGAGATGGGTCGTCTCCTTGAGACTGAGAAGTCCAAGGAGGGATTGAATTCTTAATGGTGAAGCATTTTACCTCAGCATCTGGGCATGAAATGACCAGGAAAAAGATTTGATAGATGAGACAGGCTCACACTATCACATCCCAAGCGAATCATGCTCGGGGAAAAAGGTCGGCACAAGCTGCGCCGAAAGGAAAATAAAGCGTGATCGAACCTCGTCCAGTATAGATCGATGCCAAGGAAACTAGGCATGGATCGGACGCCTAGCATAAAGGTAACTAGCAGACTGTGAACAAACACATGCTGCCGCATCCCATGCATGGATCGGATGCACAGGGGAACTAGGCATGGATCAGACGCCTAGCATAAAGGTATCTAGCAGACTATGAACAAACACATGCTGCCGCATCCCATGCATGGATCGGATGCACAGGGGAACTAGGCATGGATAAGACGCCTAGGCTACTAACGGAATGTGAGCGGACTCACATTGCCACATCCCGAGCATGGGTCTAATGCTCGGGGAACTGATAGACGAGCCAGGCTCGAGCTGCCGCATCCTGGACATGGACCAGATGTCCAGGGAAATAGACTGGGAGGACATGTGCTCAAACGCAGAGCGCGCTTGGCGCGGAACACCAACCGTCTCCGAGCGAAACGCGTGCTCGGAGGAAGAGACTCGCGCCCGGCGCGATGCTGGTACGGCGCGGAACAACGATCCCGAGCGAAACGCTTGCTCGGGGTAGAGACTCGCGCCCGGCGTAGTGCTGCTCGGCGCGGAACACCAACAGTCTCCGAGCGAAACGCGTGCTCGGCGGAAGAGACTCGCGCCCGAGCGTAGTGCCTGCTCGGTGCGGAACACGAACAGTCCCCGAGCGAAACGCTTGCTCGGGGTAAGAGACTCGCGCCCGGCGTAGTGCTGCCGGCGCGGAACACCAACCGTCTCCGAGCGAAACGCAGCGTGCTCGGAGAAAAGACTCGCGCCGGCGCGATGCACCGTCGGCGCGGAACACGACGATCCCCTGCCGAAACGCTTGCTCGGGAAGTAGAGACTCGCGCCCGGCGTAGTACTGCCGCCGCGGAACACCAACCGCCTCCGAGCGAAACGCGTGCTTTCGGAGGAAGAGACTCGCGCCCGACGCAGCATACCGCTTTCGGCGCGAACATGAAACGATCCCGAGCGAAAGCGCTTGCTCGGGGTAAGAGACTCGCGCCCGAGCGTAGTGCCTGCTCGGCGCGGAACACGAACAGTCCCCGAGCGAAACGCTTGCTCGGGGTAAGAGACTCGCGCCCGAGCGTAGTGCCTGATCGGCGCGGAACACCAACCGTCTCGAGCGAAAGCAGCGTACTCGGAGGAAAAGACTCGCGCCCGGCGCGATGCACCTTTCGGCCGGAACACCCGATCCGGCGAAAGCGCTTGCTCGGGGTAAGAGACTCGCACCGAGCGTAGTGCTCGTGCACCTCGGCGCGAACACCAACCGTCTCCGGCGAAACGCAGCGTGCTCGGAGGAAGAGACTCGCGCCCGGCGTAGTGCTGCTCGGCGCGGAACACAAGCGATCCCGAGCGAAACGCTTGCTCGGAGTAAGAGACTCGCGCCGGCGTAGTGCACTGCTCGGCGCGGAACACGAACGATCCCGGCCAAACGCTTGCTCGGGAGTAAGAGACTCGCGCCCGGCGTAGTACTGCTCGGCGCGGGATCTGAAACGATCCCCGAGCGAAACACGTGCTCGGAGGAGACTCGCGCCGGCGTAGTGCACCGCCGCGCGGAACACGAATATCCCCGAGCGAACGCTTGCTCGGGTAAGAGACTCGCGCCGGCGTAGTGCCGCTCGGCGCGAACACGAACAGATCCCCGAGCGAAACGCTTGTTTCGGTAAGAGACTCGCGCCCGGCGTAGTGCCCGTGCTCGCCGGGCGCGAATACGAACAGTCCCGAGCGAAACAGCGTGCTCGGAGGAAGAGACTTCGCGTCGGCGTGAGTACTGCTCGGCGCGGAACACGAACGATCCGAGCGAAAGCAGCGTGCTCGGAGGAAGAGACTTCGCGTCGAGCGTAGTACTGCTCGGCGCGGAATACTGAACGATCCCGAGCGAAACACGTGCTCGGAGGAGACTCGCGCCGGCGTAGTGCTGCTTTCGGCGCGGAACACGAACGATCCCGAGTGAAAGCAGCGTGCTCGGAGGAATAAGAGCGATTTTCAAGATATAATAAGATCAATTCCCGAGTGCAATGCCCGTCGGTGTGAAGAAAGCGGCGTCAGAGCTAAAAATTTACTCGGTCTGATTCGGCGAAAAGCACGCTCGGGCAAGGGATAAAATTTGCGCCGAGCGAAGAACTCATCATAAGTAGTGCGATTCGGTCATCGATGTGGAAGATGACGCCGGGATTCCTCATCATAAGTAGTGCGATGTCGGTCATCGATGTGGAAGATGACGCCCGGGATTCCTTTGGCAAAGAATCCGTCGATCCCCTACAGATACCGCCGGTATCGGCGATTGGAGAACGGGCTCGCCGAGCTTACTTGTTGAATGTGGGATCAACCAAACCCCTTTACGCCAAAGGTGTAGCATCGAAGACGCGGAAGATGGTGCATTAGAACAGACAGTAACACAAAGATTTTATCCTGGTTCAGGCCTCTCATGATCGAGATAATAGCCCTACATCCAGTCGCCTGGTGGCGTTTTTTGCTATTCAAATGATGGATCCCCCCTCCTAGGGGCTAGGGGGATTAAATACAAGATACCTGTGTTATATACATGGTAACTACCCCCTAGATTTACGACATGCTTCCATAACCGTAGCGCCCACGATCCGGGGCCCTTGATCTCAAGGCAATTAATTTGAATTTCCGGTGCACCTGCCCTTGATTTCCGGCGGATTGATTGCCATCTTCCTTTCTAGTGGCAAGACCGGGTCCCCCGACCATCCGCCCGGGTAACGGCGTGGCCTTCACGAGCATGATCGCTTGTGATCGTCCGGTATGGTCGTAGGCGAATGGGTAGACACGCATGCTCGGGAGTTATGTTGCCCGGATAGTTTTCCGAGCATCTTCTGCTGGTGCTGTATGGTCGGTAGCTTCAGGATCTTCTGGGGGCACAACGGTCTTTTATCAGATAGTCAATCCCCGACAATAATAATACTATCTTCTGCAGTAGAAGGAAGTCGTTTTGAATCTTTCAAGGTCGATAAAAGGCTACACTGACCACTAAATTGTATCATTATATTTTTTTTAGAAAAAAATATATAAAAGTGTATCGTTGTAGAGGTATTTATTTTTCGTGATAAATTCATTCGTACCCTTTCTTATGTCCAAACCATGTTTTTTTTTATAATACATCCGATCAAAATTGATACGACGTGACTTCACCGGCCCTAGAACCATCTCTCTTGCTTTTATGATAGCCCACTTCCCGCCTCTATTGGCCCAACATCTCCGTGCCCCCTGGCTGGCTTACCGCTCCATTCCTTGGCTTGGCTTTATCAAATCCTTAGTGTTAACCACAGCCCTAATACCTGTCTAAACTGAGTGCTTCTGAATGATAACCTTTTGCACTGCTGCTATTCTATGAGTCTCATTTGTTACTCCACATGGGGACTGATACAGTGGTACTTGGGCTTGTTTTAGTTTCTGGATGTGCTCCTGGCTGATCTTAGGCTAGCGTTGGTCGCGTTGGCATCTTGTTTGCTGCAGTGAGGGGTAGTGTTTCTAGAAATGCAACAAATCGAATTATTACTGATACTCTAAAAAAAAGACTTGTACGAGCGAGAGCCATGTGTGCCAAGGATGTCGATCCCACTCTGTCTACGGGCTACGGTTCAAGGAATGCATTATCAAGATGTGGATCTCTACTAGTAGTATTTGGCAATGAGGATTTCTTTTGTGAGATTACAAAATACATCCAGACACTAAGACACGTCTTGTTAGCGATGCGCTGTGTGCCTACAGCTACGGGTGTACGTAGGATGACTGGGAGCATCGGAATCTACTCCTGATGCCGAAATGTTAAAAGCCAAGACTCTCCTGTCATTCCAAACCATTTTCCAATGGACGATTATAACCCGTCGAATTAAAGCCTTGTTGCTACCAGTGGATAGGTGTTGCATCTCCCTTAGGGGGTGTTTGGATTAGGAGTATTTTATTGAAATGTTTTAGGAGTTAGTTTAAATTTAAACTAAGTCCCAAAACCTCCCAAAGAGTTACCACTCATCCAAACATGGCCTTATGGGTCAGAGAGGATATTACAAACGTACCTCTGTGGAGGATCCGTGGGACACTAGAAGTCTGATAGTACCTTTTTTTATGATAACTAGTCTATAGGTATCATAATGACTACTAGAGTAGACCTTCCATACCGCTAACTCCCTTCGGCCTCCCTCCTCTAGCTCACATGTTGGGGCTCCCGACGGAGGGGTAGTGCACCCCCTTGGGGGGTGACCAAAGCCTTCGGCGTGTCCCCAAAGGTCTCACCTCAACTACACCCTTCAGAACCTGCCCAAGGCCTTTGGCATGTCCCCAATGCCCCATCATGCGATGCTTCCCCTTTGGTTCTAATTTGAAGGGGGCATATTGCTTCATTCGGTGGGTTGTAGGGGTGGTGGCCACTCCTACAACAAATAAGAATAATATCGAATTCAAAATGGAGCACATACGAATTAAAACAAATACATTCATGAATATTTATTGGATCATTAAAACCCTTTTAAATTGTACACACTAAATGAAAAAAGACAACTAGTTTATTTGATCTAAACATTCATGAAGAATATGAAATGACCCAAGATTTGTATTCTTTGTTGAATTATGTTTAAAATAATAAATTATGTATTTATGAGTTTTTATGCATTTTAGTTACATATTTAAAATATTTTCCTATTAAGGACAATAATATTTCAATTTTAGAGAAAATTTAAAAGCTAAGAAAATCTTTAAAATATTTTTATTAAATGATATATGTGCAATGAACGTCCCCAAAATAATTCATAATGTTGGACCTAGTTTGCCAATTTTAATAATTGAGACTTGATTTATGGATTAATTAGATTAGAAAACGATTTTGAAATTCAGAAACATTCTTGGGCCAAAAGAGTAGTCTTGGTTCAGCTTGCACCCCTAAATATTCAAATAATTCGGGCCCCGAATATCTGGATAATCCGAATATATATCTATATTTGATATATAGTGAGCTATCGAATCCGTATTCGTATATGACAAAAAAAATCCATATTCATTTTCAATCTGATACTATCCGACAAATATCCCAGCCGACAGAATCCATATTCGAAAATCATACGAAATGGTTGAAAACTATCTAACCCATTTTTATCCCTAATCTTCGTAAAACCCTGTCTTTGGAGTCTTCAGCAGAGTTACTCGAGACCAATCCGCCAGATTGCATGGTTAGGGAGGCATAGCCAAGTCGTGCTCATCACTATGCAAGACATGCTTGTCTTGTCTTCTCGGCCGGTGCAACATTTCCAATTCACCCAGCACGTACTCATTGGTCGTAACAACAAGACGGAAGAAACTCTAGCCACCCGTCCTTTCCCTTCATTCAAACATGAAAAATCAAAGCGAGCTCTCATGAGGTCCAACGGCCTGACCTTTCTCCCTCAAAAGGTGAAAGCAAGAAGCATCAAAACAACTCATCCAGCCAACCCAACCCCCTCCCTTACCATCCCATTCATTCTCTCTTGTGCCAAAGATACAACTTGCAAGCATTCCACATACATACTTGATACTTTCCTCTAGTCTTGCTTATCAGCTAGATTCCATGAACGTCGAGACCAACGCACAGATTGCAATTTTCATGCCATGGACATAGGGATCGAGGAGAGTGTGGAGCGGGAGCCATGGTGGCAACGGTGAGCAGGTTCGTGGTGGTGCTCCATAGGAGGACACACAGGTCATGTCCGCGCTAGCGTACGTGGACCTAGAGTGGATCCTTATTACGCTGCTACTAATCAGCGGGCTCTTCGTCTATGCCATCACCCAGTTCGTGGCCTACTTCACACTCAGGATGTTGTGCCTCCTCTGCTCCTGCGTGGACCACCTCTTCGAGATTGAGGATGGTGAGGCGGAGATCTTTAGGTTGGGGTACTGCCTACACCACCGAAGGCTGACCGAGGCTGACAACTTGTGCGCGGTCTGCCTGTCTTCTTGGAAGGAGGAGAGGGGAAACGATGCAGGGGAGAAGGGCACTATGGTGTGTTCTTGCTACAATGCTACCGTAGAAACTTCTTTGCGTGAGGTACAAGATAAAAGGAAGGCCATGTAGAGGAGAAGACAACCGAAGAAGAAGAATACCAAGACTATATTCTACTAGCTCAAGAAGAGCATGAAGAGGAAGAAGATGAGCATGAAGAGGTAGAAAAGCAACAGCAACAAAACGAAGTGGAAGGCCAAGAGGCCCAAGAACAACAAGGGGAGAAGGTGGTTCTTGTTGAGGACGACTCCTTGGAAGTCATGGTGCAGGGCAAAGAGACTCAGACCACACCCAAGGATGATCTGTTGGTGCCGGTGGTGGTACTTGATGAGATGGCAATTGCCAATTATTTAGATTTGTGTTGGGATGCCGGCGAGGAGGAAAATAGCATGAATCGCATAGATGATGAGCATGACTCGAGGGGTCTTGATATTGGAGTGGTTCTCAAGGAAAAGTGGGTGTTGGATTCTTCGGTTGCAGAGACGACTTATGTGATTGAGGACTCTATTGTGCCTATCCCATGTGCAGAGATTATGATGAGCCTGTCTGATACTCATGAGAATTGCATGCTCCAAAATGATGAAGTGGTTTGAAGATACTACTGAAATTTGTGATTCAACAGCTGAAGAAGAAGACATCTTTGTGAATCTTTCATTGTATTCTCAATCGATTATGTTCTATTATTGTCAATTACTAGTGCCTCATCTCATCTCATGGTTTTGGTTTGGTTTCAGCCACTGAAGCAATCCCTGAAGATGACAACAAATCAGCACAGGTGGAGACTAACTGTGAGGTATCAATCGAAAGCGAGATATGCAAAAAGGTGCAAGATGACCATCTCGTGCCGTTTCAAGAATCAGTGGAGCTTGAGGAGCCGATTACTCCATTGGCATACGCAGATGATAAGCCATTGCCATTGGAAACCCTCCACGAAACAACCCTAACTGATCAAGGTTAGTACAATTATTGAGTAGTACCCTCACTTAAACTTGTCCCCTTTTGAGATGTTTTCAAAATGACTGTGCATTTAATTTTAACCTTTTATGTTTGGATCAGAAGCAAGTGAAGCCGAACAGGAGAGGTGACTTCCACCCAGAGATTAGACCACTTACCAAATGAACAGAACGAAGTCGACGAAGGCAAGGCACCTAAGACCAGGGTTTCAAATTTTGTTTTAGGGTTTTATCTCGGCACCATCCAAAATACAAAATTTCAGTGAGATCTTGTTATTTTGGACAAAATCCAAACGAAATCCGAAAAGCAAAATTCAAATATGGTTCTTTTTTGACCGAGATTTTTGAGATATCGGCGATATTTGCTGAGATCTCACTGATTTTTTACCAAATGAAAATTGGTCCAAAAATCATCAATTTTTTTTGAAATTTTAGTCCAACATGGAAAACGACGTGAAGAATCCAATCTGGTCAAACTTTGGTCAAATTCGATCAAATTTTGGTCAAATATGATCTCACTGAGATTTTAGGTACTATAGCACTTTGATTTTTTTAAGGTTTTCTTAATTTCTGTTGGGGATTGGATAATTCTTGTAATTACCATGGTGTCCGGGCAGCCGGTCTTTTGGTCGACCATGTATACCTTCGGATGGTATCCCCGAGGATGACACACGAGCATGGTTGGTCAATCCGTCTGATCAGCCTGGGCTCGGTGCTCGGCCTCGAACATCTGTGCTCGAGGCTCGAGCATACATGCTCGGCCAAGACCAAACACGCTCAACATAAGCTCACCCACAAGACTTATGTTCAGGAGATCGTGTTCGTCAGTTACGCCAGAATAGCGATAATCACACCACGACATGGTACCGTTACACCCACGGTGGGAGCGTGGCGCAAATCAAGGCTTCGGTTACAACCATGATCGGTGTAGTCAAACACCCATTATTTTGGTTGTAATTAGGCTAGATTTTTTGTAATCTATAAATACCTCCCGTGCCTATACGGGGGGAGAGAGAGAGAGAGCAACATACTCAGGAAAGACTAGACATGCAAAAGCGTGGTTAAGAGCATCAAGCAATTACATCACACTGGAGTAGGGCTATTATCTCCTCGGTGAGAGGCCCGAACTAGGATAACCCAGAGCGTCTTTTTCCCGAGTGTCGTACACATCCGAGAAATCAAGCATTCTCTGGACGCCAACCCTTCACGAAGGAAGGGGCTTAGATTGATCCCTCAATCAACAAGTAAGCTCGGCGATGGTCTGTTAGGAAAATTTCGCTTTTAAATTAGGAGTTTTTTTAAAAAAGATTTTGTCATTCTGGCTTTTAAATTTAGTTTATAAATATATATTATTCTACAATTTTGATGTGACTTTTTACTATTTTTCCTCCTATATCATTCCCCTTTAGCTATTTTCAATCTCATTTACTGCCATAGATCATAATATCATATGAAGTCATATAATTCAAATATATAATAAAGAGGTGCAATACAGTATTATACAAGTATATTTGATAAAGTATAATAACCTAGAATTGCACCAATTCATCAGGAGTATCTTTGTCAGTTTATGTATTTTTACAGGTCGAGCAGCGGCAACAGCGCAGCCCAGCGGCCAACACGGGTAGGCCAGTGGCTTCCACCTCACGCGGCCATTAATGGAAGCAGCAAACATTCAACGCCTTCGAAGCGATAAACAAAGCCCGGAAAACAGTGGCGACCCAGGCACTGGTCTGGCGCTTGCATGCCCTCCTCTTCGCCCCCGGCCCAGGCGCGCTGTGGAATCTCTTGAGCTGCGTGACCAAAAAAGGCTTTCCAATCTTCCGTGTGGGTTAATTAAAAGCGAGAGAGAAGGGCCGCACTTCTATGACATTTATTTCGCCTCGCACTAAACTAAACTAAGTTGATCCGGTTGAGAGATGTATCTGGCCTGGATGGCAGATTTGTGTATACGACTCGATGACGGGAGTAAAACATGCTACTACTCGTAGTAGCAGTACGGTCTTCCTGGTTACGTAAGCCACCAAATATAGAATGCGACATATCAAGCTTAAAAACCATTTTTTTCGTGTAAATTTTATAAAAATTATATATATAAATTTTAAAAAATTCTCAAAAGTTTAACATACGCAGGGGATGAACTTCTATTGTCGTATGATATTGGAAGATAAAATTCAATCCCATTTGAAAGATATGAAATTAACAAGCAGCGCGATGAATAGTGTTAGCAGTGAAAAATTACTACTAAGGCTAAATTTGTTGTTTATATCTTTCAAATACGATTCATTTTGGATTTTAAATTTTATGGGGTTGTAGAAGCTCACATCTGCTACGTATAGTAATTTTTGAGAATTTGTTAAAACGTGTGCATATTGGTTTCATGATAAAGGTGGTTTCCATCTGATATATCATCAATATAGAAATACTACGAGATTATTTGGTTTAAAGCTAATTTTACCATAACTAACCTTAGACAAATTTAGATTGCCACTTTTTGAGGCAACAAAATTCATCGTGACAAGTGTGGCAAAGTTTGCCAAAAAATTGAGTATATAGCGTGTGAGACATGTGACTAAAAAAGTATGGCAAACCACAATTGTAACAAGGAATCAAACACACGTCTAATTTTAGACGTGACAAAGTTAGCTTTCAACCAAATATGCTCTACATGTAGGGGTGCCAATGGGCCAAAGTCCAGCACAGGCTTAGTCTAAGTCCAAAATTTTGTTTCTTTGATCTAATCCAATTCAAACCCAAAATTAATATATCTATATCCAATCTAGACCCAAATAAAGTCTTGAACTTTGATCCAAACCATTTACATGCATAACTAACAGCACTATAATCTTAACCCTACATTCATTCAACATGGCCCTATATCAATTTAGCACAAAATACATAGGTCTAGGTCTGGCCAATCTAACTTAGATCCAATCTAAATAGATATGAATCTAAAATAAGCTCAATCCATTTGTAATTTTAAACCAGTCTAATTCAAAAGTGTGAAACCGATTCAAACCCATTAGCACAAATACCTCACGATTGAGTTAACCTGAGGCGACCCGACCTCTACTGGTCTGATCCTGCCGGCCGAACAAAGCTGTTTGTTACTCCATCTCATGGGACGTCGGTCAAATTAATCTCAGCATCCTCACTGAGAGCATCTCTCCAACGTGGATTTTCAGCCAGTACCAAAAGAAAAGAGGTCTTGGTATCAGCATCACAGGTTGGAGCAAATATAGGACGGGTACCAAGCGGGAGCAAGGTTTACTGAACTGTTTTCGTGATTTTTAAATGAACAGTGATTTTTGATAATCGCAAAAATCAAACCAAAAAACAGTCGAAATCATCAAAAATCGCACAATTTAAAAAAAAAAACTGAAAAATCGATGATTTTCCGTGGAAAATTGACAGATTTGTTGAACTTTTTTGCGGTCGATTTCCGCCGATTTTCGACCGGTTTATGACACGTAATTTTTTTGAATTGAACCTGTTTTAGAAGCCGGACCGTGTTGATACGGACGAAAATGGTGAAATTCAAGCAATTTTCATCGATTTTGTGAACCATGAGTGGGAGTCACCGATACCTGGGGTACAGATGCCAAGGAAATAAAATACTCGCTCGCATGTAGGGGGTGGATAACGAGCTACTCGGCTCGATTCGGTCAAACTAGGTAATATAACGAGTCAGCTCGACTCAACTCGTTATCTTAACGAGCTCAAACCTTAGCTCGGCTCAACTCGTTAAACTCGCGAGTTGGCTCGTTACACTCGTTTAACTCGATATTGCCATCTGAGAAGCGGATTGGTATTGAGATTATACAGAATGCCATGTTTTATTATCCTCGCCTCACACATACATAGTTATACTTGCTGACTTAGAGAACTCGTTAAACTCGCGAGTTGGCTCGTTTAACTCGTTATCTAAACGAGTTCAAATCACGGCTCGACTCGACTCGTTAAGGAACGAGTTCGAACCGAGTCGAGCTGAGTTTTCGAGTACTCGTTTAACTCATGAGTTTTGAGTTTTTTTCCACCCCTACTCATATCGCATGGATGTGCGGTGAAGGTAACCAGGCGCCAGACCTGAACGAAAGAAGCTGCGGCGCTAGGTGGAGGAATCCGTCATCAGAATTATGAAACTCGGTGGGATCTAAAATCCGAGATTTCAACGAGATTTTAATCCCTAGTAGTACCACTTACCCGGTAACGATTGGCATCTACTTCAGTACCTACGTATCGCGCGCCACTACTACAGATTGGACTTCTACAAACGGTTCGAAACCACTTGCAGAAGCGGTTTTAGAACCGCTTGTAAGCAATCGCTTGTGATACTTGCGGCATTATCACAAGCGGTTATAAAACCGCTTGTAGAAGCCACTTAAAAAGAGAAAATAATACTCGCAGCAGTATTACAAGTGGGATTCGAACCCACGACCTCACCCCTCCTCGTCACCCACACCTCACCCATCTAACCAACCCACCAACGCGTGATCTCTGATAGAGTAGGACAAGCATTCCTTTTATTATTTCGAAAACTGGGCTTCTACAGGTTTCTATCGGTTCGTGTTACCAACCGGTTGTAGAAGTCCAGAACCGGTTAGGGACACAAACCGCTTGTAAAAATTAGGTTTTACAACCGGTTGGTGTCCCCAACCGGTTGTAGAAGTCCTCTCCTGGTTTGTGGCTATTGAACCGCTTGTGATGCACTATCTCAATGGGTTCTAAATTTACCGGTTGTAGAGGTACTGTTTGTGATGCTCGTTTTTCTAGTAGTGCGCTATGGTTTCACTGTTCAACATCAGGTCAGAGCAGTGTACTGCTCGTAACCATCTTGTCAAGATTTACCTCCACGCAATGCATACATCTGTACGTACGTGCGTCGACACAAAAGTGCGCGCGCGCACTCCTATGTATATATGTATGTATGTATGTGTTCTCAGTTTTGACCTTGGATTAAACTAAGCTCGCGGAGAGATCGATGACTGGGACGTACTTGATCCATGCCATCGGTGAAAGATAGGGGCGCAATGCACCGCGTTATTATGGTTGCTCTGCAGATTATATTTATTTATTATAGTATGGGGGTGGAGAACATGGGGGCGCCTTTTCCGGCGTCTTGTGCGTTATAAGTTGCATCCCTGCATGCACGAATGCTTGTACGCTTCCAAAAGGAAAATGCCAAGCCTGCCTATGAATCCCACATAGATGGTTCCGTTTGAACAACGGAATTGACGCACTTGGGAAAAAAAAGATCAATATATACTATAGGTACGAGCAAATCCCAAGATGAATGGAGTAGTGTCTGACAGTCCGAGTGATCTAAGTCTGGAAATAGCGACAGCAATATCTGAAACCGGTCAGCAAATCCCAAGCTTAATTAGAGATATATTACTACATCTGCATTTTGTATGTGTGCTAGGTAGCAGCAGTAGTAGTAGTAGTGCTGAATTTCCTAGCCGTGCAGTGTGCGAGCATTGGAGTTTGGAACTGGGTGCGTTTTTTAAAATGAGAGTAACTGATGTCCCAGTTTCATTCATTAATGAAACTAGACTAGTTCGAGGACAATTTTTTTAAAATGAGAGTTTTACCATCCTTAAGATCTACTATGAGATAGCACCCGATTAATCTTAAATATTTTGTATCTCGTGATACCTTCGCATTCAAAATTATTGATGTTTGAAACTTTGAACCATCTCTAATTAAAATGTTAGTCAAACTCCTTGGTCGCAAGTCGCAACGTCGTGGCTAGTGCTTTTATAGCGCCATAGTCCTCGCTTTGGACTGTTCTGGATGGCGTGGTACACTGGTACTAGAACGAGTTTTACAGGTCTGTTCCTGTATTCCTTCGTCACCACGGAGGATCGAAGAAGCCCTCTCCAGTGTCAGTGTGTCACTAACATCCATATATACACTCTAGGGATAGGAATAGCACACCAAGGTAAACCAACAACTAAAATGTCGTATAAACTCGTATGACTTGCACAGTGGTAATTAAAACTCCGGCACAAAAATGAGGAGGCAGACAAGATATAGACCGCCATTGACGCACTCTCTGCAGTGCTGCTAGAGAAGTCAACTGTAAGTGGCAAGTGCAGAGGCTTACTACATTGACCATGGATCCATCGATCTGTTTGCTTATAAGAAGCGAAAATAGCATGCAATCTCTTTTGTAATAGAAGTCTTATAGTCGATCTTAACGTTACATACAGTGCACAGAATGGTCATATATTTGTTGCTCGTGAAGAAAAAGAAATGAGAGAAAAAAACAAATGTACATGAATGTTTTTAATTGAAGCATCAAGCATGCCATGCTGAAAACAAGAGGAGCGTACTATGCCTACCTACAGCAGCAGCACAGGTAATGCATGCGCAACCCAGTACCCTTCTCATTCAACTTCCTTTCTCCTCGGAGCCCAGCTTAACCAAAGAGATCAACGAGTCAAAAATATACGGAGTAGAAAAGAAGTAGAACGAGAAGCCTAAGGCAATCGCGCTCGCCATTGCCGATCTCGATCGCAAGCTGGTCTGCCAGGTTGCCTTGCCTGCATGCTCTCTCTCTCACTCACACTCACCAAGATGGAGCAGCTTCGGATGCGGTTCTACTTCTACCCATACATGCATGCCACCCCCTGAACTCCTCATCTTGCATGCAGCTTCATCTGTTGTGCAAAGGGTTTGAACCTGTAGGAACTCTCCTTTTGCTGTCCCCCACCAGCTCCGCGCCGGCTTCTGACGGCGAGGGGGCCATCGGCAGCGGCGCCATGGCCATGAGCGCCGACGTGCGAGCGGCGTCGACAGCCAGGGGTACTGTGGAGCCGAGGAGCGAGGAGTGGACGAGGACGGCGATGAGGAGCCACGAGCCGAGCAACCCGCCGGCCGCCGGCCTCTCTGCCCGCCGAGAGCAACTGACCATAGCTACACCTCTCGGTCAATGGCCCGCGTGCACTACACCGCTAGCTGGTGCAAGCTCGCACCCTCGATGTCCCCGTCCCGTACGTATAGCAGAAGCGGCGGGAGGGCGGAGGCGGGGGAGGCTATCTGGCTGTGGCGAGGAGTACGACCGCACATCAACGGAGAGGAGGGATTGGGAGAGTGTCGGGAGGAGGAGGCGTCTGTGGTTGGACTTGCGTTATTGTTCGGTGTGTGGGTGGTGGCCGGTGTACTCGTCGAGTATAAAAGCTGTGAAGCGACGGGGGATCTAACACTACGTGGACAAACCAGCTTGTCTCACCAACAGGCACGGCTGTATTACCGGTGGCCTACAGGACGAGATGGCACTAGCACTACACGCTCGGATGCATATATACGTACGTAATATACGTACGATCGAGTAGACCCTGTGCATCCGGCATGCATGGAGCAGCTTCGGTTTTGTGGCCTGAGGAGCTGGTCTAATGTCTTCCGGTCTGATCCCGTACGTGTTAGCTAATAATAACGTGTAGCTGTGTAGCTGTGTAGAGCTTTACATATCTAGCTAGCTATATATGTATAGGCTGGGGAGAACCTAGCTAGCATAGCTAATAACGTGTGACGTATGATATTTGAGCTACCACATTAACTTGCAAACTGGAACGTACGTACGTGCATCCTTCTGCTCTATGGAGACGCTTTAATGGCTGCTCCGCTAGTAAAGCATCAGTTAATTAAGCGACCAGCTGCTTGTTCATGTATACCTGGTGCTAGCTAGTTCCGTGGGCCGGCCAGGCTCGCAGGTCCACTAATCATGTACTGGTACTGCACAGTAGTACTGCAGTAGAATACGTAGCTTCTCAGGATGGCCGGTGTAACAGCAAGTACGAATGCACAGATAGGCGACATCAGCGGCGGATTCGGGACTAAAATAGAGGAGGTGTTCTTGTAGGAGGCCTTCTACTTCCAGACTAAATGACTCGCTCGCTTTATGAATGGATGTTCCACGTTCCGACCAGCGGTAGAGTGAACTGTAGCCCCAACGAACCCACTGTTGGATCTGCCCATATCCCTGGGCGACGTCGCAAGATGTCCGTAAGTAGTCCTTGCGAATAAAATAGCCTAAATAGATTAACTTCACTAGTAGCTGGCTTCTTGCTTCTTGGTGATGGCCAAGACTTGCACGAAACATGGTGGTGAATTTGAGCGGAGAAGTTTCTGCTGCCGGCGCGTCGGACGGGGAGGTCACGTGACACCAGCGCCATGGTTTGGCAGAATCTTCTAAGCCGATGTTTAAATATTCGCCGCCTAGCTTCTTGCTTCGGTCAGACGCGGCAGGACGTCTACGTGCACCGCGATGTACAAGTTTTCTAGTTGTTCTTTTGCCGGGCTCGAAAAATCTCCGCAAATTTTACGGAGATTTTTGTATTTGATACAAGATTCAGCCTGTATTCACAAAATGATATAACATTTTTGTGTATTTACAGAAAACTCCATCGTACCCGGAATTTGAAATCCCGGATATGCGAACCTGAAATTTCAAATTCCAAGTATAATAGAGTTTTCTGTAAATAAGCAAAAGTGTTGTATCGTTTTGTCAATATGGGTCGAATCTTGTATCAAATACAGAATCTCCAGAATTTTTGTGGTGAACGGCTGAACGCCCAATCCATGTATGCGTTAGTTTGGGCGGAGCAGTTAGGCCGATAAATTTTCGGCCCAGTTTGGTTTGTTCCTCCTCCTACTAAATGGACTAGAACTAACAGGTCAATCGATTGGAAGGAATCTGACTGAAACATGCGAAACTGCAAAATGGATTCAGCATTTCAGCGTTCGTCGTGAGAACCTGTTCACGGTCCAGGCTTAAGCATTGGCCGTGTCCGCTTTGGCGTAAAGATTTTGGCGAGAAAGACCGGCAACGACTCGCCCGGCCATCGTCGCATCGTGAAACTGTCCGTCCACCCTTGGCCCTTGCCACCGAAAGCGGCGTCGGGCCGTCCAATTGCTAAAATAGATTATATATTCCGCCTGGTGTAAGCCTCCTCATCCTGACATGGGCCAGCCCGAGCAGACCCATGGATTCGGCCTAACAGCAGCTAGCTTTGCGCCGCCTTTGCGTGTGCGTGGCTATACGTGCTCCCGTGTTCGTTGGCATGGAAAGGAGTTTTTTTTTTAAAAAAAAACAATAGTATAAAAAACTATTTACAGAAATAATATACCGACAAAAAAATGAACGAAAATACCACTCTATCGACATTTAAAATGATGGCATAAGAGTATTTTTGTAAATTTTGAGTTTGGTCATTGTCTGTCACCATTACAAATGACGACAGATCATCAACGGTTAAGCTTTCTGTCGTCATTTGAAATGGTTACACACACACACAGAGAGAGAGAGAGAGAGAGCGAGCGTATAAGGCCTGGTCGAGCCCTCGCTCGGCCAAAACCCCTCAGTTCGCCCCATTTGCACCGCCAGAGCTAGCCGAGTGAAGAGAAGGAGAGGGGGAAGAGAAGACACGAGACAGGAAAGAGGAGAGGGGGAGAGGAGGAAGAAAGTTATCCGCAATTTTGCAGGCGAATTTTTTTATTATTTCAATTACAATTTCAAAACATGACTTAGTAACCAGATTAAATAGATTTGTAAGTAATTAGTTGTGTAGAGTAGCAATAGTTTTTCAAATACATGACTTATTGATTAGATTAATTAGGTTTGTAAGTAATTAACTGTGTGGAGTAGCAATAGTTTTTTATATACATAATTTAGTGATCCGATTAATTAGGTTCGTAAATAACTAGCTGAAAAGAGTAGCAATAATTATGTAGACATATGTAGGTATTTTCATATTCGTAGCTATAGGTATGGTTTAGTATGGATCGGATTGAACATACAAAATTATGAAATGTATGCAGGGCAGTATGTACTTGAAAAAATAAATTTATGTATGACGGCAGCAGTTATTTCATGTAGTGTAGAGTAGATCGTCATGGTACATAGGTGTAGCGATATAGGTAGGTTTAGAATTTATGAGGTGTAGTAGGTACTGATAGACTTGGTAGCATTACGTTGTGTATGTAATAAGAATTTGATGAAATGCTTGACAGGTATGCATGAACGAGTATAATTTAAAATACACTACGGAGAAGGAGTTCCGCATATGGATGCACAAGGGGTGAAACTAGGTTATTTTCATAATGTGGTGGCTAGCTTGTCACTTACAGGGGAGCATCCATGGGGCACAGTTACCGTATGGTTGTACCACATGTTCTCGTTGGGCCGTGATTTTCATTATCTCAAGTTGTGCGGGGCAGGGTGATGAAAACGGGATTGCATGTACCGGGAGTTAATGGAATTGAAGGTCCCGAAGTTGTGGAGCTCGTATGTAAGAATGACGAATGAGAAAGGATGGTCATTAGTGTTGTTGGCATAACCATTTTAAAAAGTCCATATCGGTTATGTGATGAAGGAGGAGGCTGTTGGTGATTAACCGGAGGAAGTTAGGGAGAGCAGCTGAAGTCCAGAATGCTTAGTGAGGCAGGATGTGAGTTTGGGTCAGAAAGGAGTGCAAGGCGAAGAAGTTAATATTTCAATGCCGAAGGTGCAGGAACCAATGGGTATGGTAGACCAGAAAGAACATATTGAAGTGTTGATGCAAGCGATGGAGGCTGTGAGCCGTGATTATGAGGCTTTAAGTAATGATGAAGGTGATGAAGAGCCTTTCCCTGCGAAGTGGGAGGAGTGTCAGCTCGATAGGTTAGTGGTGAACGGGGGTGAAGACATTGCATGGGAGTACGATCAGAATAAGGTGAGGCAAGGAGTGATTTACAAGAATACGTACAACATGCTACAGGTCCATGCCTATTCCTACGCTATATGTCGTCAACACATGCCGCACATCATAGTTGGGACATTGCATACGCAAAGTGCCCCTCCTCCCAACGTGCCAGAGGCCTTCAATTGGTAGCATTCGACACCGCACGTCCACGTGTCTCCAAGTACACCTTCACGATATCCCTTCATCTATTACATTGTCTACATTCTGTGGTGTACTAATGTAAAACGTTTCTCAATAGCAAATGATGCAGCACACGATGACAGTGTGACCCAGTTCAATGACCTGTTCTATGGCACGACGCCCTAGTCAAACGTATCCATTCGAACATATGCAGTGTTGGAGAAGGCCTGGGACCACACGAGGGGTCATGCCATGTAAGAACCGTGGTAGTGTTTTTGCTTTCTTAACTTATGTATTATTACATGTAAAACTCTCTGGACTGTACTTAATTCTTCCTCGCTTATCAATTTGCTACTTCGTATTGCCGAATTATCTGCACATCATGACCATGAGTAAAGAACGGCTACTGATAACAATAACAATAGACGTGATAACATAGTCCCCACCTAGTTTACCACATCGAACACCCAGCACGCTCCAACATTCTTCATCATACTATTCTAACAACACACTCCATATCCCTACATCAGCCTCCAGCTTTGCCAGGGCAAATTGACAATGCAATTTCAATTCACCCTGGTAGGAGAATTGACCACACAAAGCCAACATCTATTTCAGCCGATTGGACAACACACTCCATATCAAACTGATTGGATAACACACATATAGCAGCTTTCTTAGGCCAATTGGACAACATGGAGCTAGCATCTATGTCAAGCCAATTGGACAACACGCTGACAACAGCTATTTCAGCCTGATTGGAAAATATACAGCCAACAGCTTTTTCAAGTTGATTGGACAACACACAGCCACATGAAACACGACCTATAAATACCCAATGCGCCATGTCCAAAGTACTCCACACCATTGCAATGACAGATAGAGCAGACCTCAAGGTGTGGGAGGGGCTGATGGGGTCAGGCATGGTTTCAAGACCGTGACCCTTCACTTGAGGCCAACAAAATCTACAGTCTCCAAGACTCAGATCCCCCAGCCCTGATATTCCCATTAGAACACGAAACTACTACACCCCTAAAAATCCAATCCATGAGTTTCCACACTCCCCCGAGCAGTGTCTAACAGCAAACACAACCTTGACGTCGTTGTCCAAGTTTGTGATGAGTGTAATTCCAGCCCAGGACATCATTTCTATTGATGCCCTCTTTTCATGGTAATCGCTACATCTCTTACGTACCATTCAAAGCATGCCTTGATATATCGCTCGCTAACACATAATCTTACTTACATATTGCATATTTCAAATTCACTCAATGGGTGGACTCCCCATATCCTTTAGATGCGCAATGTTACATCCACATATTGCTGCTATGCCTTGACGAAATGGAAGAGGAACTCGTCATGGTGAAGAACTAGAATTAATAGCTCCACAGGCTCAACTTGGACCTTCAGACCCAGAACAATGACCTTCGCCAGAAAAGGATTAGGTAGAGGAACAATGAGGATGTCGTTCACCTCGACAGCGACTACCACACTTACTGCTGTTACGCTAATGCGGGCTGTAGTTATGCTTGCCACTACCGTGGCCAGCAACCTCATTCACGCTATCCTCACGATCAACACTCCCTGTGAGTATCGTACAGTTACCCATTCGAGCCTTAACATCCTTCGCCCATAATGCATAGTCCATCCCGCCCTTTTACAAATTCCAAAAGGCGCATTTATATCATACTTTTGTCCATGCTCATCATTGGTTCATGCCACCATTTGCACCGTTCAAAGTACCAATGCGAACATACGCACCAAACAAAACTATATGCGCCATGTAATCCCCACTTTATTATGAAATGGTACCTGTGAAATCATGTGCTGAAAAATTGGCTTTGAACTGAAAAATTAACTTAGATTTGAATTTGCAAAATGTGTTTGTTCATGTGTTTTGACAATTTGACAAGAAACAGTAAGTTACGCATTAGCGCCGGACAAAATTCTCAAGAAACAGTAAGTTTCCCATCTGCGACGGACAGTGTTTTTGGGTCTGTTGTGAACATGTTTTTGAGCCCATGACCGAAGTCATTTTCACATGTACAACGGACTAATTCTTTTGTCCGTCGTGAATGGACTTTTTCTAGGGTTTTACTTTTGTGAAACCGAAGGCAGCACGCTTATGCGCGGACAAGCTTCGGGGTCCGTAATGAACTTGTTTTGAGCTCATGACCGAAGCCATTTTTGCATGTACAACGGACCAACTTTGTTTGTCCGTTGTGAACGTGTTTTTCCGTGTTTGGTTGGCTTCTTGGAACAGAAACTTTTCCTTATACAACGGACCAACTTTGTTTGTCCGTCGTGAATGCGTTTTCGCTCAATTAGGGTTTTGAGCGATTTGGATTTGAATTTTGAATGTGAATTTGAAATTTGTAATGATTTCATGATGCTTCTTTTGAAGTGGACTTTATGCAATACTCATGTGAGTAGTTGCATGGATTGACATTGAGTCAAGTCGTGGACTTGTGCTCGGATTTGTTTTGTGGTTTGTTCATGTGCAGGTATTGCTCAAAGACGAATGTGGTCGATGACGGGACCGGAACTAGGTTCATGGAGGAACTGAGGTTCGGGACTAGGTTCAGGAGGAACCGAGGTCTTGGTGGTCAAGGATGTCATGCGGGACGTTCGGGCTAAGAGAATGGTGCACATGAAGAATGGTTAGTCACGTGAGAATGGCAGGAGGTCATTCGCGTGCAAAGTGTTAGTCACGTGAGTATGGCGGTGGCCATACGCGTGCATAGTGTTTGTCACGTGTGTATGGTTGGGTTTCCATACGCGTGCAAGAGTTGTACTCAGCCGGGTTGGGCCTAGTAGAGGTGAGTTGGAGACGGATGCCTTCTAGGAATAGGAATCGTATTCGTAACTCTTTGTGGGTTGGTGCTTTAAATAGGTGGGAGTCTCTGTTGAAAGGCACCAAGTAGAGCTGAGCGCATCAAGCTTTGAGCTTGGTTTTAGAGTTTGTACTCTTTTGATGAGAGTATTTTAGACAAGAAATAAAGATCAATTCTTCCAAGATTTTTGCGTGCTACAAGAACCACGTCGCTCTGATATTTTCTGTTTTGGTTCTTGTTTGCATGCTTGTTCTAGTTCTAGATTGGTTTTTGTTCTTCAAGTTTTATCTTGATTTGATCCATCAAAAACCTCTCTAGGGTATTGATCTAGTGTTTCTCAAAGTCTAGTTGATCAATCTTTTGTCGTTCTTGTTTAATCTTGAAGTTTTGATTAGATTGATTCTCGTCAAGTTCTGGATCAGCAAGCTTGCGAAGCTTGTAACTTTTGATCCGTAAGTCCGATCGAGCTGATTCTTTTTGGGTTCGATTCGTATTGGAATCTAGTTTCTTGTGTCCAAATTTCAGATCGTTTCGACGGTTGGATATCCGGGAATTCTCGTTTTACCAAACCTCTGTCATTCTGTTTTTGTCGAAAACGAGGCAATTATTTGGTTCTGTTTTGGGGTGAACTTTTAATAGGTCAAGAATTTGGTTCTAGCTTCCGCACAATCATTCACCCCCCCTCTGATTGTTATATTCGTATACTTCGATCCTACAAGTGGTATCAGAGCAAGGTTTTTCTAATCTATCTTAATCGGTGATTAGATCAATGGATCATTATTCGACAAAACCTTGTGTGTTCAATGGTGTTGATTTTCAGTTTTGGAAGGCCAAGATGGAGGCGTTCATCCAAGCTCAGGGATTCGCAATTTGGGAGAAGGTCTACAAGCCATATGAAGTCCCTGCAAACGACAACGTCAACGACACCAATCGCACACATGTTGAAGCAAGCGACAAAGGCGCGCAACTTGATCATCCAAGGCTTGGGACGAGCGACTTCGATCGTGTGATTCATCTTCGATCCGCATATGAGGTATGGAAATCTCTTTGTGATTACCATGAGGGTTCTAACACTATTAAAGAGGTTCGTCAAGATCTTTACAAAAAAGAATACATGCGATTTGAGATGAAACCCGGTGAGTCGCTAGATGACTTCTTTGCACGTTTCAATAAAATTCTTAGTAATCTTCGTGCTGTTGGAGTTAGCTTTGATGATGCTGCTAATGCTAGACAATTGCTTGGTGCATTAGACATGTCTATTTGGGAGATGAAAGTTACATCCATTAGAGAATCCACTGTCATGAGTACACTTACTTTAGATGTTCTTTATTCTAAGTTGAAAACTCATGAATTAGATGTTTTTGCTAGAAAGAATGATCATAAATCAATTGCTTTAACATCTCAATCTAACATATCTCATAATGGTGCTGCTTCAAGTTTTGCTCTATCTTTCTTGTCTTCACTAACCGATGAACAGATTGAGCAATTCCCGTAAGAAGACTTGTCACTACTCTCTTCTCGCTTTAACAAAGCTTTGCAAAATGTGATAAAGAGAAAGAGAGGTGGTGGTGATCCTCCAAGATGCTATGAGTGTGGTGATCTTGACCATATTCGTCCAAACTGTCCAAAACTTGCAAGTAAAGCATCAAGGGAGGAGAAGGACAACGACAGAAGAAAAGAGAAGAAGAAGTTCTCCCCAAGTGATAGAAAGAAGAAGAACTTCATCAACCGCAAAGTTGTCCATCGAGTTCTTTCCGCTCTTGAACAAGTCAATTTGAGCGATGTGGATTCGGAGAGCAGCGAGGATGATGCAACTCCAAGCAAGCATGAGTTGACGGGGTTGTGTCTCATGGCCAAAAGCAAAGCAAATACTTCACCGAGGGCGATCATGACAGCGACTTCAATGAGGTAGATCCTTCTTACGATGAATTAGCTATTGCTGTTGCTCGTCTTGGTAAATTGCTTGATAAACGTGACAAGAAAATTAAGAAACATGATTTTGTTGTTGAATCATTGAATGCTAAAATTGCTAGACTTAAAACTTTGATTCCTGATGATGATGCTTGCAAATCATGTGACTTAATTTGGAATGAGCTTACTTCGCTTAGGAAAGAACATGCTTCCTTGATTGAGAAAATTAATGCTGAAAGTGAGAAAAATGAGAAACATGTTAAACATGCTAGCTGTTTCACTGATGATTTGCATGGTTTAACTTCTTGTTCTAAATGCTCAACTCTTGAATTAAAATTAAAAGATGCAAATGCTAGGGTTTCTCAATTGACTGATGATCTGCTTACACATAAGGTTCTTTCATGCTCAACTTGTCGTAAGCAAAAAGGAAAAGTGAATGTTCCTTGCAATAATTGTTTAACTCTTTCTCGAAAAGTTGATTACTTGGAAAAATCATTAGAACTTTTCACTAAAGGAAAGAAGAACCTAAACATGATTTTGGATCAATCAAAAGTCAGCACTCATAACAAAGGTTTATGTTTTGATTCTTATGCTCATCATAAATCACATGCTCCCACTGTTGTTAAAACACTTGACGGAGGAAAATTTGAAATTGTCAATGAGCCTAAGAAAACTGTCTTTAAGTCTGCTGGAGTGTTATCTTCTACTATGATGAATGCAAATGTTGCTTCTACTTCTAAAGCCAAACATCCTGTTAAATACACTTGCACTCATTGTGGTAGAGATGGACATTTAGTAGATTTTTGCTTTAGACTAGCCAAACAACAAAAGAAAGAAAGAGCTAAGGCTAGGTCTAATTTCAGAAAGGCACGCTTTGCTTCTCACTACGTGCCTAGGGTGATGCAAGCACCTTTTGTTGCTAGAAACACGGGAACAGGCAAAATTGATTTTGTGCATAAGACTGCTCGTGTTGTGCCCTCTTGTTGTCCGTCGTGTGTCTCAAGATCGATTCCTAAACATCTTATTTCTAACCCCAGTACCGAGACCTCGACACTTTCTGCTTCTATGTAGGCTTCTCACGCGAGGAGGGAGAACATGTGGCTAGTAAATTTCGGATGCTCACTTCATATGTTCAGTGATAAGTTTTGGTTCTTCTTCACTTGTGCATCTCATGCTAAAAGTGTTGCCTTTGAAGATACTTCTTCCACTTCTTTTAAAAGGCACTAGTTCAAATGATGCAGGTACAAGTGCATATGTTTAGGGGAGAGTGTCTTTGTTCATAAAGATGATGATAATGCTGTTGAGGACGAGATAATTAGAGATTTACATGAGAGACTCTTCCCACGTGCTTGTGTGTGCTTGTTTTCAAGCTTCCCACGTGCGTCACATCGACAAGCTATCAAAAGGATTTTCAGGTATCTTCATAGAACTCAAGATTTTGGCATTTGGCTTTCTGCTTCCTCATGGATTAATTTAAGAGCTTTTTCTGATGTTGACTTTGGAGGATGTTGATTTGATTTGGTTCGTGCCACCTCTGAGTAATCCCTTTTCTTGAGCATATTGATATTGGATTTCACTTTCTTAAAGATCATGTTGAAAAAGAAAAAATTGTGCTTCACCATGTGGATACTGAACATCAATTGGCAGACATTTTCACAAAACCTTTGTCTTCTTCTCGTTTTGCTTTTATTCGGGGAGAACTTGGAATTGTTCATCCAATGGGATTGTGTTGAGGGAGTTTCTTTGCCAAGTTCTTTCACTTGATGAGCTCACTTTATCATATTTCTTTATATGTTATGTAATTGAGCTAATATATGATAATCTAATTGTCTCACTTGAACTAAAAATGACATTGTGGAATTCCCTGGACTGATTACCTATAGCTAAATACTCTGTGATATCTTACTCTTCTAGGCTTGATATTGAATCCTCTTGACAAATTTGGGCTATGAAGCAATTGTGGTTTCAACTTTACTCTTTCATAAGACCTTTTAATCACTTTTGCATGTTTATAATCAAAGAAAAATGAAAAGAAAAGGGAATCAATAAAAAGGGGTTGTTAAAAGCAAAAAACCTCAAGTTATGTGCTTGAGTGCTTTCCCTAAAAGATAAGATGTATGCTTCAAGCATGCCATTCCCTCAAAGATAAGATGTATGCTTCAAGCATGCCACTCCTAGAAAATAAAAGAAGTATGCTTCAAGCATGCCACATGCAACTTATTGTTTAAAGATTAAATTGGTCTACTAGATTGGAGTTGAAACTACTTGCTCGCCCTAAGTTGTTAGTTGCTTCAATTTTTAAAGTCTTGCTTTTTCTGCTAAGATCTTGCTTAGTACTTGGCTATAGTTGACTAAATTGAGGTTGAGATGCATGTCATTCCCTAACTTGTTAAAATCACATCAAGATCATGTATTTTGCATATTATGTGATATATAAGGTTATATGATCGAATGAGCTCATCTTTTCCTATCTTGGCACTCCCTTGTTTCTCTTGGTGAAATCATTGTTTCAGGAAAAATTTTGAACCTGTTCTCTCTTTTACTCTTGATGAATCCATTGTCAAAGGGGGAGTGTCGGGGGGTCGGGTAATTTCCATAAATTACCTCGGATGCCACCAACGACCAAGCTCGCTCCCGCCCGAGCCACCAGGAGGTCGTTACCCTGGGATTGTCTAAATCAGAGCTTGGAAGGCTACGCATTCGGCGATTCGAGCTCGGGCTCGGGTGGGACCGAGAATGCCACGTACTCGATCGATTAGAGCTCGAGCTCGGGTAAGATGTCCAAGCTCGGTGCCGGTCATCGGCCGACCTTACGAGGTCTCGGGGTCGGTAGGAATAACCACCCGTGCGTAACTTCCGTTGGCCCGTTACGTTTCCCGTGGGAGCGTGGCGGAAAGATAGGATCCACCAGTTGCCACGTTTGGACGAGGTCCAAACGTGCGGGTAGTGGGGTCATGGAGTTCGATCCTTTGTAAGCTATAAAAGGGTCCCCATCGTGAGGGGGACAGATAACAACAACAGTAGCAGCACACAGACTGTAAAACTCAGACACATTGCAAGAGTAAACGAGAGCTGGAGTAGGGCTATTATCTCTTTCTCGAGAGGCCCGAACCAGGGTAAACTGCTGTGTCCACATTCGTTGGAATCTGGTGAGCCATTCTTCGAGTAATCCCTCACGTAAGAAGGGGTCACAGTTGGTCCCTCCACCAACAAGTAAGCTCGGCGGGGGCCTGTTCCCCAATCGTCGACAGCTGGCGCCGTCCGTGGGGACCGACTTTCCCTTTCGTGAGGAATCCCGAAGAATGTCAGAATCCCAGAACCACCAGGGGCTCTACGCCCCCGAGATCGGGGAAGAGGACAAGCAGTTCTTCGACAATGGGGCCGGCGACGTCGCCGGCATTAAGAATCAAGACGGTTCCAGGAGCTTTTCCCTGGAAGCCGCTGCTGCACCGGAGCAGTTCTTTCGCTCCCAGCTCGACGCCCTCTCGGACGACGAGTACGACGGGCTCTACGATGGTCTGGACATCCCGACCTCTACGAGCTCGACCAGGGACCGCTTCACGGGAGACACCGTGATGTCCCCTCGCGATCCGTCCAATCCCGTAACGTCTTCGTTGCGGAAGAGGATGGAAACGCCGAGCAAATCCCGGTGAGCGGCGTCTTCACCGCTCTGGCGGCCAAAGAGCACCTGCGGCGTCCCTGAATCGGACGACCAGCTTGCGCCGGCGAGTCCGAGGTGGCCTGGCCCGATAAGACCAGGGCCGGGTTCGTGAGAATTTCCACGCACGGAACTCCGGAGTTCGCACGACGAACGAGCTCGTCGCCCCGCGTTCCCCCGAGCGTGGAACGCCTTCAAGCCCTGGCCACGGTGGTGCGCAACCTCAGAGAGTTTCCTGAGCAAGTCGACCTAGAAGCCATGGGCGCGGCGTGGCCCGACGACCTCGAGGAAATCGCCACGCACATAAGGGCGGCGGAGGCCTCCTCGGAAAGGGACGCCAGAGCAATTCCTCGAACGCCGCCGCCGGGCGTCAGCGCCGCCACCCGATGACTCACGCACCGCACCAGTGGATCGGGCGCGAAGCGCGGCAGGCTCGGGAGGGCACCGGAGCAATTCCTGGCTCCTCGAGACCAGCGGAATGTGAGCCACAGACGTAACCGGGCCGAACATTCCTCATCGGGCCACTCCCCATCCTACAGCGTAGGAGACTTTCTCTCGCCGGGCCCACTAACCTCGGGCTCGGTGGTGGGGATCGCCCGACCGCCGCTTCGTGGTGATCGCCGACACCGCGCGCTCGTGGTGATCGCCCGACGATCCGTGTTAGTGCGGGCGTTCGCGGCGTCGCCGCGACGAGTGACCTGGCCGACAAGGTTTAAGCCGGGCCACATCGAGAGATTCGACGGGACTCGTAACCCGACGAGTTTCTCTCGATCTACACCACGGCCATTTTAGTGCCGGAGGTGATGAAAGGGTGATGGCCAACTTTACGCCTGATCCTGGGCCGGGCGGCTCGGGACGTGGCTATTCAACCGAAGGAGAACTCGATCCGGTCCCCTGGCCCACCGAGCAAAGACTCTCCGAGCCAACTTCCAGAGTCGCTACGCCCGCCTCGGAAGGAGCGCGACCTCAGCGCCTGACATGCATTTTAGGGCGAGACTCGCGCCAGCTCGCCCAGCCGCTTCATGCAAGTGCGCAATTCCATCCCGAGCATCTCGGATGAGGCGGTCGTCAGGGCTTTCAAGTTCGGGTCCGAGACGTCGCTTTACTCGGGACCTCGAAATCCACCCGACATCACGGCCAACGAGCCGCTCCGCGCATGGTCGACCGCTATGCCAATGCGGACGAGGCCGTCGATGGAAGAAGGCTTTGGGCGAGGAAAGCTGCCCCTCGGCCGGGCTCGAAGGGCATCCAAAGGAAGAGCGTAAGCTCTATCGAGAAAAAATCAAAAAGAAGAAAAATCCTCTGTCTCGGCATGGTGGCAGCTATCGAAGACAACGACCGACCTCGCAGATCATAGGGGGCCCAGAAAGGAAGGGGCCGACCGTTCGCCGAACAACGAAAGCAGAGCCGGATTTACCAAGAACGCGCGACCAACGCGCGGCTAGTGCCTATTTTCGCCCGCTTCCACTGTGCTCATGGGCATGACCTTCGGAATTGCGGGGCGTGGGCCTCCCGCTGGAGCAGCTTCTACAATGGTAAGGGTCCCATGCCCACGCTCCCCGAGGTGGAAGGGGACGTCAAGGGCAAGAAGCCCGCCAAAGAGCAAGACACCGACATGGAGTACCAAGAGCCGAGAAATCACATCGCCGTGATATTCGGGGGCTCCGCCGCCTATGGGTCGCGTCGGGAGTTGAAGGAGGCCGCGCGAAGTACTCCGTGTCACTCGTGGAAGCCTCCCGGCCCAGCTCAAGTGGTCCGAGCTGCCGATCACCTTCTCCAGGGATGACTGCCCTCCGGGGATGACGAAACCCCAAAGGCTTCCGTTGGTCGTTAGCCCAACAATCTGCAACACCACAGTAGGTCGGGTCCTTGTGGATTGCGGAAGCTCCCTAGACCTGATATATGCCAAGGTCTTGGACGAGATGCATCCTCGCTCCAAGATCAAAAACATGGTGGTCCCGTTCTACGGGATAGTGCCCGAAACGTCGGTCAGGCCACTTGGCCAGATCGTCCTGCCAGTTACGTTCGGCAATCCGAGCAACTTCCGAACGGAGCTCATCACGTTCGAAGTGGTCGATTTCGAGTCGGCTTATAACGCCATCCTGGGCCGACCGGCGCCGCCAAATTCATGGCCGCCACTCATCACGGCTACGGTGCTTGAAGGTCCCCGGCCGGCGGCGTGATCACGATCAAGGAAGCCCGAGAGCAGCTCTAAAGCTGCGACGAGAGGGCGTTAGACATGATCGGTCACCGCCCCAGCGGGCCCGAGCAAGAGCCGAGGAGTTCCCGCCCAAGGCTAGCCTCCAAGCCGGGAGAAACCAAGGCCATCCGTTGTGCGACACAAAGCCGAGACAAGGTCGTACACGTGGGGCTTCCTAGATCCTAAATAGGAACTCAAGCTCGTGACCTTCCTCCGAGAAGCGCGGACACGTTCGCACGGGAACCGTCCGACATGCCGGAGTCCCAAGGGAGGTCGTCGAGCACAAAGCTAGCGCTCGGCTCGACAAAAGCCTGCGGCGAAGCTCAGCGCTTCTCCCGAGAAGCAAGCCATCATCGAGAGGAACTGGACAAGCTCCTCAAAGCCGGTTTCATTCGGGAGGTTGACCATTCCGATTGGTTGGCCAACCCACCATCGTGATGAAGAAAGGAGGCAAGTGGCGCATGTGTGTCGATCACACGGGGCTAAATGCCGCATGCCCGAAGGACAATTTCCGCTACCTCGGATAGACCCGGTTGGTCGACGCGACGGCCGGCTCCGAGGCGATGAGCTTTCTGGACGCCTACTCAGGCTATCACCAGATCGGTATATCGCCCGATGACGAGGAGAAAACTTCCTTCATCACGCCGTTTGGCACATTCTCGCTACCACGACCATGTCCTTCGGTCTAAGGAATGCTTTGAGCAACCTTCAGCGCCTTATGCGTAAAACCTTCTCGGGCCAAATAGGTCTACACGGAAGTGTATGTAGACGACATAGTCGTCAAGAGCAAAATGGCCTCCGACCATGTATCCGATCTAGAGGAGACTTTTCATAACCTCAATAAGCATCGAATAAAGTTAAACCCTGAAAAATGTGTGTTCGGGGTCAAAGCTGGCAAGGTGCTCGGATACATGATCGGCCCACAAGGAATCGGGGCCAACCAGAGAAGATAGAAGCCATCGAGAACATGCGACCACCGACTTGTACTGGAGGTCCGATCCCTGGCGGGAGAATGGCGGCCTTAAGTCGTTTCATCTCGAGGCTCGGGAACGCGCCTACCTTTCTTCAAGGCGCTCCGAAGCACGACGGTTTCACTTGGACAGATGAAGCGCATCAGCTCTTTCAAAGAGCTTAAATCAGATTTGTCAAGACCCCGGTCTTGACCACGCCCAGTAGGAGAGGTCCTCTTGCTTTACCTCGCCGCCACACCCCATGCGGTAAGCGCCGTCATCACAAAGAGAAACGGGGCCGAGTACTGGCGCCCGATCTACTACATCAGCGAGGTGCTACACGGACCAAAGGAGCGTTACCCCGAGGTCCAGAAGCTCCTTTATGCGCTCCTCGTGGCCTCGAAGAAATTAAGACACTACTTCCAGGCACACAAAATACAAGTCCCGACCAACTTCCCGCTGAGGGAAATTCTCGAATCGGGGCATAGCGGCGGATCGCGAAATGGGCCATGGAGCTCGCCGGTCGAGATCGAATTCTCGGCTAGAACCGCGATCAAATCCCAGGTCCTAGCGGACTTCCTAGCCGAATGGACAAACCCCGCCCGTCCGAACCCGAACCCAACCAGGCCGAGCACGCCGCTGGTCATGCACTTCGACGGATCCCGAGCTTACGATTGCTCGGGTCGAGTGGTCCTCGAATCCCTCGGGGAGCGGATCCAAGACGCCCTCCAATTGCATTTCGGCGCAACAAACAACGCAGCGTAATACGGTTGTCCGCTAGCCGGCCGCATGCAAAGCGCTGAGTCCAACGACTAATCGCGAAGGGCGACTCGCGGTGGTCGCCAACCAGGTTAACAAGGAGTATCGGTGCTCGATGACTCAATGGCGCTTTACCTGGCTGAAGTAAGGAAGATGGAAAAGTACTTCAGAAACTTCGAAGTACTATACATCCCCAGGAAGGACAATGCCCTGGCCGACCATCTATCGAAGGTCGGTTCCGCACAGTTTCCCGCTCCGGCGGGGGTGCTCATCGAGCACGTCTACAAGCCCTCCATACCCCCCGAGGAGGAGGCAACCGAGACGGGTGGTACCGTCTCCTTCCTCGAGCAGGATGCGAACTGGATGACGCCATTCATCCAATACTTCGTACACGGGACACTGCCCGAGGAGGAAGCCGAGAAATCCCGGCTAGTGAGGCGCTCCTCGACCTATAAAATGATCGAGGGTCTCTTATACCGCAAAGGCGCGCTTGGCGTCCTCTCCAAGTGCATCACCCAAGAGGAAGGCAAATATCTCCTCAAGGATATCCATGACGGGATGTGTGGAGCTCACTCGTCCTTTAGGACCTTGGTGAGCAAAGCCTTCCGATTGGGTTACTATTGGCCAACGGCCCTGGCCGATGCACGCTCAATAGTAACCTCCTGCCGATCTTGCCAGTTCCATGCTCGGAAGGTCCATCACCAAGATACGCCGCTTACGCACCATGCCGCTAACCTGGCCGTTCTCGGTTTGGGGCATAGACATACTCGGTCCATTCCCAAGGGAAGGAGGGGTTGTAAATACCTGTTCGTCGCAATCGACACCTTCACTAAGTGGATCGAGGCCGAGCCTATATCAACCATCTCGGCACAGGCGGCTAAAAGGTTCTTCCGCAATAATGTAGTAACCCGCTTTGGCATTCGAAGTCGCCTCATTACCGACAACGGCACTCGCCACAAGCGAGGTGTTTCAGCTTATTGCGAGGAGGTCGGGACCAAGATATGCTTCAGATCTGCGGGCCCACCCACGAGCAATGGGGCGGCCGAGCGCGGCGAACGGGCAGATCGTCAAGGAATCAAAAAGAGAGTCATCCAGAGCCTCGATCGGCATGGTCCGCCCTGGGTGGACGAGCTACCCCCGCCCTTCCGGTCACCCACGACGACGAGCCGAGCCACAGACCCCTTTCACCAGATATGGCGCGGAAGCCGCCCTACCCGCCGAGGTTGTCCTAGGATCCCCGAGGGTGAACCTGGCCGATAACATCGACGCAGAAGGCGAACGCCTTCTCGACCTCGACCTTGCGGAGGCGACTCGTGAACGGGCTCTGTTGCGATCCGCGGTTTACCTGCAAGCTCTTCGCAGGCACGCCGCCAAATCGCTACGACCAAGGACCTTACACGTCGGCGATCTCGTTCTGCGACGGGTCCAAGACCTGTCAAAAGCCAACAAGCTAACGCCAAGATGGGAAGGTCCTTACACGGTCGTCTCAACAACACGCCCGGGGGCTGTCCGCCTTGCAATGGAAGATGGTCGAGAACTAGCTAGTACTTGGAATATTGACCAACTGCGTAAGTTCCATGTCTAACCTCGCCCGTTTTTTACCTCTTTAATAAACTTTATCACCTTACCCTCCCATTCTCTCTCTCCATCTCTTTCCCCATTCTACGATTAAGCTCGACCTAGACAAAGTGTCAGGGGCAAGTCGGTCGTTGGGGCAAAACACCGTACGACAAAAGCTCGACCTCGAGGGCCTCCTTCCTCGTAAGACGACCATCTTTTTTCGCGGTAGACCTCCACCGCAAGTAAAGATTCGCACAGGACACCCTTCTGAGCGGTTCCGAGCTCAGGTCGGCCGGTGCGCGGCGCCAACGTACCGTAACCCTAAGGGCCACACGGTCCCCGCAGAATTCTACTCCGCCAACGAAGTCGTGCTCGCAGTTTACGCCCACGACCTCCGTTGGCGGCGGGGGGCTATAGAGGTACCATGTGGCCACGACCTCGGCCTCGTGCAACTTTCGCGCAAAATGGTCACCTCGACCTCGTGCTACTTTCGAGCGAGATAGTCATTTCCTCGTCGATTAACCACTAAGTCGCGTAAGACCGCGCACGAAACAAATCGTTGTCATCTCGGGGAAAAACAAAAAACGTCCATTTAAACCAACTCATTCTATATTCAACTGGATAGTTTCTCCCTAAGTTTTTTACAGGTAAAAGACAGGAAAAAGAAAATTACAGGAGCCCGGCACGTTTCTCGTCCTGCAAAGCGACGAGCTCGTCCCGCACCGAGTCAAGCTCGGACTCAAGGTCGAGCACACGCCGGCGAGCTTCCCGACCTTCGCTCGCCGCTTGTCGAAGTCGCCTGGACTCCTCCCATTCTTTGGTCGATTGTCCTTTCGGCGCCGCGGCGTCGCGCAAGGTCGCCACCGTGGCTTCAAGGCCCGACCTTGCCTGCCGCTCCGGCCGAGGCGCCTCGAGCTCGCGCGACGGACTCCTCCACCTTCCGCCGGATCTCGGCCTCGGAAGATGTCGGCTCGGCAACCGGCGCTCGAGCTCGCAATCTTGGCGTCTGCTCGGCTTGGTGCTTCGCGACAACTTGGCGGCAGTCGCGGCATGGAAGTCCTTCATGGTGGACTCCGGCACTGCGCAACAAGGCGTTTTCAGGTCGTGTCGAAACTCTCGGTAAAAGTACATAAGTCGAGTACTTACCCAAAAAGTCGGGTCTCCAAACTGATGGAACAACTCGGCGGGTCCTCCACCTCGCTCTGCAGGCGTGTAAGGGATCCCCCGCCTTAGTCCCTTCTCCTTGATCGGGCTCGGGGGCTTGAGCCTGAGCTCCCCCGTCCCCCGAAGACGATGGACTTTTGCCCTGGGGGACAGCCTCCGCCTCCTGGAGAGGGACGGCCTCAAGAGCAAGGATCACCTCCCGCTCTTCTTCCTCCCGGCAGAAGTTGCGCCGGGGCTCCGCCTCCTCGATCGGGGCTCCACCACTTCGGCGCCCACGGCCATGGGAGCAACCGGACACTGGTCGGATCCGCCCTTGGGCGCAGCAGATCCCCGAGTGCGGAATCAACCGGGCACCGGTCGACGGCCAGGAGGTCGGTCTCGATCGAGCGACCTCGGTGCCCGGCAGATCCCCTCGCTGAGCTGCCCCGCCCACCTACGGTAGCCGGGCTTGTCTCCCCGACCAGGGTAGCTGGCTCTTCCTCGTCAGACGAGCCCCCACCAGATTAAGGTCCCCGACGCCGGGCGCTACTGGACCCGCGTGATGTCATGAACCCGGGAGACCTCGGCGATCTCTGAAGAGTCGCGCGATGATGTCGCTGCACCGGAAGAATCCTCGCGGAGTCTCGGCGGCCGCTCATCACCGTCGGACTCCACGACTATGATGTGGGGATGCCCTCCGCCGCGGCCGGGCATCGGCGTCGCGATCTTCCTCCGTGCCTCCTCTTCGGAGACACGACCTCGTCCCGGCTCGCGGCAACAGGCTCCCCACCTCGACGTCGTCACCACCGGCAGTGGGGGCTGGCCTCCATGACCTCGGCTCCCACTTCGGCCTGCCGCCACCGGCAGTGGGCTGGCCTCCGCGGCCTCGGCTCCCACCTCGGCTCGTCGCCCATGACGACCTCGGCGGCCGGGCTAGCTCCTCTCTAGCACGGTCAAGAATATCGTCGACCATCGCTTGAAATCCCATAACTCCGCACCAACCGCCACACCCACTATAGACGATGTGGGGTTAGAATGGTGCCGAGGGGAAAAAGACAAACAAGAAGAGAGCAGAGATCGACCTTGCGCGGCGCCCGCTTGCCGAGCTCGGGCGCGGGCCGAGGGGCGGCCATGTCCGCTGCGCCTTGTCGGCCCTGGCGACCGCAGGTCGACCTCCTCCAAGCCGACCTCGGAGACGATCGGCGTTAGGCGCTGATTGGCGTGGCAGGCGACCTCACGGGACCTCGGGACCAAGGGGCGGGTCGGCTCGTCCTTCTCCTCGCGGTCCCAGAGGCCGGGCTCGAGCTCACCGCGCAAGCTCCGCTGAAGGGCCGCGATCCGCCCTCAGCTCAACCTTCCATTTGGACCGGCCGCGGCTGCGGCCTCCTTCTTCGCCCGCGCAGCAAGCTGGCGCAAACGAGCCATTAGCTCGGGATTGTTTCGGGTGTACTCGTCCATCCACAATCTCAGTTCACTCACCTCCTGCCGGTCCGCATACTCCAAGTGTTGGCGGGGTGAGTGGTCGTCCGGGCCAGGGCGCCTGCGTGTGCGCCTGGGCGGGGACGGCGTGGCCGACGGAGATCGAGCGCGGCGCTTGCGACCCGCCTGTCCCTTGGTCTTACGACCCCGTCCCGCCAGCTGGGATCCCAGCTGGGACACGGCGACCTCGAGGGCAACCTTCTCCTGTTGAAAAAGAGAAAGACTCAAATGAGGTCGGGAGGCCCCCGGCGAAGCCTGTCCGGACAAGGGCTTCGGAAAAAAGTCCGAATCAGAAACTTACCGCCTCTGTCCGGTTAAGGACGTTGTTCGGGATCTGGCGGCCCTCGATGATTTCCTTGCCTTTCGGGGTGCCGAACATCTCGGACACCCTCGCATCCACCCAGTCCTCTGCCGGAGCTGCATACCAGCCAAGGGAGAGGTCGTGAGAAGGGGCATCCTCTGCTCGGAAAAGAAGATCGAGGGCGACGGCATACCTGAGCGTGATTCCCGGGCGATGTCCTGCCACCCCTCGACCTTGAAGAAGGGATGCTCCCTCCTCCTAAGGGGCGATATCCGGTTCCTGACGTAGTCCCGGGTAACGTCCCGGCCGGTCAGCCCCAGGCACGTGAGCTCGTTGATCGTCATGAGGATCTTCTCCTCCTCGGGCTCCACGAGCGGTCGGGGTGTCTCGACGGCGCGACCTCTGGCACCAGAGTAGGAAAGCGTGCCGCCCTCCGCTTTCCTCAAGTAGAACCATGAGTCGGCCCAACCCGACACCGAGTCCTTGAGCGTGAAGCTCGGGTACTCGTATGGTCGGGTAGGACGCAGGCGGAAGTAGAGGCAGCCGGCCTGCGAAGGCGTGCCGGTGCGAGAAAGGGTGTAGAAGTGGAAGAAGAGACTGGGAGTGGGCTCGACGCCCACGAACCCTTCGCAGAGATGGGTAAAGATGGCCATGATGAGAACAGAGTTGGGGTGGAGGTGAGCGATCTCGCACTCGCAGGAGGCGAGTACGGCCTCGACGAACTCACTTTCGGGCGTACGGAGCCCGTTTATGGCGTAGAGCTCGGTGGAGACGATCTCCCCCTCCGGCCAGGGCTCTCTTCGTCGCCAGGGCTCTCCATGTACCGGCGTCGAGCTACTTCGCCCGCTCGAGGGTCTCCAGCCTGCGCCTGTCGAGCTTGCTGACGCCGAACTTCGCCATGAGGATGAGGAAGATGATCAAGGAGAATGATGAGCGCCGAAGCAGAGGAGTGTGAGACACAGCGATCGCAATACGGCCAAGTGAGTCTAAGGGTTTTCTCTTCGAGTGTTTAAAAAACTCCTCCAGGAGATGAGGAAGCCCTAGAGGCACAGAGGGCAGTTGAGGCGTTCGCCATCCGGAAAACGACACGTGGGCACGCAAATCGAAACCGGCTGCCCGAAAAAGACGGTTCCCAGAAGGACAGTTCAGGCTTCTAGGAGAAGGAACCGAAGAAGGGCCCACTTCATTAGCTCGAAGCGCGACGAGCTGGGGGAACAAGCTCGTTCCCGAAGGGGGTTAATAGCTCGTTGGTCGCGGCAGATGTCCGCCGCGGCAAAACCGACATGCTCGTAGAACGGTAGGCCCAAGGGGAAGGCCTTCCTTAGACCTTTTCCCACTTGAACCTCGGGGGCTAGCTGTCGGGGGGTCGGGTAATTTCCATAAATTACCTCGGATGCCACCAACGACCAAGCTCGCTCCCGCCCGAGCCACCAGGAGGTCGTTACCCTGGGATTGTCTAAATCAGAGCTTGAAGGCTACGCATTCGGCCGATTCGAGCTCGGGCTCGGGTGGGACCGAGAATGCCACGTACTCCAGTCGATTCCGAGCTCGAGCTCGGGTAAGATGTCCAAGCTCGGTGCCGGTCATCGGCCGACCTTACGAGGTCTCGGGGTCGGTAGGAATAACCACCCGAGCGTAACTTCCGTTGGCCCGTTACGTTTCCCGTGGGAGCGTGGCGGAAAGATAGGATCCACCAGTTGCCACGTTTGGACGAGGTCCAAACGTGCGGGTAGTGGGGTCATGGAGTTCGATCCTTTGTAAGCTATAAAAGGGTCCCCATCGTGAGGGGGATGATAACAACAAGATAGCGACACCTGCATTTGTAAAACTTCGGACACATTGCAAGAGTAAACGAGAGCTGGAGTAGGGCTATTATCTCTTTCTCGAGAGGCCCGAACCAGGGTAAACTGCTGTGTCCACATTCGTTGGAATCTGGTGAGCCATTCTTCGAGTAATCCCTCACGTAAGAAGGGGTCACAGTTGGTCCCTCCACCAACAAGTAAGCTCGGCGGGGGCCTGTTCCCCAATCGTCGACAGGGAGAAATTTGGAAATCTTTCTTTGAAAAGTTTAAAGAAAAAGGGAGAGTTGTATTTGGAAATTTGAGAATTTTGGGAGAAGTTTGGAGAATTTTTGAAATTTTTGGGCGCATTGCACATTCACACACATTTTCATTCTCAGGGGGAGATTTTGTTTTGCATTTTGGTCAAAGAGGGATTTCTGTGTTTTCTTACTTTGGTCTTTGATCCTTTGGATTTCAAAATCTTTTGTAAAGTGAATGCCAAATGATTCAATTCTAAGTGGTGTTGCCAATGTTTTCATCAAGGGGGAGATTGTGAAATCATGTCTTTGAAAAATTGGCTTTGAACTGAAAAATTAACTTAGATTTGAATTTGCAAAATGTGTTTGTTCATGTGTTTTGACAATTTGACAAGAAAGCAAGAAGTTACGCATTAGCGCGGACAAAATTCTCAAGAAACAAGAAGTTTCCCATCTGCGACGGATAGTGTTTTTGGGTCTCATAGAACATGTTTTTGAGCCCATGACCGAAGTCATTTTCACATGTACAACGGACTAATTCTTTTTGTCCGTCGTGAATGGACTTTTTCTAGGGTTTTACTTTTGTGAAACCGGCGTGGCATCGCTTGCGCCGGACAAGCTTCCGGGGTCCGTGAATGAACTTGTTTTGAGCTCATGACCGAAGCCATTTTGCATGTACAACGGACCAACTTTGTTTGTCCGCTGTGAACGTGTTTTTCCGCGTTTGGTTGGCTTCTTGGAACAGAAACTTTTCCTTATACAACGGACCAACTTTGTTTGTCCGTCGTGAATCGTTTTCGCTCAATTAGGGTTTTGAGCGATTTGGATTTGAATTTTGAATGTGAATTTGAAATTTGTAATGATTTCATGATGCTTCTTTTGAAGTGGACTTTATGCAATACTCATGTGAGTAGTTGCATGGATTGACATTGAGTCAAGTCGTGGACTTGTGCTCGGATTTGTTTGTGGTTTGTTCATGTGCGTGTATTGCTCAAAGACGAATGTGGTCGATGACGGACCGGAACTAGGTTCATGGAGGAACTGAGGTTCGGGACTAGGTTCGGGAGGAACCGAGGTCTTGGTGGTCAAGGATGTCATGCGGGACGTTCGGGCTAAGAGAATGGTGCACATGAAGAATGGTTAGTCACGTGAGAATGGCAGGAGGTCATTCGGCGTGCAAAGTGTTAGTCACGTGAGTATGGCGGTGGCCATACGCGTGCAAAGTGTTAGTCACGTGAGTATGGTAGGGTTGCCATACGCGTGCAAGAGTTGTACTCGGCCTGGTTGGGCCAAGTAGAGTTGAGTTGGATACGGATTCCTTCTAGGGAATAGGAATCGTATTCATAACTCTTTGTGGGTTGGTGCTTTAAATAGGTGGGGGTCTCTGTTGAAAGGCACCAAGTAGAGCTGAGCGCATCAAGCTTTGAGCTTGGTTTTAGGGTTTGTACTCTTTTGATGAGAGTATTTTAGACAAGAAATAAAGATCAATTCTTCCAAGATTTTTGCGTGCTACAAGAACCACGCCGCTACAAGATTTTCTGTTTTGGTTCTTGTTTGCATGCTTGTTCTAGTTCTAGATTGGTTTTTGTTCTTCAAGTTTTATCTTGATTTGATCCATCAAAAACCTCTCTAGGGTATTGATCTAGTGTTTCTCAAAGTCTAGTTGATCAATCTTTTGTCGTTCTTGTTTAATCTTGAAGTTTTGATTAGATTGATTCTCGTCAAGTTCTGAATCAGCAAGCTTGCGAAGCTTATAACTTTTGATCCGTAAGTCCGATCGAGCTGATTCTTTTTGGGTTCGATTCGTATTGGAATCTAGTTTCTTGTGTCCAAATTTCAGATCGTTTCGACGGTTGGATCTCCGGGAATTCTCGTTTTACCAAACCTCTGTCATTCTGTTTTTGTCGAAAACGAGGCAATTATTTGGTTCTGTTTTGGGGTGAACTTTTAATAGGTCAAGAATTTGGTTCTAGCTTCCGCACAATCATTCACCCCCCCTCTGATTGCTATATTCGTATACTTCGATCCTACAGTACCTATAGTTCATTTCCGTTGTTATCGAAGATTAAAAATCAAATCATGTTATTACAAACACCTACCACGAAATAACCGCGAAGTAAATATTTCCTTACTACATAGTTTGCAAAACAAAACTGCCTCTTTGTCGCCATTTAAATAGTCAACATAGCTCTGCTGCCAATTTGAATGGCGACAGAGGTCTGTCACCATTCGAATAGCTTTCTGTCGGTATTTCAATTGGCGACACAATTATATTGCTAATTCAAATGGCGACAAACACTATGTCGCCATTTGAATTGGCGACAGGCACTATGTCGCCATTTGAATTGGCAACAGGCACTATATCGCCAATTCAAATGCTGACAGGTGGTTATTTCTATCAATTTTTGTCTCAACATATTATTCCTGTAAATATCTTTTTAAAATATTATTTAAAAAATTCATGGAAAGGAGGTGGAGCAACCCGGTCCAACATCGTGCACTATGATGCAGTAGAAGAAGTTGATTGTTTAACGTCTTTGATTGTCAATCGTCCCCTCCGATAGTTCCTCGCACTCTTTATTACGTTGTTGATCATACTTGATCAACGGTATCTACATGTCCAAAGATAGAGCACCGTGCACCGATGTGCTAGCACCAGCGCGTACAACTGAACCTTTAGGGGTGACGGCTAGAATTTCAATGTACCGTGCAACATATGTTCTTGGAGCTGTGTGGGTGTTGAGCGACGAGGCATAACTGCATTTGTTCTTGGAGCTACTACGGTGACCTCGTCGTGCTGTGGGTGGTGCTCCCTGTCACCCACTTGCTCCCACATGCTGCTCCTGCACCACGTCTAAACAATAAGGGAATTACTATAGCGACCTCGTCTGATTGCATGAAACACTCACTCCAACCACTCAAAACACTCTAGTCCACCAAAGTATTGGATGCCTTCCATACCCACATGATGACCTCCTCACCTTTTTTACTCCTACCAGTCCCTTCTCCAACTAGCGAGACATAATACCAAACCAAAGCTTCTCCCTTCCCTGCCCGTCTCCTTTTCTCCTTCCATCTCTCTCTCCATGGCCACATTTAGTAGTCGGAGACCCGTATGGATGCCATCCCCTTTTCATGATTGCTCTTGCTTGTGCTCACAAGCGCCACCTAGTCCAACCACCCTCCATCGTAGGCGGGTATGGACTCCATGAGCGTCGTGGCCATAGTTGATAAACAAGAAAATGGCCATTGCCCTACAGAGATATGAGATGTTGCAGTGGGTTGTTAGAGTTGTTGCAATTATATTTTTGAGATGTTGCATCTATTTGTTTTGATCATTGCAACAAAATTTCAAAATATTGGTTTTGAGACTTCAGGATGTTGCATCATATTATTATAAATGTTGATCATGTTAATTTGGGTTGTTGCGGGAACATTTTTTATAATTTTTTTTGTATAGTTTGTCCCATTTGTTACAGCAATTATCTTTGAATATTGCTACTTTTTTTTTTCAAATATTGCAACAATGTAACACCACAAATTATTTTATTTAAATACCTACACTAGTTATAAACCATACCGTAGTTCTATACTTGTTGTTTTCATCTAATTTTCAATAAGAATTTATATAATTTTCCTAATTTTCTCAAGATATTGCACTTTTTTCGTATTTTGTTGCACATATTAATTATAATTGTTGCACATGTTGTTTTACGATAAGGTGTCGATGCGTACAATAGAAAAACTTCCTATCGTACATCCGGACGGTAGTTGCTCAATAAGGATAAAAGAGGAGGAATTGGTGTGGCTGTTCCACGTGTCGCCGCGAGGATGCCTGGTGTGGGCGACGTGGCGGAATCTCGTGAGCCCTCAGGCTGGCCGCACGCACGAGTTGCTGCGGTTAACCTCAAATTAGCAAAAGTATATGTTTGGTATATTTGTCTCGTGTTAGCTATCACCCAAGAGCATTTTCTATATTTTTCTGACTCCACCACGGGTTAATTACATGTTAATCTTATCTTCTTATCCCGCGCGACCGGCCACCGAATGCTCAGCCTAAATAGTTGGGCACCATTTGGTTAAACTAAGACCAGGGTGCGAATTCCGCTAGCTAGCTAGCTACATTAATGTCAACACGGATATTTTCAGGATTGGATATTAGATATATATAGCGTTAATGTCTTGCGCCCCTGCAAAAGAAACTTTGGAGCTCCGTCTGAAACTTCAATATTTTGGCATCCCGGCCACTCTTTCCATTTCCGCAGAGGAAAGAGCACAGAGGTGGCGAAACGAAAGGAGCTCTACGTACGGTGGTCCGGCCGGCCGGCCGGGTGGATCTTTTTCGTGAGGAGGCGCGAAACATAAATACACACAACGGTACAGTGCCAGTACGTACTTACTAGCGAAGAGAGAACACCGAGGCGAGAGCCTAGACCGGCCGAAACAAGGGAGGAGTGAATGCAGCGGAGCCATGGCATGATGAGTTCTCCCCGGTCGTTTTGCCTGGATCGATGGGTTTCTCCCACTTGGGAGCCTCCGAGAAGTGGAGCGCGCGCGTAGTCCATCATGTTGCATGACGCACATGGCCCAAGGCCGTGAACTCATGCAGGCAGGCGGCAGGGGCAGGCTGGTCGATCTGATGCCTTCCTCCGTCGGCTCCCACAGGAACACGGCCGATGGATCGACGGCGTGGACGCGAAGGGGGAGGGGGGGAATGCGGCATCAGGGGGTAGGAAGCTGCTCCACTTGTCCCCTTGCCTCGTTCCGCGCTAAAAATTAAACCCTCTCACCCCCAGCCCACCGCGCGGCATGATCGTGTCGTCGACGCATCATGGCGCCGGCCGGGCCGGGGATCTCATTCCGTTTCGTTTGCCCCGGCCGCGACCACCTACCTAGCTGGCCCTTTAATCATGGGCTAAGATTTGAACTCGATAACCGTAGCGTAGATGAGTGGTGGCATTAGTATTACTGGCGTTAGCCTGCTGTTTGCGTGGATCCCCTCTGCTCCACGGGAATATCCTGCATGCGCCCGCGCAGCTTGAGCGGCTCCAGGGGTAACAAATTGATTAGTGTGTAACCCTTTTCTCTATCCCTGAATTATACATTTGTTTTAGTTTTCAAATTTTGTTCTTAAACACGTATCATTCTACAATCAAAGTTATTTTCTCTTTACCTTTCTCAGTTTTAACTTTCTCAGTTTTAACGTAATGTAAAACCAAAAATATACGTGTTATAAAAATGAAGGAATGAATTTTTATGAAGGTAGTAATGAGTAAGATTAATACAGAGAATAACATGTATTCGGAAATGCCGCACCACCACATACGAGGAGTGTATTCCAAGACACAATGATTGTGTCTCTTGGGGAGGCAGGAGGGGAAGGCGTGGATTGGTAAAGTGAACGGGGTGCTGCAGAACATGGGCCTTGACCGAGGCATTTAGGCATCCATCCACATGTACACACACACAAGCTCTCTTGTCCCTCTCTCCTTACATGCAATCTTTTGCCTTTTCCTCTCTCTCTCTCTCTCTCTCTCTCTCTCTCTCTCTCTCTCTCTCTCTCTCTCTCTCTCTTTCCCTTCTCTTTTGCCCTCTTCCAGGCCTGATCGATCAGCTCCATTTCCACACCCCTTTCTCCTCATGTCTCCATTACTCCAGCCTAGTAATTATATTACCCTACTAGCCTTTGCCCCCACAAGGCCATCGAAAGGCGTGGCAGCCAAGTAATACTACGTACCAGGTCAGGGCCGATCAGGTCTAGAGCCCGGCCGGCCGGGGCGAAGCTAGCGAGAAAATGGCGAGGCCTTTTGGTGTGTGTAATCAGCTGTGGGAGGTCGCCATAATTCTTGCGAGCGCGGGCGAGATCATAAGGGAAAGACAAAAAGGCCGAAAGGCTCATCATGGTGCCACATGCCACCCTATACAAAAGGTAGCCCTAGAGAGTCCGGCGGAAGCATCCATCCATTTCACTCCCACGCGAACGTATACCACCTGCTTAGCTAGGTAGCATCGGTAGATCCGGTTCGGTTTGTGCTAGCTCCTCCTCCGCATCGATGGGTGGCCATGGAGATCGCCGCCGCCACCACCATCAAGACGTGGGGATGCTCGCCGACGAAGAGGAGGAGGAGCTCGAGCAGCACGCCAGGGCTTGCGGTGGCGCGACGAGTGGAGTGGTGGAGCAAGAGCTAGGAGGCGGCTGTGGTGGTCAAGAAGCTGCGGGCATGGTGTTCGAGGCGAGCAGTAGCGTCGGGAGCGTGAGTGCGACCATGGCGCCGCCCCCGATCCTGTGCTGGCCTCAGCCGCCGCCGCAGCCACTCCACACTGCGATCCACCACCACAACATAGGCGGCGGCCAGGGCCCGTTCTTCCCGCTGCTGCCCCCGCAGCCGCCACCGCCGCACCCGTTCTTCGCCGACTTTTACGCGCGGCGCGCGCTCCAGTTTGCGTATGACCACTCGGGCGGCGCTTCCTCCTCGTCCGACGCTCTCGGCCTCGGCGGGCTCTACATGGGGATGGGGCACCAGGGCTCCCCCGTCGCCGGCATGATGATGCCGCCGCCCTTCGCGCCGTCGCCGTTCGGCGACCTCGGCCGGATGACCGCGCAGGAGATCATGGACGCCAAGGCGCTCGCCGCGTCCAAGAGCCACAGCGAGGCCGAGCGCCGCCGCCGCGAGCGCATCAACGCGCACCTCGCGCGCCTCCGCAGCCTCCTCCCCAACACAACCAAGGTAATAACGTCGTAAATTCATCCATGCGATGCGTATCTCCACAGAGCATACACTCCATTGTTGGCTCTCCATCCAATAGTGCGTGTATAGGGTTGAGCTAGGAGACAGGGAGAGGGAAGGGAGCCGCCCAGTTGACACGAAAAAGAGAGACCAGGATGGAAACAAAGAGCTTGCGACGCGGGAGTTACTGCTGGCTTCTCCGAGGAGAGACAAACACGCGAGCTCATGTCAGAGAGCAGCAGCGGCAAAGATAAAAGAAAGCTGCATGGGCATGGCCATCTCGAGAGATCCTGCTGGTTACAGCCCTAGTACCTCGAAGGATCCAAGCCCCAGATCCCCCACGCGAGCCTATATTCCAAACTACCCACGTTATCCTATGCCACTGAGCTTAATTCCCTGGTGCTAATCAAGCAGTTAGATTATCGTTCTCGAGGGAAGCTATGGACCAGGCCGGTCTGCATAGATTCATTGTACTAGTCACCATAGAATTAATTTGTGTTAGCTTTGCATCATCCCAATCTTTCTTCCGGACAAGAATTATATATCAGCAGTGCAAGGTTCACTCCTGCCTGCGCTTTTGCTACGATACTCGCTCTCTATAGGCTGAAAGGTCATTGGTTTCTAGACGCAGGATAAGACGACGACCTAGCTATAATCACGCACGCACGCATCCTCTTGCTGCTAGTGGTGCACTGCAGTCTGCACATATAAACCCCACGAGCTTAGCCATGTTGGCGTGATAACGGAACAAGTATAAAGAATGCGGAGTGGTGATGGTGAGATGCCCCACTAAACACCAAAAGGAAGAACACAGATCGCTTGTGGAAGCGTGCGTGCGAGCACCACCAACAGCGGCAAGCCATGCACCAGCATTTTGTATTGATCACGCGCTGTTTGTGCTGGGATCCTAGTAGGAGAGGAGAGTGAGTCCCACGCTCGGAGGCATGCAGGCCACGGCACGCAGCGCCCTTTTGCCCTGCATGCGTCCTCTCCCTCTCATCATTCCGCCCCCATTCTCCCGTCCCATTAGCAACTAATCTAACCATTTTTCCCTTGCAATTTACTCCATGTGTTGATTGGGTCGTACGCGCAGACGGACAAGGCCTCGCTGCTCGCGGAGGTGATCCAGCACGTCAAGGAGCTGAAGCGGCAGACGTCGGAGATCACGGAGGAGGCGTGCCCGCTCCCCACCGAGTTTGACGAGCTCACCGTCGACGCGTCCAGCGACGAGGACGGCCGCCTCGTCGTGCGCGCGTCGCTCTGCTGCGACGACCGCACCGACCTCGTGCCGGACCTCATACGCGCGCTCAAGGCCCTCCGCCTGCGCGCGCTCAAGGCCGAGATCACTACCCTCGGCGGCCGCGTCAAGAGCGTGCTCGTCGTCACCGGGGACGACAGCGCCGTGTGCGCGGGGACGGACGGGGACGAGCAGCAGGAGGAGGCGACGCAGGCGCCCATGTCGCCGCAACACACGGTCGCGTCCATCCAGGACGCGCTGCGCGCCGTCATGGAGCGAACGTCATCGGCCGCCGAGGAGTCCGGGGGGTCAGCGGGCGGTGGGCTGAAGCGGCAGCGCACGACGAGCCTCTCGGCGATTCTAGAGAACAGGTCTATCTAAGCTAACACCCACATGCATGATGAGATGTGCAAAACGAAACGAAAACAACAGTAAAAACAACGTACACCACAGTATCTCACAGTTGATCATAATACCGTGCAACTAGCTAGCTAGTATTAGTTATGGATCATATGTTTCCAGAGTACTACTGTTTTTTCACTTAGTTTTTTTATCATCCATTTATACTAGTACTTCTTTTCTGTGTGTGGATCTTGGTGGTGTGTATCTCTGCATGGGATTTCAGCAATCAATACAAGGCTTCTCTTGCTCTTCAGGCTGGAATTAATAGAACTTTTTAAAAATTCTTTATACATTTAACTTCTCAGCCTGCAAGGGAATGTATCGATGTATCATCCATGGCAGGCAGCTGGAACAATAGTTTTTTTTTTTTTAAAAAAAAAAAACATCAAGTACAGTATGATAACTTTAAAACTAGTATGACATGTTTAGTTGGAAATGCAAGTATCGCAATTATGCTTGAATTCGTGTATTAAAAACAGGGCATTGATCCTGAGTACTAGGCATCAGAAGCTTGCATATATATTAATTCAACATCCAAATCTATCTTTTGATTTCTTTGTTCCAATTAATTTATGCTTGAATAATCCCGGTCTCAGCATATATCATATTACCATTCTATATATAACAATATGGATATAGCTTATATGTTTTCGTATCCAAAATAACTAATAATGTCGCCAAAATGACCGGGGAGAGCATCTAGTGTTATATATGATCGTGTAATACAAAACAAAAACAAACTAAAGAACAGTATATCTTCTTTTTTTTACCAAATCAACGGTATAGGAATCCACCGTTCATCACATTCAACACACCCCTCTCATTGTCCCTCGACCCCACCTCATGTCTCCCTCTCTCTCCATCCTCTCCGCCTGCCATGGAGGTGGCTGGGCGGCTTTGGGCTTTGGGGGTGGCTGGACGACGTCGAGGGGGTGGAGCGTAGAAGAGCTGGGAGGCCGATGGATCTCGGTGCAGCGAGGTTGGTGGCATTGGGATGGGCGGATCCAACACGAGGAGCTGAGAAGCGAGTGGATCCAGTATGGCTTTGCTGGGCGACATTGGGGGCGGCCCAACTCTGGCTCCAAAGGCAGTGTGATCCAGTGCGCAACGGGGCTGGGAGGCTAATGGATCCCAGTGCGGTGAGGCTTGGCGATGTCAGGATGGTCGAATTCGGTACGGTAGCTCACAATCACTGGCCACGACTTCAACAAGCTCATAATCGTTGGTCACGACTTCAACAAGCTCACATCCAACCACAACGACCGGGTACAAAGCCCCACATCCAAGTCCGATGATGGATGTGGCGGGTCTGACCATCATTTTCATCGTTGACGATAGAATCCAATAGATCCGGCAATGCCTACCTAATCTAACAGCGGTGTGACTCGGCAGCTTAGCGACACAGCGTGGAGCTCTAGCTGGAGTCAGGGGAGGGGGAGAGAGAGGGGGGAGAGAGAGGGGGGAGAGGGAGAGAGAGGGAGGGAGAGGCTCGATGTGGAGGTCAAGCATGGATTTGGCAGCAACGTCAGTTGGCTCCATGACGACATCAGTAGTCAGGGCTGAAGTTGGAGAAGAGGGTGTGTTGGCAATGGATGGTGTTGGGGCGGCTCTCGACGATGTGGTAGTATCATTGTATCCAGGTGAGCTCACCAAAACTTCTTGAATTTGTGAAAAACCTATTGAAATTTTTTGAAACTTTTTGTTAATACTTCTTGAAATTTGGTAAAACATGAGTTTCAAAATCTAGAACTCATTGAAACTTTAGCTTGGAATCTTCTAGAACCTTCTAGAAACATATGAAACTCACTAAAACATGAACCTTTTCCAATATTCTCTTGAAACTTACTAAAATGGTACGAAATTTGTTGCTACACCGTTGTCTTGTCGATTCCATTACAAAATGCATAGTTGTAGCATGTTCCGAAAAAGATACGGGGAATGTAGCGTTTGCAGCTACTATCGAGGCCCCATGTACCTTTTTCCCCCCTTGTCGAATCATTATACTTTTTCAGAAGTTCTACTTGAGAGATCTTATATGGAGTTTATTAATGTTAAAATCATTCTTTCTCTGCCCTTATATGTTGTTGTCATCATATCTATTTTTTTAACACATTTTTCCTTTAGGGATCGCATGCCTTCGCATTACACATATATATTGCACTTATTATCAGATCTAGCATTAGATCTTTGCACTTTTGCTCTCTCATCACACACTGATATAAAAGACCTATATTTTTTTATTTGTTAGGTCTAAATTATAACAGCATATATTGATCTAAATACAAGTAATTATGGTACTATGATAAAAGTCTATGTTCAGAGAATCCATATATTCTAAATAACAATAAACAATTAACGAACGATCACCTCATCTTTTAGTGTTTATACGGTAAACAACCTTAAACTTTTTTATAATTTAAAATTCACAGAAATATATACTGTATTTATAGTACCAAAATAAGCATCTAGTCTATCTTCTTTCATGCATACAAAATGGAACAACTAGGATGCCAACAATTGTTCACAGCTGTGACTTGAAGAAAAAAAAGATGATATGATGTGAATATAATTAAATAATCATAATTGAATGAATGAAATTCTCAAGTGGCAGTGAAAAGCAAAGCTAGCATTTATCTCATGTATGTCATAATGTTCCATATCATGTCATATGGTAATCTTGCAACTTTACTTAAATAAACGGTCTGATAAAATATGCCTGTTAAACATTAACGGTTGTTAAACCGAATAAATAGCCCGATAAAATAAACAAATCTTGAAATATCATAAACGTAACGGGTAGAAGACCTTTACTATTTTAACGTCATTTACAAGGAGTTAATAGCCCTTATTTAGAGCATGGTAAATGGCAAGCAAAAGGCTCCGAGATGTTTAAGTTCCTACGTCATTCCAGCTCATTCAATTCACGGGACTGGCTATGCAATCGCATGGTATGACAACTACATATTATACAGTTAAAATGATAGTAAAACTTAAGAGTTATCTCATTCGCTTTAAGTGAATAGAGATTTCTGCGTTAATTGAAAAGAAAATGAAAAAAGTTGTATATGGTAATTCTTAATTTGGTGGGGGTCTAGGTAGTAGCAATGTAGATTGATCACTTATTGGTATTAGAGTTTATTTTTGAGACCAATATTAGAGATGTATAATGCATGCATCAATTGTATTTCTAGTTATAGACTTTTATATAGGTATTAATAAAGTTGCACAACAAATATAACTCTATTTTTAAATGTAGATGACATATATCTACACTATAACATGGAGTTGCACAACAAGATGAATTGGCTAATTGTGTTTATGTTTATAATTTAGCATCAAATTTGGTTGTTTTTCTTTAGATATGTCCATTAAATCGAGAGTGGGAAGCAATGTCTATTTTAAAATCTTTTTCACTACATTTAAAAAGCTAGGCAAGCTACACACTAGCAATACTAACATGATGATCAATTTCACTTTAACCCTCTTCCATATTAATATTATCTTCTTTGTCATGCACCAATTAAATTACATATGTACGTAGAACTCTACATCTGATCATCATTGGGTGTCATTCAAAAAAAAATCTACAAATTTAAAGAATATTCTCTATAGATACTGAATCATTCCATTCATCCAAAACAATTATGTACTTGAATTGTGTCATGATGCCCTTCTTTAGCCGTTTTCACTTGGTTTTTTATCTCTTAAACTGAAGACTGCACGTACTATGCCATTGTCTACACTGCACACTATTTTGGATGTTGCATGACACTAAGCTGTACGTGCCAAACCAATGGCACGCAAAGACGGATGTATGCCTTCACTTTTGCATCTTGCAGTCTTGTGCACGGACAACCCAGCTAGAACAGAATCGAAGGCTATGTACGAGTTTGATTCAGAACAATATCGATTTGTTTCTCTAATACAAGACTGTAAAAATCTAGGGACCAGAAATATCGCCTTAGCTGATCCAAAGACTTCAGCTCATCATAGGTGAGTAGATACGTGCTGTTGTCAATCTGTCATGCAAGTCGTCCTACGTGTGCCAGATTATGGCCTACGAGTCTATCAAAAAGAGTAATATTACCATACTAATTTAGGTCCGATTGCTGGCTAAGGATGATCGAACGAAGCAGGAAACGGGATTTACACTAAAATAACCCGATCAATTAATCGACTAATTAAAATAGTAAAAGTGATCAATTGATCAATTAATATAGTGATTAAGAGATAATATCGGTAAATCAAATTGTTGGATTAAATTAAATCAATCATCATAGAATTAACATTACAAATCAATCAATACAGACAGAGTATGAAAATTGAATTACAACATCGACAAATACTAATTATAACTTTTGAATTTCAAATTACAAGAATACATAATACAATCTGAATAAAAAAGAATACAACAATAAAATTCCAAGCTTTGATGTCCTTTGAATTCCTTCGTCCAGCCTGTGATAAAAAAAATATTAATCATGCATTAGATTGAAGTTAAAGAAATAAATTTAATTAAGTTAGAATTCCCGTCAGCCTGGTAATTTAATTTATCGCTCAATGAGGTACCCGATATTGTCCGGGGGCCAACTCGACGCCTCTTGTGATTTAATTTGCACCATTCGTCAAATCACAAACCTGTTTAAACCGTAGACGCACGTATTCTAAAATATCGTGCGGTAGAAATATTTTACCCTTAGTAAAATAGTAAAAGCCACAATGAAATCAGGTTAACCACAAAGCCACCGTGCCAGGAGATAGCACACCTCCTTTCCAGATGCAGCCGAGACAACCTTATGACTCCTAGCTAGAGCAAAGCCAAACCGAAGGGAGAGCAAAGCTCAAAGTAATCACCAGCCAGCATCCAAAAACAAGTATCCAAACACACAAAACAAGCCAGCCAAGCCACAAGTTCCAGGAAGCCAGTAGCAAGAGCTCAAGCAAGCAAGGGCCAAGCTCCATGAGCCTTGGAGCAAGGAGAATCAACCCAGGAGCAATGGAGTAGAGCAACCAAAGCTCAGTAGTAAGGAAGAGGCTAGAACCACCACATCAACTTCACTGATCATAGCAAGCACATTCCTTTTTCTCCCAACATTTCATCTTTATTCCCTACAGCCAGGTACTTCTCCAATCCATATTACCATTAGAGTCGGCATAGAATCGCAATAACAAAAATGAATTAGAAATGAAAATGAATGGTCTCAGTAGCGACAAACACAAGGGTTATGCCATGTGTCTCCATTAGCTCACACATGCTCCCCCGGCGCACTTCAAGCTAAGGTCGTCGCCACGACGCCATCCAACTTGTGTTTTCACTAAATCAACATCATAGACCATAGCATTCAATCTCCCAATGCAAGCATATTGATCATATATTCCAAATTATAATTCATCAATGCATAATCACAACTAATAAGCAATTTGTAGCCTTATTTCTAGATAATCAATCAGTAGAATTGAGCTAAATCAGAATACTTTAACCAAAGCAAATCATTCAACCCACTACAATATAAGGAAAAAGATAGAGAAATAGAGGGTATGGAGGGAGTAGACCAGCATCCATGAGAGTAGCTCGGATCAAGCCATGGGGGAGGACCAGATGCCGGGTAGGGCCAAGCCTAGCTCGGTGGCACGGGCCCTAGTGCGCATAGGGAGCCAGAGGAGGGGGGGTTGACCGGAGCAGATGCTAGGTGGGTGAGGCCGAGAGGATTGAAGGAGGCGTCCGGGCAGCTCAGGGCGCGCGCGAGAAGTAGAGTACAGGGGGAAACTCGATGGGGTGTCCAAGGTAGAGGCATCAAAGAAGCAACCGCCGGTGAGGTCGAGGCGGTGGGAGTAGATCGGCGTTGGGGCATGGGAGAGCCACCGGTGGCTGGTGGCAGCGGGGCCGCACGCAGTGGATCGGCTAGATTGGGGGAGCAGTGAAGAGGAGAGAGAGGCGTAGAGGAGAAGAAATGATAGAAGAAGAAAAAAGAAAAGGGAAAAGGTAGAAGAAAAGAAGAAGAAAAGTAGGAAAAATAAGAAAATAGGAAAATAATAAAATTCAGTGATCACGCATGTCAATTCGGATGCAGCAGCAGCAACAACAACAACAACAATAGCTCAACCTCAGCGCTACTCATGAAAATGATGTTAATTAAATAATGAAAAGAAAATGAAAGAAGAGAAAAATAAGAAAAATATAATTCATGTTAAATTAATAAAATTATGAATTCAATTGTTCATACAAACAAATCACCTTAAAAGCCGAATCGACCAAAAATCCATTAAATCAATAATTCCAGTTGATCGAATATTTAACTAAAGCGCGACGGAAGAAAAAGTTATAAAGCTCTAAAAATTGCAATGTAAAATTTATAAATCGTAAAATAATAAGTGAAAAGAGTAAGACACCTTAAAATAGGGAAAAATACTTATTCACCACTAAATATAGCATTTATGTAATTCCAATAATTAATTCTAATCGGACCGCTAATCTACGACCGAATAAATAATGTAAATAATGCTATCAGTCACCATTATAAGCCAGTGATTAAGTAATACATTAGAGACTACCATCAATCCTCTTAGCGATTGAAATAATTAAGCTATACCTAGTTCGATGCATGAACCAAAATTAAAATACGCAAGTTTAAAGTACTGCCAGTTAAAATGTTCAAAATTAAAATACGTGAACTCAAAATATGACAGATTGATATATATACCAAAGTTAAATAAATAGCATACATATATCAATTTGAATCAAGCCAGAGAAAAGTTAATGATCAACCAAGTGAGGAAAAAGGAAGAAAAGGAAGAAAAAAAAATAATAAACTGATGATGCTAATAAACAAAAGAACAACAATAATAATATAAGGATAGGAATAATATACTAGGGTAAATCAAGATATCCAGATATTAAGTATAATATTAATGTCAAAAGTTTGAATTAGATAAAGGGATGTACACACATAATCAAATGAAGGAATAAGCAAGTAGATAATACCAATAATCTCTTTCTAAATCAAAATGGCACCAAACTAAACTGTGATAAGTCAAATTATTTTAGACTAAAATACACTCAGTTAAAATACGTTAAATTAAAATATCTCACAACAACAAAATACACAGTAAACATGCGCGCAGTAATTTAATAAAAATATAAAAAAGGGGTTGGATACTATAAGATATGTAAAATCTATTAGCCACTAAGATATGGCAATTTTGTAATTTCAGGAATCAAATTCAATTCGTATCGCCAGCAACAACCGTGTGAGAACAAACATTCATATCCAAAATCTAGGCAAGCTTCCTTGTTCATATTTGTAAAATTGTTTTCAAATGTTTTTAAGAAAACATCATTGCATGAAAACATACCTTCGAAAGGAAGACCCTAAATCGGATGTGGTTGGAAAGATGGAAATTGGTGAACTACTACAACGGTATTTGAGTATTGATAAGTTGATGTTGAGGATAAACTGATGAGGCTGTAAGTTGAGGTGAAGTATGCTTATTCATATATATGTGCGTGTGGGTGGTGGTTAGAGGGTCCATTGTGAGGAGGACTGCCGGTGGGACCCTCTACATTAGAGGTTACATAAGGATAAACCACTACATTTGGGTAATGAGCTGTATATTTCATATCAACCATAGTATGTGGAAACGACTATAAAAGATTATCCTATGACAGTGTTACGATTTCCACATTGGGTAAGAATAGATAACTAGGGGTATGAAGCTGGGTATGCCGGAGCCCCAGCAAAGAACACATTTTGATAATCAGTTGCATGTTGATTCCTTCAGAATTTTGATAATCAGCTGCGGTTGATTCCCCTTATATATATATATATATATTATATTATATATATATATATATAGGATGGCTACTGTACTATCGATAGCACAGATCCTCCGTGCTATAGGGTTGTGTTTGCAAAATTCGAAGACGAAACTATTGACCCGAACCGTGCATTCTATTCATCTCATTGAAATCTCACTATCTACCAAATTTTATATTTTTTGAATTTTTTCTCCTATTTATTTTGTATTTTCAAAAACCAGCTTCATTGGACGCCCCACAACTAATTAGATCGTGGATTTTGAAAAATAGAAAATAAATAGGAGAAAAAGTTCAAAAAATATAAAATTTTGTGGGTAGTGAGATTTCAATGAGATGAATAGAATGCACGGTTCGGATCAATAGTTTCGTCTTCGAATGTTGCAAACACAACCCTATAGCACGGAGGATCTGTGCTATATATATATATATATATATATATATATATATATATATATGTCGGCGTATTTTACGCCAGGGTACCCACTGCCCCGCAATGAATAAATACGGTCGCCAGGCGGGCAGGGCGCGTCCGGGCCCACCGCCACGGCGAGCAGAGACCTCGCCCGGCGCCAGCCAATGACAGTGGCGATCAAAGCCGCACCACCGGCGCCCAAGAAGGTGGTCGCCAATGACAGTGGCGATCAAACATCACTGGCGCCAGCCAGTGGTCGCCAATGACAGTGGCGTCGAGCATCACTGGCGCCAGCCAGTGGTCGCCAATGACAGTGGCGATCGAGCCGCGCACCACTGGGCGCCCAATAAGGTGGTCGCCCAGCGGACAGGTGGCGATCAGGCCGCACCACTGGGCGCCCAGCAAGGTGGTCGCCCAGTGGGCGCATGGCGTGCAGTCCACTCCCCTGGCGCTCACCCCCGGCCACGCCCGGGTCAATGACATTTAATGCGGGTAGTGCGCATTAAATGCAAAGCGTGAAGGCTGCAGTATGGCGACGCGCCTTCCCCAGGTGTGCATTAATTGCGGGAGACGTCACGACTACACCTCACACCATGACGGAACGGGCGGCGTTGGTGGACATGGGGCCCGAGGCAGGATTGTGACGGCTGCGGCAGTCATTAATGGGATGTAAGAACAGTGACGTGCGCATTAAATGAGCCCATGCCAGTGTAATGATGATGGCTTGCAGTGTAAGTCTCCCATGCGCCCCCGTCAACCCGAGTATAAAAGGGAGCCGGGGTGCATGGGAGAAGGGGTTCGATCCTTTGGCAGTAGGTTTTCGTTCCTCCAAGCAAGAACACAAGCAATACCAAGGAAAGCAGGACTAGGGCTATTACTCTCCGGAGGGCCTGAACCTGGGTAAAAACTTCTTGCGTCCCCCCCGTTGGCCTGAGCCTCTCGGTACTCCGGTCGCCTCCGTCTTCCATTCTCAGGCGATTGCCCCCGAAAGCCCCCCGTCAGAACCTCATAAGCACCCGTCTCGGAGGTGCCTGTTGGCTAGTACGCTGACAATATATATATATATATATATGTATGTATGTAAAGCCTCGGTTGAGTATCTTCGATTTCAGGCGGAGTGCAACTGGCACGCTGAGAGTAGATGGATAACAGTCGAGGGCACCACTACTCGTTGGCTACCAGGGTTGGAGGTATAATACTGGATCAGCGATAAACATACTGAGTTATCAACTGCGGTTGAGTTCGTTATGGGTAAAATGGTACAAACTTGCGCAGGGTTAAATCATGAATTATGCCTGTCTCTTTGATTGAAGTCTACGGAAGCTAAGTCTGCCTTATATACGAGTTCTAGTAGAATCTTCATAATTAAAAATTGGAAATAGATCTTCCTATAAAAAACCTATTTTCAAAAAAATGATTTGAGGAGGATGTAATATGAACTGGATTGAGGAATGTTGAGATTATTTTGAGAGGAAAAGATTCATATATATTGCATTTGTTATTAACGCTTACTGAGTACATCTTTGTACTCACCCTTTATAATTCCCCCTTTGCTAGATAAAGGATTCGGTGGTCAAACATCTGGTCAGGATATGGATCCCTGTGAATTGCATTAGCTGTTGGTGACTTTTGGGTAATTAGTATTATATTTTTGTTATACTTGGATCATATGTATAATTAAAGTACTGAACATGTAGTCTGCGTGGCAAAAGAATGTAATGAAGTTTCATTTCTAATCTCTAATTATTGTTCTGTTGCAATACTCTGAATTCGGCGTATTAACTGATAAGTATCAAGTCCGCTCGATATTTATTAGCTAATATGCCCAGATCAACCTAATTACCTCAGAGTTAATGATAGAATTATTGTCGTTACTTTAGACTAATTATGCGGTTCACTCCATACACGAAACTGGATAATCGACGCATCTCCAGTCTACACCTGAACTAAGCTCGTAAACTAGCTTCAACTCACATTACTTGGGTGCGATGTTGCAATCGTTCTAGAGTATTCAGGAGGGCAAAAACACATATACAATGTGTAGCGGTTGCGGTTGCATGGGCTCTGCGGTTGCCAAGTCGTTTCTTTGGTTCAGGAAGGCTCTTCTTAAACAGCCTCAGTTTGGTCTCCCTTCTATAACATTTAAGTAACCAAGTTGGTGCAGGGCAATGGACCCCCACGCATGTGGTCAAATGCCATATTTTTCTATCCGTTGTTTGGTGTGCGTCTTTACACGACAAATTAAAAAAGAAAAGGAAAGATAAGATCCTAATCTTGGATGTGAGTATGTCATCATATTAAGGGCCTATTTGGAGAGGTCATGAGTGAAAATGCTTTTGGCTTGGTATCAGAAGCCATTGGCACGTGGCTTTTCTTGATATGTCATTTGGCAAACTACTGGCCACTGTAGCTTATGGGGGGCAACCGAGTGGGCCCCAGGGAGGAGGGAGTTCGAGAGGTGGTGCCCGAGCCAGAGGGAGTCAAGGAAGCGGCCCGGGAGGATACAACGGGATGAGGAGGGACACATAGCGAGCGAGGAGATTTGCCGAAGCGGTTACAAAAGCACCTCCCTACTATTTTGGCTTTTAGGGGTGCTTCACCGTGGCTTAGCTGCAGCCGCTTTGCCTGGAGTTGTTTGGGGGCTTTAGGCCAAATAAGCATGATTGAAGCCTTCCCAAACAGGGCCTAACATTGCATGCCAAAGAGACGTAGGTCAGAGCCACCTGTCCGGTAGTGTCCTCCCGTGATGGCAGCTCGTGATCCGAAACAGAGTATGTATGGCCTTGTCATAAGGGGAAAAAAAATGAGCTCACCGCGATCAGCACAAATCAAGCCCACCAGCCAGCAGTATACATGTTTTGCTTTAAGATTCGTGCAAGGGCAACCACAGTCGCCAAATAAGGATGGGATGGGATGGGATGGGATGGGATGGGGAGCGGCTAATGAGGCGTATCCGCGTAGGACGGCCGAAGCTTCCTCGTCTCAACGCTGAAGCTATCAGCTCCCCAAAACCCCATCTGCATGCACCAATTGCATGTACTGTACTGCCCACTGCCCTAAGCTATACCACGTCCAGTCCAAGCTCTATCAACGAAGCTTATAAATAAGTAACTCTGCCGGTGCCTTCCGGAAACACATAATCACTTCGCCCCTCCCCGCCCAATACACCGAGAGACGCGCGCAGGCACGAACACCATGAGATCCTTCCTCGAGTGCCCCCGGTGTTCGTTGCTGCTTCTCCTCATGTTGGTGACGGCTTCCCGAGCGCTCAAGATCGGCAATCTGCTCGTCAGCCAAGGGAAAGCGCCGGCGGTACGAAGCAGAGCTGACCAATCTTCTTCGTCGTCGTCGTCGTCTTCTTCTTCTTCTTTTGGCAAGTGCTTTTGGAGTTGATCGATTTCGTCTTGTTCTTGCTGGTTTTCGCAGGGGAACCAGAATTGTAGCCGGACATGCGAATCCAAGTTTTGCACGGGTACGCATGGCACAACCCTGACACCGCCGTGTTACAGAGCAATCCTGCCGTTCAGCTCTGCAGTCTGTTTTGGGATTTCTCTTCCCCTGCTTAGTTTTCGGAGCAGCCGATCCTATTCCTAAATTGAACAGAGCAGTTGATCCTCGTTGGGGAGAGCATTATTAGTTTAAGCTTTATTGTGCTTGTTTTCTTCTTATCCTTAATTTTAATCTTCTCTCTTGCCATCCGTGCAATGTGAATCCTTGGTTTCATGGAGTCCCATTTTCCATGAATGGGCTGACGAAGCCCTGACAGCCTGCGTTTTTTACGAGTTGACAGAAGGGAGCTAACTGACGCGCGTTTGCCCTTTTTTTTTTCCCGCGATGCCGTCGGCCTCCGAAAGTTGCGCCGCTGCTGAGGTACGGGAAATACTGCGGAATCCTGTACAGCGGCTGCCCCGGCGAGACGCCCTGCGACGCCCTCGACGCCTGCTGCATGGTCCACGACCACTGCGTCGACGCCCACAACGGTATCATCTCTCAACTCCCATCACCTCCCTCTGAAACGAAAAGATCGGACGGACAGGAGAAAAACAAGCGGGGAAGGAACTTTTTTTTTCTCTCTCTCTCTCTTGCTTCACCCAGACGTCTCCACCAAAGGGCTCACCGAACTCTCGACCTCACGCCGGCCCACGAGAGGCCGGCCGATGCGTCCGTCGCAACCAACACGTACGCCGCCGTCCACCACTAGCTCGATGTTGGCCCGTCGCTTCCTTTCCATCGATCGCTTGCACGCGCCCGCCGTCGTGCAGGCATGATTGCATCCCGCAGTTCCCCACTTCCCCCCCTCGCACTCATTTCACGCGCACTAGACCGCGAATACGGTCCAGATTCGTCGAGGTGTTGCTTTGACTCTGGTCATCTGGTGTACATGTGCCGTCGTCGTCATGTACTGCGATTGCTGGCTTTGCAGATGACTACCTGAACACGAAGTGCAACGAGAACCTGCTGAGCTGCATCGACAGGGTGGGCCCGAGGGGCCCGACGTTCCCGGGGAACAGGTGCGGCGTCGGCGAGACGGCGTCCGTCATAAGGGGGGTCATCGAGACGGCCGTCTTCGCCGGGAAGATCCTTCACAAGCGTGAGGTCGGGCAGTAGCCGGCCATCGTGGAGGCGGGCCCGAGGCTCTGCCGGTGCTGAAAGGGAAACGTACGTACAGATAGAGCAGAGATAAAAAGCGGTATGCCTGCGCGCACCGGGTGTGTTTTTATGTTTTTTTTTCCACAAATTTTAAAGTAAACCGAAGGGGGTATTTCATTATCCACCTTTATTCATACTTTTAATATTTATGTGAATTTCAAAAATAAAAAGTATAGAAGAACCTCTGTAAGAGGTAGAGAAAGTTGATACCTTCACTCTTTTGGTATCTCTTAGTACTAATTTAATGTAAATTTTAATATCTCTTATAATGGTAAAAAAATGTCGTTGTAACTGAAGTTGATCGGGGTGGGTGCGTGGAGGCGTGTACTGTATACAGCAGAGTGGTGCAGTATTGGTGGAGCCTGGTGCGGAATGGCACTGGTTGTACTTGTAACATTATCCCTCGTCAAATGAGACAGAACATGTTGATTACTGGTAGACGACAATTTGATTCACTGTTGTACTCCCTCCTGGCTTTAAAAAGATGACGTTTTGGATACAGTGATGGTCAAACTTCTAAAACTTTAACTATCGATATAATTTTAAATATTTAAATTAGAAATATGAAAATTATATGTGTAGACTTGTCTGAAAAAGTACTTTCATAATATTATAATTTTGTTGAGTTTTATAAATATATTATATTAAAAATTAGCGGTTTAAATTGTGTTTTAAAGACTGTATCAATGTCTAAAACATCATCTTTTCGAAGACCCGAGGAAATACTATGTCACGTAGTACTAGTACCATAGTAGTCGTAAAAATAGCTAACCCTACGAAGGATGCCTCGCGATACCAAACATGGCAGCGGTTGCTTGGCATCTATACATGTTGTTAGATAAGCTACAGCTATCTCGTAACAACAAGATCACAACCGGTTGACCCGGGAGTACGAGAGATTTGCAAGGTTGGTTGAGATAACAACTGGTTAAGATTGCACGGCTGGTTTGGCTATGCAAAGTCCAACTACAACACGATGCTATCTCTAACTCAAACATAAGTCTATCTCTAATGTACAGCTATTTCAACAGTAGTTCTCTTTTTTTTGGTACTCCGATTTGACACTTGTTTGAGTCCACGGTACCCGTCCTATTGTGATTTGTGAACAACTGAAAAATGTGAAAGTTCTGGTTCGTGCGTGCCATTGTTCCTCGCTTCTGACTTTCTGGCAGGCCTTTGGGCCGTTTAAAAAGTTACATCGCTAGAGGAAAGACCGGTTTATCACAATCTGGGCCTAGACACGGCCCATCATGCGATACATAGGGCCGGGCAATCTGCACCACAATAGGCCTCGAGTGGCCTGGCACCCTCGGAGCAGAGCACGGTAAATCTGGACCGTCAGGTTCTTGACCAACTCTCATCTCTCTCCCCCTCTGCGCGACGCGGTCTCGTCTCGTCGTCTTGCCAAGCCTGAACCGTAGGAAGCCCTCCCAGACCACGACCGCCTCTCCCGCTCCTCCTCCTCCCACAAGCACCCATGGCGTCGTCGGAGGCCGACGAGGACCAGCTCCTCAAGAGCTTCCTCGCCGAGGTCAGCGAGGTGGAGCGCGACAACGAAGTCCGCAGGTCACCCCCCCCCCCCCCCCGCCCCCGACCCCGAGCGGTTTCATTTCCTGGCGAATCCCTTTTCGCGTCCCGTAGCTTCAGATCCCCAGCCGCGCCATTCTTGTCCAGTGTGCGACGTAGTATATGTAACTGCGGTTTGGTGCTAAATTTCGGTGGGAGTTGGGGGATCCCTTCAGCTCCGCGTGAACCCTAGGTTCGAGCCGTACGGTTCGTCCACTTGTTCTTATTTGTGTCCATCCTGCGCTCGAACTATGATTTCTGTGGCTTATGGGTGTCAATTGTACCTGGGTTGCCATGTTTCCTTAAATCAGTAGTTTGCGAAAACTTGCCACTTTTAATCCTTCTGCGATGAGGAGATTCTGGAGGTCCTGGAGACTTGCAGGCACAATGTTGGTCCAGTTTGGTTGGCATGTGCCGAACCTGTTGAGCTGATGTTGTGCAAATTTTGGTCTTGTTTTATTTCTCGCAATTTTCTCTTTGGCTGATTGTAAATAGGAATTCGTGTCTTGAAGCCCACTCTAGCTTAAAAAATCGCTTATTTTTTTTATGGAAATTTGTAGTTTATGAATAGATAATCCATATTTTATGTCCATACGTGAGTCCTTGTGAAGACAACCTATTATTTTTGTTATGTGGGCATAAAATCTAGGTTAAACTGAACCTAGACCTGTCGGGTTGTGCAAATTGTCCTTATTTCTGCTCCTGTATAGACTTTGCAGCTTTGGATCCATTGCTGCTTCAAAGATTTGATTGCTTGGTTTGTCCCATAGTTTATTTTGCCATGTTAGAATGTCCCTGAGGTAATGATGTTTAGAGCATCTCACATTTTAGAACTGAAATAGTATGAAATTGTACAACGGGAATACGGGATGCATTTAGAAGAAAGTCGGAAGTTTGGAATGACGTATGTGTCGAACAGGGAATATTTAGAACAAGATGAGAAGTCTGAATGAATGTGAATTTCCAGACTATCTCAGTTTTTTGTATTATATTTGCCTTTCCTAACGCATTCAAAATTTATCAGGATACTTGGTTGCTTCAAGTTAAATTCTTTTGAGCATCTTAAGTTGTCTTTTGATTCATCCCCGGATGAGGTGAAGAAGCAATACAGGAAGGTATTAACACATGGATTTGATATTTAAAAACTCTTTTGGTTCTCATTTTCTTTTTATGTGTAGATAACTAATTGTTGTTGCTTCTTGTACCATCTGTAGTTGTCCTTGTTAGTACATCCTGATAAATGCAAGCATCCGCAAGCACAAGAAGCTTTTGCAGGTATGCAAACCAACCAACGATAACTGTAGTGGAGCATATGAGATGGAAACAGTTATGCACTTTATTTTGTTGTGGGAAAGAGGACATGAGAACATACTGAAAGAAAACTGGAAATGACTTAACTATAATGGTGTCCACAACAAGGTCCAGATAACTAATAGCAAATAATACCATGGAGAAATCAGCCTATTAGTGGGATTTATACAATTTTGTTTGTTAAGATGGCAGTAACCTAGGGTATCACTCTAGAATTAGGCATTTTTGTTAATTTTATTCCTATAGGAGATACATTTTTTGAGATAAACCAGGAAATGTAATTGTTAAATTATCTCTTCTTGTAAGAGTTTGACTTCTGTAGTTAGCTGGCTCTGCCACCAAAACTAACCACTTTTTTGCACTAACAATTGTGCTACTTTTTCTTGTGTCACATCCTTTTGCTTCTCTCATTGCTTCCTCAATGATGTATTTAATTGGTGGTACCTACTCATAAACAGCTTTGGCAAAAGCACAGCAGCTTCTACTTGATCCACAGGAAAGAGGGTACATTCTTGATCAGGTTACTGCTGCAAAAGGTGTGACACAATATTTTTTGTACATCTTATTTTACACTAAAAATGTAATTTTTAATTTGTGTTCAGTGATTTGTCCAAATGAAATAAAAAGGAAACGAATTTCAACATATTTTGATGCTCTTTTCTGTTGAAAATTCAGAAGAGCTGAGGGCAAAGAGGAAAAAGGAGCTGAAGAAGGACAGTGCATCCAAGATAAAATCCCAAGTAGATGAGGTAAGGCAATCTCATTCAAGTTAGTGTGAACTTTTATCACCACCTTCTTTAATAATGTTGAGGACATCGAGTACAATGTTTTGAACAAACATGAACGTGAAAAATAGTAAGACTAGACCCAAACTCGTTTAATTTGAACTAATTAACTGGTTTGACCGACTCTAAACCATATTGGGATTAAAACCCCACTCTGGAGGGATTTCCCTTACCAGCATTCAGCAGTGTGTCACCTTGCTGGTACCGTTGGAGTGCTGGTTTCCATCCTTGCAGCAGGCTGCGAATTTGAACTTGGTTATTCATTCTTATTAATGCAGCATAAACAATCATGAAAAAAATACTAGTTGCTTTGTACACCATCCAAAAAGCCTGCTGTTTGCTGGAATTTCCCTAATAACTATGCAGATCTGTGCTGCATGTTTGTCTTTCTGGGTTGACCACATGCAGTGATAGATTATTGTAGATGTCATTACACACTTACGATTGGACTTTAGATACTTGAAAAAACAACAGTCTTTCAGAAAGACGAATGATTCATATATCATGAAAAGTGTCAGTTGCTGGAATCTCACCATCAATTTACAATATCGCAGATTTGATGTTTTCCTTTTGTATACACCATTGGTTTTATGTTAACAAAATGTAATTATTATTGTTCTGCAAGACACTTGGGACATCTTATTGAATTTCATGCATCTTGATTAATTGAGTACGTCCAATGATTGGCTTGCTTATGAGTAGGGAAAATACGAAGAGCAGTATGAACGATCAGAAGAATTTCAGCAGCAGCTAATAATTAAAGTTCGTGAAATTTTAACGGACAAAGAATGGCGTCGGAGGAAAATGCAGATGAGGGTAAGTAAAATGCTTTAAAAATATCAAATATCATCCATCCGTCAAGACATTCACTCTAAGCTATATTCATGTGCACTGTGCAGATATCAGAGGAAGAAGGAAGACTGAAGAAAGACGAGGAGGAAACAAAAGAAATGTGGAAGAGGAAGAGAGAACATGAAGAAAAGTGGGAAGATACCAGAGACCAGCGAGTATATTTACACTCTATTCATTAAAAAAATAGAAATTCTTTTTGCTATGAAGCCTTGTGAAGCTGTAGTTTCCCCCCACTTGGTTACTTTCTGTACAAAATTTAAGTACGGTGTATGAGATTCAATAACCTATTATTCACACTAAAGATTTAACGAAAAGCTGGAAAGGGGAAAGATCACATTGCATTAACTAGTGCAGCTGGTATAGTCTTAGCATAATCATCAGTAATCAGTTGATAATGTGGTAGTTGGTACCTCAGACACTATGTTCAGTTTAAGGATTATTTGAGCTTTACTGTGCTGGTGAAATATTGCTGCCACTTCCATCTAAACTGGACATCTAATCAATATCCTTCTCATAATTGGTAGCTGCAAATAAATGATATTTGCGAAATCTGTCAATCCTAAGGGAGTATTACATAGTGGAAGGATGAGAGAACCTTTCCAGTGCACATGGTATCACAGCGTGATCATAAGTTCAGTGCTGCATTCATGAGTTTGTTGCTAAGTTTCATGAGTTACAGTAATTGTTCTGCATCTGCGGTGCTAAGTTTGTTGATCTGTCAAAAATTCCATGTCATCCAGTGCAATCATGTGTGTTTGTATTCGGTGCCACCCAAATGCAGTGCAGCCATCTGTGTTTGTGGTTATTTAATTAATTCTTTACAGTATTGAAAAATTAAAGCCTTGTTGAATTCTTTATTTTACATGAACGGTTTGAATACAATTGCCATGGGCACTGGCTAACATCGTATATCTGTGGTACGTAGGTCTCTAGCTGGAGGGATTTCATGAAGACAGGAAAGAAGGTTAGAAAGTGCACTTGGATGTAGTATCTTGTTGTACATGAATCTGTAACTTATTGACTTCTTCTACAGGCACGGAAAGGTGAAATTAAACCCCCAAAACTCAAGACTGAGGATCCGAACAAATCTTATGTTCAGAGGCCAGTAAAGCGTGGTTAAGAGGAATGCTATTAGGTTTGCAATCAAAGAACCCCCGGTGGCGATTCTTCTTGCGACCTGATCCAAGCTACAGCCTAGCAGGGCTATCTCGCAGGCTATAAGCTTCGGCTATGCCTTTTGTGTTCCCAGCGTAGTCAGTGGAACCAGACAGATAACTATTAGCAGAATGGCCGCATATTCTTTACCTAGAGTGATATTGGATTAATGTACTTGTTGGGTAGCATTACTGAAAAAGTTGAAAATTCTATGTTGGAAAAGAACCCAACTGAAGTGAATGTTGAAAGGCCCGTCTACACATGATCGTCGTTTCACTATTCAATGTAAGTAATGCTAATATATGTCGACGGTTTTCTATCGCTGATGCACTTCTGGGATTTCTTAAGAGAAATTCGTGATGTGCTTCTGTTGCTCGGCTCTGGTGAACTGAGGGTGGGACCATAATGTGCTCCTTGACTTAGGCAAGCTATTCATATGCGTGTGTATTTACTTACTGAATTCTGTGAATAGACAACTCGAGGATTGACATTCGCCCAGATACAATTCAAAGTTGTTCTCTATGCTGAAAGAGGTCAACCTGCTATACCTTTTGGTCGTCATACGACACCACAGCTGGAAAAATCGACTTAATTTCGTTGAGTTCTGACGGCAGGTCTGGAGAATACCAAGGTTGGGACTTCGGGTAATGATGCCACGGACGAGCCTAGTCGCCGCCAGTAGCATGCTCGAAATGCAAATATGGAAGCTTGAGTGCTCATACTACATTACACTTCCCATCGTCAAACTCCGACGAAAAAAAGCTAGTCAGAAACGTAGGCTCCAACACTTGCCACAATTCTTCTCATCGTGCTTGATCTCGAAGACCGACTTTGTTTACATCCAACGTGTTATAATTCGAACCTGTTGTTACAACGGTTGAAAGATGTTGGCTTCTGGGACCAACACTTCTTCCAACTTGTTTGCCCTTCTGGTGGTCACACAACAACTGAAACGATTGGCACCACCTCGTATAGCCCAAGTTCATCATGCACGCAGGTACCCTTGCAAATCTATCAGTAGTTCAATGATACAGTCTTTTCAGTTATCCGGAAAGGAGAAATCGGGTGCCACAACTACTACTCCAAACACTGGGAGCCATTTGGCTCCCATGCACAGAGCAGGCACAAGCTGGCCATCTATTTTCTCCCCAGAAGCGTTATCTGCCTGTCGCCTCCTCCTTTTTCCTCTGTCTCCAACATTCATGCGACGCACCTGCCCAAAGGCCGGCCATACGTCCACCCTGACGGCAGCAGTCTGTACCTGCCCAGTGGAGCCCATGCTGCCTCCTCAGCCGACGCCCCTCTCCCCTCCTGCTCCTGGAGTTATCAAGCGAGAGCCCTTTGATGGGAGTTAGTGAGTGACACGGCTATAGCATCGATCGCCTTTCCCTCCTAGTGTGCCAACCCGGCCGAGACAGGGTACGACGAGGGGAGAGGGCACTCGCGCGGGTGCGTGCGCCCAATCTCCTGAGTTACGATGGTGTCACTCGAAAAGGAAAGGAAACCGGAGTGGCCGTCGTGGCCCAGCTCCACAGATCTGTGAGCCGCCGCCCGGCCCCCATGCACCCACATCCACAGCCACGGGGGTGATGTGAGCAGAGCGACCTGCTTCGCTCTAGGGGGCTAGAAACCATACAGAAGGGCACGAGCACCGGTGGATCCACCTCCCGGGCACAGGGTAGCCAACTGCCTAGACTCTCCGACGATGAGCTATGAAGGTGTAGTGCAGCTCCGTCGTCGTAAACATTATAACAATAGGGTTTTTTCGAGCGAATTTTCGTCGTATGTCGTCTAATAGTTAGATTTGATCAGACCCCTGAATTTTATGGCTCTGCCGCCGGTGCGAGTGATTTGTAGCTTTAGCCACACATGTCAGGTTGGGGGTGAGCGTCATGAGCAACTGGTCCCTCAACCTTGTTGCATTTCCGTTTTTAATTTGCTTTTGGAAAGATGGCGTGGAGATGGTGGTCGGCACTGGAGGTCGGGGGTGATGGATCCAAGGTACCTTTAAAGGTTGAGTTAATGGAAAATGATGTCTTGTATGTTTATTTACACATTAATTAACCGGTTGCCTATCTGGCTTGGTGTCTGGTTGCTTAGCTAAATGCTCAGCCCCGGTTTGGACTTTGGAACAATGATACCTGAATTAAGGAATTGTGAAGGATGTGACAAGACTTTGAATTGTAACATGACAGAAGGCATTCATGATGGATCATGAATTTTACTATTTATGATTAACTTTCACACATTTGTCCATGGATTGAGTATGTGTAAGAAATTTCACATTTGTCCATGGATTGAGTAGAAAGTAGAGAGAGAGAGCACAAATGGGCTCGGGCACTTTAAAGACGAGCATATCAAGGGCGCGGCTAGATCAATAACCCGTGATGACTGACTCCTCGGCTTCTCCCGACCTTTGGGTATTGCCATGGCGCCGTCCGCTGCCACTATCCTGGCGTCGGTCCTGTACATAGTTGGTGCGGCAAGCATCAGTGAATGCCAACGGCGGATCTATGGTGACAAGCTATATAGTGTACTGTAGCTCAACCGTCACAAACGCCGTGAAAACAGTTTTTTTTTTTTGGCAAATCTTTATACTGGATCATCGAGTAATTAGATTTGTCTAAGACTCTTAAAATTTTCTGGCTTCACCACTGGATTGAGTGCCCCTTAATAAACTTTTCGATGTGCACCTGACGCTTATCGCCTTTCTGGCCGGCGTGCCGCCTCTTCCTGGCCGCTGAGTAGTGAGTACTCTCCCCCTTCTGCTACATTTTCCCCGGATTTACATGTAGTTTCTGAGATTGTGTACTGTACTTTAATCTAACATAGAACAGAAATCTTCTTCCTTGAAAAAACCTTTTCTCGCGCGTATGAATCACCTAATTAGAGATGACAAAATATGTGCCTGCCATCTCTGAATTCATCACAAAAAGAGGGCAGATTAAAATATGTATCTGCATCAGTTATACGTACGGACCGGACAAACCGTCACTTCAGTTCAACTAGAGAGGTGTACATTTCTACTTATATATATTCTTCATTTATACTTTAATATTTATAACACTTTCAAAAATATATATAGAATATTTATAACACTTTTAAAAATATATATATATAAAAGCACCTCTCATTTAAAAAAGATCAACACAGGGGAGATTTAGGGGCTGTTTGGTTTGTTCACTACAAGAAACAAGGAAAAATTCGTGGGCCAAAAACCCTGCCTTAATTTAGGCCAAAACCTACTCTAATTTAGGTTAAATTGGTAAGCAAACCGCCGAATTTATTTCACGACTAATTTAACTCGACGAATTAATCAATTAAATTGCGGGTACCAATTTAATTTAAATTAAATTTGGGTTAACAAAACCCACGACTTAATCACAAATTCGTGGGTCAAGAAACCCACTTATTCTTAATCATAAATTCGTGGGGTGAAGAAACCCACTTAATTTATCATAAATTGTCAAGAAACCCACGAATTTAATCTCTAAATTCGTGGGCTGAAAAACTCATCGATTTAACTTAAATTGCAAGTACCCACGAATTTTAACTAATAAATTCGTGGGTTTTAAATGGCTCACGACAATTTAATGTACATTTATACAAAAAAATATCCATATCGATATCACACTCAATACATATAACCATATCGATCACGATATATATATCGATATGCATCTCATTCAACACAACTATCTTTCACATTCAATCTTATTCAACACATCGCAATATTACTCTACTAAAAGATTGAAACCAACCTTTAACTCTTTAAAACCGCTTAAAATCGTTAGCAAATCGACATGAACTCAAGAACGAAGTAGATCAAACCAAAAACAGACGGACACAGATTTAATGTGGATTTGGATCATAATTCAACAAAAATTAAGTCACCAAAAATATACAAAATTTTGGCATGACCTCTCTAGTAAATAGGACATCCACTCACAGACAAAAATGCATGGAAGTCATTCGCTCTTGTTGTCGCTCAATATTTCAAGTAAAAGTAGAAGGGAGCAATATCAATGTTGACGCCTTACTTGGCATCAAACATCTACAGAGAGGGTTGCAGCCAGAACCTTTATACAAGCATAAAGATACCACTTTTCTCAAGTTTTAGATGACAGAGATAAAACTACAAAGTCACATAAACATTTACTCCTAGCAAGAAATAAAATGTGCCTATACAAATATATGGCACTAGTTAGCCCCACACACACTTAGAAGTCAATGAATTCAGACAAAAGAAGCATGAAGAATAATTAACATACAGCTTATTTAGACTGACCACAACACAACATGCAATTCAATAAAAGCCGACACTAGAACCTATGTCTCGAACTAGACACAATCTTCTTTTCAGGCTTCCAGAAAACCAAGAACTAAAGCAATTTGCTCAATACAAACCAATTTGTACATCCTTCCGATAAGCAATATGTGATGACATACTAGTGATTCTGGCTTATGCAAATAGCATTCTTAAATCACCCATATATGATAGGATCGAAATTTGAGCATATAGGTCATAATCGCATACAAAGGGATAAAAAAGGGAAGATTAAAACAAATGCGTATAATCAAATAATTTCATGGTGATAAACATCAAAGTTGACACTAAACCTCGAACTCGATGGCCCACGAATCAACTTAGTAAGTCACACACGTATCATGAATCACACACGTATCATGAATCGCTTGAACCGAGACCTAATTCATGCATGCATGTTTTAACACCCCATCGCTTGAACCGAGACCCTTGTTGCAATGGTTACTTGATTAGCCAACATTCATGCATGTTTTAGTATGAAATTACATTTCTGCCTGATTTAAGTAATGGTTCATCGAAAATCTTAAATTGATAATTATCGCAATATTTGCAAATTTGATTGCCGTAACCTGGATATTGTTTATTCTGTGAAGATAATGAGATATCGTTGGACACAATTGAAGCTCCTAAGACAATCTCCTCTCCACGATGTGGTCATTCAAAGGCAAGATCCTTTCCCTGCACCCAATGTATAGCCCATCGAACTCACATCACATAATCAAGAAATGAATGTACCGATAACACCTGTATGTGGTGCAAAATAACTAAATTTAGCAACAACTAACGCCGCCACCACTTGTTTCTTCCAAATCCTAAAATAGTAGGTCCACAAAGACAAACATCCTAGATCTTGGACCTAAAGTACCAATTGTCAAGGCCACAAAGACCATCTTCAAAGAAACCAAATTATCGAGGCTAATGCAAGCTGCAGAGAGGCCTATTGAACTATCACTGCTCGTGAAAGAGTACTAATTCCATCCAAATACCATATCAAGGAGCAAAAAGGACCGCCATTTAACCATCGTTTCGTGAATCCATCACCAATTCTATCGAAATACCAAGAAAAGGCGATGGAATATACAAGGTCTATTTGACCACTCCAAAATCCCGCCTCGGAAATTGAAGTACCAAGACTAATGTATAGCTTACGCTACATTCACTATCCTACCCAAATTCTTTCCTCGAGAATCAAGCTCCTAATGTAAGAACCACCAAATTCTTTTCAGACACACAAATAGTTTATTGCATTTAGCTAAAGCGATGTCCACTATCCAAAGATTCCACTGAGAGCAAGACATTAAACCACAGATCCCGCAAGAGCGCACGCTAAAATTCAGTAACAACCGGTACCTCCCAAATTGGGAGTGGATCTCGACTCCGGAGACTCACCGCTTGAAGAACATGGAGAGGCCGAAATCGATGGCCTTGAGCGAGTTCTCCTTCTTGTTGGCGAAGAGGAAATTTCTCGGCTTGAGGTCGCTGGATAACTCCGTGGTCACGCCCGGCGCGGCTCGGTGGTTTCGGCGATGGGGGCGGCGTCAGCGCGCACGGCAAGCGGGAGGCGGGGGCTTAAGGGCGCCGCGCGCGGGCGCCGAGCCTGTGGGGTCACTGGGACAATGGGCATGAAGGGCGCGGCTACTCTGGGGTCAAGGGAGAGAACGAGAGCGACGCTGGGAGCAGAAGGGCACACGGGCAGGCGAGGAGAGCGGCAGGCGACACAAGGCTGGCCGGGCGAGGGAGAGCGGGCTGGGCGATGGAGGGTGGCTGGGGAGCAAGAAGACACGGGGATATGATCTAGGCAAGAAGACAAAGCAGCCTTAACTCCCACTTTAAATTGTGGTTACGCCAAGTGCCACGATTTAAGTAAATTCGTGGCAGATATAAAAAGCCGTCTTTAATTTAAATAAATAAATTGTAAGTATTTTTTTAGCCCACGAATTTAATTAAATACGTGGGTTTAATTGAAACCGACGAAATTAAATATATAAATTCGTGGGTTTTATTTTCGCCCACGAATTTAAAAAAACCCACGAATTTTCCCCTGATTCCTGTAGTGGTTACCAATGCTTGCCAATATTTGCCATGCCAAATATTAGTAGTGTTGACTAAATTTGGCAAGCATTTGGTTTGCAACCAAACTTTGACTAGATTCTTTTCTCCATTGCCATGCCAAATTTTTCTAGTTCATTTTCTTGCCAATAGTTGGCCAAACTTTGGCCACCAATTTGAGCACCAAATTTTTGGCTAGCCAATTCTTGGCAAGGTTGAACTTGGCAATTTTGGCTTCAAACCAAACAGCCCCTTAGCACCTTGCTTAGCATCTTTTTGGCACAACGCAAAAGAGCTTAGCCACAAAAGGTTGCCACTATTGCGCGGGCCAAGGAGATCAAACGGGGCCAGGTCTCTCTCTATCTATATCCGGAGGAAGCATTTTGCGTACTCCTATGTGATACTCTTAAATAAATAAATCATACTTTTTTAATATGTTTTTGTTATATTTTAATATTAATTATAAGATACTCTAATGCGACATGCTTGAAAAAATCATCGGAGCCTTTTATGTTAGGTATATAATATTTTCCATATATATAAAAGAGTATATACACAAATTATTCTATAAAGGGTGGATTTCGATAAAATTTTGCATAAAACTCACTTTAGAGCACCTTATAATCAGTATTAGCGTATGCTCAAAATGATGAAGCGGTATAACATTATTTAAGCGCTATATTAAAAGTGGAAGTACCATGGTGCTAGCTATCCACACCATGAATCTTTTGTGCGGACATGTGTAACGAGGAGAGAGAAAAGTTGACGGAAGTGGACGCTCCAATCATACGCACCATGAATAATTAATGGTAATAGCCAGTAACATAGTACTAGGTTATACCAAATTCGCTTCCTTTTTTTCGCCCCGCAATTGGCAAACCACAGGAAAGACAGGTGATGAGGCACTGACTTGTACACATCCATGATCGATCCGTGGATATTATTCCGGTCGATAGCTAAAGTTTTCCACACACCAAATAAACACAACATAAAGATACTTTGCTTCGTTTGATACTCCGTTTGTCCTGCACAAATTGCATTTCCAGTTGGACATGTACACTGACTGGTGCGATAAGGTAAGCACGGCACAGCCGCACATGTGTTCAAGTCCTCGTTTGAAACACAATTTTTTTTTCTTCTGATTCCTTCGAAAGTTACACTACTTAACGTGAGGTTTTCGCGTTCCAAACGAGTCCTAAATTGTCGTAGCATTGTTCTTGAAGGTTTGGGTTCCACTTAGATATAAAAGATTCCAATCTAAGGCTGACTGATTCGCATTTCAATACGCGGCCGTTCTAAAATTAACCCGACAATGCATGTCAATCCCCATGTAAGCTACTATATGCATCACTACTGAAGTAGGAGTACTAACGAAACGTTTCTTTGTATTGAGTGATGGAACATTGTTTATTGTGCTAAATTGGCTAAGTAGGTACCTAGCAATCTAGCATCAGAAGCATAAGGTTCCTCCTTTTCCCGTCATTAGCAAAAGCCATTTTCCTTGTTGTTCTACTTTGCTTTACATGATCCACACTTCGATCTTCTGGGTCTCCTTTTGGTCTTACCTTTCAATGAAGCGTTAATTTTGCCTCATAATCAAACATTATTAGCATCGCAGGTTAATGGGGCATGCACTACTGAATGTTTCTCCTAGCTAGGCAGATTCCCACAAACCTCCCCTACCTTCTAGTACAGTTTATATATATTTTTTTTTCAAAAAAAAAACAACATTTTATACTCAGTCTTTTGGCAGAAGAAAACGACAATGTATTACCACGGTTTCAAATTCCAGTTTTACATCTGGTACGAAATTTTTGTTTTAGCACCGTGCATACAGAGCAAGGATTGAGTGGCTTAGCTTTTGTCATAATTTGCCCCCTACTGCTCCCTCCTAACACAAGTAGTTTTCGTTTTGGATGTAGTTATAGTCAAACTTTTAAAACTTTGATTATCAATATCTTTTAAAATATTTAAATTGAATATATGAAAATCATGTCTAGATTTATCTCAAAAAGTACTTTCATAATATTATAATTTTATTGGCTTTTATAAATATATTGTAATAAAAATTAGTGATGAATTAAAGATGCATTTTATAGATCGTGTCGATGTTCAAAACGATAACTATTTATGATCGGATGAAGTAATTGTAATATATAGCCACCATCAATAAGCAATTAACACAAGGAGTTGATAAAAAAGATTGAAGGACGGTGCAACGCGTACTAATTCCAAGCCAAAACCAACTTGCTAAAACATCATACATTTTGGGCTCGAGGTAAACAGCTAACAAGGTTCAGAGAACTTGTGGCAACAAAATCTTCGCTGAGTTAGTTAGGCCTGTTCATTTCAGTTTCTGAACAGCTTCTGCTTTTTAAAAAAAACGGATTATTTGCCGAACGGGAGGATTCTGAACAGCTTCTCTGAGAATTAGAAGCTGATTTCTATATAGAATCAGAAGCTAGCTGAAACCTGATTCTCATTGATTCTTACTGATTCTCATCGGCTCGGTCCGAAACCTAAAAGTTGTAGCCGTCTCGACCCGATTCTCTCATAATCAGAAGCAGTTTCTTCAATAATCTAGAATCCATAATCCAGAACTGGGCCTTAGACTGCTTTCGTTTTAAAGCTGAATTATTGACCATTCGTGTTTGTTTTGGACAATTCCACACCAATCTTCAAGTGAGACATATCTAGTCAAGGCAAAATCGCCCCATAGATCCTCAACTTTTCCACTTTATGCAATCAAGCCTCTTTTCTGGATAGAGCTGGGCCTCCTCTGGATCTATTACCACAGAAAAACCGGAGGTTCCTGCTTTTGTTCCGAAAACAGCTAGCTTTGTAAATCCCTGCTGCTGCGCTGTAGCAAGGATGGAGTTCGTTACCACCATCCATCACTGTGATGTTGCTCTCTCTTCCAAAAGCTTGATTGAAAGCAGTCACGTAGCCCTTACGCAATCCCTCCCGTTTGTCGTGCCATCTCTTTCAGCTATATTCTCCTGCAATTAGCTTTGCAAAGCGAAGGTTTTATGTACATACATACATACATACATCTCTCTCTCTCTCTCTCTCTCTCTCTCTCTCTCTCTCTCTCTCTCTCTCTCTCTCTCGCCTTAGCCTTTTCATTCTTCAATCAGGGGTGATTGGGCTGCCTTGTCCGAGCTAGAAGCCTAGACTGGCCATAGTCGATGTGCATAAGGAGAAGAGAGTAATTATACTAGCGCAATCTGTGGAAGCTTGCATGAGCAGAGAACCTTTGACCTCTAAACCAGCAAATCTATGGCTTCTATAAAATTTAAAGCCTTGCCTATCCATAGAGCTAATTGTTGTGCCTACCCTCTAAATCGCATAGAATATGATTCGACCCTTTCCTGCTTCAGATCGAAATTCGAAAGCATCATGCGAGTGCGGGTTGCACCGGTACTGTTAGGGTTAGCACGGCACCCAAAATAGAAAAATACAAATAGAGTATAAATTTCAGTAGATCCCTCATATTGAGTTAAGAAAATAAGACAACGTTGTAGTATCCACTCAAAAACAAAACTCCTTGTTGCAATTCAATCTCTCAACTCAAACTGGAATTAGAGCAAAACCTTCACTAGTAAAAATTCTGAAGAGTATAATATTGCCAACAGGGTGTCATTAAATTCCTGAGAATTAACATTGCCAAAACCTTCATAATGGTCAATGTATCCAAACGGTGAATAAACACCAAATTAAAGGTGATGAAACACCAAAATAACGATGATGAAACACCAAATTTAAATTAATGGTGATGAAACACCAAATCCAGTTCTCCCAACTAACATTTTTTTTCTCCAAATAGATGATGAAACGTCGAATATATCTCTAATGATAAATCCCGCATGAATTGCAATGAAATTAGCCAATAATAGAAATTGTGCATGAATACCGCCAATAATATGAGCACAAAATAGTAGGCATTATAATGGCCAATAGCTTGATTTTACAACCTTTTTGGCATTACAAAGAATCTCATTATTTGGCACTAGAACTGACGAGTACCCATACCATGGGTACCCCATCAGCCCGGGACCACGAAGGGCTGACCTACCTTTACGAAGGCCCAACACTGGCGAAAGGTACGCGGGTTGCGAAGAGTGGGCCACGCCCTGTTCGGAGCCAACCTCAAACGGTCGGCAGACTCCGACCTCTTAGGTCGAAGGCGTCGCGATCGGCCACTCCGTCGGCGCCGAATGGCGGGGCCACGATGGTGTCGAGCGGCTTGCCACACGCAACGTCCCCTGGCGTCCGCACCAGGGTAGGTGGTTCCTTCCCGAAGACTGTCAGAAGGACCGCCGAAGGAGTCAAGCCCCTGTCCCGTCGCCTGACACGCCGCAGAGGGAGGCGCCCTCTCCCGAGGCCAAGCTAAAGTCAAGCACCATTAAAACCACCGAAGCTGACAGGAGTACAGAGCAGTATGTCATCCTGACAGCCCAGCGGAAGACCGCTCACCGCAGGACTACCAACCCTGCGTGGGGCGGGCAGAGGTCGGTCGGACAAGACAGAAACCAGACTCCAAGGCGTACAGTACCCCCTCCTTTTTTCCTCCAAACTCCCGTGTAACCTGCTGCCTCCGTCTATATAAGGAAAGGCAGGGCCCGAGGGAGCGGGCGGCAACGGACGATTTCTAGACAACAAAAGACGAGCAAAAACGAGTAGCCGAGCACGAGGGAGTCGGTCGGCCGAACCCTTGCCTCGCTTGTAGCCCTTTGTTCGTCCCGCAAGATCAATACACCCCCACCGAGCGAACTAGAGTAGGGACGTTTAGCCCGAACCAGTATAAACTCCTGGCTTTTTGAGTCAACCATTCGGGAAGAGGGAGCGCGCAACCCCCACTAACCAAAAATTCGTATGGCCAGTGCACGAAACACCGACAAGAACAGTCACCGGGGTAAATAGCGATACTTTAATCATCACGCCAGTCCTTGATGTCAGCGATGTGTTGTAGCTAGCAGCGAGAGCCGGTGCTTCTAGAACTAGCCTTGCTTGTTCCACAGACGAAGCCAAGAAGAGTCAAGAAAAGACCGGAAGCAAAAACCAGAAGCCGAAGCTAGAATGAGTTATTCGGAGCCAAAGCCAAAGTTGAAGAATCTGGAGCCAAAATATAGTAAGCTTGAGCTCATGGGACCCAAAAAATGGATTTCAATCCAGCTGAGAGATCTATATGTGGTCCGATGTCTTTACGTCGAGGTGGTCGGCCGGAGGCGGGCGGTCGAGGACCGAGGCGCCGGAGGATGGCGCTGGCCAAGGTGAAGGGCGTGGCGAACGACGGACGCGAGGTGGTTGAGGCGAGGCCAACCGGGCGATGTCGTTGGTGCGTGGGGCCGGTGACGTCATCCGGCAGAAGCCGAGGTCGGGACGCGACGGAAACCGGAGACGGAGGCCGGCGTGTGGAGGCCGTGACGGGCGGCGGGAAGGTCGAGTGCGGTGGCGGCGCTGATGGGCGCAAGGCCAACGAATGGAGGCCAAGCGGAGTGGATGTCGATGGGTTGGAGGCCACGTCGAGACGGTCACAGTGGCGGGTGGCCGAGGAGGAAGTGGCGCCGGAGTGCGCGAGGGCTTGCCAAGAAGATGACCATCGGAGGCTGACGACGATGGAGGTCAATGGGAGGCTTCGATGAAGGGCTGTCGATTGTATATCGAAGCCTACACATCCATGTGGGTGCCACCCCAGGAGTCTCCTCTCGGGGCAGCAGTTTAGATCTAAACCTTGTGCTCTAATGCCATTTGTTAGGGTTAGCACGACACGAAAACAGGAGACACATATTTAACGTGAAAAAATCCTTACGAGAAAAACTATGAAAACAATCTACTATTCTGTTCAAGGATTAATGTACAGGGGATTAGCTTATATAGCCAAAAGAGTCTTAGTTGCAGAAGATTTGAACTAATAACTTATTTGGATATAACTAAAAGATATGGTAAATTAAGATATTGAGTTATCTCCAACATGCACATATGTATCTTGGAACATGCTTTAGAAATGCCTGAAATGGACATAAATAAATAGAGAGAGGTGCTTCTATGCTCTTTCTTTTTAAAATTGCACAAATATTAAAGCATGAATGAAGGGTAGATGAGGATTACTTACCCCTTCATTTGCTTCAAGATTTGTGCAACTTGTATTAGGAGAAAAAGCATAGAAGCACTTCTCGTAGAGAGAAGATTGGTGTACGTCTACCACAAATCAAGTAATGCATATCATCGTCAAGTTCATGTATACGAGTAGAGGTGGGTGCCATTACTGGACAGTATAAGTGGCAGCCTCGTGAAGAATTTGAAGTCAGATTTTCCCCTATCATCTCCAACGAAAAGATTGGGCAACCTACAGCCATAGGGTTGTTCCAGATAACTCTTGCCATCGCCATCGCAATCTCGCAAGAAGGCATACACAGTTACACACACATCGATCCTGTAGTGGCTAGGGTAAGCAGAGGCACATTGTGAGATTAGCGTCACCGCTCGCTTTACCTCACTGGGAGTAATTGACATGAAACGATCTCTCCCTGCCTCTCTGATTATCACGCCAAGCCCTTTATTCCTCTCTCGGCTTTCTGGGATTGGTCCCGGATTTCGTGGCCTTTAGCGGCTTAACTTCACCTTGTTTTGGACCGTTCGTAGGGTGGCACCTACGGGGGATCTTCCGTTCCACTCTCCCCCAACATTCTGATTCTGGTTCTGATTCCTGTGCTGGCTCCAAGACGTCGTTGCCTTTTGATAACCGCTGAAACCGTTCACTGAAAACTTGGTGCATTTATGAAACATCTGATTTTGTTTCCTAATCTTTGTTTAGTTGGTCAAAGATGAACAGTTTCAACTAGTTGGTGTTTATAATGTTGAACAGTTCTAAGACTAGAAAGAGGGAATGATGAACCATGTGCCTTTTCTTCTTCTTCTTTTTTCGGTTCTTTTTGGAATATTGTGATGGTCACTTTATGTTTGGCTGGACCAGCTAGGCCTTTTGGGGATGCTAACATTCAGAATCGTTTTTGTTTTCTGCGTATGCTTTACTAGCTGTTGATCAAAATTTACAATCCTGTACAACTCAAGCTTCGAGTTGTATATTTTGTAGAGCAAAGTTTTATAGTTTTGGTAATATGATTAACAAATTTATGTTGTTATGACAAAAAAATTGGATATGAAAAACAATTTATACTACGACATAGGCAGCAAAAAGTGTAAAACTTTGGTGTGCTACATGTATACCTAAGCGTAAACTTGTAGAAGAGTTATGGTAAGATAAAGGCCATATATAAGTTTTATAGGTTTCACTTCAACTATATATTTAACATGATAAAACGTTACTATCGGACAAGTGTTTCATGAACCTTAGTGCCTGGGAACCCAAGCAAATACTCATTGATGTGCTTTGAAATTCGTGACGTTTGATGTGTATATCTTCACATGCCCATAAAAAATTATATTTGAGATATCAAACTCCAAAAAAATAAATTTAACTGGTTTGAGCTAGTTTTATGGTATATAATCACTCATCGCGTTAAAATTAATAAGTAGTGCAAATTAGTTTGAATTGAGTTCAAACCTCACTTATCATAAACTGTAGGGTGGGTCGTATATTTGTATGGCTAGATTTGTTTTAAAGTTTGTAGTATCAAGTGATATAATTAGATGTTTGGGAATGTATTTATGTATTTTCTAGACTATTTAGTTTTTTAAGGCAACGTAAATATTGGAAATGACAATAGAAACTTGAAGGAAAATACAATTTAAGGAACGTAATGAGTTTTGATGAAAGAAAATCATTGAGAGTGCGGTAAGTTATTGGGGGTTAATAGAAATGTAACCACCCTCCTTATACATGGATCAGGTAGCTGCATGCCCTATTCTTCCTCCATTAGTTTTTTTCTTTCTAAATGTATGCATACACATGTACCTCTATTTAATATAAACAATATGTTGATTATGTGTATGGCAAATTATCTTATTAGTTTACATGGTATCACATGCTGTTTGTTCCATTAAACCGTGTGTCTTCTATCTTTTCTCGCCACCACAACTTTTCCGTTTCAACATACAACAGCAAGCCCAATTATTCATCGATCTCTCTCAGCCAATGGAATACTCTACACATAGTTATCTTCTACTTCTCTCCAATTATTGCTTAATGCTAACCGCGGTGATATCAAACATAATACAGTGCAACCATCGTCTTCCATGTCGGGAACCCGCCTTGCTCTCTTTGGTGGCCCTGAGCCTATTCCCTACGGCTACACCATCTCTACTCCAAGCTCTTTGCTCATCTATTTATGTGTGCTCGTGCTTTCTATTCGTACGAATGCATGCATGTATATACACATGCTTGATGTTTAGGGATGGCAAAATTACCTGTGGGTTCGGGTATCCGTGGGTACCCGACCCGATGGGTTCGGGTATGGGTTTGCTTTCAGACCCGCGGGTTTCAAATTTCGGGTTCGGGTTCGGGTTCAGTTCTGCACCCGTGGGTACCCATGGGTACCCGAATTAATTAATATAAATTAAAAATAATGAAAAGTTAATTCAAGATTTTCAAGCATCGTTCGAGATGTAAGATGCGGTAACTTTCATGATTATATACACCATATATTTTTCCTTTAAACATAGAAATTACAATAAACATATAAATTACAAATGAATTGATTAACAATTGATGGTTGAAAATTTGATTGCGAGGTGAATTTAATTTCGGGTTCGGGTACCCGTTCGGGTTCGGGTACCCATCGGGTTCGGGTATGGGCATGAGTATATACCCGTGAGAGATTTCGGGTTCGGGTTCGGGTATGAATTTCGGGTTTCGGATTCGGGTCTGCGGGAGGTCTACCCGCCCGAACCCGCCCGATTGCCATCCCTATTGATGTTGTACATGTTCGGTGTCCTTTTCTCATGTGTCGGTCGCTCCTCTTCTTCAATGTTAACCAACTCAATGCAGTGGCTTCCTCACTAACCACATTGACATCTCCATCTTCACTTATATTAGCATGTCTACTTTTATCATCGTCAAATGATACGGAGAATATTATTGCCATCATCATGGCCGGTGATGTCATGCACACACTAGCAATGGCACACTTCTAGCTACTCGATGACCTCATATCGTCCATAGCCTGTCTTCAATGCAAAGCTTCATCTCCTTTTTCCGAGGACTTCCCCATCCTCGAGCTTCAACAATGCCGATGCTCACCACTCGTTATCGCGATCTTTTGGCCTTTCTCTTTAATAGTTTCGATGAGTAGTATGCCACCTCCATGGTTCTTCACATCATCGTAGGTCAATACCTTCTTACAGTATTAATCGATATTGCTGACCTTTTTTTTTGGTTTCATCCGACACCATTGGTGTATCCTCATTATAACTTTTATTTGGAATAATTGATTATTTGCCCCCATTTACTTGTGTCATTGATCATTTGCCCCATGTTGTTTCACCGATATGCGGGTCGTGGAGCCACATATCAGTGAGATATACGGGTCAAATGATCAATTGCATCAACTAAAACAGGGCAAATAATCAATTCTCCCATTTTATTTTTATTCAAAATTTTAATTATTTTTTGTTGAAGTTAGGATAAAAATAAAAGTACTAATTTTATTTAATTTATTTAAAATTTTATTTATGTAGATTTTTTAATTTGAAATTCATAATTAAATCAAATTATAAGTTTTCTTTTCTTTTTAATCTGAATTTTAATTTTTTATTCCCAATTACAATTATTTAGTGATTTTACTATAGAATTTGTATTGAAATTAAATTTCTAATTTTATTTATTTTATATTACAAATTTCAGCTATTTTTGTTTGAATTCTTATGCAAATCCAATTGCTAATTTTGGTTTAGTTTTTATTTTGAATCATATTTATTTAGGGATTTTACTTGAAATTTGTATGGAATCATCTTGCTAAATTTATTTTTTATTTACAATTTCAGTTAATTTTTATTGGTTCGCATACAAATCCAATTGCTATTTTTTATTAATTTATTCTAAATTTTAGTTATTTAAGCATTTTACTATTGAATTTGTATGGAAAGAAAAATAGGAAAATTTTAATTTTTTTTATGTCAGTTGCTTTTGTTGGAATACATATACAAATCCAATATCTAATTTTTAGTTATTTATTATGCTAATTTACAATTATTTAGGAATTTTACTTTAGAACTCTGTAGAAATTAAATTGTTCATTTTATTTTATTTTTATTGTTAATTTCAGTTATGTTTTGTTAGAATCGATTTACAAGTCTAATTAATAATTTTTGTTTAGTTGTTAGTCAAAATTATATGCAGTTAGGTATTTCACATAGGAAATCGTATTGAAATCAAATTGTTATTTTGTTTTGTTTTTTACTTTGAATTTTATATAAATATTTTTATTGTACTAGACATGGACTCGTTATTTTTACCTAGACTGTTATAATATGAATCAACTAGAATCGACGATGCATTTTTCTTTTCTTTTTTTCACCGAGTAACATGGGAGTTTTTAGACCTCGAAAGTGAACGTGATGGCTTGTTTTTCTATTGCTTTAATAAGATAATAGATAGATATATTAAAGTATAAATCATTTCATACATAAACTCCAAGTATCATATCGATCATACACATGCATCATACAAACTAGTTATATGCCCGTGCGTTGCTACGAAAAACAAAATTGATAACGAAAAATAAAGATTAAAAAAATAAAAAAAAATATTATTTCATAAGATCAAACATCTATCTTTAACGCTTCGTTTCTTGCAAAAGCTGGCTAATTAAAGCAACGCTTCGTTTCTTACGTAGGGCAATTAAGCAGAGCAATTAAGTAGGGCAATTAAGCAGGGCAATTAATGTGACATGGGAAGAAACTCTCACTTTATATAGTAGAGATCATGGTGTGGGTGCGTTGGCACCATGGTGCCTTCGTGTCTTATTTGGAACAGTATGAAATACAACTTAACACTATTTCGAGAAATTTGAGTTAGACAATTAGAACACGCGCCTATAATATTAACTAGGCAGATTTGCGCGCTCCGCCGCGCCGTGCGAAATTTGATCCAAGTTTGTATTTCTGGAAAAAGGCAGGAATATCCAAGATAATACACGTTTTGAAAAATATTTGAGATCGTTCTGGACAATCTTAGATTTCGAGTTAGTAAAAAAATTACAGATGCCGAGTTTAACACCCTATGCGCTTACCGGGTAATATAAGAGATCGAGCTGCAAAAAAATACCCCTTGATTTTCCACCAGGAAAAGCGAGGGAAAACGGTAAAAAAACGGAGAAACAACGGACGAAAAACGAATATCCATTTTTTTTGGGGGGGAAATGGCCAACGAAAACATCATTTTTTCGGGGAAAACGGGCCACGAAAATATTTTTCGCATGCTCTGGAGGAAAAACGGACCACGATTTTTTTTTGTGCAAAACGGAGAAAGGACCTGAACGTAAAGCGCGGGACCTATTTGTTATAATTTTAAACATGTTCGCTATTTTTAAAAATTAGGAAAGGGCTCGTTCGCGATTCGCATTTAACGGGAGGTCTTTCCTGTAAAACGACCAACTAAGGACCTAAACGCGAACCGGGAAAAATATTTTCCTCTCACATAAAATCGCACAAGGACCTACTCGTAATTTTGAAGAACCTGAGGGCTTTTTGGCAAAAAAAACAGGGGGGGCACATGGGCACCCTCCCCATGCAGCAATCTCTTCCCCTATAATAGAGGTATTATTGGTACAACATCTGAATATGGACCGCTGAAGAATTGGAGTTTGCCAATATTCAGACTTATATCCATGCTTAGTTGGAGGAAGCCGTTTTTATAAGTCTCTATTTAAAAGTTGCATAAATATTAAAACATAAATAATGGATAGATAACAATTACTTATCCTTTTATTTATTTTAAGATTTATATAACTTATATTAAGAGAAGGATACATAGAATCACTAATCTTCAAAATATTTCAATGTGCGTACATGCACTGTGTCCTGCTTTTTTTTTCATCAAAGAATCTCCATAGGTGATCAAGATGATCACCCACTGGGAAAAATGTACGTAGTACATTACTATTAAGCATGTAATCTTACATAAAAAGTACTCCTATTGTATAGTACATTAATATTAAACATTTAGTACTCTTACATCGAAAGTATTGTGCCCAGCATTTTACCGTTTATGCCTCCGCCGCCTGTTCATATACTTGCTTGGACATTAGCAGGAGCGGAAGTAGTGTATATTATCCGGTGTCATAGGATACCGGATCAAAAAAAATTAGTGTATAGTATAACACAGGGTCAAAAAAAATTAGTGTATGTTAGTCTATATATATAGCATATACGAACCCCTTTGATCTAAATCTTGTGACACCGGAAGGCAAATAACAAGCAAATGGTAAAAATAATAAGTTATCACATATATGATGAAGTGGTGAACTCTGATGATTTTTTTCTCTAGTTCCGCCCCTGGACATTAGGAGACGACCCATGCATCCTCTTGAATTAGCATTTGCATTTGTTTCTTTGAGATGAATGGTTGAATGGCTATGACTAATGTGTCATCTATTAGCACTTAGGAGCTGTTTGGTTAGGCATTTTTTAGCCCTTAACGGTTAACCGCGCTACCGGAGGACGTTACTTTGCGTTTGGTTCGCCGGCTCCGTAATCCATCGCTCCGTTAACAGATATCGCTCCCTCACAAGCGCATTACCGCTCCCAGCCAGCGTTATCCGATCGCTCTCCCTCACGCGACGCAAAGCGCGCGCCCTTCCTCTCCCTTTCCCTCTCCCTCACGCGACAGCAGCGGCCTTGGCGCGCTCCGGCCACCAGCATCCTCGCTGGTGAGGATCTCCTCCTCATCGTCCTCTCCTCTCTCCCTCTCCTCTCCTCTCCCTCTCCACCCTATCCATTTCTCCAAACCCTAACCCGTTAACGAGTTATGTGCTTGGCCGGCGAGGACCTCCCTCTCCCGTCGCATCACGCTGAGAACCTCCTCCCCTATATTCCTCTTCTCCTCCCCTATATTCCCGCCAGATCTTGTTCGTGGATTTCTTGCTCAAATGTTAGTTCATTAATCTTGAGTTCAGATCTTGTGCCGTGCTTGTGTTGTTTGCTTACATGCTTGTGCTGTTTGCTTACATGGTTCATAGTCTAGTTCGGGATCGTAGTTCAATTCATTAATCTAGTTCAGATCGTAGTTCGGATTCAGTAGTTCATTAATCTTGTTCTAATGATCTTGTTCTAATTATCAATTCATTAATCTAGTTCAGATCGTAGTTCGATTCTGTAGCTCGTGTCTGTGAGTTCGATGAGTTCATTAATCTTGTTCTAATGATCTTGTTCTAATTATCAATTCATTAATCTAGTTCAGATCTGTAGTTCGTCTGTAGTTCTTGTTTGATTAATGATTAATGTAGTTCTTGTTACGATTCTGTAGTTCTTGTTTGATTAATGATTAATGTAGTTCTTGTCTCGATTTTACACTCACCAACATCTGCTTTGAATGAAACATGAGCATAGATTTATTCCCTAAATGCTTTGAATTTGCTATCGTTTTCATTTATTTCAACCTTTGCTTAGAGGGAGAGGGACTGTCTAATTCAATGATTTTGGAGCAAATTTCACTTCATGCCTTTGTAGCAAATTTCACTTCATGTGTAAGAGGCATCTGGTCCAAACTCATGTCCTCTAACAACTTGGTGTAACTGTGCGGGTCTTTTTCTTGTCTTGGAGCGGCTTCATGTAGAGGCTCGTTAGGCCGTGGAAAGAGAAGTTATCAAATTGGCAAGAAGGGTCTCCTGGTCCAATGATATAAAAGCAAATGCATGATGTTATATCAGCTGACTTTGCTAAAAATGGTTCAACCATATGATGTATTTCTTTCGGATCCTCATGTTTCATTCACTGGGATCGTTGGTAAGAGTCCAGCTTTGATTTAATATTGAGTGTTGACTACAGGTTTCTACTAGAGAAACCCGTCTTTGAGCTTCGAGCAATTCATTGTGTAGGCTTCTTTTGAGAAAAATTCTTTTATCTACTTGCTTAGAGGTTCTGCTTGTTGCCCTCCTAGCTGCTTTTGAAACATTTTCATTCACATGACTTGTTGTGCTCTTTATTGTCACGCTTTCAAGAATATATTGTAATTTAATTCATCTCATTCCAAGTGTTCTGATGTATCACGAGATTTTGTAAGTCAATAATTTGTGCACTTTCTATGAGTATATTATCATGAACAATGTGGTTGTCCTGTATGGTTTACTGCCTAGTATTTCCAACTTTCCATTTATGAATCACAAAGATCTATAGTATTTCCAACTTTACCTCAAGAAATTTGATGTCCTGAATGTGCTACTGGACATTAGTTTACGATCTATGAAGCATTCTGTTTGCTACCTCAATTTCTGAGATGAAGCATTCTGTTGCTTTATATTCATGACATTCTCAATTTCTGATGTTCACCCGATGTCCTGGATGTTCTCAATTTGTGGATGTCTAACGTCAAATTGTTACTTGTGCATCAATTTCTGAATGTGCATCAATTTACGGATGTGCTACCTGATGTCTAACGTCAAATTTTTGGCTAACGTGATTATGCTACCTGATGCCACTTTTGTCTACCTGATTGTGCTACCTGATGCCACATATTGTTACTAGTCTCTAACGTCAAATTTCTGAATCAACAAGACTCAGGAAATGGTTACTTGTCTCTAGCCAAACAAGATTAAGGAAATGGAAGACGTTACATCAATGAACCAAACAAATAGTGTTTTCCCTTACCCTGGAATGGATAACCCTGGGATTTGATCCCATTACCGTTACACCACCACCAGTGTGAACCAAACACCACCTTAGTGTAACTCGCACGCATCTGTCCGTTTTTGTTCCATTTCTGGAAGCCATGCCCATCGTCACAACAAACATCTTAAATAATCATCATTCACCACCTTCTCCGAGACACCCACCAGATCAGACTAAACATCCATCTTAATCATAAATTACGACCACTAATAGCACGTATTAAGTCGTACCAGATACAACATGCCCCGATGCACGGGGATAAACCAAACCAACCAGTCTAGCTCGCTCTCTGTCCCGCGCGGCTAAGCCAATCACGTGATGATCACTTACTACTAACACAAACACTGTTACGTACGTCACGTTACACCAGCAGCAACAATTACTACAAACCAACAGAGCTCGCGTGGAGGCGTAGAGTGGAGCGGCATCAAGAGGCGGCGGCGCATTGCCCGGCGCGCCGTGTGCGACCGGCGGCTCAGGAGGAGGTGGCGATGCACGGCTCCCATATGAAGAGCTGCCCGCTCTGCTGCCCGCACCGGCGCATGTGATTCAGGAGCTCCTCCTTGTTCCGCCGCCGCCTGGCCGTCATCAGCACCTTGCTGTCGCCTGGCGTGGCGCCGGTGCCGTCAGCGCCAGGCGGCGCCGTGGGCGCGCTCAGAGCTGAAGCCGCGGCCAGGGCCGCTGCCGCCGCCGTGGTGGACCCGGCCGGGCGCCTCAGAGGCTTAGGTGCATGCTGTGGTGCAGGGGCGGTGTCGGCCATCTCGCAGGTGGTGACGGCCGGCTCGGCGCCGACGAACTTGTTGATGACGAGCGCGGAGCGGTGCACCCGAGCGCCACTGCCGCCGCCGCCGCTACGGGCATGCGGCTGCGTGCTCACTTTGACCTCGACGACGGTGCCCCTGTCCACGACCTCAACCTCCTCCTCATCGTCATCGTCGTCCTCGTGTGTTTGCCCGTCGGCCTGTTGCTCGGGTTCCTGGCCGTGGTTGTTTTCGTCGTCCGAGGCGGGGGCGGCCGTGTCGGCGAAGGAGAGGAGCAGGCGCCCGCCGAGGCGCTGCGCGCGGAACAGGGTGGGCGACGGCACGGGGACGGCCTCGACGACCAGGCGACCGTCGCGGCGGTGCTGCCTCATCTCCAGAGCCCCCACCGTGCGCCGCGCCAGCGACGGCAGGGGCGGCGGGAACGCCCGGGGAGCCCGTGCGCGCGCGGCCACCTCATCGGCGGCTTCCTCGCAGTCATCATCGGAGCCCGGGCACGAGCGGTCGCTGGCTCCATCGACGTCAGAGAATCCGTCGGACCCAGTCTCGGAGCCGAGGCTCTCGGTGCAGATCTCGAGGCTCTTCTGGCTGAGCAGGCTTGACGACCGCCGCACGAGCGGGTGCACGTACGGCGCCTGCCTCGCCGGCGCGGCGGGCAGCCTCTGCACCTGGATCATGTTCCATATGTCGTCCCTCTCCGGCCGGTCGTCGTCGCCGCCGTGGTCCGTCTCTTGCAGCAGCACGGCCCGCTCAGTGGCAACAACAACCTTACCGTCGTCGCCCTGCTCGACGTGGCACGGCATGCGCTGCTCGGCGGTCTCGAACACTGTCAGTGCCATGCCTCCCTGGTCCTCTTACCACTAGTGAGTAGTGACCGAGCGAGCTCGGTAGACCTGTCGCAGGTAGCGTTACAGGTTACACCAAAAAGAGGCAGTACAGTACAGAACAGCGGCCCTACGAGTAAAAGCGCTAGTAGCTTCTACGTCGTACTCGCTGCGCCGCTACAAGCTTAGCGTGAAGCCTACGTGCGTTTATACTTCGCGGCTTGTTATTTTTACCTCGTGGGGGTAACCGGGAGAGCGCTGCACGGCACAGACGTAGAGGCAGAGTGCAAGAGAGCCAAACCGGGAGCGAGCACGCGGCCGCGATAGATAGGCGGAGGCGCGCGGTTTGACAGGCAGGGGAGGAGGGGAGACCGGGAGCGAGAGGCGGCTAAAGCTTTGTACACTCTAACGCGCGTCTTGGTTTCGTTTCAGTTTTCTTTTTTCTGGTTGTTTTTTTTCCTCTGTTCTGCTGCTCTCTCCTACACACGCCCCCCTGTATGTCTCTCTCGCTCACTGACTACTCCTTTGGCTGCTAATACTGTATGTTTCTCTCGCTCACAGACTACTCCTTCGGCTGCTAATATAAGGCTCACTGGGTCGCTATGGCTTGAGCTGGGAGGTCACCCGATAAGAAGTGGAGCGGAAGGGGTGGGGGGTATTTGTAGTAGGGAGCGGAGGGGGGCCGTGCTTTGGTGCTCCGCCTCTGCTCACCACACACCCCGTTAGCATGGGGAGGACAGATACTTTCGCCGCCCGCGAGGGCCCCTCCATGACATATGCTCATGCATTCGAAATCTCCCAAAATTATGTGCGCCTTTGCATGCACTTGTAGTGTACCGCCCCCTCCGTTACCCCTTCCAAAATAATGAACATGTTATCGCCATTTGCATGTCGCAAGAACCGAAGAAATGGCACCTCAGGAGTCGAGGCCCAAGCCGTTCCACACTCACTCAACAAAGCACAATGCGAGGGCAAGGGTATACTAGGAAGACTGGGTTTTTTCTTCTTTTCTTCAAAAAAAAATGGTAAAGCATCTTTTTTATTTTGAATTGAAAAGCGCATTCGTGACGGGCGGTTCTGGTACAACCAAGGAATCAAGAAATTGCTAGTATCAGAAAAAAAAAAGAAGCTTTTGTTTCTATTTTCCGCTAGAATACTTCACTACTAGCATCTTCACTCTTTCTTGTCTTGCTGGTGATTAGTAAACTCTGATTTTTATTCCTTCTTCGGCGGCAAGTTTGAAGTTGTGAATGACCAAAATGACGATCAGAGAGGGAGTGAATGGTCGTAAATTAAAACTTCCCCTTTCAAAAAGAATTCAACGAAAGATCTTACTGCAAACAATGAAACACAGAAGAGCAAAAGCCGAAGAGTCTGTTCTGGCCGGTGCTATCGCAGTACAAGGAGCGATAGTACCGTAGGTTGGTACCGCAGGTCAATACTACCGGCTGATTCTAGGTGATAGTATCGGCTTTAAGAACAGAAGGCATAAACAGAACGATCACAAAGGTAACACTAAAGGATCTCTTGATCAGCTAGTCCAAAATACTCGAAACTTGAAATGCACTTTCTTATAGAGGTCATGAACTTATTCCAACCTTCAATCTATGGGATTGACGTCAAAATTCCGATCTTTTCTTGACTAAAGGAAGAGTGCACCAAAAAAAAAAAAAAATCAAAATCTTGGTCTTGGTCTTGCTCATGGGGTTTTGATGCTTAAAATGATCTTAGATTATCTCCCACACGTCAAAGTAAGCAAGAACTCAATAGAAGAACTCTAAGAACACAATCTACAAAGATTTCTCAAGAATGCAACAAAAGATTGATTATAGAGAGAAAAACAAGAGAGGTGGTGCCTAGGTGATCGGGATATGATCATAGGCGGAGCTTCTCGTGGGGCTGGGTGGGGCTGAAGCCCACCCCACGCCAGCCCCCAAAACCCTCCCTGTCCATCGGTATTAGCGATTAGCCATGCAATTAGCCATCTGAAATTCTGAATGCATTACATTAGTAGCAAATTAGCAAACCGCGTAGCGTCTCCATGACTCGCATCGCGTCAGTTCGTCTTCATGGCAACAACGGCAAGGCGAGGCGCCGCTCTGCCTAGTGCCTCGGCCTCGCGCAGCGCACGCACGTCTTCCCGGTGACTTGCCGCTCTGTCTCGGCCTAGTGCCTCGGCGGCTCAGCCTCGCGCGCACCTCGTTTATTTTAGATGTCTCTTTTTTTAGCCCCCCTCGTTAAATCTTTCTGGCTCTGCCACTGGATATGATTTAAGAAAGATTCATCCGTTAGTCACTCATCCTTGACACAAAATCCACAAGCATGTAGAAGGAGGAAAAGCAAATTTAAATGTGCGAAATTTAAATTGTAGGAAAGTAAATACTAAATTTAACTTGTGAAATGTAAAAATATAATGTAAATACGGAATTTAAATTCAAAAGTAAGAAAATAAATTTTTATTTCTTTGGATGAAGGTTTACAAAGCATCACAACAAGGTAAGCAAAAGCTCAAAGGAGCACAAAAACCTTCAAGAGAGACACCCCTCTCTCCCTCTATTTATAGACTTCATGAATTCTTCTACACCTTTGGATGATTTGCTTTAATCCTAAGCAACCCCTCCAAGGGTTAGGATTGATTCAAACACTAGGAGCAATCTCTACCCTTGGATGACCTTCTTGGCCCTTAAGAAACCTCATCAAGGGTTGAGATTCACCCATTCACACATGGGCTAACCCGAACCCACTAACAAATGGATTTTATCAACTAAGCTAACTTGACCGCTACTCCATCCTCTCAACCACGATCCAACTGCTCTCCTTGATCCAAATAGCTCCAAGTTAGCATCTCAATCGTTCCCTTGTCTTCTCGGCACGCGGTGACTCCATCTCCGGTCATCCTCCGGCGATCCCCAACTGTCTGGACCTTCGGCGCACCTCGTCTAGTCCCGGTCATTCTCCGCTTTACCATGATCTCGCACCGATGTCCTACAACCATCAAAAATAAAGAAATACATCACATAGCAATATCCAGAATGATATGCAATAATCATCCCAAAAACCTAATATTCAAATTTAATTTAAATAAAACTCAAATCTGAGCACCATATGTTCAAACATAGTCAATTACTCATCACCAACAAGAATAGACCACCACATGGTCTTTCAATCTGCTCATTGATGAGATATTGACAAATCATCAAAAAGGCACAATTTGAGTTTGAAAGCAAAATAAGAAAAATAATTTGATTGCAAAAGCATATTTTATCCATTTAAAAGAGAAAGAAAGCTCATGACCAAGTAGGCTAGAGGAAATTTAGAGTGCATCAAGAGAAAGAACAAATTTTTTTTCATAAATACTCAAAATAAAAAAAAATCCACAAAAAAACTCAATTTTGCTCACGATCCAAAGAAGAAGAAAATATTTTTACAACAAGACCATGAGAAGCATTTTTTTTTAATTTTCTTTTCTCTGAGATTCCTTTTTCTACGTTCCCCCCTTTTTGTCTGTATAGACATCAAGAGAGCATGTACATATGAATTGCATCCTAAAAGAGCTTAGAAGATTATCCAGGTGACCATTTAGATAAAGTATGACATCAAGCTACTTTAATTAAGATTATGTCAAACTAAATCATATCCATTTACATATTTCAATTTGTTTTCACTAGCAAGCTTGAAAAGAAATTTACTAATTTGCTTGATAATAACAAGAGCAACACTTAACATAATTTCAAAACTATAAGCAAAGCAATGCATGGATCAAATGGATATACAAGAGTTCAACCTAGACAACACATTGGGAAGCTACTAGTCCATAAAAGAACCCTCTTGCTCAAATATCTTTAAAATGCAAAATTTTGAATTTAATGCACAAAATGTGAATTAGAGAGCTTATCCTAGTGAGGCGCATCATCGACTAGGAGCCATCGACAAAGGCTTCCTAGGCTTCACTCTCCTCTGTAAACCTTGAGGTTTAGAGAGTTTATCCTAGCAAAACACAACCTCGACTAAGAGCCATCGACAAATGTCTCCTAGGCTTCACTCTCTTCCTCAAATTTACTTTGCATTTTTTTTAATTTAATTGACTCACGCCATATTCGACCATCTCAAACAAGAAGCTAAAAAGAGTGGTATTGGTCATACACAATACATTCAAAATTCATCCCAAGTGCAATGGAAAGCAATCTTGTGAATATAAAGTGTCGAAATCAATTTTAGCGTACACAAGTCAATTTTTCAACATTTTTGGCACTTAGAGCATTTTGAGGATTCTATAATACAATAAATTAGCTAAACCCAAGTTACTCTAGAGACTCTAGTAAAAACCCAAGATTACACAAGGCATGGCACAAGCACCTAGTGAAGAAATCTAGCAAGTAAAAGCTACAAGTTTTCATCAGATTTTTCATTAAAACTCAATTTTTAAGGTTTAACAAGCTTAGCATGATGAATTAATACAATTTAGATATGACTAAGCTTGCAAAGATCCTCGAAAAAGTAGCAAGGTGCATAACATCATAATTAATTCAATTGTACAATAGACAAAGCTAAAAAAAAGGTCTATATGCAATGCATGATGATCAGTTTCTCAAAACTCCCCCTTAGTATTCCTCCATTACATTAACCACAAAATGTGCATCATATTTCCCAATTCATATATTACATGGATGCACATATTTATGGGGAGTTCACACTCTAACTTGAAGTTTCATTAGTATTGATCTATTCCTTCACTCAATATATAAATAATCAATACTTTAAAACTATTCTTTGAGTATATATTAATTGCCTAGTTGTAGTATACTCATGGTAATATAAGATAAACTTCAATGCAGTCACAATTGAATATGTGTATGTTGATTCAAAGTCAACTATGTGTATGCACATATATTTGTGGAGTTTATGCTATAGTTGATGGTCTAGAGTATTGATCCCTTTTCACACAATTCACATATTTCGGATCACTACTTACCATCAAATGAGTATATGAAAACTTTTGTAGTTATATGTATACTCACATCAATTTAAATAAAAATTTAAATTGAGTTCATTTGTCTTGTTAATCATTAAAGAACAATTAATCATGTGTTGATGGTATTCCTTGATTAATTAAGGACAAATGAATAGTTCTTGAGTATAAGAAAGCATTAGTTGCATCATTGTACTCAAGACACAATTAATTCATTCAAATTGATTTAAGTTGTGCTCAATTGATCATGGAGGCATCCATTATGTATTAATGGAGTGCAAGGATGATTGAGATAACTATTTATTTTGGACTAACTATTTTCATGAGATGAGAATGATAGGTTAAGTCCAATGGATTGATATGATGGATTGAGACAAGGACATATCATGAGTTGATGGATGTCAAGAGGAGATCTTAGAGAGAAGAAAAGAAGAGAAACAAAGAGTCGGGTGACGATCCCAGTGGAGAAGAATGATTAAAGATCATAAAAACCCCAAAGGGGATCGCGTGCAGCGGCTAAGGTATAACTAGGTAGAGAGTCTAGTTTAGCTAGATCACCATACTATTAAGAGGGGTTGAGTCATTTGCTTGAGCTTCATCTCATATGGGAGCTTCACCTTTTGCCAAATCAGGAAGCTCTGAGCAATGATGTATGACTCCATTCTTGACTTCCAGAACGGATAGTCAAGGCCTGAGAAAATCAGAGCTTTGGTTGAATATTTATCCGTCTCCATGGCTCTTGAGACTGGTCAAGATCTATGGAAAAGCAAAATTGGCTTTGATACCAATTGAATGACCGAAATGGCGATCAGAGGAGGTGAACGATCACAAAATAAAATTTTGCCCTCCAAAAAGAATACAACCAAAGACCCCACTTCAAGTAACGAAGCACAGAAGAGCAAAAAAATTGAAGAGTCTATTCTGGCTGATGCTATTGCGGTACAAGGAGCGGTAATATTGGAGGTCGGTACTACCAGCTGATTCTGGGCGGTAGTATCAGCTTCAAGAATAGAAGGCAGAAACAGAACGATCACAAAGGTAAAACTAAAGGATCTCTTGATCGGCTGGTCTAAAATCCACAAAACTTGAAATGCACCTTCTGATGGAGGTCAGGAACTTGTTCCAGCCTTCAATCCATAGGATCGATGTCAAAGTTTCAACCTTTTCTCGATTGAAGGAAGAGTGCACCAAAAATTAAAATCCTAGTCTTGGTCTTATTCTTGATCGTGGGGTTTTAATGATCAAAATGATCTTGGGCTACCTCTGACAAGTCAAAGCAAGCAAGAACTCAAGAGAAAAACTCCAAGAACACAATTTACAAAGATTTATCAAGAATGCAACAAAAGATGGATTTTCGAGGGAAAAATAAGAGAGGTGGTGCCTAGGTGATCTGGATATGATCTAAGGAAGATCCATCCATTAATCACTCATCCTTTGCACAAAATCCACAAGCATTTAGGAGGAGGGGAGGCAAATCTAAATATGCGGAATTTAAATTGCAGGAAATTAAATATTGAATTTAACTTGCAGAATGTAAAGATATAATTTAAATGAGTAATTTAAATTCAGAAGTAAGAAAATAAATCCGCCTCTATTTATAGCTTTCATGAATCATTTTACACCTTTGGATGAGTTGTTTGAATCCAAAGCAACCCCTCCAAGGGATATGATTGATTCAAATATTAGGAGCAATCTCTACTTTTGGATGATCTTCGTGGCCCTCAAGAAATCTCATCAAGAGTTGAAATTCACCCACTCACACATGGGTTAATCCGAAACCCACTAAAAAATAGGTTTTATCTACTTAGCTAACCTGACCGCTACTCCATTCTCTAAACTGCGATCCAACGGCTCTACTTGATTCAAGTAGTTCTAAGTTAGCATTTCAGTCGTTCCCTTGTCTTCTTGGCACGCAGCTACTCCGTCTCCGGTCATCCTCTGACGATCCCTGACTATCTAGACCTCCGAACATCTCGCCTAATCCCAGTCATCCCCAGCCTCATATGACCTCGCACCAATGTCCTGCAACCATCAAAAATAAGGAAACACATCGCATAGCAATGTTCGAAATGATATGCAATAATCATCCCGAAAACTTAATATCCAAATTTAATTAAAATCAAACTTAAATATGAACACTACATGCTCTAACATAATCAACTACTTATTACCAACAAAAATAAACCCCACGTGACCTTTCAGGTTGAAACTCCGCGAGGTAACATACGGATTCCGTCTGAATCGTCTCGATCTTTTTCCTCTAAAAATGTTAGGTTGTTCGGATTTTGTTGGGAGGCCTAGCGTGAGGATGCAAATTGGACGGTGCGATGTATTGCTCGCATGGGCCCTCTCGAGTTGAGGTCATCTCTACTATATAAAGTGAGAGTTTCTTCCCACGTCACATTAATTGCCCTACGCAAGAAACGAAGCGTTGCTTTAATTAGCTAGCTTTTGCAAGAAACGACGTTAAAGATAGATGTTTGATCTTATGAAATAATATTTTTTTTATTTTTTAATCTTTATTTTTCGTTATCAATTTTGTTTTTCGTAGCAACGCACGGGCATATAACTTTTCATTTACAAACGAGTACGTTATTACTCGACTTAGATGTCAAATGTTTAAGTTGCCGGAACGACGTGGCAAGGAATTTTTGGTCTTTTACTCTTTTGCAGTCTTCTCTTTGGGTTACATGCATGGCTGCCTGCCTAAGCCAAATTATCTCATGCAGCTGTTGATTTACTGATGTACTAATATGGCTATAGTACTATTGGAGACGGACCAGGAAAATAATGCGTTAGGTGTGAGGAAAAATATATAAAATCTAAAGAAAAGCACCAAACTGCTTAGCTGCATTTCTGACTTCCAACAGAAGACGTATGGCGTAGATGCTTGCAAGTTCCAAGAGCTCATTATGCATGCGTCGGTGCCACTCTTACAATAATTCTCCATTTTTTTTTCCTTCTTCTTTGAAATTGAAACCTGATGTTGATGCAGTACGTACTCTACGTACTTTGTGCCTTCACATGGCAAACAACATATACCAATTGTACGTTTTTCTCATGATTTAGTTATGGGTATACCTAGACACTACGCCGGCCCATGGCATGACACGGTATATATGCGTGTAGACCAGGTCAGCATAGCACGAATGACAGGCTATGTCGGGTCTTATGGTTGAGCACGATAAATAACATGGTATGGCATGCTTGCATGGCCATGTTTAAACCGGTACGGCACAAAACATGCACGATGAGCCCGAAGTACGAACAATACGTGGCAGGGCACCCTATCGCGATACTGCGGCATGCTGTGGCTCGCCCTATAGCCGGCGCCGTTGCTATCCTTACATGCAGAGAAAATGAAAGATAACGGAGATGTCCAAAGCTGTAGAATTGAGACCGGGGAGTACATACTCATCGACACCGAGCACGCGCACAAAGCCGATGCTCCACTGCGCCGCTTGCTGAGCGTGCTCGTTACGCCATGCACAGTTGTCTTCCTACTTCCCTTACATGGTCATCGACGCCACCACATCAAACGTATACTAGCCTGGAACGCGTTGGCGATCTCGATGCTGAGGAGTAGCTCATATGTTTGCATATTATTACTGTGCTTTTTTCTCATCAGGGAACCTCACTTTGGGGCGTAAGGTTTTTAACGAGGCAATACCTTTGTATCTATTCTCATAAATAAATAAAATTTAGTTTTTTTTCTTAATATTTGTGTCCACTGCCTCAGCACCGTGCGTTTTTGGCTCATTTCCTTCCATTTCAATAGTGCAAATGGATAGAACTTAGACCGACACGGTACGAAATCGGCACAAATCGTAAATAGATCGTACTTCGTTCGCCTAAGACGAGCTAAACGAGCAAGACACAACATCGTCACGGCACGACACACCACATCCAATTCTAGTCCACCTTGTGTTTCCTTGACAGAACTGTTGATCTTCCAAATTCTTCCACTTTTTTTTGAATTTTGGCCTGGAGCTCTGGCAATTCTGTAAAAAAAAAGAGAACAACTGCTGAGCTACAGACGCGAACGCACGCACCCCACACACACTCACACTCACGCGCAAATAGCACAGTTGGTGAGCATCCGAACAAACCGAGACTCGATGCCGAACGGCCTGCATGCCCACTGCATGCACTTGCCACCGAGCCACACTCGGTTCTCAATTCTTCCACTTTTGAGAACGCCATTCCACCGTGAATCAACGGTACTCAGCTAGCGTGAACTTGCAAGTGATCCCATACGGTGTCACTGAAGCTAGCTGTGCATGCAAGAAAGACAAAATGCCTCATTAGCGCACAGAGCAGAGGGACCCGAAGCTACATACACTACACGCACGCGGCATCTTCCAAACACACTGGCACGAGGCGTTGCTCACGTTCCACCGCACGCAGCGTAATGTTCATCCCGCTGCCACTCTGGGTGTGTAACTCTCCTGCCGCGTGCAGCACCTGCCTCTCCACTCCGGCCCACCGGCGTTTTGGCTCCGCGCAACCTGCATGCGGCGGAATTTTATTTTACGGCCAACGTGTGCCGTGCCCAGCCGAGGACACATCGGCAGGCGGCGATTGACAGGTGGGACGGGAGGGAGCTATCCGCGCGCTCGACACCTAGCGCGCACGGACAACAAGGAGAAAATAGTTTGGTGGGTTTTTGTCTCTCTCTTTTTCCCCTAGGACCAATCATTTTTGCAATTTCGATGTATATATTTGAACGAAATAGCAAACCACTCACTTCTAGGCTATATAAGTATCAGAAAGCGGTATGCATCACCTGTTGTGGTATAGAACTGCAGTAGGTCACCTGTCACGTTGTAAGACTGCAGCAGATCTACCTATCGCGGTGTGAGAGTGCGGTCGATGCCCACAAAATAAAATTGAGCCAAGGGGCGAGAAAGAAATTGACTTCGGAATTTGGTGGAGCGGCTCCGTGGCTGCGCTCACTGGCAGAGTCTGGCACTGCTGCGGTGTTTTTTTTTTTGGCGATCTATGATCGATACGCGCCAGGTTCGCTCGCGCGCCGGTTCCGACATTTCACGCCAGCTACTCGCAAGTAATCGTGCATGCTCCTCCGTGCGTCGTGCCTCACCTGCCGCTTGCGCACGCATGCTTTCTGGGGCTCCCGCAGCGGGCAGTGGCGGCTGTTCGTTGCTTCCATGGTCCGCTTGGGCATCTCCGTTCGTTGCTTCGATGTTCAAAATCTCGCCGAAATTTGGTGAAATATCGGATCTCAAAACCCCCGAGTTTTATAATCCCGGTGAAATTAAGAAAACCCTAAAAAAATTCAAAGTGCTACAGTAGCCTATAATCTTGCCGAGATCTCGGCAAATTTGATCGAGATTTGACTAAAACTTGACTGGATTCAAATTTTGGTTTCTGTATTTTGTTCAGATTTCTTCCGAAATAATAAGATCTCGGCGAAATTTCGAATTTCGATAGGTGATGAGATTTAATCCGAAAACGAAATTTAAAACCCTACGCTTGGCTCAGCCTCCTTGGCTCCTTGGCTCCTTGCCACGCGCTGCCTGGCAATCATATCGGGCAGCATGGTTTGTAAAAACAAGTCGAAGCAATTCGATAGCGAGAAATTAAGGTTTTATGATTTCCTGAATGAGTACCGATGATCACACTGCTGCCAAGTGCCAACACGGATTGTCCGAAACTTGGATGGCGATCTCCCTCCCTCCCTCCCTCTCTCTCTCTCTCTCTCTCTCTCTCTCTCTCTCTCTCTCTCTCTCCTTGCATCGTAAACAGTACTGCGGAATATCTTATGTTTTCTAGCCCGTGGCGTGATGCCTATATCCCCACTTTAGAAACGAAGCTTTGCAACTTCCTGGTACACTTCGAAAGCATAGCCAGATAACGAGACATGTTTCTGTAATTTGCATGCGCCGGTTGCTGTCCCTACCCGTCAACCCACAATGTGGTCCGAAGATTGCTTAGGATCGAGTGTGGTGTCGACTGTCGAGCGAGGCGTCGAACCGTCATCAGCAGGAAGCGGCAACACGACCCGGTCGCTTTGGTTACGCATTTGCGTTTTCGGAAATTTATAGCATCGTGGGAAGGCTTTTGCTACTTTCCTGTGCATACTAGTACTTAGGCATGATGTGACGGCACTTTTTTTCCCGTGAATTGCCTAGCTGGTACGGACAGTACTTAGCCAACGGCTTTCACGACCCAGTTGTTTTCTGAAGCGCAGGGAGGATGGACACCACGTATATATCACATTCACATCACAGGCACACGTGTCTATAGTATGATTAATAAAGCAAACACACATACATATCTATACCTATCCTTTATTACAATCGGGAGTTTCGGAGCTCCTAGAGCCTAGCGATTTTGCAAAAAAGTCTTTTTGTTTCTTTAAATTACGGATAGGTTCCTGCAAGATTACGAAAAGATCCTTCGCGATTTCTAGTGAGGGCAAGAAAAATTTTTTCGGATCGCGTTTGGGTCCCTCGCTCGTTACTTTACAGAAAAAACCTGCCGTTAAATACAAATCGCGAACGAGCACTTTTCTACTTTTTCGGTATAGCGATGAGGTCCAAAAATATGGCAAACAGGTCTCCGATTTTTACATCCAGATCTTTTCTCTGTTTTCCCTGAAAAAAAAATTTCGTCGACAGAAATATGTGTACTTTTTTTCAACGCGATCTCTAATATTTCTCGGGCCTCTAAATATTTTGAAAATACATCTAAGTCTATTTTTCCTCTGAAAAAAAAAACGCAAAATCATTTTTTGTTCACGTGCACGACGTGCGCCGCGCTTATTGACCTAGTACCCTGATTAATAAAGCAAACCATGTTAAACCGGTAGAAAGGAGCAAACATTCCTGCTCCCACTACCATTCTTGGCATTCAACCCAGTTCAACTTTATTTCTTTCTTAACTAATTAAACAATCCAATTCAACTCAAATTGTCAAACTTCAGTTGGTCCTCCAAATACGGAAACGCCTCCTTAAGCTTTAGCAATATTGTTTCTAGATATACTTCATCTGTTTTCTAGGCATGGGATTTTCTAGGGAAAAATGAAAAACCTATGTAAATTACAAGATATACCGGAATTACGCGGTCCACGGGGTTTGCACTGTATACGCTCTTCTCGTTATATATACTGGCAGTGACTCCCTTTGTTTTGTGACTAATATAAGTCCAACACGCCATACGTATAAACAAAGAGACAAGAAATAAAAATCAATACATACAACTGAATCATATGTCTTACTAAATGACATATTACAATCATATAACATGTTTTATAGCATTAAAGTAAGCGCAAATTGTTGGAATATTGAACTATTTATTTCATGTACGGATTTTGAAAGATCAACATGGCGATCAGAGGGGGTGAATGACCTCAAATTAAAATTCCTCTATCTACTGAAAAAAGAAACAAACTAAAACCTTCCCCGATGTAATCTGGCTCAAAACAGCAAAACAACCAAAGAATCAGCCTATGGCCGTTACTACCACAAGCACACGGGCGGTAGTGCCGGTCTGATGGACAGGGCACGAAAAACAGCATGATCTCAAAGGCAAATTTAATATAACTTTAGATCGGTTGGTTCAAAGTTAATATAACTTGGTAGGCACCTTCTTAAGGATATCAGAAACTTATTCCATCCAACAATCCATTGAATTGACATCAAAGTTCTGACCTTTATTGAATCGAAGGAAGAGTGCACCAAGAAACACCAAAAATCAAAATATGTGATATTGACTTGCTCGTGGGATTTTAATGATCAAGATGATCTTAGATATCTTCCCACTTGTCACAGTAAGCTAGAACACAAGAAGAACAATCTCTAAATTTGATCCACAAAGAAATCTTCAACAAAGTGTAAAAGATCGGTTTCCCGCAAGAATAAGATCAAGTTTGCCCAGATGATTAAGATATGATCTAAGAGAAGATTCATTCAATCAATCACTCATCTTCGGCAAGAAGAACCACTAGCAAGTAGAAAGAGGGGGAGGCAAATTCAACTTGCGAAAATTAAATTGCAAGAATGTAAGTGCGTAAAGTAAATGCTGAATTTAAATTGCGTAAAGTAAAGATATAATGTAAATGCGGAAAGTAAATTCAGAATAGGGAATGAAATTAAACTTTCATCGCTTTGAGAGGAATGGTTTACAAAGCCTCACAACAAGATGGGTAAAGCTCAAAGGAGCACAACCAAAATCCTTCTCCAAAGGCTTGAGGGGAGAGGCATATCCTTACCCCTCTATTTATAGCAACCTTGGAGCAATCTCTACCCTTGATACTTTTTTGGCCCTCAAGAAATCTCATCAAGGGTTGAGATTCACTCTCTCATACATAGGCTAACCCGCAACCCAATAGCATAACGGGTTTTGCACACTTCACAAAGCAAGCTAACTTGGCCGTTACACCATCTTCTAGACCGCAATACAACAGCTCTCCTTGACACGAGCAACTCCAAGATAGCATCCCAACCGTTCCATTACCTCCATGGCTTGCATCAACTCCATCTTCGGTCATCCTCCGGCAATCCCGGTCATCCTCCGTCTCCAATTGGACCTCCGGCGCACCTCGCCTAGCCCCGGTCATCCTCCGCCTCACCATGACCTCGTACTGACGTTCTGCAACCATCATAAATAAGAAAACACATCACATAGCAATGTCCAAAATGATATGCAATAATCATCCAATTTCTCAAATCTCAAATCTAATTCAAATCAAACTCAAACCCGACCACACCTAGCTCAAATAAAGTCAATTACTCATCACAAAATATGGATAGACATCCACGTGGTCTTTCGATCTCCCCCTCGATGAGTATATTGACAAATCACCAAAAAAGACATAAATTTGAGTTTGAAAAGAATGGAAGAAACCAATTTGATTGTAAATCCATACTTGATCCATCTAAAAGAGAAAACAAGTTCATAACTAAGTAGACAAGAATAATTTTAAAGCAAACCAAGAGAAAGAACAAGTTTTTCACAAATGCATTAAAAATCGAGAAAAGAAATAAAAGTTCGATTTTGCAATTTTGCTCATGATCCAAAGAAAAGAACAATTTTTCACCATGATTATGTGAAAAATATATTTTTATATTTTCTTCCCTCTAAGGGGTTGTTTGGCAGAGCTCCAGCTCCACCAGATTCGTGAATATGGTGGAGCTGGGTATTCCTAGCTCCACCAAATCTGTGGAGCTGGAGCTGTAGGTATATTAAAAGTATTTAGATGTGTCATCTTGTTTATATTTTAGAATAAAAATATAAACTTAATTTATTTTATTTTAACCTACCAATTTCAGATCTGAGGTGGACCTGAGATCTGGAGCTCTGCCAAACAGGGCATAAGATGCCTTTTCCACATTTTCTCCCCTTTTTGGCAATATAGGCATCAAGAGAATATGTAGGCATGAAATGCATCCTAAATGAGTTCTGAAGATTATTGAAGTGACCATTTTAGACAAAGTATGACACCAAGCTACTTAAATTTAGATTATGCTAAACTAAGTCATACCCTATTGCATATTTCAATTTTTGCTAGCTAGCACAAAAGAAATTTTGTTATTTTTTGTGTGACTTCAAAAAGAGCAACACTTAGCATAATTTCAAGACTAGAAGCAAAACTATGAAAGGATCAAATGGATATACTAGAGTTTAACCTTATCAACACATTAGGAAGCTATAAGTGCATAAGAAAACCCTCTTGCTCAATCATCTTTTAAATGTAGATTTTAGATTTTAACGCACACAATACGGTTTAGAGAGTTTATCCTAGTGAACCACATTCTCGATTAGGAGCCATCGACAAAGGCTTCCTAGGCTTCACTCTCCTCCGCAAACCTTGAGATTTAGAGAGTTTATATTAGTGAAACACAACCTCGACTAGGAGCCATCGACAAAGGTCTCCTTAGCTTCACTCTCTTTCTCAATTTTGTTTTTGCCTTTTCAATTTAATTGACCCTAGCCATATTCGACCATCTCAAGCAAGAAGCTTAAAAGAATGATCTTGATCATACACAATACATCCCAAGTTCATCCCAAGTGCAATGGAAAGCAGTCTTGTGAATGTACGGTGTTGAGATCAATTTTAGCACACAGAAGTCAACTTTTTCAATATTTTCAGCAATTAGATTCATGAGCATTTTGAGGATTCTAGAATACAACAAACTAGCTAAATCCAAGTTATTCTAGGGACTAGTTGAAACCCAAGATTTTGCAAGGCATAGCATAAGCACCTAGTAAAGAAATATAGCAAGTAAAAGCTACATGTTTTCATTAAGTTTTCATTAAAGCTCTATTTTAAGGTTCATCAAACTTAGCATGATGAATTAGTACAATTTGGATAAGACTAAGCTAGCAAAAATCCTCAGAAAAGTAGCAAGGTGCATATCATCATAATTAATTCAATTGCATAATAGACAAAACTCAGAAATAGAAAAAGAAGTCTATATGCAATGCATGATGATCAGTTTATAGAAACTCTCCCTCAACAAGTGAGTCAATTTTAGCACAATTCTAATTCAAGTTGATTTATCAACATAATTAATTACAGAAATGTCCAAATGAACTTAACTGAAAATAGAAATATGATGCGAAGGGAAGGTCATAAAACTGACAGTCTGGGTGGACTATGGAGCATATATAAGATGGTGAAGAACACTATAGCTCAGACTCGCCCTCATCTTTTCCATTTGACTAACATAGAAAAGCTAACTCTACATATCTGAGATAGGGAGTACATACAAACTCTGTCTACTTAGGGGGCCCAACACTTGCTAGATCTATAAGACTATGAGGAACTCAACTTAGAGAGAAGAGAGATAACTAATTGTGCATGATAGCAACCTATAGCACAAGATGAGATGTTCATACAAAAAGCATGCCAGAAGTCTAAGTGAAGTGAACCCCAAAACTAAGGCTCAGCCCAAAAGCACCCAGAAAATGCAAACAGAAAAGAAAATGCTGAAAATAAATATGATACAAATAATACAAATCAGCTCCCTCTCAAACAATGTCGTATGGTCTCATGACGCCAAGCTCTTCTCTTAGGGCTACAAACCTAGAGCTATCCAAAGGCTTCGTGAAGATATCGGCAATCTGGTGGTCACTCTCCACAAACTGGAACACTATATCACTCTTCTCCACATGGTTTCTAAGGAAATGATATCTAACGTTAATGTGCTTGGTCCTGGAGTACTGTACTGGGTTCTTAGCAATATGGATGGCAATAGTGTTATCACAGAAAAGTGGAACACTATCAAAAGCTAACCCAAAGTCCCGCAGGGTTGATCTCATCCAGAGCACCTAGCTACAGCACCTGGCTGCAGCAACATACTCGGCCTCTGCAGTGAACTGTGCAACTCCGGACTACTTCCTAGAAGACCAAGAGACAAGAGAAGTGCCAATGAATTGACAAGTACCAGAAGTACTCTTTCTATCTATCCTATAGCCAGAAAAGACTGCGTCTGAGAAGGCTCGAATGGACAGACAAGAAGAGGAAGAGTACCAAATACCATAATTAATGGTAGCTCGAAAGTACCTGAAGATACGCTTCACAGCTTAGCGGTGAGAGACACGAGGAGAAGCCTGAAATCGAGCATACAAACACACAGAAAAATGTACGTCTGGTCTCGAAACAGTGAGATACAAGAGGGAGCCAATCATGCTCTGAAACTCCTTCTGATCAACTGGCTCACCATCCTCATCAGGCTCGAGGACAGCAGTGGTGTCCATAGAAGTCATCACCGGCTTCCCGTCAGACATACCGAAGCGCCTTAGGATGTCTCGAGTGTACTTGACTTAATGCAAGAAAATACCCTTCCGGGTCTGCTTAATCTGGAAGCCAAGGAGTAGCTCAAGATCTGGAAGCCAAGGAGTAGCTCAACTCGCCCATCATGCTCGTCTCAAACTCTATGCTCATAACTGTTGAGAATTGAGAAATAAGAGCAAGCGAGGAACCACCAAAGGTGATGTTGTCGATGTAGATCTACACGATGAGAAAATCCGAGTCTATATGTCTGACAAACAAGGTCTTGTCTACCTTACCCATATCAAATCTATGACTAAGAAGGTAGGACTTGAACCTTTCATACCAAGCTCTCGGGGCCTGCTAAGTCCATACAGGGCTTTGGAAAGCTTGTGGACATTGTTTGGGTATTTGGAGTTCTCAAATCTTGGAGGCTGCTTGACATAAACCTCTTTCTCAATATAGCTATTGAGGAATGCACTTTTGGCATCCATTTGATAAAGTTTGAAACCCTTGGATGCTGAGAATACAAGGAGGATACTGATGGCCTCCAGTCTAGCTACAGGGGCGAAGGTCTCCTCAAGGTCAAGACCCTCAACCTGAGTAAATCCCTAAACGACTAACCTAGCCTTGTTCCTGATGACTACCCCATCCTCACTCTGCTTGTTCTTGAACACCCACTTGGTCCCAATAACATTATGACCAGATGGGGGCTCGACAAGCTACCATAACTTATTCCTCTCGAAGTTCTCGAGTTCCTCATACATAGCATTAATTCAAGACACATCAAATAATGCAAGAGAAACATCCTTCGGCTCAAAAGAGGCAACAAAGGCAGAATAGAGGCAGGAGGAAGATAGACCCGATTTCGAGCATGTGACACGCTTGAACAAATCCCCGATCATCTGATTAGGTGGATGAGGCCTCTGAATATGATGGGAAGGTCCAGATGTAGAAGTGGCCTCTACCTCTTGCGTGGAAGAGATAGGTACAGAGCCACTGTCCACTGAAGAGTCAGAGGGTAAGGGCTGGTCCCCCTCAGATGCAGAGATGAAATAGGAGGCATCTCAAGTCTAGGGGGGACTAGATCAGGCTAAGATCCGTCATCTCTATCATCCTCATCCTCTACACAAATGGTCTTATGAGAGGCTGAAATATCTAGCCTAGTGCCTGGACTGGCATCATCAAAGGTAACCTCACACGTGTCTATCACCCTTGCCTCCATGGCTTGCAGCAACTCCGTCTTCGGTCATCCTTCAACGATCCCCGACCGTTTAGACCTCACCATGACCTCGTACCGACGTCCTGCAACTATAAAAATAAGAAAACACATCACATAGCAATATCCAAAATGATATACAATAATCATCCAATTTCTCAAACCTCAAATCTAATTCAAATCAAACTCAAACCCGAGCACATCTAGCTCAAATAAAGTCAATTGCTTATCACAAAAATATGAATAGATCTCCACATGATCTTTCAGATTTACATTGTGAAGCGATAATTTCTCAAAAAAAAGCTTGTATTGCGAAGCAGAAAGAATATATTTCTAGTCTATACTACATTTGTATTCCAACTTAGAAAACCTATCAAGTAACGGGAAATATGAAAAGGTCTGCACAAGCCCAAACAAATTGCTAAACTCATCGGTTCAGTAGAAACTTTTAATAATGTCAATTTGACATTTCCCCCTCACTTTTAAGGCAGAACTATATTCAGATGTTAAGCAGTATTGCCGGCCACCATGGTCGGTGCGTGCACCCTGGCTTGTGCGCGTGGGCGCGCGACAGCTTTTGACAATTCCATGTTACCGTTCGGTATTTGCCGTACGCTTCTTTCTGTGCAAGCAATTAGGGCTAAGGAAAGAGAGTGACTAGGGAACGGTATACCGTTGCAACGGTATAGCCATGAAACTTATGAAACTTATCAGTTTCAGTGCTGGTTTCATGAGTTTCAGTGTTTAATTTCATCAGTTTCATGTTTTATCAGTTTTTAGTGCTAAGTTTCATGAGTTTCAGTGCAAAAAATCATAAGTTTCATGAGTTTCAGAGGTATACCGTTGCAACGGTATACCGTTTTTTAGTTTTTCTGTAAGGAAAATGTTTGCTCGCGTTTGGGACTTCGGATAGGCCAAGCGGTAGACCAGAACAGCTATGCAAATTACCTCACGATCGTCTTTTGTAATTGTATTTTCGAGTTTCTACGAAGAAATTTCGAAAATTAATTTTTCTATAACTTTGCAACGAAAAAATTACACAGTGTAGCTGGAACGCCGTATACTAGGCCCTCCAATTTCTTAAGGGGTTTATCTAAAAGGTTCGCGATATAACTGGGAAGACCTTTCAAATACCACACATGAGTCACGGGACATGCGAGTTTGATGTATCCCATTTGATATCTTCCTATCCGAGAATCAACAAATTCTACCCCGCATTTTCCACACGTGGATATTAATACGGTATTATTCTTCGTTTAGCATGGTTAGAGCTCCATTTAACAATGCAGCTCGTATCCAAAGCAGCTTCAGCTTATACACGCTACCGATCGAATTGCAATCAGCTTCAGTTTGTTCGGGCGCTTGAGAATTCCTGTGGGGGAGATATATCAAGTAACAATTCAGTGTATATGTTTCAGCGAGCAGTACAATTATTGCATCCTTGTTCTTGAGCACAGCGTATGGGCACCTCGTCACGGGCCACATCATCACAGCCATGCATAGCATTCGCATCCCCAATCATCCGGCCGAAGAAAACGATGCTGTTTGGGGGGGCGTCCAGCGTCCACCAGGTGTCGTTTCCGCGCACCGCCAGGGACGAGCGAACAAGTGGAAGGGCAGCGAGTCGTCGGAGTGTACATATTAACTACCATACTTGTGAAGAGAATGCCGTCCAACCAGGGCACCCACGTGTCCGCCGGCGTTTTGCGAAAAGGTCCTCGGTTTCTTCGGAATTACGTTCAGGTCCTTGCGCTATTTCATGTGAGAGGGAGATATTTTTTTGTTTCGCGTTTAGGTCCCTGGTTTGGCGTTTTGCGTTGAGGACCTCCCGTAAAGTACAAATCGCGCGCGAGTCCTTTCCTATTTTTTCAAAATAGCGAATAGGTCCAAAATTATAACAAATAGGTCCTCGCGCTTTACGTTCGGGTCCTTTCTCCGTTTTGTCCGAAAAAAATGTTTTCGGGGTCCGTTTTTTCTCCAGAGCATGCGAAAAATATTTTCGGCAGCCGTTTTTCCCAAAAAAAAAATGTAAAACCGTTTCCTTTCTCCGTTTTGCCCGAAAAAAAATATTTTAGTGATCAGTTTTCCCTCCAGGGCATGGGGGAAATGTTTTCGGTAGCTATTTCCCCCCAAAAAAAATTGGGAGACCGTTTCCTTTATCCGTTTTGCCGAAAAAAAAATCGTCATCCGATTTTTCTCCGGAGCATTGGAAAAATGTTTTCGTTGCCCGTTTTTCCAAAACAAAAAATATGGAAAACCGTTCCCTTTCTCCGTTTTGCCCCGAAAAAATGTTTTCGTGATCCGTTTTTCCTCCGGAGCATGGGGAAGATGTTTTCGATGGCTATTTCCCCACAAAAAAATATGGAAAACCGTTTTCTTTCTTCGTTTTGCCTTAAAAAATTATTTCCGTGAACCGTTTTTTCTCCGGAACATGGAAAAAATGTTTTCGTTGGCCGTTTCCCCCCAAAAAAATGTTAATTCGTTTTTCGTCCGTCGTTTTTCCGTTTTTTCCCACTTTTCCTCATTTTTGGATCAAATTTCTCACGGCGCGGCGGAGCGCGCGGCTCTCACTAGTATATAATATACTCCACCAATTAGCTAGCATGAGTCGTATTCATGTCTCCTTCAGCTCCGCTGGAAGAATATAAGATAGTAGCAGCAACGATATCCTCAGAGCTAAGCTTCCGGTAAAGTATGGCATGAGAGAGCTAGCGGCCTAGCAGAGCATGCAAGTATGCAACCGTTCTGTTTTCGACACGATGTAGACACTACTTAAAAAAAACTTATATTAGACGTTTGGTTTTTAAAAATTATCAGTGATAATCATTCATCAGTAAACGTTCTAGCCAAAAACCGTCAGTCATGACTGCTGTGATGAGGTTCACATCACTAACTCTTCTAGCAAAAAACCGTCTGTAATAAGAATTTTCTAGAAATAAATACAGACAACCATAAACCCTAAATCGTAATTTAAGACAACAAAATGTATGTACTCTAAATAATGAGATGTATTTACTTAAATCTCGGTAAACACAAGCTAGTTACAACAAAATTATAACTCAAAGTCAAACAACCTAAACCAAAGTCATCACATGTACCACAGATGGTTCTGGCCTTGAACCGTCTGTGATAAGTAGTCATCACAGACGATTCAAGGCCAGGACCGTATGTGATGATGCGATATAAGGCCTTAAATCGTTCGCCGGCCCAACACTTCCCATCGCAAAAAATTATGGCTAGGGTTTGCGCCTCCCCTCCGTCTACGACTCCCCGCACCTCGCCTTCATTCTCCCGCGACTTCCCCGTGCCTCCCTGCCGTCCTCCCTCGCGCGTGACCTCCGCCTCCTCAACCCGCTCTTCATGTACCCCACTGCCATCCTCGGCCTCTACCTCCCCTTCCTTCATCGGCTGCGGAGATGGCGGAGGTATTGCTTTCATTGCCTCCATTCTGTTCAATTATGTTTGACTCAGAATTTGTTAATGGAATAATGACAAAAGAAAGCTATTAATCTTTCTTGTTTGGGATGATCTTCCAGCAATAGTTTAATTGGACGAGATCTTGACTTGGTGCATGCTATTGCTGAAAGTGCACATTGTATAGCACAAGGGAAAATTGGCAATTGTTTTGATGTTAGTGCTGAGTCTAAGGGAGTCAGCGCTACATAAGATTTTCTTCAGAAATACCTCTCCTCGGCTCTAGTAAAAAAGTCATCAAATTCCATATAGTTGTCTATCCCACAACTTTATCAGTGAAAAGGATGAGTATATTATTCTTTAGCAGTTCAGAACATGTGGAGCAATGTCAATTTTTCAATATGCATCTTGTTTGACTTACTTAGGACTTGATAGGTTTGAAGGACTTGACTCTCTCCTATTGCTATTGCTACTGCATCATGCATTGCCAAATTTTTTGACTCTTTCCTGAAGGCTTGGTATATCAGCTGCATTTGCCCCTTTTTTTCAGGCCTAAGGCACCTGGAGTCACTTGAGATGTTGTAACTACATTGTAGATTCAAATATCAAGTATTTATCAGGTAGTTACAACATCTATTTGTGTCCTTTGAGATTGTTGTTTTGATATAGCATATGGTGCACTTAGACTCCTTACCTCAATAGAAACTAAGCCAATGTTATTTTGAACGGCCAAAGTTAAGCTAGTATTTAATTCGATATGGTTAATGATAATGTACCACATGATCGCTTTTGTAGGGATTAAGAGATACTGGAGATCAATCAGTTATTGGTGTCAAACAAATGGACACTGAACTGGAGTTGTAGAACTTCGTAGAGAACCAAAAAACCTCTATTGCAGAAGCTATGGCACATATGATGGCCGACATGAAAAAGCCCTAAGGTCTTCTTGTCTTGAACTATGAAATAATATGGTATTATCGTATCATATTTTGTCAATGTATCGTCACCTGATTTTATCATTAATATTTGCTCATCTTGAATGCAATAACTTAATGGTGTCTTGCTTACTAAGTACCTCCTTGCATCTGTGAGAGCAAATATTGATGTATTCTAAGGAAAAATTCAATTCCATCCATAGTTCATCCTGAGAGTTGCCATGTTCTGATTTATCTTTTCGCTTCATCCTCTCATGCCCGAATGAAAATACCGTAGGTAATCTATTTTCACTCTGGTTTTGTGCAGAAACAGGATTATTTTGATGGTTCTCTATTTCATAAAATATGGAGTTGATTAAGCCATCGTATACCCGATTGCTTAATCAACTCTATATTTGACGGAATAGAGAACCATGGAAATAATTATGTTCCTGCACAATACCAGAGTGAAAATAAACTAGCTATGGTATTCTCATTCGGAATTGAGGATGGAGTGGATGGATAAATTAGAGGATGATAACTTGACGAACTGTGAATGAATTGGAATTTACCTTGGAATCCATCAACATTTGCTCTCACATGTGCTTGGAGGTATATATATCTATCACAGACGATTCTAAGCTAGAACCGTCTGTAATAGTATATCAGAGAAGATTCTAGCCTATAACCATCTGTAATAGTATATCAGAGATGGTTCTAGCCTAGAACCTTCTGTGATAATATACTATCACAGATTGTTCTAAGTTAGAATCATTTCTGATGTTAATTTTCACTGACAGTACAAAAATCGGCTGCGATATGTTGTTGTTATCACTGATACATGTTTACAGATGGTTTACAAAACCGTCTAAGATAAGATTTTGAAACCGTCTGTAATGAACATTTATGTAGTCGTGGCACTCATTAACCTAGTTTATCTTACTGAATCAAAGATTGAACCGAAGAAGATGGTCCATTCATCCGATTCAGATTTCTACAGTATTAAATTCACCTGGCTAGGCAGGTGTTCTCCTTGTTTTCTTTGGAAAAGGGATTTCGCCCCATCCTATCTAGTTTGCCCTGATGCTTGGGTGTGTGTGTTTTACAAATCTGATGCTTGTGTTTGGTATGAGAAGAAATAGAAGAACTGCACCGTGGGAGGGTACAAAAAATAGATGAAAATCATTTAATTTTCATGATTTTTGTCTGTATTGATGCAGTTTAGTTTTAAAAACCGTTCGATAAACCAGTCTAATTCAAAAAAAAAAATTTATGTGATGTAAACCGATCGAAAATCGATAGAAATCGCTCGATTAATCGCTTCAAAAATTGACCGCCAAAAAAGTTCATCAATTTTTTTTAATTTTTTTTAATTTGTTGATTATTGAAACTGTACGATTTTTGGTTCGATTTTGTCGATTTTTAAAAATTGGTTTTTGCGCGATTTCCATAAAAAAACAATAAGTAAAATCCTGCGTGCTGGTAACTTATTTTACTGTGCATGAGCAAAAAGGAAAGTTGAAATCGATGGTGTGGATGGATTCTCTATCTCCAGTCGCTGCTGGTGTGCAGTAACGGACCGGAAATCCAAGGCAAGTGCCATCAGAATCCCACTTGCAGTGCAATTTGCAAGCTATCGAATCTTGCGTGCCATTACCAGGACAGGCACGATCCTGGGGCCACATGATCTGCTTCTGTCGAAATCGTTCCATGAACCCGCTACAGCAAAAGCAGTGACTCTCTCTAGTCTCTAGTCTAATCTCTATGGCGCAGGATTCAAATTTTGGAAAGATTTTTGAAATCTTGATCGAGATTTAGGATTTCAGACCCCTACGAGATTTAAAATTTTGGCCGGAGAAAAAAATTTAAAAAAAAATCAAAATACTACAATGTATATACAAATTTTGGCGAGATCTCGACGATTTCGGCCGAGATTTTTATTTGTTTTGACCGGATATGATTGGATTTAGGTTGAAGACTATTCACAAAAAAAATCAAAAATTTTTGATGTGTTTTTACCATTTTTTGATCGGTTCAAAATGTACCAAAATCTCGGTGATTTTGGCCGAAATTTCAGATTTTCCAGTAAAAGAACGAATTTGAAATATGAATTTTAGGTTTCGTCTGAATTTTATTTGAATTTCTAAAATTTCATCGAGATTTCGGATTTCATGCACCTCCGAGATTTATTCCAAAACGAGATTTGTATCCCTACTATAGCGCCTCTATGTGGCCGTTGCCGTTGCATGATCTGTGGCAAATTGGTTTCGTCACCGTGGAATAAGCACCTTGTTGTAAGCGCTCATAGAATGACTGGAAATGCATGCACAGTTCTCCAAGAACATCCCATGATTTATATAGCCCCTTAATCGTACGTCCAACAAAGCAAAGGAATCCAAATCACATATCTTAGAATTTATCTAGCACACCTTCGAAATATTAAAAACTAGACATGAGGCACGAAATTAACAAACCGATGTAACACGATACGATGTGTGAGTACCTAGCTGCGGATTTTGGAATAACTTTAGCCTGCTGCACGTATATCTCACCAGGACTACTCATCGATGGAGTGATAGGAACTTTTGGACTATAACATGTACGCACCGGCTTGGACAGTAATACTGAACCATGGACATCACGATCGTCAGAGGCCGTAGTGGCGTGGCGCGTGCCTATCTTCTCATGTAAAGATATATATACGCGGGGCAAGTTGGCCCTGAAAGCTCAGCTGCTCAGAGATTCGTAAATAGCTCACATGCGCACAAAATTCTGCATGCATGGCTCGTCAAGAAAAGTATTTTTCAGCCTTTTTTCTACTCCCGAGAGTAATTACTCTCTATGCCGTATCTCACAATATAGGGAGTATCTCGCGCAACAGAGGGTATGTACGTGTAATATATAAGTATATAAGATCATCTATGTGGTATTTACATTTTTTCAGAGGTGGTATGCATACTTTTTAGACATACTCCTTTTTATGTGCGTATATGAAGGTATTTGCAAAATGGGCTAAAAACTATGTACTCCCTTGCAATTTTTCATGTGGATCTCATTGGAATATCTTATAATTAGTATATGAGTGTATCCAAAGTGATAAAAAAGTATTTTAAGTTCGTTTGGGTGGTATTTCAGAGATAGGAGTAATTACTCCTAGGAGTAAAAAGTATTTTTCATATATATGTATGTATATATATATGTATGTATGTGCAGGGCCGTCGATGGCCATGTGCCATCTAGGCACCGGCACAGGGCTCCCAAAATCAAAGTTCAAAGCCATTAGCAACGCCCGCAGTTTGATCTATCTTGATTAGTTTATTTGCTCATATAGTACTTGAAAATGATAGCACTTGAAAGACACAAGAAAAACTCAATGGGTTGGCAATGATAGCACTTGAAAATGATGTTTTCGAGAAGATTAATTATAAGATATAATTGAAGATTTTATTTCAAAAAATACTAGACGGATGATGTTTTTTAGTAAAACATGAGGTCAGTACTATCTTGACTCTTTTAGCATTGATATTTGATATGTTCCTAAATTTCGTAAGAAAAAGCACATATTAAAGTTATATAATTGTCTGAAAGTATGCCTTGTTTATAGTATACATGAATTTTGAAATTTTAGAGCCTCGATTTGCATTTTGTTCTAGGGCCTCAAATTTCTGGAGACGGCCCGGCCTGTGTATGTGCCGAGACACTAAATCTTAATGGATATAGGCCGGTCGATCGAACTAAGTAAACAGCTTGTCAAGTAAAAACAAAAGGAATAATCTAGTTGTTCTCGAGTTACCACGTAAACTCCGTCTGTTTTAAAGGACTCGAATGCATGAACATGCTCTGTTCTTCGTGCTTTGGAGAAGAGGAAAAGCACGTAGCGTAAAGGGGGACAGGCGTAAGGCATGCAAGGGGACGGCGAGATGCATGTTTTGGAGAGAAAAAGGAAGCACGTAGCGTAAAGGGAGACAGGCGTAAGGCGAGCGTGCAGTGGGTAGAAACGTACGCGGGACGTGCAGGTGTGTGCATGCTGTGCACCCGACGCGCCATGCGGAGCACTACCGCACGTACCGACGCGGGCGGGCAGCAAGATATACACGAAGCAGTCACCGCTTGTCACTCGATCGCCACCTTTCTAGCTATCATGTTCCTAGGGAACCCAGCTAGCGACCGCAAAGCAAGCCCACGCACGCTGGGGCATTGTACCACCGACCACGTACGTGCCCTAAAGAAACGCATGATATCATCTCGCGATCCTTACCGTGCATGCGTGCGGTGCTCGATGCCTACCCTGCCCGAGGAGAGGATGTACGTACGTTGTAGCGATCCATCCGTCGTCTGCAGCTAGCTAGCTGGCTAGCTAGCTAGCCAGCCAGCCAGCCAGTGAAACGTACGAGTGAAAAATAGCGCTCTGGATTCTGAAGTGAAAGGCTAGCGTGTGTTTTTTTTGAGTGACAACCGAGAGCTAGCAGCTGCAAGCTAGCTAGCTAGCCTTCTTTCCATTTGGCGGGCAGGCAGAGGCAGAGGCAGAGGCAGAGGCAGAGGCAGAGGCGCGCACATGGCGCGGCCGGTGGGGTCGCCGGGCGCGCGGAGCGGAGCTGCCAAAAATGGCGGTGCCCCAAAGGACGCGATACGGGCGATATCGTGCCGGCCGGCCGCCGCGGACGTGTCGACCCGGGGTTGACCGCTGCGCACGGACTTGGGTACCTACGTGGCCAATTTGCGTGGGTTTAGGTATTAATCTATAGGAAGAAAAGAGAGGTTAGCATCCAGTTGCAAATCTGGGTGAAAAAGGTAGGAGCAGACATGAAAGGACCGATCGATCCGATGATTGATGGTTGAAAGGTATTCCCTCGTGTTATGAAAGTATAATTTATATAATAATATATTTATAAAATCTAATCATACTATAAAAGCATTTTTCGAGAAAAATCTATACATATAATTTTTATGTATTTAATTTAAATATTTAAAAGATATTGATAGTCAAAATTTTAAAACTTTGACTACATGGTTACACCTACGTCTAAAATGGTACTATCTTTGTTGATAAATATAAGGTCTATAATTTGAATGTCTTGTTTGGAAATATAAAGTTTGTATACAGATTTAAAGAACCTTTTTTACTATGCCCGCCTATTTATTCCCTCTCAACTATATGCATTTATTTATTACCATTCATAGAAAGTATTATCTCTCATCTTTCAAGACAATAAGAAGAAGAAGAATCAAAATATGTCTTTATATTTATCAAGGGAGAGAGTAACTATTTTGGATAAATTGTAGTAAGATCAGGATTTAGTTGCTTCTTGCCGACAATCCAAAAGGACGAAAAGGAGGAGTGCAACTGAGCGTGGAGGACGGACAGCCGGACAGCGATGCTCCCTGCTTAATCCTTCGTCAAGAAGAAACAAAATTTCCCTAAACTGGCCTGACCAAATAATGATCAATATAACAGGTTATTTTAGCCTTACACAGATTTTGATACATAGATATAGATTAAATTGGTTCTTTTCGTTCGTTCGTTTATTTTAGCCCTATACAAATTTTGATGCCTTTCTTTCTCTGTATTCTCTCCCATGAAAGACTACATTCTTCAACAAAATCTGCAGTTTTTCATCCTGGGAAAAACTAGGTCGATCTGATTGGATGTACATTACATGCTAGACGAAGGTGAAGGCGCACATGTAGTCTGACAACAAGCACTCAGTATAACGAACCCAAGGTTCCAAAACTTTGATTTTTCTGTAGGAAAACATGTTTATATACAACAGTTCAGCAATGAAATGCACACCCCGGTAAAGAGCTATAAAAATCAACACAAAAATAGCCAAAACCGGAACCTGAATACAGGCGGGACTCACCAAAGCTGCCGTCCACCAAGGACTACACCTTCAACCACCGTACACGACATTCCAATACAAGATCACAAAAAATCGAAATACGCCATATGAGCATGAACCAAACCAACTCTACCTGACACAATTTCAAGCATTTGCACCAACTGTCATGTTGACTTTCCAGATGGGTTTTGCCTGATCCAACCAGATCTGACCAATCAATGGTCTTCAGCAAATGACAATTTTTGACAAAAACAATCCAGCAGGACAATAACTGAAGATAGAACTGAATATAGTTGTTTCTCTGGAGATCTTCTATTGGCAAATGCTGCCAATTAAGGTTTCAAATTTCGTTTTCGGTATATATCTTGGAGGTGGCTGAAATCCGAAATTTCGGCGATATCACGGAATTTCGAACAAAATTTGGATGAAATCCAAAAACAAAATTTCAAATCTGTTTTTTTTTTCAATCGGAATTTCCGAGATTTCAGCCAAAATAACCAAAATCTCGGCCTAAATCACTGAGATCTCGGTCAATTTGAAATGACCAAAAAATAGTCGAAAACACATCAAAATTTTTTGAAATTTTTTATGGATGATTCTAATGTATTTACTAATATTCCCATAAAATTTTGAGATATTGATCAAATCCGAGGAATTTTAAAAAAGTATGATAGTGCTAATGTCATGATAAAAGCTTTATGTTTGTTCTGTTTTTTATTTTTCATATGTAACAAATGAAGTTTAAGTTATTTGAAAAGTTTTCTATATGATGATATCTATTCGAATGCAACATACCAAATATTCCAAGAGAACAATAGACATGTAAATTTGGTCTTTTGTGGGTAGTGGTTTAGTATCAAATGATAATAGTCTTGTGTGGATGAGGTTATAATAAATATTGGTGTGATTTGTGTAGGACCTAAAGGCGTGAAGACATTGCGCTCTACATTTGGTGCAACTTTTAACATACTGCTTAAGAAACTCAACTAATTTGCTTACATGCCCGGAAATTTTTGTATTTGATACAAGATTTGACCTGTATTCACAAAACGATACAACACTTTTGCGTATTTACAGAAAAGTCACTCATACTCGAATTTTTGTTTTTGAATACCCGGAATTTCAAATTCCGTTTTACATTTTCCCGGAATTTCAAATCCCGGTTTTGACATTTGAAATTTGAAATCTCGGTTTTGGGGTATATTTGCCATACCCGGTTTTTGAAAAACCGGTTAAGCATACTCGGATTCTCAAAAACCAAGTATGGGTGGCAACCTCCGCATCGAGACTTCGAGCATTAAAAACACCATCAAGACTAGTTTGTGCCTATTGTCTTCCTTGCCTTTCCCTTGATCCAAAGCCATCGCTGACTAGGCTGCTACTCGAAGTGTTTACTGTTCGAAGACTCAATGCGGACGCCTGCCATCCATACCCGGTTTTTCAGAATCCGGATATGCTTAACCGGTTTTTCAAAAACCGGGTATGACAAATATACCCCAAAACCAAGATTTCAAATTCCAAATACACCAAAACCGGGATTTGAAATTCCGGGAAAATGTAAACCAAAATTTGAAATTCGAGTATTCAAAAACGGAATTTCAAATCCGGGTATGAGTGACTTTTCTGTAAATAAGCAAAAGTGTTGTATCGTTTTGTGAATGCGGGTCAAATCTTGTATGAAATACAAAAAATTCCTATATGCCCATTTGTTTTCCCTTTCTAGACTACATAAAATTATTGATGTACTTTCAATACAGAATATTTGCATGATATAAGGTGATCACTTAGTCCTTGCTTGGGGAGTTTGGGAATTATTTCTGCAATGAACCAACTGTCGATGGCTACATAATACTAGATGATTTGATAATAAGTTGGTGAGTAGTGCTTCTATGCTCTTCCTTCTATTACAAGTTGCACAAATTTTGAAGCAAACGAAGGGGTAAGTAATCACTATCTACTATTCATTCATGCTTTAATAGTTGTGCAACTTTTAAAAGGAAGAGCATAGAAGCACCTCTCTAAGTTGGGATGTTGGGTAAAAATCCTATTGAAGCAAATGAATGTATTATAAGTGAAAACATACTAGCAATAAGAGATGAGTTTATAGAAGGATAAGTGGAACTCTTCAACTAGCTATGAGCCAAATTGAACCGACCAAAAAATGGTAAAAATATGTCAAAAAATTTTAAAATTATTTGTAGATGGTCTTAACCCCAAATCCAATCAAATTCCGACCACAAAAATTGAAATCTGATCAAAAGGACCGAGATTTCAGCCGAGATCTCGCCGAGATTTGTGTGGTTACTGTAGCATTTTGAATTTTTGTAAGTTTTTTTTTTATCCGGCCGAGATTTAGGATCTCGAGGGTGGTCCGACATCCGAAATCTTGACCGAAATTTCGCCAGGATTTTGAACCTTACTGCCAATGCATTCGCATGAGTTGGTAGTAGAGCACCCAGTATTGGCTGCATGTGCTGACCGTAAACAGATATCAAATGAGAAACGGCCTTGCCAATATTTGCTTTGACTTCATCACTCTCTTCTGGAGATACTACCACTTGGGCAAAGACACGTATGGCATCGGGCACTAGAGGAAGGATCTGCAACAGTGAAAAGTTAGGTTTGGCTCATGAATAGAATAGGGGTTTTGCTCCAGCACTCCTCTCTGGAAAAAGTTAAGTGATGGAAGCAAAGCCCCGGAACAAATAATAGGAGTTTAGATCAGAATAATCACCTGGGGATGTGATGATAGTAATAAATTACAGATGCAACTATAAACAGCCATTGGCTTGGCAAAGCTTTGATAAACACCGGAAGAACATAAGAAACAGGCATATCATTGCAACCAATTATTAGATAGGCAATCTTAAGTATGAAATCTGAAGCTGTTCAAACATATTATGTACAACATAGCGCCAAGCTGGTTGAGAGGAATTGACTGAGGCTGCACCATTATCATCCTAGCAATAGCACCAGCAGCATTGTCCGTAACCGCATGATCAGGTTCAGAATTCGCAAACAAATGATGCAGACCATGAGTATATCCCCGTAGTACCTGTGCAGAAAGATGATAAAAAACCAGTTATTAACCGAATTTACAGCATGAAGCTACCACTTGAGTTCCCTAGAATGCTAACAATATAATATGAAAATCAATTCATTTGTTGACTAGACACAGACCATCGTCCAATATGCTTTACAATTCTTAGATGACCTTATTCAGCCCTAAATTCATAATTGTGAAAGCAATTTATACCAAGTATAGGGGTCAAATTTAACGTTACTTAATGAGGATCCTACAAGCTCCTGGCTGACAATCACTGGAGGAAAAACTAGCCCAATTCTTGGTCTTTAGAGCAGGACTAAAAAAGAACATTTGATTCAGAGTACCGTCACTGGCAGGATCCATCATCCAATATGCTTTACAATTCTTAGATGCCCTTATTCAGCTTTTAAGTCGTAATTGTGAAAGCAATTTATACCAAATATAGGGGGTTCAGTTTAGCGATACTGAATGAGGAACCTACAAGCTCCTGGCTGACAATCACCGGAGGAAAAACTAGCCCGATTCAGAGTACTGTCACTGGCAGGATCCATCAGAGAAACAAAACCTTGAACAACCAACCAACCTTAAATCAATTCAGATACTATGGCAACTGACAAGCGTCAGAACTATGATAACCAGTAGTTTTGATCAACTACTCTCGCTTGCGTACTTATTACTCTAATGCTTCGATAAAGTGAAAACGGTACACCCCCTCCTTTTCTTCCACAAAGTTAATGGATTTCTGAAGAAAATGAACCAGTATAAAAAAGTACTGAAGAAAATGAACCAGTATAAAAAAAGATGAATCTATCAATTATTGTCATGCAGCTAGGTTTTTTGGAACATAAGAAAGAAGATCATACGCAACAGATTTGGAAAAGAGAAGTCTGGAAGCGCAAGGCAGTAGCCTCCAAATGATAATACACAGGACTTTATTTAAGGCAAGACATGAAATATGTCTGTCCTTGTAAAGTAACATACGTACTTCAGAGCTGCAGCACCCCCGTTCTTGCATATCTCACCAACACAGAAAGCCGCATTTCTCCTGTTAGTAGCCTCCGATGATGGTAGTACTTTCAACACCAAAGTCATTATCTTCTGCAAATGATTCAAATGTGAAGAAGCATTAAGACGACAACTAAAACGATAAAAAGAACAAGATTTTTTAAGAACACTAGAAGCGTACATCAACATAAGCAGAAATTGGAGCACCCATTTCCTGAGCGACCTCAGGTAGAGTTGCAACAACCATAGTCTTATCTTGAGGAGGATGGGGAGATTTCAACATTCATTCCAGAAAGCAATTTCAAACTTCAAACTCAAAAAACTTAGAACCACTCCAGTACCATTTCCATAGTGACACGACATTAATTAATCAGTTAATTGTGCGTGTGTTTTAGGGGAGGGGTCAGGGTTACTCACAGCAAATTTCATTAGGGGTCAAACAATTTTGCGAAGATAGGACCAAAGTAAGGTCCCATCATTTTCGCAAAAGCAGGCAAAATATCTGAAACTACATCCATTAGGACTTCATCATGATCAATATCACCATCATCTACACCATCCGACTCTACCTGCTGACAGCATGATTCTTGATGCAAAAGAACCAGCGTTGCCTCGGCAAGCCGCGGCATATCTGAAACAACTGCATTGGAAGGCATATTTTTAACAGCACAACTTAGTATTCTGAGGGTCTATGATGCATGGATATGGATACTGTTATGAATAGCACTTGTATTGAACATGAGGCCAATGGACCAGTATATATACATGTATATAAGGGTATAGAAGGAAAATCTATGTTAGGCAATATCTATACAAGGCAATTAGCAATCTCTTATATAAGGTAACTAGGATACTGTCTAACACCCCTCTCCCAAACTCATGATGGATCAACAACACTAAGTTTGGAGAGATAAAAGCTATGCTGAGCTCTACTCTGTGTCTTCATGAAGAAGTCTATCAACTGAAGGTCTGAAGGCACATACTGAAGAGCCACAGCCTGATCCTATACCTGTGACCGCATGTATGCTTGGTGAGCTTATACTTCATTGGATCTCGAGCAATGCTAATAGCACCTGTATTGTCAGATAAAGGAGGGGACGGTGTAGAAACAGGAACACCAAAATCCTCAAGTAGCCACCGTAGCCAAGTAATCTCTACCGTCAAAAGAGCCATAGCTCGCAACTAAGCCTCAGCACTCCAGTACCGTTTTCTTTTTGGTGGATTATTGATTTTCTTTTTCATTTTTGCAGGACGATAAGAAACAGCTCAATTACTCAATAGAACTACAGGGATCACAATATAAATGGAAAACTTTATTTTGATTTTGTAGATATGTTCATTGGGCACAAGGGGCAAGTCTAGTGGCAGTATTACAATACTGAAGATTAGCAATCACCTAAGAGAGAGAAAATTACTACTGCAAGAAGCAAGCAGAACAACAAAAAAACCCAAATAACTGAAGTACAACTTACTAAAAAAACACATTTCAAAAAGGAGGTCTATAATAACAAACATGACACATTTTGGCTTTTTGCACCTCCAAAAAAATGTAAACATTTAGAGAATCAGGCCTGAACAAGCAAAACTTACAATGTCACCTCCATCATTAACATAGGCCTGAACAAGCAAAACTTACAATGTCACCTCCATCATTAACATACTCTGTGAAAGATCCAACAGCCCTATTGTACAGAGGAAATTAGCTTATTCATGGTCACAAATTGGTCAAATGAGAAAAGGCCAAATAGTGTTTTGTCATCAAACTAAACCATACTTTAGGGCAGCAATTCTGACTCGAGACTTGAGAGCTAGTCTCATATTGCAGACTTTTCAGTAAAATATGTGGTAAATTGTGGTGACCTGCATAATTAGCATAGGGTAATTAACAACCTCTTGGTCATCACCCTAAGCTAATTACGCGGAGTCTCAGCATAGTGGCCAATAAAATAACAGGAGTACCGGTATTTTATCGACTACTAGGCTGTATTCAGAATGTTGCAGCAGAACAATAATTAGAGACTGGATGAGCATATATATTACAATCCAAATGCCACACCAGGCTATGAGTTCAATACGATAATTTACATCTAAGTTCCATACACAACCAAAATAGATTACAACTCTTGGTACCCTGCTGTAGCGACCCGCCCAATTAGCCCCGGGTAATTAGCAACAGCTGTCATTACCCCAGGTTAATTAAGCGAATCTCAGCATAGTGGCTAACAAAATATCGGGCTTTCCGGTACTTTATTAGCTACTATACCGTGTTCAGAGTGTTGCAACAGAACAATAATTAGAGACTGAATGTAAATATATTACAAACCAAGCTACGTAGGGCTACAAGTTCGTTACATAATTAGACAGGATCCAAGTACAACAAAAGCATAAGACATAACCACTAATTACACAAAAGGCCGACAAGTCATACACAACTACTCAGCACTCTATTCTTCCTGGTAGTCCTCCTCGTAGGTTTGATTCTGCGGGTGACCCTTACTCCAAGTCTCATGGTCGGACCAATTGGGATCCACGTCCCAACCAGAAGCTTGATCGACAGAACAAATATCTAGCAGGGGAGAGTTAGCAAGAGTGAGCACAGAGTACTCAGCAAGTAATAATATAGAATGCAATACATGAGTTTTTCCTCCCCTTTTTCCAAATCCAACTTACCTCCTTCCCAAAATCTGATTTTTATTGGAAATAGGTTTTGATTTTCTTTAAGAGTTGCACATTTTAACTTAAAAGATTACTACCACCCGTATATGAGGCAGACTTAGCTTCCGTAGCCTCCAATCCAGGAGACAGGCATGAATTCATGATTTGACCCTGCGCAGGTTTGTACCACTTTACCCATAGTGACCCCTAACACGAGAGGCCCCAGAATGTTTATCACTAGTCCAGTATTAGATCTCCAACCCTGTTATCCGAGTCGTGGATTCCTTCACTAGGCCACCCCGCCGGCTCGCGGCTAACAGTTGTATCCGGCTACCGCAGCAGCACCACTGATACTCAACCCAAGGCTTTATTCATATATAGCCTGAAAGAACCAACCACAGCTGATTTTCTGTGTCCCTCACTGGGCCTTCCGGCATGCCCAGCTTCACATGCGTATTTATCTACTCTTACCCAATGTGGAGATCATAATACCTTCCTAGGACAACCTGTTCTGGTCGATTCCACACACTATGGTTGATACTGATAATACGGCTCATTGCCCGAATGTAGTTGTTTATCCTTACATCATAACCTATGTAGAGGGCCCCACCGGCCCATGTGCGCATTCCCTTGGCACCCTCTACCCACCATATTAACACAACACCATTATAATAGTAGTAAATAGCACAAGCCAGCTGCTCCATCAGCTGGACTTGCCAACACACTCACCACACCTCATCACCACCAGCACTTTCATTTCCATCAAATCACAATTCCATCCGTATTCAATCGGGTATTTTCAATTTACATATAAAGTTGCAATGCATGAATGATACTTATAATTATACTGAATCAATTTGAAAACATTTAATGAAACTTTGCTCAAAGGAAGCTTGCCTGAAGTAGGATTTGCAAGTACGGCCTCGCTCGAATACAGAGGTGGTTGGTATGACTGGTTCGGTTCTGGACCTGACAAATACAACGTATCAACTCTACGAAAATTAACCCACAGCAACCATACAATATCTGAATCTACGGTCAACACTTATTTAACTAAACCCACTAACTTAACCCGATTCTTAATACTCTAGCAGCAAAGAACACGACTATTCAATTAATACAACAATTAACAATTTTACACATTTACTAACTGCTAACTCGCAGCTTTTAGAAATTTAAATACAGTTTCCCTACGATATGAATACGGTGATTTAACCTACGTTAAAAGCACGAAGAAACCAGATTTTCCTACTTTTCTTCTTTCTCTTCTTTTTCTCTCTCTTCTTTTCTTTTATCTTCTTTCCTTTTCCTTTTCTTTTTTCTTTCCTTTTTCCTTCTTCTCTCTCTTTCCTCTCCTTTCTTCTTTTCTATGGCCGAAGCCTCCTAGCTCCCTCGATTCTTCCTCCCGCCGCCGCTCCTGGGACCGAGCTCCCTGGCGTCCGAGCGCCCTTGCCGTCGCCGGCCAGCCGGCGCAACACGCCGCCGCCGCAGCTCCTCTACACCCGGTTCCTCTCCTCCTCTCCCTTCTCCCCGCTCTCTCTCTATTCTTCTTCTTCTCTGCCTCCTCCCTCAATCTCTCCTCTCCCTCCTCTCTCCTCTCTCTCTCTCTCTGTGTCGAATCCCCCCTCCTCTCCTCTCTGCCTTCCTCCCGGTCGACGCCGCCGCCCTCTCCCTCTCTACTTCTCCCTCTTTCCCCTTCTTCTATGCTGCCGAATCCTCCTCTACTCCCCTCTCTCCCTTATTTGCCCTAGTGGCCAGACATAAGAACAGATGATACACGGTCTAATCGGTTGTCTCATTTTACGTTTGCTTTACTTTTGATTTGGCATTTTGGGTGAATGATAAGAACATATACTACTTGATCTGCTTGGTTCTCGCATTCTACTCTGGTTTCACTTTTTTGCTTGCAAGTTTAGAGGGGTCAATGATGCAAGAGCTTCTAGCGGGACGGCAAGACTACAGTCTAGCAACCCTAGAGCTCTACTGAGACCACAACTACCGATCTACTCAATGTGTACTGGAGGGAGTAGGTTTGCTACTGCCATTGCTACCAGGAATGGCTGTGCACCTGAGAGGTCGGTGGTTCGGTTGAGGGACGGAAAGGTGGGGTGGCTGGCTCTGTTCTTGCGGTCCCTCCTTGCTTCTTGGTTCGGTTCAAGGCTCCCCTTGTGCTGCCGGTTTGCTTCTTGCTCCTTCTTACTTCTTGCTCTTGCTGGTTCTTGGGAATCACCGGGTTCGGTCCTTGTGGATCTCCTGGTTCTTGGCTTGTGGTTCCTCCGGGTTCTTGCTTGACTTGAGGATCCTCCTTGCTCCTTGCTCCTTGTTCGGTTAAGTGGGGCTTGGGGATCCTCCGGTTCGCTTCATCTTGTGGATTTCCTCCTCCTCTGGCTTCTTGCTCCGCATTGCACCTTGGTCTCTCGAGCTCTCTCTGTGAACTGGGAAGTGTGGCGTGTTGCTCTCGATTGCTCTCTGGACTGAATGTGGTTATGTGCTTGTGCTCTCTGAGGCTTCTTGACTTCGGCTGAGAACTGAGGAAGGAAGGGGTTCTTGCTATATGGGTGTGAGGAGGAAAGGATAAGAATGGCCTGTAGCCATGCCTTGGTTGCTGCGGTGGGGGAGCTGGCTACGAGCTGTCTTAGGGCTGGCTGAAACTGGCTGTGGAATGGTCAAGGGCACTGAAGTGTCCAATGGGTAAAGCAAAGGCTCCATGGGTGTTCTCTGGGTATTGCAATGCTACTGGTTATTTGATGGATAAAAGGCTGCTACGGATACCCGCAATCCGCACAGGTAAGTACAGATTGCCGAGTGATGAACCGATCTAGCGAGAGATGCCGACTCGGCCCTACGGGTTTGGTAATTCGGTGATCAATACCTCGCCTGCGGGTCTGACGGCAATCCTCTTTTCTATTTCTATTCGTTCTATTCGCATTTTGAATTTTACACTAACAAAGAACACTAATTAATAGCCTAATTAACCACTAATACTATTATTTAACTAATTAATATAGTGGGTCCTTACACCTGCAAACCGCCTACTATCAGGCGACGGTCTCCTATGTACCCTACTACTCCTGGTAGTAGTCAAAGACGTTCTGGTAGTCGTCGTCCTCCGAAAGGCCCTGGTTCTGTGAATCACCCTCGCTCCAGGCCTCGGCGGCCGATCTATACTGCTCACCTTCTAAGCAAGGGGAGATTTAAGCAAGAGTTAGTACAGAGTACTCAGCAAGTAGTATAGAATGCAATACATGAGTTTTTCCTTCTTTTTCCAAAATCCAACTTACCATCTCCCCAAAATCTGATTTTTATTGGAAATAGGTTTTGATTTTCTTTAAGATTTGCCAATTATATTTAAAAGAACTACTAACACTCGTTATGAGGCAGACTTAGCTTCCGTAGCCTCCAATCCAGGAGAGGCATGAATTCATGATTTTAGACTCTGCGCAGGTTTGTACCACTTTACCCATAGCGACCTCCAAAGAGAGGCTCCAAAACGTTTATCACTAATCCAGTAATTGTGATCTTCACCCTGTTACTCCAGTGGGGGATTCTCTCAAGGCCATCCCACCAAACTCGCAGCTAACAGTTGTACTCCACCCTAATGTGGCAGTCCTTCCCTGGCTTCAAATATAGCGCCATTATGAGCAACTACAATCTCGACTTAGTTCCCATCCGCACGGTCTCTCCAGGTCTTCCGGTAACCCGGATTTGGTGCCCTTGTAGCTACTTAACCACCATGCGAAGATCACAATACTCTCATAGGACAACCTTTTCTGACTGTTTACACACGCTATGGTTGATACTAAGATACGATTCATTGCCCAAGTATTAGTTGGTTAACCTTATATGATAACTTATGTAGAGGACTCCCCGACCTTTGTCACCTTCTCATCGGCATCCTCTACCCACCATACTACTCGACACAGTAATAAAGAAAATAAGCACCAGTCAGCTGCTCCATCAGCTGACTTTGCCAACACACTCTCCACACCAAACACTTCTCAATTCCCTCCTTTCCACCCAAAGTTCCTTAGTCATTTTCATCATCAAATTCAGAATTTATAATTCCAATTTACATATAAGTTTTGCAATGCATGAATGGTACTGTAATGAAAGATTTCCCAAGAATGCTTGCCTGGAGTAAAACTTGTTTGATCACCCTCGCTCGAAAGCAGGGAGAAGGGGTCTAACTGATTCGGGTCGAGTCCTGATAAATACAAGGTATTAATTCTACTAGATTGCCCGAATCACCCTTTTTAACTAAACCCAACAACTTACCCAGAATTTTAATATTAGCAACAAGTAATACAACAATTCACTTAGTACCAGATTTATCCCTTTATACCGATATTAATTAACAACTCGCGGTTTTTAGAAATTTAAATACAATTTTTCCTACGATTCAAATACGATCATTTTAACCTACGCGAAAGAACGAAAGAACCAGATCTCCTAATTTTCCTATTTTTCTTCCCTTCTTTCTTTCTTTTCTCTTCTCTTCTTTCCTTTTCTTTTTATTTTCCCTCATTTTTTCTTCTTTTTCTTCCTTTCCTCTTTGTTCTTATTTTCCTTCTCCTTTCTTCCTTTCTGTGGGCCGAAGCCTCCCAGCTCTGGACGACTCCCTACTGGGACCGAACGCCTCCCCTCACCTCGATCCCTCCTTCGCTGCTCCTCCGGCCGACCGCCGCCGGTAGACGCCCCGACGCCGCTGCAGCAACCTCTCCCGCCGGTTCCCCCTCTACTCTCCTTCCTCCTCCCTCTCTTTTCTCTTGGCTGAACCCTAGCCCGACTCCTCCTCTGCCATGGCTGGCGCCGTTAATCCCCTCTCTCCTCTCTAATCCCTCTACTTCTCCTCTACTCCCCTCTCTCCCATACTCGCCCCAATGGCCAAGGATAAGAACGGATATTACTCGATCTATTTCGTTTGCCTCTTTTTACCGTTTGCTTTACCTTTGATTTCACAATCTTGGGTTAATGATAAGAACAGATGCTACTCGATTTGCTTCCTGTGATTTTTTAGTTGGTTTTTCACATTTGATTGCAAGTTTTTGGGGGATCGATGAAGTGTGGGTTCTAGTGGGACGGCAGACTATGGTCTAGCAACCCTAGATCTCACTGAGACCACCAATCCCTAGTTGATCTACCGTGGTTGCACTAACAGGAAGTAGTAGTACTGCTGTTACTACCAAAGAGGTGAGACAATGGTGCACCTAGGAGATCGATCTAGGGTTCAGGAATCGGTTGGAGATGGAGTGGCCGGCTCGGTTCTTGGGGATCTCCGGGTTCGATTCTTGCGGTACTCTTTACTCCTTGCTCCTGGTTTGGTTCGATGGATCTTGGGGACCTCTGGTTTCAGCTCTTGGGGATCCTCCTGGTTCTTGGCTTGTGGTTCTTTCTCCCTCCGACTTATGGTTCCTCTTTTTGCTTCTTGCTTCTTCTTGCTTCTTGGTTTCTTGAGCGTTCTCTAGAGTGAAAAGTGTGGGTGTGCTTGAGCTCTCTGGTTCGGCTGGGAACTGAGGAGTGGAGTGAATGCTTTGTTTTGCTCTGTGCATGGAGAAGGAGGGGCTAAGAAGGACATGTAGCCATGCCCTCCCTTGACTGCCTCGATCGACGAGTTGTGCTGGGGAGAATGCATCGCTGCTGGCTGTGACTGTGTCAAGGGCATTGAGTTGCCTGCTGGGTATTGCACTGGATCAATGGTTGTTCTCTGGGTATTACAATGCTACTGGTTATCCACCGGGTAAAATGCTGCTACGGACACCCGCAATCCGAACAGGTAAGTACGGATTGCCGAGTGATGAACCGATCTAGCGAGAGATGCCGATTCGGCCCCTACGGGTCTGGTATCTCGGTGAACAATACCTCGCCTGCGGGTCTGACGGCAATCCCTTTTCTATTTCTATTCGTTCTATTCGCATTTTTAAATTTTTGCAAAGTAGCTTACGTTAACTAGTAGTCTAATTAGTAATTAATACTATTGCTTACTCCCTCTAATGACCCCGGGCACTTCATAAATCATTCATAAGTAAACAATGCCTTTTTTTTTGAAGAAATAAAGCATTTCTTTCCTGTATTTATGAATGGAGATAATATAGAAGTACTCCATAAACAGCTACTACAGATTACAGCACTAGGAAATTGATTGCTCTTACTACTAAGCTCATCATATTAATTGATGTCAGAGTGCACTATCTCTAAAATGACATAAAAAAAGGCATACCACCCCCACTAACACAAATATAAAGAACGTAAAAGAAAAGTGAAAAGCAGGTAGGAACTTCCATCAAAACAAAGAGGAACAGGAACTATAGTGCTCAGGTTTCACATATGCAGAAGCAGCATTATGACTCTAAGTATTTGCTGGTGCTGTTAACCAGAAGAGAAAACAATGAATGTCTTAATGCAGGAAACAGATAGTCTTGTAGGCAGCTAAAGAAGTCAGTAGTACATGCTGTAAAAACTATAACAAGTTTCAGTTATGAACAGTTTGAGATTTATGCATTTAGCTCTTATTATAGACTAATGTACCCAACAAGAAATTATGAAAGGGCAGGCTAACATGCTGCTGCAATCACATCGTCAACCCAAAAATATGCTTTCAATTTCTCAGTTAGCATGGATAAAGTTCATAAACATACATGATACACCAAATAGAGGAAAAAGAAATTGCAAAGTGCAAGCAAGCTCTTATTATTATTAAAACTTTTCAACTAATATTAGAAAATCGCATAATATAATACCTTCTTCATTTCACATGAATATTGAATACTGTCATCTGCCAGGTTGATTCTGTGGTCCTAAACAATACAAACATACATAATGAAAACTAATATGGCAACTTTGGTAGGAAAGCCCCTTACTTGACTGAGATACACTTACCTCTCTGTGATCTTCCTGTGGACTTTGGTTGCATTGGAAAAGGAAAGGTAACAACTTTGGCCACTCTCCTTCAGGGACAGCATACTAAGCTGCCTATAATGCTCACGATGTTTGCACTAGCACACCTTACAAGATGACTGCATAAAGAACAAGATAAAAGGAGCTCAATCTCTCACCTTGTTAAAGTACAAGTGAAAAAAATATATATCAGGAAGAGTGAACAATAAATGAACAGCTTTTGCACCAGATGAGGGGCATTATCTCTTCTTAGCCACCCAAGTCTCCACGAAAACAAATTATCTATTCTGGATCACATCAGGTTGTGATTGGTCCAAGTTGTACTACATATCTTAATTTCACAAAGCAGTTGGATGTGCATAACTGTGTATCAATATAACATTATCCAAAGAGGAATGGCAGTTAAGCTGCAGTGACTTCGCAAGATGTGGAGGTGCTGTGGTAGAATGCCCTAAAAGGTAATTCAAAGGCGTCGAATCGGGCCTAAAAAGTTTCCAACATATTGATATGGATTCATAACAAAAAAATTAGAAGGCTCTCAACCTTCGCATCCACTTCTCCAGGTCGAAACTCTTAGCTTGCAAGTTATGAGTTGTGACCAAAAGGTGAATACATTACTAGAGCTAAACAGCTTTTGCTCTTACATAACTAGGCTTTACTTGATCACGGAGCATAATTGATGTAAATCCACCGAAAAGAGTATGCATTATGGGTGCAAACGGAGCGGATAATTCCTGACCGACCGTCCATCCGTATAAGTTCGGATCTTATTTGGATATCCGGATTTTTTTTCGAATATCGGATACGGATTCGAATAGTTTTTTCGGATACAAAATAAAAGTATCCGTCGGATTCGAATATATCCATAATTTTTTCGGATAATAACCGGTTATTATCCGGTTACTACCCGGTAAAACGTTTTGCAATTTGCATTGCCGGGCCCGGCCTGCCGCTTTGCCAGTCGTGACTCGTGAGGCCCTTGTGGGCCTTGTGGCCTTGTCCCGTGACCGCTTGACGCCTCTCCTCAGTTGCCTGCCTCTCCTCAGTTGCCCTAGGGTAGGGCTCCCTACTCCCGATCTGGAGTGGGCTCGGCGGCGCCGCTCCCCTTCCTCCGGCTCCCCTTCCTCCAGCGCCGCCGCGTCCTCCCTCTTCCCTTCATCAGGCGCCGCCGCATCCTCCCGCTCCCCTTCGTTCGGCGCCGCCACACGCTGCGTGCCCCCTACAGCCCGGGTTCCAGCCGACTGGCGAATGATCCTCGCCGACTCATCCTCGGGTTCCAGAGCGGAGTCGCACGAAGATCCCCCGCCGACCAGCCCCGATCCTAGTCCTCATCCTCCAGATCGGCCCCACCTCGCCCTCGCCGCCTCACATCCCGTGGGCAAGATCCTTGAGGCTCCAGGTAATTAATCAGAGTCATTCCAGATTCCACACTCAGCATGAGAAATGAATGTTGTAACCGAGTCATTGTACATGGTATATTGTCAATAACATGATCAGGTATAGATTATAAGATCATGGTCATACTTTATTGTCAACCCACTTAGCGTAAAGAGACGTCTTCTGTTCTGCTGCAATCGTGATGTACATGGTATATTGGTATATTGTCAGCCACTCCAATAAGATTTCTTTTTACATTTGCCCGAAAGCAACATGCTTTCTGTAAATAGTTTAGGCACAGCTTGTAGCAACTAGCTTGTAAAGTATTTGATGCTGCTTTGTTGTCATTGTGAGCCTATGAGCGACATCAGTTGATCTCAGGTTTCAGAAAATGGATTAAATACTGACTTTTTTGTGATCCCTAACATAACATTAGTAGACAGATTGTAGATCTTGGGTTCCCAATCTTTGTCAGTCATTTTGTTGCTGGCCCGGAATTTTTCTATGAATGGTGACGTTTTGTCTCCTTGAATTCATGATCCCTGGTGAGAATGAGATGGACCATAGATATTGCTATTACAGTTGTGTGCTAATTATTGAGTTCTTGGATGCATTGGGTTAATCATTTATGCTCGGTTGAAATTTCTTCTAACAAAAAGTTCATTTCTCAGGCTCTCAGTACTATAGTAGTATATATGCAAAACAAAATTTGAAACCATTACTTATCACACAGTTTAGATTCTTTTGTGTAACAATTTGAAACAAAATTTGTTCTGATGCATCAATGAAATTGAAGCCCTGAACCTAATTTCAGCCTCAATATTAGTAGACATCTGCCTATGACTATGAGTGAGAAATCATTATTCCTCTAGTATTTTTTTTGTCCTTGAGCAATGTTGAGCTGTCTTGCTGTTCCTTCAACTTAGTTGCTGATCCTTTGCTGAGAAATGTTCTTGCTTCTTCAGTTAATGATTGGATTGAGATGCCTCTGTCAATTGGACAAAATTTATCGTAGTATATATGCAAAACAAAATTTGAAACCATTATTTATCTTGAATCTTCCCTTGCTCTGCTGATTCTTTGGAGAGCAGAAGGGTGATTTTTTTTGCGTCTTTCTTGTGTTTATGAGTTATATATTCTTATGGCATCACAAATTTCTGCTAATGGACATGGCACTCATATTCCCACAAGTCCCTAGTGGACAGTTCAATATTCAGTCATCAGTGGCTACAAATAAAAAGTTCAGTATCTTGAAGTATCAAAGTCTATGGTGGAATTGTTTTTTTGTTTGAATCTTCTGTATTGAGCTATAGAAATGCATATATATACATGTATTGAGTTGGAGATATGTTTCAGTATCAATATATCATCGGTCTGTAAGGGAGGAAACGTTATTCTTTCTGGCCTAATGAAATACAATAAATTTGGTGTGTTCCATATCGATGTAATTTGCCTAACTATGGTTACTTGAATTTTGGACCATGTAATAGTTTAAGGCGTGAGGGTTGTGACTTGTGATACTATAATGCTACTTGCTAGTTACTACTCACCTAATTTCCTCTGGTCATATGCTTGCTTAATTAGCCCTGCTATTAACTTATTATGGACTGATGTACTTAAATCTATTTGTCAATCTACTAATGTAGTTGCATTTTGGACATATAATATAGTTGATTGATCCTAATATGTGTGATAATATGGTTTCTGCTTTCACGCATTATCCGAGCAAATATTCGTGACCGAAACTAACCGTATTCGGAATGACTTGTATTTGCTCTGTATTCATGACCGAGATAGTCCGTATTTGTATTCGAATCTGGCATCGTCCATATCCGACTCCTACTCCGAGAAAAAAATATGGAATAGGATACGGAATAAGCGGAATCCGCCCGTATCCGCTCCGTTTGTACCCTAGTATGCATCATGCACTAATAAGCAACCAAAATGAGTTGGGTTTGGTGAGACGAATGTTGTCGTGAGAACAGCCCGAATCTAACCATCCATCATCTTATAACACAAATGTGAATATTATACGGTTTATAGCCTTTGCATCCAAAATTGGCTGTGGGTGGACTTCCAAATGAAGCATAAGTGGAATTTTTTTAAATCCAATTGTGTAATTGGGCGATTGTGGTCCAAATAGAGACACATAAACTCCATCTTGAATTGGACAACCAAACAGGCAGGTGTATTACTAGGGGTGAAAATGGTACGGGTTAATCCCGACCGATCCGGTACCGAATCCGTTAAAAACCGTATTCGGGAAAAAAAATCCGTATCCGGCCGGATTCGGATACGGTACCGGATACTTGCTACCGGATACGGTAACGGATACGGTAGACGAGATATCCGACCGAATAGCTGCGGTATATGGTAACCGGATATTATCCGACCGGATATCCGAATCAACAAAACAAGGGTACTCCGTACGACCGTACTCAAGTCAAGGGTTTCCCATTCGATTCCCGCAAGCCTCGCCTTTGCCTCCCTATTCGATTCCCCAACCCAAAACTAACCCTAGTGCTTGAGCGCCGCCACCGCCGCATGAATTCAAGTGTGTTGGCTCATGGGCGGGACTTAGTTGTTCAAGTTATGTATGAATTTGATACCTTGTTATACTTGTGTTGTGTGAGTTGTCAAATTTATGTAATATATATGAATTTATTGCTTGTCAAATGTTTCAACAAGTATGTATCCGTTTGTATTATCCGTTTCCGAACCGAATCCGGTATGTATCCGCTCCAACATTACCATATCCGAAACTCCGAAATATCCATATTCGTATCCGTATTCGGTCTTACCGTATCCGATTCCGAATCCGGAAAAAAAATATGGGTTAGGATACGGGAACAGCAATATCCGATCCGTATCCGATCCGTTTTCACCCCTATGTATTACAGCCATTCCATAAGGTCGAGCAATTCAATACCACAATCGTGTTAAATTGTAACGGCTGACATGTGGATCATAAAGGTTCCCCACCAAGGTTCCAGTTGTCGTTTATTAGGTCTAGCAGTTCAATTTGGCATCACTTCCATAAGCACCAACTGTTCGGTAGTTGAACATGCATTCAAGTGTCTCATTTAATCAATAGTGGTATAGATGTCAGTTGTCTATAATGTAGCTCCATATCATCTACAGACAGCACTAAAAATAATTCATACAATGGATCGTCTATATAGCTGTCTGTAATGGCCTCTCATTTAATTAACAGATTGTCTATACAATGGTACATAAAATGTAAAGCTGTCTATTAAATAGTAGACAACAGTCTTCTCTCTCCTTCTTCTCTCTCCTCTACATCACTTAAAATCCTAGATGTTATCTCTTATAGACAACTGAATGTAACCATTGTACATGCCCAGGGTTGTCTGTCTAACTGAACCCAATAGTGGATAAAAACTAAATTAACGGAAGCAGAGAGGATGCGGGAGGGGTTGAGGAAAGGTGGCCAGTTACGGACCTGTGGTCGAGGGTGATGGAGTCGATGAGGGCTTGCTTGAGGGAGGCCTTGGCGTGCGGTGGAAGCTTGGGCTAGTGAGAGGTGATCTTCTGAGCACGTCGGCGAGCTGCCGGACGATGGGGCTAGTGAGAGGTGATCTTCTGAGCACGTCGGCGAGCTGCCGGACGATGGCGGTGCGGAGGTGGTGGACGAGCGCCGGGACCACCTGCGGGTCGCGTGCCAGCCGCCGGATCTGCTCCTCCGCCTGCTGCGCGTCGTTATCCGGCATCAGGAACTGGATCAGCAGAAGCTCGAGCGCCTGCGCCATTCCTCCCTCTGTAGCGGGCTAAGGGGGGAGCAAAAACCCTACCGATTGAAGCGTGGTTGCTTGGGTTTTCGTGGCGGCGCGCAGAGGGTAGGAGGGGTTTAATAGTTTTAAAAAACGACGAGGATAGCTGTTAATCAAATACAATTCTTCGATGGAAGAGGAGGCACGATATAGAAACATAAAAAATTCTTCAATTTTTTTATTAGATTAATTATTTTATATAATACGGTGTTATATTTATAGTAGAAGTTAATTAGAAACATATTTGGATTCAACCATAATAAGATAGAGTACAAACATATTTAAAAAATCAGGAGTAAAAGTTCTGTTATATCTCAACACTCCGCCTTAAGTGAATACCATGTAATATATATGTCTCATCAAAAACTCCCAAAATCCAATGAAAAAATGGATTGAGAAAAGAGTACATTCAACTCACATATTGTGTTACACTAGTTACTTCATCAAAAACCTTCATGCGAAAAAAAATCAGAAAAACTCACCAAGGGGAAAAAGAATGCAACTTATAATCGTCTGGATTACAGTAGTATCTAAAGGTTATGGTTTAAGATTTTACTCTCCCTGAACTTTGCACATATCTAAATCGTCTCATTCTAATGCCATTAACATATCTTTGAAAACTGGATATTGGCAAAGACTTAGTGAATAAAACCGTTACATTTTTATATGATGTAGTTTGTAGGATCTTTATCTCACCATTCTTCTGGAGTTCGTGAGGATAGAAAAGTTAGGAGCAATATATTTTGTGATATTGCTTTTAACATAACTCGTTTACATTTGTGCAACACAAGCAGTATTATTTTCATAGATAATTGCGATGTTATCGATGATACTAATCCCACATGACTTCTGGACATGGCTAATCACGTATTTTGGCCAAACGTATTCACGTGAGGCCATATATAATACTATAAAATCTCTATGGTTGATAGAAATAGCTATCAAGGTCTGCTTCAAAGATCGTCGGTAAACGGCTGAACTATTGCAGAGAAACACAAACTCAGCCTGAGATTTGGTACTGTGGGAATCAGACATATAGTCAGTATCTGTATATCTCACCATGGTCAAGTCTTGGTCTTTTTGGTAAACTAAGCTAAGATCTTGATTACTTTGGAGATATTCGAGTAAAGTATTGACACCAACCCAATATCTTTTGGTTGGAGTTGCACTATGTCTAGCTAATAAATTTACTGCGAATACAATATCAGGTCTTGTGCAATTCGCAAGATACATAAGTGCTCTAATGACGCTTAAGTATGAGATTTCAGGTCCTACGACTTCCTTATTTTTCAGGAAAAATGTAAAAAAAAAATTCTTCTATAAAATGCTCTAGCTGTTGCCCTAAGCAATATTTGGTTTTATCAAAAAATTTCATCTCAAACTCCGTCATAAGGTAAGAACTTTCTTTCTTTATCTCATCTATGGTTCCGATGATATTCATATCATTGATATAAACTGAGATGATACAGAATCCATGCTAGGATTTCTTTATGAACACACAAGGACAATCATCAATATTGGAGAATCCCTTCTTCAGGAGAAATTCACTAAGCCGGTTGTACCACATACTCGTATAGCAATCTCTACAATTGATGCTATATATGTGGCGATTACCTTTATTAGGATCTCGAATTTTGACTCATTAGGGACTCTCATGTAAATATCTATATCCAATGACTCATATAAATATGTGGTCACTACATACATTAACTGCATTGATACGTTTAAGCTAACTGCCATTAATATTAAGTATCAGAATGTTATTCCGCTCATTACTGGAGAGTAATTTTAGCGTAATCGATACCGAGCCTCTGCTTGAACCATTGTGCTACAAACCTCGATTTATAGCTCACTACCAAGTTATTTTAATTACTCCTATGGATGAAAACACATTTTAATCCTACAAGAAACATTTTAGGAGGTGTTCGGCCAACAGGACTAAATACTTTCTTTTTTATTAAGCGAGTCCAATTATGACTCGATTACTTATTTCCATTTAACCCAATCTGAGCGTTTCTTGCACTCTGTCATGGAATTTGGTTCTAGATCCTGCTTGACTGCTTTAGCAATTTTTTAGGCTATATATATATATATATATATATATATATATATATATATCGATAATTAGTCTTTCTTTTAAACAACTATTCTGAATCCATATATTAGCGAAAATTTCTTCATTAATTTCTTTCAACTCCTGATGATTTCCCACAACGATGGGTCTTGGTGTTCAGACTTTCGAGCTTCAAATTGTGCCTGCAAATATTTGCTGGGATTATCATCTCCAGGATGGTTCACTTCAGGGGTGCAAATACCATCTTCAGGATGGTTCACCCCAGGAATTTTCTCAACAACAGGTTGAGCTTGTTCCATTGTCTTGGGTCGTATTCTCACTTGTTCGGTTCTTTATTTCAACGGACGTCTCCGTGGAATTGAATTCTATGGACCTAGAGGTCTCCCCCTCTTCTTATCATGAGGTGTAAAAGTGGATTCAATATCCTTCTAAGGTATTTCCACTATTTCGGATGTGTTTAGTGCAAGTATGTGAGATCTTGTCATTTCCTTATGATCATTGAAAGCATATAGTAGATTATTAGCTACTTGTTGAAGATTTATTTTCCTTCGAGTTTCAAGTTCGGATTCTTTGGTGTATAGATCTAAAGACTAAATGCTAGTGATATTCCAAACTATTTCTCGATATTATTTAGTGTGCTACTTTTCTCCCATAATACCGGGAAATCTTCATCAATGATACAATCAGCGTACCGAGTTGTATACAGATCTCCTGTCACAGGATTTGGATATTTAATAATTGACGGAGATTCATAACATACATAGATCCCCAACTTCCGGTGAGAGCTCATGGTTGTACGTTGTATTGTTGAGATCGACACGTATACAATGCAACCAAATTTTCGCATATGAAAAATACCTTGTAATTTTCCACACAAACTATCCGCAAGGGGGAAATTTCATGGTATGCGGTTGGTCTAAGTTGAATCAATATAGCGTGCAACATTGCGTGACCCTAACAGCTGGTGGGTGAACTACAATTCAACAAGAGTAGTCGAGCAATAAGTTTTATTATTTTAATTAATGACTCTGCAAGACCATTTTGTTTGTGGGCATGAGGTATTGAATGCTCTACATTAATGCTTAGACCCTGCAATAATTATTAAATGCCTTTGAGGTAAACTCACCAGCATTGTCCATTCAAATAGGCTTGATCTTTTATTCTTGAAAGGAATCTCTTATTTTAATAATTTTTAATTTAGCAAAAGCATGATTCCGAGTAGGTAAGAGGCATACGTGGGACCATATAGTTGGAGCATCTATCCATAATATAAAGTATCTGAAGGTTCCCGATAGGGGCTGAATAGGTCCACAAATATCACTTTGAATTTTTTCCAAGAAATTTAGTGATTCTTCCATAATTTTTAGATAAGAATGTATACTTATAAGTTTCCCTTCAGCAAAAGCAGTGCATATGAAGTCTTCTGGTATAGGTAAGTTATTAGTATTTATGTTATGGCGAGTAACATTATTGATGATTCTTCTCATCATGTTCAACCCAGGATGACCCAGTAGATTTTGTCAGATCTTAAATATTTATGTGCTTTTAAGTGTAGTTTAACCTGGAGGAGAAGGAATGAAGTTTTTCAATCACATATTTATTGCACCCATTAAAATCAGTCATGTGTAGGTACTCTGTAACATCCTTATTTTCTGTCTCCATATGGAAACCATTCAGACGGATGATGACTCTTCTAGTGCTAACTATGAGGGCATTCTCTATGATTATATGAGTCCCCTGGGAAGGACTATGATGACTCTTTCAGTGCCAACTATGAGGGTATCACTTATGGCGATGGTCATAATATTTTCAGTTTAATTTCTTAGTCAAAGTTTGAAAATATTTAGTCTCCTAAGAATTGAATTTGTGGTGCAACTGTCTACTACACAGATTTCTCTTTCGATATTGAATTATACGATGTTCAATATTAAAGGAATGATTTCAATCAAACAATTATTGTACTAGGAACTTATTACAAAAAAATATAGAACATAGCGCAAATAAACAAATAGACTGGAAATAACACTTTATTTAACTTTAACTGATAATCGCTCAATAGGAGCGTAGGTTAATGTTCATTCAGGAACTTAAACACTAATTGACAATAGATACTCTTAAAGGGACTCAAAAAAGGAAAAAATATGACATCGACTATCAAAAAATGAGTAACTAGAAGACTACTATAGGTCTCCATATATATATATATACATATATATATATATATACCATTTATGTCCTCTTCGGAACCACGGGTATTCTTATGGAACTCATTGAGCCCAGTCCCAATAAGGTCATCTTCATCCATGTAAAGAGTTTTTATATCTATGAAGGCCCTATTTGAACTTCGATATAGGATTAGGAACTTTTGTCATCATCCTTCTTGATGTCATTCTCAATGACTTGGCGGTTTCAGGAAGAGCAAGGGCGTCAGCTTCAAACTGAGTGATAGCAACTCTAAGAGATTGAGATATCAAGTTGATATTGACGTCAATTGCCCAGGTGAGATAATTGCTGTCATTCAAGGCGAGCTAAGTAAATTCCCTCTTTACGATATCCCACATATTCTTTATGAAAGCAAATTTGAATTCTACTGTTGGTAAAACATTATATTGCATGCTTATCATTGAATTAGTAAAGTTTGATATATATATATATTTAGTATATAATTATCTAAAAAGTTTCATAATTTTTCTAGCATTTTTCATAATTTTCTGCTACTTATCAAGCAATTTTCAGAATTATCGAAAATAACTAAAAATAAAAACAGCATATATAATCATGGAATTATGCCAGAAAAAAAATAAAACTAGAGATATGAAGCTTCCAAATTGTGTTAATTATAAGGTTCGGCAAAATTATGGAAGTCCATATGCTTAAAAAATTCAATTTATAGGGTTTAATATATTTTTTTAGAATTTCATTAACTATTTTTCTGGGATACTAGAAACTTCAGGGTATAGAATTTATATTTATTTATCCCGATATATTTCTATAACTATGCGAAACTTCATGGTTTTATTCACAAAATTTATCGCTACCATTAAGAATTATTGCAATTAACCTAATATCCAGGACTCAAAGCAAAAAATAGTGCAGTCCATATAAATTTTGGTCTTCCGGCTAGAAAATGATGGGTCATACGGCCCGTGGTGGCCTGTGGGCCTCGTCGGCCATGGACCGCACGTGGAGCCCGCCACTTCCACACTCCTGCATGGGCCTGCCCACGCGTTGCTCCTGGCTCAGTTTAGTTGCCCCGATTAGGGGAGTGATTAATGTGGGCAACAGGCTCGGTGGGGTCGCAGCAGCAATGCAAGTGGGGCGGTGGCCCCATGCAGCGTGATGGGCATGGACAATGTGGGGCTGTAGGGTGACCTAGTGAGCGATGATGGGCGCGATGGTGGGCAAGTGCTTCAGGCATGGCGACGGATGTAATTACGAGAGCAGCGGTAGGAAGCGTGCACCATCTTCCGCAATGGCGTGGGCGCCTAGGCCAACCTCATGGCCGCCCTCCTACCTGGCATGAAGGATGGCACCATGTGCATCCCCATCGAGACGGGGTGTGGGTGTGGCTAGCTGGGGCGGCGACCTGCTGGGCCGCGGCATCCTTAGGCCCGACAACTTCTAGGTGCTCTCCAGCATGTGCTTCTGGCTCTACAACAAGAAGGGCGACATCGTCATCTGGCAGAAGTTCCTGTTGCCAACTTTTCCCCACTTTTTTTTCATTGTTTTTATTAATAGTAACCACAAAAGAAACCCTAATTGTCAATCAGATAAAACAAAGTAATATAGGCAATTAAGGAAATTAAGTTGTAGGATTAAAAGCTGTTCAAATATGATTAACTTACATGGTTCAAACTTACGTACGGATTGCAATAGGTTTAATCGCTTGATGCGGTCAAAAATTGATACAATGTCGATTGATGCAGGAAGATGATCTTGGTCGGCCTCAGGGAGTTTCGTGCTGATAACGTGTTGTAAAACGATAACGACCGACGTAGATCAAACACAATGCACCGATCGAATAGCAATAACAATCACATGGGGCACACATGATATAGGATGCAAAAATTCTTATATCTTTTATTAGATTAATTCTCCTATACAATGGGATGCTATATTTTTAATGGAAGTCTATTAGAGATAAATCCAGATTCGCTTACAACAAGATAAAGTCAAAATATATTTGAACAATTAGAACAAAGAGTCCTTCTACATCTTGATGAAGTATAAGTGAATTGCCCGTCTCTCCTCATTAGCTTAAGCTTTGGGGTGAACTGGTTAGTGCATGCAACTCAATATGGTATCAGAGCCAAGAGGTCTCAAGTTCAAGATCCGGTTGGTGCAATTAAAAAATAATAATTGCAGCCCACTTCTATTCCACGACTTAGGCCTGAGGGAGCCTACACGTGAGGGGGAGTGATGAAGTATAAGTGAATTGCCCGTCTTTCCTCATCATCTTAAGCTTTTGGGTGAACTGGTTGGTGCATGCAACTCAATACGTCTCAACATATAGTAACCGGGAAATTGTTGTCTTTTTGTTTTTGCTTTTCTAATTTTATTTGCTTTTTATTATTTTATTCTAGCCTACAGGTAGGCTACAAGCCTACAACCGGTGGATGGGTTGGTTGAGCAGATGTGGGAATGGGCTGGATTGCCTAACGCAGTAGTCCAGTCCCAACTTAGTTGGATAAAGTATATACCACATAGTCACTTACAAACTCAGTCTGGGTCCAAACTCATCTAAAGCTTCGAAGTACCCAAATTTATCCAGTCCATTGGAACCCAAAGAATCTCTCGGCCAATTGGCCGGTCCATAGAAAATTTAGCCCAATTTGTACCTCTACTTACAAACATTTTGGATCATTCATCTTTGGGCGATCCATAAATCGAAATAAAACATCAGAGTATACCAATGTAACTAATTTTTTTATGGTCGGACAACCAACAATTGAGTGCAGTTGTATCTGTTAGACAACCTCGCTATCGAATAGTCCGGGGTTGCCTAATAGATTGAACTGGAGAACAGAGAGAGAGGGCGAGAGACACAATATGAGGAGGAACGGGCCTGCTTTATTATTCTGTATGCTTGTGTACAATGGGGTGACCCCCTGCCTCCTATATATAGCGGTTCTGCTTAGAGATAAGGAAGAGTCCATATCGGATACGAATCCGGTTTCCTAACACTCCCCCTTGGACTCTTCACTGCGAGATGCATATGCCTCATTAAAACTCCATAAAAACCCAGTGGGAAAAATAATTGGAGAAAGAGTACATAGCACACGCTTGCTGTGTTGCACGGATTGCCTCATCAAAACCTTATGTAAGAAAACTTCAATGAAAAACTTACTTAAGGAAAAGAGTACAATCCACCCAAACTTCAATGTTAATCTTCAAGATTTACGTTGGGTACTCAAACTTCATGGTTGAGATTTATGTAGGAGTATGTGAAAAATCTCCCCTGAATTCTGCACTTCTATAATCCTCATCATCCATATTCCTCTAATACATCTTTCAAAGGAATATGGCTGGATTGACTTAGTGAATAAATCTGCGAGATTTTCACACGACTTAGTATGCAGTATCTTTATCTCGTTCATCTTATGCATTTCATGAGCATAAAATAACTTGGAGTTGATATGCTTTGTAAGGTTACTCTTCACATATCCCATTTGTACTTGTGCAACACAAGCTCGCATTATCTTCATAGATAATAGTGGGGGTTTGTTCCATGTTCGGACCACATGACTTACGGATGTGGTGAACCATTCTTCAAGCCATGCACATTCCCGAGAGGCTTCATACAATGCAATGATTTACGAGTGGTTAATCGACGCCGAGACAAGAGTCCGCTTAGACGACTTCCAAGAAATTGCCGTTCCACCGCAAAGGAAAACATACCCGGTTGTGACTTGCCGGTATGCGGGTCCGATAGGTACTCAAGATCGGCGTAGCCAACTAAATTCAATTCATTGTTTCTTCAGAAACAAGCCGAGGTCTTTGCTTCCTTGAAGGTAACGGAAGATGTCCTTCACCCCTTTCCAATGCCTTTTGGTGGGTTACGCCTTTGTCTGCGCTAGCAAATTCACTGAACGCAATGTCCGCCTAGTGCTATTTGCAAGGTACATGAGCGCTCCAATTGCACTCAAGTATGGGAATTCCGCTCCCGGGACTTCCTCCTCTTCTTTAGGCCTCAGACGGGTCTAGATGCGCTTGGAGTGACCTTCCGAGCCATTGGGGTCTTTGCGGGGTATGCCTTTTCAAAACCAAATCTCTCCAACACTTTCTGCGTGTAGGATGCTTGGTGTACCAAGATTCCGCTTTGGACATGTTCAAGCTGCAAGCCTAAACAGAACTTGATTTTACCCAAGTCTTTCATTTCAAACTCAGATTTCAAGTATGTGCATGCTTCTTCAATTTCCTCATCCGTCCCAATGATGTTCAGGTCATCTACATAGACGGAGATTATACAAAATCCATTCGTGGATCGTTGTATAAATACACATGGACAATCTTCATTTGCTCGTAGCCTTTCTTGCAGAGAAAGTCACTCAAACGATTGTACCACATTCTTCCTGATTTGTTTTAGCCCATACGGTGATTTCTCCAATTTCACATCAGTATAGGTTTCTGCTTGCTCTGTCTTGGTTCGATAGGGATACCTTCCTGTACTTTCATATAAATCTCCGAATCCAAGTTTCCATACAAATATCTTTGTGACAACATCCATTAGCTTCATTCTCAACTTCAAGTTGACTACCATTGAGATTAAGTATCTAAAGGTAATTCCACCCATGACCAGGAGAATAGGTTTCTTCATAATCAACCCTAGGACGTTGAGTGAAACCTTGAACAACAAGCCTTGCAATGGTTGTTGCTCTTTTCATAGATTCTCCTATTATTACAAAATTTATGGCCATTTCGTCATGGTGTGCTTCATGCACTTCTACTTGCTCTTTAGTGCTATTTCCCATTCCAGAGCAAGTTCCTTTAGTTTTTCTCCGCCAATGTGTGCGCACACATTATTTCTCTGGCGGTTTCTTCCAATTGAAGATTCAAATCTGGAATTGCCTTTTCGACAAAGCTTCTTTCCGGTGCCAGTCTCAACTGGCTCCTTCTTGCTTTGGGGCACTTTTGTGATTGGTGTGGTAAGTCCTCTCGCCCGCTTTCCCAGACGTCTCCGGTACTTTGGGTTTGAGAAGCCGATCTCCTGTTCTTTTTCTTTGAGGCCTCTGAACAGGATGAGGATACCTTCGCTTTCTTTGATATTTCCACCCTCTACGGTGCATTTCTTGCCGGTACATGCGACTTAACCACGCTCTTGAGATCACAAAAATGATCAGGCGGTTCATTTGCTAAATTCTCGCAAATCAATTATCTTCTGGACTTCTTGATTTGCTTCATTAGTGCGAGGTCATGCGCTGGGATCCAAGTGGAATGCCATACTATTTCCGGCATTTTTCATCCAATGGTTGATTCTCTCCCCTAATGACGGAAATGGTCCTCGTCAAAGATGCAATCGGCCGAATCGGTGTGTGCAAGTCTCGATCATGGGTTCCAAATACTGATTATGGATGCACTCTCATAACCAACGTATATCCCAGACTTGCGGAGAGGGCCCATTGCAATCCATTGTGGGGTGGTATAGGTACATATACCATACAACCAAAATTTCTAAGATGAGAAATCTTCTGATGACCCCTTGCACTAGTTGCATAGGTGAATAGATGTTGTAGGCCGATGGTCTATAATTGATGAGTCTTCTTTGCGTGCGAGGCTGCGTGTCCCCAACAAGTGTTGGGCAAGTTACAACTCTGCAAGAGCGGTCGGCAATGAACTTAATCCTCTTTATTAGTGCTTGACTAGCCCATTTTGCGTATGGACGTGCGATGCAGTGCTCAACAGCTTATTCCCGTTCTTTGTGCAATAATCATCAAATGCCTTGGAAGTGAATTCACCGGCATTGTCCATTCGAATGGACTTCACGCGATGATCGTGAAAAGCATTCTTAATTCGATGATCTGCGAGATCGGTTTTGCGAATGCATGATTCCTTGTTGACAAAGCAAACATGTATGCGACCATTTCGAGGAAGCATCAATGAGCACCATAAAGTATCGAAACGGCCCGACAAGGGCTGAATCGACCGCAAATATCCCCTGAATGCTCCAAGAATGCGTGGATTTCATGTTGCACTTTCATAACAGAGGGTCTAGTTATTAATTTCCGTGGCACATGCATGGCACACAAAATCTTCGTGATTCGGAAATTCTTAACATTAATGCCATGACCTTGTGAGTTGTTAACTATATTTCTCATCAATCTCGCACCAGGATGACCTAATCTACAATGCCATAAAGCAAATAATTCAGAGCTTCTAAAGACAGTCTTCAAAGAAGTATACACTTTGCTTGTGCATTGATTTTCGTGTAGTACAACCTGATTCATATGAGGACATTTTTCTAGTACCATCTTTCCATATTCCGTGCTTCACAATGCACAAGTGTTCTTTGCCATTTTCTTCATTGGTTTCTACGTGAAACCCATTGGCGCGGATATCCTTGAAACTTAAGAGAGTGCGAGTTGATTCAGGGTACAAGAGGGCTTCTTCAATTACCAAAGTTGTACCCATTGGCAATATAATTGTGGCTCTTCCTGAGCCTATTATATGCGTATCGCTTCCTGCGATTGTCGTAATCCTTCCAGCGTTCTTCGTGATCGTCTGGAAGTATTTCGACTCTCTTAAGATGGTATTTGTTGTGCCACTATCAACAATGCATATTTCCTCCATTGGGTGCTACACGATTTCTAGATGAAAAGAAATATAATTCTAATCTGACAGTGGCAAAGTAATTCAAACATTGCTTGCAAGTAAAGAATACTGGAATAAAGAATAAATAACAATTCTTATTCATGAGAAAAGTATGCTCTTCGAGAGCTTACTATTCATTATGCAATCTGATGTCTATGTGAGATAATTCTGACAATTCATGTCAGTTCTTCAAAAAAAAAAACTCACGTTAGATAATGCCACACCTTTGCACATTCATATGGTTCTTCCATTAGATTACTGTGTGCAATCTAATAGGAAATGGCTGCTAGATTCAATGAAATGCATAATTGAATTCTCATGAGTTTCCAGCAAACTAAAAGAAAATAATAATTGCAAGATTCATAAATACATGATTCATAAGTACGGGATTCATAGATACAAGATAAATGCAAGATTCAGATTCATAAATACAACATTCATAAGTGCAAGATTCATATATACACAGATTCAGAAATATTCAGAAATACAACTACGTGCATGTAGGTGATCGGCCGTGCAAACGATCGATTCATATGCACGATCGGCTTCGGCGATCGATTTTAACGCGGCTTCATGCGCGTGGTGCATTCGATTCCATGCGCATCGGCCTTCTGGCGCAAGCGGTGGCGGCTTCGCGGCGTGCTTGAATTTCATAATAAATTATATTAAAGCAATAAATACAATGCATGGAACGAACAATAATTGCACAATTCATAAATTCAGAATAAACAATAATTGCACAATTCATAAATTCATAAATGCGAAATAAATTCTCGAAATTTCCGAATTTTTCTTAGTATTTGGCAATTTTACGTTAATTATACAAAGCAATTTTCCAAAGATCACTTGATAATGTAAAATAAATTGCAACATGAATTAAACATGGCATAAATCTAATTACAATTTATATAATTCTTGTTGGTCGAACGAAAACAGGTAATGAATATCTCTGTCAATTTGACTCTTGGCCAGGTCAACCTGCCCCTAGGGCTCACATGAGGGAGGGAGCACTTCCCGTTTCCGGGTGCCAATTAAAGAACCAAGCCTCATGTGTGTTTTCCTAGACACCAATTGTCTCATATCTGTTTATTCATTACCAAAATCAAATCCCAACCACTCATGTTCTCATAAACTGTTGTATGAGAAATTCTGGAATTTTCCTAACACTTTTCATAATTTCTGCTAATTTCCAAGCAATTTTCAGAATTACTTTACAACAGGAAATTGAATTTCAGCAAAATATCAACATGACATAATTTATAAATTCATAAATTCGGAAAATAAATTCTCAGGAATTTCCGATATTCTAAACAGGCAATTATTGCAAAAATTCATGCAAATATTCATAAACACAGAAAATAAGGCTAAATGCAGATTAAAACAGAGCCAATAAATTTTCTGGATTTTTTCTAGAAATTTTCAGGCTTTTTAATCAATTTTCTGATTTCCTAATCAATTTTCTGGACTCTGCAATTGATTTTGGAAAAGAAAACAATTAAAAAGGGAGATAAAAACCTGGGGGGCAAAGGGGTAATTTCCCCTTGCCCCCCCCATACGTGCACCAAACTCCTGGATCCAATCCAGTTTGCCCCTTTCTCGTGTCCGCATGGATGGGTGGACTCTAGTCCATGAGTCCTTGACTCAATGCATTAGTCCCGATGGTTTTGTCGTGTGCATTCAAAGTTGGACTGCATGTCCATCTTGCTTTGGCGCAAGGCACTATCCAGCCGGGTGCTTGCGCGCAGATCCTCGGCGACAGCCGGCGACGGGCAAGCGGCGATCTGCGCGAGAGAGCCGCCGGCCGGATTTGCTGCTTCGGGTGAAACGTGCTCTGCGGAGGGCCCAGCGGAGCCGCTTCGGCGGGCTAGTGCGGCGGGAGGCGAACGGCGGCGGCCTGCACGCGAGCACAGCGGCGGTTTGGCGCGGCGGCGCGGGCACGGCAGCCCGGCGCGGCTGGTTTGGCGGCCGGTCGGTGCGTCGGGGCGGGCGCGGCGCGGCGTGCGAAGCCGACGCGTCGCTTCAGGCGACGGTGGCGGATATAGTCTGCGCCGACCGGCGATGGCTCGTCGCGTTTGAAGCGCTACGTCGCGGCCGTCGAGGCGACTTGTCGGCGGCAGCGGCCTGGTTTTTAAGCACGCCGAGGCGGCCGACGGCAGGCGGGCTTCAAGCCCGATGGGGCTCTTTGCCCGACGGCTTCAAGGTCGGCGCCGATCATCGAACAACGCGGCTCTTCGTGGCCGTCGCGGCTGCGTCTTATTTGTTCGGTTTCATCGATTGGCTTTGCAATATAATGTAGCCGTGCCACAATCAGAAGATTGCATAACTAGCTTCATGCTATGATCGCAAAACGCTATTATCTTTGTAGTTTCATGCTACACAGCGTAGATCATATGAATACAAGGATTCGCAACGGCGATTAAATTCAATCCCGAATCTCACCTTTCTTACTATTTTTCGTAGACTATCGCGTAGGATAGAGTCGCGTAGGACTTTTCTTTCGGCAATCCGAGTGGATGCCGCTTGATGGCGAGTTGATTGCAGATCGGATCGGGCGATCAATCGCCGGTAGGAGATGTTCGTTGTAGTCGGCGATCCTTTGCTTCTTCTCTTTTGTTTCTCACCTTTCAATCTTTCTCCCAGAGCTTCGTGCTGATAACGTGTTAGACAACCTCGCTATCGAATAGTCCGGGGTTGCCTAATAGATTGAACTGGAGAACAGAGAGAGAGGGCGAGAGACACAATATGAGGAGGAACGGGCCTGCTTTATTATTCTGTATGCTTGTGTACAATGGGGTGACCCCCTGCCTCCTATATATAGCGGTTCTGCTTAGAGATAAGGAAGAGTCCATATCGGATACGAATCCGGTTTCCTAACAGTATCTTGGACCCGACGCCTACCTAACCAAACCTTGGACAAACAATGTTGTTTTGCCACCGACAAATGCTGTCGGTTGGCAATAAGTTGTTCTGGATTTTCCATTCATTTTCACTTTCATTTGATTTAACTTCTACAAAATCTAAAACGTTTCAAGGATTCCCTTTCCAACGAAAGCCAAGAGTCTCATGCACATACCTTTTTTATTATAACAACTAGATGTGCCTGTGCAGCATCACGCCATGCCGCGCAAACACATGACGTCGCGTAAAGAAGATTTTCTTATCGGAAAAAAGCACTAGGAAAAAAATAAATCCAAGAAGTTTATAGGGTCTTTCCTCAAAGAAGTCACGCCAAACGTCACACACGCCAAGTGATAAAAATCGCGGGGAGTTTTGGGGCCTCCCCACAAAAAAATGAACCAGTATGTAATTTCAAAAAGTTTAGGATGGCTTTTCGTAGAAAGATGCACGCTGAAAACAATTTTGGGAAGTTTGTGTGCAAAAAAAAAAAAAAAATTGTTTTTTTGCCTTATTTGGGATAAATTGGATCTGGATGCAATATTAGGAATTTTCTGAGGCCTTTGGGAAGAAAACATGCAAAATCCGATTTTGCTGGGGCTTTTTTTTTTGTAAAAAGGGCCTTATATGTAATTATCAAAATTCATAGGGGTGTTTTTGTGAAAGGGCCAACAACACAGAGGGATGCGCGCATGAGAGCCCGCCCACGCCACGCGTCAGCCCAGCAAAAATTGCGCTGGCGGAGACTCGATCCCGCGACGTGGGCTTGGTAGCGAAGCGGCATCCCACCGCGCTTAGGGATGGCTATGGGGCTCCTTTCTCGTTGGAATTCTCCTATTAGGGGGCGGGGATGGAGAAGTTTTTCCCCATAGGGATGTAACGGGAGAAATTTGTCCCTGTAGGGGAAATAGGTACGGGGACGTTCCACCTGTCCCGTACCGGTTACCCAGCCCCAACCCTGTCTCTATTTCCTTCGCTCGGCCGCCCGCCAGCCCCCAAATCCCAATCCTACCCATTCCTTGCACTCCCGCAGGTCGCCGTCTCCTTGTCTCGCTCCTATTGCCTACCCCTGCTCTGCCTCGCCCTCATCGATTCCCTCGGTCCCTTTGTCGATTTCACTCCCTCTACCTCCTCTGCTCCATCAGCCTACTCTGTCAAGTGCCTCGGCCGCCGCCTCCTTCGCCATGTGCCCCGGCCATCGACTTCCTCCACCGCCTTCGTCAAGTGCCCCGGTCATCGCTTCCTCCGCCATGTGCCTCGGCCGTCGTCTCCCTCCGCCGCCTCCACTCCCTCCTCTATCAAGTGCCCTAGCCGTTGACTCCCTTAGTTGCCTCTGTTCCTTCCATCTCCTCCATCAAGTGCCTTGGATGCCGTCGTCCTCCGCTCCCTCTGTCCGCCTCCCCCCGCCATGGACGCCACATGAGACTTAATAGATTTTCATTTCTCATCCACATGAGACTAATCTCTATCATACTTCTATAAAAAGAGTTAGTCTCATATTTAGATATATCATTAACGACCAAATGAGACTAATCAATATTATACTTAACAAAGGAATTAGTCTCATATATAAATTTGTCATTAACCACCAAAACCAAGCTAATGATGACTGAACTTTCAGCAGCCCAGCATGCGGCTGAGCCGGTGCTCTCAGGTAAAATCCCCTCCTCACGCGCAAGATACTCCCAAGATCGAGCCCCGCCACTGCGCCCTTTGGGCTCTACAATGTCATATTGTCTTATTGAATTGCTCTCGCTTCTTCACCGAGCTTCACCCCCGAACAACCCCGCCTCATCCTTCCTCGCTCCGCCTACGATAGCCATGGCTTTGCAGAGATGTGGCGCTGTGAAGGCAAGTCAAGAGGTGTGGTTCGGCGGCTGGTGGAGGCGACATGAAACATAGGTGTGAAGTTCCTCGGTTCTTGTGAACTCAAAAGGACATGATGTTTTCGGATATTGTGAAAGTGCTACATGTAAAAAAGGAGGCCCATGACCTGGTGCAATCTAGCCCAAATTTGACCTAAAAAATAATAGGTTCAAAACTAATCCAATTTATCTACAATTTTGGACCAGCCTAGTCCAAAAGCCTGAGTAGGCCCAAGCCCATAAGCATCCCTACGTAACAATAGGCCCGATCAGGTTGCGTCGGTTGGACTCCGCAATGGCCACCGGCGGGCTAGATGACACCCTGCCGCATGCAACCCCGTCCCCGGCCCACTTGAAATCATCGCTTACCCAACTTCGATTTTTTGTGTGTGCAAATCTAGCCTTTCTGTGCATACATTTACAAAATTAGCATCATCCCTTACTGCGGAAAACGCGACAGACGACACCTATTGCCGGCGCCCTGGGATCTCAACCGATTGCGGGAGCAACGTGGGCCACCATGGCAGGATGCCTTTCGCGCTACTCGGGCGGGACAATAAGGAGTCGTGTGTGCTCACTCGCTAGCTCCCGCGCTCGTCCATGTGCTCTCGCACTCGCTCACTCTGTCAAGATGCCGATTGCTCACCGAACGTGATAGGGGATAGATATTGCCGCCATATCTTCCATGATGGGAAAGTGAATCAAATTTACAAATACATATACGTAAAAACTAATTTTTTTAGAAAAGAGGAAAATAACACTGATGATTTCACCCTGCCCCGCCGCGTCTAGTTCAACTCCTCGTACTCCATTGTCTTCTCGCTACTTCTCACCAGGGTTAACCAAACCGAAATCGAAAAAACCACTGAAAAACTAAAATTTGAAAATAAAAAAATCGAGCGAAAAATCGCTCGAAAATTGGTAGAAACCGAAGGGTTATGAATTCTAAATTAAAAAAATAAAAAAATAAAAAACCGGCTGTTTTGACTAAAAACTGACTGGTTTTGACCATTTAATTAAACACCTGCGACACAATTTCGATCTAAAACCGGTCAGTTTATATAAAAATCGATCGATTTTACGTTGTATAAGTTTTTTAAATTTATTTTAATTAAATTAATTTACTAACTGATTTTAAATGCCGAACCGGCTTAAACTATCTCCAGCAATTTCCCTTCATTCCATTCCCTTCCCTATTCCCTTCCCCATATTCATTCCCTTTATTTCCTACTATCTCCAGCAGCATCCCCTCAATGAATTTGTGAAGGGATTGGAGAGAGAATTCCTTTCTAAAGGGATTGACTGTTTGAATTCTTTCCGAAGGGAATCGTGAAGGGAATCCGCTGGAGTACTTGGGATCTTTTCGCGAAGGGATTTGGAGGGGGAAGGGAAGCTGCTGGCGTACTGTGAACCCTGCTTCTCACCCGTCCGCCTGACATCGCTTCCCGTGCCAAAGCCGACGCGCAGAAAAGCAACCAAAAGCGAAAGCAAAACCACGACGGCCCACCGCCTCCCTCCTCTTCAGTCTTCCCCCTCCCTCCACCACATATCACGCCGAAGCCAAGCGGCCATTCCTCCCCTCGTCTCGTCTCATCAGTCCGCTTCCCTCAAATGAGAAACCTAGTACTACTATAGAGGTCGACTCGAGCAGTCACCCACCACGCACGCGCCTGTGCTTGAGACCGAGGCGCCCACCGTCAGTGACCGAGCGAGCCCATGCCGCAGCAGGGCGACTGCTGCCGACACGGCAGAGCCGCCCGCTGCCCCAGCCGGGGCGGCGAGCTCCCCGGCGGGCCGCTGCCCTTCTACCTGCCGCTGCGCAAGCGGCTGTCCGTGGACGGCAAGTCCCCGGCGCCGCGGATATGCATCTGGGAGTGCGACGGCGAGGCCGGCGACATCACATGCGACATCGTCGCCGCGCCCCTACGCCGCAGCTGCAGCGCCAGGGCAATGCCGCCGCCCCCGCCGCCGGCCCCACTCTTCCGGCTGATGACGCCGCCGCCGCCGAGGCCGCAGAGGGTGGTGGTGGAGGAGGAGGAGGTCAAGAAGCCCGGGGAGGCCATTCGGAAGGGCCACCGGAGCTACAGCCTCATGCTCAACTTGCAGCTTGGCATAAGGCATTTCTAATGCTCTCTTGCTGCTATTTCTACTAGTCCTTCAAATACTCTCTGTTTTAACATTCTTTTGGTCTCTGTGCTGTAGCTATTCGGTGGGGAAGTCGTCGGCGCTGCCTTTCAAGAAGCTCTCGGCTTCGGACTTCGACCCGCGGGAGAAGATATGGACGCGGTTCCCGCCGGAGGGGTCCAAGTTCACGCCGCCGCATCACTCCGTGGATTTCCGGTGGAAGGACTATTGCCCTGCCGTCTTCAGGTGCCACACTGCTTCACTGTTCTTGAACTCGGAACTGATGTGATTACTGTGTGCGCGTGGGTGTATTGACTACTGTTGAGTGATGCCAGGCACCTGAGGAAGTTGTTTGGGGTGGACCCTGCGGAGTACATGCTTGCCATCTGCGGCAATGGCACTCTCCGGGAGCTGGCGTCCCCTGGCAAGAGCGGGAGCTGCTTCTTCATTACGCAGGACGACCGGTTCATGGTTAAAACCGTGAAGAAGTCCGAAGTGAAGGTCAGTGACTGATCTTCTTCTTCTTTGAAATAGTAAGGTAGCTGGGGGCATCCTCTACGCTATGTTTCATTCAAATGAAGTTTTTACAAGTGAGTGTTCATCTGCTGGACTAATTCCCTTCATTTGTGAAAGCTCCAGTGTGGTATATCACGCCTTCAAATGCATCGTTGGATTATTCACGTGTTAATTTTGATTTCTTCTTTGATGCAATGAGACAGTTCTCTCCTGCATATTCTCGAAGAATATTGCAATTTCTTCTTTTAATATTTTGGCCATCTCTAGACTCCAGTTAATGTACCTGAAACCATTCCTAAATAATCGGCTCCAACGGCAGAAAAGACCCTTCGTGATAATCTCTTTGGAGGCAATTGCTCGTTTTCTTTTTTAAGAACTTAGAATTTTTGCATGTTTTGAATATCAATTTTAGCTTGTCTATGGAAAATGGTATACATGCTAATATTAGTTGGTGACTTGAGCATTGACTTACTCATAATCTTGATTCACAGGTTCTTATTAGGATGTTGCAGAGTTACTATGAGCATGTTCGTCAGTATAAGTCCACTTTATTGACAAGATTCTATGGCACACATTGCATTAAGCAAGCTGGCTGCCCCAAGGTAAGCAACAATCACGCGAAGATACATAATGCACTTCATTCTTGCATGCATATTATTTTGTCCTTGACCTTATGTCGCTGTACACAACTAGGTCCGGTTCATTATAATGGGCAATTTTTGCTGCTCGGAGTATAAGATCCATAGGCGTTTTGATTTGAAAGGTTCCTCACATGGTCGGACTATTGACAAAACTGATCGAAAGATCGATGAAACAACCACATTAAAGGATCTCGACCTTGATTATGCATTCCGGTTGCAAAGATTTTGGTACGAGGAGCTTATGAAGTGAGTTGCCCATTACCTTAACTTATGTACATTGGCTACAATTTCGTGAGAGCTATCAGACCTCCTAAGTCTGTTTCTTTGCATTACATAGGCAAATTCAGTTCGACTGCATATTTTTAGAGACACAAGGAATTATGGACTACAGCCTATTGTTAGGTGTTCACTTTCGTAATGATTTCTCCGTGTCTAAGATAGGGCTATCTCAGCCCATTGCTTTCACAAGTAAGGCTCTCTGATAGTTTTGACATAATCTGAATTATAGTTTCACTTGTGATTTGCCAATGAGCTGACAATTCACCAGTTTTGAACTAATCTTAAATATGTGCCTAATCAGAATCCACCGGCAAAAGAAAATCATTTGAAGGTGGTGGCAGTTTTTGTGAGTTCTGCTTTATGGAATCAGAATGCAAGGACAGAGATTTTACTATAGACTCTCGGTAACTAATCACTTGCTACTTCTCTTGCAATTTGCTTGCAACCGCATTTTTGGAGTAATCCAAAATTCAAAAAACCTCATTAGGAGCTTAGTAATAGGGCATGAAACCTAGTGATCATCGAAGTCAGTCACAGTCTCGTAGTACTGTTAGTTTAAGAATAATACATCACCTTTAGCGGAACAATGCGATGTATTATTTCCCTTTTCAGGTGCCAGCAGTCCTTTAGAGCTTGTAAATTATATTTTAAATATTTCAATTATTGAAGCTACTACTCGCTCATTGTAACTTTTGACTGAAGCTAGTTAGTTGCTTCTATGCCGGCATCAAACAAACAATTTCGGCAATTTGGGTAGCATAAATGGAATTTTTGTTTCTCTAAATTTGACAAGCAGTTCATACTCCTACTTTAGTTCAGACATAACGCTACTCTCCACTACGGTAAAGTACTATTTTTTATAACGTGGAGTATTTTTCTAAGGTGTTTTTATGTTCTCATCGTGATCCTACTTTGTTGCTCCCTTTGTAGCCAACAACCAAGGAGCATCATGGGCCTTGTTTGTTTGTTTGTTTGTTTATGTCAAACGTTTACAAAGTGAAAGAATAAGATACCTGGAAGTTTTCTTTGGGAAATAATATATGTGGGATTTTAATGATTGCATCTCATAATCTGAATATCAAATTTAGAGACTTTTGATCTGTTGTGCTAATACAACCTCTGCCCGCTCACATCAGGAAGCCATTGGTCCAGTTGGGTATGAACATGCCTGCCCAGGCAGAGCGCAGCTCAAAGAAAATACTCGACAAATTTCTCCTAAATGAAAGACACATCTTTATAACCACGCCAAGTGGAGGACCGTGTGATGTCTACCTCTTCTTTGGAATAATCGACATTCTTCAAGACTATGACATATCTAAGAAGCTTGAGCATGCCTACAAGTCCTTCCAAGTCAACCCTGGCTGCATTTCTGCTGTAGATCCAAAGCTATACTCGAGAAGGTTCCAGGATTTTATTCGCAGAGTGTTCGTAAAACAAGAACAGTAAGAAAAAAATGCATTGGGTTAACTGGCGACTATTCTACTGACTTTTTACATCATGAGATCCATTGGAGAAGTTTTACATCATGAGATCCATTGATGAAGTTTATGGTAGGATCGTATCACCAATCCCGAGCATGCCCTGAAATAGTGCAATTGATGGCTGGTTCTACCACACGCACAGTTTTCTGAATAATTGGCGTCAGCGAGCTCTGTCGACACGCATGCTGATATTGGAAGGATGGAAGCTAAACTATAGAGCTCTGCCTTTTGGAAGACTTGTAAACCGTAAGTGCCTATTCCATGATTGCAAAGCTAAATCCATACCTTCCTGTTTTTTTTTTCTTTTCTTTCGCACCTTCCAAGAATCTCAATTTTTTTCTCTCTTCTTGGGGTGCTGTGCTGAATATGATCTTTCCACTGGAATGGCCGAGTGGGAACCAGATATTGTACATGTACATATTGTCGTGTATCTGACAATTGTTGGATCTGAGAACCGATGCATCTCGTCAAAGCTTAAAAAATGAACCGATGTCCATCTTGCCTTCAGTAATATTTGCAGCTTGCCTTTTGCTTGCAGACGACAAATCCCTTGGCAGAGCCGTTTGGCTGAATTTTCAAGTGATGTCATGTTCATAGTTCAGAAAAAAAAAAAGGAAGCTGTCCTGTGGACATTGTTGCCTTTTTTTTGCTTATCTTTGCTTGCGCCTGCTGTGACCACACTCGAGAGAGGCAGTGTCACTTGTGCAGTTGTACTGCTGCAGTTTGCTCTGTGACTGAGAACGGAAGAAAAATAAAGTGGAAAAGTGGAACGGAGGAGACAGGCATCAAAAGGAGAGAAAGCAAGTGCAGGGAAGATGCTGGGACAGATCTGGTCTGCTCCTGTGACTTATGTCTAGCGTAGTGCAGTATAACATTTTTTTGCCCTGTCCTTCTCTTTCTCGACTTTAGTTTGCAACCCCATGCCAATTGCCAACGCCCAGTCCGTTTCTTCTTCTCGCCCTCCTGTGCTCTTTTTGCATGCTTTGCTCTGCTTGGATGGAGCTAAAACTGGGCCAGCCTTCGCCATGACTGGAGGAGCAGACCAGGTGGAAAGGAAGCTACAGGATGATGCATGTTACCTTCATCCATGACGCATCCTATGCATGGCCATGCCGTGATAATAAGAGAGGAACAGTACTGGTTACCACTAGTTAGGCAAACAACTGGTTGTTACTTCTTTACGATTGCCATTGTCTGCTGACGTGTATGTCCGAATCTAATCACGTCATTTTATTGGATTGTTTAAGTCTTTTGAGAACGCCTTTAGAAGCACCGGCCTGCGTAACGCAAAAGCATCGCGGCATCGGTATCAAGCTTTTGGCCATGTTAGTTCTGTGGACCTAACAGTTGATGGACTGGTGTCAAGGGAGGGGGGGTGTTTGGGATCTGTGACTGCGTTTGCGGCCGCTGGTCAAAAAGAATTGAAACTCGTATATCAAGGCTTGATCGCTCTTTACACCTTTACGAATTACGACTAGGCATCGCTCGTCATTTCCCCGTCGTTTGGAGCAGCTGTCAATGTTAGTCTGTTCCTTTCAAACCATAAGATGGTTCTTGCGCTTGCGTATGTATATTTCTTAAAGCATTTTAAACGATTTGGTTATGTGTGTGTGTGTGAATTTTCTTTTTTAAAAAAGTAAATTTCACAAAATTACAAGTTTAATTTACAAATTATTAGAAACTATATATTTTATCTCATATTTCACAAAAATATAAATTTTAAGAGAACCTGTGTTACAAAACTACAGATTTTTGGAATCGATCATTCTTTAAACAGGCTTGTCAATCTGGGCCATATGGCAGCCTCACACCCCCCCCCCCTTATTTCCTATTTCACTCGCGCATGAGGCTACCATGTGGACTCAAATTATCAGACCTATTACAAGAAACTGTCAATTCTACAACATGTAGTTTTATGATATAAATTCTTTGAAACAGAAGATGAAATCAAAAGTTTTTTTGATAGTTCGTATAAAAAAACTATAATTTTGTAAAATTTACTCTTTTAAAAAGTAGATCGTTGCATAACTTCATTTGTGATATTTTAATATCATATATTATAGAAGAGAATATACTTACCCATTTCTTAATACTTGTCACATGTGACCGAAACTTTCTTCTCCGAATATTTGCATAGCAAAACAATAACTGTAACATAACATAACAATTTGAGAGGTGTTTCTATGCTTTTCTTTTTTAAAATTGTACAAATATTAAAGCATGAATAGAGGGTAGATCGTGATTACTTACCCCTTCGCTTACTTTAAGATTTGTGCAACTTGTATTGAGAGGAAAAGCATAGAAGCACTTCTCTAACAATTTCTATCTATATCACCATCTCCTAATTTCATTATTACACTGCTTGTCTCTTTCTTAATTTGAAGTTTGTACGAAAGTTAAATGGTTGATTTTTTTATTGTACTTGGTATGGGCTCTTGCTTCTAATATAAGTTGTTAATTTTATTTATTATTTTTATTTAATTTTGAATATTAGTTTTAGGTTAGAATTCATATACAAATACAACTGCTAATTTTTATTCTAAATTATAGCTATGTATGGTTTTAATTTGGAGTTTGTATGAAAATCAAATGGCTAATTTCTTTTTATTTATTTATTTTTTTATTTTTTATTGTAATTAGCACGAACTCTTTCTTTTAATCTAAGCCGTTATAATTTGAGTCCTGGATAGACAATTAGATATTTTTCTTTAAATAATAACATCTAAGGACTACTATAGTTCAACTTAGTTCGAGTCCATCAAATTAAGGGCTAGATATTTTATTTTTTGTGAGAATTTCTAGTCTATTTCTTTTCTTAGCAACTCTAAAAGACATGCCATGTGTTTTTAATATGTAATAGATAATAGATGTGTTATTATTCATGGTATTTTTGTCTCCTACTCTTAAAGAATAAACTTGGAGCACAAATCTGACAACAGGTTATTACAGACCTTTTAGTTTAATTCAAGAGGTGATGAGCAGCAGAGATAGATTTTACAATTTTTAGGTAAAAAAACTTGTCTTGTGATTTCGGTAATGCTATGGTGTTTGCTAAATACAGATATTTGGAGTGTACATTTGGTACAACGAAATGATACATTTTAAATTTTGGGATGTACAATTAGAAGGTGAAGTTAGCAAAGGAAATGCGTATGTTGTGTGTTTTTTCCAGTGTAGATTTAAACCATGGGCTATATTTCAACCTAAAGTTGAATAAAAATACATATATTCATAATTGGAATGTACGAGACCTTTATATTAAATGTATAGCTCAACTTAAAATGTATAGTTTCATTGTGCCCAATGCAATACATTGTAAACATGGTAATAGCTATAAATCACTTAGGGTGTGTTTAGTTGCTTGTACTAAGTGGTATATGTATGAAATGATTCAAAAAATATTATTTATGTGTTTAGTTGCTTGAATAGAACCATCATATCCTGGATGGTAGAATATAAATTTGAGTAATATTCACTTAGATATTAAACCATTTCATTTACTCAAAACAATAGAACTAAATAGTATATCCTATCCCATTCAACTTTATCCCACCAACTAAACACACCATTAGTAGCCTCCTGGATTTCTTGGTGGTATAAAATAACCGAGTTAGAAGTTGGATACGCAAGAGCTGCTTCAAAATTAAACTCTCCGTGAAAATGAAGTTTGAGTTTTTTTTTTTTTAATGTGAGGTTTAAGTTTCTCAGAGAAACATTCCCGACAAGTTTTGTGTCATAGGAAATAAGGTAAAAGCTAGGTACTTTCAAATTGTGATTTCATCAATGCAAGATGCATGCATAATTAGGGTCATAGGTTTTCTTTTAAAAATTGGCATAAGTTTTATGCATACTTGTATATTGGTTGCATGGGCGGTACTAGGGGGTGTCGGGTATGCTCCGACGCTCCCAAAATTTTGAAAAGTCGTGTAATATTATATTTTCGATGGGCTAAATTTATTGATTGAATTGATCCGATTTTGGTTATTTGCAATTTTTAAGACCTTAGAACTATTTATATTGTGCTTTTAGCAAACTTCAAATATATGTGTTAGATTTATGATGTTACGAAATAATTGTAAAAGGCTATAGAGTTATACATGTGAAGTGTGCACCACAATAAAAAGTTCCTAGTTCCGCCACTGATTGGTTGAATTGGTTCATGAATTTAAGAAATTAGCTGCGTACACGCGGTAACACGCCACGCAAGTGCGTCACGATGCGCAGCACCTTGAAGGAGTGATTCGGCAAGGCTTGACTAGCTTGGATGCAATTTTCTAAAAAACAAGAGATCTCTTTACAAAAGGGTTCGGTCCGGACTCGGCTGCGAATTTGCGGGGCCAAGAGGTTCTTTTGGGGCCGGTGGAAGGACATTGACATAATTTCATATTTCTTCTAGGGCCTTTTCATGAAGGGGTTACGAATTTGCAGAATCAGAAAGTTCTTTTTGCAAAAATAATGATAGAAGGACCTCAACTCAATTTCGGATTTCTTTAGGAGCTTTTCACAGAAGGGGCCATGTGGACTTGCTCCCCATGCGAGAACCCCTGGGGAATAATATAGGTAGTATGACCAACTACACATTATATAGTTATAATTGAACCTATGGGCACAAATCTTGGCATGGCTACTTCTGTTCGATGCTACCTCCTGTAGCCAAATCTTTGGCTTTATTTTAACCCTATTGCGTATGATTTTGTTTTTTACAAATTTAGTCTCTATCTAAATTTTTTTATATATAAAATAGCACTCTCCGAATGCGAAAGGAGCGGTGGGTGATATGTACCAGTGTACCACGAAAGGTTTTCAGCACCGCTTAAGCTGCATTGCTGCACACCCCCAACTCGATAGGAGCCTCCTCGACTGGATCTCGGTAAGCTCCTACCGAGCTACACTACTTGGCACCTTGCAGCACCACACATCTCATTACCCACCGCTCCTAATACTCGACCTTATCTCTAGACGCCCAATACCCATCAGGCCATCATTAACCCCTGCACCTGGATGCCTCATCAGCACCATTGCTTCTTCTGCCTAAGGTTCGAGGACTTAGTTAACCTAGTTAACCATATCAGAAAGAGTAGTCGAAAGGTAGAAGTCCGTAAAACACCTTAAACTTTGTTTGAAAGTCCGTTCAACATCTTGAACTATGGAATTGGATATTTAACCCTTGAACTTTACAATTCAGTGAAATAACACCCTGACCCAATTTCACATAGTGGTATGCCCGCGTGGCATGATAAGTGAGCGGTTTTGCCACCTAGGATGATGTACTGGGCCAGTTTAGGTCAATGACAGGTGAAACTCACATGGCTTTCTCATCCAAATCGAAATAGAGAGGGGGAGCTACAGGGGCCAACAGCCATAGAAGCATGATTAATAGCTCGGCGGGGAAGAGCCTATGTGGACCCTACATGTTATTGACCTAATTTGCCCAGGATGGCATCCTACATAGCAAAATGGCATACTCATTGTGTTACACATGTAGTACCACTATATAAAACTAGGTTAGAATGTTATTTGAACCATATTGAAAAGTTTAAAAGTCAAATATCTATTTTCATACTTCATAGTGAATATACTTTCGATCAAAGTTTAGATATGTTATATAAACTTATTCCTTGCTGAAACTACAAGCTAATGTCGAGCTCACCACCACTGCCGTGGACTCACGCTTGCCTTGGCTTTCTCGCACGGTGGCTCGGGGCCGTTGCTTAAAAATTAGTGATTTCGAGTGTAACCTGCCCTGCCTTTTCTCGCACGATGACTCCGGGGGCGTATTAGCTTAAATTAGTGATTTTGAGCATAAATCTGTTACTACTAAGTAGCAGTTCACAAGGCCTATTTAGACGGGAGGGCTCGGATCAAGTTGTTAGGATTTAACTTAAATTTAAAACAAATCTGTAAAATTTGTAAAGAACGTCTCTTACTAAGGCCCCATTTGGTACGGTTCTAGATTCTAGTAGAAACGGAAACGGTTCTAAGTTCTTGGTAGAAACGTTTCAGGTAGAATTAGAATCACTTTCTGCAAACCGTTTGGTACGGTTCCAGATTCTAGTAGAAACTAGTGAAACGGGTTTGAGGGTGATTCAGCCACGGCGTGAAAAAAGAAGAAACGTTTCGAGGAGAATCGTTCCGAGTTTTAGCCCGTTTAGCTGAGTTTCTCCCAGATTCTAGTAAAAACAGCTCGGTTTCAAATTGCCAAACGGGACCTAAAACACTCTAAAGTAGAGTATTATTTGGCCAAAAGAAAATGAAAAAAAAAAAATCGACTCCAGCGCTGCAACCTCACCCGAGTGCCCGACCGGACCTCCGGACTCCGGTTTTAACTCTGACGCCCGAACTACAGCTAAACCCATCCTGTGCCCGCCGTCGCCACTTCCTTCCTCCCCTTCTCCCCTCCAAACCCCGTGCACCTCCCCGGCCATGGCCACCGCCAGCGACGGCAGCGGCAGCGGCGGCGAGCAACGGCGCCTCCTCTCCATCCCCAAGGAGGGCGAGCGCATCATCGCGCCGACGCGCCGACCCGACGGCACGCTCCGCAAGGCCATCCGCATCCGCGCCGGCTACGTCCCCCAGGAGGAGGTGGCCATCTACCAGTCCAAAGGCGCCCTAGTGAGTCCACGCCACCATCCCTCCCATACTTTCCTCGCATCAAAACTGCGTCGCTGTTCGATTCGTTGTTCTTACTGGGGGGCTTAAGGTTTCTGCTTGTTTCGTGCTCGGTGCAGATGAGGAAGTCAGGGCCCGACGTGCCGCCGGGGTACGACCCGGCGCTCGATGCCAAGCCCAGGACGAAGGCGGCCAAGCGGAACGAGCGGCGCAAGGAGAAACGGCAACAGGTGGGCTTTCCTCTCTGGTGATTTTGTCGCCATTGTTGTTAGGGGAATCGTCAGATTTGGTTGAATTGGCTTGGTTATAGCCTTATATGGAGGTTCCTTGTCAACGCTTTGTGTTCTGGAGATAACCAAATAATGGGACCGGGCACGCATAGGGGGTAGCATTGACCTTTTCCCTCGTGCACTAGTTCATTAGTTTGTGTGTCAAAGATTACCCCTGAACAAAGCTATCATCGTTAAGACAATTATCTGCCGACATTGAATTAGAGCTTGATTGTGACAAATGGATGAGCAGCAATATTTTGGCAGCCAAAGATATATGGCACATGAATCATGGCAATTGTGTTGTGTGCACTAGTTTGTTTGTTACTTTGTATCTGCAAAAGATTACCCTTGAACATTGCTATCATCATTAAGAAAATTAGTTGCCAGCATCGAGTTAGAGATGGATTGCGACAAATAGATGAGCAGCAATATCTTCGGCCAAAGATATATGGCAGATGAATCATGGCAATTTGTGTTGTGTGCATTAGTTAGTTCATTAATTTGTATCCGCAAAAGATTGCCCTTGAACAATGCTGTCGTCATTAAGAAACGTAGTTGCCAGAATCGAGTTAAAGATGGATTGCAACAAATGGATGAACAGCAATATCTTTGGCCAAAGATCTATGGCAGATGAACTGTGATACGTTTTCTCGGATGTTGTTCTCGTCTTGGTTAGTACTGATTTGGGATTAAAAAAATAGGGATCTGAATATCTGATCAAGAAAAGTATGGATTATGTTGCTTCTCAAATGCCTTCGCTTACAAAGAAGGGTGTTGTGAGAAATTAAACTGACCCAAACAAAGTGAAACAGTGTCTCATGCCATTAACCCATTTAATAACCCTACACGACACAAATGGTAAATGGGTCAATAAATAACCACCAAAAGATTACTTGATTGTTAAACATGTAAAAGATGACACAATACAGTTGCCATGATAAAGCTAGTTTTTGGTGCACAATTCTTAATTGTGTCAGTATGGAATGGTTGCATGAGTATTTAATGAGTCAACACAATAACTTGAGCTATTAATGTTATGGCTGATATAACTACAAAAATTCAAAAACCATAACAGAACATGTTCCATAAATCCTCTGGTCGATAATTGGGTCAACACAACACTGTTTGTTAGTTGTTTTGTACCATGGTAATGATTAGATCTCTTATATGTTGAAGAACTATCTGGTTTACTAGAATGCATGTATGATGTAATGCTGTTCAATTCATTATCTTATTTATTAGCAGGCTAGTTCAGCAAATGATAAAGGGAAGAGCTTGGATATAGAGGAGGCTGATGCTGGAGAAACTGACGAGGTTCTTTCTTCCAAAACTGATAAGCAGAAGGATACAGTGGACAGTGTAATAAAGCAGATAAGTGGCATTGCTATTTGTGAATCTCCAGTTATAGCAACCCCCTCCACAAATGCTGCAGACAACTCACAATCGGAGTCATCTGCTACAGACATAGATAAGAAAATTCGAGCACTGAAGAAGAAGGTTCTCTATTTTTTCCTACCGTCTGATTTGTTTGTGCCAATCGCGAATAATCTAATGTTAATATCAATATTCGATTGTGCTTTCTTTTATGTTCTAGTATATTTCAGGTGTTCTATCCATGCTTTAAACTTCTTGGAGTAGCCATAGTAGATACTGAGTGTTATTTTGCCAGCATAAGGCTAAATTTATTTGAAACTACATGTTCGCAACTTCTGATTTTCTGAAGTGCTATTTTCACTTGACTGGGGCCCTTCATATATTGTAATTTATTGAATTTGTATATTCCATTGTAATCTTTTTAGAACTTCCGCTGTTCTACTTTTCAGGAAAAAAAAACATGGTTGGTTGGTATTCATTATTATTTTATGAATTTGCAACCTTTTATATTCAAACAGGCTGATGTTTAACTTGGATGAATTTGTCTTAATTTCCTACAGATACGCTTAGCAGAAGCACAAGTGCAAGGAAATCCAGAAAAATTGAAGCCTGAGCAACAGGAAAAGATGAAAAAGATTGAAGGGTGGCTCGAGGAGCTGAAGCTTTTGGAGGATAAGAGGGCTCCTGCTTAGACGAGGTCGGTCTCGGCTCTGATGTAGACTAGAGCCATCACTTCCGAACGCCCACTGCGGCGTTTTGCTGATCCAAAGTCCAATCAACCATTTTAGGCTTCTCTAATACCTATGGGTTGCTGGAAAAGCATTCCAGTAGATGTGGGTTTGCACAGAATGGAAGATTTTTCACCACATTTGTTGTCTCATGTACGCCCATCAGTTCCAAAATTTGCATTGCAAGATCCCATTTGTCATATATCATACAATGAGATAACCGATCGGTGGTTCGTTGGTGTGACGGTATAGCTGTTGCTGTTGTGTATTATGCCAACTTTGGGGATCAAGGTATCAAATTTCGTTTTCGGACTATATCTTGGAGGGGACGGACGAAATCCAAAATGCAAAATTCAAATTTGGAATTTTTTTGAACCGGGAAAACCGAGATTTCGGCCTAAATTGACGAAATTTCACCAACCTCGGCAAATTTGAACAAAATGAAAAATGGTTTAAACGATGTTAGAAAATTTTGAATTTTTTTTGTGGATGGTCTTGACATATCACTAATATTTTCATAAAATTTTTAGATGATGATAAGTAGGAGGAACTTTTAATAATTCTGTCTTTTTAAGCTTGTGAAATGACCTTCGAAAGCTAGAAAAATACTCCATACCTTCTCATGGCATGAAGTTGTGTTTGCCCAGTTGGTTAAGGTGCTGGTTGTTTGGAACAAGGTTTAAAATCTCGGCGGATTCTTGGATTTTGGTCTCCTCTGAAATTTATAATCCTGGCAGAATAAAAAATTTTGAAAAAAAAATCCAAATTGCTATAGTGATTTCGGAAATTTCAATAAATTTCGTCAAAATCTCGGTAATTTAGACCAAAATTCATGTTATTTGGACCGATTTGTAGTGCTGTTAGACTGGATTTGGCGTCAAATTTTGTGTGGAGAATGTTAATGCCAGTTGTAAAGAACACATATAAAAAATTTGCAATGAACTCACAAAGTGACTTTGCTCAGTTGGTTGTTGGCTCTTACCGTTTCAAGTCACCCAGGTTCGTGTCCTAGTGAAATAATTTTCCCTCCCTTGGAGGTTGGCTCACCCAAAATAAAAATAATGTCTAGTGTTGCTCCCAGGACTTTTGAACCCTGTTCGAACTGGAGCAGTCATATTTTCATGCCTTGGAGTGGCAGTCATATTATTTTCTAGCCTCAGGATGCCATTTGGCAGGATTGAAAAGGCCGAAATTTTGGTAAAATTCGTCAAAATCCGAGTTCAAAAAATTCTAGATTCGAATTTTATTTTTTGGATTTCGTCCGAAATAATGAGATTTCGCTGAAACTTCGGATTTCGGATGGTGACGAGATGTGAACCGAAAATAAAATTTGAAACCTTTGTCTAGAGCGGCTGGGTTCGAATTCTCATCTCAACGTTTATTTCTTTTTACATTTTGTATAAAAAGCTCTATGCTAAAAAAAAAACAGAAAAACTAAAAAACGGTATACCGTTGCAACGGTATACCTCTGAAACTCATGAAACTTATGATTTTTTGCACTGAAACTCATGAAACTTAGCACTAAAAACTGATAAAACATGAAACTGATGAAACTAAACACTGAAACTCATGAAACCAGCACTGAAACTGATAAGTTTCATAAGTTTCATGGCTATACCGTTGCAACGGTATACCGTTCCCTAGTCACTCTCAAAAAAAAATACGTCATTGTTGGGATTCCATCTAGTGCATGTAGAAAGGTCTACATGCGCTCTACCATCCGAACTATATACATATAACTAGTCTGTAGACCTGAACTAGAACATTTGTTTCAGTTTGTTCACATGCATTCCTCGTAAAACGCATTATAATTCTCTACAAAAAATATTGGTACCAAATCCGGTCTAAATACAATGCAAACCGATCCAAAATATATAAAACTCGATCAAAATAAACAAAATTTCGCTGAGATTTCTGATATTACTGTAGCATCATACAAATTTTCAAAATTTTTATTCTAACCAGATTTTGAATCTCGTTCATGGTTGAAACCTAGGATTTCGTGAAATTTCGCAAAAATAAAAATAAAAATAAAAAACCCTTGATGGGGACTCCTTTGGACGCTGGGCTAGAATCACCTTTTATGGCAACGCCTAGAATGTACTATCTCCACCGTCCACCCTGATTCCCGGATCCAGTAATCTTGCAGTCCTCTTCATTGCATCGACAAAGCTGCCAGCCAGACGAGTCCATCCTCCTGTTGCATCTTTCAGCTTTGTACAGGCCTTGTCACAATTTATCGTGAAACGACCCTTCTCCGGAGGACTGACACATTTCAGTGCCACAAATTCTCTCACCAGTTTTTTTTTTCCCCTTTTCCTTCTTTCATTTTGTGAGCTATTTGTTCAGCCATTGGGTAGTCAATGTACAGAGCTTCGCGACAAAATGTTTAGAGTCGTCAAACCAAGCATTCACCGTTTTTTAGGGTTGAATTGTAAACGCTTCTTGCTCGGCTTTACGCTACTCCCGCCGTCCGCGTCGTGTAAGTTCATAGACAACCATTTGCACAGTCCAAAAACACAAAATCTAAAAAATGTTAATATTTATTGAGCTAAAAAAACACTAGATCTATTTTTAAGAAATATTATTGGACTATACATACCTATATTAAATAGTATACTACAACTAACCATCTACTTTTTCAGCATTAAGACTACATAGTAAACATATTACGAGAACTATAAATATATCTGCAATGGACTTAAAATGGAAGAGCATCTGTAATGGACTTAAAATGCAAAACTCTTTCAAGAACGATGACTTAGAGCATCTCCATCAAGGACCCCTAAAACAGGGTCTCTATTTAGGATTTAAGGACTCCTCCTATTTTTTGGGGCTCTCTTTTCAGAGCACAAGTTCACCAACAGCCCCTAAATCTTAACCCTATTTTACTTTCTCCTATTTTGACATATCCGCTATGTATAATCTTCATTTGACAACACCAAAATTCAATCAAAAATATTTGTAATACATAAAACATAAGCATATTAACATTTACAATTTAAAAACATGATATTTCAAATTTAAATTTAAATTTTTCAAAACATGATAAAATTTTTGAAGCCTCTCATGCATTTCCCTATCTTCAATAATAGGGGTTGTACTCGTGTCCCTGGGAATTGAGGCTGATGAGGCAAGTTTAGAGGCCTCCTAATTTTAGGGGCTTGAGTTGGGGCTTTCTAGGAATTGGGGCTGAGGAGGGAAATTTAGGGGGCCTCCTAATTTTAGGGGCTTGAGTTGGGGCCCTGCTGGATATTTTTTTTTATTACACTCCCTATTTTAAGGTTTAGGGGCTGGTTTAAGGGCTCTGCTGGAGATGCTCCTAAAACAGGGTCCCTATTTAGGATTTAGGGACTCTCCCTATTTTTTTGGGTCCTGTTTTCAGAGCACAAGTTCACCAACAGCCCTTAAATCTTAACCCTTATTTTATTTTTTTCTCCTATTTTGACATATCCGCTATGTATAATCTTCATTTAACAACACTAAAATTCAATAAAAAAATATTTGTAATACATAAAACATAAGCATATTAACATTTACAATTTAAAAACATGAGAAAATAGATAAATAGAAACTCCGAACAATGAATCAAACTACAAAGCGCTGTGAATTCCCACAAATGCTCAATAAGATCATCTCGAAGCCTCTCATGTATTTCTCTGTCTTCAATAATAGGGGATGTACTCGTGTTCCTGGAAATTGGGACTGAGGAGGCAAATTTAGAAGCCTCCTAATTTTAGTGGCTTGAGTTGAGACCCTGCTGGATCTGGTTTTTTTTTTTTACTACACTCTCTATTTTAAAGTTTAGGGGCTGGTTTAAAGGCTCTGCTGGAGATACTCTGGAGATACTCTTACATTGTAGGACCAACGAAGTAACTAAGCACATTATATTCTGTAACGACAAAACAACTTAGGAGTATAGAAACAGGCACCAAAGTCAACAAATAACGCGTGAGATAGGATTCCTTTGGCGAAAGCGATGTGGTCAGATATGCCAAATGCAGAGCAGCAGCGAACGGGAGAATTTTCCTAGGAATTCCCGTACCTTGCAAAGGGAAAAAAAAAATTGCCGTACATTCCTGCTTTTAACGTAGAAGCTAACAACAACACATTCAATTCCAAGCTAGTAACTACCGTTGTCGGAAGGTCCAAAGCTTCCCCTTTTCTCTCTCTCTCTCTCTCTTTTGCGGTTGGGTCAACCAGCAAATCTCATAGCATATCATATCATCAAGACAAGTCACCACATGAACATGCATTCTACATATTTACACCGTCCCTTCCTAGTGCTCTACTCTCCCGGGCAGACGAATACTAGCCGGCGGCTCAATCACGAGGACATCTCTCCTCAAATATGATAAAGAATCAAATAATGACACACGAGGTTGACGAGGATGCCGTTGACAATACTGTTTCCTGGTAAAAAAGAATCGTCCTTTTCAGCCAGCTCCACATGATTAGCGAGAGCTAATATCTGCAGATAGAACAAACACACCTAACAAGTCAGATTAACCATGCGCTTAGAGAAAAACAAATGGCAACCTAAGTGCACCACAGCTGAGTAGCTGACGGCCACAACCGTGCAACGTGCAAGATAGCATGAAGGTTGTTTTCCAGTGTTGTACATTATCTATGAAAAATTGCTGGGAGCAACATGGTTTTCAATCTCATGAAGCAAGGCCATCATATTTTTTTTAGACCAAACAAAACCATCATCTAGGAACCATAACTATCCACTATTTTTGCCTGAATGGAAAAAAGAACCGATAGAAGCTTAACTTACAATTCTGCCAATAAATGACATGATTGTCCTCAATTCTATCCGCTCATGCCATGAGATGGATTTGAGCGTGAAGATGTCCGCATAGACCGTACTGATCGCATTGACCTATTCACGAACGGATGCTCCAACAATTTGGATGCAGAAGGTCTATCTTCTGGATTGGGTTTTACACACTGGCTTATAAAATCACGAGCATCCCTTGAAAGAACATTTGGAATTGTTGGTGGATCCCCCTTACCAATCCTGTATAGAGCTTGTGTCTGCAGAATAGATTGCAAAAATGGGTGTGAATATCTGATGAAAATCGAGAAAATTATATACTGGCCACCGTATCAAATTTTAAATCAACCCGATTAAAATTTGCAGTAGTACTAGATTCCTGGTGAATAATTACTCACCCATTCCAGATCAGGATAGGGAAGTTGATGTGTCAACATCTCTAGGACTGTGCAACCCAGACTCCAGATATCAGCTGCACGTCCATATGTCTTCTTGGGATTGACAACCTGGAAGTTCAGTGTCCATTTAGAATGATCTTACAGGGAATGGGCATACCATACATGCTATCATGCATATGCCAAATATCTTTCTCAAGCCAATAACAAAGAATGGCCATGGCAAATAAAGTTTACAAAGAACCGGTCCAAGTCAAAATCATTACATGGCTACACTAAAATATTAAATCAAGCCATTATCTACCAAACATCAACATAATTAGATTGTGAACTACAAGTTCGACAGTTATGAGTTGTGACAATAACACTCGAAGGTCCAGGGTAAGTGAGCCAACTGAACTGAAGTAGTGCACTACTCCAAGCAATATTTCAGTACCTTAAAACACAATTCCAACACTATCTAACACCAGCAGCACCCTTTACCTCTGGATAGTACTTTTACTTGCTAGTTTATTATTCTAACAAAGTACTAAAGGAAAAGAGTAAGGTGAACAAACAAATCAAAGCATATTCTACTTTGATCTTATAGAGTATGGTGGTATACCTCAGGTGCCATCCAATATACAGTTCCTTTGCATGATTTAAGCATGTTGAATTTGGTAATCTGAAAGAGAATTGACAAAGCAATATTATATCACAGAGGTAGTGTATGGAATAACAAAAGTATTCAAAGATCAAACACAAAATTATCCAGATTCTGCAAGGCAGTAATCAAACCTCCTTAGCGAGCCCAAAGTCTGCAAGTTTCACAGATCCATTGGCATGCACCAGTATATTGGCACATTTGACATCTCTGCAAAATGAGATTTTGAAGTGTATTCAGAACATACATACATAAAGTACATACGGAAATATATGATTTCCTAAGACTTTTCAAGTCAATGTGAAAAACCCAGTGAGCGGGCATTGCTAAGTACATAATTGTCACCCCTATCCCCTTGCTATTTTAGAAGGCAAAACATCAAAATTTAGTGATCTCATTTATGTTATACCGATGCAGACTGAAAAAAATGCACATATGAATTAAACCAATCTTATTACCTGTGAACAATGTTTCTCTCATGGAGGTAAGTCAACCCATTAAGAATTTGCCTTGTATATGCTGAAACATGGGTATCTCGCAGGCGGTACTTCTGATACAAAGATGCAAGAGATCCTTGGGTCACTAGTTCAAGGAAGATGTAAAGTTTTGAGTCCTCCTGCAATATAGTCACATTGTTGCATGATCATCAGCACCAAAAGAAATAAGTACAGGAAAATATAGGAATTTATATACAGCACAATAGCACATAATATTTCAACAAAGTGATGCACGATCTCAAGATGAGCAACCTACTTTGGCAGTTCCATAATATTGTACTATATTCTCATGTTCAAACTGACTCAAGAGTGCAATTTCCTGAAAAGTTGAAAGAAGTTACATGAGGTCAAATTTCTCAATACACCGTTAAATATAGGAAACTACCGGTAACAGATTATGGCTCTCATATTATCAATAAAACAAACATCCTGCGACACCAACCTGCTCAAGCTGAGAAATACACTGCTGTGCGCTGCTCCCTTGATCACATAAGCACACTTCTTTGACAGCAAAGAAAACACCCTCACTGTGAAACATCATACCATAAGATGCAGATGTAGAATAGCATGTAAGAGACTAGTGGCAGGGAAACGCTAGAGTAGGCTATAATAAAGGTAATCATTCCCATTGAACACCAGCACATAAAAAGAAAAACATGTGCTGCAATGTTTCATCTGGGACGGCAAATTCATGTGTGGTGTTCTGGAAGCTGAAGTACCAAGTTATTATTTCTTGTTACTAAGTATATCACATAATTGTTTGGCCTTCACATAGAACGGGTGTAGTTATTGCAACATGGTGTCAAAACAAATTGTCATATTCCCTTGTATACTAGAGGATATGGTTCATGGAATTGGATGACATTCTAATTCTAGTTGAATTCTGATTGTCCGCAACTCAGGATCGTGTTGTTTAAGTTGTTAAAATCGTGTAGAGATTCATTTCCTATTAACTAGCAGGCCATATGTCATCTAGTGTCTGTTACTTAATAGGTAAAACTAGAGCAAAGTGAGCTCCCAATCGACCAGAGGATCAGTTCTGAAAAACCCGGATTAATCCAGGCTTGTAGATATACCGTATGCTATCTATGGTCAGACATAGCAAGTTGAATTGTTACTCTCAAGCACAAACTGAACAATCAGCATATAAGAAATCAGTAGATTTCCTCTTTAGAGCACTTACTCGCTGATCCCCTCGTAGACCGTCCCAAACGAGCCACTCCCCAGAAGCATCCCTCGGTTCCACGACCGGATCTTCCTTCTATACCTCCCATTCGGCGAGATGTAGAACATGGACTCGGTGGTCGTGCTCGACGTCTCGTCATCGTTTGTGGTCGACAGCGAAGATGTGCCTGTGAATTCCTCGGACGTCTCTCCTAGCGTCAGCTCCTCAAACGTCAACACTCCCGCCGCATCCTCATCCTCCTCCGAATCCTGGCCCCCAAAACCACCACCAGATCTGCCCGCGGGGGCGTGCCCTTTCTCCTCTGGCGCGAGCGACCGGAGGATATCCCACGTGGAGCCCACCAAGCAGACGGTCGGCAGGGCCATCGACGGCGGCGGCTTGAGCATCACCGGCGGCGGGCGCACGCCCTTAATCCCTCCCTCGCAGCCTGCTTTCTTCACATCTGGACGTGATGGCCCTAGCGGATCCAACCGTGCCGGCTGCGCTGAATCTTCAAATGCTAAATCCGTGGCCGTTTCCTTCGACGGAAGGTCGGAATCAGCTGCTGCGGGCAACGCCGGCTCCTCGGCAGCCTCGCGGCGGAGCGGGGAGCCCCGCGCAGGGGGGTCGGGGTGCGGCTGCGCGGAGGGGGAGCTGGAGGTGGAGGTGGAGTTGGAAGAGCGGACGGCCTTGTGCGCCTCCCAGTCGGCGACGGGTATGGCGAAGTCGTCGGGCCCGGAGAGGCCGAGGCTTTGGCAGAGGAGCAGGACGTCCCCGCCGCCGTCGCCGCTGCCGCCGATGCGGAAGCTGGTGAGGTCGAGGGAACAGGCGGCGGAGCCGCTGAGGGACGGCGCCCCCGAGGCCGGCGAGGAGGAGGCGGGGGACGGGGACGGCGGGTATCTGCAGACGAGCGTGGCGTCGTATCCGATGTTCTTGGACGCGTTGCGGCGGTCGAGCCGTCGGAGGCGCCTGGACGAGCCGGACGGCGACGACGCGAGGTCATGGGCGGGCGGGCCCATCGGCGGCCTCAGCTCATGGGAAGGATGTTTTGGGTAACAGCGTGCTAGAGAGAGAGAGAGAGAGAGAGGCTTTGGCTTTGGGGGATGTAGGAGCCGGCAAGTTGCGGATTTTCTCTCTCTCTTGTTTGCCGCTGAGGCTTTTGTTTTGTTTTTTGTTTAAGGTGGAGATGGAGGAGGAGACGAGGGGCATTAGATAGCGTTGTCGCATTGACTCGCATCTTGCTTGCGGGGTGGCTCGGCTCCCTCACTCTCCGGTTGGGGGGTCGCCGAGTCGGGTCCGCGAGACAATCACAGTCTCGACCACTCCGCGCCCACCCAGGCCGGCGAGGGCTTCGTCGCAGTCGCGGTCTGGCCGTACGGTGCCTTTTTGTGCTGGGTGTTTTGGGCTTTTAGGCCATATATACAATACACATGTTTAAAGGGATGTCTAGTAATGAAAATTTAGTTTTTCATGTTATATAGGATAGATAAGATATTTATTTTTAAGTATCGATGCTTAATTAAATGTTCATGCTTAACAGGTGCTAATATGTATATAAGCATCCAAAAAGTGATGTTTGCATTGAAGGTCTTGACTCTTGAATATATGATTCATGATATGGTATTGATTCTCTCTTTAAACACATATGTAAACGTTCTGTATTGGACATGTCCTTAACCACTCTTGTTGGAATCCTTAGCTTTTATAGTCTTCTCTTACTTTTTTTTTAAATCTAGCCCCATTATGTACGCAATTATAAAAATAGCCTCCTCTTTGATTGCAAAACATGTTGGTAAGTGACACGTGTCACCTGGCGCACCCGTGTACCGTAGCAGAAGGACCAAACTATCAACCGTGGCAAGAAGGTTCTGTCGAGTTAGGGCAACGCAGTAGAAACCTATCGCTTGAGCACCACGGTATGACAGTGTTGCCGAGCCAGGGCAGCGCGATAGGAATGTACCGCGTTCGGACACCGCGATAGGTTTTACTGCCCTATGTGTGTTGCCGCCCTGTCGCATCAGCACAACATACTAATGCAAGGACTACTCGCAAGCAAATTGGGAAATGAAAGCATAATAAGTTTATTGCAACTTGGTTTAGTATCAATGTTCTTCTATTCCAACCCCATGCCCCTCCCCGATAAAGTTTGAAAATTTTCAAAACGAAATAAAATGGCAAATCTGGTCCGATGGCTCTTCACCCCTAACCACACTAATATCATCATGACTTTTAAAATCATGTGCGGTAGCAATACCAAACCAAATACGACGAGTAGTAGGATCCTAAGCTAAGTCTTGGCTAAACCTGGAAAATCTTAATTCCATAATGCCTTTCAAATCCTCCTAGCCACTATCTTAATCGACCTATGGGTCACGAACCACCGTAGTGCGACCCTGTTCTTTTGTCTGATTATGAATGAAAGGTGCTCGTAGGCTATTTGGGTCTATCTTCGACATAGACTTGCTGGTTTCTTTTATAATTTGTTGTCCCTTCAACAGAGCCTGGTCTACGAGAAAGAATGTACTCAACCTCATCCTGGGGAACTTTGAGTGAGTTTGCTACTGAAAGTTATCTCTAGAGGGAGGCATGTCGTAGGGAATCTGTTCAGTTCTGGCAATGCTTCTTGGTGCATAGCAAGGGTCAATTAGTAAATTACATTAGGGTTGAAGTTCCCTCTAACAAAGAATAGGCGATTCTTGGGGAGGCTTCATGTGAAAACTGACTTAGGATTGTTTTTCTTTCTTTTTGCTTGTCCTTCGACATCATTTTCTAAAATTGAGATATTGGTTACGAGTAACTTGCTGGTGCCCAACTTTGGCTAGGGGGACTCCGGAGATCACAACGAGGCTTGATGGCCGTCATGACCATTTAGGCTAGATGGCCCTTATGACTGTTTAGGCTCTAGAGAGAACGTTAGGTCTCGATGGCCCTCATGACCATTTTAGGCTCTGAAGAGCATATTCTTGCATTCCCTAAGCATAGTACTTACGAAGGCTATCTTGGTTTATCAAATGCTTGATCTCTCTTCCTTTAAGGGTTGCTAGACGATAGTACCCTTGCCAGAGAGATGCGAAAATGGTGTACATGCCTTCCTATTTTGACGAAATCTTTTCGAGGGTGCTCGCTTGCAGGAGCTTTCGTAGAACAAGATCTTCGGCCTCGAGGGACCGCGGTTTCACAGTGCAATTGTAGGTGGTGGAGGTGATTCCGAGGTACTGAGGCAGATTGTCGACTGCCTTCGCTCGCACCTCATCCACCAGATCAAGTGAGGTAGAACGCCGGTGTGGTGGAGCCTACCACATGGTTTGTGGGAAATTTGTTTCTCAACTTTTCGGGTGTAATGGCTTCGTCCCTGAAAAGCAACTTGAAGGGGGTGAAACCAATAGGTCGGGTGGCCGTAGTCCGCATGGACCACAACACATTTTGCAAAAAAAAATTGGTACATTTCCCTTTTCATAGATCTGATGAGCCATCTCCCAACATTTCATTAACACACTTCACAATCCCGTTAGATTGCAAGTGGGCTACATATGCAAAGTTGATCTTCACCCCAAGGCTTTGGCAAAATGCTCGTAACTTGGTGGAGTCAAATTGTGGGCCTTTGTCAAGCATTATCTTTTGAGGCACCTCGAAGTGGCATATTATGTCCTTCCAAAAGAACTTTTGCACTGGGGTGGAGGTCACCCTCGCTAGGGCCTCTTCTTCCACCCATTTAAAGTAAACATCCACAATTGCGAACCGAAGGTCGTCGGGGGCTCGAGGGAGAGTGCCCGTGACGTCTAATCCCTAGTAGATAAGGACAAAGCCAGGGGAATAGGTTGACGTTTGGTGCTGGCTTGTGAGAAAAGCGTCTAGCCCATTGACAAGCTTGGCATCACTTGACAAGGTCCAATGCATCGGAAGCTGCAGTTGGCCAATAGAACCATTGGCAAAAGGCTTTTGACATGAGGGACCTTAGCAAGATGTGCGATCCGCAAAGACTACTGATCACGTTGCTAGAGCCTCTTTAGTTTGATCGGGTCGTTGGGATCATCTTGTTCCTCCAGAAATCTCACGATGGGCTTGCACCAATCTTCTTCACGGTTGATGAACAGGATGTCGGAGGCATCCTATCACGAGGGTATGATGGCGGGTGTTGTGAGGACTTCAAAGAAGGCTCCTCTAGGCGGGGCTCATAGAGGCTAGCTGCTTTTACCAGGGCATCGGCTTCTATGTTGTCAGCCCTTGTGATGGGCTGCACGGTCACATAGAAAATAGCGCTCAAGGGCTCAAATGATTGCGAGGTATTTGATTAGGTCCATGTCCCGAGCTTGATAGGACATGTCCACGTGCCCCGCCATGAGATGCGAGTCGCTCTTGGTGAGCACCCGCCATGCTCCTAGGGCCTTCGTCTTTCGCAGACCGAACAGGATGGTTTTATATTCGGTTGTATTGTTGGTTGTGGGAACTATAGCCTTGCGACATAAGATATTTTCTGGACTTCGGGGGTGAGGAGAATTGCCCCGATCCTCACCCCTGAGGTCCCCCATGCGCCATAGAAGTGCAATGTCCACGTAGGTTCCAGCGAAGGCCTAGACAAAGCCTCCGAAGAAGGTGTCCACACGGCCACGAAATCTGTGAGTATTTGTGACTTGATTGATGTGCGAGCTGTTATGTTATGGCCATTTTCCGATGAGGCTAGTTGCTTCTTTACCCGCCAACAACTCGCGTAGGGGGGAAAATGAGCGTACCATCACTGGGTGTGCAGGAAGTAATGCCGGAGCTTGTGGGAGGGCATAAGCGAGCTTTTCAAGTTCTGTGTACCTATAGGGCTTTGGAAATGAAGTATATTGGGAGTTGGTTCCTGACCTCCTCCTGTGCTAAGACGGAGCTAACGATCGTCGGAGTAACCCCGAGGTATAGGAGCAAAGGGTATCCTTGCCTGGGGCACACCAGCTTTGGCAAGTGGGCGATGAAGGCCTTGAGCTCTTCAAAAGTGGATTGGCCATGTGGCGTTCATTGGAATGAGCCGGAGCCTCTCAATGCTTTGAAGAATGGTAGGCCACTTTTCGCAAAGCGGGATAGGAAGCGATTGAGTGCTGCAAGGCACCTGACAAGCCTTTGGATTTCCTTGACATTCCTCGGAGCCTCCGTGTTGATTATGGCTGCAATTTTGTCGAAGCTTCCGTATTTTTTTTAGTTCGAAGGGCATTTTGATGAAGCAAAACGTTCCCGATGGTGTGATGAAACTTGTTTTCTCCTCATCTTCCTTGCCCATCTAGACATGGTAATATCCGGAGTAGGCTTCTAGGAAACCCATCATTTTGCACCTGAGGTTGAAAGTTTTTCAATATTTTTTTTCAATTCTTTTATAGCTCCAAAGTCTTTTGAAAGTTATTCTTTTAAAGCTCCGAAATCATTTGAAAGTTTTTGAATTAATTTTTTTTATTCTTTTAACATAGGATCGAATGTTTAGGGATCTCTTGGCTTTGATTGAATTTTATTCCTAAATTACCTTAACTTGTTTGTAATAAAAGGATTGGTTGTTGTTGTTTCGAAAGTTTCCCAATCAGAAGTTGAAACTCACGATTAAGGAAGGAGAAGATCGAGGGAGAGAGGAGGAAGTGGATGAGGAAGCGGGTAAACTCATTGTGGAAAGGGAAAAAGCCTATGCTATGTATATACTAAGACACGTGTCAAAAAGCTAGGGCATTCGTTACTCCCCTCACATTAGACGTCCTGTTTTATGATTTACCCATTCATCACGCAAGTGAGAACTCCTATGTAAGAATAAATTGTCGAGTCAAATCATGTGTCAGCTGATTTTGCGAGCTGGCGCTTTTCAGCCTTCTGGTAAACTTTTTTAAAATCTACCTTTTTTCCGAACGCAGTTGCAAAAATAGACGTCAGTAAATGTGTCACCTTCCACGCTCTCACACCGTGGAAGCACCTACCGAGGCGTGAGAGTGTAGTATGTGACACGTATCGTCTACCAACGCTTTCACAGTCAAAGATAGGACTATTTTTACAATTACATTCAGAAGGTCAGATTTGCAAAAAGATAAGTTTGTCCAGGACTAGAAAAGTGATGATATCCTGATTTTGCTGCCTTGATTAGGTAGGTCCTACTCATAATTCATACATCCCCATTTTTTTGGCACTTGATGCATCACCTTTGCTTCAGACGGGATCTAATTCCACTACTTACTGCATCAGGCATCAGACAACACAGCATATCATCTTTGGATTACTTCGGCTACCATTTCTGCGATATTTACCAATAGAATCTACAAGGCAATCTAAAGGATCACCTAAGTACTTGTTAAAACGAATCGACCGTACAAGGATAGTGGCAAAATACCATGATACGTTGATACTCATGCATTTGAATAGTACATAGCATAACAAAGAGTTTGCGTACTTAATACATATCATGTCTATTTCATTGCGAGCTGGGTTGAAATGTCTGAGATGGAAATCCGCAAGGAAATTGTTTTGAAGAAGGCAACAAACTAGTTTTGTCAACATGGAGTTTATCCTCTCAACCATGTGTTCCTGTACGATGAGTTATCTCGCAGAGAAGCATCGTGTGGTTTGTACTCCATCAAATAGCTGTGTGGCAACTTGAGATGCCTCTTAATTGAATCTCTTAATGTCATCACAGCCTGCGCGGCACAAGACAAAAGTGAGTAACACAGTTTAAATTCTAAACATCGTATCTACAGACGCATCAAGTGCAATTACAAACCTGATGGTCTGATGCATTTCGATTCCAAACACTTAGAATGTCTTCATTAAAACGAACACTGAGCACCACACCACAAACATCATCACTACAATCAAGTTGATCACCCACTAGCACCAGAACCTGGAGACATAAACACAATGGGCAAACAGAATTACAATTCAAACCATCATACAAGTGCATGACCAGTTTAATACATAAAACACATTTTGAACAGTCAGGTATCATGCTTGAGGCGTTGGAAAGCATCTATAAGATTATGACTGAATGATTGTGATTGCACATACTGAATGGAAGAACAGGTCTCCCCTGTGCAAGAACACATTTGCCTTGGTAATTTTTACATGGCCATGGCCAAAGCTATGCATTGTTGCAATCTTGAAAGAACCTTTTAGTAGGATGAAATCATTCTCATGATAACTTCTGTAGATGGAACAAGAAAACTAAATGTGAAACATGTATGGATCATGGCAGGAAACAATCCATTGAAGATAAACAATGGCTTTATACGCGCTATTCGCTAGAGGTTATAATATTTGGCATAAACCCAAAAGGTAGTTGAGTGTTCCACAATGGGATTGAACCACAAGAACTCTAATGAGTGAATAGATCACATCAAAGAGTGCAAAGCAAAGCATGGCATGCTGAAAGGAGAAAAAGGAACCCTAAATGGCTGTCTAAACAAGAGACCAGAGACATGCCCACATGTGAGTGACATAAACATGCCATTGACTGCACGACAACGACGACGACGACGACGACGGATGTGGAGCAATAGACAACAATGGACAGACAACAGAAATGAAGTGTTAAGGAACAAAAAAAAAAAACAGAGCATGGTGAGAATGTGGCATCAATGACGAGCAGGCATGACAGAATCAAACGAGACAGCGGCAGAAAATAACGTTAAAACATACTGGTTGCAAGTTGCAACAGAGTAGGGGAGATCAGCTAGAGGTATCTTCCTAACTAAAATAAACGACCTCATATTTTGTCCCAGAACATGAAAACCATGTGGTATCCACAAGTCTGTCTAGGCAATACAAAGAAATAAGAGAAGCATCATAGCATATGTAATGTTGACAGACATTGCATATTTGAACCAAGAGTGAGGACATGAAACTGATAGAAGGCATCCATATATATCCAATTACCCATATGTTTGTCTTAGAAAATTTTAAAATAAAATCCAGCTAATAATGCACAAAACGTCTGCACGCTAGAAATATAGAAAATGTCAGTCGAGCCACACATGTGAATAACTAAGGATAACATGGGTACTAATGTTGTTCCACATTTTTAAACGCCTTGCATCCATTTTGAACTAGCGGAGGAAAACAAAGGTACTAACGTTGTTTTACATTTTGAAACGCCTTGCATCCATTTTGAACTATCAATGCATAAAATTTACTCATCGGAGGCATGCAAGAGGTCACATTCGCAATGTTACTTTCATAAATATTGGTGGCAAAACTTTTTACCGTGTCAAATCACAATTATACATTTATACCCGAAATATAAGGTTAGAGATAAGGGACTTCGAACAAAGAAGATAATCCTAAAATCGAATAAATGATAAAAATTGAAATAACGACAAACATAATGTAACTAGTTCGGTAGAACCATGTAACTATAGCGTATGGCTTGCATGCAAGCCCACCCATAACAACGAACAGGAAATCAGGTGAATGTAACTGCAGGACAGGACATTTGGAAGACTGCTAATTCATTTCTGGATTACTCTCAAATCTGTTCTTTGCTGAACCACTAGCCTATTGCATAAGTGCATACTGTAAACACGAAAGTTGTAACAGTATTACCATCATATTTGTGTTAGTGATAAATACCAGTGTGTCAGGACATTATGCACTGTTTTGGGCCTGTTTGGTTTAAGCAATGGCCTCTTATGCACCTATAATTTTTTTGGCATGGCCCTATTCCTCATTGTCTATTGGCATTGTGAACATGAGGAATGGCATGGTGAAGGGTCAACCCATTCCATTCTTGAAACGGTTCATCTGATCCTAGCTGCGAAGCTAATCTTCTTGTTTGGCCTGAGCAAATGGAGTGGTTGTTCCACCACCATGCATCCCACATGGCCACAATGCCGATTGAAGATAAGCTGTGAACTAAAAAAACATAGTTGAATGATCACACAACGGACCAACCCATGGTAGAACGGGGCCATTCCATAGACCAAGCATACCTATGTCCTTCACAAGGGCTCAGGCAATGGATGCCTAATTTAGGGGGTTAACCAACAACAAAAAGGGTTTAGGTATGATCAGTCCTAGAATTGAACGATCTCCTGACAACACAAATACATAAACAGTACAAGTTTACTTACCAAATCCTCCCAGAAACGAGCAGAAACAGCCTTCTTGAACCGTATGATCCACTTGCCACCATTCCGATTTGCAGGATCCTGCCCAATCAAACTCCATTAACCACTATAAACATGGACAGATACAACACTACACTAAGAACCACCGCGATTAACAGCACTGTGTTCCGAGTAATACCTCCCAAAGGGGGCGGACGCCCTCCTTGAAAAGATGCAGGTCGGTGGGGCTCGGCAGGGAAGACGGGCGCGAGAGGTGGCAGTAGCAAACCCAGAACGACTCAACCTGCAAGCCATCCAAACAGCACCAGCAATCAGCCGCGCCGACATAAGAAATCCCCCAAAACAACCAAGGCAGTCTGCTCTATCGGAGAGACATACCGTGCTAAAGTCAACGATCTTCCTGATGTTGTCCTCGTACGACTGCGACCTCGTCCCAGGCGTTCGGCGTGTGTACCAGAGCACGAACTTGCGCTGCGGACGCACAACAAAAGAACAACAAAGTGGTTACATCCAGCTCTTCGATCTCAACGACCATGCGCACTGCAGACGCAAAGCTTCCCCCTTTTTTTTGTGGAATGGGGGGCAGGGAGAAGGGTTAGATCTAGCGGCGGCGGGTCTTACCCTGAGGGGGTGGAGGCCAGCCTTGAGCTCTCGGTTGCGGCGCTCGTTATCCTCTGCCTCCGCCTCCGCCTCCGCCTCGTTCTCCTCCGCCTGCGACGGCTGCTGCTGCTCCTCCTGCTCGGCCTCCTTCCTCTCCGCCGCCGGCTCCATGGCGCGCCCTACTACGGCGATTTGGTCGGCTGGGTTGGGTGTAGTTGGTCGGGGAGGAGGAAGGGTCGGGACTCGGGAGACGCGAAGAGAGGAATGGGTATTGGTTTTCGCCTCTCGGGCCTATTCACTGTTCAGGATGAAAACCGTGTGAGCCTGTGAGGGGGCGGCGCTTCTATTCGATGGGTCCAAACGGTGCTGCTCCGTCGTGGATCCAAATCCCGAGATTTCGGAATCTTATTTGGGATTTCGAATTTTTTTTTGAAACCTTAAATTTTAATAGGGTCAAAAAATTTAAATGCTACAATATCCATCTAAATCTCGATGAGATCTCGGTGATTTCGACCAAAATCTTGATGTTATTTTACCAGTTTTTTATTTTTATAGGCCGAATTTGATTGGATTTAAGGTCAATACCATCCACAAAACAAATTTTTAAAAAATTTGATGTGTTTTTTACCATTTTTCGATCAAAATAAGTTGACTGAAATCTCGATTTTTCCTGTTGAAAAAAAATCGAATTTAAAATTTGGTTTTTAGATTTTGTCCAGATTTTATTTGAAATTCCGAGATTTCGGATTTCGGCTACACTGAGATTTCTACCAAAAACAAAATTTTGAACCTTGTGCTCCGTAGATATTCCGAGACGACGGTATAGAGTGAAATTTTAAAAGATTTTATTCATCTTAGAAAAAAGCTTATCGTGGGACTGAATTATATTTCAGTAAATGCCTAAACGGGACGCCATGATACCCAAGCATCGTGATTTCAACGCGTGAATTCAAGAGAGATTTGAGCATATCTTTAAAAACTTTAGATGCTAGGTATTTACACATTTATAACAATTCAAATAAAACCATAAATTAGAAACGATCCTAATTAAAAGATTTTAGACAAATTTTGATCATATAAATTGCTTAGTTATAAGAAGAATCAGGACATACCTACAATCCAATATTTAATTCCATTTCTTGAGGTGAACCCCTTAATTATATAGTAAATAAGAGGTATATTTCTTTAGAAAAACAACATGTATTTATAAATATCCTTGCATAAACAATTGTAAGAAAGTGGTTTTTAATTAGCTATACCATAGTCTAGCGGCGTGGCACTTCCAAGTTCAGTTTCAACTCGACCACAAGGTGTGTGGATATTTTGTGCGTATTTTTTTAGTTATTTGCACCTTTGATACGCGGGCTATAAGCCTTAAAATGGCTGCACTAGTTAATTATTCCTGCCCTAAAAAATTATATAATGGTATAGTCTTCCATCTTACTTAGTTTTGGAGTTGTTGCTGGGTTGTTATGCTTTTGCGTTCGAGACTTGAATTGTTGAAGTATGGAGGATAAAAATGTACAGTTGATCACAAGCTCACGATTCTTATGCGTGTGGCTACTTGTAACTTGTTGGAGAAAGTGTGGCAATCTAAAAACTGTTGTAGCATCAAGTTAAATAGTGAGTATTTTTATACTCTTTGTTATAGGAGACATGGTGAATGAGAGTTTGAGACAAAATGAGTCTTCGGTCTTCTATTGAACTCCCTTGGGATGCTTTATATAGAGGGGGAGAGGGGCCCATTTACCATCTCGCTCCTCCATCACAACACATAAGTAAGGTATTTTCGTATATTTCACGTAGACACAATATGACAACAAATTGGTATATGAGTATATATTCCCTAGGGTTTGTACATATCCTCAACATTCATAGAGGCTGAGGCACACCTACAACAAAAACTTTCTTTTCGCCTATTCATTTTTCTGTGAATCTTCTACTCTAACTTTGTTTTACATATTAGCTGCTCAATTTGTTTTAAGAAGAAAGAAAAGGACTATGTACCCTTGTTATTCTAAAGGGTTATTTGGATATATGCCACTGCAGGAACCGGTTATTTGAGATTTGCCACCGTTCCTTTTCTTCTTCGAAATATGCCATTATGAAACCATGCTTATTCGAAATATGCCACCGGTGACGACACGTGTGCACTCCGGTCAAACCGAGCGCAGGACTGAGTGTAATGGGACCGTTTTGCCCCTCCGCACCGGGAATCAAATCGGCTGGCTGGGTCGAACCCGGTTAGTGCCCTCCCCCATTCGACACAGCAAGAACCCTAGATTCTCCACCCGCTCCGTGACGAGCCACCGGCGACGAGCCCGCTATGGCGGTGGCCTAAAGGCTCTCTGGCTTGTCCGTGTCAGTGGCGGCAATGGATGCGGCCGCCGAAACGATCGCCGCTTGCTTTGTCTTGAGAGAAGTAAGTCTTTGCGATTGTTGGTATGGTAGTTTTGATTGTTTGGATAGTAGTTTAGCTTGGTAAATTAGATGTAGTTTTGACTCTTTTGGTAAATTCCGGGTTCCAGCTCTTTCGGGATTTCGGATGTCCGTGGTGGCAATGATTTGGTGGAAAAGTTTAGGGTAGTTATTCAGGTGGAGGCCTTCTCCACAATAGAAGAAAGCGGTAGGAAGGTGTACACTAGATCAAGGAAGCTGACATGGTTAACCGATGAGAAGAATGTTAGCTTTAGGTCGGTGAAGCGAGGGTTTGCATAGGCATGTGACATGGGGACCCAACGAAATGTGTCATTTGTACTACTTTGACAGGCAGTGCGGTGAGGATGCTGAATTCACTGAGGATACTGATGTCAGGAGCTTGATTGAGATGTACAACATTGAGAAGGAAATCACTTTTATATGTTTTTTTGTTCTTGATGATGGAGGACCAGATCCATTTGATAATGCGGAGGAGTATGTTGGTGTAGATGATGAGGACTTGTACAGGGATGCTACAGGCACTGACAACTTTATGAGGAACCCTCTTACATGGGTGAACCTAGTAGCTTTGAGCCTGCCAAGCGAGAGATGGCGTATAACGATCCTCAAGAGCCGATAGTTACACATGATCTTAGCAACCCAACTATTGTCAAAGGGGCTATGTTCCCTGATATAGTTGCTTTCGAGAAAGGCTATTAGGCATTATGCAATCTGAATGACTTTGAAATAAATACAATCAAGTCGACCAAAGTAGGTTTATTGGTGAATGCAAACATGTGGGTTGTTCTTGGAGAGTTCATGCTTCTAAAGTGCAGGATGGATGTGCCATTATGGTAATTCACCTTCCTGTGTGTGTGTGTCTGTATTTTATGTGTTGCAATGTGCTAACATCTGTTTTCTTGTATTTGTAGATCAAAACTCTTAATTCAAAGCACATTTGCCCTAGTACAAAGATGAAGGAGGGAAGATGGCTACACAAGATTGGGTGGCATGATTAGGGGACTGCTGAGAAATAACCCAAATAAGGGAGCAAGAGAGGCTCAGAGGAAGGCTGCAGGATGATTACAAGATCAAGTTGGGCTATGGTAAGACATGGTCAGTATGCAAATAGCACTTACACAAATACATGGTGCATATGAGGATAGCTTTCAAATGCTTTTCAACCGAAGGTGAGTTAGAACATAGGAGTCCAGGATCAATTGTAGAAATAGAATCAAGAAGTATGGCAATAAGATGTGTTTCCACGTAATGTTTGTAGCATTTAAACCTTGCATAGATGGATTCTTGAGAGGCTGCAGGCCATACATTGGTGTGGATTCTACTAGCCTAAATGGTACATATAAGGGACAACTAGCATCAGCAACATCTGTAGATGGTCATAACTGGCTTTTTTATGTTGCTTATGGTGTTTTTTATTCTGAAACTGAGGACAACTGGACATGGTTTATGAACCAGTTGAATAAAGCTGTCGGAAGTCCTGATGGTTTAGTGATATCTAGTGATGCATGTAAAGGGCTAGAGTCAGCTGTAAAAAATGTGTTCCCTAATGCTGAGCACAGAGAGTGTATGAGACATCTGTATAGTAATTTCATGAAAAAATTCCATGGCAAGGTCTACACAGATCACTTATATCCTGCTGCTAGGTCCTACACAGATTATAGATTTCAGTGGCACATGTCCAAAATTTTTGAGCACTGCCCAGATGTTGTAGATTATTTGCAGAAACATCACCATGGTTTGTGGTATAGATATGGTTTCTCAGAGCTTAGCAAAGTAGACTACCTCACAAATAACATATCTGAGAGTTTCAATAACCAAATAAAGGACTTCAAGGGCCTGCACCTTCATGAACTTGTGGATAGAATAAGAGAACTGATAATGAGCAAGTTTGCCGTTAGGAGGAGTATTGGCAGGTCAATGGAAGGAGTGATCCTTCCTAATGTCATGAAGGAGCTGTTTGTGGTAAGCAAACAAGCTGGACTTGCTCATCCAAAGATCACCAGGACTGATGATACTGAGGCAGAAGTCACATTTGATAATGAATTGTTGGACAGAAGGCACTCTGTGAAGTTACATGACAGGTCCTGTACATGTAGGCAATGGCAAATATCGGGGAAGCCTTGTAAACATGCAATGGCATTCATCTGTTCCATTCGCGGAGCAAGCATAGAAGATCATGTGGACAGCTACTACTCAGTTGAGAGGTTCAAAGAAGCTTATCAAGGTATTATCCCCACCATGACTGACATGACTCAGTGGAAGCAAGTTGATGTTGGGCATAAGGTGCATCCACCAAAGCAGAAGAGGGTGGCAGGCAGGCCAAGGAAGCAGAGGCTGAGGAGTTTCCTGGATCCAACCAAGAGAACGGTTAAGTGCAAAAGGTGTGGTGGCACACACCGCAAAAACATGCAAATTGGCGGCCCTTTGATGATGGCACTTCAACAACCTGAAAGCTCCATGAAGAGGTAATGCAACCTGAAAGCAATAGAGCATGTCTTTGTTGTCTATACATGTCATGCATATGGTTGTTTTTGCAGAAAAGGGCTCCCACAAAAAGAAGCATGCACCAATTAAGAAGAAGAAGGCTAAGGAAGCAGAGGATGCATCAAGGCAGAGGGCATCTCAAGATGCCTGCAAGGAGCACACCAAGCAACACACCAAGTCGAGGGCATCCGAAGATGCCGCAAGGAGCCCACCATGCAAAAGAGCAACACCAAGCAAGTCACCAAAGAAGACCCTGTCAAGAACAAGTGAATGAATGGAGTAAGCGAGAATGTGAGATGTTAATGTGTGTTCCCTGTTTTATGTAATTAGTCGCTATCTGTGTTTCACTATTTCATGTAATGAGCTACTCTGGACTTGTCTTCTTGTTAACCTATTATAGCTGCATCGACTTGTTTATCAAATATCTTTCTTTCTCTTTGTCAATTCAATTTCTCTTTGTCAAATTTCTCTTCGCTCAACTTGGCATGCCAATTCAATTTCTCTTTGTCGTGATGTTTGCAAGACGAAGTGCTTTACACCATGATTCCTTTTCCCGGGAAGATAGATAGCATATAGATAGCACACCTTGCTTCCATTGTCGACATATAGACAATTTGAGTGAAAGGCACGAGAAAGATGCTTGACTAGCAGTTCTAACTTCTACAATATGTTCATTCTCGTAGTTCCTTCAAGGAACAAAATTGATGTACTTAAACCTTGAAATCAAATGTCCTTCTGAATTTGTTTGATACTCTACAGAGCATGATCAAATTTGACTAACTACTACATGTACACCTGGAAAGAGATAAATGCTAATTCATTGAAGATGGTAATCATTTTGGAAGCTTACAGTTTACAGATCAACAAACTTGAAAGCTTACAACATTCTTCATCCAGTGCAACAAACTAGGCCTACAACAAACTTGCAACAAACTAGGCCTACTTCAAAGAAAGCGCTACAACAATTGACATTACGAAACAAGACAGAAAAATCCACATTCCTACAACATTCTTCATCCAGTTTACTGCTGCAAGCAATTCTTCACTTTGCTTCTTCAATGCACGGACATCGACGCAGAGTTGCTTCAAATGCACAGAACATTCAACCGAGCCACATTGCTCTGTCAGATTTTGCATTCTACTCATTCCATGGCCACATGCAACAGATTCATCCTCCCACATGAAAAAGTTGCACACATCATTGCTCTGCAATCCTCAATAGCAACAAAAAACAATCAAAACATTGGGAATCAAATCAACAACTCAGCAAACAATCTTGTTGAAGACTAACCGGGGAATTGTTCTTGCACTTCAAGAAGTACCTACCAGGATTTCTTTCACTCCTGCTCCTTAGCCTAAGCAATCGAATCTTGCAACGCGGCAAATAAATTGTGCATTTTCATGAACATACCTCTCAACCCCGTACGACCCCTAAGAGCAAGACCTTGCTGAATCCATGAGGCAAGCTACTTCGACCACCGACGACCAAGACCTTTCAGGAACAGCGCTGGATTGCTAGGCTAGGGCTCGTCGCCGGGTGGGTGGAGAATCTAGGGTTCTTGCTGTGTCGAATGGGGGAGGGCACTAACCGGGTTCGACCCAGCCAGCCGATTTGATTCCCGGTGCGGAGGGGCAAAACGGTCCCATTACACTCAGTCCTGCGCTCGGTTTGACCGGAGTGCACACGTGTCGTCACCGGTGGCATATTTCGAATAAGCATGGTTTCATAATGGCATATTTCGAAGAAGAAAAGGAACGGTGGCAAATCTCAAATAACCGGTTCCTGCAGTGGCATATATCCAAATAACCCTATTCTAAAAGGACCACGTATCCTTAGGTCCTGTTTGGGAGAGCTGCGCTTCAGCTTTGGGTCTAAAGCTCCCCCAAACAGCCTAGCTGCAAAGCAGCTGCACAGCTAAGCCACAGATGAAGCACCCCTAAAAGCCACAGCTGGTAGGGAGGTGCTTTTCAGCTGTGACTTCGCTCGACCGCCTCCTCACTCGCTCTGCCTCCCTTCTTGCCCCATCGTCTCCCCGCCCAATCACCTCGTCGACTCCCTCCAGCTCGGGTATCGCCTCCTTGACTCCCTCCTCACTCGGGCCCACATGGTTGCCCCCAAAAGCTATAGCTGCAGCAGCTAGTTTGCCAAACGACATAGCAAGAAAAGCCACAATCGCAAGCTACAGTTGCTTTACAGCCCAACAAACCAAAAGCAATTTTTCAGCACAGCCACAGCTCCCCAAACAGGCCTTAAATCTCTTGCCTTCTACATCAATGTTGTCATGTATAGACAAGGTGAAAACTGAAAAGGTTGGATTAAAGCCTCTTTTTAATTTTGTCTTTTTAGTACAAATACATTATTTGGTGCAAACATTTGAATTGTTGATAAAAACGCTTGGGTATGGCCGTATAGGCGTATAGGTAAGCTAACTCAATCTATTTCCACAAATTCAGTCTTCTTTTTTGTTTGCTTGCAAAGTCTAAACAATCATGCATCGTCACATAGGCGTTGTCTTACATACGTTACGGAGAAAATAGATGATGTCTCCTTGTAAACAATGAAAAGATAGCAACTGCTACTGACTTGGTGCATGTACAATGGTACATATCAGCTATCTATAAAAATATGTCAGATCAGATTTTGAATGATGTGAAGGGGAGAGAGAGAAAAAAGAGAAATATGATGTCTACTATTTAACAAACGGGCTTATAGACAATTTTATACCGTGTATACCATTGTATACAGAGGCGGAGCCACGGCCGGGGCAGGGTGGGCCCCGGCCCCGATCAGAGTGTTGGTGTCGTTACTGATTTTTTTGTTTTTGTTTTGTGTAGTTACTGAATTTTCTATTTTGAAAATTTCTCTCGCTTGGAGCGATATCAAAAGAATAAAGCATCAAGCTAGGTCGAGTCTCTTCCTTCATGGTAAAGATAGTTGTTATGTGTGAGTTCATTGTTGGCTGATCCTTTTCATCTGATTTATTTTCAACATAAATATTCGTAATTATATTTGCAATGCATGTAGGCCCCACCTCACAGGAAAGCATCAAAATTAGCAAAGAGAGTAAGCTTTACTGTCAACTCGAAAATATCAACTATCGCCTCATGTGAAATAATTAGTGGTACGTTTTCATTTATAAATTCTTGCAAATTACAAGTGTTACATATTGTATTTATTATATACTGAACTTTAAATATCAATCATCAGTAGAGATTCACTTCTTTCTTGGCCCCCTCCTTTAGAATTTTCTGGCTCCGCTACTGATTGTATAGATAGTTTATTAATCATATAAGAGATCATTACAGAACTATATAGATAGTCTATTGTATAAGTCGTATTTAGTATTATCTATAGATGATATGAAGGTATATTATAGACAGTTGCCGTCTATATCACTGCACATGCCCTTAGAGATGATGTAGCAAAGGGGGATATTAGAAAAACTATGAAATGTACTGAAAAAAAAGGAAGTAACTAAAAGTATCGGAAATAGTAAGCAATGCCTTCCATGCAAAAAAAAAAAAAATGACAAATGTTAGTACGAAGTGCATGAAGTGCTAGGAAAGGGAGGACGGTGGGAGCATGAACATCAAACATTATATCACCCACCAACAAAATTTACAACAGAAGAAAGTGGTATATCAACCTATTTGCTTTTGTCAACAAGTAAGATATGGGATGAGCTCTTTTAGTAAGCATATCCCGTTATCTCGTTGTGCACATTCCTCCGTAGTGTGTATGTAAGTTTCATCTCTATTTTAGATTGATCTTAAATCAGAACCTTATGTACTACAGACACTCACCATCCACGAGCGTCATATGATATAGCCGATTGATTAATAGAGGTGAGCGTCGTGCCGTGTCGGACCGGTCTGATATAGATCTATCATGCTTTGGACCTGAACCGTGCCAGGCCTCGACGGCCCATTGTGCTTTCCGTGCCGGCCCAGCTCGCCTTCGGTGAGCCCAGGCACGGTCCATTTGCGCTTCTGTCGGTATTTCGTGCACCGGCAATACGAATTTGTGGTCGGATGGGGTCGCGCGCTCCCTCTCCCCGAATGGTCGACTCAAGGAGTCATATGATGTATACTGGTTCGGGCTGAACGTCCCTACTCCAGTTCGTTCGGTGTGGGTGTATTGATCTTTGGGCGATGAACAAGAGGTATATAAGCTAGGCAGGGGGTGGAGGACGGTTCCGCCGCACCCGTCATGTTGCACTCGCGGGAGTACGCCCTGCGCGGGGGATACTATTTGTCGGAGCTAGAGCCGTGACTGGAGGAATCCGCCAAAGAAGTCGTGGAGGAAGCCGGCCACAGAGTCGCCATGGCCACGAAGTTGAGAGCCCGTGGAGGGTGGAACCGCCGCCGCCGCAGCTGGTAGGGCGGCGTCGCCAGAGCAAAGCGGCGCATGACGGGCCCGCTGCCCATCACGCGGGCCTCGAGGCGGAGGTTGCCGAGGACATCAAGAATCGCATCGTGCTTGCGGACGGCGCCCGGTCCCGGATGGCAGCGGGAATGAGGACAAGCTCTCCCGCCGTGGTGACGATGAAATCGAGGGTGCCGAAGCGGATCCAGCCCCTCGACATCGGCGAATCGTGGTGGGAGGAGGTCATCAGGGAGGAGAATGGGAACCCGAAGATGAGGATGTCAGTGAAGACGCGCAAGGCCCCTACCTGGCGCGCCAACTGTCGGTGTTTCGTGCACCGGCAATACGAATTTGTGGTCGGATGGGGTCGCGCGCTCCCTCTCCCCGAATGGTCGACTCAAGGAGTCAGATGATGTATACTGGTTCGGGCTGAACGTCCCTACTCCAGTTCGTTCGGTGTGGGTGTATTGATCTTTGGGCGATGAACAAGAGGTATACAAGCTAGGCAGGGGGTCGGCCGACCGATCCCTCGGTGTTTTTACTAGGGAGTTGTGGCTACCTAGAAGGCCGTTTTTTCCATCGCCCCTCCCTCTCGGGCCCTGCCTCTCCTTATATAGACGGAGGGGCAGGTTACACGGGAGTTTGGGAAAACCACGAGGAAAGGGGCCTGCGTGTCTCGGAGTCTGGTTTCTGTCTTATCCGACCGACCCCTGCCCGTCCCGAGGCAGGGTTGGTGGCTCTGTGATGAGTGGTCTTGCGTAGTGCTGTCTGGATGACGCATCGCGTGGTGCTCCTGTCAGCCTCGGCGGCTTTAATGGCGCTTGACTTTGCCTTGGCCTCGGGAGTGGGCGTATTCCTCTGCGGTGTGCCAGGCGATGGGGCGAGGCTTGACTTCTTGGTGGCTCTTCCGACAGCCTTGGGAAGGAGCCGCCACCCCAAGACGGACGCCAGGATGCCGCGCACAAGGCAACCGCTCGACACCGTCGTGGCCTCGCTGCTCGTGCGGTGGAGCTTTGCTGACCGCGCGCTCCAATATTGGGCGGTCGGAACCCGCCGACCGCCCGAGATCGAAGTCTGCCGACCGTCCAGGGTCGGTCCTGCACAGGTCGGGGTCCGCTCTCTACGGCCCAAGTACCTTTTGGCAGTGCTGGGCCTTCGCCGCGGTTGGTCAGCCCGTTCGTGTTTCCGGGCTGATGGGGGTACCCATGGTACGGGTACTCGTCAGTTTCGTGCCGTGCTGGCTCAGGTCTAGCCCATTTGTACTATTGCGATAAGAGAAAAGAACCCAGAGACGCATGGAGATGAGGCAATAGACACAAATATTAGGGGGGAGTAAATTTTATTCAATCTTGAATATGTACAGAGTTAATGCCTCGTTAAAAACCTTATACCTCGGTGTGGGGTACCCCGGTAAGGAAAAGAGTACAATAACTACGTCTATATACATTAATACAAAGACTACCCGAGGTTGAGATTGTCAAAGTCGGCTACCGCCTCTGTAATCTCCAGATCCTCAGGCGGGATGTTGCAGAATAAGAGCTCTCTTGCAGAATAATCATTCAAAATTTGAAATGCAAGCGTGGCTGCACGGGAATCCATCGCTTTACGTCGCGTCGCTTTACGTCAAGTCATGTCGCTTTTACGCCAAGTTGTGTGGCTTTAAGTTGCGTCCTATCATTTTTTGTCAAATTGTGTCACTTTACATTGCGCGACAGTGCAAGCGGGAGAACGAATTCTAAAAATCACGCGCGCGGGAAATGAAATCATACATTAGACAAATAGCATATGAAAATCACACCTCCCCTCTCTCTTTCTCCTTTCATTTGCTTTTCTCGCGCCCGGCTCGATTTCTCTACTCCTCCCCCTCTTGGTCTCCCACTCTCCCTCGACTCCCGCACCCTCCCCCCACTCCCCTCGACTCCCACGCCCAGGCGCGATGCACTCGGCCCTCCCTCTCCCTCTCCCTTCTACCCCAGCCCCGGGCTCCGCGCCCCCCACTCCCCCTCTCCCTCCTCCCTTTGGCCTCCCGGCTCTCCTCCAGCGGCGCGACGAGGCGAAGCGGTGCGACAAGGTGGCACGGGCACGGGAGGCGAGGCGACGTGGGCCAAGGAGCGGCAAAGGAGGAGCACAAGCACATCCCAAATTGCCGCGCAAAACCGTGCCTGATTTCTCAGCCCCGCACGGCTCGATGCACAATGACAAGCTGGCACAACACGATTCATTCCGTGTTGTACTAGGTTTAAGGCCGGGCTGGGACGCCGTGGCTTGAACCGGTCCACATAGAAACGCCCCAAATGCCCACCTCTACCAATTATTCTCTTACTAGAAAAACTCCGCAACCAAGATAAGTTGAAGAAAATCATGTTATATTCTATTTTCGTACGAAGAACTATGCCGCTTTAGGTCTTTTAGTGGCCACATCGCAACGACCTTTTCTTTTCTTGAAGTTTCGACATTACGTGTGCTGTGTTAGACAACCTCGCTATCGAATAGTCCGGGGTTGCCTAATAGATCTCAAGTGGAGAATAGACAGGGAGAAAGAGAGACACAATATGAGGAGGAACCAGGCCTGCTTTATTATTCTCAGATGCTTTGTGTACAATGGGGTGACCCGCCTCCTATATATAGCTGTCACAGAGATAAGGAAGAGTCCATATCGGATACTTAATCCGGTTTCCTAACACTCCCTTGGACTTCTTCACCGCGAGATGCATATGCCTCATTAAAACTCCATAAAACCCAAAGGGGAAAATAATTGGAGAAAGAGTACATAGCACACGCTGTTGCTGTTTGCACGGATTGCCTCATCAAAAACCTTATGTAAGAAAACTTCCAATGAAAAACTTACTTAAGGAAAAGAGTACAATCCACCCAAACTTCAATGTTAATCTTCAAGATTTACGCTGGGTACTCAAACTTCATGTTTGAGATTTATGTAGAGTATGTGAAAAATCTCTGAAATCTGCACTTCTAAGCCTCATCATCCCGATTCCTCTAATACATCTTTCAAAGGAAGATGCTTCGAGTGACTAGTGAATAAATCACGGTGATTTTCACAACTTAGTATGCAAGATCTTTATCTCGCTCATCTTATGCATTTCATGAGCATAAAAGAACTTGGGGTTGATATGCTTTGTAAGGTTACTCTTCACATATCCCATTTGTACTTGTGCAACACAAGCCGCATTATCTTCATAGATAATAGTGGGGTTTGTTCCATGTTGAGACCACATGACTTCGATGTGGTGAACCATTCTTCGAAGCCATGCACATTCCCCGAGAGGCTTCATACAATGCAATGATTTTCGAAAGTGGTTAGTCGACGCCGAGACAAGAGTCCGCTTAGACGACTTCCAAGAAATTGTCGTTCCACCGCAAAGCGAAAACATACCCGCTGTGACTTGCCGGTATGCGGGTCCGATAGGTACTCCAAAGACATCAGAGCAACTAAATTCAATTCATTGTTTCTTCAGAAACAAGCCGAGGTCTTTGCTTCCTTGAAGGTAATCAGGAAGATGTCCTTCACCCTTTCCAATGCCTTTTGGTGGGTTACGCACTTTGATCAGCTGCTTAGCAAATTCACTGGCTAACGAATGTCCTACTAGTGTTATTTGTAAGGTACATGAGCGCCTCCAATTGCACTCAAGTATGGGAATTCCGCCCAGACTTCCTCCCCCTCTTCTCTAGGCCTGTACGGGTCTAGGTCTGCTTGGAGTGACCTTCCGACCATTGAGGTCTTTATGGGTATGCTTTTCAAAGCTAAATCTCTCCAACACTTTCAAGGTAGGATGCTTGGTGTACCAAGATTCCGCCTTGGACATGTTCAAGCTGCAAGCCTAAACAGAACTTGGTTTTACCCAAGTCTTTCATTTCAAACTCAGATTTCAAGTATGTGCATGCTTCTTCAACTCTCATCCGTCCCAATGATGTTCAAGTCATCTACATAGACGGAGATTATACAAAATCCATTCAGGATCGTTGTATAAATACACATGGACAATCTTCAGCCATTGTGTAGCCTTTCTTGCGAGAAAGTCACTCAAACGATTGTACCACATTCTTCCTCGATCGTTTTAGCCCCATACAAGTGATTTCTCCAATTTCACTCGTATGGGTTTCTGTTTTGCTCTGCCTTGGTTCGGGATAGGGATACCTTCCAGATTTTCTTCATGTATATCTCCTAATCCAAGTTTCCATACAAATATGCTATGACAACATCCATTAGCTTCATTTTCAACTTCAAGTTGATCTGGCCATTAAGATCAAGTATCTAAAGGTAATTTCACCCATGACCGGAGAATAGGTTTCTTCATAATCAACCCTTAGGACGTTGAGTGAAACCTTGAACAACAAACCTTGCAATGGTTGTTGCTTTTTTCATAGATTCTCCTATTATTACAAAATTTATGGCCATTTCGTCATGGTGTGCTTCATGCACTTCTACTTGCTCTTCATTGCTATTTCCCATTCCAGGAGCAAGTTCCTTTAGTTTTTCTCCGCCAATGTGTGCGCACACATTATTTCCGGCGGCTTCTTCCAATGGAAGTTTCAAATATGGAATTGCCTTTTCCATGTGCTTCTTTCCGTGCTAGGTCTCAACTGCTCCCTTCTGCTTTGGGGGCATTTTTGTGATTGGCTATGGTAAGTCCTTCTTGCCCATTTTTCCCCAGACGCCTCCTCGGTTCTTTTGGGTTTGAGAAGCCGATTTCCTTCTTTTCTTCTTGAGGCCTCAATGTGATGAGGGATACCTTCGCTTTCTTTGGTATTTCCACCCTCTCGGTGCATTTCTTGTCGGTACATGCGACTTAACCACGCTCTTGGATCACAAAAATGATCAGGCGGTTCATTTGCTAAATTTCGCAAATCAATTATCTTCCTGACTTCTTGATTTGCTTCATTAGTGCGAGGTCATGCGCTGATCCCAAAGTGGAATGCCATATTATTTCCCGGCATTTTTCATCCAATGGTTCATTTCTCCCTAATGACGGAAAACGATCCTCGCCAAAGATGCAATCAATCTGGTCAGATTCAAATCCTCACCATGGGTTCCAAATACCGTTATGGATGCACTTTCATAACCAATGTATATCCCGCACTTGGCGAGAGGACCCTTTCGCTATGCTCGGGTGGTATAGGTACATATACCATACATTCAATTCTTCAAAGCTGACCCAATGCACTAGTTTGCATGGTTGAATGGATGTTGTAGGCCGATTGTCTATAATTGATGAGTGCTACGATACGGATCAGCGTGTCCCCAACAATTGTTGGACAAGTTCTACAGCTCTGGGCAAGAGCGGTCCGCAATGAACTTAATCCTCTTTATTAGTGCTTCAGCCTAGCCCATTTTGGCGATGGACGCGGCGGTACAGAGTGCTCAACATTATTCCTGTCGGCAATAATCATCAAATGCCTTGGAAGTGAATTCACCGCATTGTCCATTCGGAATGGACTTCGCAGCGATGATCGTGAAAAGCATTCTAATTCGATGATCCGCGAGATCGGCTTTTGGCATGCATGATTCCTTGTTGACAGCAAACATGTATGCGACCATTACTCCAGAAGCATCAATGAGCACCATAAAGGATCAAAACGCCCTAACTATGGCTGAATCGGTCCGCAATATCCCCTCGAATGCGTTCGAATGCAGTGGATTTCATGTTGCACTTTCATAACAGGGTCTAGTTATTACTTTCAAGTGGCACATGCATGGCACACAAAATCTTCTGATTCGAGAAATTCTTTAACATTAATGCCATGACCTTGTGAGTTGTTAACTATATTTCTCATCAATTCTAAGACCAGATGACCTAATCTACAATGCCATAAAGCAAATAATTCGAGCTTCTAAAGACAACTTCAAGAAGTATACAACTGTGCATTGATTTTAAATTCGTAGTATAGCCAGATTCATACGAGGGATATTTTTTAATACCATTTTTCATACTCCAATGCTTCATAATGCACAAATGCTATTTGCCATTTTCTTCATTGGTTTCTACGTGAAACCCATTGGCGCGATATCCCTTGAAACTTTAAGAGAGTGCGGGTTGATTCAGGTACAAGAGGGCTTCTTCAATTACCAAAGTTGTACCCATTGGCAATATAATTGTGGCTCTTCCCAGCCTATTATATGTATCGCTGCGATAGTCGTAATCCTTCAAGGTTCTTCGTGATCGCCTGAAGTATTTCACTCTCTAAGATGGTATTTGTTGTGCCACTATCAACAATGCATATTTCCTCCATTAGCGCTACGATTTCTAGATGAAAAGAAAAATAATTCTAATCATATAGTGGCAAAGTGATTCAAATATTGCTTACAAATAAAGAATAATCGAATAAAGAATAAATTGTAATTATTCATGAGAAAAGAAAATGTATGCTCTTCGGAGAGCTTACAATTCATTACTCAAAATTCATTAACAACCATCGTCTATAGCCTCGCAAACTTCAGCGAACTCAATCTTCTTGTGCTTGGAGCAAGATGGTGGCTTGATTTCGAATCGCTTCCAGCGCGATCAGAACTCCGTGTACTCACCTCAACCATGTATTCATTATTCATAGTGGTGAAAAGTGATACCGGGAGTACAAAATTTGATCGCTTTTGCTCGGCAATAGTTGCGTGTCCTTCGAGGACCCTGTTTGGCGGCACTGGAGCTTGCTCGCAAGTATGATCTTCAAACCTCGATGCCCATGTGAGATAGTTCTCGACTTTCTGGTCGATTCTTCAAACTCACATTTAATAATGCCGTGTATTTGCATATTCAAAAGATTCTTTTCATTAGATTACTTCGTGTAATTTAATAGTGAGGTTGCAAGATTCATAATTGCATAATTAAATTCTCATGAATTTCAGAACTAAAAGAAAGCAATAATTTCAGATTCATAAATACAAGATTCATAGATGCTGCGAGATTCATAAGTGAGATTCATATATACACAGTATTCATAAATATTCGGAATAAACAATAATTGCACAATTCATAAATTCATAAACGCGAAATAAATTCTCGAAATTTCCGAATTTTTTCTTAGTATTTGGCAATTTTCTCGTTAATTATACAATTTTCCAAAGATCACTTGATAACAGAAAAATAAATTGCAACATGAATTAAACATGGCATAAGTCTAATTACAACTTATATAATTCTTGTTGGTCGAACGAAAACAGTAATGAATATCTCTCATCAATTTGACTCTTGGCCAGGTCAACTCATTTCTGGCTCATGAGGAGGGCACTTCCGTTCCAAAGGGTGCCAATTAAAGAACCAAGCCTCATGTGTGTTTTCCTAGACACCAATTGTCTCATATCTGTTTATTCATTACCAAAATCAAATCCCAACCACTCATGTTCTCATTTTATGCCATATGAAATATTCTGGAATTTTCCTAGCACTTTTCATAATCTCAAGTAATTTCAAGCAATTTTTAATTACGTAAAATTTAATTTCAGCAAATGTCAACATGACATAATTCATAAATTCATAAATACGAAAATAAATTCTTAGGAATTTCCGATATTCTAAACAGGGCAATTATTGCAAATATTCATGCAAATATTCATAAATCCTGCAAAGAAATGCTAAGAAAATTAATACCAGTGCCAAAATAATTTTCTGGAATTTTCTAGCATTTTTCATAATTTTTTCTTGCAATTTTCATAATTTGCTGCTATTTTTCCGAATTTCTAATTGATTTTCTGAATTATTAATCAATTTGGAAAACAGAAAAACAATCAAAAAGTAATAAAAGTGGGGGGGGCAAAGGGGTAATTTCCCCTTGCCCCCCACCACGTGCGCCCTCATGGTGATCCAATCCAATGCCCTGTTGGTTTCACTTCATGTCCAGTCAAAGGACTTGGACCTCATGTCCTTGCTAGAAAAAAGAAATACTTTGGAGGTCGGCAGGCGGCAAGCCAAGATCAGCGCAAGAGTGAAGTCGCCCGGCTAGCGCCGATCGGCGACCGGGGAATGGAGCGGCAGATTCTGTTGCGGCGTCGCCGAGGATCTCGAGGCTGCCGGCCGGCTTGAGCAAAGCGTGGCGCGCTGGCGCACGGCCGGCCGAGTCTCGCACGATGGCGGAGTCGAATGGCAGGCGCGCAGTTTGCAGCGGTCTTGGGCGGTTCAAGACGGGCGGCGAGCAGGTAATCGATCAATGGCAATCGCACGTCGGGCCCGGGAAAATCTACGCGGCAGCGTTAAGCCACGCCCCGTATTTAATGGGCGTGGTGGCGGCAAAGCGTCACGGCCAGAGTCGCTTCAAGCCATTGAATCTTCGCGGCTTCAGGCCAAGATCGTCTTGGACGGGCGGTACGCGGCAGCGGCCAGAATTGAGTAACCGGCGACGCATGAGCCGAGGATCGCCAGGAACCGAGGTTGGCGAGCCGCAAGCACACTGAAGACATCGATGGCTCAGGCAAAGGGGCCGAATCTGCGTTGCTTCAGCGGTTGGACCGGCGTCGGCTCCACCGGCCAGGCGCCGAAGGGATACGGAGGCCATGTGTGTCGCCGACTTCGAGCACCATCGGCGGCATTGCAAGGAGGAAGCGGCTCGGCGAGCAATCGGCAGCGTAATGGCTTCGGGAATAGGTGGCCGGCGATGTGAGTGGCGATGCTTTAGCGCGAGCAAGCCGCAGCTAGCGGGGTGTCGCGACAATGGTCATATGGGCGCCGGCACATACCCGAACTCGCGCGGCTGAAGCCGTTATGGGACGCCTGGCGGCGCGTGCGCCGCTTTTGCTTGAGATTTCCGCTTTTCGGCCGGCACGCTTCATGCATTGGACGCTTCATGCGCGGCTTCATGATGGGTTGATGCCATGCCACAGATACAGATCTGTGAAATTATTGCGGGTAGCTTCGTGCTACAGTAGATCTGTAGAGCATTGGTTTCGTGCCTTGAATCTGTAGATTGCGATCCGTAGCTTCATGCCACGAAAAAGTTCCTACGAGTCGTAGCTTCGTGCCACGTAGAATAGATGCAAATATAGATTCAACGAGCGATTAGATCAATCCTCGTATTCTCACCTTTTCAATCTATTCTTCGGTAGGCTATCGCGTAGGATAGAGTCGCGTAGGACTTTTCTTTCGGCAATCCGAGTGGATGCCGGCTTGATGGCGAGTTGATTGCAGATCGGATCGGGCGATCAATCGCCGGTAGTAGACGTTCGTTTGTCGTCGACGATCCTTCGCTTCTTGTCTTTTTCTCACCTTTCCATCTTTCTCCTGGGAAACCGCTTCGTGGCCGATAACTTGTTAGACAACCTCGCTATCGATAGTCCGCCGGGTTGCCTAATAGATCTCAAGTGGAGAATAGACAGGAGAAAGAGGAGACACAATACGAGGAGGAACCAGGCTCGCTTTATTATTCTTTGTACAATAATGGGGTGACCCCCTGCCTCCTATATATAGCGGTTCTGCTTAGAGATAAGGAAGAGTCCATATCGGATACGAATCCGGTTTCCTAACATGCTGAAACAGTGATTTTCCAGGTTAGGCGGTGTCGACGCAAGCCCGGTATTATTCTCTCCAAATCCACACCGTTTCCTCAAATGAAATCCCATATTCCCATGTCGAATAAAAAGTGGGGAGAGAGAGAGAGAGAATACAAACCCCCCAATACGCTCCTCCCACTAAGCCCACGACCTGACCTTTTTCCCGTATTCGCCTACCCAAACTTTCCCCTCTTCCTCCCACGGTCCCGCACAAAGACAAACCCCCCACAAGTACCAGTTCGGCAGTTACCACCTCGCAAATGACCCATTAGCTCCGAAAATCCAAAACCAGTCCTCTCCTCTCCTCACCCACCACCCATCCACCCCACGGCGGCGGCGGCGATGACGACCCGACCCAACGGCGACCACCACGGCAACGGCCACGGACCGTCCACGTACCCGCAGCGCCGCCCGCACTACGGGGGAGCGGCGCCATCGTACGGCGCGTCGGCCTCCTTCCGCGGCTGCTGCTGCTGCATCTTCCTGCTCCTCACCTTCCTGGCCCTCCTCGCCCTCGCTGTCGCGCTCGTCGTCGTGCTGGTGGTGAAGCCCCGCAAGCCCCAGTTCGACCTCAACCAGGTGTCCGTCCAGTACCTCCTCGTCACCCCGCCGTCCTCCACCGCGTCCCCGTCCACGGCCGCCGCGGTGATGCCCGCCGCCGCCTACCTCTCCCTCAACATCACGCTCCTCTTCACCGCCGTGAACCCCAACAAGGTCGGCATCCGGTACGGCGCGACGGCGTTCGACGTCATGTACCACGGTGTACCGCTCGGGGTGGCGGCCGTGCCGGGGTTCGAGCAGCCCGCGCACAGCACCCGCCTGCTACAGACCCGCGTCATCGTCGACCGCTTTAACGTGCTCCAGGCCGACGCCCAGGACCTCGTCCGCGACGCCGCGCTCAACGACCGCGTCGACCTCCGCATCACCGGCGACGTTGGCGCCAAGATCCTCGTGCTTGGCTTCTCCTCCCCAAAAGTCCAGGTAAATCACCACCTCACCTCACCCACCCCCGAAACCAACTTTTGCTCGCTTCCGCCGCAAGCGTTTCGACGCGCGAGCTGATCGAAAGTGACCCGTGAACGAACCAGGTGTCGGTGGATTGCGCGATCGCCATCAGTCCGAGGAGGCAGTCGCTGACATACAAGCAATGCGGCGTGGACGGGCTAAGCGTCTAAGGGCCAAACCAAACCAAGCCGCCGCAGCAAGAACAACAGCAGAAGCTGAAGCTATAATCTAATCGAGATAGAGATAAGTGGATGGGACCTGTACGTTGGTTCTTCTAATCTCTCTAATGCTGGGTTGGTTTTGAGTCCTTACGCGTACGTGGGGGTAAATTTTGAGCTCCCACCTCACCTTAGAGAAGGCCACCGCTGATTTTTGTGAATTACTGGCTGTTAATTGCTAGTAGCATATTACCCTGGTAATTCATCAATGCCATCTCCAATTCTCCATTGCTTAGGAGCAAAGGATAGTTGTGCGATAAAGGTTGGTGCGGGCTCGAGCGAGCGGAATCTGACGGCTTTTCCCTCGCTCCCCCCTTGTTCGCGTCATTTTGGTGTCCGTAATTGTTTCGTGCGTTTATTAGCTTCGGTTGGGGAGTTGGTGGGGCTGCGCTGTCCGATGCACACTGCCTCAGCCCTCAGCCCTCGCCCATGTATGCCTGGGTAATCTGGCTCAGCTACTGGGTGGGTTGGCTGTCGGTCTTAACCTGTTAGTATTATCGACATTCTTTTAAAATTAACATAATTTAACAAAAAAATCATTTTATTTCACTGGGACGTGGGGCAGGCTGTTAGGCATTGTAAAGGCAGACTTGCGGACTGAGGAAGAACATCGGTGTGAGTTCCTGACCACAAATCCCAGTTTACACCTGGCACGGCGTGATTTTTATGAAATTGTGCTGGACTTCCTGCCATTAAGTGTTTTGATTCCCTTAGTTGCTGTGGTCTTATCACGGATGTCCGAACATACCACCCGTCTGGACTTTAGAGCCTAAAGTTATGTATAATGGTACCGTATCAGCCGTTGCTATATAAGATATTTACTAGGAGAGAGAAGGAGGAGAGTTATTATAGCTGTTTCTTTGTTAAGTGATAATTATTTACATATAAATAGCATAAATCACTATTGTATTACTTATTATCTATAATGAACATTTGTTATGCCATAATTAAAAGAGTAAGGATTTTACAAAGACAACCTTAGGACGTCATCTATTGTAAAAGACATCTTTAGTTTTATCTTTAGATGGCATAGAAGAGTATACAGATAGCAGTCGCCTCTTCTACTGTACTACTTTATACATACTCTACTATGATTGGGCATTAAACATTTGAACCACTAGATTGAACCCACTTCGCTCCGACTAAACCTACTCTCAAGTCGCAGCATCCATAATCAGCTGATTGCGGCCAGTGATAGGTGCGAGCTATCACCTTGGTACGATGCGGCGGCCCGTCGTAGTCATGAAATGTATCCGCTGGACCGGTTTTGTGTCTCCTTCCGTTGCGTCGCCTCGACGTTTTGCCTTCAATTTTGGTGTATAGCGACCATCACTCTCGGCCTAACACAGACTCGCGCGCTACCGTAACATGGCCGTTTCCTACCGGCGTCGATGGAACCGGACGTGTGCGTGCGCGTCTTGATCGTTGCCCTGGTCTCGCGGATTTTCTAAGCGCGTGTTGCCGCAGCCAGCCAGATGCGTCTCCGCAGCTGTAGCTTGAACACTGCCGTGATTGTTCTACTGCCAGTACTCGATTTTTACTGTGGAATGCAGTGCATGGCACGGGTCACGTCGGTGCGGAGCCCGTGTGTGCTCTTGTGCCGTTTGACGTGGTCAATGGTCGTCCATCCTCCCTCCGCTGTGTGCAGATTCTGTACTGCGCGAACCGCTCCAGTACTAGCAGACATTTTTTGGGCATTCGTTCGTTGGGCATGGCAGGATCGAGATGGAATCATGGAAATTTGGCCAGCGAACAGGGAGTGGTTTTATTGCTTTCTGTTGTGTGCAGAGAATCCAATATATCTGCTATGCCTGGAGGCCCTGGGGACGGGCTGGATTTGAGCGGGAAGCGAAGCCCGGCTAGTGGCTTGGCTCGAGGAGATTGTCAGCAACCTAGGGAAGAAATTATACAGGGCCTTTTTCTCATCGGATGATTATAGGTAGGGGTGAATAACAAGTCAACTCGGTTTGACTATTCGGTCAAACTCGTTAAGAAAACGAGCCAGTCAGCTTGACTCGACTCGTTATCTTAACGAGCTCAAAGCTCAACTCGACTCGTTAAAAACTCGAGTTGGCTCGTTAAGCTCATTGCATTGATTTATATTTTCTCCATCTCACAAAGAGTGCATTTCTAGTGTTCATAATTTGTCCCACAAAGAGTGCATCTTTAGTCCGTAGGGCCCGGCTGTAAATGTATGCATGCTCATTTAAGTGCTGATGGAAACCAAAGCATCAGCACGCCTGTGCAAGGAGTAATGAGGGTCACATTAGTCATTTACCTTGCATACTAATCTGTCTGAAAAAACTAAAAATGCACTCTTTGTGAGACAGAGGGAGTACCTGATAGCCTGAAGGATGCAGCTGACCAGTGTGATTGTGATGCATGTTTCTACTTGAGATAATTATGCTTAAGTTTATCGTGCTTTATGCTATATTTGTACTAAGAGTTGGTGGCTGGAGCTATCTCAATCTTTTTGCAAACCCTCTAAATGACGAACACACTTCATTATATATTTTGAAAGTGCTCAAGCTCGGTTCGCCTGTTTGGCATTAGTTGATTATATGTAGGCCCTGTTTGTTGCGGCTTAGGCTTTTTAGCTTTTGGCTTAAAGCTAGTTTTTTTAGCTTAATGAGCTTTTAAGCCGTCTGCTTTTAAGTCAACATACGCTGTTTGGTATCCTAGCTTATTAATGGGTTGGATGGTATAGTTTATTGATGGAAAGTCTAAAATATTCTAAATGAGATGTGGGAGGGATTCTCGATTTATATATAATGGCATTTGGTGGGTAATTTTGAAGACTTTTAATGGCAAAATGTTATTTCATCCAAAAAAGCCCAAAAAAACTTCTCTTGCCTCGCTTTTGGCTTATAGTTATACATGGGCTTTAAGATTTTTTAAAGCCAGTCGTTTGTTTCGGCTTAGACTTTTTGGCTTTTAAGCCGATGAAAAAGCCGAAATAAACAGGGTCGTAGCCGCGTCGGCCCACATCCCAAATACACTGTATAAAGTTTAGGTCCTATTTGGTATATCTCCAGCTCCACCAGATCTATGGATCTGATGTAGCTGGGTATTCCTAGCTCCACCAAATCTGTGGAGCTAGAGATATGGGTATATTAAGAGTGTTTAGGTGGGTCATCTTGTTTACATTTTAGAATAAATATATAATTTTATTTTATTTTATTTTAGTCTACAAGTTTTAAATGTAAAATGAAACTGAGATCTAGAGCACTGCCAAATAAAACAGGACCTCAGTAACGTACAACTCATCGGGTCATGGGTTAACTTTAAACAAGGCATGCTTTGTGTTTCTTGTTGCTGCCGCTGGGAAGTCTGCCCATGTCTTGGCTCTTTCCTCTTCTTTCCACCAAAGTACTGCAGTTTTGCAAAGCAAGGTGTGGTGTAACCGTGTAAATAATAGATGGTCCCATTGTTGTTTCAGCTTAACCAAGTAATACAGTTCCTTTGGCCACGCATATTCCTCGGCAGTGACTGGGAGCTACTAGATAGTAGCAGAATTCTTCTACTTTACCAGAGGAAAGTGTGTTCCCATCAATGGTGGTGTAAGTACTAAGCTAGGTGTCAGGGGCGGATACAGGCCCCGGGCTGCCCGTGCTGCAGCCCGGGGCCTAGTACCGAAAGCCCATTAAATTTTTTTAAAAAATTATTAAAAAATGATTAAAAACAGAGACTTAATTTAAGATCAGCTGGTCCAGCCCGGGGCTTGGGCCTGGGCTGGCTCCGCCACTGCTAGGTGTGATGGTTGAGGTCACGATTTGGACAATAAGACGTGTAATTCCTCCTTCCGTTGTTGTCTCATGGTCCCGCGGAAGCTAGAGGAGAGCTAGCATTAACGAACTTCCCAAAAGGGCACCGGTGCTCACTGTCAGGGTTCCATTTATCGACGATAATCGCGTTATCGACGGCGGCTGAAATCAGTTACCGATCGGTAAACCGAAAAAATTTAAAAAATTCAAAAATTCAAAAAAATTTATATGACGCAAATATCGCAATTATCGAGACATATCGAGCGATTATCGCCAAATATCGTCGAAAATCGCTACAAAAATCGACCGCACAAAAAAGTTCAACATGGCTGTTGATTTTCCACCGATAATCGTCGATTTTCCACCGATAATCATCGATTTTCCACGATATTTGATTTTTTTACAAAAAAATCTGATTTTTGAATTCATGCGATTTTTTGCGATTTTCGACCGATTTTCGGCTCGATTTTTGCGATTACCGAATTTTACTGTTCATCCGAAAATCGCGTGTTCGATAAGGTGAACCCTGCTCACTGACTATAACATGAACATTAATAAATTCGTCAAAGTCACAGCACTACATGTTTTTTACCACACAAGTCTAGGGAAAATAAAGTAAGAATTCAGGAATTAACTAGTGAAGTGTGCACGGAAACATATTTTTTACCTAAATAATCAAATCATACCATGTGATTTAAAAAATAAAATTGCTTAGTACGAGAAGAAAGAAGTGGATAATGGCCTAGCTAGGTGGGAGCGGGTATCGACGCGCAGAAAGGGATATGCGATTGTTTTTATCCGGTGAGCTATATATGAGCGCGCTGATTTGTTTTAAAATAAAGGAGACAGAGAGGAGGAACGACCGCCACCTATGCGTATTTGTATTAGAGGTGGGCGTCGTGTCGCGTCGCCGCCGGCCCGCCCATCGTGGCCGTCGAAACTGCCGCGCCACGACGGCCCATCGTGCCCACCGTCTTGGCAAAGGCGCCCGACTCACTTTTGGCGAGCCCAAGCCCGCCCATTTGCGCCAGGTCAGGTCTACCAGGCCTGACCCATTTTTACTATTGTGACGAGCAAAAGAAATAAAATAAATCACTACTACTAAATTACATATTTTAATTACATAAGAGACTAATCATATCAACAAAATATCAAACATAAATGCAATGCTTGAAGATGCCCTGAATCAACAATATCTGCCAACTTTTAGGCCTTAATCCGTGATTTCGTGCGATTCGTGCCGTCTTGCGGACGCAGGCGCCCAAACTACCGCGCCGTCCGCGTCGCCGTCGTGCCTGGTTTTCGGCCCGCCCGCCCGAAGCTACGCTACGCCGTTCGGCCGCCCAGCGGAATCGCGCCGCGGCCGTGCTTTGCACCGGACCATCCCATCGTGCTTCGGGCCGGCCCAAAAAAGTCCGGCCCAGTGCCCACCTCTAATTTGTATGTTACTAAAGATAAAAATAGAAGGACGCAATCCGAAGTGCAAAGCACAAGTCATCGCCGATCTCTCCTCAGAACGTGCACGAATCCTCGGCGCAGAACTGCTGGAGGTATCTCGGCACGGGCGCAGCGCCCGCGCGGAGAGAGCCCTCCAAGACCTGCACTACCTGCCCCATGGTCGGCCTGAGCGCCTCGCTCTGCTGTATGCACCAGCACGCGACGGTGCACGCGCGGCTGACCTCCTCCATGTCCGTGTCCCCCGCCAGCCGCTCGTCCAGCACCTCAAGAAACCGACCTTCGCCTACCTTGGTTGCGGCCCAGAGCGGGAAGTACCCCAGGCCGCGGCCGGCGTCCCGGTTCCTCCGGCCGGAGATGAGCTCCATCAGCGTCATGCCGTAGCTGTACACGTCGGCCTTGGGAGTGATGGGCAGACCCAGGATCCACTCCGGCGCCAGGTACCCCACCGTGCCCCGCGCGGTGGTCAGCGCGTGGCTGAAGTCCCGCCCGATGAGCTTCGCCATGCCGAAGTCGGCCACCTTGGGGCAGAAGCCCGCGTCGAGGAGTATGTTCTCCGGCTTCACGTCACAGTGCACGATCCGCTCCTGGCATTGCTCGTGGAGGTAGGCGAGGCCCCTCGCGACGCCGGCCATGATCCCGAATCTCTTGCTCCAATCCAAAAGCCTAAAGCTCTGCCCTGACAACACAGAGGCTAGAGACCCATTGGGCATGTAGTCGTAGACCAAGAGGCGCTCGTGTTTCGTGACGCAGAACCCGCGAAGTCGAATGAGGTTGACGTGCTGAATTGTACCCAGTGTCCTCACCTCGGTGCGGAACTGCTTCTCCCCGTGCGCCGATCCCTCCAGCCTCTTCACCGCTATTGCCGTGTGGTCGGGGAGCGTCCCTCTGTACACGGAGCCAAAGCTCCCCATCCCAATCTTCTGGGAGTACTTCTTCGTGCACCGCGCCTGCGCCAGATAGCCGTAGCTGAACACGAGAAGGGAGCCGTCATGTCGTACGGTTTTCGCATGGCGTCGAATCCATGCAAGAACGAATAACAAGCAGACTATGACGATAATAGCTGCTGATGAAGCAGCCAGGATGGCGCTGCTATGGTTTGTTGATGCCGTGCCCTGGTTAGCAGCAGCAGCAACATCGGCGGCGGCTACTCGGAGGAACAGAGCAGAAGCCCCGGCATCGCCGTCGGGGAGCTGCTGAGCGTTCCGAAGCTCACCGCTCCACACCAAGCAGTGATCCTTGTACGCATAGGCCGTGCAAGAGCAGTTGCTCAGGCACGCCGACGAACAATCTCCGGGGCTACCTGCATCAGGCACCGAGAAATAGCTGCTGGGCAGCCTGACATTTTGTACCGGGAGGAACCCATCGCTTGAAGCGCCGTTGCTGCAGCGCAAGCTCGTCTTCCTCGCGCAGCCGCCGCTCGTGTCCCCCAGCGACGCGGGCTCGAACCCCGGCAAGCACCGGCAGTACCGCGAGCTGGCCACGTCGCACAGGCCGAATGGCCCGCACACGGAGTAGACGTCGCACTGCGACGTGGGGGTCGCCCAGTGCAGCACCCACTGCCCGGACTCGTCGGACCAGTCGAACAGGGTGAGCTGCCCATGCGGGCTCATCACCAGCCTCGACACGATAGATGGGTCGGCGACCTCAAATGAGTAGTTCACCTCCTCGTCGTTGTTGATGTAGATGAACTTGTATTTCTTCCGTATGCCCATCTCCGGGATGGAGGTGAAGTACTGCCCGTTCCAGGCGCCGACGTAGTGGTAAACGGTCGTGCCGTTCCACAGGAAGGTGCTCTGGCCGGACCCGCCGTATGGGTCGATCCGGTCCATGTACAATCCCGTCGATGGATCGGTGGCGCTCCTCCAAGACCGGAGCGCCTGGTACGTGCCGGTGCTCTTGTTCAGCCCGACCCAGCCGCCCGGCACGAGCGTGTCGGTTGGGTGGTCGAAGCTCTGCCAGGTGATCGGCGCAGACGAGTTGCCCACCGGCCGGCAACGCAGAACCAGGTTGCCGGTGTCGAGGAGCACCGCCACGACGGACTCGTTGCACGTGCGCGTGGAATTGGACGACCAGACTGGCTTCTTGGACTGGACTCCGCCTAGGAGGACGATGCTGCCGTCCGGAGCTACCGTCAGCTCAGCGGACGACGGGTCGGAGACCGGGCGGTCTCTGTTCATCACCCAGATGGCCGTTCGCCCCGGGATTTGCTTGTACCATATGCCAGCGTAGTAGTTGGAGTTGCCGGCCGGGGAGAAGAAGCCCAGCTCAAACTTTCCTCCCTCCGAGACCAGCGTCCGGTTCCCGGTGAGAGATTCTCCCACGGAGAGCGTGTCGGCTGCAGCCGCGGCAGAGATGATGCTCAGGCACAGACCGGGCAAGCACGGGAGCAAGAGGAGCAGAGCAACAAGTTGGCCCCAAGAACACATGCCCGCAAGGCATGCAGGATCGGCCGAGAAAGGCAGTACCGATGTGAGCGTGACGACCCTGAACCTTACCATTTGGTAGCTTATATCGGTACTTGCAGATTCGGAGATTCCAAAACGCGGCGAATGGACACGGTCAAATTAAGTACTCTCTTTGTTAATTTATATTATACTTCCTCAATCACAAATAATTATCATTTTAGACATAAATACAATCAAATTTTGAAAACTTTAATTGTCAATATCTTTTACAAGAGGTGTTTCTATGCTTGAAAAATATTTTCATAATTTTATTTAGTTTATAAATATGTTATAATAAAAATTAGTTGTCAAACATGTATTTAAAAGACCTATCGATACCAACAATTTGTACTTGATATACACGGCAAAGAGCCAAAGAGACTGGTAGTGCACGGGCATGCATGGGAGCGTGCTGGACATGACCAAAGACCAGCAGCAATGCACGGACCGGCACTTCTTTGCAGGCCTAGTTGTCTCTGAATTGGGGAAATAAGATCGTATTGAACTCCCAGTTTCCGCATATATATTTTTTTGGATTTGTAGTCTTTGGATTTAGATCCATTGATCCAATCAATTTGCCATCTCTCTCCACAACCCTCCTCTTTATAAGCCCCCAAGTTGAGTGCTCACAAACCAAAAAAACACTCGAGTGTTACTTAGCCATTCTCATATTTTTTTTCCCCCGTTTTAACAAGGACGGGAAGTTCAGTACGGTCAGACATGGACAGCAGACTTCAACCGAGTGACTGAGTCCTGACTCACTCCTAGTCAAAGTCTATCTTTCTTCATGTTACAAGACTACAACGTCTAGAAGTCCATAGTATAAACGATCCCAGTATACAACATATTTATCTTATTTCGCGGCATTCCAATACACAATATATGATTTTCTGACGTCGGGCATGGGGCACCACGCCGAATGTGCAAGATCGCATATGCCGGGATTACGATCTCGGTTCACCGAGGCGATCAAGCTGAAGTTCACAAAATTCAGTTCGATCTGCTGCATGCCAAATGTCGCGAAGTTATTCTCCAGGGGGCGAGCAAGAAGCAAACGATAATCTGCTAGAGCTCCCTTCCACTGTAGAAAACCAAATGGAAAAGCACAAAGTTTCTTCTCAAAATACGCATCTCTGTTGTGTTAGACTGATTTACTCCAGAAGAATTGCGCTAAAACCTGATGCTTTCGTTTATGATACATATATAAGCCTGTAAAACAGGTATATGTTCAAACGTATGGAGCCGATCATGCTACAACAACTGAACGAACAAACATGTTATGTTTCTGAGATGAACAAAGCTTAAAAGTAAGTATGGAGGCGATCATGTGCAGTTGTTTATAGAACTTTGACGGTTCAATCATTAAAACACAGAAAAATATATGGGAGAATTGATCATTTGCTCCGTATATTTCACTAGCATGTGACCCCAGAGTCTACATGTCAATGAGACATCACAGGGCAAATGGTCAATGTCACAAATAAATAAGAGCAAATCATCGATTATTCCAAAATACATACGATGGTTGTATTTGGAAATAGTATTATCAGACTAGTCATAAGATTATGAGAGTTACTTATGTAGAATTATTAGAATTGCTATATATCATTTGAATGTTAATTTTTATGTAAATCATTCGAATTTCTGACCTTGCGACTTAAAGATTTGTGCTCTGGCCACTGAGGTCATCTTCTTCAGCGAGCTCATTGTCCTCCTCTCCAACGTAATTGCCTTCCACCATCGCCTGATTAGGGTTAGGGTTCATTGAGCCTTCCGAACTTAGAGGGAGGCACAAGTGGTGGGAGGAGCGACAAGAGACAAATGGTGGATCCGACGGCGGGCGGCGGTAATGGGAGGGACTTGCCAAAGGGCGGCGTTGACGTTGAAGGCGACACCGATGAGGCGGTAGGGATTTTTCATCTGAAAAATCATGTGCATGGTGTGTTGACAAGCCTGAGCGACCAAAAGAGCGGTAACCTATTTTTCAAAATGGGCACCGTCCCATGCATGAGTACGAAATAGCAAAAAAGGCCACCTCTGTTAAAAAAAAAAAGAAAAAGGAAAAGAAGAAAGAGAGAAAAAGGTGCTTCTATGTGTTTCTTTTTTAAAGCTGTACAAATATTTAAATATAAATAAAAAGTAGATATAATTACTTATCACTTTATTATTTGTTTCAAGATTTATACCGTTTTGTATTAAGAGGCAAAGAGAGGCCTGGCCATCTCTGCTAGGCCGGATGCGCCGTGACCCACCCTGGGTTCCTAATATCGACGATAATCGTGCGATTATCGCCGATTATCGTGATATCGCCGGCGGCCGAAATGCAATACCGAGCGGTAAACCGAAAAAACTCAAAAAAAATTTTCAAAAAATTCAAAAATTCAAAAAAATTTATATGACGCAAATATCGCGATTATCGCCACATATCGAGCGATTATCGCTACAAAAGTCGACCGCACAAAAAAACTCAACATGGATGTCGATTTTCCACCGATAATCGCCGATTTTCCACGTTTTTGATTTTTTTTCCAAAAAAATCTGGTTTTTGAATTTATGCGATTTTTTGCGATTTTCGGCTCGATTTTTGCGATTATCGAAAATCACTGTTCATGCAAAAATCGCACACATCGATAATGGGAACCTGGACCCACCCACCCCTACCTTCATCCTCGTAGTCGTAGAGTCCGACTCCGACAGTATAGACAATCGCCGCGTTGTCGGGGGCATCCACGGCCGACCCTTGACTCCCCGAGAGCCCCTCTCCCTTCCACAAAACCGAACCAATCCGCTGATCCGAACCGCCCGCCGAAACCCCGTCCCCTCTCGATCCGGCGACGATGGAGGGCGGCGGAGACGCCTTCGGGTCCTCGACGGCGCCACTGGCCTGGCACGACTTCCTCGAGCGCATGCGCCAGCCCTCCGCCGCCGAATTCGTCAAGTCCATCAAGGGGTCAGCTCCGACCCCAGCTCCGCTCCCCCCAAATTCCGTGCTAGGCATATGCTCGATTCAGTCCGTGGTTTAGGGATCTGAGATGAAGTTTACTGCGATTGGTTCGTCCTGCGCGATGCGCGTAGGCTCAATTAGTGTAATGTGAGGAGAGATTTTGCAGTCGTAGTGGGGGGTTTGGGACGCTTTGAGCGCGGATCGAAGGGGATTCTGTTGCTGTGCCCTTCAGGATGTCATCTCGCGTTGTTAGCAAGCTGAAAGGGCTAACTGCTGTGCCAGTTGGTTTGGAGAACTTAAGTGCTTAACCTAGGGTTGCTGTTTGGCTCTTCATCACATCTGGTGACCATGGTTTGTGTACTCCCTCCTGCCACAAATAGTTGTTGTTCTGGACATAGGTGCAGTCAAACTTTTGAAACTTTGATTGTGAATATTTTTTAAAATATCTAAATTGGATACATAAAAATTGTGCGTAGATTTGTCTCCAAAAGTGTTTTCAAAATATTATAAATTTATTGGGTTTTACAAATATATTATAATAGAAATTTGTGATCTAAACCGTGTTTTGTAAACCATGCCGATGTCCAGAACGACAATTATATGTAACCAGAGTGAGTAGTTTTTTTACCTGGGGTTTAATGGTATTCCTATTTGCTCTGTCGTTGCCTACTCTACTTGGATGGATCCATTGCAGCATGAATGCATGATGTTGATATATTGAGCTATGTAACAAAGTGACGCTTGAGTGTTTTTCGTCTGTAGAGGAAACTTACTGACCCTTGCTAGGTGGGTGCTTCAGCTTAGGAAGATGGTCACTAGGTTTGTGTAAAATATCTACTTCGGGTGCAGTGCATGGAGTTTAATGTGCTTATTTAATTGGTAGTTTCAAAATAAATCTCTGGTACCGATTGAGAGATAGAGGATGGTTTGGATTTATCTGTAGCAACCAAGGTTGAATCCTGAGCTTCAACCGTTGCAAGGACAGCATAGTCAAATATTGAGCAATTTCTTTTTCCATATGTTGCTCATAAGGCATGAAGCCCATCGTGAATTAATGCTTTCTGAAATCGTGAGGTTACTTGATTCTTTTAATGTTGGAGTATACTGCAGAGATGCCTCTTTTTTTTGTTAACTAGAGTCAATACCAGTGTTTAATTAATACTTGAAATTTATGTATTTTCATCAAAAAGTGCTACATTAATGCAGTTATATTTCATGTATACAGCTTTATCATGACGTTCTCAAACAGAGCTCCTGATCCAGAGAGAGATAGTGCAGCTGCTCAAGAGTTCCTGGAAAATATGGAAGGTGCTTTCAGAGCCCACACTCCTTGGGCTGGCAGTTCTGAAGAAGAATTAGAGAGTGCCGGTGAGGTAATTTACTTGTGTTACTGTTAATAATACTACATATCTTGAGAGATGAGGATCAACATTGCAAATGAAATCTCTATCTTCATGTTGATTAGCTGATTGCAAATTTTCTGAAGTTCTCTTAACTGTGATTTAGCTTGACGCACTGACTGATAATAAATTTATGACCTTTCTATAAATGGAAGACTCCTTTCATCTTGGATTTTAATTGATGCCATTTAAGTATCTGATTCTCAAATTTTGGACCCTGTTGGCTGTACTTTTTGACATGGTTGGACTAATACCTTGATAAATTTTGTTTGACAATAGGATGAACTAGAAAACATTTTATTTTGATGATGAATAACTTTCTTTACTTAGGCTTTACAATTTAAATATGTTGACTCATTAAGAATATTGAGAATTTTGGTCATTCCTCCTGAATAGAACAATATTTTATTTCAAAACTTCACTTCTAGTCATGCTTCATCAGTTAACAGAATGTTAGATGCGAGAAGTCTAGCATATAACATTTTGCAAAAAACTGTTGTCTGGAATGTTGACTGTTACATGCCAAGTATCAATCTATTCTACTAGTAGTCATGCTGCTGTTCTAATAATATGCAGTTGAAACTTAATGCGATAAATATTATCTCAAGGTGAATTCTTTTTTTGTTACTAATTTATCCTGTTGTATATTATACATTCCTTGTATATTCTGGACTCTGTTTATCCTTTCTAATGTTTAACAATATTTGGCTTGGCTTGTTCTGTGCTTTTAGGGCCTTGAGAAATATGTTATGACAAAGTTGTTTAATCGGGTATTTGCTTCGGTCCCAGAAGATGTGAAGAGTGATGAAGAACTTTTTGAGAAGTTGTCTTTGCTACAGCAGTTTATAAGGCCTGAAAACTTGGATATAAAACCAGAATATCATAATGAGACATCATGGCTGGTATGAAATTTAACTTCCTCTCTTATGTCAAAATTTTGGATTTCGGCGGTGTGTTTCAGCACTTTTTGATAGCAGGCTGTACGAACAAAAATGTTCAAGCTGAAATTGAGCTATGATAGCATTGTACTTTGGTCTTGGATTAAAACTGTTGGACCTGGCAATGTGAAATGTTTTTTATAAGCTACTCCCTCCGTTTCGCTATATTTGTCCATGGCCTCGGGTGTATCCGTTTTAATACATTTGGCCATTGAGGTAATCTCTAGAGTGTAGTTATTGCAATTTTTCCGTTCTCTACCCCTACTTAAATGCTTTAAAAGAGGTTGTGTGGTTGTAGTATTGTCATTTAATAAGGGTATGCATGGTCATTTCTCATTAAGTATTTTCTAGCTTTAGTGCTTCCTTGGTCTGGGCACATGGTAGGCTGTGGACAAATATAGCAAAACGGAGGGAGTATAATGCTAGCATTGGAATGTCACTCTGATGGTCTGCCCACTTATTACACTTGCCATTTCACATGTATCACCTAATGACAGCTTTCCAGTATCATGCATAACACTGGTTCACTCTTCATATAGATGTTCTTCACTAGCATTTGTTCTGTCTCTTTTTTATTTTTGTACAGCTTGCACAGAAGGAGCTGCAGAAGATAAACATGTATAAGGCTCCAAGGGATAAGCTTGCTTGCATCCTGAACTGCTGTAAAGTTATCAATAACTTACTTCTGAATGCTTCAATTGTATCAAATGAAAACCCCCCTGGAGCTGATGAATTCCTTCCGGTCCTCATTTATGTCACCATAAAGGTATGGTTCACTGCTTGTACAAGTACGAGTTGATGGTTGGTGATCGTTTCTTTTCTTCGGAATCCTGTATTCGGAAATGAAGTATCCATTGTTAATAATATTGTGTTTAGTTGTTAGTGCTGCTTTGAAGGAAGAAAATTTGCCCCTTTGACATAGCACTGACGAAATGTCAACATGGTATTGACAATTTGGTGGATCTGGCTTGACCTTGATTGTTTGTGTGATGGTATCTGATGTGAGCCTGTGAGGGACACGTCACACGTGACATGCCCCTCAGTAGAGGTGTCAGTGCACTTCAGTGTTTTTTGTTCTAGCATTGTACGGTTTGTACCTATCTATTCTGATACTGCCTTCATATTTGTCAACCTAATAGCAAGCTAGTGTTGTGCTGTGTTTGTTTGTTAAATATGAGAGCAACACGAACCTTGTCATGTACATTCTATGTACCGTCAATCCAGAATGCTACTTTCAACAACAATAACTTTGAGTTAGGGTCCACTTAAAGCATAATTAAACTTCCAATAGCAAACCGACTAGTCCACATTTTGACGAACCTGCTTTCGAAACATTGCGGCAAATGGGACTTTGAGTCAGATTTTCTTGTATGGGTATTAGTTTAGCTTTCAGTCAATCACCTGAAGGAGTTGCTCAACAAACAGATGACCTATAAGAGTTTCTTACATCTGTGCCCCCGATTGGGCCTGTCAAGTTTTTTTTTTTTTTCATTCAGTGCTTTTACTGCTTCTAGATTTTACTGCAGTTAGCTCAAACAGTTGTTGGCAAAGAATGCCCTTGTGCCAGAATTCTGTTACTTGATTTTTTTAATATCTGGACTACAGTGTTATGATACTTTTGTTGTGGGCTTAAAAAATTCATCTATAAATTGTTTTATGCGATCTATATTAAGATTAAGGTATCCAACAGAAATTAAGCAGCTGCTATTTTTAATGCAGGCCAATCCTCCACAGTTGCACTCAAATCTATTATACATACAGAGATATAGGCGCCAATCACGACTGGTGTCAGAGGCTCAATATTTTTTTACAAACATCCTATCTGCTGAGTCTTTCATCTGGAACATTGATGCTGAAGCATTATCCATGGATGAACTAGATTTCCAAAAGAAGATGGACTGGGCAAGGGGACGCTTGTTGGGATTATCCGCTGGCTCAGAAAACCAGGATAATCAAGCCATTCTTGATGTGCGGGACCATAGGTCACAAACACTGAAAGTTAATGGGAATTCTGATGTCAACCTATCTTTGAAAGATAATGTCCAAAGCCCAGATCAGGACATGAGAAGGGACAGTGATGTGAGTGGTAAACCAGTTGATAGGGTACAATCTATTTCTGATTTAGAGAAGAAAGGAGCTGCTGAGCTTCTCAAGGATGATAACCTGAACAAAAAACTCCAGGAGTACCCATTCCTATTTGCCCGTGCCGGTGATCTGACAGTTGCTGATGTTGAAAACCTTTTAAACTCTTACAAGCAACTAGTACTTAGGTATGTAGCACTTTCTCAAGGGATGGTTGTCAGCCCTGAAACCCGACTTGTTCAGAGCATGCAAACGGCATCTGATATTCTGGTATCTGAGGAGCATGAGGGTGTGAAGAATGTGGTAAATAATAATGAGAGCAGTGCAGGAAGCAGCAAGACTTCTGATGACATTAAAAATGAAACTCTTGATTCAGAAGTAGACAACACTAGTACCCAACAAACTGTGGATGATCCAAGGGATGATAAGAAGACACTGAAGGATGAAGCATCAGATCAGCCAGAGCATTCATGAATTGCTGATCATGTCTGATCGAACGAAATTCAGGGAAAACATTGCCTTCTGCAGACCAGGAGGTGACAGCCGGTCACAAAACAGAATGCATAGTTCCCCTGTGCGATATGCTGCGGCTCTCGAAGCCACAAATGTACTTGCTGGAAACTAGAATGCAGAGATTCAGTATTGAGGAAGATCCAAATTCATTCTGCTGAAGCTAGATCCGGATCCAAACGTTTGTTCATTGATCCTTGGTTCTTGACTTTGTTGTAAGTTTGGTTTTGTGGTGGACACCATTTTTGTGCACCGTTACTATGTAACTGGAATTTCCATAAGTGAAGATAGTATTCAATTCTTGCGGAAAAATATATATATTCAGAGGAAATGACATGGAAGTTGCGTGTGCTAATTGATGAATCTACACACACGATTATATCAGTCCGGGTGCTGACCTCTTTTCTTTCGAAGATATTATTCTCATACTCGTGGCGATTTTCGAATAGATAACATTTTATTTGATTCAAGTAGATTTCATAAAACCACGGGTTCTGTGATCTTAGTTGTAGAGAACCACATGCACGATGATAAGTGGCACATAACCACAGGTTGTGGTCAAAATGTTTCACGAAACCACAGGTAAATCAATTGCAATCACTCTGAAATGTTGGGTCCACATGCAAGGCCTTCGTGGCATCTGTGCACACTACGTTAGCAAGCGATGTGAGCGGAGGTAAGTAGGGATGGCAATCGGGCGCGATGGGTACGGGTAGTACTCGTTCATACCCGTACTCACGACTCAAAAGCTCGCCCGCGGGTATACCCGCGAAGGGTAATGGACGAAAAATATCGTCCATACCCGTCGCCCGCGGGCATACCCGTTTACTCGCCAAAGCTGGAACTGCTCATCAATTCATCCTTACATCACTCATCCGGTGCTATGGGATGTTCTGTTATGAAATTAACATCAAACAAAAGCATTCACTAGATGTTTTTGCAAAGACACATAATGAAAATTTAACAATGGTCTGACAGTGACAACACTGACCAAACTATTGGTCTAAATGGAAGCAAAGTTCAACCATTAAAACATACATCACACATTCACACATAGGGATGGCAATTGTGCCCATTTACCCACGTACCCGCGGGTAAATACCCGAATAGAGGCGGGTATGCGTTTTTTTTACCCACGGGTATAGAAATGGGACTAACCCTTTGCCCACCGGGTAAACAGGTACGGGTACGGGTAAGCTATACCCGTACCCGTTTTACCCATTTACCCGTGAAATAAACTGACATGTGGGACATTGGACATTGAGCTTTGAGCGGCAAAAAAACCCTACTCCCGTCCCAAACTCCCAATCCCGTGTCCCTCAGATCGACTCCCTGGCGGCTGGCCCCCAAATTCCAGATCTACCACCGGCCGGCCGCTCCCAATCCCCCATCGCCTCCCTAGTCCTACCGCCGGTCGCCTCCAGTCACCCTTCACCTAGCCGCCTCCAGCCGCACCAAGCGTCCGAGCCGCCTTCCGTCGCCGTGCCGCTAGCCGCCTCCAATCGCCCCTCACCGAGCCTGCCGCTGGCCGCCTCCAGTCACCCCTCACCGAGCTTGCTGTCGGCCGCCTCCAGTCGCACCTCGCCGCCGCCTCCTATTGCTCCCGTAAGCGATCCCTCTCTTCCCCTTGCTGCGCCGAACCGTCGTCGGTCGCGCCGGTCCTCCCCCGGTTCCCCTCGACGGTGAAGCCAGGCCGTCCACGGCAGCGCCGTCCAACTGCTACCCGTTGAGGAAATGGCGTCGTCCAATAGCAGCCTGAATCGGCTGATTAGTTCTTGAGTTCATGTGTGACTTGCTGAATATGCTTTGCTGTGAATATGTTTTGTTGCAGAATATGCTTTGTTGTGAATATCAGCTTGTAATGTTCGCATGTATGTGAATATGCGTTCTTGAGTTCATGTGTGACTTGCTGAATGTGCTTTGTTGTGAATATGCTTTGTTGCATAATATGCTTTGTTGTGAATATCAGCTTGTAATGTTCGCATGTATGTGAACATGCTTTGTGGTATCATGTATGTGAAAACTTTTTATTGTTTTGAACTGTAATGTTCGCATGCTTCTTGGAAAAACAGATCCTACAGAAACAACATTTGTAATATTTGAAGGGTTAATATATTTGGATTGCATGAACAAACTTTGGGATTATCTCACTGTGTCGAATCAACAAAATGGGGAAATGGGGAAATAATATGTGCCGAATCTTATTCATTGTGTGGTTGATCAGTTTTTATCTCACTATGTAACTGATTAGTTTTTGCTGTGTAGCTGATTAGTTTTTGTTATGCTTGGTTGTCAGATGGCAACTCCGACAAGTAGCGGCCAACATGGACAATCATCGCAAGCCTCAATACCTTGTCCTCAACCTAGATCTGAAGCCGAAGGCGTCGAACATCAAGTTGAAGAACAACATGCGGATGAGGGGGAATCTCGTGGCAAAAAGAGGAAGCTCACTTCAACAGTTTGGAATGAGTTTACAAGAGTTCAGGTGAAGGATGTTTGGAAGGCAAAGTGCATTTGGTGTAGTAAGTGTCTTTCAGGAGAAACTAGGAATGGCACTAAGCATCTGCATGAACATTTAAAGGTATGCATGTATCGAAAGAGGCAAGGAAAGATACAAACTAGTTTGAGGTATGGTAGTTCTGAACATGGACAAGTATCTGTAGAGAACTACATATTTGATCAAGAAGTTGCTAGGAAAGCTCTCTATTCCATGATTGTTCTGCATGAGTACCCACTGTCCATTGTTGATCACTATGGTTTCTGTCAATTTGTTAGTGCACTGCAACCCTTATTTAAAATGGTAAGTAGAAACACTATTAGAAAGGACATTTTGGATCATTATGACTCGGAGAGAAAGAAAGCTCTCACTTACTTAGATAAAAGCAATTGTCGCGTTGCTGTCACAACTGATCTTTGGACAGCTGATAACCAAAAGAGAGGCTACATGGCAGTGATAGGACATTTTGTTGATGACTCGTGGAAGTTGAGAAGTTGCATTCTAAGGTGCTATTTTATTCATGTTCTTTGTTTGTCTTCTTGTTTTTGTGAAATACTCAAATCCTATTTTTTGTGTAGGTTTATATATGTGCCATGTCCGCATACAACAGATGCTATTTGTGAAGCATTGTATAAAAGCCTACATACTTGGAATCTTGATTGCAAGCTATCCACTTTGACTCTTGATAGCTGCTCTACAAATGACAAATTGATTGAAGCAATAGAGGTAAAGATTGGTCCATCTAACCTTTTATTGGGTGAAAAGATGCTACATATGCGTTGTTGTGCGCATATTCTAAACTTGATTGTGAAAGATGGCTTGGAGATAACGGAGCCCGCCATCAAGAAAATCCGTGAAAGTGTTGCCTATTGGCTTAACTTAGCTGCTCCCTCAAATTTCTCATACCTCTTTGGTGTAGCAAGCCAATTAGCGATAGTAGTTATTAAAAAGTAAACCTCATAAATTCTCTACAAAAACCGAAATGAGTATGCATGCATCCATTGAATCTTCGCACATACATAAATCAATCTATAGTAATTGGATAATTAAAAATTTAATAATAATAAACAAATGAGAAACCACAAATAAAGCAAATCAAATCAATAGATTTTATTGATCAAAGCATTAATTGCATGAAGTTGAATTACAATGCAACAAGTATACACATACACCGCATGCAACAAGATTGTGAGCACCCCCTCTTCCTATACCGTACTGTACGCCATCTACTGTAGCGTATAGCACCGTATAGCAACAGGAAGCCTCGACACCGAAAATCTGAATCTAAAAATTCGATCGACGGGATCGAACCCTTAGCTCGGACCGGTGCTCAGACGCATCCGATCATCGATCCCCTGGATCAAGAGCCCAAAGATCGCGCACTCCACAACCCGAGTATCAATGCACGAAAAGATAAACTAAGATAATTTACATAATCGGGTGTAACCGTACAAGTACAATACATACTCCAAAATAGAATGACAAATGAAACAAAAGACAACAAAACCGCAAATTGCCCGACAACACCCCACAAAGCATCTGATCGAGGGAAGACCTACGGCCGCAACACTCGCAGAATCGGGCTCGCCGACATCCGTGACATCATCATCGTAAACATCCTCTCGAGGAAAAAGGGTTAGCAAAGAAGCGGTGAGTACACGTATGTACTCGCAAGACTTTAGTGTATGCAAATATAATTAATATGCAGCCGATACGATTGAAATGGCTACTACACTAAGTCTATTGCTAAAAGCAGATTTGAAATAGCTTCATCGAAATGTAATACATAATTTGAAAGACAAAGATTTTGAATAAAACATATTTACAATATATGTAACATTTGAGTCTCTCAACCGCCACCATCCATGATCGCAGCTTGAAATACGAATTGACATCCATATATTCATAAATCCTCCAAATACCATATTCACTCATTCATAAATCCATCAAGTACCATATCGATCCACATACTTTAGATAGACTCAAATAGATTTTCATTTTCAAAACCGAACCAAATTTCTATACTTGATATGATTAAAGAAGATTTGCTCATAACCGTGAGCACGGCTAATCGATTAGAATTATTTGATACTCTGCAGAGTTTGCGCACTTTACCCAAACACAACTCGCACTTGCATCCTCGCTATCCAGGGTACACGCGATACACGAGGTATCCGATATACAAGAATGATCTATTCTTTCCCATCGTTGAGGTTATAGCCACACCTCAAAGACCGGCGATTTATAAACCCACTACTATGGCGATAAGAGGCCAACCACCACTCAGCGCCACGGAATATCCATCGTGACGACGGCGAAGTTTTTGCCGCGCATTATCCCATAGCAAGGCGTACACCGTTGTATCAATCAAACATGAATCGGAGCGATTCCTCACGCATAAGTACAAGCGCACTCACGAAGGTGCATACGGCGGGTCGTGAGGACACACACACCGCGCTTGATCAAGCCAACACGGAAAAGGTCCACACTTCGCCTACCAACAGTGCATGGCTATCCTCACACTTCAGTACTAAAACAGTCGCCCCATCCCAAAGATTGCGTGGTTGCACTGTTCATTCAAAACCGTCACAAGTTCGGTCCTTATATTTTTGCCTAGTGACTCAAGCGGGAACTCCACTTAACTCGCCAACCAATCGCCACCATGTTTAACTAGCACATATTATACCTCCCGCCAAGTCTAATTACCAACTAGACACCGCACATTTTTATCAAATTACCTTTACAAGTCACATTTCCAAAACATTTCCAAAACCGCCATAATTATCATAAGTTTTGAGCATTTGGTAAATGACCGACTTTGCTCATCTCTATTGCAGTGTCTAAGCATATGCATTTACTAAGTCGTTTATACCCAAGTGACATTTTATTAATTGTCCAACCCTACTAAGGCTATCAATGAACTCGGGAATTTAATTGAGGAAAAACCACCAAATCAGGGTATATCTACCATTCCCACAAACTAGCACTTTACCGAATATAAACAATGCATATAGTTTGAGAAATCAAAGTAAACATCGTGAAATATAGGTTTCAAGATGGTCAAAGGAGGTGCTTGCCTGTCTGCCGCCTCGATGGATCCGGGACGAACTCAGATTGTTCGATGCGACTCAGGACTCACTCGCCTCTAATCGAATAAAAACATCAAAAACAAATAACAGAGAAATAATTTAGCAAAGAGTGACTTTAGAAGCATAAACACCAACTTAATATCAAATAGAACTCATCTAGATACTAAGAAAGAAAAGAAACAATCAAAACGCTAAAACGGGCGTAATCGCGATTCGATGAGGCGATTTCGATGAAATTCTCGCCAAAGTGAATAAAATGCGTAAAATAAAGAAAAATTCAAATAAATTTAGTTAAACACCTAGAATTAGGTATAACACACCTAACGGGACTTGTCGCAACTCGCTTGGGATTACAATGATCGACGGAGCCAAAACAAAGAAACCAAATCGTAAAAGTCAAAAATTCGTAAAAGGAAAAATGGCACTATTCACCGTAGGCAAAAGCCATTTTTGTTCGTAACGCATTTAATCGATTTGCGATTTCTCCAGTCGCTCCACCAGGTAGTCTATGGTATTTAGGACCTATCTCGACCTTACCCCACCGAATTCACTTAACCTATAACGAATTCGATCGAAGCGCATTTTGGGTCGCTAAATACGCTCCGATCGCACAAGGTCCGAAACGGCTCAAACTCGATTCGCTGCGCGAGGAGCACGTTTTCGACTTCACTAGGCTTATATGACCCTAAATGACTCATTCCGATAGCTAATCGTGAATAAACCCTAAATTGTGGAATATGGCCAAAATGGCTATTTTGCTCGAAAACGAGCAATCTCGCCCAAAAGGGCCGCTTTGAGTGAAATGCCGCGAGACTTGTTTTAAGCCCTCGGCTAGTTGCTTAGGATACTTACGACCTATCTGAGCCATTCCCTCAAGATAGATGACTTAATCTTCTCTCGACTTTTGATCAATTGCCCGCTTAACTCATAATTACCGAGAAACTAAAAAGTCCGAAAAGTGACTTGAATGCGATCCAAAGCACACGGAAAGCATGCTATCGACCTTAGTGACCTTAAACGAAGCTAAACAAAGCTAAATGCCTTAAACGGCTTGTGAGGCCTATAATTACTAAAATAAAATGCAAAGTGCTAAAATGCAAATCTAGCGATTCTAATCGCTTTTCTAGCCTCTAAGGGGACTAATGGTAAAGTCAATACATGCCTCGAGCTCTAGGATTTTATGAAATAAAAATAAATTAAAAGAGACCTAGAGCTAACAACTTGTAGCAGTTTTGACGAAACTTAATTTCGACTCTTCCGATCGCAACTGTGGCTATCGAAGAGCTAATGGAGCTATCGTTATACGCTATGGACCTTCGGTCCATTGTAAAAATAGTTAACACCTAAATGAATAAAATAAATTTCGCTTAGCGAAATTGAATTCGATTCCTCCAGAGCGACTCTAGCCACCGTAATCGCTATGGGAAAAATCTATACATGCTCTACCTCACTAGAACTCCGACAAACCGAAGACCTAGCGAGAGCATGCTCGATTTTGAAGATGGCTAAAAGCCAGTCGACTATAGAGTTAAACGAACCTAACGACGACGACCGAGTCTAGATTTTAAAGCGTAATTGCTATGCGATGCGTTGAACACATGGTACCTAGACATGGCCTAGGCTAGGGTTTGGGAAAACTTGATGAAATGCGAAGCTACAGGAGAAAAGAGTCGTAGCTACGGCAAGAGGATCGACCGGAGTCAAGAAATCAGTCGATCGCAAAGCACCACGGAACTCCAAGAGACATCGTTGAATCTCGATGGAATACTCACTTGAAGGGGTTGAGAAGATGGGAACGCGATGAGGACGCCAAATCCAAACCTCCGATTCGATTTTCGCTTCGGTTGAATCGCCTTAATCCGCGGATTTGGGTGGTCTTCTTCTTCTCTTTCTCCTTCTCCTTGCTCAAGACGTGTGGGAGGAGGTGGGGAAATAAGGAAGTGGTGGTTGGAGGCTTGGGGTGGCTTAAATCACATGTGGGCACTATGCACTGATGGTGGGCAGTTTGGTCCAATGCCAAAACTTGAAGATTCAAACATCTAAAGCTGATTTTGAATACTTCTAAGATATTTTGGATAGTTTTTGAGGACTTTTAGACATTTAATTTCCTAAATTTCCAATTTGTCCAAAAGGACAATTACGAACCGCAATTGAATTCGATTTGATTTTGAGTGAGTTTAATTAAGTTAAAGGGTTCTTTTGGATCCCAGTCGAGTCTACTCAGCTCAAAATACAGAAACACACAAGAACAGTGTATTATTGAATAGTGTTTGAGTACAAATGTACAGTGACTCGAGTATAGAAATACTCGGGATATTACAAAGATCATGTACAATTTTAGGCACAAGAAATTAATTACACTAACAATTTACAACAAACCTATAGTACATCGATCTTCAAAAGACCTTCAAAGTCGATGCCCGAAATCATTAGTCCTCGAGCAAATAATTAAGAGATAGGTAATGGAAATAAAAAAAATGAATTTAATTGCCGTCAGACCCAATCGTGAATAGTAAATGCTAATTGAGATACCATATTCGTCCATAGCTGAGTTGGCACCTCTCGCTAGTTAGAGTTTCATCATTTGGCGTGCATAAACCTACTTTTGTTGGGTAATCGTAGCCAAGAGTGAATAGTATTAAAAAATATCATGCACAGTAAGGAGATAAGGATGAGCTTGATCAAAGGGAGAAAGCAACCAGAGCCACCCTCCCCAAGTCCATTTCCTCTCCTCACCCAAATCCATCGAGACCAACAAGCCAAGAACAAGCAAACGAGATCTAGCCAGCATCACCTCCTCACACACATCCAAGCCAAGGACAATCGAAGCAACCAAAGGCAAGCTCTCAAGCTGAGCAAGCCAAGGGGGTCAGGAGGAAGGGCCAGTCAGGAGCCGGCCAAGATCAACCAAAGACCAAGGCAAGAAAGAGGCAAAGCCAGGGACCCAGGAGCAGGAGGCTAAGAATAAGGAGGACAAGCACCCGACCGCCTCACCACCAATCCACCATCCATCTCCATCAACCAGGGTACCAAGAGCTCATCACACCTCACAAATCCCCCTCTAGCACAACCCCTTTCTTCCAACATCTCATCCATCAGGTAAGACTCAACACATACATTTCATTATCAACGTTAGAGACAGAAACGACATAGGGTTCTAAATCAATCACTAGGGAAGTTAAAAACCGACTAGGTCTCAGATAGGGACAGCAATAGAGGTGGCGTCGCGCGTACCTGGAGACCTACCGCTCTCCCCGGTGTACGGGAGGTCTCTCGGTGTCGTCATAACACCACCAATCCATAGCGATCAACCCATTGTGATCATCATTAACCCAAGACAACTCTAAAAAATTCTAAAAACTAGATCATGCATCTCCGTAAAGGGAAGAAGAGAAATAGGAGGGGGGGAAGGATCGGCATCATCGTAGAGCCAAAGCCAAGAAGGACCGAAGTGGCGGCTAGGGGAGGCCCAAATTGACATAACATCACAAAATCCCAAGCTTAACAATCCTCAAATCATCATCAACCCATTAGAAAACTCAACATAAGAAAAAGGTCATAGAACATCAAGAAGAAGTAGGAGAGCCAAATGTGACCAAAGCCCAAATCCTAGGTAGAGAGCCAATCGAGGAGCAGCAGTAGGTGGCGAGGGCCCAAGGGGTCGGGCCAAGCAACGACGCGGAGGTTAGGTGGCACCGGCGCAAGGTCCAGGAGAGCGGGAGGAGGAGGCCGAGGGGGACGGGCCAAGCGATGAGGGAGAACCAAAGTGATGGTAGAGATAATGAGAGCGTGGCCAGGGAAGGCCGACATGAGCATAGAGGGAAACGGCCTAGAGGCCGAGTAGGGGTAGTCGAGGCGGGCCGAGGGTGGCACGAGAAGGGGGAAGTAGGGGCCGCTTGCACGTGTGAACACGCAAGGAGAGGGCCGCGGGGCCAGTGGCCTGCGAGATGAGGGAGCCAAATGGGGATTGCCATGGGGAAAGGTGATGGTATGACGGGAATGGATAAGGCGGCTGAGTGGAAGGGAAAAGAATGAAAAAGAGAAAGGAAAAAGTAAAAGAAAGAGGAAAAAAGAGAGAACAAGAAAAGAAAAGAAGGGATGAGAAGAAAAGAAAAGAAGAATACACACACACACAAATAGCAATAACCCAAATAAGGATTCGCCGTGAGATTAGAAAATTTAAAAGAAAATAAATGTCAGCGAATAAATAAATAAAGAAACATATAAAAACTAGCAACTGCCATAATGATTAACCATGGAAAATAATGCCAATCCTAAGAGGAAATCACTGCCCAAAATTTTGGATAAACCACGCTGATTAAAATATACCAAATTAAAATACGTAAGCTAAAATACCTGGAATTTAAAATGCGTCGGATCAAGATGCAGCAAATTAATCTATCTCAAATTAAAATACACAGTTTATCTATATTGATTTAAATCAAGTCAGGAAGGGGTTCGATGCCATAAAAAACGCTAGAAAATTTATATTAATTTATAATGTAATATTTTAAAATTTTAGGAGTTGATTTAAATCAAGTCGATGGTCAGTTGCAGCCATCGTGCGAGGATGCTTACTTTTATCAAATTTTAAGCAAGATTTTCTTGATTATATTTATGAAATTGTTTTTAATTGTTTTCAGGCCTATGAGATATTATCAATTCATGGGAAAAGTATCTTTTAAAGTAAAACCTCAAATCGGATGCGGTTGGAAGGATGGTTTGTTAATGAACTACTGATGCAGTAATTGATTACTGATACGTTGAATTGGCTCATCTAACGAAAGGAGCCAGTGACGCATTTATATGTATGGTGGGTAGAGGGCGCCAATGAGAAGGGTATCGCCGATGGATCCCTCTACATAGGCTATGATATAAGGACGAACAATTGCACTCGGGCAATGAGCCGTATTTACAGTATCAACCTTAGTGTGTGAAATCGATTAAAAAATATTGTCCTAGGAAGGTATTATGGTCTCCACATTAGAGGATAGGTAGATAACAAAGGGTGTGAAGTTGGGATATGCCGGAGGCCCAGTAGGAATACTGAAAATTAGCTGCGGTTGATCAGGGGCTATATTTAAAGCTTTGGGTTGAATAATGCCGATAGGTAGTCGGAGTACAACTGGTACACTGATGGTAGGTGGGGAACAATCGAGGACACCACTACTCGTTGGCTACCAGGGTTGGAGATTTAATACTAAAATAGTGATAAACATTTTAGCGTCTCACATGATAAAGTCACTATGGGTAAAGTGGTACAAACCTGCGTAGGGTCAAATAATAAATTCAAACTTGTCTCCTAGATTGGAGGCTACGGAAGTTAATTCTGCCTCATACACGAGTGCTAGTAGCAATTTTTATAATTAAAATATACAACCCTTAAAGAAAATCTAAATCCTAATTTCTGTAAACATGGAATTTGAGGGAAGGTGAACATTAGATGAACACAAGAGGAATTCATCTATTATATTTATTATTAATGCTTACTGAGTACTTTTGTACTCACTCTTGCTAAACCCCCTTTTGATTAGAAAATTGCTCCAATGGTCAAGCGTCTGGTTGGGACATAGATCCCAATGGACTCGCCTACGAGGCAGAGGGTGAGGGCCACCCTTAGGATCAGATTGGTCAAGCGTCTGGTTGGGACATAGATCCCAATAGAGCAACGGGGCCGCGCTTGGCTCGTGCGCGGACGACGAGGCCGCGCGTGGCGTGGGCGAAGATCCTGCATAAGGAGGATGTGTTCCGATGGGATGGACCATGGGCTCTGTTTCAAACAAAAAATCAAGCTCATTAGTGGCAGACTGCGTTTTAGAGAATGGGAAACATGTCTCATCGAACACGACGTGGCGGGAGATCAGAACACGATTGGATGAGAGATTGAGACACAGGTAACCTTTGTGGTCTGAGGAGTAGCCAAGGAAAACACAAAGGGTGGAGCAGGGGCGAGCTTATGAGGAGCAATGGCTGAGAGGTTAGGGTAGCAAGCGCAGCCGAAAACGCGAAGATGCTCATAGGAGGGCGCAGTGCCAAAAAGAGCGAAGAATGGGGTGGTAAGTTTGAGAGTTTTGGTTGGGAGACGGTTTAGCAGATAGGTGGCGGTGTGGAGGCCCTCGGCCCAGTAGCGTGCAGGCAGAGACGCTTGAAAAAGCAAAGAACATATAATATTGTTAATGGAACGAATCATACGCTCGGCCTTGCCGTTCTGTGGGGATGTGTAAGTGCACGACATCCGCATGAGGGCGCCGTGGGTGAGGAAGAAAGACCGTGCTGAAGAGTTGTCGAACTCGCGGCCATTGTCACACTGAATGGTTTTGATTGTGCAACCAAACTGGGTGGTCACATAAGAGAGAAAAATTAGCCAAAGTGGAGTAAGTGTCGGACTTCATACGCAAGGGAAAAGTCCAGAGGAAGTGCGAGCAATCATCAAGAATGACCAAGTAATACTTGTAACCGGACACGCTTGCAATGGGAGAGGTCCACAGATCACAATGAATTAAGTCAAAATTCTTGAGAACACGTGACGATGAATTATGGAAAGGCAAACGAATGTGGCGGCCTAGTTGGCATGCATGACAAATAGAAGCATCAGTGCTTTTATTACAAGAGATGATCGAAGTACTAATGAGTTTTGATAGAGCATCGTGCCCAGGATGGCCGAGGCGGCGGTGCCAGGTGGAGGCATGGGCAGCGGCAATCATGGCGCATGATGAAGGGGATGACGCCGGTAGACGTAGGGAGTAGGGAGGCCCACAGCTATTGGACCTGATGATCACGTTCCTGGAACGGAGATCCTTCACAGAGAGGCCAAATGGGTCAAACTCAATGGAACAATTATTGTCAGTGGTAAACTGGCGAACAGATATGAGATTCTTAATAATTTCAGGAGCAACAAGAATATTATTAAGATAAAGGGGGCCAGGAAGAACAGTATGACCAGTTGACGTGACAGGGAGAACGGACCCATTGCCAACAATGATAGATGAAGGATAAGCGGAATTAGGAGGACGGAACAAGGAGATGTTACCGGTGTCAGACGTCATGTGGTTGGAGGCGCCGGAATCCACTACCCAATCGGTGACGGCGGGGGGATTAAGCGCCATGGTGTTGAAGGAGTTAGCTAGCGAATGCTGATCCCAAGAGCCGGATCACGGCGTCCAGGGGGACGACGCAAAGATGCCGAGGCGCTCATGCACTGGGAGATCGCGCAGGGAGGGCAGGGGCGGTACGAGGGGCAGCCAGAGGGGTAGCGACCACCAAAGATGGCCTCGCCGAAGCGGTGAAGGGCGTGTGCAGCCGGCCTCCGTAGCCGCCACGCCACATCGGTGCCGTTGTCGCCAAGAGCAGGCCCCGGCCACATGGTGATGGAGCCTGTCCACGGGTTGTAGAAGGATGGCCAGGGTGCACCGCCGGGGCCGTTCCCGTTGCCACCCTTGCCGTTGTTGCGGCGTCGACGACGACTAGAGTCATTAGTGCCGAGAGCGCCCACCGAAGGGACAGGACTCGCTTGGCCGTGGAGGACAAGATGGTATCGCTCGGGCGGAGCGGCGGCAGTGGAGAGCTTTGTGGTCGAGGAAGCGAGCAGCGCCGTGGATGAAGAAGACGAGGCCTCCTCAGCCATGGTGAGTTCCTCGAGTAGGAGGTCATTGCGGACCTCTTGGAATGTCGGGAACGGCTTGGAACGCTTGAGGAAAACTTTCATGTGATCGTACCGCTTGTTGAGACCACGAATGATGTTGAGGACGAGGGTACGATCGTGGACGACCTCGCCAAGGTCGCTGAGGGCGTCAGCCATGCCCTTCATCTTGCGGCAATAGTCGTTGATGGAAAGATCGCCCTGGACAAAAGCGCGAAACTCGGCGTCAAGATGAAGCGCACGAGTCTCACGGTTGCCAAGGAACTGCTGCTCGATGGCGAGCCATGCGTGCCGCGCCGTGCCGCCACGCACACGGACGGTCTCCTGGAGCTCGACATTGATGGTGCCGAAGAGCCAGGATAGGACCACGCTGTCCATCCGCTTCCATGAGGGGACGGCGACGTGAGCGGCGTCGGAGAGGACGTGGTCGTCGAGGGAGTAGTGCTCGAGGGTGAGGAGGACGAGGTCATGCCATCGGGAGTAGTCGGCAGAGAGGGGATCCAGAACGACCGGTACAAGGGCTCGGATGTTCTGGACGCCCGCGGCCTGGGCGTGAAGGTTGGCAATGGCGGCGGCCTCGTAGATGTCATGATTGTCGGCGTTGTCGTCGAGGTTGTGATCGTCGCCGTCCATGGGGGGCGCAGCCATCTTTACAGCGGTGGCAGCCTCACGCTCCAGGGCTTCGGCGGCGATCCATTCTCTCTCCAGGTCCTCAGCGGCGACACGTACACGGGAGCTCGCATCGGCTGCGACCTTCGCAGGAACGGCGGCGGCGGCAACGCGGGCTGCATGGTCCTGCTCCTGGACATCGGCGGCCTCCTTCTCGCGAGCAGTACGCTCAGCGGCGGCGGTGGCGGCGGAGGACGGTGAAGGTGACGGCCACGTCAGGATTGGAATCAATGTGCTGGGCTGAGCCAACAAAGGCGACAGTAAGAACAACGACGAGGCTCTATTGTGACACTGTTGCTGTAATTTTCCGTACCCTTTTTTAATGCATTTGGCAGAGCTCCTGCCGTATCTCTTTCGAAAGAACAACGACGACGCATACATACTATGCGAAACATCAGAGTGTGGTACATCTCCTGCATCAGCACCGCTATGCAGGACCAGAAAACGACGCCAGGCCCTCCAACATCGGCTACTCGGTTACGAGGCAGAGGGTGAGGGCCACCCGCAGGATCAGATCTACAAGGAGGTGAACTATCAGGAGGGTTAGACTGTTGGGTAGATCATGCATCGGCTTTGACGGTCTATGGGATAATTAGTATTTATGTATTATATTTTTGTTGTACTTAGATCATATGTATAATTAATGTACTGAACTTATAGCCCTACGTGGCAATGGAATGTAATAAGTTTTCATTTTTTGTATCTAATTATTGGCTCTGCTACAACAATCTAAACACAATGTATTAACTGATAAAACATCAAGTACACTAGATGTTTTGATTAGTTAATATACCAGGATTAATACAATTACCTCAAAGTAATAGTGGTCTTACTATCGTTACTCTGGGTTAGTTATGCGCGTCACCAAATCTTTCATGTAATAAACTTGCATTCTGTTCACAATTTATTGAGCGTTTTATGTATTCATCCTTATCACAACAAATCCATCGGTTAAAAAATAGTCTACACTTGTTTTAGAGGGAGAGTTTCACGAAAAAACGAGTTGCTAGAGGTCTGTGACATGTTGATAAGTTATCCATCGAAATTCTCCGTTTCGTTGTTATTTTCTTAGAGTTAAAACTCTGTGAGGTAATAATAACATTAACCTTCACCATCTCAGCAAGCATCGATGGCGATTTGTTGGCAACATATCCAGTGAAAACCCTCCTTACCATGAAAACTTCGTGAAACCCACGTATAAAAGTTTTCAAAAATTCTCAAAAAATTACTATACGTAGAGGAGGTGAGGTTCTACCATCCTGTGAAATTTGAAGATCAAACTCAATCGCATTTGAAAGATATGAAAAAGACAAATTGCAAAATGAATAGTGCTAAATAGTGAAAATCAATATTCATACTGAATTTGTCTTTTTTATATCTTTCAAATGCAATTGAGTTTGGTCTTCAAATTTTACAGGGTTGTAGAACCTCATCTCCCCTACATATGATAATTTTTTAAGATTTTTTCAAAACTTTTACACGTGGGTTTCACGGAGTTTTCACGATAAAAGGGGTTTGCACTAGATATCTCCCCCGATTTGTTACGAACACTGCTACTATATCCGATCAAGCATAAGATCACCACCGGCTTACCGTGCAACCCGTGCAATCATCTTCAGTGATACTAACGATTCCTGTTAGAAAATGTACAAACAAGCATTCAATTTTCCAAAAGGAAACATGCATCATTCATTCCCAGAGTTCCTGTTTTCATCACAGGGTATGAACTTAAAAACATAAGTAGCAGCAGGAACATCCAAATGCACGGCAGCCATGCATGCTAATCACAAGAAAATTTGACGAGCGACGACACATCACATAGAGCACAGCAGAAAATGCAGTCACTGATAACGATGGCACCTGGAGATCTCTTGCACTGTATCGTCACAAGACACCGCCTACCATAACCTGACCTCCATAGGTCATGGCTACACGAGAAATCCCGGCTAAAATTCAGCAGACAAGTAAATGTAGCCGCCGTTGAAACATTGGCTCAGAAAGTAAAAAAGAGTATGATAGCAAGAAGTAAAAATTTCCTAGCAAATGATGGGAGATGCTACAAAGCGACGTGCACTAAACCCAAATAATAGATGCGAATCGATAAATAGGAGACAATACAACATCCATATCGAGGTCATGAAATCTCGAGCTAGGAGCGCATAACGACAACCAATTCACAGCCAAGCAAGGATAAAAGCATACCTTCAGACAAGAATCAGTGTGTATTGAAATACTGAAATCATGGAGCTGTCACAATTCCAGCTTTCCTGTACCATGAGTTGATGGGAGATCATGAGAAAAAACCACATCAAGACTCGAGAGCATACAAAATCATCAGCTTGCTCAGGCACACATGCTGTGTTTTTTCTTTCAAAATTAACCAGGCTTAAAGTCACACTTTGGTGGGAAATGGATGCAGAACAATAGAAGGGTCATTTTACATCAAGTGCTCAGGAACACAGGCTGTGTTTTTTCTTTCGAAATTAACCAGGCTTAAAGTCACACTTTGGTGAGAAATAATCTTAGTTTCTGCCTCCCTCACGCTTCAGAATATTCATGGCTATTGAGATAAACAAGTAGCATGATGAGACTTCATATATTGATTAATAGCACTGAGTAAAAGCCAAGCGTAACCAATTTATAGTTACACACATCATGTGGAAAGATTTTCCTTGTTATAATCTTGAAAAAGATGCCCATGCTCTTTAGGTTTTATTATTATCACAGTTTTTATGGATCTTCACTTGTGAATTGTGGTGGAATAAGCATACAGATACAGATACAATTCCATACAGTATCAAGGTTGCGAATAGAACACTTAAGGGCGCTCACACAATCAGATAAAATTCCACTAACTTGGTAGTTTGAAACATACTCGATACCAAAGTACACATTAGACTTATGCAGGAGATACACCGGTGATGGTGGTAGAGATTGCACTTGAATCTAATTAAGAAACTTGAGAAAACAGGACGGATGCAAATTTGAAAACAATTCATCAGCTGTTTTGTCAAATATAGTTATAATGAAAAAAATGCATAAAGTTTAAAGCACAGATGCAAAATTATACCAGCTTCCTTTTCTTCTTATGTCTCCTTTTGCGACATGGTTTATGAGCATCAGAATTTGAACTTAGATTGCTGTTATGATCTCCAGGCAGATTTGGTGCTCTCCTATTTTTGAATGAGTCACCACTTGTGGTATGAAAGTATTGCTAGAGCTGGATAGCACATGTTTGTCCACAGATTTAGCTCTATTTGGTGCTGATGAGCGTGGTGGTGGCATAAGAACTCGAGCATCTCTGCTTGCCGCAAAGCATAATAGGTAGGGTTAAGTATATGGGAAAAACTACGACTACTAATTGAAGGTACTTTAAACACATCAAGAGAAACAACAACCTGGTTCTTTTCATCGCTTGACATGCCGATGTCGCCCTACCAAGCACCTAAGTCGGGTTCTCTACGTAACATTAACAACATTAGGATGCCTGCCCTTTTTATGGAACATTTATGCCGTGGCATATTCATTACAACATAAGAGCTTATAGAAGGACATATTAAAAGACTATAATTCAGACTTAACAAATCGGTGGGAATAAATTTATTAGGAAATATGATATATATTCATTATCCAACATAATATGAAATGCTTCTACACCATATGATTTAAATCAGACAAATACCAACAAAATACAGAGTATGCCAACGCTTCTATCAACGCTCGATAACTTGTATTTTGACAATGCTAGATTTCAAAACTAATTGAACAACATCATAATTGTTACAGAGTTCATTGTACCATTTCTTATGGAAAGATTATGCTCAGTCTATTCTATCACAAAACAAACGGTGCTATCTTGTAGACTGGGATAGGATATTTTACAATTTGCAAAAGAGTATCTCATGGATTTGCTTACAGGTTTAGGATTGTTCACATAAAATTTTTGGACAAACCTACTTCAGTGACTGACCACACATGAGAATATAAGCCAAACAACTACAGATAGTAACTGGTCACCGGTTGTCATGCTCTCCGAGCAACACAACATAAATTACTACTTTTATGCCATTATCTAAATGACTAAATAAGTGATAGCATTGCAGCATAATAGCATATCACATGATATATCAGAGGGAACCTAGAAAACCAAATACAATGTCCAAGAATTTGCACTTTTGTCAGTCCACTCATCATCTGCCTCTTCATCATTTGAACTTCCATACATAAAGAAGTCATCATCACTCACATCCAAGGTACCTACTTGAAGTTTATTGAGCACCTACTTGAAGTACCATTTATGAATGTGACTCAGGATAGTCCTTGCATCTTCATTTTTAAAGTTGCACAAATATTAAAGCATGAATTAAGGGTAGATGACGATTACTTACTTACCCCTTCGTTTGCTTCAAGATTTGTGCAACTTGTATTAGGAGGGAGAGCATAGAAGCACCTCTCCAAACGAGATGTGGTGCTAAGAGAATTATTCAGAAAGCAAAACAAAGTACTGTGGTGAGCTCTCTAACATATTCGAGATCTTCTCGTAATTTTGACAGCTTATTGCTGGTACCATCTGCATTTGAACGTTGCTGCTTCCCAAGGCGCCTTATCATCCTCTCAATCTTTCGCCTCTCTTTGACAATTGAACACCCATACAAAGAAAATGGTAAGTACAGACAGGAAGAGAAAGGGCACTAGAAATGAATAGGAACAAAATAAAGCAGACCAAAAAAAATTATCTTTCTAGCTCTCAACTGTACTGTTTGTTGAATAGCCAGTTGATTCTGAAGCTCCTACTGCCTCTTTAGTTCTTCCAATTTCTTCTCTTGAGCCACTCTAATGTCATTAGGAAGGTCCTGAAGAAAGAAATATACAATATGTTATCACGGCGTCGCCTAGGCGTCCCGGCGGCCAGAGGGGGACGCCTGGGCTAGCCACCTCGACTGGAAAGAGTTATGTGGCCACCTAGTCATCTGGGCGTCACAATGGACGACTGGGCGTCGCGGCGAAAGCAGTGAGGTGGGCGCCGAGCGTGATGGCTGATAAGGATAAGTGAGAAGCTTCCGAACCTGATGCTCCTCGGTCTCTCGGCGGCCACCTCGGCTGTCCCCGCCTCGTCGCCCGCTCTGGCCCGCCCACAGCACACCGCGTCGTGCCGTCGGCCTATCTTCCGCGACGCATCAGCTTCCTTGCCTCCAAGGCCCGCGCCGTCCATGGGCAGCCAACCTCCAATCACCTGTCGCCAGCGACCGCTGTGCCCCCTCGTCCTCAAATCCACGCTGACCGCTCGCTTGTCCTCCGGCCCTCAGCATCCGCCCGAGCCGCTCAGTTTCACGTGACAAGCAATACAACCGATCGGACTCCAAGGAAATCTCACAAGTGGATTTGAATCTCTGAGTGATTGCTGGGAGACTTGTGACAAGGGAGGCAAGCAAAGTGCTGCAGACAGTGATGTAGATGATGCACCGGAAGACGATGTCGGACAGGAAAGTAATGAGCTGACTTGGGTGGATGATGGGTTCCAGTACTACCTTGCACTCCGCAAGTGGTACCTGGGGCTTCGCCCTGAGTCGGAGTTCCGTTGCTTTGTGCGGGGGCGAAGGCTGGTCACTGTGTCCCAGAGAGATCCATCAGCATACTACCCATCATTGCCTGGGTGGAGTGTTGAGGTGCAACCGAAGATTGAGGATTTCTTTGAAGATGTAATTGAGCCGCAATTTTCTTTATAGAATTATACATTTGATGTGTATGTGAGAGCTGATGGGCGGGTGAAGCTGATTGATTTCAATCCATGGGGTGGGTATACCTTACCTCTGCTTTGCTACATGGGAGGAACTTGAGGAGGAGGGAGAGGGAGGAGGTGGAGTTTAGAGTGGTGATGCAACAGGTGTAGTGAGGCTGGATTGATGACAAGAATACCGTATGACATCTTTGGATTGGGGGAGGAGTGGTGGGATGTGTTCTCAAGAAGGCCGACGAGGAGCTCAACAGATGTGATGGCCTCACTAGGTGGGGATTCGTAATTGCGCCTAAAACAAGGTGTTTGAAGGCTATAATAGGCGAAGAACTTAAAGTGATGACTGTTGGTAAATTTTCATCTGTCACATATAGCGCTTAATGGCTTTCTTCATATTGTTATGCAATCTTATGTTACTACGCAATTGTTTCTTTTCGTGAACTTATATAGTGCTAGGTTGTTAGTATGGGTGTATCTCCTATTGCTTCATGCAAATGTTGTAACTTACAAGACATGAGAACATATGGTTTAGTGTGGCCTGATTGTTAGTGCTTGCATTTCCAGAAACATATGTGCAGTTAAAGTTTGTTGCTTACTTGCTCGTAGCTGAATTTTCAATGTATCTCTTAAAAATGAATAAACTTTCCATCATCTATGGTTGTTTCATCAAGATTTGCTTCCTTTGCATCATCTATGGTGATACTAGTTTGGGGCGAAGCAAGGAGTAGGTCAACAGCGTTGATGAAATTGCTCAATTAGTACCGGTTGCTACTTGCTAATGTAGAGATTATTGCGAAGGATGGTTCAATTGAGGCCTCCTATTGTTGCACTGCACTCCGTTTAGTTTAGTGGCAGCGTTAAGGATTTCGGGTAGTTCGTGCTGTAGTTTGATTGCTGCTCGCTTTGGTAGCTTGTGTGAGTGTCCATTCACGTCGCAAATTGCAACAATCATGTGGAACGTTGCTTGCAAAAATAATATATCTGATGTTAAGTATCCAGCCTTAACTAGATGGATCTGAAGAATGTTAGTAAAGTCGTGTTTGTTCTTGTCAAACGGAAGTACAGGTTGGGTCGACGATGGTGGTGGATTATCCTAGCTTAACGTGACAAGCAATACAACCGATCGGACTCCAAGGAAATCTCACAAGTGGATTTGAATCCGGCTTTGGCTCCGTCACTCCGGGTCTCCGGTTCCCGATGGTGCTCGGGCTTAGCTCGGACGGTTTGGAATACAAGGAATGGGAATGGGATTAGGATATTAATGCTGGGCTGTTTGGATTGTGGGAAATAAAGGGTGGGAATAGCATTGGGATAGGAGATGTGATAAATTTAAAAATTAAATCATGGGTTAATTCAATTTAAAGAGGCCAGGAAGCAGCACTAACTCGGTTCTGGAAGAGCATCATCTAATCATCGCCTAAGCATACAGGCGGTCCAGGCTCGCCGCACGTAGCCGGACCGCTATGACAACTATGTATACAACATTACCATCTCACCAACAAGGCTGAAAGAAAAGTAGGGTTCTGTAATAATTAAAACCGCAACAACAAAATCTTGATTCATGAAAAGCTCAAAGTGCTTATGCGTGTTCAGCAAAATGACACCAATTAGATTTAGAAGAGACCCAAACAAATGCTAAACCTTGTCACTCTGGTTAAGTTTTGGGCATGCATACTTAAAATTGGGAATAGTGTGAGTCACAGCATAGATGGTCCTATGATTCAGTATATTACTTTATTTTCTCAAGGGTAAAAAAACCCTGCAAGCCTAGCAGAACAATTTCTCATGAATGGACAATATCGTAGACATCATACACTGTGTATTCACAAGCAATGCTGCTCGAATAGAAGTGCAATAGCAATAATCAAAAGCGAGAGGCTAACTTTTCCTTGCATACAAAGGCATAGCCAACCTTAATTGAGAACAATGGACATCAAACAATATGCATGCATGCCTCCTTGAATATAAGTGAATTCTACAATAACTTGACATCTTAATCCTACTTCTTTCCCATATAAGTAGAGCTGTCAGCCTACAAGTATCTCGTTAAGCTAGGATAATCCACCACCATCGTCGACCCAACCTGTACTTCCCGTTTGACAAGAACAAACACGACTTTACTAACATTCTTCAGATCCATCTAGTTAAGGCTGGATACTTAACATCAGATATATTATTTTTGCAAGCAACGTTCCACATGATTGTTGCAATTTGCGACGTGAATGGACACTCATACAAGCTACCAAAGCGAGCAGCAATCAAACTACAGCACGAACTACCCGAAATCCTTAACGCTGCCACTAAACTAAACGGAGTGCAGTGCAACAATAGGAGGCCTCAATTGAACCATCCTTCGCAATAATCTCTACATTAGCAAGTAGCAACCGGTACTAATTGAGCAATTTCATCAACGCTGTTGACCTACTCCTTGCTTCGCCCCAAACTAGTATCACCATAGATGATGCAAAGGAAGCAAGTACTGATGAAACAACCATAGATGATGGAAAGTTTATTCATTTTTAAGAGATACATTGAAAATTCAGCTACGAGCAAGTAAGCAACAAACTTTAACTGCACATATGTTTCTGGAAATGCAAGCACTAACAATCAGGCCACACTAAACCATATGTTCTCATGTCTTGTAAGTTACAACCGCTGCATGAAGCAATAGGAGATACACCCATACTAACAACCTAGCACTATATAAGTTCCTAAAAAGAAACAATTGCGTAGTAACATAAGATTGCATAACAATATGAAGAAAGCCGGTAACTGCTATATGTGACAGATGAAAATTTACCAACAGTCATCACTTTAAGTTCTTCGCCTATTATAGCCTTCAAACACCTTGTTTTAGACTGCAATTACGAATCCCCACCTAGTGAGGCCATCTGTCTGTTGAGCTCCTCGTCAGCCTTCTTCAGGAACACATCCCAGCCACTCCCCTCCCCCCAATCCAGCATGTCATACGGTATTGCTGTCATCAATCCAGGCCTCACTGCACCCTGTTGCATCACCACTCTAAACTCCACCTCCTCCCCTCTCCCCTCCTCCTCAAGTTCCTCCCATGTAAACAGCAGAGGTAAGGTATACCCACCCCATGGATTGAAATCAATCAGCTTCACCCGCCCATCAGCTCTCACATACACATCAAATGTATAATTCTGTAAAGAAAATTGCGGCTCAATTACATCTTCAAAGAAATCCTCAATCTTCGGTTGCACCTCAACACTCCACCCAGGCAATGATGGGTAGTATGCTGATGGATCTCTCTGGGACACAGCGACCAGCCTTCGCCCCCGCACAAAGCAACGGAACTCCGACTCAGGGCGAAGCCCCAGGTACCACTTGCGGAGTGCAAGGTAGTACTGGAACCCATCATCCACCCAAGTCAGCTCATTACTTTCCTGTCCGACATCGTCTTCCGGTGCATCATCTGCATCACTGTCTGAAGCACTTTGCTTGCCTCCCTCGTCACAAGTCTCCCAGCAATCACTCAGAGAGTCAACACCATTGCTGCTCTCTCCGCCATTTGGTCGAGCACCTGTATCACCGCTCCCTTGGGTGTTCTGTCGGTCACTTTTGTCTTCACTAGAGCCCTTCTCATTTGGTTGGGAACCACTCTCGTGGGCATTTGGTCGAGCACCTTCCTCGGCACCACTTCCCTTTCTGGCATTCCGTCGAACACCCTTTGCACGCAGGAAGTCCTGGCAGGAGGGGCGCGCAGACACGAGGTCGTGGGTGACGCAGTCGGAGGAGCGGAGCAGGATGGCGACCTCGGCGAAGCAGGTGCAGCGGATCGTGGCGTCAGCGGACATGAAGGTTGCGTCCTTGGGCGCACTCCAGTTGAGCTTGGGGAGCGCGGCGCCGCCGAGGTCGGCGATGGCTGCGTCGACTGCGGCCTCGAGCTCCGGGAAGGCTGGCCTGAGCGGGTTGTTGGCCTCGCTGTCGTCGTCGGCGGAGCCGAAGAAGAGGTCGGAGTTGTCGCGGTCCAGGAGGGAGACGGGGTCGGGGAGGTGGGCGTGGAGCGGGGGGAAGGGTTGGCGGCCGGAGGTGAGGGCGGGTAGGAGGAAGGGGAGCGGCTCAGCGTCTTCGTCGGCGTCAGCGTCGGGGTCGGGGTATGCGGGCTGGCCGGCGAGGTAGCGGAGGAAAGCGGCGGGTAGGGGGATGATGACGGTGGGGATGGTGTGGCGGCGGAACGCCGGGTACCACTCGTGGATCTGGCAACGGAGCAGCTCGTGGAGAAGCATCTAGGTTTCGCTTGGATTCGGGCGTTGGCTTTGCGGCTATGGCCCTATGGGCATGGGCTTCCTCGTCGTCGTGGCCTGTGGCTGGAGAGAACCCTTTTGTTAGCGTATATTTGTTGATTGATGTTGATACCGATACGTACGTCTAGAAACAGGTTTCGGAAACAACCTCCGTAATCTCAGGAGCCAGGATTGGTTTAGCAACAACCAGGACTCTTTCTTTGTTTTGGCATACGCGTACATTGCTCCTTGGTCGTTGTCTCTCTTGTGTATATACTAGTTACATGCCTATGCGTTGCTACGAAAAACAAAGTTGATAACGAAAAATAAAGATTTAAAAATAAAACATATTATTTCACAAAATCAAATATCTATCTTTAACGCTTCGTTTCTTGCGAAAGCTGGCTAATTAAAGCAGCGCTTCGTTTCTTGCGTAGGGCAATTAAGCGGCAATTAATGACGTAGGAAGAACGGACCACTGCCACCAAGTGCTGCTTTAGAATAGTAGAGATATGTACCGATCCTTGCTAATAGATTTATTGCGTGAGTATCCAATCTTTCCACGCTTTCATGGTATCACATAATTTAAGAATACTGCCCTTTCCAATCTTTCCAAGCCTCTCTCCCCCCCTCCTATTGGGTCGAAGCCTTGCATACTGCCACATACCTTTTGAATCGCCATCCCACCAAAACACTGAATTTTTCCACCCCTTTCTTTGCACTATTTGGCACTCCTCCCTCCTACTCCCATCTCCGTGTCTTTGGGTGCAAGTGCTACCCCAACCTCTCTGCCACCGCCCCTCACAAACTCTCCCCTCGCTCAACCCTTTGTGTGTTTCTTGGCTACTCGTCAGACCACAAAGGCTATTGATGCCTTGACCTCTCCTCCAATAAAGTCATTATTTCTCGCCATGTCATTTTTGACGAATACTCTTTCCCTTTTGCCGAGTCAAGCTCCAACGCCTCTTCCTCCGACCTTGATCCTTTCTTGGAGCTTGACATGGCACCTCTACATCCTGTTGGTTCTAACCCTTTTGCAGGATCACATCTCGGTGTTGCTATTCAAGGAGCCGGTGCTGCCCAGACATCCTTTCGCAGTCCAGCCGTGGGAGTTTCTGTGCCCATAGCAACTCCAGAACCACGTCGGGCTGCCCCTGTTGTTCCTCGATCACAGGTTGTTGCCAGCCCGACCACTGCTCCAGATGCTAGTCCGACCGCTGCTTCAGATGTCAGCCCGGCTACTTCTCCGGCTTGGCCTCTGGGCTCTCCGACCGCTCGGTCTGGGCTGACAGCCGATGTCACCCCAGGAGCTTCTACGTGGTTGGCACCGACTTCCCCTGTCTACCAGCCGACGGGCGTCCATGCACACGTGACACCGCCACCCTCTCTGCCTGCTACAACCGGATCCTCAGCAGTCGCCGGGCCCTCCGCAACACAAGCTGCTCCTTCTGCTGCACCACGTCGGCCACCTTCTGCTGTTCCCACTGCACCCGTCACCAATGATCATGTCATGGTCACACGGGGCAAGGTTGGGTTCCGCCAGCCACTATCGCGCATGAATCTTCATGCCGCTGTCCTGTCACCACTGCCGAAGACTTACAGGAGTGCTTTAGTTGATCCTAACTGGCGTGACGCTATGATCGAGGAATTCTCTGCTTTACAGGCCAACCATACTTGGGATCTTGTACCTCGTCCAGCTGGGACCAACATTGTGATAGGTAAATGGGTTTTTCGTCACAAGCTTTCCCCTACTGGTGATCTTGAGCGCTACAAAGCACGTTGGGTTCTTCGAGGGTTCACCCAACGTCCTGGCATTGATTTTGATGAAACTTTCAGTCCGGTTGTTAAGCCTGCTACTATCAGGACAGTTCTCGCTATCGCTCTCTCCCGAGACTGGCATGTTCATCAGCTTGATGTGAAGAATGCTTTCTTACATGGCACCCTTACAGAGACAGTCTATTGTGCTCAACCCTCTGGTTTTGTGGATCCAGTCAACCCTGATCATGTCTGTCGACTGAACAAGTCCCTATATGGACTCAAGCAGGCTCCTCGCGCATGGTACAATCGGTTTTCCTCCTTCATTCTCTCCATTGGGTTTATTGGTGCCAAATCAGATTCTTCATTATTCATTCTTCGTCGCGGAAATGATACAGCTTACTTGCTCTTGTATGTGGATGATATCGTGCTTACTGCCTCCTCTGAGCCTCTCCTTCGCCAGATTATAAGTGCACTACAGCATGAATTTTCCATGAAGGATCTGGGACCCCTCCATCACTTCCTTGGCATGTCTGTCAGTCGTCGCGATGGTGTCTTATTCCTCAGTCAGCGACAGTATATTCTGGACATTCATGCTCGGGCACATATGAGTGACTGCAAGCCATGTTCCACGCCAGTTGATACAAACGCCAAGCTTGCTTCGACTGCTGGTCCTTCTGTGGCTGATCCTACACACTATCGTGGCTTAGTTGGTGCTTTACAGTATCTTACCTTCACCAGACCTGACATTGCTTATGCTGTGCAGCAAGCCTGTCTTCATATGCATGATCCTCGAGAGCCTCACTATGCTTTGGTGAAACGCATTCTTCGATACCTGAAGGGCACACTTGAGTTCGGCTTACAACTTCATCGCACCTCCATTGACGCGCTTGTTGCTTATTCTGATGCAGATTGGGCAGGCTGTCCAGACACTCGCCGCTCCACTTCGGGATACGCAGTGTTTCTTGGGGACAATCTTATCTCCTGGTCTTCCAAGCGTCAGCATACTGTCTCTCGCTCCAGTGCCGAAGCCGAGTATCATGCTGTCGCCAATGCTGTGGCTGAGACTTCTTGGCTTCGCCAGTTACTCCATGAGCTACATTGTCCACCCCAGCGTGCCACTGTTATCTATTGTGACAATGTTAGTGCAGTTTATCTCTCTACCAACCCAATTCAGCATCAGCGCACCAAACATGTTGAGATTGATTTGCATTTTGTCCGGGACCGTGTGGCAGCCGGAGCAGTGCGTGTTCTTCATGTGCCTTCCTCTTCCCAGTATGCCGATGTCTTCACCAAAGGATTGCCGTCTTCGTCATTTACGGAGTTCAGGTCCAGTCTGAACGTCCGCTCTGCTCCCGCTCCGACTGCGGGGGCGTGTTAGCGTATATTTGTTGATTGATGTTGATACGGATACGTACGTCTAGAAACAGGTTTCGGAAACAACCTCCGTAATCTCAGGAGCCAGGATTGGTTTAGCAACAACCAGGACTCTTTCTTTGTTTTGGCATACGCGTACATTGCTCCTTGGTCGTTGCCTCTCTTGTGTATATATATGTACCGATCCTTGCTAATAGATTTATTGCGTGAGTATCCAATCTTTCCACGCTTTCACCTTTCCGCAGTGAGCTTTTCAGGGTTCACAACTTCACATGGCTCTCCATCCCTGCCTTGTTCTGTTCGATTTGATCCCATAGGATGATAGGATCGAGGTGTCCTCAAACAGCAATAATCTCGAGCCTGATTATTTGCGAGGGTTTTCAGAATTTGACACACTTTAAAATTCGCATTTCAGAATTTGACACTCCGATCCACTGTCATACATACAGACGGTCCCGCATATCATTCAAATGCTCTGAAAGACTTATGAATTGAGTGTCAAATTATGAAATAACCCGATTATTTGCTCCATCAAAACCTATACAAGATTAGATTTGATAGGTTCAAATCGACAAAACTGATGCTGCTATGCCCCATATCTCTTGCCTTTTCTGCTGTGCTGCCTATGACACTAGCCATCTGTTGCATTCCTTTTGTCTCCTCTGCCGTGCGAATCGGTGCGAGGCTGCTCCAGTGCAGTTCCTTTTCTACTTCAAGATGTGAATTCAGCATTTCACTTCATTGAACGGCTATGCCATGTCAGAACATTTAAGCATTCACCGGAGGCTTGTAATTTCTAAGCACAAAAACAGCACTTTAAGCTGAAGAAACTAGAGCTAGTACTGGCAGATTGAACTTGTCAAGATCAGCTCCCAACAGTGTAATGTAATGTACGGTCTGAAGTCAGAAAACTAGACGAAGATACCAAATTCTAAACATTCAGCAATTCGGAAACAAATTAGTTAAGACTATAACAAAAGACCCACTTGGCCATCAAAACAAAGATATGACATGTTGCATACCGGCTAGAGTGAGAAACAATTAAGCATATGGAGAAGGTCATGCACATGCGAAATCTATCGGCGAAAATGATTTAGTTCCTTCCAGAAGTAAGGTCAAGACATGACATGAACTTCATCATGTAAGCAATGAACTAACTAAATTAAGCATTTCAGATTATAAGGTCAAATCAAGGTGCTTAAGAAGATACTTATCCAAACAAATGAGCAAGAGGCTATTCAGGTTGAATGGTCGATGCACAAGTGCAAAGCAATTTTCTCAAACGCTGCCAATGCTAACATAAGTTGTCTCTTCTATGAGATGGTGAAAGCAAAGTGGAAAGAATAAAGCTCAATTTTTACGTTAAGTTGTCGAGAAATTTTTTGTTTTTCGATCAGCTCATACTCCTACTTGTATTATATTGATAAAGATACAGATGCGTAACAATCAATTAATTTCACACTCCTTCAATCCTAGATTTTTCGTAAAAGCTTGATTCTCTCGAGGATGATTCAATTTGATGCACAAGAATGAAGCTTCCCAATCGGTGAAGTATAATCACCTTAGTTGCATCCAAAGAACGGGAAATGAATCAAATCAAAGCAGCAGCAAATACATTTGTGCAAACCGCAAAGTAATGGTGAAATACTTATGTTTGACATTATATTAAGTTTTGAACTATTTGAAATGAGATTAAATCATTCCCCGAACAGCTCAATTTAGGATTTCACTTGAATTGGTCGATGAATGAGGCCTCTCATTTATTCACATACGAAAAAAGACGACTTTGAAGCTTCTTTTCCTACAAAACCCCCGGAGGCTAACTACTACCAAACATATTTGGATTTGGACTTGTAAATGTTGATTTTGACACATTAATTTCACTAGCATTAGCACATCCTACAAAGGCGACAGTAAGAACAACGACGAGGCTCTATTGTGCTACTGTTGCTGCAATTTTCTGTACCCTTCTTTAATGCATTTGGCAGAGCTCCTGCCGTATCTCTTTCAAAAGAGCAACGACGAGGCATACATACTATGCGAAACGTCAGAGTGTGGTACATCTCCTGCATCAGCACCGCTATGCAGGACCAGAAAACGACGCCAGGCCCTCCAATATCGGCTACTCAGTTAGCCACAAGAAACGAGGTTTAGAATGAGCACAGAGTCTTAGATTAGACGGAAACGACTGATGTAAAATTTTATCTCAACCCTTAGCTCGTTTCTGTATCTAACATGGTGCAGTGAAGGAATTATGAATGCAAATGCTTTAGTAAATCCATGGATATTAAATCACGCATATACCTCCCTTGCGAAATGGCCGATGGCTAGACCTTTGGTGACATGATCAGCAGCCGGTAGTTCCAGTCTTCCAGATCATTGCAAGCCTGCTCTAAATCACGCCCGTTCCCCAGGACACGTTCATCGTCGACGATGTCTTTCTCGACATGATGATCCATTGTCATTTCAGTGGAGTACTACAATTCTTCCTCGTGTTTACCCTCCAAGAACACGCTTATTGAACAAGTGCAGACATATACATATGGACGATATGCAAATGGTTGGCGCAACCGTGCTGCTAACCCCCCCACACACTCTTGCCATGTCAAAACTATAAGATCAGCAACCGCGCGAGCCTGCTGCTGATAGGATCACGGCAGCCTCTTGGCAACAGAGAAGAAGAAGAACCTGATGAACACAAGCACACGCAATAGTTTGGGAACGCTAGAACAGAACACTTAGATTTTGGTGTGGAACGATCCACTTTTTCAGACTCTATTGATTTGCTTAAATAGACCAAATGAACACAAGGAAAGTTCTGGCCTTCCGGCCATCACGCCCGAGCTTCCTAATTTGCTCAGGGACAGAAGAAGGAAACAAACACTAAACATGGAATGAACGCTAAAATATCAAACCTGACGCTAAACATGGAAGCGGACACTAAAAAACTTGGAATCTGATCATGCACTAGGATTACCTGACAATCTCCCCCTAATCTAGTGCATGATCAACTTAGCTTGACAACTCCTATCTTCTCCCGAAGTTCCTGAAAACGAAGCCTCCCGAGCGGCTTCGTCAGGATGTCCGCGAGCTGCCCTTGAGTCCCTTCGAACTCCAGACTAATGTCTCCCCTTTCGACACATTCTCGAATGTAGTGGAACTTGGTGTCGATGTGCTTGCTCCTGTCGTGGAGCACCGGATTCTTGCACAAAGCGATCGCCGACATGTTATCCATCTTGATCAGTGGCGGCGACGTCTTGGCTCCGGTGATGTCCTCCAAAGAAACGCACAAGCCAAGTTGCTTGGCATGCCGCCGCCGCGCTCGCGATGAACTCCGCTTCACATGATGACAGCGCCACCACACGCCATTTCGTGAAAACCATGAGATCGACTTGTGCCGAGGAAGAACGGCACTTCGCCGTGCTCTTTCGATCGCCGACGCCCCCGCCATGTCATCGCTGGCCAATCCTTGAAGAAGAAACTTGTCTTCTTCACCTTTCTGACAAAGAATCCGAAATCGACCGTCCTTGCGACATAATGCAGTAGGTGCTTCATGGCCGCCATATGCTCCTGCTTTGGTCCCTCCATGAATCTGCTCAGGTATCCAACACTGAATGAGAGTTCTGGCCGAGTGTGTAGCAGGTACCGCAGGCTCCCAATCAGACTCCGGTACATGGTTGCGTCTACTGCAGGTGAAGTACTTCCCTTGGACAGCTTCAGCCTGACCTCCATTGGGGTTGCGCATGAATTGCAATTCTCCATGCCCGCCTTTTCTAGAAGCTTCACAGCATATGCACTTTGGCGCAGCTCAATCCCGCGCCTTTCCTGCTTCACCTCTATCCCCAAGTAATAAGATAGAGGGCCTAGATCACTCATTCGGAACAGCTTCTTCATCTCTTCCTTAATAGAAACAACTTCCGATTGCTGCTCCCCCGTGATGAGCAGATCATCCACATAGACTCCAATCACGAGCCCGCTGCCTCCATTGCTCCTCATGTACAGTCCATGCTCACACTTGCTTTTGACGAAACCAAGCTTGAGCAGACTAGCATTCAGCTTCGCGTTCCAGGCGCGCGGGGCTTGGCGCAAACCATAAAGAGCCTTGTGGAGCTTGAGCACCTTCTCCTCGTGCCCAGCTGCTGTGAACCCCGGAGGTTGTGCCACGTAGACTTCTTCTTCAAGCTCGCCATTGAGGAACGCCGATTTGACGTCCATGTGGTGCACGGACCAGCCGCAGCGCGCCGCCACGGCTAGTACCATGCGAACCGACTCCATTCTTGCGACAGGAGCGAACACTTCCTCAAAGTCTATGCCCTGTTTCTGCACATACCCCTTCGCGACAAGTCGAGCTTTGTGCTTGATCACCTCGCCATGCTCATCCCGCTTCAGTTTGAAAACCCATTTCAAACCAATGGCGCGGTGTCCTCTCGGTAGCTCCACTAAGGACCATGTCTTGTTTTCTTCAATGGAGGCCATCTCCTCCAGCATGGCTAGGCGCCATTCCTTGCTCTCTTTTGCTTCGTCCACCGTGGCAGGCTCTTCCCCAATCGCTGCCAGCAGCTCCTCTATGACCTCTTGATCAGCCAAGCCAGGGGGCGATCCCGGGCCAAGAATATTATCCAAGGTCCTGAACCGGAGCGGTGCATTGTCGTGGTCGTCGTCGAGGTCGAGCTCCCCCGTGGGTGGAGTGGCAAACTCGATTGCCGTCGGTGTCGCAGGAGCCGAAATTGTTATAGGTGTGCGGAACTCAGATCCACACGTGGGCGTTGTCGCTTCCCTTGATGCAGAACCTGGTGTGGGCAGCAGAGGTGTTGCTGGTGCTGTCTCTTTCTCCCTTGCCTCCTCATCTCCGTGTTGCGCCCCTGTGATGGAGACGAACTTGACGCAGGGTCCCCGCTGCCGTTCGCCCAGCCCCTCTATCGACACCCCAGTCCCAGGAGCGATCCTCCTCGAACACGGCATCCCGCGACACATGGACACGCCGCGAAGCTGGCTCGTAGAAACGCCATGCCTTGGTGCCTGGCTCATAGCCAACAAACACCATTGGCGTGCTCCTGTCTTCAAGCTTGGTGAGGCGCCTGCTCCCCGCCTTCACGTGCGTCACGCACCCAAATGTGCGAAAAAAGTGGACTGGAGGTTTGTAGCCGTGCCATACCTCAAAAGGTGTCTTCCCTTCGACGCTCTGGGTGGGTGACCGATTCAAGATGAACACCGCCGTGGTCACCGCCTCCCCCCAGAACCACCCTGGCATGGACATGGCCTTCATCATGCTCCTGGCCATGCCCATGACCGTTTGGTTGCGTCTTTCTACCACGCCGTTTTGTTGTGGCGTATACGGCGCGGTGAAGTGCCTCTGGATCCCTTCCTTGGCGCAGAAGTCGATGAAGTCGCGTGCCGTGAACTCGCCGCCGCGGTCAGTGCGCAGGGTCCCCAACTTCCTTCTTGCTTCAGTCTCAGCGCACCTCTGGAACGTGACGAAGGCCACCGCCGCCTGGTCCTTGGTCCCCAGCAAGATGAGCCACATGTAGCGGCTTAAGTCGTCGACCAGGAGGAAGAATAAACGTTTCCCACTTGGCGTCGCCGGAGTCACGGGACCACAGAGATCGCCGTGCACGAGCTCCAGCTTCTGCGCCGCACGATACTTGGCCTTGGAGGGGAACGCCAGCCGTTTTTGCTTCCCAGCGAGGCAGCTGTCGCATACTTGCTCGACGTGGTCGAGCTGCGGCAGTCCTCGCACCATCTCCTCCTGGGCGAGTCGACGTAGGCCACGGAAGTTGAGGTGGCCGTACCTCACATGCCACCGCCACGCCGTACTGTCCCCTTGCGCCGCCAAACACACCGGTCGCCCGATGTTAACCTTGAGAACATAGAGGCGATTCGCCCCTCTTGCGACCTTGGCCATCAGCTCCCGCCGCTGATTCCGGCGCCGTTTTTCCCAGATCTTGATGAAACCATCTTCAAGCAAGATCTTAAAACCTTCTTCTTCGAGCTGCCCGAGGCTCAGGATGTTAGCCGTGAGCCGCGGGATGTGGTAGACGCCCTTGTGAGCTCAGGCTCCCCGTCTTGCACTTGAGAAGCACCGTGCCGCGCCTCGATCCCAAATGCATCGAAAGCCGTCGCCGACCGAACGGAGCTGCGCATGCCGGTGTCGAGCTCCGAGAATGCAGCCACGCACTTCGTCATGTGATTGGTGGCGCCCGTGTCGAGGATCCATCGCGCGCAGTCACCCTCCTCCCTGTCGCCGAGCTGCACGAAGACCTTGCCCTCGTCGATTTGGATCTCGGGCGATTTTGGGGACGAGACTTGCGCCGCCAATGTTAGGGCAGGAGATGTGGGGTGAACCACTGCCGTGGCTACCATTAAGGTGGGCTCATCATCTTCTTCGGTTTGGACCACATGGGCCTGGGCGTCCCGTTTCTTCTTATGGCATTCACGGGCCCAGTGGCCTTTCTTGCCACAGTACCTGCATTCATCGTTAGCAACATTGCCGCCACCACGATTTGAGCGCCCGCCGCCGCGTCCGCCACCATCCCGGCCGCGCCCACGACCTCGGCTCCGCTTCCCAGTCGACGAAGACTCCTTGCTGCGCTCCGCGCCGCCTGAGCTCGAGCCACCACCTTTCCCGCCAGTGAACTGCAGTCGCGACGACAAAGCGCGACCAGTTCATCCTCGGTCGAGTTCAAGCCGGCGATGACGCGGTGCTTCCTAAGCTGTAGCGCTCCTCCGTGGCCTTCAACTCTGCCGATCGCTTCTTCCACGGAGACCTCGCTAAGGTCGGCGATGTCTCGATCGGACTAAACGATCTGCTTTCGAACTTGTGAGGTAGCGCCTGGAGAAACTTCCTTACCACCTCTTCCTCAGAGATGGCGCTCCCAAGCACCGCGAGCTGGTTCGCGATGCGATTGATTCGGATCCCGAAGTCGTCCACCGTCTCCTCGTCGCGGAATTTGAGCATGTCGAATTCCCGACGGAGCGTGCTTGCCTTCGCCTTCCGCACACGCTCGACGCCGACATTCATCAGCCGGATCGAGTCCCACGCCACCTTGGCCGTCTCCTTTTTGGCGATCGTCCCCATCATCTCTGTCGGGACGGCCTTGGTGAGGATCTCCAACGCCATCCGATCCTCGGTGATGTCGGTCGTGCCGAACGTCACCGCGATCCATAGGCCCCTCGCCTGCAACATCACGCGCATGAGCGCGGCCCAATCGTAGTAATTGGTCCGCCGCCGGAAGGAACCGTAGTCGCCGACCTCCTTCGTCACCCTGTGGATCACCAAGCCTCCATCTCGTCCGCCGCCCGCTCCGCCGCCGCCACCGGAACCGCCCCCTCCACTGCCGCTGCTCTCCCCCTGAGAGCGCCGTAGAGGCGTGGGCGACAACGATCGATGGCGCGGCATCGCCAACCTGGCTCTGATACCAATTGATAGGATCACGGCAACCTCTTGGCAACAGAGAAGAAGAAGAACCTGATGAACACAAGCACACGCAATAGTTTGGGAACGCTAGAACAGAACACTTAGATTTTGGTGTGGAACGATCCACTTTTTCAGACTCTATTGATTTGCTTAAATAGACCAAATGAACACAAGGAAAGTTCTGGCCTTCCGGCCATCACGCCCGAGCTTCCTAATTTGCTCAGGGACAGAAGAAGGAAACAAACACTAAACATGGAATGAACGCTAAAATATCAAACCTGACGCTAAACATGGAAGCGGACACTAAAAAACTTGGAATCTGATCATGCACTAGGATTACCTGACAGCTGCTACGGCATCAACTGAATTAACAGTCCGTGTGTGCATGTTATAATCGCCTTGTGCGCCCTCCCGAATTCTTGATCGATCCAACGAGAAGCGGTTAATTGGTTCTTCAGGGCAATCACTGGGTTTGCCCACCCCCTCTCCTCTCCTCTCCTCCCTTGGTTGCTTCGGTCCGGCTCCGGTGGACTCTCCAGATTTGATGGAGACTTGGGGGTTTGATTTCCGAAGCAGATTTGTTTTCCCTTTTGTTTCGGTTCGTTTGGCCAAGGTACCCCAAACCAATTACATCTGCTATTAATCTTGGGAGCATGGAAACATCGCAGCTGAGGTGTCCACAACGCCGCCGGCCATGGCATCGTGCAGCCACAAACGCCGCCGCCTCACGGCCCCTGCCGCCTCGGATGCCAACACGGCTGAGTCCTCCTCACTCTGGGCATCCTGTCCACTGAGCGAAGACTGAGCGTGTCTTTGGCAGCGACTTTCTGAACTATGTCCGCCTGGGAATCCAACCCGGGCACGTTACGCTCTGCGTCTACGTTCGCCTCTTCAACTTCACCACCGGTGTCTTCCACGCGTCAAGCTCCCGCTCTTCAGCTACCCAATATTATTAGAGATAATTTTGTAATCAGTTGGTATGGTTAATAAAAAGTATAGTTTAGTTCTTATATTAGTTAGTTTAGAAAATTAAGGGATAAGATCTAGTTGGTTTTGTAATCTAGCTTGATTATATAAATCAAGGAATAAACAAAAAAACAATGTGAGCTACGTTGGTAATATCGGCAAAATTTCTAATTCTTATGGCCTTGTCGACCATCAACTTTCGAGCCACCGAAGGAGTCATCGTCATCGCGCCTCGACGATCGGGTCTTTCACTCAGCGCGCGTCAGGAGTAGGTGTTCTTCTTCACCGCTTATCGGATCTCCTAATTGCTCTCATGTGCCTTCAATTGACTGCTCAATGGTGAAGACGATTTGCGATCACCTCCTCGATCGTCATCACCTTGAGGTCGTCGAACTGCTCAATAATGAAGACGATTTGCGGAAACCTACCAGGGACTGCATGAAGGAATTTTCTTAATACAGCTTTCTTCCATTTTGTCACTAAGCCCTTTGATTTTGTTGACGATTGTTGTCAATTGGATGGTGAAATTGTTGACCGACTCCATCTCCATCATGCGCAGCCCCTCGAACTTAGCTTTCAGGATTTGTACCTTTGCCTCCTTCACACGATTAGCGCTAAGATGCATCGTCTTCAACATCTCCCACGCAGTTTTGGCCATCTCTTTTTTGGCCAGTAGGAAGAGCATTTCCTCCCGGATGCCTCTATCTGATCCTTGAGCACATTGACGTTACCATCTACGCTCGCTTTCCACAGTCCTTAAAGCCTCATATATACCTTCATCTTGATTGTCCATGTTGTATAATTGCTCTTCGTGAGCATCAGATAATGCAGCGAGATGGCGGAACTCTCATTCGCCATCGCACTTGAGTCGCCTCATTACCTATGAAACCACTTCCTGGATAGTGCGACATCATCTCAGGCAACGGATCAAGAATCTATAAATTGTTGGAACTTGATCTCTGTTGTACACAAGTTGCCTTCCCCTTTGTGTCGGCTGTTGCGCGCCAGGAAAATGTCTCTACTCGGGAGCCTTTTTGTTTCCCCGAGAAGTCGGCATCCGGGTGCAGGACGCAAGCAATGCGTGCCCGAGGAGAACGGTAGGTTCGATGCGCACAGGACTTTAGCTCCGGAAGGCAGCAGTAGATGTCCCTATCGCTGCAACAGGAGAGTAGGAGACGACCCTTCATGTCATGTCTAGTCCCTTCTAGTAGCAGATAACAAAACAGCAGGAGCTGAGGAGGTCTCCGGTAGCAGCTGATTGATTTGCATGCAATGTTTGTCCCAGGCATTGCACAAAACGAAGGCGGCAGCAGTAGGAAGTCTCTGTGAAGTGCTGCTGTTGCGGGCCACATGACGTGCAACAGTGCAAGCAGTAAAAGACAGCAAAGAAAAAAAAAGGCTGCACAAGAAAACAAAGATAAGTCTAATTATCGTAAGTCGAGTTACAGATACTGAAAAGATATGTTCGTCGTTTTAAATCAAGTACGTACGTCGAGTCCACAATGTTGAGGAGTTGTGACTGCCGTTCTAGCATATGTGTGTACACGAGAATTCTTATAGGTGCGTGTAAGTTCTTCCATGGATAGGCTCTAATGTGAGTCTACGTCACCGTTAAGTTGTGTTACCGGTGAAAAGACAATTGGAGCCGAGACAAAAAGTCGTTATCGCCGGAGACAAAACGTCGACAAAATTTCCTAGTGGTTCCAACAACCACTGTGTCCTCGACACGCTCGACAGCCTCCTCGTGCTGTAGAGGGAGCAAGACACCACCATCCGCCTCTGCACCCCTAGACAGCGGATAATGTTGTCAGCCTCCGCGATAAATCTGAGCTCTTGGCAGTCATTCCGTGTGACCTCTTTGTCCCAGACGTCTTTTGCATAGACACGCTCGAAGCAACCAAATATGACATATTTTCCGAAGAACCATTACTGTACTAGCCCCTTATTTTTTTTACAAATTAGCCCCCATGTGAAATTTTTAAAAAAATGGCCCCTAGCCAACTCCTACCGTGCCCTGAGCGTTGCACTGTGCTCCTGTGCTCAAGCAACGCGCTCCACACTCAGCCACTCAACAATGCACCATCGCCTACCAGCTTTCCCACACGCACATGCGTCATGGCCCCCATGCTCGCTGGCTTTCCCGCGCATGTGCCACGCTTGCCAGTTTTCCCTCACACGCGCCTGCAGTGTGCAGCCACACGCAGCGTGCACGTAAACTTTTGCTTCCTTGCCATCAGCCCGCGGAAGCTTGCTTCCGCGCTCCCTGGGTGCGGTAGGGATGGGCCATGGGACCATTTTGCAAATTATTTCATACGGGGGTAGTTTTATAAAAGAAATTTGGGGGGCTAGTACAATGAAGGCTTATTTTCTAAAATCGTCTACCAAATGAAGGGTTTTTCGGCGTCACTGATTTGCTAGGTTTATTCTTCGGTTGCTTACATCTTGATAAATGAGGTTGAAAATAGACTGCAATGTGTGATATTGGTTGTTAAAAATTCTACCATTCCTTTCCTTCCATAAATTCTAAAAGGTGTAAATCAGAACTCCATCAACCTGTTTGCGCCACTGCTTCGAGGAATCCTCTTTGATGAATTGCCACCACTGAGTGGTAGACGCCCAGGCTATGGAGAAAGTGGTTGAATGTGAATCCAATGAAATACCTTCCTCCAAATCTGTCTTGCGAAAGGGCATACAACAACAAATGCGTAGCTATTTTAGGTTCAGAACCACATAGAGGACAAGATGTGCTATGAAGCCAACCTCTAATCGCCAATTTGTTGACTGTCAGGATCATGTCCTGTATAAAGAGCTATGTGAAGAATTTGCACATATTTTTCGTATTCGCTTTCCAGATTATTCTACAGTTGTTATCTGCCACCGAGCCATGAAAATGCACCCTGTAAGCTGATTTCGTTGAGAATTCTCCATTTGCCATCCATATCCAAACAATGTCATCTTGCATGTGTGGCTACAAAGTAACCTATTGGATGCCTGCCATAAACAAATGAATTCATCAAGATGAGTTTCGGTTGTGATCATCCGCAGTGGCCTGAGCTAGTTCCCACTATGGAAATTGTCGCAAACTATTGTGCCCTTCTTTTGGAAAACAATGTCATCTTGCATGTGTGGCTACAAAGTAACCTGTTGGATGGCCTGCCATATACAAATGAATTCATCAAGATGTGTCTTGGTTGTGATCATCCGCGCGCAGTGGCCTAAGCCAGTTCCCGCCATGGAGATTGTCGTAAACTATTTTGCCCTTCTTCCGGACCAATTGAAAGCATTGGGGTGTGAGGTCCTTTGGAGAGGCCCCATCTAGCCATCCGGAAGTCCAAAATTTTTCTATCTGGCCATTTCCCAGGATGATAGTAGTGCTTGCATTGAAGAGGCTTTGGTTTGTTTCATCGCACCATAGGTCCATCCCAACCATGGCCTTTGCTGGCCTTTCCATTCATACCATAGCCAACGGACGCGGAGTGCCCATCCAAACGTGTTGAAGTCTTTTACCCATAGTCCCCCTAGAATCTTCGGCCTACATACCTTGGTCCCTAAACTTTTCTATCCTCATGAACTCTAGAAAAACAGTGAGGTAAAGATCCTGCAAACTAAGTCATATGAAAATATAGTAAATTTATTCACTAAGTCTTTCTCAACATCCAGCTTCCAAAGATGTGTTCATAGCATTAGAATGAGACGACTTAGAGATATACAGAGTTCAGGGGGTAAATTCATAAATTATGACCCTTAGTATGATCCTGAAGATACTACTTTAATCCAAAAGAATTTGAAATTGCGCTTTTTTCCTCACTGAGTTTTTCTGAAGTTTTATCACATGAAGGTTTTTATTGAGGCAACAAATGTAACACAATATGCTGATGCAATATACTCTTTTCTCCATCACTTTTTTCCAATGGATTTTTTGGAGTTTTTTATGAGGCATATGTATTACGCGGTACTCGCCCAAGTAAGAGTATTGATATATTACAAAACTCTTAGTCATGATTGTTGAGATGTGATTAGACTGACTTTTTGTGGGTAAATTTGAGTCTATCTCTTATGCGTTTTCACTGTAAATATGACATCCTATTATAAAAAAAATTCTATTAAAAAAAGAGTTTCACCTTCCTATATCATATATATTTTTCGTGATTATTTTTTAATCTACAATTATCGTTGTACTTTTTACAACAAAACCTTCCATCATCGCGGCTCGTTTCGGGGAGCCTGGCCACTCTGCCATCCCAATACACGCGCCACAAAGGCCCAAACCAGATACCCATCAAACCTATTCCTCGCACTGCCTACATCTTAATAGTATTTTCGAGATTCGATCTAGTGACCTACATGTTGTTTTCCTAGTAGATTTCTCTTTTGCACGTGTTCATTAGGGTATTTAGGGATTGTTTGAGAGGGCCATTTCCAGCTGAGGTTAGGATTTTAGTTCAAATTCCGACCTGGATTCCCAACCACGTTTGAAAGGTTTGCATATAGCCATTAGGATTAGAGACCGTCCTCTTCTGAAGTATATGTAGCAGTTGGTCATGCCCTACATGTCAAAAGGATTGCTATAACATGACGAGCCCATTTAACCATACTCTGAACTGGTCTCGAACAACTCACCAATTTCTTTTCTCTTGCCTTGGCTGAATCCAACCATGACACAGCCAAAATTGCCCTTTCGCTTCACTATGTGCATACATGTCTGGCCGCATCATCTTTACGCTGCCTGAAACGGATGTGAACAGGGCAGTGAGTTTGGTATCTTGGCACTCCAAGTGAGACAGGGAAGAACTTATGGTCGCAAATTGCATTTCTTTATGAGTAGCAAGTGGGAGTGCTGCGAAAGAAACGCTCCTCCATATAGCTAGATGTTAGTTGGAGGAAGAGCACAAAGTTCTTGGCATGTCTTCGAGTGATACTCAAACAAGTTAGTTTGGCATTATGATATGCTTGGTCCCTTACCAAGTAGCATGTAACATGGCTACAAACTTCCAACTACTACTACTCAACTATTGGAGCTAGCCAGACTCGATGGCTTGTCTTCTACCGGTTATAAATTACCTTTTCTTAAACTAGTGTTGAGCAAGAATCTTTTGCGTCATAATCTAACAAATTCAAGACAAACCTATGAACTTTGCAGGAAAAATATAGTTTATGTTCTGTTTCGTGGTGGTATACTGGTATATTACTTGCTTCACATGGTTTTAGATCATTAGAAATGCATTTGGTTTCTTACAATAGTACTGTCTCTGATGGTATTGCTTGCTTCAACTTGTTTCTGCTTAGCAACTTCAGACTTGGTAAACAATTGTGTCATTGGTGTGACCTCCTTAGAGAAAACAATTTATGGCACTATGCGTCTTCCCTCAACTTGCGACTCTTAACATATGTTAGGAAACACATGACAGCTATGTCACTCAACACTGAATCCTACTTTAATTTGCCTGGTCCTGTGACGTTCATTCTCTTTGATGCAAACATTCAGAAAACGTTAAGTGTGTTATTTCTGTGCGAATTTGCATCTTCCCCAATTAATGATTAGGCATGTCATGGTATGAAACTCGTTGCAGCTATTATATAAGAGTATGTCATCCTATTTCGGTTTTATCAGGCGCCTAGCTTGTCGTAATGCCTGACATGGAATCCAGCAAAAATGCTTAAACTTTTTTTTTTTGAAACAAGAAATGCTTAACCTGATAAAGAATCATGTGCTCCTACTAGTGATCTACTCTATAGTGAATGGGAAGAAGTTTTCCCAAGAAACTCACATAGATGACCGATTACTACTTATGCTTCTAGAAGGGGCCATCAAGATAATTCTTATTGGATGGACCTTAAACCTGCCATACTTCTAAGCTAAACTCCTGCTAAAGGTCCTACAAAATAATACAGAGCTAAATGACCAAGCACTTCTATTATTCTAAAACCTGAACTTTCTTCCTTCAGAGGAATAAATTTCTCCTAATCTGCCATTGGTTTAATTTGATAGCCCGTGACGCCCTTCCTGGTTCTAGTCAGCTCAGACACGAAGTGCTGCATTTCTTAATTGGTTACCAACTCCAACCACCTTTTCTACGATGGAGACCATCAAAATGGGATCCATCTTAGCTGCACATGTCTGAATCCTGAAGGGAAATTTCAGGCATGAAACATGTTACATAAAAAAAATGGTGAATCGTTGATCAATCTGTTTCAGTTAGACAGCCACTCCGGGAACCATGTTTCAGCTCAGCTCTGGCCTCTGGAAATTGGCATCAGATGAAGATGCGATCAATCCTGGAGCAAGGCTGCAGCCGAGGAAGCTGCATGTGCCAAAGCCCAAAGGCAGCAACCAGAGACAGGATTGTAGGAGCAACTGAGCAATTCTTAGATCGCTTCCAGCCCTCCACAACCACAAGCAATCAATCATTCACCTTGCTTACTGAAGCATCATGCAACATAGCTAAAACAAAGAGATGTTTCGCGTTACTAGTACTTTATCAGCAACTAACCATTGCCGATGGCAACGTCCGGCATATTGACGTTATCACCATTTTGATTCTTGATAGCCTACAGATCAAGGCCGCGACAAAAGCCGCTTTATTGTGGTCACGCACTGAGCTGGTATATCGTGTTAGGAAGCGGCAAGGGTGACGTAACCAGGAGATTGTGCTTATTCATATGCCGGGACCTGGAGTTTATGCTGGGCATATGCTACCGATTTGGGCTGCATCGTCCAGAAGAGACTGCAGAAGAGTTAAGCGCTCATGCTCGCAAACTGGAAGTCATCTGATCTTATCTTTCTTGTTGTAGTGCCGTCAGGTTGGCAATCGGAGCTGCAAATGGAGATGGGGTTTGGAGCCAACTTGAGCAAGTGTCCGAATTAGGAATGGGAATGTCTTGTTCTTGAAATAAATCGAGAATCCTATCCTAGTCACTGGTCGTAAATAACATAATAGTGGTAATTTGTATGCAAAGAATCCACTATACTCTTAACCATTCTTCATTTCTTCTGAAGAGAATAAACTCATAAGTCTTAACTACTGGAATTCGGGCTGTCAGGGATTCCAATCAAGACACAACGCAGGAAACCTACTAAATTCAGAGATTCATGGTGTAGTACTGTTGTATAAACCTAAATACAGCGACTGTAGTTAAAGGGTGGTTATGGTCATTATGGACAACTCTTCAGTATTACTGGACAGATACCCTATTAAGTAGTGACTATGACCATAGTCAGCCAGTCTACGAAAATTTAGCTAGTCCAACTCGATCACATAGACTAAAATTTTCTTCCGATAGCTTGTCGATCGGCTCACTTGGAAAAATCTAATTTAAACCTACATTCACAAGACGACGACCATAAGCGGCCGCCGAATTATTATAAATCGAGCTAAAATCATCGCCATTTAATCTTTGATTTTTGTTGCAGGCTTAGTCAGATTGGAAGAACGAGCCAAGAACAGCACGCATTATGAGCTCTTTTATAGTACACTAAATTCAATATAAACCGTTCATTCTTTTCGATCCAATAGATCAGATTAACTATAATTATTTATACTTTATCTGGTAGTAAAGTAGTAGAAATATCATTAAGAAATTAACTGTTAGATCTGATTTCTACTACACATTATATATTATCAGTATAATGCACCGTAAAATTTCTCTTTATTTGTTGCTGCCAGCCTCAAACAATTACATTCGTGACTGAAGCAAACGATGCATACCAAGGAGTGGCAAAGCCATGATAAAAATTGGAGTAGCCTCAAATAATTAGATACAGAGAAGTGCTTCTATGCTCTTCCTTTTAAAAGTTGCACAACTATTAAAGCATGAATGAAGGGTAGATGGTGATTACTTACCCCCTTCGCTTGCTTCAAGATTTGTGCAACTTGTACTAGAAGGAAAAGCATAGAAGCACTGCTTATAGAGAGAAGTGTGACAAATATATTAAACAGTTTGTATTGTGTTTTTATCGGTTCGATGGTTACTATTAATATTTCATTATTTGAAAAATACTTGTGCAATGTTTGCTTCTCAAACTTTTGGAAAGCTATGAATAAGTTAACACCAATCAATCAAACAAATCAGTTGTTGTCTCTGTTCACCATTGACACACTTTCTCTATGGTCTCTGCGTGGACTCGACACACACACACACACGTTGTCTAAATAGCGTATTTAAGATCTAACGAAGATCAAAGTGTGGACTCGATGAAAGCCCCTTGTTGACTACGCTCCTGCCATCAAGCCGTCAGGCCACAAGAGACAGCGTAGCACTTTTTGGCGACCCAATCGCAATAATTGCCTCTGACGTCTCGGCCGGTTCGCGAAGGCTCCCAATCACCGCCCTCCTGTCTCGCCAAATGGCCAAGCACCAATCACTATGCGAAGATTTCAAGTAGCTAGCTTGCGACAATGTAAACGTAAATTTTATTATTTGGTTCTAGTTGGTGCGCGCGGCCTTGTACTATTGTATGTTTTCTTAGACAAATGTATCGATCACCGTGAGATTGACTCAGGCTCTTTGGGGGGGGGGGGGTTAAAGCTAGCTTCTCCCTTCCCCAAATAGCTCAACTTTTAAGCGGCTTTTGTCATAATATAGAGAGGTCATATATAAAAGTTGAAAGCTGGGTTGAACCTGGTTTTGCAGCTTATTACTAAAATCAATTAATTTTTTATTAAATGGTTTCTTATAAAAAAAACTAAACAGCTCAACTTTTAAGCGATTTTTGGTATAATATAGAAGTCATACATAAAAGCTGGATTAAACCTGATTTTGCAGCTTACCACCGAAAGAAATTAGTTTTTTTTAACGATTTCTTATAATAAAAAATACCACTACTTTTCAGCTAAAAACACTAAAAGCTCCACAACACCAACCCCCCCACCCCCCCACCCTTGGTCCTTCGGAGTACGGACAGCGACGCCTCCTGCTGCCGGAGCTTTGCCCTTTAACTAATGGCGGAATTAACGTTCTTCTAACAAGGCCGCTCCTCGGAGAGCCATGCATGGAGCCACATGTCAGTAGGGGAGTTTGCCATCGATTTTTTGGTTTGTTTGCAAGGTTTTTTTAGATTTGTGTAGATGCTAGTGGTTAACTAGACTGCCGGCCAGTGCTTGACTCTTTCCCATGATCCATAAAATTCAAGTACTAAGTTGACCAGTGGGTGCTTTGGCATATTACAAGATTCCAGAGCAACATGGGTGATGGCAAGTGAAACAGGTCCATGATGATATATACTTCATGTTTACATGGGGGGCGTTAAGCTCTAGGTAGATTTTGCTCCGATGGTCTGGGCAAGTTGGTTGAGAGAAAAAACAAGTATATTTCGTCAATTGTTGCTTAAGTTCTCAACAATTAATGGTTCATGGCTCATGGCTCGGCAAGTTGGGAGGTCAAGTTGCCAATATGAACCTAACCTAATGCAAACGGCAGTGTTCTTTCCTCCGGAAAGGTAAAGATCAAAGAAAGCATATAAGATGATCAAATGCAGTACAAACGTTACGTTTCAGGTAAACTGAAAACCAAGACTGTCGACAAAACGTACAGCCTGTATGGACTACGTTGGAGAGTACAGGCACTACCAATGGCGATGAGATCCTCTAACGTCGAATTCTCTGATGCTAGGTCACTGACGTGTGGAACCACGAGCTGGAAGAACCCACATATTAGTGACTCACGTAAGAAAATTCGACGGTAGAGGAATCGGATCCCAACCAATGACGGTTGAGGAAACTCAGCCTTGGCCCTTGGATATTCCTACTCCAAATAACCTGCAGGATGGACAGTGGAATCAAACTTTAGCACACTCACTCACGTTATTCTAATTGATTAACATGTTAGGTTTACCGCCTTCGTTTTTTTTTTTCCTGTTTGTCGTACTAAAATACGTATCGTCAAACTTTCTGATCACCGATATGTTTCAAACTATCTAGATTTGTTACATTAAAGTTATATGGTTAAATTTGCCGTTTAAAATACTGTCCTAATATTATAATATTCTTGGTATATATTCATATACTGTTATAAGAAGTAACACTCCAAATCGTATCTCGGAGATAGTAAAAAAAAGAATGGAGGGAGTACTTTTTCAGGACCATGCGATAGCACAATAGTATTTGCGCGATACATGGCAAGCTCAAATCCCTAATCAAATAGTTTGTGTTGAGGGCATTTTGGACGATCTAGAATTCTAAATGTTTTGCTAAAATTCCTTGAAAGGTTATTTCTTTTTCTTTTTTTAGTTTAGTTCACTTACCAAGCTAAGTATGGACACCTAATACAACCCAGCAGGCGAGACATCACTAGAAACAAATTAATGCTAACTTACAAAGCTGGCTTCACTACTCATTTTGTTGGGAGAATCTTTTTGGTTCAATTGTAACCTACAACTCATCAGTACTACACAAATGCAACCAGAAACCCTCTCAAAAAAAAAGCAACCAGATACCATAACAAACAAATCAGTGGTTCCATCGAATAGTAGATGAAACATGGACAGAAACAAAAACAGGGTAAAATATTACCTTTTTATCGCTTAGCATTTTGGGTGGATGAAATGGTTCAGTATCTACAGGAAATATTCCTTAAATTTGTATCACTTGATCCAGGATGGAAAGATTCCATTTAAGCAACCAAATACTTGGATAACTTTTTCTTAACCATCTCATACATGTATCACTTAGTACAAACAATCAAACACACTCTTATTGACAGAATGATGGGACATTACAGCATAAACAGATCGGTGTTTCTGTGCTTTAAGATGGTTAAGTAGGCCAACTCAATTGTTGTCACTTCAATCTAGCAAATTTTCTTGCTTACGACGATTAACATGCAGTTCATATAAGTACTTGCAATATTCTTCTTTTAATGAAGTTACTAGCTTTTCACAGTCGTCGTGGCATGACTCTAATCTTACTTTTGTAACTTTTATTGGTATAAATTGACAAAATCATAATTTTATGATATATTTTTTAACTGTGAATCTAGTGATACAGTTGAGGGAGACTAGGGAACGGTATACCGTTGCAACGGTATAGCCACGAAACTTATGAAACTTATCAGTTTCAGTGCTGGTTTCATGAGTTTCAGTGTTTAGTTTCATCAGTTTCATGTTTCATCAGTTTTTAGTGCTAAGTTTCATGAGTTTCAGTGTAAAAATTCATAAGTTTCATGAGTTTCAGAGGTATACCGTTCCTACGGTATACCGTTTCTTAGTTTTTCTGGATACAGTTTCATATACCCATAAATTGCCTCCATAACAAATAGTTATGATTTTGAACATATCTGTAGTTAAACTTTTAAAACTTTGATTGTCAATACTTTTTTAAATATTTAAATTGGATACATGAAAATCATACGCGTAGATTTGTCTCCAAAAGTACTTTTCATAGTATTACAATTTTATTGGATTTTTTAAATATATTATAATAGAAATTAGTGATCAAACCTATGTTTTAAAGACCGTATCAATGTTTAAAACAATAACTATTTGTGATCGAAAGGAGTATATAGTTCTGAACATTTATAAAGTTTGGCAACATGGATCAACGCTTCCAACAACACTTTCTAAAATTTGTGTGCACAAAGTGGCGGGTTATTCCATCTACGTGGACGAAGTGGTGGATTATTTTTGTGCAGCGGACAAAAATCGCCGAGTTGTACCGTTTTCGAATGACGTGCAACGGGCATTAATTAATTTTAGACGTTGTTTAAAATATTAACCTATCTAGCGGGTCCTGATCAAGAACAAGCCTCGCAAACAAAACCTAAAGTAAAAGAAAAACAACAACAAAAATACAATAATGAGAAAAAAAAAAACAAAATCCTTCAATCTTATCAAAAAAAATTCGCCCAATTAAACTACCCGTGTTTAAGAGCGTGCCAGAACGGGTGTAATTATGCTGTTTATTCCCATTTCGGGGCTTGATACCTAGTCCCGAAGGGAGCAGGGGCGATCCAACGCACAAAGGACGCGTCCCCGTCCAATGCCCTCTTCTGGCCGTCGGATCGGATGAGATCCGACAGCCAGGAATAGATCTAGTACGAAATTTTGTTATTTTTGTATACCTGCATATAATTCAGAAAAATTTTAAAAAAATATTAATATTATCTAATACACACCAGATTGAACATATATTATTTTCATATTTTTTAGCTTAATATTTTTTTATTTAAAAAGTGTTCTAAAGTACTCCCTCCTTCCCGTATTATAAACTGAACCAAAAACTTTTATAAAAAATATGAAAATAATATATGTTCAATCTGGTGTGTATTAGATAATATTAATATATTTTTTTAATTTTTTTTTCTAAATTTATACTAAAGATATACCAAAATAACAAAATTTCGTACTAGATCTATTCATAGCCGTCGGATGCTCATCGGACGGTTAGAAGAGGGCATTGGACGGGAGCACGTCCTTTGGGCGTCGGACCGCCCCTGCTCCGGTCCCGGAATGGCACAACCCTCGTCCCTCAATAAATAAGACGCTCCCGTGTCCTCCTCCACCCGGAAAATTTCTGCTCCCTACCCACCGCTCCCCCCTGTTCCCACGCGCCAAACAAATTTTCGTAACAACCACGACAAGAGAACAAGCACAGCGCAGCGTGACAAAGGAAGGCCATGGACGTGACGATGGAGGATGTGGCCGGGGAGCTCGAGATCTCCGGCTGCAGCTCCACGACCACCTCCCCCTCCTCCTCCCTAGACGACGACATGGGGCTGCACGCCTGGAATGGGCTGTCCCCGGTGGCCGACTGGGGCCCCTTCTGCTCCGACGGCAGCAGCCAGGACCTGCACGGCCTGATCGAATCCATGCTCTGCGACGACACTGAGCTAGTATATCGTGTTAGGAAGCGGCAAGGGTGACGTAACCAGGAGATTGTGCTTATTCATATGCCGGGACCTGGAGTTTATGCTGAGCATATGCTACCGATTGGGGCTGCATCGTCTAGAAGAGACTGCAGAAGAGTTAAGCGCTCATGCTCGCAAACTGGAAGTTATCTGATCTTATCTTTCTTGTTGTAGCGCCGTCAGGTTAGCAATCGGAGCTGCGAATGGAGATGGGGTTTGGAGCCAACTTGAGCAAGTGTCCGAATTAGGAATGGGAATGTCTTGTTCTTGAAATAAATCGAGAATCCTATCCTAGTCACTGGTCGTAAATAACATAATAGTGGTAATTTGTATGCAAAGAATCCACTATACTCTTAACCATTCTTCATTTCTTCTGAAGAGAATAAACTCATAAGTCTTAACTACTGGAATTCGGGCTGTCAGGGATTCCAATCAAGACACAACGCAGGAAACCTACTAAATTCAGAGATTCATGGTGTAGTACTGTTGTATAAACCTAAATACAGCGACTGTAGTTAAAGGGTGGTTATGGTCATTATGGACAACTCTTCAGTATTACTGGACAGATACCTTAGTAAGTAGAAACTAAATACGCCGCGCACGTGAACGAAAAAAAAAATTTAATACGAAAAAAACTGAAAAAATATTTTCGTAGAAAAAACGGATCACGAGAACACTTTAAAACATTTTTTTCATGCTCTGAAGGAAAAACGGACCACAAAAATATTTTTTTCGGGCAAAACGGAGGAACGAAAACATTTTTTCCATGTTCCGGAGGAAAAAAACGGACCACTAAAACATTTTTCGGTTTTTTTTAGGAAAAACGGAGAAATGAAAACATTTTTTCCATGCTCCAGAGGAAAAACGGACCACAAAAACAGTTTTTCAGTTTTTTTAGGAAAAACGGCCAACGAAAACATTTTTTCCATGTTCCGGAGGGAAAACGGACCACAAAAACATTTTTCCGGGCAAAATGGAGAAACGAAAACATTTTTTCCATGCTCCGGAGGGAAAAAAGACCACAAAAACATTTTTTCGGGCAAAACGGAGAAAGGATCTGAACGAAAAGTACACGGACCTATTTTTTATGATTTTGGACCTGTTCGCTATTTTGAAAAACTATAAAAGGGCTTGTCGGTGTTTCGGGCACCGGCTAGTGAATTTGTATAGGTCGAAGGGGGTGCACGCTCCCTCTCCTCGAACGGTTTGACTCGGGTGAGCACAAGATGTATACTGGTTCGGGCTGAACGTCCCTACTCTAGTTCGTGTGAGTTGGATTGCATTGATTCTCTTTTTGTTCGTTGTTCTGCACGCTCGCCCTTCCCCCTCTTATATAGGCGAGGAGGAGGGTTACACTGTAATTTGGAAAGGAAGGGGAAAAAAAAGGCTACCCCTATGGGCTTCCGTCTTCCGCGCTCACGTTTGCTCGACAGTGACGGGCTGACGGGACTGGCCGCCGACTCCCCCTGCTCTGCTGCTGGCCGTCGTAGTTAATGCGGGGGTCGGGGACTTGTGCCGCTGGGTTACGGCCATTATGGCCTGCATTTAATACGCTCGATACGCAATAAATGCCGTCGCTTCCTCGGGATATCGGAGACTCGGTCATGCCTTCGGGCCCCGACTGCCTCGGGTCGGCCCACGCGCCTTTCCGGGCCGCTGGGGGTACCCGAGGTATGGATATTCGTCAAGAGTTTCGAGCCCCCGAGCTGGTCGGAGAGCAGGTCGGGGGGTCACGCCTTGTTCGGCCGATGCTTTGCCGTGTCGGGAAGCCCGACCGGAGCTGGTCGGGAAGAAACTTCGACCGGGTGCGCGCGAGCGCACCCGGTGGGTGTAGCCCCCGAGCCCCCGAGCTGGTCGGAGAGCAGGTTGGGGGGTTACGGCCATTCGACCGGCGCTTTGCCGTGCCGGGAAGCCCGACCGGAGCTGGTCGGGAAAAAAACTTCGGGATTGATCTCACTGTGCCGAATCAACAAAATGGGGAAATGGGGAAATAATATGTGCCGAATCTTATTCACTGTGTAGTTGATCAGTTTTTATCTCACTATGTAATTGATTAGTTTTTGCTGTGTAGCTGATTAGTTTTTGTTGTTATGCTTGGTTGTCAGATGGCAACTCCGACAAGTAGCGTCCAACATGGACAATCATCGCAAGCCTCAATACCTTGTCCTCAACCTGGATCTGAAGCCGAAGGCATCGAACATCAAGTTGAAGAACAACATGCAGATGATGGGGAATCTCGTGGCAAAAAGAGGAAGCTCACTTCAACAGTTTGGAATGAGTTTACAAGAGTTCAGGTGAAGGATGTTTGGAAGGCAAAGTGCATTTGGTGTAGTAAGTATCTTTCAGGACAAACTAGGAATGACACTAAGCAACTGCATGAACATTTAAAGGTATGCAAGTATCGAAAGAGGCAAGGAAAGATACAAACTAGTTTGAGGTATGGTAGTTCTGAACATGGACAAGTATCTGTAGAGAACTACATATTTGATCAAGAAGTTGCTAGGAAAACTCTCTATTCCATGATTGTTCTGCATGAGTACCCACTGTCCATTGTTGATCACTATGGTTTCCGTCAATTTGTTAGTGCACTGCAACCCTTATTTAAAATGGTAACTAGAAACACTATTAGAAAGGACATTTTGGATCATTATGACTCGGAGAGAAAGAAAGCTCTCACTTACTTAGATAAAAGCAATTGTCGCGTTGCTGTCACAACTGATCTTTGGACAGCTGATAACCAAAAGAGAGGCTACATGGCAGTGACAGGACATTTTGTTGATGACTCGTGGAAGTTGAGAAGTTGCATTCTAAGGTGCTATTTTATTCATGTTCTTTGTTTATCTTCTTGTTTTTGTGAAATACTCAAATCCTATTTTTTTGTAGGTTTATATATGTGCCATGTCCGCATACAACAGATGCTATTTGTGAAGCATTGTATAAAAGCCTACAGACTTGGAATCTTGATTGCAAACTATCCACTTTGACTCTTGATAACTGCTCTACAAATGACAAATTGATTGAAGCAATAGAGGTAAAGATTGGTCCATCTAACCTTTTATTGGGTGGAAAGATGCTACATATGCGTTGTTGTGCGCATATTCTAAACTTGATTGTGAAAGATGGCTTGGAGATAATGGAGCCCGCCATCAAGAGAATCCGTGAAAGTGTTGCCTATTGTCTTGCTACACCAAAGAGGTATGAGAAATTTGAGGGAGCAGCTAGCCAATTAGCGATAGTAGTTATTAAAAAGTAAACCTCATAAATTCTCTACAAAAACCGAAATGAGTATGCATGCATCCATTGAATCTTCGCACATACATAAATCAATCTATAGTAATTGGATAATTAAAAATTTAATAATAATAAACAAATGAGAAACCACAAATAAAGAAAATCAAATCAATAGATTTTATTGATCAAAGCATTAATTGCATGAAGTTGAATTACAATGCAACAAGTATACACATACACTGCATGCAACAAGATCATGTACAATTTTAGGCACAAGAAATTAATTACACTAACAATTTAGAACAAACCTATAGTACATCGATCTTCAAAAGACCTTCGAATCACCATCAACCCATTAGAAAACTCAACATAAGAAAAAGGTCATAGAACATCAAGAAAAAGTAGGAGAGCCAAATGTGACCAAAGCCCAAAACCTAGGTAGAGAGCCAATCGAGGAGCAGCAGTAGGTGGCGAGGGCCCAAGGGGCCGAGCCAAGCAACGACACGGAGGTTAGGTGGCACGGCGCAAGGTCCAGGAGAGTGGGAGGAGGCCGAGGGGGACGGGCCAGGCGATGAGGGAGAACCAAAGTGATGGTAGAGATAAGGAGAGCGTGGCCAGGGAAGGCCGACATGAGCATAGAGGGAAACGGCCTAGAGGCCGAGTAGGGGTAGTCGAGGCGGGCCGAGGGTGGCACGAGAAGGGGGAAGTAGGGGCCGCTTGCACGTGTGAACACGCAAGGAGAGGGCCGTGGGGCCAGTGGCCTGCGAGATGAGGGAGCCAAATGGGGATTGCCATGGGGAAAAGGTGATGGTATGAGGGGAATGGATAAGGCGGCTGAGTGGAAGGGAAAAGAAAGAAAAAGAGAAAGGAAAAAGTAAAAGAAAGAGGAAAAAAGAGAGAACAAGAAAAGAAAAGAAGAATACACACACACACACACACAAATAGCAATAACCCAAATAAGGATTCGCTGTGAGATTAGAAAATTTAAAAGAAAATAAATGTCAGAGAATAAATAAAGAAAGAAACATATAAAAACTAGCAACTGCCATAATGATTAACCTTGGAAAATAATGCCAATCCTAAGAGGAAATCACTGCCCAAAATTTTGGATAAACCACGCTGATTAAAATATACCAAATTAAAATACAGTAAGCTAAAATACCTGAAATTTAAAATGCGTCGGATCAAGATGCAGCAAATTAATCTATCTCAAATTAAAATACACAGTTTATCTGTATTGATTTAAATCAAGTCAGGAAAGGGTTCGACGCCATAAAAAACGCTAGAAAATTTATATTAATTTATAATGTAATATTTTAAAATTTAGGAGTTGATTTAAATCAAGTTGAGGGTCAGTTGCAGCCATCGTGCGAGGATGCTTACTTTTATCAAAATTTAGGCAAGATTTTCTTGATTATTGTCGGGGAGTCGGGTAGACCCCACAGAATTACCTCGGGTGCCACGAGGGGCGCGGGCTCACTGCTGCCCGAACTACCGGAAGGCCGTTCCCCGGGACGACCTAGCCGGGCGCCACGGGCAGCACGAGGTCGTTCCCGTCCTGGTCGCGAGGAGGTTGCTCCAAGGGACAATCTAGCCGGGACCTTTTAGGAGGCCGCATGGCCTGGTGGACCGATAGCTCGTGCTCAGGCCGAAGTGGCCGAGTTCGGAGTTAGACGTTAGCCGACCTGACGTGATCCCGAGGTCGGTAACCACCCGCTGCGTAACCTCCGCTAGTTCGTTGCGATCCTTGCGGGGACGTGACAAGAGTGTAGGATCCGTTAGTCACCACGTTGGACCTGGTCGGACGTGGAGTTAGTGGGTTTGAACAAGCACGCCCCTTTGTAAGCTATAAAAGCCTCCCCACCGTGAGGGGGAGGCAGACAACTTTTTTTCCGCACAAAGAGATACACGAGCTGGAGTAGGGCTATTATCTCCTTCTTGAGAGGCCTGAACCAGGGTAAATCACAGTGTCCCTGCCCGTTAAAGTCCAGTAAGTCATTCCTCCGAGTGTCCCGTCACGTGAGAAGGGGTCGCAGTTGGTCCCTCCACCAACAAGTAAGCTCGGCGGGGGCCTGCTCCCCAATCGTCGACAGCTGGCGCCGTCCGTGGGGACCGACTTTCCCTTCCGTGAGGAATCCCGGAGGATGACAAGTTTCCAAGATCGCCAGGGCCTCGGCGCCCCCGGAATTGAGGAAGAAGACAAGCAGTTCTTCGACAATGGGGCCACCGACGTCGCTGGCCTTGAGAATCACGACGGTTCCCGGAGCTTCTCCGTGGAAACGGCCGCCCCGGAGCAGTTCTTTCGCTCCCAGCTCGACGCCCTCTCGGACGACGAGTATGACGGGCTCTACGATGGTCTGGACATCCCCGACCTTTTCGAGCTCGACCGGGGACCGCCACGGAGACACCGTGATGTCACCCTCGCGATCCGTCCAATCCCGTAACGCCTTCGCTTGCGGAGGAGGATGGAAATGTCGAGCAAGTCCCGGCGAAACACGTCTTCACCGCTATGAAGCGGCCAAGGAGCACTGCAGTATCTTCGAATCGGACATCGCCAGCTTACGCCGGCAAGTCCGTGGTGGCCCGGCCAACAAGACCAGGGCCGAAGTTCGTGAGAATTTCCACGCGTACGGGACTCCGGAGCCCGTGCGACGACGAACGAGCTCGTCACCCCGCGTTCCCCCGAGCGGGGAACGCCTTCAAGCCTTGGCCACGGTGGTACGCAACCTCAGAGAGTTTCCTGAGCAGGTCGACCTAGAAGCCATGGGTGCGGCTGTGGCCGACGACCTCGAGGAAATTGCCACAGACATAAAAGCGGCGGAAGCCTCCCGAGAAAGGGACGCCCAGAGCAATTCCTGGGAACGCCGCCGCCAGGCGTCCGAGCGCCTCCACCCCGACGACTCACGCAGCCGTACCCGGAGTGACCGGCGCGAACGCGACCGGGCTCGGGAGGGCACCCGGAGCAATTCCCGGGGGCTCCCTCGGGACCAACGGAATCTGAGCCCGCAGGCGTAACCGGGCCGAACATTCCTCTTCGGGCCACTCTCCATCCTACAGGCGTAGGGAGATATTCTCTCGCCTGGGCCCACTAACCTCGGGCTCAACCGGTGGGGATCGCCCCGACCGCCGCGCTCGTAATGACCGTCCCGACAATCCCGTTTTCGGGTGCAGGGCGTTCGCGACGTCGCTACGACGTGTGACCTGGCCAATGAGGTTCAAGCCGGGTCACATCGAAAGATTCGATGGGACTCAGAACCCCGACGAGTTTCTCTCGATCTACACCACGGCCATTCTAGCCGCCGGGGGTGATGAAAGGGTCATGGCTAACTTTCTGCCCTGATCTTTGGGCCGGGCGGCTCGGGCGTGGCTATTCAACCGTATGAAAACTCGATCCGGTCCTGGGCCCGGTGGCGGCACTCTCCGAGCTAACTTCCAAAGTCGCTACGCCCGCCAGGAAGGAGCGCGACCTTGAGTCGTCTGAGACGAGGGCGAGACCTTGCGCCGATTCGTCAGCCGCTTCATGCAGTGCGCAACTCCATTCCAAGCATCTCGGACGAGGCGGTCGTCGGGCTTTCAAGTTCGGGTCCGAGACGACGCTTTACTCAGGACCTCGAAATTCACCGGACATCACAGCCAGCCGTATTCGCATGGTGGCCGTTATGCCAACGCGGACGAGGCCGTCAATGGAAGAAGGCTGTTTGGGCGAGGAAAGCTGCCCCCTCGGCCGGACTCGAAGGGGCGTCAAACCGAAAGAGCGTGAGCTCGATCGAGAAAAAAATCAAAAAGAAGAAAAAACCCTCCGTCTCCGACATGGTGGCGGCCATCGAACGACGACAACGGCCGACCTCGCAATCATATAAAGGAGGAGCCGCGAAAGGAAAAGGCCGACCGGTTCAGCGGAACAGCGAGCAAAACCGGGACGACCAAGACCGCGGCGACCAGCGCGGACGGGCTAGCGCCTATTTTTGCCCGCTCCACCAGGCGCATGGACACGACCTGCAGAATTGCAGAACATGGGCCTCCCGCTTGGAGCAATTCTACAATGGCAAGGGTCCCATGCCCACGCTCCCAGAGCAAGAATGAGATGTCAAGGGCAAGAAGCCCGCCGAAGAGGAAGATACGGACATGGAGTACCAGGAGCCGAGAAACCACATCGCCGTGATATTCGGGGGCTCCGCCGCCTATGGGTCACGTCGGGAGCTGAAGGAGGCCGCACGCGAGGTACTTCGTGTCACTCAAGGGAAGCCTCCCGTCCAGCAGCTCAGGTGGTCCGAGCTGCCCATCACCTTCTCTAAGGACGACTGTCCCCCGGGGATGACGAAACCCCAGAGGCTCCCGACGGTCGTGAGTCCAACGATCTGCAACACCGTGGTAGGACGAGTGCTTGTAGATTGCGGGAGTTCCCTGGACCTGATATCGGCCAGGGTCCTGGACGAGATGCAAATTCCTCGGTCCAAGGTCAAGAGCGTCGTAGTCCCTTTCTACGGGATAGTCCCTGGCACCTCGGTCAAGCCGCTCGGGCAGATCGTCCTGCCCGTAACTTTCGGAGGACCGAGCAACTTCCGAACGGAGTTGATCACCTTCGAGGTAGTCGACTTCGAGTCGGCCTACAACGCCATTCTGGGCCGACCAGCGCTCGCCAAGTTCATGGCCGCCACGCATCACGGGTACCAATGTCTGAAGGTTCCGGCCCCGTGGCGTGATCTCGGTGAAGGGAAGTCCGAAAGCAGCCCTAAATTGCGACGAGAGGGCTTTAGACATGGTCGGGCAGCTGCCCCAGCGCGGGCCCGACCAAGAGCCGAGGAGCTCCCGGCCCAAAGCTACCCTCCAGGCCGGGGGAGAAACTAAGGCCATGCCGCTGTGCGACGCAGAGCCAGGCAAGGTCGTACACGTGGGGGCTTCCCTGGATCCTAAATAGGAACTCGCGCTCGTGACCTTCCTCCGGAGAAGCGCGGACACGTTCGCCTGGGAACCGTCCGACATGCCCGGAGTCCCAAGGGAGGTCGTCGAGCACGAAGCTAGCGATTCGGCGACAAAAGCCTGCGGCAGAAGCTCAGGCGCTTCTCCCCGGAGAAGCAAGCTATCATCAGAGAGGAACTGGACAAGCTCCTCCAAGCCGGTTTTATACGGGAGGTCGATCATTCTGATTGGTTGGCCAACCCAGTTATCATGAAGAAAAAGGGGGGCAAGTGGCGCATGTGTGTCGATCACACCGGACTGAATGCCGCATGCCCAAAAGACAATTTCCCGCTACCTCGGATAGACCAGTTGGTCGACGCAATGGCCGGCTCCGAGGCGATGAGCTTTCTGGACGCCTACTCAGGCTATCACCAGATCGGCATATCGCCCGACGACGAGGAGAAAACTTCCTTCATCACGCCGTTTGGCACATTCTGCTACACGACCATGTCCTTCGGTCTAAGGAACGCTGGAGCGACCTTCCAGCGCCTCATGCAGAAAACCTTCTCGGACCAAATAGGTCGGAACCTGGAAGTATATGTAGACGACATAGTCGTCAAGAGCAAGATGGCCTCGGATCATGTACCCGATCTAGAGGAGACCTTTCATAACCTCAATAAGCATCGAATAAAGTTGAATCCTGAAAAATGCGTGTTCGGGGTCAAGGCTGGCAAAGTACTCGGCTACATGATCGGTCCACAAGGAATCGGGGCCAACCCTGAGAAGATAGAGGCCATCGAGAACATGCGGCCACCCGCTTGCACGCGGGAGGTTCAGTCCCTGACCGGAAGGATGGCGGCCCTAAGTCGCTTCATATCGCGGCTCGGGGAACGCGGCCTGCCTTTCTTCAAGGCGCTCCGGAAGCACGACGGTTTCGCTTGGACAGAGGAAGCAGACCGCTCTTTCAAAGAACTAAAGCTATATTTGTCGAGACCCCCGGTCTTGACCACGCCGAGAATGGGAGAGGTTCTCTTGCTCTACCTGGCCGCCACACCCAGCGGTAAGCGCCGCCATAATCAGAGAACGGGACGGGGTGCAGCGCCCGATCTACTACATCAGCGAAGTCCTACACGGGCCAAAGGAGCGTTACCCCGAGGTCCAGAAGCTCCTTTATGCGCTCCTCGTGGCCTCGAAGAAGTTAAGACACTACTTCCAGGCCTACAAAATTCGAGTCCCGACCAACTTCCCGCTTAGAGAGATTCTAGGGAATCAGGACGCAAGCGGACGGATCGCGAAGTGGGCCATGGAGCTCGCCGAATTCGAGATCGAATTCTCGGCCAGAACGGCGATCAAATCCCAAGTTCTAGCGGACTTCCTAGCCGAATGGACAAATCCTACCCCATCGAAGTCCGAACCCGACCAGACCGAGCACGGTCGCTGGGTCATGCACTTCGACGGATCCCAAGCTTACAATTGCTCGGGGGCTGGAGTGGTCCTCGAATCCCCCTAGGGAGAGCGGATCCAGTACGCCCTCCAACTACATTTCGGTGCAACGAACAACGCAGCAGAATATGAGGGTCTGCTAGCCGGACTTCGGGCGTGCAGGACGCTCGGAGTCCAACGACTAACTGCGAAGGGCGACTCGCAGCTGGTTGTCAACCAGGTTAACAAGGAGTATCAGTGCTCCGATGACTCAATGGCGCTTTACCTGGTTGAAGTAAGGAAGATGGAAAATCACTTCAGAAACTTCGAAGTACTATACATCCCCAGGAAAGACAATACCCTGGCCGACCATCTATCGAAGGTCGGTTCCGCCCCGATTTCACTTCCGTGGGGTGCTCGTCGTGCACCTCTATAAGCCCTCCATACCCACCGAAGAGGAGGCAACCGAGACGGGTGGTACCGTCTCCTTCCTCGAGCAGGGTGCGAGTTGGATGACGCCATTCATCCAATACCTCGTGCACGGGACACTGCCCGAGGAGGAAGCCGAGAAATCCCGGCTAGTAAGACGCTCCTCAGCCTATAAAATGGTCGAGGGCCTCTTATACCGCAAAGGCGCGCTTGGCGTCCTCTCCAAGTGCATCACCCAAGAGGAAGGCAAATATCTCCTCAAAGATATCCACGACGGGATGTGTGGAGCCCACTCGTCCTTTAGGACCTTGGTGAGCAAAGCCTTCCGGTTGGGTTACTACTGGCCGACGGCCCTGGCCGACGCGCGCTCAATAGTGACCGCTTGCCGATCTTGCCAGTTCCATGCCCGGAAAGTCCATCAGCCCGCATACGCATTGCAGACTATGCCCCTAACCTGGCCGTTCTCGGTTTGGGGCATCGACATACTCGGTCCATTTCCCAGGGGAAGAAAGGGTTGTAAATACCTGTTCGTCGCAATCGACACCTTCACTAAATGGATCGAGGCCGAGCCTATATCAACCATCTCGGCGCAGGCGGCTAAAAGGTTCTTCCGCAATAATGTAGTGACCCGCTTTGGCGTTCCGAGTCGCCTCATCACGGACAACGGCACTCAGTTCACAAGCGAGGTGTTTCAGGCTTATTGCGAGGAGGTCGGGACCAAGATATGCTTCGCATCCGTGGCCCACCCGCAGAGCAATGGGGCGGCCGAGCGCGAATCCGGCAGATCGTCAAGGAATCAAGAAGAGAGTCTTCAAGAACCTCAATCGACATGGTCAGGCCTGGGTGGGACGAGCTACCTCCGTCCTCTGGTCGGTCCGCGACCACGACGAGCCGAGCTACGGTGAAACCCCTTTCACCAGATATGGCGCGGAAGCCGTCCTACCCGCCGAGGTTGTCCTAGGATCCCCAAGGGTGAACCTAGCTGATAGCATCGACACGGAAGGCGAGCGCCTCCTCGACCTCGACCTCGCAGAAGCAACTCGTGAACGGGTTCTGTTGCGATCCGCGGTTTACCTGCAAGCTCTCCGCAGGCACGCCGCTAAATCGGTACGACCAAGGACCTTGCACGTCGGCGATCTCGTTCTACGACGGGTCCAAGACCTGTCAAAAGCCAACAAGCTAACGCCAAGATGGGAAGGTCCTTATACGGTCGTCTCAACAGCACGCCCGGGGGCTGTCCGCCTCGCGATGGAAGACGGTCGAGAACTAGCTAGCACTTGGAACATCGACCAACTGCGTAAGTTCCATATCTAGCTAAACCAACTTCACTCCTTTAAATAAAAATTCGACACTTGGCCCCCCGGTCTCCCTCGTTCTCTCTCGCTTTCTCTTTCTCTCTTCAAACCTCCCGCGAAGTGCCGTGATCAAACTCGATCCGGTATCAAAGAGCGAGCTCGGACCTCGGGGCGCAAACGGACAAGCATCCTACCGCCTAACATCGGACCACCAGAGCTCAACCCCGAGGGTTTCCTTCTCCGTAAGACGACCATCTTTTCACGGCAGGCCTTCGCCGCAGACAAAAGGTCGCATGAGCACCCCTCGGACGGTTCCCAGCTCAGGTCGGCCGGTGAGTGGCATAGGCGCACCGTATAAAGTCACACGGTCCCCGCAGGGCTCTATTCCGTCAACAAGGTCGTGTTTGCAGCCTATCCCCACGACCTCCGTTGGCGGCGGGGGCTATAGGGATACCGCGTGGCTGCGACCTAGAGGAGCTTTCTCACGAAGTAGTCACTCCCTAGTACGATCGTTCGCTAGATCGCGAGACTATCGCTAGATCGCGTGACTTTCGAGCTCCGTCGAATAGAGAACAACGGGATAGGGCTTATCGTTGTCGTTCCGAGGGAGGCAAAACAGAGAAAAATAAAAGACATCTATTAAACGCGATCATATTGTACACTTGGCAGCTTTTTCGCTAAAGTCTTTTGCAGGAACGAGTTACAGGAGGCCGGCACGCTTCTCGTCCTGCAGAGCGACGAGCTCGTCCCGCACGGACTCAAGCTCGGACTCGAGGTCAAGCACCCGCCGACGAGCTTCACGGCCTTCGCTTGCCGCTTGACGAAGCCGCTTGGACTCCTCCCGTTGCTGGTCGATCGTCCGTTCGGCGCTTCGTGTGGAGTCACGCAGGGACGCCACCGTCGCCTCGAGCCCCGACCTCGCCTGCTCACTCTGTTCGAGGCGCTCCTTGAGGAAGAGCGCGGACTCCTCCATCTTCTGCCGAATCTCGGCCTCAGAAGACCTCAGCTCGGCGACCAGGCGCTCGAGCTCCGCGATCCTAGCGTCTTGCTCGGCCTGGTGCTTCGCGACGACTTCTGGCGGCACGGTCGCGGCGTGGAAGTCCTTCATGGTGGTCTCCAACACTTACGCATCGAGGCATCTCGGGTCGCAGTCGGATTTTTGGGACAAAAACACATAAGTGTTAGAAAACTTACCCAGCAGAGCCGAGCCTCCAGCCCCTCCTGGAACAGCTCGGCGGGGTCCTCCATCCCGCTCCTTACTCCCTGGGCGGGGGCCTGAGCTCCTTCTTCTTGATCGAGCGCAGGGTCTTGAGCTCGAGCTCCCTCGTCCCCTGGGGGCGGGAGACCTTGCCCCTGAGGATCGACCCCCATCTCCTGCAGGGGGACGGCCTCGAGAGCAAGGATCACCTCCCGCTCCTCTTCCTCCCGAGCAGGAGTTGCGCTCGGGGGCTCCTCCTCCTCGGCATCCGGGCTTTTGGGGTCCTCCGCCCGGAGCACGATGTCCACGGCCGGGGGAGCTCCCTCCCCGGTAGGCCCTGCCTCCTCGCAAGATTGGGCCGTGGCGACGTCTCCGGGCGCAGGGACGTCTGGAGACACCGGGTCGGCGGCCGGGAGGTCGGGCGCCCGAAGTTGGGCCGTGGCGACGTCTCCGGGCGCAGGGACGTCTGGAGACGCCGGGTCGGCGGCCGGGAGGTCGGGCGCCCGAAGTTGGGCCATGGCGGCGTCTTCGGGCACGAGATCGACCGGAGTCGCCGGGTCGGCAGCCGTGAGGTCGAGCTCGACGTTGATGTCCGGCGGAGCGTCGCGGGCCCGGGGAGAAATCTCGGCGATCTCTTGGAGTGTGGCTGCGATAATGTCGCTCGCGCCGGCGGAGTCCTCGCGAGGGGCTTCAGCGGCGTGCTCGGCACCACCATCCTCCTCCTCGTCGTCGTCTTGAATTATAATGTGGGGGATGCCCTCCGCCGCGGCCCGAGCGTCGGCAGCCGCAATCTTCCTCCGCGTCTCCTCCTCAGGAGAGACGAGCTCTGGGGCCCGGATCTCCGCGGCGGCAGGCTCCTCTACCTCGGCGTCATCACCACCAGCGGCTCGTGGGGACTGGGCCTCCAGCCCTCGATTCCCACCTCGACCTCCTCGCCCACAACGGCCTCGGCGTGACAAGCTCCCTCTCTAGCACGAGGTCAAGAATTTCGTCGACCATTGCTCCAAAATCCCATAACTCAAGACCACCGCCACACCCACTACAGACGATGTGGGGTTAGTGTGGTGCCGGAGGGGGATGAGAGAAACGAGACAGGGATAAGAGGCTGACCTCGTTCGGCATCTTTCAGCTGGCCTCGGGCGCGATCGAGGAGGGCAGCCATGTCCTCACGTGCCTTGTCGGCCCTGGCAACAGAAGGGTCGACCTCTCCCAAGTCGGCCTCGGTGATGGTCGGCGTTGGGGGTGGTTGAGGCGCAGCGGACGACCTGCGGGACCTCGGGACCAGGGGGACGGGGTCCAGCTCGTCCTTCTCCTCCTCGTCATCCAGAGGGGCTAAGCTCGAGCCCACCCGCGCGAGCTCTGCCTGAAGAGCCGCGATCTGGCTCTCCAGTGCCTCCTTCCGCGCTGGACCAGCCGCGGCCTCCTTCTTCGCCCGCGCGGCAAGCTGACGCAAACGAGCCATCAGCTCGGGGTTATCTCTGGTGTACTCATCCATCCACAGTTTTAGTTCGCTCACCTCCTGCCGATCGGCGTACTCCAAGTGCCGGCGGGGTGAGCGATCGCGTGGACCGGGATGTCTGCGTGTGCGCCTAGGCGGGGACGGCGTAGCCGACGGGGATCGGGCGCGGCGCTTGCGACCCACCTGTTCCTTGGTCTTCCGACCTCGTCCCGCCGACTGCGACGCTAGTTGGGCCACGGCGACCTCGAGGGCGACCTTCTCCTGCGCAGGTGGACTCGAATAGGTCAGGAAATTTCGGAAGAAACCCGGCCTGAACGGGCCTTCGGAAAGAGTCCGAGATAAGGACTTACCGCCTCGGTCCGGTTAAGGACGTTGTTCGGGATCTGGCGGCCCTCTAGGATTTCCTTGGCCTTGGGAGTTCCGAACATCTCGGACACCCTCATATCCACCCAGTCCTCCGGCGGAGCTGCTACCAGACGAGAAAGCACAGTAAGCTCGAATGTTCCTTGTTTTTAAGTAAAGATCGAGGGCGGTAATGTACCTGAGCGTGATTCCCGGGTGATGTCCTGCCACCCTTCATCCTTGAAGAAGGGGTGCACCCTCACTTTGAGGCGACACCGGTTCTCGACGTAGTCCCGGCAACGTCGGCCAGGACAGCTCCCGAGCAAGTGAGCTCATTGATCGGCATGAGCACCTTCTCCTCCTCGCATCTTGGAGGTCGAGGGTCTCGGCAGCCACGACCCTGGCGCCGGAGTAGGAAAGCGAGCCGCCCTCGGCCTTCCTCGAGATAGAACCAAGAGTCGGCCCACCCGACACGCAGTCCTTGAGCGTGAAGCTCGGGTACTGCATCTCAGGCGGAGTAGGTCGGAGGCGGAAATAAAGCGGCACCTGCGAGGGGTGCCGGTCTTGCGAAAGGGTGTAGAAGTGAAGAAAGAGACTGGGAGTAGGCTCGACGCCCACAAACCCCTCACAGAGATGGGCGAAGATGGCCATGATGAGGATGGAATTTGGGTGGAGGTGAACGATCTCGCACTCGCAGAAGGCGAGTACGGCTTCAACGAACTCGCTTTCGGGCGTACGAAGCCCGTTTATGGCGTAGAGCTCGGTGGAGACGATCTCTCCTTCCTCCGGCTCAGGGCTCTCTTCGGCACCAGCGGCTCTCCATGAGCCGGCGTCAAGGTACTTCGCCCGCTCGAGAATCTCCAGCTTGCGCCTATCAAGCTTGCTGGCGCCGAACTTTGCCATGAGGATGGAGAAGATGGTCGGAAAGGAGAATGAAGCGCCGAAATGAAGAAGTAGGGGGCGCACTAATCGATTGAAAGGACAAGTGGATCTAGGGCTTCTCTTCTGGGGTTTAAAAACCAAACGAGAGAACGAAGAGGTTCCCGCCGTTATGGTCGAGGAAGCCCTAAAGGCGCAGGGGGCAGTTGAGACGTCCACCACACAGGGAGCGACGCGTGGACACACAAACCAAAGCTGTCTTGCCGGTCGACGGTTCCCGAGGGGGAGCAGTTCGTGCTGACCGAATGAAGCTTCCGAAGGAAGGAACCGTCGGTAGGATGGGAACTAGTTCGCACGCCCAAGGTGCGGCGGAATCGAGCTCGTCTCTCGGGGCGGACTAATAGCTCGGAGGTCGGGGCAGCTGTTCGCCGCGACCAACCTGGCTGGCTCGGGAGACGGTAGGCCCGAGAGGAAGGTCTTTTCCTAATATCTTCTTCCACTCGAACCTCGGGGGCTAGCTGTCGGGGAGTCGGGTAGACCCCACAGAATTACCTCGGGTGCCACGAGGGGCGCGGGCTCACTGCTGCCCGAACTACCGGAAGGCCGTTCCCCGGGACGACCTAGCCGGGCGCCACGGGCAGCATGAGGTCGTTCCCGTCCTGGTCGCGAGGAGGTTGCTCCAAGGGACAGTCTAGCCGGGACCTTTTAGGAGGTCGCATGGCCTGGTGGACCGATAGCTCGTGCTCAGGCCGAAGTGGCCGAGTTCGGAGTTAGACGTTAGCCGACCTGACGTGATCTCGAGGTCGGTAACCACCCGCTGCGTAACCTCCGCTAGTTCGTTGCGATCCTTGCGGGGACATGACAAGAGTGTAGGATCCGTTAGTCACCACGTTGGACCTGGTCGGACGTGGAGTTAGTGGGTTTGAACAAGCACGCTCCTTTGTAAGCTATAAAAGCCTCCCCACCGTGAGGGGGAGGCAGACAACTTTTTTTCCGCACAAAGAGATACACGAGCTGGAGTAGGGCTATTATCTCCTTCTTGAGAGGCCTGAACCAGGGTAAATCACAGTGTCCCTGCCCGTTAAAGTCCAGTAAGTCATTCCTCCGAGTGTCCCGTCACGTGAGAAGGGGTCGCAGTTGGTCCCTCCACCAACAAGTAAGCTCGGCGGGGGCCTGCTCCCCAATCGTCGACAATTATATTTATGAAATTGTTTTTAATTGTTTTCAGGCCTATGTGATATTATCAATTCATGGGAAAAGTATCTTTTAAAGTAAAACCTCAAATCGGATGCGGATGGAAGGATGGTTTGTTAATGAACTGCTGATGCAGTAATTGATTACTGATACGTTGAATTGGCTCATCCAACGAAAGGAGCCAGTGACGCATTTATATGTATGGTGGGTAGAGGGCGCCATTGAGAAGGGTACTGCCGGTGGATCCCTCTACATAGGCTATGATATAAGGACGAACAATTGCACTCGGGCAATGAGCCGTATTTACAGTATCAACCTTAGTGTGTGAAATCGATTAAAAAATATTGTCCTAGGAAGGTATTATGGTCTCCACATTGGAGGATAGGTAGATAACTAAGGGTGTGAAGTTGGGATATGCCAGAGGCCCAGTAGGAACACTGAAAATTAGCTGCGGTTGATCAGGGGCTATATTTAAAGCTTTGGGTTGAATAATGCCGATAGGTAGTGACGAGTACCCATACCATGGGTACCTCCATCAGTCCGAGACCACAAACGGGCTGACCTCCTTCAAAGCCCAGTTCCGGCGAAGGTTCGTGGGCCGCGAAGAGTGGGCCTGGCACTGTTTAGAGCCAGCCCCGGGCGGTCGGCAGACTACGACCTCCTAGGTCGGAGCACGTGGTCGGCCGGCTCCACTAGCGCTCGAAGGGCCAAGTCCCGCGCTGGTGGAGGGCCAACCACTCTGCGTACGCGACGTCCCCTGACGTCCGTACCAGGGTAGGCGGTCCCTTCCCGAGAATGTCAGAGGGTGCGCCAAGAAGTCAAGCCCCGGTCCCATCGTCGCTGACACACCGCAGAGGAGAAGTGCCCCCTCCCGAGGCCAAGCTGAGGTCAAATACCATTAATTGCCAGGCTGACGTCAGACGGCAAAGCGGCCACCTCGTCGACAAGACGGGCCGAAGACTCCCTGCCACAGGGCTACCAACCCAGCATGGAGACAGTCGGAGCCCGGCCGGACGACAAGACAGAAGACCAGACTCCAAGGCGTACAGTACCCCTTCCTTTTTCTCTCCAACTCCCATTGTAACCTGCCACCTCCGGGTATATAAGGAGAAGCAGGGCAGCGAACGAACGAGCGGACAAGGGGAGAACGAGAGCGAACAAAACAAGAGCCAACGAGCAACCCATCGAGTACAAGGGAGATCGATCCGTTCGACCCCCTGTCTCGCCTGTAACCTTTGGTTCTTCCCACAAATACAAAAGATCCCAACGGCACGAACTGGAGTAGGGACATTCAGCCCGAACCAGTATAAACCCCTGACTTCTTGAGTCAACCATTCGAGGAGAGGGAGCGCGCGACCCCCACTAACCAAAAATTCGTATTGCCGGTGCACGAAACACCGACAAGTAGTCGGAGTACAACTGGTACACTGATGGTAGGTGGGGAACAATCGAGGACACCACTACTCGCTGGCTACCAGGGTTGGAGATCTAATACTAAAATAGTGATAAACATTTTAGCGTCTCACATGATAAAGTCACTATGGGTAAAGTGGTACAAACCTGCGTAGGGTCAAATAATAAATTCAAGCTTGTCTCCTAGATTGGAGGCTACGGAAGTTAATTCTGCCTCATACACGAGTGCTAGTAGCAATTTTTATAATTAAAATATACAACCCTTAAAGAAAATCTAAATCCTAATTTCTGTAAACATGGAATTTGAGGGAAGGTGAACATTAGATGAACACGAGAGGAATTCATCTATTATATTTGTTATTAATGCTTACTGAGTACTGACGAGTACACATACCATGGGTACCCCCATCAGCCCGGAACCACAAACGGGCTGACCTCCTTAGAAGCCCAGTTATGGCGAAAGGCCCGTGGGCCGTAAAGAATGGGCCTGGCCCTGTTTAGAACTAGCCCTGGGCGGCCGGCAGACTCCGACCTCTTAGGTCGGAGCGCGCGGTCGGTCGGCTCCACCAGCGCTCGAGGGGTCAAGACCTGCGCTGACGTCAGGCCAACTGCCCTGCGTGCGCGACGTCCCCTGACGTCCGTACCAGGGTAGGCGGTCCCTTCCCGAGGATGTCAGAGGACGTGCCAAGAAGTCAAGCCCCAGTCCCGTCATCCTGACACACCACGGAGGAGAGCGCCCCCTCCCGAGGCCAAGCTGAGGTCAAATACAATTAACTGCCGGAGCTGACGTTAAATGCGGGCGGTCGTCACCCTGTCAGCACGGTCGAAGACCCCCTGCTGCGGGACTACCAACCCCGCGTGGGGTTAAGCGGAGCCCGGTCGAACGACAAGACAGAAGACCAGACTTGTCGGGGATTGAATATCTGGCAAAAGACCACGGTACCCCCGAGTGATTCTGAAGCCCGCCGATCATACAGTGCCAACAGAGGATGCTCGGGAGTTCAAAGCGAGCATCATACCACCCGAGCATAATGTCCGTCCCTTCACTCGCGACCATTCCTAACGATCACGAGCAGGCGTGCTCGTAAAAACCACATCGTACCCGGGTACATGGTCGGTAGACTCGGTCGTGCTACGAGGAAGGAAGGCAGCAACCAACCAGCCGAAGATCAAGGGAAATCGTACCCGAAATTCAATTAGCGCGCAGATCAAGCGCGGCAGATCACAGATATGATTGCATAGCGTAAATCCAGGGGGTAGTTACCTTCTATGTATCTTTAGGCATAGTATTTAAACCCTCGTGATATCTGTAACAGGGGAGACGCCCGATATAGTACACAATACACTGGAGTAGGGTTATTATGTCGGCAGTGAGAGGCCCGAACCAGGATAAACACCGCGTCCCTCTTCTCCCGACCTCGCGTCGCTCGGACGATTTCCTCGGTTCGTACGACGGGGCTCTGTTGATCCCCATTCAACAAATAAGCTCGACGGGAGCCCGTTCTCTAATCGTCGACAAGACTCCAAGGCGTACAGTACCCCTTCCTTTTTCTCTCCAAACTCCCATGTAACCTGCCACCTCCGAGTATATAAGGAGAAGCAGGACTCCGGAAGGGGGGGGGGAGAAGAGCAATAGAACAAAAAACCAATTGAGGGCAAAGGAGATCGATCGATCGAACACCCTGCCTCTGTAACCTCTTGTCCGCCTCACGAATCAATACATCCCAACAGCACGAACTGGAGTAGGGACATTCAGCCCGAACCAGTATAAACCCCTGGCTTCCTGAATCAACCATTCGAGGAGAGGGAGCGCGCGACCCCCACTAACCAAAAATTCGTATTACCGGTGCACGAAACACCGACAAGTACTTTTGTACTCACTCTTGCTAAACCCCCTTTTGATTAGAAAATTGCTCCAATGGTCAAGCGTCTGGTTGTGACATAGATCCCAATGGACTCGCCTACGAGGCAGAGGGTGAGGGTCACCCGCAGGATCAGATCTACGAGGAGTTGAACTATCAAGAGGGTTAGACTGTTGGGTAGACCATGCATCGGCTTTGACGGTCTATGGGGTAATTAATATTTATGTATTATATTTTTTTGTACTTGGATCATATGTATAATTAATGTACTGAACTTATAGCCCTATGTGGCAATGGAATGTAATAAGTTTTCATTTTTAGTATCTAATTATTGATTCTACTGCAACAATCTGAACACGGTGTATTAACTGATAAAACATCGGATGCACTAGATGTTTTGATTAGTTAATATACCAGGATTGATATAATTACCTCAAAGTAATAGCGGTCTTAGTATCGTTACCCTGGGTTAGATATGCGCGTCACCACACCTTTCATGTAATAAACTTGCATTCTGTGCAAAATTTATTGAGCTTTTTATGTATTCATCCTTATCACAACAAATCCATCAGTTAAAAAACAGTCTACACTTGTTTTGGAGGGAAAGTTTCACAAAAAAAACGAGTTGTTAGAAGTCGAACCTTGTTAGATACTGTGATATGTTGATAAGTTATCCATCGAAATTCTCCGTTTCGTTGTTATTTTCTTAGAGTTAAAACTCTGTGAAGCAACATGAACCTTCACCATCTCAGCAAGCATCGATGGCGATTTGTTACGAACACTGCTACTATATCCGATCAAGCATAAGATCACCACCGGGTTACCGTGCAATCATCTTCAGTGATACTAACGATTCCTGTCAGAAAATGTACAAACAAGCACTCAATTTTCCAAAAGGAAACATGCATCATTCATTCCCAGAGTTCCTGTTTTCTTCACAGGGTACGAACTTAAAAAACATAAGTAGCAGCAGGAACATCCAAATGTACGGCAGCCATGCATGCTAATAACAAGAAATTTTGACGAGTGACGACACATCACATAGAGCACAGCAGAAAATGGAGTCACTGATAACGATGGCACCTGGAGCTCTCTTGCAGCCAGAATGTCGCTGCACACCGCCCAGCTCATAACCGGGACCTCCATAGGTCATGGCTACACGAGAAATCAAGGCTAAAATTCAGGCAGACAAGTAAATGTAGCTGCCGTTGAAACATTGGTCGGTAAAGTAAAAAAAGAGTATGATAGCAAGAAGTAAAAATTTCCTAGCAAATGATGGGAGATGCTACAGGCGACGTGCACTAAACCCAAATAATAGATGCGAATCAGACAGCAGGGAGACAATACAACATCCATATCGAGGTCATGAAATCTCAGAGCTAGGAGCAGACAACGACAACCAATTCACAGCCAAGCAAGGATAAAAGCATACCTTCAGACAAGAACCAGTGTGTATTGAAATACTGAAATCATGGAGCTGTCACAATTCCAGCTTTCCTGTACCATGAGTTGATGGGAGGTCATGAGAAAAAACCACATCAAGACTCGAGAGCATACAAAATCATCAGCTTGCTCAGGCACACATGCTGTGTTTTTTCTTTCGAAATTAACCAGGCTTAAAGTCACACTTTGGTGGGAAATGGATGCAGAACAATAGAAAGGTCATTTTACATCAAGTGCTCAGGAACACAGGCTGTGTTTTTTCTTTCGAAATTAACCAGGCTTAAAGTCACACTTTGGTGAGAAATAATCTTAGTTTCTGCCTCCCTCACGCTTCAGAATATTCATGCCTGTTGACATAAACAAGTAGCATGATTAGACTTCATATATTGATTAATAGCACTGAGTAAAAGCCAAGCGTAACCAATTTATAGTTACACACATCATGTGGAAAGATTTTCCTTGTTATAATCTTGAAAAGATGCCCATGCTCTTTAGGTTTTATTATTATCACACTTTTTATGGATCTTCACTTGTGAATTGTGGTGGAATAAGCATACAGATACAGATACAATTCCATACAGTATCAAGGTTGCGAATAGTACCCTTAAGAGCGCTCACACAATCAGATAAAATTCAACTAACTTCGTAGTTTGAAACATACTCGATACCAAAGTACACATTAGACTTATGCAGGAGATACACTGGTGATGGTGGTAGAGATTGCACTTGAATCTAATTAAGAAACTTGAGAAAACAGGACGGATGCAAATTTGAAAACAATTCATCAGCTGTTTTGTCAAATATAGTTATAATGAAAAAAAATGCATAAAGTTTAAAGCACAGATGCAAAGTTATACCAGCTTCCTTTTCTTCTTATGTCTCCTTTTGCAACATGGTTTATGAGCATCAGAATTTGAACTTAGATTGCTGTTATGATCTCCAGGCAGATTTGGTGCTCTCCTATTTTTGAATGAGTCACCACTTGTGGTATGAAAGTATTGCTAGAGCTGGATAGCACATGTTTGTCCACAGATCTAGCTCTATTTGGTGCTGATGAGCGTGGTGGTGGCATAAGAACTCGAGCATCTCTCTGCTGCTGCAAAGCATAATAGGTAGGGTTAAGTATATGGGAAAAAACTACGACAGCTAATTGAAGGTACTTTAAACACACTGAAGAGAAACAACAACCTGGTTCTTTTCATCGCTTGACATGCCAGATGCTGCCCTACCTGAAGCACCGGAAGCTGGTTCTCTACAGAACATTAACAACATTAGGATGCCTGCCCTTTTTATGGAACATTTATGCCGTGGCATATTCATTACAACATAAGAGCTTATAGAAGGACATATTAAAAGACTATAATTCAGACTTAACAAATCGGTGGGAATAAATTTATTAGGAAATATGATATATATTCATTATCCAACATAATATGAAATGCTTCTACACCATATGATTTAAACTGTACAACAGTCAACAAAATACAGAGTATGCCAACGCTTCTATCAACGCTCGATAACTTGTATTTTGACAATGCTAGATTTCAAAACTAATTGAACAACATCATAATTGTTACAGAGTTCACTGTACCATTTCTTATGGAAAGATTATGCTCAGTCTATTCTATCACAAAACAAACGGTGCTATCTTGTAGACTGGGATAGGATATTTTACAATTTGCAAAAGAGTATCCCATGGATTTGCTTACAGGTTTAGGATTGTTCACATAAAATTTTTGGACAAACCTACTTCAGTGACTGACTGCACATGAGAATATAAGCCAAACAACTACAGATAGTAACTGGTCACCGGTTGTCATGCTCTCCGAGCAACACAACATAAATTACTACTTTTATGCCATTATCTAAATGACTAAATAAGTGATAGCATTGCAGCATAATAGCATATCACATGATATATCAGAGGGAAGCTAGAAAACCAATTACAATGTCCAAGAGTCATTACTTCGCACTTTTGTCAGTCCACTCATCATCTGCCTCTTCATCATTTGAACTTCCATACATAAAGAAGTCATCATCACTCACATCCAAGGTACCTACTTGAAGTTTATTGAGCACCTACTTGAAGTACCATTTATGAATGTGACTGAGGATAGTCCTTGCCAAAAATATACAAAATCTAGTGCTAAGAGAATTATTCAGAAAGCAAAACAAAGTACTGTGGTGAGCTTACTCTAACATATTCGAGATCTTCTCATAATTTTGACAGCTTATTGCTGGCACCATCTGCATTTGAACGTTGCTGCTTCTCAAGGCGCCTTATCATCCTCTCAATCTTTCGCCTCTCTTTGACAATTGAACACCCATACGAGGAAAATGGTAAGTACAGACAGGAAGAGAAAGGGCACTAGAAATGAATAGGAACAAACTAAAGCAGACCAAAAATTTTATCTTTCTATCTCTCAACTGTACTGTTCGTTGAATAGCCAGTTGATTCTGAAGCTCCTACTGCCTCTTTAGTTCTTCCAATTTCTTCTCTTGAGCCACTCTAATGTCACTAGGAAGGTCCTCAAGAAAGAAATATACAATATGTTATCACGGCGTTGCCTAGGCGTCCCGGTGGCCGGAGGGGGACACCTGGGCTAGCCGCCTCGACTGGAAAGAGTTATGTGACCACCTAGTCATCTGGGCGTCACAATGGACGACTGGGCGTCGTGGCGGAAGCAGTGAGGCGGGCGCCAAGCGTGATGGCTGATGAGGATAAGTGAGAAGCTTCCGAACCTGATGCTCCTCGGTGTCTCTCGGCGGCCACCTCGGCTGTCCCCGCCTCGTCGCCCGCTCCGGCCCGCCAGCAGCACATCTCGTCGTGCCGCCGGCCAGTCTTCCGCGACACATCGGCTTCCTTGCCTCCAGGGCCAGCGCCGTCCATGGGCAGCCAACCTCCGATCGCCTATCGCCAGCGACCGCCGCGCACCCTCGTCCTCAAATCCGCGCTGACCGCCCGCTCGTCCTCCGGCCCTCGGCATCCGCCCGAGCCGCTCAGTTTCACGTGACAAGCAATACAACCGATCGGACTCCAAGGAAATCTCACAAGTGGATTTGAATCTGGCTTTGGGTTCGTCACTCCGGGTCTCTGGCTCCCGATGGTGCTCGGGCTCAGTTCGGACGGTTTGGAATACAAGGAATGGGCATGGGATTAGGATATTAATGCTGGGCTGTTTGGACTGTGGGAAATAAAGGGTGGGAATAGCATTGGGATAGGAGATGTGATAAATTTAAAAATTGAATCATGGGTTAATTCAATTTAAAGAGGCCAAGAAGCAGCACTGACTCGGTTCTGGAAGAGCATCGTCTAATCATCGCCTAAGCATACAGGCGGTCCAGGCTCGCCGCACATAGCCGGACCGCTGTGACAACTATGTATACAACATTACCATCTCACCAACAAGGCTGAAAAAAAAGTAGGGCTAATTGGCTAAGGCTTATGTCTGTAATAATTAAAACCGCAACAACAAAATCTTGATTCATGAAAAGCTCAAAGTGCTTATGCGTGTTCAGCAAAATGACACCAATTAGATTTAGAAGAGACCCAAACAAATGCTAAACCTTGTCACTCTGGTTAAGTTTTGGGCATGCATACTTAAAATTGGGAATAGTGTGAGTCACAACATAGATGGTCCTATGATTCAATATATTACTTTATTTTCTCAAGGGTAAAAAAACCCTGCAAGCCTAGCAGAACAATTCCTCATGAATGGACACTGACAGTATCGTAGACATCATACACTGTGTATTCACAAGCAATGCTGCTCGAATAGAAGTGAAATAACAATAATCAAAAGCGAGAGGCTAACTTTTCCTTGCATACAAAGGCATAGCCAACCTTAATTGAGAACAATGGACATCAAACAATATGCATGCATGCCTCCTTGAATATAAGTGAATTCTACAATAACTTGGCATCTTAATCCTACTTCTTTCCCATATAAGTAGAGCTGTCAGCCTACAAGTATCTTGTTAAGCTAGGATAATCCACCACAATCATCAACCCAACCTGTACTTCCCGTTTGACAAGAACAAACACGACTTTTCTAACATTCTTCAGATCCATCTAGTTAAGGCTGGATACTTAACATCAGTTATATTATTTTTGCAAGCAACGTTCCACATGATTGTTGAAATTTGCGACGTGAATGGACACTCACACAAGCTACCAAAGCGAGCAGCAATCAAACTACAGCACGAACTACCCGAAATCCTTAACGCTGCCACTAAACGGAGTGCAGTGCAACAATAGGGGGCCTCAATTGAACCATCCTTCGCAATAATCTCTACACTAGCAAGTAGCAACCGGTACTAATTTGGCAATTTCATCAACGCTGTTGACCTACTCCTTGCTTCGCTCCAAACTAGTATCACCATAGATGATGCAAAGGAAGCAAGTACTGATGAAACAACCATAGATGATGGAAATTTTATTCATTTTTAAGAGATACATTGAAAATTCAGCTACGAGCAAGTAAGCAACAAACTGTAACTGCACATATGTTTCTGGAAATGCAAGCACTAACAATCAGGCCACACTAAACCATATGTGCTCATGTCTTGGAAGTTACAACTGCTGCATGAAGCAATAGGAGATACACCCATACTAACAACCTAGCACTATATAAGTTCCTGAAAAGAAACAATTGCGTAGTAACATAAGATTGCATAACAATATGAAGAAAGCCGGTAACTGCTAGTATGTGACAGATGAAAATTTACCAACAGTCATCACTTTAAGTTCTTCGCCTATTATAGCCTTCAAACACCTTGTTTTAGACCGCAATTACGAATCCCCACCTAGTGAGGCCATCTGTCTGTTGAGCTCCTCGTCAGCCTTCTTCAGGAACACATCCCAGCCACTCCCCTCCCCCCAATCCAGCATGTCATACGGTATTGCTGTCATCAATCCAGGCCTCACTGCACCCTGTTGCATCACCACTCTAAACTCCACCTCCTCCCCTCTCCCCTCCTCCTCAAGTTCCTCCCATGTAAACAGCAGAGGCAAGGTATACCCACCCCATAGATTGAAATCAATCAGCTTCACCTGCCCATCAGCTCTCACATACACATCAAATGTATAATTCTCTAAAGAAAATTGCGGCTCAATTACATCTTCAAAGAAATCCTCAATCTTTGGTTGCACCTCAACACTCCACCCAGGCAATGATGGGTAGTATGCTGATGGATCTCTCTGGGACACAGCGACCAGCCTTCGCCCCCGCACAAAGCAACGGAACTCCGACTCAGGGCGAAGCCCCAGGTACCACTTGCGGAGTGCAAGGTAGTACTGGAACCCATCATCCACCCAAGTCAGCTCATTACTTTCCTGTCCGACGTCGTCTTCCGGTGCATCATCTGCATCACTGTCTGCAGCCCTTTGCTTGCCTCCCTCGTCACAAGTCTCCCAGCAATCACTCAGAGAGTCAACACCATTGCTGCTCTCTCCGCCATTTGGTCGAGCACCTGTATCACCGCTCCCTTGGGTGTTCTGTCGGTCACTTTTGTTTTCACTAGAGCCCTTCTCATTTGGTTGGGAACCACTCTGGTGGGCATTTGATCGAGCACCTTCCTCGGCACCACCTCCCTTTCTGGCATTCCGTCGAACACCCTTTGCACGCAGGAAGTCCTGGCAGGAGGGGCGCGCAGACACGAGGTCGTGGGTGACGCAGTCGGAGGAGCGGAGCAGCATGGCGACCTCGGCGAAGCAGGTGCAGCGGATCGTGGCGTCAGCGGACATGAAGGTTGCGTCCTTGGGCGCACTCCAGTTGAGCTTGGGGAGCGCGGCGCCGCCGAGGTCGGCAATGGCTGCGTCGACTGCGGCCTCGAGCTCCGGGAAGGCTGGCCTGAGCGGGTTGTCGGCCTCGCTGTCGTCGTAGTCGTCGTCGGCGGAGCCGAAGAAGAGGTCGGAGTTGTCGCGGTCCAGGAGGGAGACGGGGTCGGGGAGGTGGGCGTGGAGCGGGGGAAAGGGTTGGCGGCCGGAGGTGAGGGCGGGTAGGAGGAAGGGGAGCGGCTCAGCGTCTTCGTCGGCGTCAGCGTCGGGGTCGGGGTATACGGGCTGGCCGGCGAGGTAGCGGAGGAAAGCGGCGGGTAGGGGGATGATGACGGTGGGGATGGTGTGGCGGCGGAACGCCGGGTACCACTCGTGGATCTGGCAACGGAGCAGCTCGTGGAGAAACATCTAGGTTTCGCTTGGATGCGGACGTTGGCTTTGCGGCTATGGCCCTATGGGCATGGGCTTCCTCGTCGTCGTGGCCTGTGCCTGGAGAGAATGGGGCAACCTGACTAGCAGTAGCTGGTCAAAACCCTTTCCGCAGTGAGCTTTTCAGGGCTCACATGGCTCTCCATCCCTGCCTTGTTCTGTTCGATTTGATCCCATAGGATGATGATAGGATCGAGGTGTCCTCAAACAGCAATAATCTGTGTACGAGCATCCCCAATGGAGACATGTCAGCAGGCTATAAGGAGTCCATCTCATCTTTTTGTTTATGTGGAGGAGAGAAGTAGAGGAGAGAGACAAGAGCTGGCTCTTAACTAAGAGCCAGGCTATAGTGTTTTTCAAGAAAAATAAAAGACAACTACATGTGGACCCACATTTAATGTTGGAGAATATGTTATAGCCAACCCATTGGTGAGGTTGTCTTTAAGCTAGCTATAAGTGACATGGAGCTTTCTTATAGCCAGTAGTTGGCTCTACCATTGGACATGCCCTACTACATTAGTAGATAGTTTCGAGCCTGATTAATTGCTCCATCAAAACCTATACAAGATTAGATTTCATAGGTTCAAATCGACAAAACTGATGCATGCATGAAAGTGATGACGGCTCATACTTGCAAGTGCAGCAAACCAACGACCAAGAAACTTCTGATGAACAATGCTCCACGGCCAGAGCAATGGGCTTCGTTGCTAACCAAATCTCCTCAATATTTTGGCTAATCACAGACAACTGGCTCGTACATGAACCCTAGTAACAAGAAGAAAATTCACTTCTGATGAGAAAAGAGGAACTTTTAGGAAAGGATGTGACCCACCTTCCGATTTTCTGCTGCGCTGCCTATGACACTAGCCATCTGTTGCATTCCTTTTGTCTTCTCTGCCATGCGAATCGGTGCGAGGCTGCTCCAGTGCAGTTCCTTTTCTACTTCAAGATGTGAATTCAGCATTTCACTTCATTGAACGGCTATGCCATGTCAGAACATTTAAGCATTCACCGGAGGCTTGTAATTTCTAAGCACAAAAACAGCACTTTAAGCTGAAGAAACTAGAGCTAGTACTGGCAGATTGAACTTGTCAAGATCAGCTCCCAACAGCGTAATGTAATGTACGGTCTGAAGTCAGAAAACTAGACGAAGATACCAAATTCTAAACATTCAGCAATTCGGAAACAAATTAGTTAAGACTATAACAAAAGACCCCACTTGGCCATCAAAACAAAGATATGACATGTTGCATACCGGCAAGAGTGAGAAACAATTAAGCATATGGAGAAGGTCATGCACATGCGAAATCTATCGGCGAAAATGATTTAGTTCCTTCCAGAAGTAAGGTCAAGACATGACATGAACTTCATCATGTAAGCAATGAACTAACTAAATTAAGCATTTCAGATTATAAGGTCAAATCAAGGTGCTTAAGAAGATACTTATCCAAACAGCCGAGCAAGAGGCTATTCAGGTTGAATGGTCGATGCACAAGTGCAAAGCAATTTTCTCAAACGCTGCCAATGCTAACATAAGTTGTCTCTTCTATGAGATGGTGAAAGCAAAGTGGAAAGAATAAAGCTCAATTTTTACGTTAAGTTGTCGAGAAATTTTTTGTTTTTCGATCAGCTCATACTCCTACTTGTATTATATTGATAAAGATACAGATGCAGAACAATCAATTAATTTCACACTCCTTCAATCCTAGATTTTTCAGAAACAGTTGATTCTCTGAGGATGATTCAATTTGATGCACAAGAATGAAGCTTCCCAATCAGTGAAGTATAATCACCTTAGTTGCATCCAGCAACGGGAAATGAATCAAATCAAAGCAGCAGCAAATACATTTGTGCAAACCGCAAAGTAATGGTGAAATACTTATGTTTGACATTATATTAAGTTTTGAACTATTTGAAATGAGATTAAATCATTCCCTGAACAGCTCAATTTAGGATTTCACTTGAATTGGTCGATGAATGAGGCCTCTCATTTATTCACATACGAAAAAAGACGACTTTGAAGCTTCTTTTCCTACAAAACCCCCGGAGGCTAACTACTACCAAACATATTTGGATTTGGACTTGTAAATGTTGATTTTGACACATTAATTTCACTAGCATTAGCACATCCTACAAAGGCGACGGTAAGAACAACGACGAGGCTCTATTGTGCTACTGTTGCTGCAATTTTCTGTACCCTTCTTTAATGCATTTGGCAGAGCTCCTGCCGTATCTCTTTCAAAAGAGCAACGACGAGGCATACATACTATGCGAAACGTCAGAGTGTGGTACATCTCCTGCATCAGCACCGCTATGCAGGACCAGAAAACGACGCCAGGCCCTCCAATATCGGCTACTCAGTTAGCCACAAGAAACGAGGTTTAGAATGAGCACAGAGTCTTAGATTAGACGGAAACGACTGATGTAAAATTTTATCTCAACCCTTAGCTCGTTTCTGTATCTAACATGGTGCAGTGAAGGAATTATGAATGCAAATGCTTTAGTAAATCCATGGATATTAAATCACGCATATACCTCCCTTGCGAAATGGCCGATGGCTAGACCTTTGGTGACATGATCAGCAGCCGGTAGTTCCAGTCTTCCAGATCATTGCAAGCCTGCTCTAAATCACGCCCGTTCCCCAGGACACGTTCATCGTCGACGATGTCTTTCTCGACATGATGATCCATTGTCATTTCAGTGGAGTACTACAATTCTTCCTCGTGTTTACCCTCCAAGAACATGCTTATTGAACAAGTGCAGACATATACATATGGACGATATGCAAATGGTTGGCGCAACCGTGCTGCTAACCCCCCCACACACTCTTGCCATGTCAAAACTATAAGATCAGCAACCGCGCGAGCCTGCTGTCCCTAGCCTGCTGCTACGGCATCAACTGAATTAACAGTCCGTGTGTGCATGTTATAATCGCCTTGTGCGCCCTCCCGAATTCTTGATCGATCCAACGAGAAGCGGTTAATTGGTTCTTCAGGGCAATCACTGGGTTTGCCCACCCCCTCTCCTCTCCTCTCCTCCCTTGGTTGCTTCGGTCCGGCTCCGGTGGACTCTCCAGATTTGATGGAGACTTGGGGGTTTGATTTCCGAAGCAGATTTGTTTTCCCTTTTGTTTCGGTTCGTTTGGCCAAGGTACCCCAAACCAATTACATCTGCTATTAATCTTGGGAGCATGGAAACATCGCAGCTGAGGTGTCCACAACGCCGCCGGCCATGGCATCGTGCAGCCACAAACGCCGCCGCCTCACGGCCCCTGCCGCCTCGGATGCCAACACGGCTGAGTCCTCCTCACTCTGGGCATCCTGTCCACTGAGCGAAGACCCTGAACGTGTGCTGGCAGGCGACTTTCTGAACTATGTCCGCCTGGGAATCCAACCCGGGCACGTTACGCTCTGCGTCTACGTTCGCCTCTTCAACTTCACCACCGGTGTCTTCCACGCGTCAAGCTCCCGCTCTTCAGCTACCCAATATTATTAGAGATAATTTTGTAATCAGTTGGTATGGTTAATAAAAAGTATAGTTTAGTTCTTATATTAGTTAGTTTAGAAAATTAAGGGATAAGATCTAGTTGGTTTTGTAATCTAGCTTGATTATATAAATCAAGGAATAAACAAAAAAACAATGTGAGCTACGTTGGTAATATCGGCAAAATTTCTAATTCTTATGGCCTTGTCGACCATCAACTTTCGAGCCACCGAAGGAGTCATCGTCATCGCGCCTCGACGATCGGGTCTTTCACTCAGCGCGCGTCAGGAGTAGGTGTTCTTCTTCACCGCTATCGGATCTCCTAATCTGTTCCTCATGTGCCTTCAATTGACTGCTCAATGGTGAAGACGATTTGCGATCACCTCCTCGATCGTCATCACCTTGAGGTCGTCGAACTGCTCAATAATGAAGACGATTTGCGGAAACCTACCAGGGACTGCATGAAGGAATTTTCTTAATACAGCTTTCTTCCATTTTGTCACTAAGCCCTTTGATTTTGTTGACGATTGTTGTCAATTGGATGGTGAAATTGTTGACCGACTCCATCTCCATCATGCGCAGCCCCTCGAACTTAGCTTTCAGGATTTGTACCTTTGCCTCCTTCACACGATTAGCGCTAAGATGCATCGTCTTCAACATCTCCCACGCAGTTTTGGCCATCTCTTTTTTGGCCAGTAGGAAGAGCATTTCCTCCCGGATGCCTCTATCTGATCCTTGAGCACATTGACGTTACCATCTACGCTCGCTTTCCACAGTCCTTAAAGCCTCATATATACCTTCATCTTGATTGTCCATGTTGTATAATTGCTCTTCGTGAGCATCAGATAATGCAGCGAGATGGCGGAACTCTCATTCGCCATCGCACTTGAGTCGCCTCATTACCTATGAAACCACTTCCTGGATAGTGCGACATCATCTCAGGCAACGGATCAAGAATCTATAAATTGTTGGAACTTGATCGAGGATCAAAATACGTGAGGTAACTGCTGAAAAGAAGATCTGCTGGCTTGCCCGTTCACCGGTCGTGCGAGCGAGAGTGAGCATGTCATCTCGCTCACTACCGCGCGGCAGCTACTGCAGCCACATGCCTTGCTATGCTGCACATCAGGAAGGAAAGAGAATCTCTGTTGTACACAAGTTGCCTTCCCCTTTGTGTCGGCTGTTGCGCGCCAGGAAAATGTCTCTACTCGGGAGCCTTTTTGTTTCCCCGAGAAGTCGGCATCCGGGTGCAGGACGCAAGCAATGCGTGCCCGAGGAGAACGGTAGGTTCGATGCGCACAGGACTTTAGCTCCGGAAGGCAGCAGTAGATGTCCCTATCGCTGCAACAGGAGAGTAGGAGACGACCCTTCATGTCATGTCTAGTCCCTTCTAGTAGCAGATAACAAAACAGCAGGAGCTGAGGAGGTCTCCGGTAGCAGCTGATTGATTTGCATGCAATGTTTGTCCCAGGCATTGCACAAAAGCGAAAAGCGGCGGCGATAGGAAGTCTCTGTGAAGTGCTGCTGTTGCGGGCCACATGACGTGCAACAGTGCAAGCAGTAAAAGACAGCAAAGAAAAAAAAAGGCTGCACAAGAAAACAAAGATAAGTCTAATTATCGTAAGTCGAGTTACAGATACTGAAAAGATATGTTCGTCGTTTTAAATCAAGTACGTACGTCGAGTCCACAATGTTGAGGAGTTGTGACTGCCGTTCTAGCATATGTGTGTACACGAGAATTCTTATAGGTGCGTGTAAGTTCTTCCATGGATAGGCTCTAATGTGAGTCTACGTCACCGTTAAGTTGTGTTACCGGTGAAAAGACAATTGGAGCTGAGACAAAAAGTCGTTATCGCCGGAGACAAAACGTCGACAAAATTTCCTAGTGGTTCCAACAACCACTGTGTCCTCGACACGCTCGACAGCCTCCTCGTGCTGTAGAGGGAGCAAGACACCACCATCCGCCTCTGCACCCCTAGACAGCGGATAATGTTGTCAGCCTCCGCGATAAATCTGAGCTCTTGGCAGTCATTCCGTGTGACCTCTTTGTCCCAGGCGTCTTTTGCATAGACACGCTCGAAGCAACCAAATATGACATATTTTTCGAAGAACCATTACTGTACTAGCCCCTTATTTTTTTTACAAATTAGCCCCCATGTGAAATTTTTAAAAAAATGGCCCCTAGCCAACTCCTACCGTGCCCTGAGCGTTGCACTGTGCTCCTGTGCTCAAGCAACGCGCTCCACACTCAGCCACTCAACAATGCACCATCGCCTACCAGCTTTCCCACACGCACATGCGTCATGGCCCCCATGCTCGCTGGCTTTCCCGCGCATGTGCCACGCTTGCCAGTTTTCCCTCACACGCGCCCGTGTGCAGCCCACCACGGCACGCGTGCACAGAAACTTTTGCTTCCTTGCCATCAGCCCGCGGAAGCTTGCTTCCGCGCTCCCTGGGTGCGGTAGGGATGGGCCATGGGACCATTTTGCAAATTATTTCATACGGGGGTAGTTTTATAAAAGAAATTTGGGGGGCTAGTACAATGAAGGCTTATTTTCTAAAATCGTCTACCAAATGAAGGGTTTTTCGGCGTCACTGATTTGCTAGGTTTATTCTTCGGTTGCTTACATCTTGATAAATGAGGTTGAAAATAGACTGCAATGTGTGATATTGGTTGTTAAAAATTCTACCATTCCTTTCCTTCCATAAATTCTAAAAGGTGTAAATCAGAACTCCATCAACCTGTTTGCGCCACTGCTTCGAGGAATCCTCTTTGATGAATTGCCACCACTGAGTGGTAGACGCCCCAGGCTATGGAGAAAGTGGTTGAATGTGAATCCAATGAAATACCTTCCTCCAAATCTGTCTTGCGAAAGGGCATACAACAACAAATGCGTAGCTATTTTAGGTTCAGAACCACATAGAGGACAAGATGTGCTATGAAGCCAACCTCTAATCGCCAATTTGTTGACTGTCAGGATCATGTCCTGTATAAAGAGCTATGTGAAGAATTTGCACATATTTTTCGTATTCGCTTTCCAGATTATTCTACAGTTGTTATCTGCCACCGAGCCATGAAAATGCACCCTGTAAGCTGATTTCGTTGAGAATTCTCCATTTGCCATCCATATCCAAACAATGTCATCTTGCATGTGTGGCTACAAAGTAACCTATTGGATGCCTGCCATAAACAAATGAATTCATCAAGATGAGTTTCGGTTGTGATCATCCGCAGTGGCCTGAGCTAGTTCCCACTATGGAAATTGTCGCAAACTATTGTGCCCTTCTTTTGGAAAACAATGTCATCTTGCATGTGTGGCTACAAAGTAACCTGTTGGATGGCCTGCCATATACAAATGAATTCATCAAGATGTGTCTTGGTTGTGATCATCCGCGCGCAGTGGCCTAAGCCAGTTCCCGCCATGGAGATTGTCGTAAACTATTTTGCCCTTCTTCCGGACCAATTGAAAGCATTGGGGTGTGAGGTCCTTTGGAGAGGCCCCATCTAGCCATCCGGAAGTCCAAAATTTTTCTATCTGGCCATTTCCCAGGATGATAGTAGTGCTTGCATTGAAGAGGCTTTGGTTTGTTTCATCGCACCATAGGTCCATCCCAACCATGGCCTTTGCTGGCCTTTCCATTCATACCATAGCCAACGGACGCGGAGTGCCCATCCAAACGTGTTGAAGTCTTTTACCCATAGTCCCCCTAGAATCTTCGGCCTACATACCTTGGTCCCTAAACTTTTCTATCCTCATGAACTCTAGAAAAACAGTGAGGTAAAGATCCTGCAAACTAAGTCATATGAAAATATAGTAAATTTATTCACTAAGTCTTTCTCAACATCCAGCTTCCAAAGATGTGTTCATAGCATTAGAATGAGACGACTTAGAGATATACAGAGTTCAGGGGGTAAATTCATAAATTATGACCCTTAGTATGATCCTGAAGATACTACTTTAATCCAAAAGAATTTGAAATTGCGCTTTTTTCCTCACTGAGTTTTTCTGAAGTTTTATCACATGAAGGTTTTTATTGAGGCAACAAATGTAACACAATATGCTGATGCAATATACTCTTTTCTCCATCACTTTTTTCCAATGGATTTTTTGGAGTTTTTTATGAGGCATATGTATTACGCGGTACTCGCCCAAGTAGGAGTATTGATATATTACAAAACTCTTAGTCATGATTGTTGAGATGTGATTAGACTGACTTTTTGTGGGTAAATTTGAGTCTATCTCTTATGCGTTTTCACTGTAAATATGACATCCTATTATAAAAAAAATTCTATTAAAAAAAGAGTTTCACCTTCCTATATCATATATATTTTTCGTGATTATTTTTTAATCTACAATTATCGTTGTACTTTTTACAACAAAACCTTCCATCATCGCGGCTCGTTTCGGGGAGCCTGGCCACTCTGCCATCCCAATACACGCGCCACAAAGGCCCAAACCAGATACCCATCAAACCTACTAGGTACGGATGCGCGGCGGCACGCCGCGCAAGGATAACACCTTCTAAAATGCCATCTAGATATGATCAACAGTCCAAGTATACAATCTTACAGTTCTAAGCTAAGAGGCTTCATCTCTAGGTGTTTGCAATTTTGATAATTTAGATCGATTTGCTTATAGTTAAGTCTATAACACAGATAAGAAAACTCTAGCGGAAACATTTTTAAAAAAAATAATAATAGGAAACTCCAGTGGAAGCACTGTTTTTTTTTAAGAGAGTTGAAATTCAAGAAAAGCTTAAAACAATACCAACTTAATGACATAGTGCCAGAGACCACTGAAACCTAGTATAATCTGAATCGTTTATGCAATCTTGAGACCTTGTGCTCCCCGCATGGTCCGTAAGAATTTATTTACAACATCGATACAAACTTGTTAGCTTTCCTGAACAAACTTGTAAATAGATCAAAAAAAAAAGGCGGGTCTGCTTCATTGTTGTACCGTGCAGCCAAGATGATTGAGATGGTCGATGCAGCGGAAAACCAAGCTCATAAAGCCCAAATCCCACCAGTGAAATAAGGGGAATCATTGACAATGGACGTAGAAATCTGTAACAAAAAAACATGCAGGACATTTTTCACACCAAAAGAAGTGAAATTGCTTGCACCCTCCCAAAACTTTCAGAGATGATTGAAATGTTCGATACAATGAGTCAACAATGTCTTTCACAATGATAAGCTCTACTCTACCAAATTTGAAGGAACGTGTCACATACCTTTTGTTTTTGAATTCCATTGTTGCAGCACTTAACATGGCATGGTTCCTTACAGTGTAGAGGGAAATAGCGAATAATTTTAAAGTAAGCAATCAAATCATCAAAGGCAACACATAAGAAAAAGCACTAAGAAGAACAAACCTGATTATAGATTTTAAGTGTGCATTCAAGGAAACTGATTCAGTACATAGGTAGAAGATTTCACTTCATTTGATAGGAGTTCTATATTTGCTTTCAGTATCTACCTATGTACTGAAACAGCAAAAGCATAACATGCATCAAACGTTGGTGCTCCCCATTGGAATGGGCATGGTACACTTTTTTCTGCAAATTGTAGAGCAACGATCTATTTATGATGGCTAACCTTAAGCGAAAAACGTAAATACGCACCATCCATAAACTAAACGAAAACATATAATGCCCTTCAGTGGTGAGCATGATAAGGAAAAAGACGAATGATATTACCAGAGAGCACCTTCATCTACGAATGTATAGAACAAATTAGTATAGCGCGAATGGATCCGACAAATGAAATGGTTGTCATGGCAGAGGAGCCCGAAATCAAGCCTTGCAGCAACACTGTCGTGTAATGTCAGCTGCAACATCGAAACGGCTTTTGCGCGTAAAAATACGGCATTACGTGTAAAATTTGCACCAGAAAAGCAACAACAAATGGATTCGATAATTTTACCGATGAGAGGAGCCTATTCAATACATCTAGTCAACCTTCTATTCTCATCAGCTGATTCACATCACAGAAAGAGGAGAAATCGACGGGCAATCAATTGGGAAATCAAGAACTCACGGTGACCCGGCTGGCTGGGCGCACGTCCGGAGGGAGGGCGCGACTATGAGCCGGCGAGGTGGCTGAAATCCTGGTGGACCGGGTGGGCGGACGCGCCCATGCGCGGTGGTCCAGCTGGCAGGGCACACGGCTGGAGGGAGGGCGCGGCCATGAATCGGTGAGGAGGTCGGAATCCCGGTAGTCTGGGTGGCCGGAGGCGGCCACGCGTGAGAAGGCGGGCGCGCGACCTACGCGACGCGATGGCAGGAGTGAGTGCGCGGGCGCGGGTCGGCGAGGAGACCCTACTGCCGAATCTGAGAGCGCGCGGTGATGGAGGAGCAGTAGATGCAGCCGACGACGCTGGCGCGAGCGGCAAGGAGGAGGTCGGTCGCGACCAGGGAGGACGGATCGCAGTAGCGAGCAATGGTGGCCGGTGGGAGAGGGCAGGAGCGCACGCGCGAGGATGGAGACGGCACGTCGCGTGGAAGGCTCCGGAAGTTTGACCGAGCGCCGGTCGGAGCTGGGGATTGGGGGGCGCGCGTACGGCCAGATTTGCATCGATATATGAATGGACGGCTATCGACAATCTGGAGCTAGAAGCAATTACGAAAAAGAGGAGGTTTTTTTTGAAAACTTGATGACGTGGACACAGTAGGAGCTCACGAAACCTCCCAAGTTTAATAAGAAGTAATATATTCCTCGCACTGCCTACATCTTAATAGTATTTTCGAGATTCGATCTAGTGACCTACATGTTGTTTTCCTAGTAGATTTCTCTTTTGCACGTGTTCATTAGGGTATTTAGGGATTGTTTGAGAGGGCCATTTCCAGCTGAGGTTAGGATTTTAGTTCAAATTCCGACCTGGATTCCCAACCACGTTTGAAAGGTTTGCATATAGCCATTAGGATTAGAGACCGTCCTCTTCTGAAGTATATGTAGCAGTTGGTCATGCCCTACATGTCAAAAGGATTGCTATAACATGACGAGCCCATTTAACCATACTCTGAACTGGTCTCGAACAACTCACCAATTTCTTTTCTCTTGCCTTGGCTGAATCCAACCATGACACAGCCAAAATTGCCCTTTCGCTTCACTATGTGCATACATGTCTGGCCGCATCATCTTTACGCTGCCTGAAACGGATGTGAACAGGGCAGTGAGTTTGGTATCTTGGCACTCCAAGTGAGACAGGGAAGAACTTATGGTCGCAAATTGCATTTCTTTATGAGTAGCAAGTGGGAGTGCTGCGAAAGAAACGCTCCTCCATATAGCTAGATGTTAGTTGGAGGAAGAGCACAAAGTTCTTGGCATGTCTTCGAGTGATACTCAAACAAGTTAGTTTGGCATTATGATATGCTTGGTCCCTTACCAAGTAGCATGTAACATGGCTACAAACTTCCAACTACTACTACTCAACTATTGGAGCTAGCCAGACTCGATGGCTTGTCTTCTACCGGTTATAAATTACCTTTTCTTAAACTAGTGTTGAGCAAGAATCTTTTGCGTCATAATCTAACAAATTCAAGACAAACCTATGAACTTTGCAGGAAAAATATAGTTTATGTTCTGTTTCGTGGTGGTATACTGGTATATTACTTGCTTCACATGGTTTTAGATCATTAGAAATGCATTTGGTTTCTTACAATAGTACTGTCTCTGATGGTATTGCTTGCTTCAACTTGTTTCTGCTTAGCAACTTCAGACTTGGTAAACAATTGTGTCATTGGTGTGACCTCCTTAGAGAAAACAATTTATGGCACTATGCGTCTTCCCTCAACTTGCGACTCTTAACATATGTTAGGAAACACATGACAGCTATGTCACTCAACACTGAATCCTACTTTAATTTGCCTGGTCCTGTGACGTTCATTCTCTTTGATGCAAACATTCAGAAAACGTTAAGTGTGTTATTTCTGTGCGAATTTGCATCTTCCCCAATTAATGATTAGGCATGTCATGGTATGAAACTCGTTGCAGCTATTATATAAGAGTATGTCATCCTATTTCGGTTTTATCAGGCGCCTAGCTTGTCGTAATGCCTGACATGGAATCCAGCAAAAATGCTTAAACTTTTTTTTTTTGAAACAAGAAATGCTTAACCTGATAAAGAATCATGTGCTCCTACTAGTGATCTACTCTATAGTGAATGGGAAGAAGTTTTCCCAAGAAACTCACATAGATGACCGATTACTACTTATGCTTCTAGAAGGGGCCATCAAGATAATTCTTATTGGATGGACCTTAAACCTGCCATACTTCTAAGCTAAACTCCTGCTAAAGGTCCTACAAAATAATACAGAGCTAAATGACCAAGCACTTCTATTATTCTAAAACCTGAACTTTCTTCCTTCAGAGGAATAAATTTCTCCTAATCTGCCATTGGTTTAATTTGATAGCCCGTGACGCCCTTCCTGGTTCTAGTCAGCTCAGACACGAAGTGCTGCATTTCTTAATTGGTTACCAACTCCAACCACCTTTTCTACGATGGAGACCATCAAAATGGGATCCATCTTAGCTGCACATGTCTGAATCCTGAAGGAAATTTCAGGCATGAAACATGTTACATAAAAAAAATGGTGAATCGTTGATCAATCTGTTTCAGTTAGACAGCCACTCCGGGAACCATGTTTCAGCTCAGCTCTGGCCTCTGGAAATTGGCATCAGATGAAGATGCGATCAATCCTGGAGCAAGGCTGCAGCCGAGGAAGCTGCATGTGCCAAAGCCCAAAGGCAGCAACCAGAGACAGGATTGTAGGAGCAACTGAGCAATTCTTAGATCGCTTCCAGCCCTCCACAACCACAAGCAATCAATCATTCACCTTGCTTACTGAAGCATCATGCAACATAGCTAAAACAAAGAGATGTTTCGCGTTACTAGTACTTTATCAGCAACTAACCATTGCCGATGGCAACGTCCGGCATATTGACGTTATCACCATTTTGATTCTTGATAGCCTACAGATCAAGGCCGCGACAAAAAGCCGCTTTATTGTGGTCACGCACTGAGCTGGTATATCGTGTTAGGAAGCGGCAAGGGTGACGTAACCAGGAGATTGTGCTTATTCATATGCCGGGACCTGGAGTTTATGCTGGGCATATGCTACCGATTTGGGCTGCATCGTCCAGAAGAGACTGCAGAAGAGTTAAGCGCTCATGCTCGCAAACTGGAAGTCATCTGATCTTATCTTTCTTGTTGTAGTGCCGTCAGGTTGGCAATCGGAGCTGCAAATGGAGATGGGGTTTGGAGCCAACTTGAGCAAGTGTCCGAATTAGGAATGGGAATGTCTTGTTCTTGAAATAAATCGAGAATCCTATCCTAGTCACTGGTCGTAAATAACATAATAGTGGTAATTTGTATGCAAAGAATCCACTATACTCTTAACCATTCTTCATTTCTTCTGAAGAGAATAAACTCATAAGTCTTAACTACTGGAATTCGGGCTGTCAGGGATTCCAATCAAGACACAACGCAGGAAACCTACTAAATTCAGAGATTCATGGTGTAGTACTGTTGTATAAACCTAAATACAGCGACTGTAGTTAAAGGGTGGTTATGGTCATTATGGACAACTCTTCAGTATTACTGGACAGATACCCTATTAAGTAGTGACTATGACCATAGTCAGCCAGTCTACGAAAATTTAGCTAGTCCAACTCGATCACATAGACTAAAATTTTCTTCCGATAGCTTGTCGATCGGCTCACTTGGAAAAATCTAATTTAAACCTACATTCACAAGACGACGACCATAAGCGGCCGCCGAATTATTATAAATCGAGCTAAAATCATCGCCATTTAATCTTTGATTTTTGTTGCAGGCTTAGTCAGATTGGAAGAACGAGCCAAGAACAGCACGCATTATGAGCTCTTTTATAGTACACTAAATTCAATATAAACCGTTCATTCTTTTCGATCCAATAGATCAGATTAACTATAATTATTTATACTTTATCTGGTAGTAAAGTAGTAGAAATATCATTAAGAAATTAACTGTTAGATCTGATTTCTACTACACATTATATATTATCGTTATAATGCACCGTAAAATTTCTCTTTATTTGTTGCTGCCACCTCAAACAATTACATTCGTGATCAAGCAAACGATGCATACCAAGGAGTGGCAAAGCCATGATAAAATTGGAGTAGCCTCAAATAATTAGATCTGAGAAGTGCTTCTATGCTCTTCCTTTTAAAAGTTGCACAACTATTAAAGCATGAATGAAGAGTAGATGGTGATTACTTACCCCCTTCGCTTGCTTCAAGATTTGTGCAACTTGTACTAGAAGGAAAAGCATAGAAGCACTGCTTATAGAGAGAAGTGTGACAAATATATTAAACAGTTTGTATTGTGTTTTTATCGGTTCGATGGTTACTATTAATATTTCATTATTTGAAAAATACTTGTGCAATGTTTGCTTCTCAAACTTTTGGAAAGCTATGAATAAGTTAACACCAATCAATCAAACAAATCAGTTGTTGTCTCTGTTCACCATTGACACACTTTCTCTATGGTCTCTGCGTGGACTCGACACACACACACACACGTTGTCTAAATAGCGTATTTAAGATCTAACGAAGATCAAAGTGTGGACTCGATGAAAGCCCCTTGTTGACTACGCTCCTGCCATCAAGCCGTCAGGCCACAAGAGACAGCGTAGCACTTTTTGGCGACCCAATCGCAATAATTGCCTCTGACGTCTCGGCCGGTTCGCGAAGGCTCCCAATCACCGCCCTCCCGTCTCTGTCGCCAGCCGGCGCACCAATCACTATGCGAAGATTTCAAGTAGCTAGCTTGCGACAATGTAAACGTAAATTTTATTATTTGGTTCTAGTTGGTGCGCGCGGCCTTGTACTATTGTATGTTTTCTTAGACAAATGTATCGATCACCGTGAGATTGACTCAGGCTCTTTGGGGGGGGGGGGGTTAAAGCTAGCTTCTCCCTTCCCCAAATAGCTCAACTTTTAAGCGGCTTTTGTCATAATATAGAGAGGTCATATATAAAAGTTGAAAGCTGGGTTGAACCTGGTTTTGCAGCTTATTACTAAAATCAATTAATTTTTTATTAAATGGTTTCTTATAAAAAAAACTAAACAGCTCAACTTTTAAGCGATTTTTGGTATAATATAGAAGTCATACATAAAAGCTGGATTAAACCTGATTTTGCAGCTTACCACCGAAAGAAATTAGTTTTTTTTAACGATTTCTTATAATAAAAAATACCACTACTTTTCAGCTAAAAACACTAAAAGCTCCACAACACCAACCCCCCCCCCACCCCCCCACCCTTGGTCCTTCGGAGTACGGACAGCGACGCCTCCTGCTGCCGGAGCTTTGCCCTTTAACTAATGGCGGAATTAACGTTCTTCTAACAAGGCCGCTCCTCGGAGAGCCATGCATGGAGCCACATGTCAGTAGGGGAGTTTGCCATCGATTTTTTGGTTTGTTTGCAAGGTTTTTTTAGATTTGTGTAGATGCTAGTGGTTAACTAGACTGCCGGCCAGTGCTTGACTCTTTCCCATGATCCATAAAATTCAAGTACTAAGTTGACCAGTGGGTGCTTTGGCATATTACAAGATTCCAGAGCAACATGGGTGATGGCAAGTGAAACAGGTCCATGATGATATATACTTCATGTTTACATGGGGGGCGTTAAGCTCTAGGTAGATTTTGCTCCGATGGTCTGGGCAAGTTGGTTGAGAGAAAAAACAAGTATATTTCGTCAATTGTTGCTTAAGTTCTCAACAATTAATGGTTCATGGCTCATGGCTCGGCAAGTTGGGAGGTCAAGTTGCCAATATGAACCTAACCTAATGCAAACGGCAGTGTTCTTTCCTCCGGAAAGGTAAAGATCAAAGAAAGCATATAAGATGATCAAATGCAGTACAAACGTTAAGTTTCAGGTAAACTGAAAACCAAGACTGTCGACAAAACGTACAGCCTGTATGGACTACGTTGGAGAGTACAGGCACTACCAATGGCGATGAGATCCTCTAACGTCGAATTCTCTGATGCTAGGTCACTGACGTGTGGAACCACGAGCTGGAAGAACCCACATATTAGTGACTCACGTAAGAAAATTCGACGGTAGAGGAATCGGATCCCAACCAATGACGGTTGAGGAAACTCAGCCTTGGCCCTTGGATATTCCTACTCCAAATAACCTGCAGGATGGACAGTGGAATCAAACTTTAGCACACTCACTCACGTTATTCTAATTGATTAACATGTTAGGTTTACTGCCTTCGTTTTTTTTTTTCCCTGTTTGTCGTACTAAAATACGTATCGTCAAACTTTCTGATCACCGATATGTTTCAAACTATCTAGATTTGTTACATTAAAGTTATATGGTTAAATTTGCCGTTTAAAATACTGTCCTAATATTATAATATTCTTGGTATATATTCATATACTGTTATAAGAAGTAACACTCCAAATCGTATCTCGGAGATAGTAAAAAAAAGAATGGAGGGAGCACTTTTTCAGGACCATGCGATAGCACAATAGTATTTGCGCGATACATGGCAAGCTCAAATCCCTAATCAAATAGTTTGTGTTGAGGGCATTTTGGACGATCTAGAATTCTAAATGTTTTGCTAAAATTCCTTGAAAGGTTATTTCTTTTTCTTTTTTTAGTTTAGTTCACTTACCAAGCTAAGTATGGACACCTAATACAACCCAGCAGGCGAGACATCACTAGAAACAAATTAATGCTAACTTACAAAGCTGGCTTCACTACTCATTTTGTTGGGAGAATCTTTTTGGTTCAATTGTAACCTACAACTCATCAGTACTACACAAATGCAACCAGAAACCCTCTCAAAAAAAAAGCAACCAGATACCATAACAAACAAATCAGTGGTTCCATCGAACAGTAGATGAAACATGGACAGAAACAAAAACAGGGTAAAATATTGCCTTTTTATCGCTTAGCATTTTGGGTGGATGAAATGGTTCAGTATCTACAGGAAATATTCCTTAAATTTGTATCACTTGATCCAGGATGGAAAGATTCCATTTAAGCAACCAAATACATGAATAACTTTTTCTTAACCATCTCATACATGTATCACTTAGTACAAACAACCAAACACACTCTTATTGACAGAATGATGGGACATTACAGCATAAACAGATCGGTGTTTCTGTGCTTTAAGATGGTTAAGTAGGCCAACTCAATTGTTGTCACTTCAATCTAGCAAATTTTCTTGCTTACGACGATTAACATGCAGTTCATATAAGTACTTTCAATATTCTTCTTTTAATGAAGTTACTAGCTTTTCACAGTCGTCGTGGCATGACTCTAATCTTACTTTTGTAACTTTTATTCGTATAAATTGACAAAATCATAATTTTATGATATATTTTTTAACTGTGAATCTAGTGATACAGTTGAGGGAGACTAGGGAACGGTATACCGTTGCAACGGTATAGCCGTGAAACTTATGAAACTTATCGGTTTCAGTGCTGGTTTCATGAGTTTCAGTGTTTAGTTTCATCAGTTTCATGTTTCATCAGTTTTTAGTGCTAAGTTTCATGAGTTTCAGTGTAAAAATTCATAAGTTTCATGAGTTTCAGAGGTATACCGTTCTTACGGTATACCGTTTCTTAGTTTTTCTGGATACAGTTTCATATACCCATAAATTGCCTCCAATAACAAATAGTTATGATTTTGAACATATCTGTAGTTAAACTTTTAAAACTTTGATTGTCAATACTTTTTTAAATATTTAAATTGGATACATGAAAATCATATGCGTAGATTTGTCTCCAAAAGTACTTTTCATAGTATTACAATTTTATTGGATTTTTTAAATATATTATAATAGAAATTAGTGATCAAACCTATGTTTTGAAGACCGTATAAATGTTTAAAACAATAACTATTTGTGACCGAAAGGAGTATATAGTTCTGAACATTTATAAAGTTTGGCAACATGGATCAACGCTTCCAACAACACTTTCTAAAATTTGTGTACACAAAGTGGCGGGTTATTCCATCTACGTGGACGAAGTGGTGGATTATTTTTGTGCAGCGGACAAAAATCGCCGAGTTGTACCGTTTTCGAATGACGTGCAACGGGCATTAATTAATTTTAGACGTTGTTTAAAATATTAACCTATCTAGCGGGTCCTGATCAAGAACAAGCCTCGCAAACAAAACCTAAAGTAAAAGAAAAACAACAACAAAAATACAATAATGAGAAAAAAAAACAAAATCCTTCAATCTTATCAAAAAAAAATCGCCCAATTAAACTACCAGTGTTTAAGAGCGTGCCAGAACGGGTGTAATTATGCTGTTTATTCCCATTTCGGGGCTTGATACCTAGTCCCGAAGGGAGCAGGGGCGATCCAACGCACAAAGGATGCGCCCCCGTCCAATGCCCTCTTCTGGCCGTCGGATCGGATGAGATCCGACAGCCAGGAATAGATCTAGTACGAAATTTTGTTATTTTTGTATACCTGCATATAATTCAGAAAAATTTTAAAAAAATATTAATATTATCTAATACACACCAGATTGAACATATATTATTTTCATATTTTTTAGCTTAATATTTTTTTATTTAAAAAGTGTTCTAAAGTACTCCCTCCTTCCCGTATTATAAACTGAACCAAAAACTTTTATAAAAAAATATGAAAATAATATATGTTCAATCTGGTGTGTATTAAATAATATTAATATATTTTTTTAATTTTTTTTCTTCTAAATTTATACTAAAGATATACCAAAATAACAAAATTTCGTACTAGATCTATTCATAGCCGTCGGATGCTCATCGGACGGTTAGAAGAGGGCATTGGACGGGAGCACGTCCTTTGGGCGTCGGACCGCCCCTGCTCCGGTCCCGGAATGGCACAACCCTCGTCCCTCAATAAATAAGACGCTCCCGTGTCCTCCTCCACCCGGAAAATTTCTGCTCCCTACCCACCGCTCCCCCCTGTTCCCACGCGCCAAACAAATTTTCGTAACAACCACGACAAGAGAACAAGCACAGCGCAGCGTGACAAAGGAAGGCCATGGACGTGACGATGGAGGATGTGGCCGGGGAGCTCGAGATCTCCGGCTGCAGCTCCACGACCACCTCCCCCTCCTCCTCCCTAGACGACGACATGGGGCTGCACGCCTGGAATGGGCTGTCCCCGGTGGCCGACTGGGGCCCCTTCTGCTCCGACGGCAGCAGCCAGGACCTGCACGGCCTGATCGAATCCATGCTCTGCGACGACACGCTCATCGGCGCGGCCGACGACCACGCTGGCCTCCACCCGGCCATGTTCCCCGACGACCCCTACTACTCCAACGGCTCCTTCCCGGGCAGCACCACCACCACGAACCCCGGCACGCCCGTGTACGACGACCCGCAAGACTGCCCCGAGAAGGGCCTCCGGCTGCTGCACCTGCTCATGGCGGCCGCCGAGGCGCTCTCCGGCCCGCACAAGAGCCGGGAGCTGGCCCGGGTGATATTGGTTCGGCTCAAGGAGATGGTTTCCGGCACCGGCGCCAACGCCGGCGCGTCCAACATGGAGCGCCTGGCCGTGCACTTCACCGACGCGCTCCAGGGGCTCCTCGACGGGTTCCACCCCGTCGGCGGGGTCGGCAGGCAGGCTGCCGCGGCTGCGTCGTCCCACCACCACACCAGCGACGTGCTCACGGCATTCCAGATGCTGCAGGACATGTCGCCGTACATAAAGTTCGGTCACTTCACCGCGAACCAGGCGATCCTCGAGGCGGTGGCGGGCGACCGGCGCGTGCACGTCGTTGACTACGACATCGCCGAGGGCATCCAGTGGGCGTCACTGATGCAGGCTATGACGTCGCACCCCGACGGTGTACCGCCGCCCAACCTGCGCATCACCGCCGTCTCCCGCGGCGGAGGGGGCAGCAGCCGGGCCGTCCAGGAGGCTGGCCGGCGCCTGGCAGCCTTTGCGGCGTCCATCGGGCATCCCTTCTCGTTCGGACAGTGCCGTCTGGACTCGGACGAGAGGTTCAGGCCGGCGACGGTCCGGATGGTCAAGGGGGAGACGCTCGTCGCCAACTGCGTGCTCCACCAAGCCGCGGCAATGACCACAATCAGACGACCCACTGGCTCGGTGGCGTCTTTCTTGACCGGCATGGCCGCGCTGGGGACCAAGGTGGTGACGATGGTGGAGGAGGAAGGGGGAGCCGACAAGGACGACGAGGACACCGGCGAGGCCGCAGCGGGCGGCTTCGTGGGGCAGTTCATGGAGGAGCTGCACCGGTACTCGGCGGTGTGGGACTCGCTGGAGGCCGGGTTCCCGACGCAGAGCCGGGTGCGCGACCTCGTCGAGCGGGTCATCCTGGGCCCCAACATCGCCGGCGCCGTGAGCCGCGCGTACCGGGGGGTGGACGGCAACAGCGAGGGGAGAATCGGGTGGGGGGAGTGGATGCGCGGGAGCGGGTTCGAGGCCGTGCCGCTGAGCTGCTTCAACCACAGCCAGGCCAGGCTGCTGCTCGGCCTGTTCAACGACGGGTACACGGTGGAGGAGACGGGGCCGAACAAGATCGTGCTCGGATGGAAGGCGCGGCGGCTGCTGTCGGCGTCCGTGTGGGTGCCGCTGCCACTGTCCGTGCCGTCGTCGCCGCCAGAGGGAGTGTTCCAGCCCGTGGGGATGGCGCCGTCCAGCGGCGGATTTGGCCGGATGGAGTTTGACTACGTCGACTCGCTCCTTGTCGAGTCTGCTTACGAGCTAGTCTGAAACTTTGAGGCAGGTTTTTCCTCGGATCCTAGTTTGGAGTCATATTTAGCAAACGGCAACTTGAAACCGGGTCGTTTCTACTAGAATTTGAGAGAAACCCAGCCAAACGGGCTAAAACTCGGAATAATTCTCCTTGGAACGTTTCTTCTTTTTTCACGCCGGAGGTGAATCACCCTCAACCCCGTTCCACCCTGATTCACAGAATCCAGACAGCTAGCCAAACGGTTTCTAGACAGTGATTCTGATTCTACTTGAAACGTTTCTAACAAGAATCTGGAACCAATTCCGTTTCTACTAGAATCTAGAATCGTACCAAATAGGGCCTTAGCTCGGATGTCGTTGAACATATTCAGATGTACAAAGGTCAGTTGCATTGTCAGTTGAGTTCCCAATCTCTTTCACATCGTTATTGGCTTCTGCTGTAGAAAGTTCTGAGGTCAAACGAAACGGTTCATGTACAGTAAAACTCGACTGTAATTTGTGATCTGAATATTAGCCGCCGTACAATATTTGGCACATGTGAATCTGAGCAACCTCTTGCGGTGCTTTACCTCTTTGCTTCGGATATTCATCATCCGGCGGAGTTTCTTTGTTTTTTTTTGTTTTTTTTTTTTTGTAATTCTGCCCAGCAGATAAGTTCGACACATGTTTCATAGCTCACCTCATCAGGATCACGGGACTTATTACGATCAAAGCAAACACTATCTCTGCATCTCTGACAGGTGGTAGCATGTGAAAGGCTGTAGAATTGCGCATGGACATTGATCCAGCCCTGAGATATGGTATCAGTAATCCTCCGGGGCTGCGCTTGCGTCCTGCAGTCTGCAGGTTAGCCACCGATCTGCAGGCCAGCATGATGCTGATTCAGTCCTGCCGAGCCAGTGGGAGTCTCCAGGGCCTCCGTCCGTGGGATTTGTTTAAGGGAGTGTGGTGCCTCGGCTGCTCGGCAGCATATACATAAATACGTTGACCGGCGATCTACTTGTTGGCCTGCAGGACAATCTGCCTACAAATTCGACACTAACATGTAGAAAGTCAACACATAACCTCAGCCTCTCTCTCTCTCTCTCTCTCTCCCATTGCGTTTTTTTTTGTTGTTGCTCATTTGGCCGAACGAAATTGTAAAATAGCTCTGTTCCCAATCATAGAAGCAACGACACGTAACATGTGTCGTCTGCCGCATTCCTTCAATTAAACACATAGGTAGGATCGTGGCAGCCAACCTACTGAGTACGTCGAGCTCGGCACGGCCTACCGTATTGCTCGTGCTCGGTATTACCCCCTGTTGAGCTAGACATCTGTGGTGATGAACTGATGACCACCTGCTACGGTGGAGAAGCATGATAAACGAGTGCTTTCACGATGAGAAGAGAGATGAATTTACAATTTTGTTAAAGAAAAAACAAAAAAAAAAAAGCAAAATACAATGGAGCTACATGGTACATACACATGTTTCTCTCTCCCAAGCCTCAGCCTCTCCTAACGCCTTTTTCGTGATTATCGAGCCCATGTCACTCGACCATAGCTCTTCACTTGACCATAGCCCTTGGTAATCCTTCTTGGACTTGCACTGGGCAGTGGCCACAAGTTGGTTCCCCAGTTTCCGATCGGAGAAAGGAACAGGCGACCCTTGACAAGATGCTCGGTGAAGATGGCCAGGAAGATGACATCTCCAACTCTCAGATCTCCATTGCTTAAATTTCAGAAGCGAGAGGAAGCTGACGCCGCAACTGCAATGACCGAAAAATTCCCGAGCACATGGCTCGACCGGTAATCAGAATTCAGAAGTGTTGTTGCATTATTACCCAAAGTGGAATTTAGTAGCACATGTCAAAGCTACTTCTTCACACCGGTTGCAACCTACCAATCGATTCCGATACATTCATACTCATATGCACGAAGTTGGGCGCATGTTAACATTGCAAGTATATTGCAGTAGTGACTTACTTCTTCACACCACTGTTTAAAAGTTCCACAAATATTAAAATATAAACCAAAGGTAGATGGTAATTATTTATCTATTTATTTGTTTTAAGATTTGTATAATTTATATTAGAAATGTGATGCATATGGGCACTGGTCATCGTAGGATCAGCATCAGATGTTCACTATTCGTCTCCCTAGATTCCACCGCGTGTCGCATCGTTTTCTCCAGCGGAGAAACCCCAGCCCAAATGGGCCGGCTCCCCCGTACGCTCTGGCCTGCCGCCCAGCCCCAGCGGCGTAGGCTTTTTGGCCCGTGCGCCCCCAACCCCCCATCCGCACCCGAATCTCGCGTTGGCGGCCCAGAAAAAAGCGGCCGTCGCCTGGCACGGTCCGCACGCACGCTAGCCGCCGGCGCGCGCGGCGGGGAGAGGAGGGGAGTACCGGCTCGGCAGGAGCAGGGTTCTCCACGGCCACGCTGCCCGTCCACCGCCTCCTGGCCGCGCTCACCGCCAACTCCGAGCAGCTCGGGAGGAGGTTGGAGGCCGCCGTCCACAATCGGAGGGGGAAGGGGGCAAGAGAGGCGGGCGGGAAGATGGGGGAGAAGGGGAAGGCGGAGATGGCGATTCAGTTGCACACGCCGCTGTTCTACGCCACCTGCGCCCTCGGCGGGCTTCTCAGCACCGGCCCTCACCCATGTCGCCGTCACGCCGCTCGACCTCGTCAAATGCAATATGCAGGTCTCTGAGAGAGGGAGGGAGGGATGCTCCCTTGTTACTGTGTCCAAATTTATTGCTTCCCATAATGGCTAACGGAATTGCTTGCCTCAATGTCTGTTCTTGCAGATTGACCCTAGCAAGTACAGGGACATTTCATCCGGCTTTGGTGTCCTACTCCAAGAGCAAGGTCTTGGTGGGTTCTTCAAAGGCTGGATGGTCACGCTGGCTGGGTATAGCAGCCAGGGGGCGTGCAAGTTTGGGTTCTACGAGTTCTTCAAGAGGTGCTAATCGGACATTGTTGGTCCCGAGAATGCTGAAATGCTGAAGACCTTCATCTACCTTGCCGCATCGGCATTGGCTGAGGTGATTGCAGATGTAACTCTCTGTCCCATGGAGGCTGTGAAGATTCGAGTCCAGACACAGCCAGGATTTGTTCCGTGCCTGACCGATGGGCTTCTGAAGCTTGCCCAATCCGAAGGTGCCTTTGGGTATAGATACTGCATTTCCTGTATATATTGTGTTACGATTAGTTTCATTCAGAATTTTGGATAACATTCTATAATGCTGTGTGCATTCAGGCTTTACAAAGGACTATTTCCTCTTTGGGGCCGCCAAGTTCCTTGCAAGTCGCATTCATTAGCAGTTATCTTTTTCCATTGTATTCTCATGCCAAGGCTTGAATAGTGCATACTCATGGGCCAAACAAATAGGATTAGTGCCAAACATTTGATAGCAGAATCTTCTATTAGCTCTTGTTCAGATAAACAAATTTACAGTTCATGTGCTAATTTTGTGTGCGGAGATTCTTGAGTGTCTGGAAGGCTTGAATTTGCATATTGCTGACATGATTTTGGCATGCCCATGAAATCGTAAGCCATTCATCACTGCTAGTTTTCTAGGGACCAAGTAATTGAGAAGTCTGTAATTTTCATCGCTACCAAATGTCTGTAATTTAGATCTAGTTTGTAGCCCTTACTCCAGCATGTATGGGCCTGCTTGATTTTATTTGCTTGTCCTTGTGGCTGATATGAGAGAATACTGTGAAATATAATTGTGAAGTAGAATGAATAATCATGGTAACAACCATGAGACTACCCAAATTTATATGATCCATGTAGTTGATTGCACCCTGTAGTAGAAGTCCAGATCAAGTACAGTTGTTACAACACTTGTTTATTATTAAAGCTTACAGTTATGTATGAAGGCTTCAATTCTTCATGTGTTGTATGAAGACTTCAATTGTTAATTGTACGAAGATTATTATTAAAGCTTACAGTTGCACCCTGAAGACTTCAATTGTTCGTTAGTTGCTGGTCAATGTGCTATACATTTAAAAAATGAAAGGATAACAGCAATTTGTGGATGATAAAAGGAAGAAAAAAAAGATAATCGTCGATTATGGTGTTCATGGATGATGGATGACAATATGAAACTGAATAACTTGATTGTTCAACAGGCTGTGCAAAGCTCACTTTCCTCTAAAATGCTATATAGACAATGTAGGCATGTCAACACGTTTTGTGCAGCCATTTTAATATCCTATCCCCCCTTTTGTTTACCCTTTTTTTTATCTTATGTTCAGTTGTGCATCTTAATTACTTTTTCCAACACCATGCAGATACTATGATGAAATTTGCTTGCTTTGAGACCATTGTTGAGATGATCTACAAGCATGCAGTTCCAAAGTCAAAAGATCAATGCAGTGAGCCACTCCAGCTAGGAGTGAGCTTTGCAGGGGGATACATTGCTGGGGTCTTCTGTGCTGGTATCTCTCATCCTGCAGACAACCTGGTATTTTTCCTCAATAATGCAGAGGGAGCCACTCTGGCAGATGTAAGTTGCAAGTCCTATCCCAAATAAATAAATAAAAGGCCATAAATGTTAGCTATATAGCTTACACCTATCTCACTGTCAGATGGTGTTCAACTATAGCATTAATAATTTTGTCGGATTGTTCTGAACAATGAGTTGCACTTCCAGGCTGTAAGAACGCTTGGCATGTGGGGCCTTTTCAGTCGTGGCCTTCTACTCTGTATTATTATGGCCGGCACTCTTACTGGAGCGCAATGGGCAGCATATGACGCGTTTAAAGTCTTTGTTGGACTGTAAGTAGATCTTTTTGTATATTACATGCATTTCTATCATCGTTCGACATTTATGCTGCGGTATCAAGTTATCTCATGATTACTTGTGATCAATTATCCAGACCAACATCTGGTGGTGTCATTCCTAGTTGTCCTGCTGCCGCTACTTTGCACCAAGTGGAACACGAAAAGCAGAATTGACCGCACTGGTAATGTCTTGTGCTGAGCTATCCATAACCGGGAGCAGATGATATATTGCGCTGTGCGCAGCTGCTCGGATTTTGGTGAGAGCTGGAAGATAGGAGGATGAAGTGTTATATGAACGTTGTAACACTATCTTGTAAGTTTTAACCGGTAGGAAATTCACTTTCAAGGGGCTTTTGGTGCTACCTCTTGAATGACAGGTAAGTGTAATGAACGCAACAAGCTTCAGAGATGTATTTGGCGTATCGGCGAACTGGTCTGTCCTGTTTGGCTGTGTCCATTCATCACCCGTTTGATCGGATGTTTATGTAGCCTATATACTTGGATGAACGAAGGGAAATAATTCTAAGAATGAATTATGTGATTTTTAAAGCGGTCCCAGGCTGCCGTGAGTCGTGAATATGGTTACGCAGGAGGCTACAGGCTCGATTAGAATTCCACTGGGCTCTAATTTTGTAGTGAGTGGTAGGCTTAGTTTGGGGACTATATATATATTCGGTTGTCTAGATCGAAAGAGTGAAAGACCAACAGATTAATTCGTGTGGAGCAAGAGCGTTTTGGTATGCGAGCAGCCTAACATGTAACAAGCAGGTTGTATCGTTGGAAGAAGTAAAAAATCACCATTTACAGTGTATTCTGCTTACCCAGGAACGGTATTCTGCTTATCCAGGAACGCCACAAGCCAACAACGGTAGAGCCAAATAGTCTACACATGCACTTGCTATTTCTAGACGGACAGGTACTTTGCTTAAAAATAAATTTAAAAATCCAGCAACGTCGATACAGAAAAGTCTCGGAGAACCGTGTAATGCATACGGCAACATACAAGCTTGGGGCAAAAAAAAGCATAATAAATCAAGCCAGGAAGTGTTCAACATCTGCAGCCTGATCTCAGTCGCTGGCACTCAGGTCGCCTACTGCTGCGGCCCAGGAAAGCCTTGCATTGGAGGACGTGGTGGGGCTGCTCCAGGAGTGAAGTTAGCCATTGCCCCACCGGCAACAGGCGGAGGTGGGATTGATCGCGGAGGACCATTTGCAACCGGGGGTGGAGGCGGTGGAGGTTGAACACCCCCAATTGGTGGTGGCGGGATCCTAGGGGGCATCCCCATAGGTGCGGTAGGTGGAGGGGGTGGCAGAGCCTGTGGCGGGGGTGGTGGAACTTGCGGGGGCGGTGGCCTTGGCGGAGCACCAGGACCTCCTGTCCCATTTGGTACAGTCCCAGGAGGTGCCGGTGGTCTGTTAGCTTCTGTTGGTCTTTGCTTGAAGTATAGCTGCAGCTGTTGCCAAAAGCACGAAGTGCAGGTTGTGAAACCAAGATTGCTTATAAAGCCAGCTAAATGAAACGGTAAAAACCCGAACACATAAAACTCACCATGTACTCCTTCTTGTCCGGATCCCAGTAGGAGAAGAACTTCTCTGCTGATTTGTCAATCTCTGTGCTTGGTATCTGCAAACAACGGACAGTGTTCGTAATATTCATTGGCCAGTGGTCTGATGTGCTAGCAGCAAAACTTTACAAGATATGCACCTTAAAGCCAATGGTTTCATAGGGCTCCGCTGCGAAAAGTAGATATTGATATTTCTTATCCCAAGATTGGACTTTCTGTACAGATAATAGTAGTGAATTATCATATGTTAAGAGTAAAACAGCAAAGAACCATATATCAGGCCTGATCATGCTCAGAGATCAGCTTTACCTGTTCATACGATGACATGAAACGGTGCCTTGGCTTGCTATTTTCTTCGATTTCAGGGTAACCAATCTAAAAACAAAATGTCAAAAGTTATCACTCCAGTGTACAAAATTATCTAAATATTCATAACAAAAGAAAATCATGAGGGGGGGATTTTCATCGCCAACGATTTGTAGGCAAACTACTATGGTATTCAACTATTCATTACTATATTGAATATGCAAGTTCTTCAATAAGCCTCCTTTATCAAAAGATAAAACTCCAGCTAACAATGTAAAATTAGTTTGCCAATGTGAGGGTAAGCAAAACTATATAAAGAGTGTACTAGTATAAGCAAAAAAACTCAAAGAAGGAAAAGGGAATTAACTTAACTGGTATCACTATAAGATCCTTGGCATATGTAACTCACATGCCCTACATTACATGACATGAAAAGAGAGATACATAAAGATTATCTCTAGGTATGGGCAGATTGGAAAGTACACTAATTAGACCTGGATTTCACAATATTCACGTGTCAAAATCATGTATGGACTAACTTCAAATGCCACACAAGTGCAGACACAATGAATACCAACCTCAAAAAGAAATGAGTGTTGCTTTGTGTCAGGGTCATATTGTTTGGTTACTGTATACCCAGGTCTGCCAATCTTGACTGCAAAGGAAGGAAGGATAGTTATGAGAATAGCTTCCAAGAAAATATAATTTTGTGTGCCTGGGTGGAGAACAAGCTAAAGATAAATAGCCTATCAAAAAAGAAACTCATCATCTTTGAAGTTTGAACATTCCACAAACAGTTAGCAAAAATTTAAGCCTATTTAAATAATCAGCCAAAATTATAGACTCCTACACATTTGTCTGTCCTATAAAAAATTCATCTGGGATCAGAAAATTGCTATACTACAGGGTGTTACAAAAAGTAATCCAAACATGCATGCTTATGCTCCAGATAGGCATTAGTAAAGTAAGACTGAGCGGCATAGCCTTATATTTTAATTGTCCATGGTAAGTTACTTAGTTTTGAAGGCTGCTTTAGGTTTATCCTCTTCTCTATCCAGATTTGGTGATAACCTAAGATCAATTTTAGAAAAGATTAAGGCTCCCTTAAGCTCATCTAGGGGATCTTCAATTATTGGAATGGGGTATTTACTTTTCATTGCTGACTAATTAATGTGTCAGAATTGCCCCTAATAGTGGACACCATGTTTTAGAATACAAATCGTTGGTGTTCACAAATTGATAAAAAAAAGGAGGAAACAAACTCCCAGCAAGAAACTTCTGGGGGGGGGGGGGGGGAAGAAGCAGCGTGATATAGCTCAGTAAATGTTGTTAGTAGAAAATACCTCAATTAGCCATTACTACAATAAATAAAGTAAAGTAGCAGCTTGACCAATTATATTATTTCATAATGGAGTGTTTGGCAAATGGCAACCATTGGGAAGGGTAATGGGAGTTTGTAGAGGGATTGGGCATGGGAGTTTGCTTTTTAGTCTCAATCCCCTGTTTGGCAAGAGGGATGGTAAATTGTGGGGAATTAATTTCTATCTTGCAAGAGATTTTATAACCCATCCCCATTCCACCTAAATTCCCAGGGGGCCATGCACACCAACCAGACGAGATTTTATAACCCCCACTACCTAAATTCACATTCCTTCCCACCAATTCCCTCCAACCAAACAGGCCGGTAGAAGAGAAGTAGTTAAGGACAATGTTCTAAAAAAATGGTAAACAGTGAACGAACGGTCACCCCACCTTTTAGTGTTTATACGGTAAGCGGCCTTGTAAACGGTTTTACTATTTAAAATTCAGATAAATATATACATATGCTTACAATAAGAAAATAAGCATCTTTCATCTTCTTCCATACATATAGAATGGAACTACCAAGCTATCAACAATTGCCCACAGCGGTGACGTGAAGAAAACAGATGACATGATGTGATGTGAATGTAATCAAATAATCATAATTGAATGTATGAACAGCTCAAGTGGCCTTAAAAAGCAAAGGTAGCATTCATTTCATGTATGTTATAATGTTCCATGTCATATGGCAATCTTACAACTTTACCCAAATAAACGGTTTAAGGCCTATTAAACTTTAACGGCCGTTAAATAGAATAAACGGCTTGAAAAAACGGGCAAACCTTGAAATGTTCATAAATGTAACGGGCATGAGACCTTTACCATTTTAACGGCCGTTTACAATTCATTTCATGTATGTTATAATGTTCCATGTCATATGGCAATCTTACAACTTTACCGAAATAAACGGTTTAAGGCCCGTTAAACTTTAACGGCCGTTAAACATAATAAATGGCTTGATAAAACTGGCAAACCTTGAAACGTTCATAAATGTAACGGGCAGGGGACCTTTACCATTTTAACGGCCGTTTACAAGTCCTTGATGGCCTTTATTTAGAACATGGGTTAAGTACACATCTAAACAACAGATAACAAATAAAGATTAGGCTATTATTTTGCCAATGCTCACCTTATAGTATATGTTCCTTTTATCCACCCAAAAATGTTCTACTTTGATCTTCTCACTCTCATGCTATGCTATCAACAAAATTATCAAGAAACCCACAGAAAGTGTGCTACAAGATTGCAAGAAAACAGGACAAAGGTTAAGTACTCTCCAGATTCACTATGCTATGCATCCATACTACACGCAACCCCTAATAATCATGCTTATATCAGTGAAAGTCCAACGGGAATCATGGGTTACGTCAAGATAAAAGTTGAAACACCACCAGAATCTTCACAAGAACTAACAACCCATTGGTATGAGTAGGGCATCACTCGAAGTGTCAAATTCCACACTAACAAAAAGAAAAGAGCCCCAAATGTTTGTTTCACTCTCTAAACACCCCAAACAAGCCTAGCGCAACAGCATGCCGCTGCAATTGTTTGAACCAAACTTAGTCCAAGCAGCTGCAGATAAAAATAGCAACCCAAGCTGGTGGAACCAGACGAAGTCACAACGATTGCAGATTATTATTTGCAGCTTAATTATAGGAAGCTGGGTTGGGGGAAAGGGTATGGAATTTTAATTTTTTTATTTGTTTACACACCAGACTTGCGGGGCGCGAATTTGCGCTTGTTGGGCTGAGGCTGCGCGGGAGCGTCCTTGGCCTCGCGGGCGGCGCGCTTGGCGAGGTTGGTCTGGTGCCGCTTCCCCTGGGTATGCGCCAGATAGTTCCCCTCGTTGTTGTGCAGCGTCAGGCACAGCTTGCACTCGTAGCTGGACACACGAAACCGAGAGTGGAATCAGCGATTCGAGCGACGCGAACCCCGAGAAGCTAGGGTTCGTCGGGGGTGTACCTTCCGAGGTGGTTGCGCATGAAGTAGGGGTCCTTGGCGAGGTCGATGGTCTCGAGGGCGAGGCGGCGGAGGCGCTCCCGCCGGTCGATGGCCTCGTTCTGGGCGGAGGCGGCGCCGCCACTGCCGGGCTTCGAGCCCCACTCGCGATCCATGGCGCCCGCTCGGTTTGGCCGCCTCTCGACTCAGGACAGGAGTCACAGGAGTCGCTACCCTCCGGTGCGTTTCCTGTTCGATTCTATTCGGTGCGGCTCTGTTTGGTTTTACTAGTAGGCCGGCACTTATCGGCACAGGCCCACCCACCGACCGCAGCTACAAGCCCTTGGCGGATTCAGCCCGAACGTATTTGGCGGTTCCCAGTCATTTACGCTGGCGTTGCGTGTGTGAGCGCATAGTCTTTCCTGGGAGGACGATTCGGTGTGGTTAGTAAAGTCCACTAGTAAATTAAAAATCATTTTATACAATAACTATCTTTAAAATTATCTCTAGATATTGTGCAATAATTATCCCTTCTCTTTTCTCTTTTACATAAATGATTTACCTATGTATTCGTGCAAGCCAATTTCTTAAATAAGAAAATTTATCTTCTCTCTTCCACATAGGCCAAAGTTCGGCGTATACTGGTAGAGCCACCGACGTGGCTTTATTGTACTTGCTCTTAGTGAGGATTGCAACTTAAACAGTATACAGTATTTTTTTTAGCCTATTCAAATCGTTTATTTACGATCGGATGGTCCTGTAGAGACTATTTAAGTTGCAGTCTCTGTAGAACTGTATCGCTTTCTTGTAATCCAAAAAAGGCACATGGTTCTATTTGGAACGAAATAGAGGAACAGGGCAAATTCTTTATACATCAATGAAAGTTTGCCTCGTTCGGCATATGCCACTCAGAGTGGCACATTCAAGAATCTCCTAAAATTTCAATTGCATATAAGGAATTAACCTAACAAAATGATTTTTACAAGAAACAGTTTCATCCGTGCGAGAAAGTATCTCGTGTTTCGAACGCGACCTTAAAATATCTGCTGTTATATCTCAAGAAGATTGGTAATTAATCTTATTCAACCTTAATCTGTGTAACATTGCTACGTACCGCATACTACACAAATACAAGCACGAATACGGTTTTTGATAGGACCCAGCTCGGAACATTCCATACATCATCATAGACAAACCAAACCAGAAGCTAATGCAACTCGTTTCTCTAGAACCAACTAATCCAGGCTTCCGCTGCTAGCCTCCAAGGGGTAGGGGAGCGTGGCGATGTGGTTGTGAGCCACGGTCCCAATCCACAGCTTCCGGCCCACCTCCCTCACCTCGCTCACCAGCTTCATCACCTCGCCGCCCCGGTCCTCGAGCACCTCGACGACGTTCCCGTCGCCGTCGAGGAGCGCGAGGACGGTGTACATCCTCGTGCTGACCATCTTCCCGAGCGTCCTCATCGTCAGGGGCAGCTTGAAGTACGCGGTCCGCAGCCACGGCCTGCGCGCGAACACCTCTTGCGCCGGCGTCCTGCAGCAGTCGATCGCCACCCAGAACCGCCCATTGCTGCTCGGCCGCACGTTGTCGGGGAACCCCGGCAGGTTGGCGAAGACCTCAACCTGGCCTGCTCTTGGACCCTCGAGCCAGTACCTCATTACCCTAGGGTGATCGATCGATATACATGGGCAAATGCTAATGTGTGAGCCACGACCAGTTTCTGAATTTCTGATTGATCTTTGAACTGCATCATGTTAAAAAGACCGAGGCTAAGCTAGATTCTACCTGCAGTTTGTTGTCTCGGAGAAGAGGAGGAATTGCTGGTCCTCCGAGATCTGCACACCATTTGGGAAGACCAGCCCGTTCAGCACGACATGAGCAGCGCGGGTTCCTGGGTCGTATCTGAGTAGCCTCCCCGTGCCTTCTCCTTCCAGCAGAATGTTCAAATGGTCCCTGCATAACTAGCTCCAGTTAATTAATTACCTAACGAATCGATCTTAAGCAAAAATAATATATGAACTCGTCTACTTTGCTGGAGAGCACTCTGCGCACTTTCTGCTGTATCGCATGCTCGTGTCGGTGAGGAAGACGGAGCCATTCCTGTGGATGTCGAGGTCGTTAGCGAACTGGATCGGACTCCCGCCCGCTTCTCTCGCGACAGATGTTGCCACGCCGCCGCTCTGGCCGACGGCCATGAGCCCGTAGTACGCGTCCGCGATGAAGAGCTCGCCGGTCTCTCTGTGGAACCTCAGCCCGAGAGGCCGGCCACACCACTGCTCGTGCTCGTGCTGCTTCGCCGTCGTCGACTCCACCCCATTGGCACAAACTTCCTCCGACCTTTTCCAAGAAAGAACACCAATTATATGTTGCACACATGCATGTTGCGATGAAGCTAGTGTTGAGGTATAATTGGAGGGATGCTTAATTACCAGTCAGGATTCATGACGGCGAACGTCTCCCACCCGGTCTTCTCCCCCATCCACCGCACGACGCGGCCGTCGGCGAGCCCTGCGTACGGCCCTCGGCCCTGGCGGTCGAACTCGATGGACTCCGGCCCGAACACCTCGCCGACGAACTCGAGCCTGCCGAGCCTGAGCCGGCTGCCGTTGTCCCTCGGCCAGCTATCCATGACCTCCCTGTACGGCGCGAGCTCGTGCTTCACCGGCCGGTAGTCGACCCCGGCCAGCGGGCCGAGGTGGAACGGGTCCGTGACGACCAGGGCCAGCGCCAAGGCCGCGAAGAAGAGGTGCGGGTACGGCACGATGCCATCGCGTCCTCTGTGCCTCTGCGGCTTCTCTTCCATGGTGGGCAGGCGGAGGCTTCGGCTTGCATGCAGAGGAAGAAAATGCGCTTAAATTCTTAATGGATTTGCTCCGGAAATATATTTCGGCATGCATGGAGGTTGCATGAATCAGTGTGATTGTTTGGAAGTAGGTGCATTTTAGTTCAGAATAGCCAAGGAATCTGGCGCTTTTCGATTTTGGGAGCTGCAAGTTTTCATTGCTTGAACAATGATGCAAGATGTACAGGTCAACAAAGCGTGAAATCATGCGTCAGGATACCGACCCAGTGCTGGCGATTTTAGCGTGACTGACCAAGTGACGGTTGTCCCCAATTTGGGAGAGGTGGGAATTCGATTTAGGACGGCTAGGAATTAGTCCTGCTTGCACGTACAGATCTTGAAGTATTCAACCTGATTAGAGGTTGTCTATTTATTATGTGGCTGATTTTTTTTCCTTACCTATAAATCACTTTTGTTTCGTCAAATCTATACCAATCATTCTTATCTTCTCTTTCACAAATATCTATATGGCTTGTGATCATCTCCATAACCTACCCTTGCATATCGAGAGGTGGGCGTCGTGCCGTGCCGTGCCGGTCCGGCCCGGGCCCATCGTGCTTCGGGCCGAAACCGTGCCGTGCCACGACGGCCCATCGTGCCCACCGTGCCGGCCCGACTCACTTTTGGCGAGCCCAAGCCCGGCCCATTTGCGCTTCGTGCCTGCTTCGTGCCGTGCCGGCCCAAGCCCGACCCATTTTTACTATTGTGACGAACAAAGAAATAAAACAAATCACTACTACTAAACTACCTATTTTAATTACATAAGAGACTAATCACATCAACAAAATGTCAAACATAAATGCAATGCTTGAAGATGCCCTGAATCAACAATATCTGCCAACTTTTAAGCCTTAATCCGTGATTTCGTGCTCGTTCGTTGCAGCGCAAGACGCCCTACTTAAATCGTCGTATCGCGTCGCGTCGCCGTCGCCTGGTTCCGGGCCAGACGCCCGCGTGCTACGATTGCGCGTACCAGGCACTGGAATCGCATCGCGTCGTGCTTTGCCGTCGGAGCATTTGATCATTTGCCCTGAAGTTGATGGGTGTTTGATTATTTGCCCAAAGTTGATAGGCGTTTGATTATTTGCCCTACCATGTCTCACTGACATGTGGCCCTAGGACCCGCATGTCAATGAGACATCGTAGGGCAAATAATCAAATACTCACCAACTTTGGGCAAATGATCAAATGCCCATCAACTTCAGGACAAATTATCAAATTTTCCCCACGCCAACACACCACTATCCCCTTGTCGCCGCCGTAGGCACAACACCACCCACCTCCTCCTCCACCGCCTTCTTGCCTTCTTCCTCATCTGTGACAGCTCAATTCTAGCAAGTCCGCGCCAACCAGTGCCTTTTCTAACAAGCTAGTCTCATTGTTGCTACCCCAGTGACCCACTACCCCCTCCATTCCCGTAGCACAAATTGCAAGGCAATGCCTTATAACTCTCACACATGGGCCAAGGTTTGCCTTATAACTCTCACAAGGCACGAATCTTACCATGTTGCTATCGTTGAGTACTGTTTAAATAAATAATACACTATTTTAAGTAAATATTATAACTTTGTAGAAAACATAGCCATTTATGCTTTCAACGTAAAAGAACCAAATGTTTATACTTACTAGCCTTCATCTTTATAGATGTGTACAACGGAGACGTACTCGCGTATGTGTGAGTGTGATGTGCGTGTGTACATCTTCCTTATACACAAAAATAAAATTGCTAGGCTATTCTTGAGATAGTATGGCTTATGTTGGCTACAAAAATAAAATTGGTAGCTTGTTCTTTCAGATATCTATTCTAGTATTAAAGTAGAGGCAAAAGGAGCCACCACAATCATTCTCAAGGCTAGAAATTCTGACATTAATCGGAGAAAAAAAGAAAGATCTACACCGCTGATCGTGGTGGGTCCAGATTATAACATACTAGATTAAAAGAAAGAGCTTGTATCATCTACAATACAAAAATAACTAAAAATCAGAATAAAAATAAAATAAAATTAGAAATTTGATTTCCATACGATTAAAAGAAAGAGTCTATGTAAAGTACAATAAAAAATCAGAATAAAAATAAAAGATAATTAGTGTCGGGGATTGGCTATCTGGCAAAAAGACCACGATACCCCCGTGAAAGGCCAAGCCCATCGACCAAACAATACTAAAAGAAGATGCTCGGAGGCGTGAAGCGAGCATCCCTCCTCCTCCCACGAGCATACGGTCCGCACCTTTACTCACGGTCACATCAAGCACCACCCGCACGAGCAAGCATGCTCGTAAAGACCATGACCTACCCAGGTATTTGGTCGGTGGGCCCAGCGAGCACTACGAGGAAGGAAGGAGGCAACCAATCAGCCAAAGATCAAGGGAAATCTTACCCGAAATTCAAATAAAGCGCGAATCAAGGACGGCGGATCGCGGTTATGAATACGTAGCGCGACCCCAGGAGGTAGTTACCTTCTTTGTACCTCTAGTCGTAGTATTTAAACCCCCCTGAAGATCTGTAACGGGGGGGATCCCAAGATAGAACACAATACACTGGAGTAAGGCTATTATCTCGGCGGTGAGAGGCCCGAACCAGGATAAACCACCGTGTCCCCCTTTCTCCCGATCTGGCATCGCTCGAACGACCTACTCGGTCCGTACGACGGGGCTCTGTTGATCCCCCATTCAACAAGTAAGCTCGACGGGAGCCCGTTCTCCAATCGTCCACCGTGTCCCCCTTTCTCCCGATCTGGCATCGCTCGAACGACCTACTTGGTCCGTACGACGGGGCTCTGTTGATCCCCCATTCAACAAGTAAGCTCGACGGGAGCCCGTTCTCCAATCGTCGACAGCTGGCGCCGTCCGTGGGGACGACAGCTTGATTCCCGTGCGAATCAAGATCCTCGAGGATGTCGAACTCGGGAGATACTCGGAATCTTTGCGTTTTTGACGACGTTGAAGACGACGACATGTACTACGCCGGCGACGGCATGGCCAATGTGACCGATCCTATCGGTCACACTGAGTCTGGGAGCTCTTCCCCGGACACGGGAATGCGAGGACAGGACCTCCATTCCCCAGACATTACCCTCGGGGACCCCGAGGATGACTATGATGGGCTCTACGATGGCCTGGACATACCAGGCATTTACCTCGAGATCGATCGAGAAACAGCGTCCCAAGGGGATACCATGATGTCTCCGTCGCATTCATCTCGCCTCGCCACGCCAACATGGTGGGAGCCGTCTGCGAGCCCGAGGTACAATCCTCGGACGCTGCTAAGCGCGATCACTATGAAGCGGTCAGGCTCCACCTAGAGGAGTCTCTGGGGAAGACCCTGGCGAGCATACGCCGCCAGGCAAAGGAGAAGCGCGTGCCCGGGGAGAGAAACTCTCACGAGTATCGAACCCCCGATCGCGCCCAAGCACGTCGTCGGAGCTCGCCGCCGCCCGCTCGCGTAACCGAACGGCCGCAAGCTTTGGCGTGATCGTCTGCGACCTTCGTAGCTTCCCCGAGCAAGTGGACTTAGAAGCCGTAGGCAAAGTCGTGGCTGAAGATCTGGAGAGACTTGCTGCCGAGCTGAAGGTCTCAGACGCCCCTCGCAACCAGGACGCTCGGAGCGTTTCCCGAGACCCTCGCAGACGCTCTCCCGTGCGCTCCCGCAGGGATGAATCTCGGAGCTATACTCGGAGGTCGCCCCGGCCCGCTAACCTGCCCCGGGAGAGACCCCGGAATGGCTCCTGAGTGACCTCGGAGCGTCACGTCAACGATCGACCAGGCTACGAGCGCTCCGAATGCTCCACGACCGAACGATCGTCGGCACGACCTTCACGAGAGGTCTTCCCGCGTCTCGGCCCACGAGCAGGACGTTGGGTGGAGGACACGCGTGGGGACCATTATGGTCGAGGGTTTCGCCGCGAAACTCCGAGCTTCGGTTGCCAGGCTTTCACAAGCTCTCTCCGAAGCGTCACGTGGCCGAACAGATTCAAACCCGGCCACATTGAGAGGTTCAACGGACCCGTAACCCTGACGAAGTTTCTTCGATATACACCACCGCCATCCTGGCGCGGAGGTGATGAAGGGGTGATGGCGAATTATCGCCAACGGTCTTGGACGGAGCCGCCAGACGTGGCTCTTCAATCAAAAGGAAGGATCCATACGATCCTGGGGAGCTCAACGCCAAGACTCGAGCAAATTTCCAGAGCTGTTACATTCGCCCAGGAAAAGAACGCGACCTCGAGCGCTTGATTCAAACGGACGGGGAAACTCTACGACAGTTTGTCCAGAGATTCATCCAAGTCCGCAATTCGATCCCAAGCATATCAGACGAGGCCGTCGTCCGAGCTTTCAAGTTTGGGGTACGAGATGTGCGCTTCACACAGGATCTGGAGATCCATCCGGACCTAACGGCGAACGAGCTTTTCCGAATGGCCGATCGATACGCCAACGCAGATGAAGCCGTCCAGTGGAAGAAAATGCTGGATGAGGGGAAGCTGCCACCTCAGCCCGGCCTAGAGGCCTCGGCTAGCAAAAAGGGCTCGAACTCCGTGGATAAGAAGATCAAGAAGAAGAAGAAAAAGCAGCCCCCACCAGGCATGGTCGCCGCGGTGGAACAACAACAGCCCCGAGCAACCCAGCCGCAGCGCCGGGGGTTTAACGCTCGGGGAAGAGGACAACCACACAGGCCTCGCGACCGAGGTGGCCAGGCAGACCAACGGGGCGACCTCTACTGTCCGCTTCACCAGGCGCACGGGCACGACCTACGGAATTGCCGAACGTGGACCTACCGCCTGGAGCAGTTTTACAGTGGTAGGGGTCCCATGCCGTCGCTTCCAGAGCAGGGTGAAAACGGCAAGGGCAAGCAGCCCGTCGAAGAAAACGAAGATGGCATGGAATATCAAGAACCACAGAACCACATCGCGGTTATCTTCGGGGGCTCCTCTGCCTACAAATCTCGCCGGGACTTAAAGGACGCTGCGAGGGAAGTGCACCAAGTCACCCAAGGTAAGCCGCCAGTGCAGCAACTCAAATGGTCTGAGCTGTCCCTCACCTTCTCCAAGGACGATTATCCCTTTGGAATGATCAAACCGCAGAGGCTTCCGATGGTCGTGAACCCCACCATCAGCAACACCATCGTTGGTCGGGTCCTCATAGACTCCGGGAGCTCTTTGGACCTTATATCAGCTAAGGTTTTGGACGAGATGCAGATTCCTCGTTCCAAAATCAAAAATGTTGCCGTGCCCTTCTTCGGGATAGTCCCGGGCACCTCGATCGAACCTCTGGGGCAGGTCGTCCTGCCCGTGACTTTCGGCGGCCCAAGTAACTTCAGAACGGAGTTAATCACCTTCGAGGTGGTAGACTTCGAATCGGCCTACAACGCCATCCTCGGCAGGCCGGCCTTGGCCAAGTTCATGGCCGCCTCGCACCACGCGTATCAGTGCCTGAAGGTTCCCGGACCAAACGGAGTCATAACCATAAAAGGGAACCACAAGTCCGCACTCAATTGCGACGAAAGGGCGTTGGATATGGTCGGTCAGTTACCCACTCGCGGCCCTGACCAAGAGCCAAAACATTCCCGACCTAAACTTGCCCTCCAACCTGGAGGAGAGACCAAAGCCGTTCCGCTCAACGAGTCGGAACCGGCCAAAGTTGTGCATTTGGGATCTTCCTTAGATCTCAAATAGGAACTCGAGCTCATCACCTTCCTCCGGGCAAGCTCGGATGCGTTCGCCTGGGAACCATCCGACATGCCCGGGGTCCCGAGGGAGGTGATTGAGCACAAAGCTAGCGCTCACCGACAAAACCAAAGGCGATGACGAAACTTAGACGCTTTTCCCCGGAAAAACAGGCAATCATCCGGGAGGAACTCGACAAACTCCTAAAAGCTGGCTTCATCAGGGAGGTCGAATACTCCGAGTGGATTGCCAATCCAGTCCTGGTCAGAAAGAAAGGAGGCAAGTGGCGCATGTGCGTCGATCACACGGGTCTAAACGCAGCATGTCCGAAAGACAACTACCCGTTGCCTCGTATAGATCAATTGGTCGACGCGACGGTGGGGTCGCAAACCATGAGCTTCCTAGACGCTTATTCAGGCTATCAACAGATCAGCCTGTCGCGCGAAGACGAAGAAAAAACCTCCTTCATCACCCCGTTCGGTACCTTCTGCTATACGACCATGTCTTTCGGTCTGAGAAATGCAGGAGCGACCTTTCAGCGCCTCATGCAGAAAACCTTCGCAGACCAAGTGAGTCGAAATTTGGAGGTCTACGTCGACGACATAGTGGTGAAAAGCAAGAGCACTTCGGATCACGTTGCTGACTTAGAAGAAACCTTCTGTAACCACAATAAGCATCGAATAAAGCTAAATCCAGAAAAATGCGTGTTCGGTGTGAAAGCTGGCAAGGTGCTCGGCTACATGGTCGGACCACAAGGCGTCGGGGCAAACCTGGAAAAAATCGAAGCCATTGAGAACATGAGGTCGCCCACGTGCGTGAAGGAAGTGCAAGCTCTGACCGGGAGAATGGCCGCTTTAAGCCGGTTCATTTCCCGGCTGGGAGAGCAAGGGCTACCCTTCTTCAAAGCCCTCCGCAAGCACGATGGCTTCACGTGGACAGAGGAAGCTGACCACTCATTCAAAGAACTAAAACGGTACATTTCTAAACCGCCCGTCCTCGTCACACCTGCAGCAGGGGAAGAATTGCTACTATACCTGGCGGCAACCCCGCAGGCGGTAAGTGCGGTATTAGCAGTAGAGAGAGGTGGTTCCCAACGACCTATCTATTATGTCAGCGAAGTACTTCATGGACCGAAGGAGCGTTACCCCGAGGTCCAGAAGCTACTGTACTCATTGCTGATGGCTTCCAGGAAGTTGCGCCACTACTTTCAAGCACACAAGATCGTGGTACCGACCAGCTTCCCGCTCAGGGAAATCCTGAAAAATCAGGACGCTAGTGGTCGCATAGCCAAGTGGGCAATAGAGCTCGCCGAATTCGAGATAACGTTTTCGGCCCGCACGGCGATCAAATCACAAGTCCTCGCTGACTTCGTGGCAGAATGGTCGGCTCCAACACCACCAGCCAGCGAAGCCAACGGTTCAAGGGAAAACTCCTGGACCTTGTATTTCGATGGATCCCGAGCATATGAGCGCTCGGGGGCTGGCGTTGTTTTGATCTCCCCGGATGGAGAGCAACTCCAGTACGCCATCCAACTACATTTCGCCGCGACCAACAACGCGGCGGAATACGAAGGCCTCTTGGCCGGACTTCGGGCATGTAAATCGCTAGGAGTCCAACGGCTCACTGTGATGGGCGATTCACAGTTGGTCGTGAACCAGGTCAACAAGGAGTATCAGTGTTCCGATACCTCAATGGCGCTGTACCTAGCCGAAGTAAGGAAAATGGAGAAATACTTCAAGAATTTCGAAGTAATCTACATTCCCAGGAAGGATAATTCCCTGGCCGACCAAATGTCTAAGGTCGGTTCCTCTCAAACTACCGCTCCGGCAGGGGTGCTTGTCGAGCACCTATATAAGCCCTCCATTCCCTCTGAAGAGGAGGCACCAGAGACCGATGGTAGGGTCTCCTTCCTCGAGCAAAGTGCAAATTGGATGACGCCATTTATCCAATACCTCACGCACGGGACATTGCCCGAGGAAGAAGCCGAGCGTTCCCGGCTAACAAGGCAATCTTTTCAATACAAACTGATCGAAGGTGACCTATATCGAAAAGGCGCATTAGGAATCCTTTCCAGATGCGTCTCTCAGGAGGAAGGCCAATACCTTCTTCGTGATATCCATGAAGGAATGTGCGGAGCTCACTCGTCTTTTAGAACGCTTGTGAGCAAAGCCTTCCGATTGGGTTACTACTGGCCTACGGCCTTGACGGATGCACGGTCAATCGTAATGACCTGCCGAGCATGCCAGTTCCATACTCGCAAAGCCCGTCAGCCAGCATACGCCCTGCAAACCATACCGCTTTCGTGGCCGTTCTCGACCTGGGGGCTCGACGTCCTTGGACCTTTCCGGGGCGTAAAGGTCGCAAGTATTTGCTCGTGGCCATCGACACTTTCACTAAGTGGATAGAGGCCGAGCCTGCTCTCAACCATCTCGGCCCAGCGGCCAAGAGGTTCCTCCGTAGCAATGTGATAACTCGGTTCGATACCCGGCCGTCTCATCACGCATAATGGGACCTGGGCCACCAAAGGAACTATTCCAAAGTTATCGCGAGGAGGTCGGGACCAAGGTTCGCTTCGCCTGCGTGGCGCATCCACAGAGCAACTGAGCAATGAACGAGCAGCGAGCGGCAGCTAGTCCAGGGCATAAAAGAGGGTCTTCAAGAGCCTCAACCAAAGACAGCGGCGGTGGGTGGATGAGCTTCGCCGTTCTTTGGTCCGTCCGCACCACGACGAAGTCGAGCCACAAAGTAAACGCCTTTCCAACTCGTCTACGGTGCGGAGGCCATTCTCGCTCGCCAAAATCGTGCTGGGTTCCCCAAGGGTGCAGGTGGTCGATTCCGTCGATCGGGAGGTTGAACGCCTCCTCGACCTAGACCTCGTCGGCAACACGTGAACGGGCGCCGCTCGGTCTGGCGATTTACCTACAAGCTCTTCGTAGGCACGCGGCCAAGTCGGTCAGACCAAGGTCCTCGCAAATTGGTGACATGGTCTTACGAAGACTTCAAGACCTGTCGAAAGCCAATAAGTCGACCCCAAGATGGGAGGGACCCTACACGGTCGTGTCCACAAGACGCCCGGGCCGTTCGCCTCGCGAGGAGGATGGTCGGGAGCTCGCCAAAGACTGAACATTGATCAACTACGTAAATTTTACGTTTAGACGCGTACCCCTATCTCGCGCCCCTTACGTTTTTCCTATAAAACATTTCTTTTCCTGCTCATTTTTTATCCTCGCTTTGTCGAACGAGCATCGTCGTCTCCAGCACTGCGGACGAGCTTATCCGACGAATATGTGCGCACCATTCCCCTTGGCCCCCGGCCGGATGCTCGCCCACTCGATCACTTTCCACAGTAGCTCTTCACTGTATGCGTGGTCGATCGCGAGCATCCATCTAAGCCCGGTTCAGTAACCACTCGGGTATGGCGGCTCCACGTATTGTTGGTTCAAAGCTCGTCTACTCTGCGCACGTAACAATGCTCGTGCTCATACTTCTCTCAACGCAATCGACCTGTCTAAAATCTTCAAAAAGCGTTACGATCGAAAGTATCCCTCAGATCTCCCGTGAACAAACTCGTGCTCGCAATCGTAGGGGCACGACCTTTGTCCACGACGGGGGCTCCGTATGATAGGATCGTTCCGTCCTTTCTTCGAGGATTCTTTGCTCGTATCCGTATTATATGCTCTTATACAGGGACTTGGTCTTTCTTCTGCAGAACTGGGACCGTGCGAGCATACTTTGAAAGCGGACTCGAGAAAAACAGGCAAGGTCCTAAAACATGTGATTTTGCTCATTTAACCAAAAAGGTTGTTTCTTTCTTACAGGATTTTACACGAGCCAAAAAGAAAAAAGAAGAGCTAAGTTCTACGCTCGGCCTGGAGGGCGGCAAGTTCCTCCTTAAGGGAGTCGACCTCTGCCTCCAGGTCCAAAACCTTCTGCCGAGCAAATACGACCTTCAGCCATGGCCCGGCGGCGTTGCGCCTCCTTGAGCTGGTCTCTTCGCCCCGAAGCCTGGCTGAAGGTCGCGGCGCAGGTCGGGGACCTCCTGCCGAAGCTTCACCAGCTCCTCCTCGAGCTCGGCACACTTCCGTTCTGAAGTACTCTTCGCCGCCTCGCTCTCGAAGAGCTGGTCCCGAAGCCCGACGATGAGGCTCTTCGCCGACTCCAGTTCTTTTAGGTCAGCCTCGCGCACCTCGGAGACCCGGCGCTCAAGATCGGTGATCTTGGCGTCTTGTTCGCGGTGGTACGCCCAGTACTCCTCTGCTGGGACTGCAGAGGCGTCAATATCCTCCATAGCCTTCGCAGCAAACTTCGAGCAAAAAAGGGAGAAAAGTCAAAAAAAAAGAAAGAAACCCTGGAAGATTGCCTGCCTTATGGAAAAAGATAGAACCAAAGGACTTACCAGAAGAGCCCGGCCGACCAGCTTGTCCTGAAGCCGTTGGCGGTCGGTAGCGCCAGCTCGAAAAAAAGGGTTGACCCACGCGGGATCATCCTGATCACGAGCTGGTGCGTCAAGATCTTGCCCCTCCCGGGCACTCGGTGCTCCAAGGAGGGCAACGGCGTTTTCTCCTTCGACCAACCTCAGGTCGCCCTGGGGTTGGTCTTCCTCAACAACGGGCAGCTCATGGCCGCCTTCCTCCTGTTCGGCCGCCACGCCCGGGGGATGGACGCCAACTACGGGCGCACCCGCCTTGCTCATGACGAGGCGAGTGGTCGAGGACGACCACTTCCGCCTCTTGCACCTCCGCGCCGGAGCGGCTAACGCTCGCAGCCGGAGACAATTAGTCGAGGACGACCACCTCCTGCCCCTGGTCCGCGGCCGGAGGCGACTGCTGCTCCGCAGACGAAGACACGACCAGAGGCAGCTGGCCGGCGGCGACCGGCTCCTCTTCTTGACTCACGGCCAAGGGCTGTGGACCGAATGCCACCAACCCTTGACCCTCGGAGTCCGTCGCTTGGGGCTCGCTTGCGCTTACCCCTTCGCAAGGGACCAAGGCCAAGGCTTCTTGGTCCTCACCCTGCGGCTCTTGCTCCTCCGCTACCGAGTAGGTTCCACGTCCGCTGAAGGAAGCTCGGGCCCCGCCGAGGGAAGCTCGGACTCCGCTGAGGGCGCAACCGGCACCGACTCCTCCTCTGTCTCGGCCATTACTAGGTCGAAGACGCGGTCGAGATCGGCGTCAACTGCAGAGTCGATAATCTCCTCAGCCATTTGACGAAAGTCCAAGAGCAACCTCCGAGCTATCACGCCCACGCCAAACGGAGTGGGGTTAGCCCGGAGAAGAAAAAATGCAAGACAAGAATGAAGAAATCAAACGAGGGGACCAAGCGAGACTTACCTTCCGCCGTGAGCAGCGTCATCCTCCTCGGTCTCCTCACTGCCGCGCGCGCCCTACTCATGGCGGCCTCAGAGGGCCTCAAAGAACGGCCACGATGCGATCTTCCGCGGCCTCGGCTGCGCCATCGCCGGTCGACATCGTCCATGTCGACCCCTTCCAACGCGGAGGTTGATCGGAAGTTGACCTCCTGCTCCTCGACTGCAGCATAGGTATCTTCCTCCTCTTCCTCCTCCTCAGGGTCCTCGACCACCTGAGCAAGCTGGTCCTGGAGAGCCTTGATCTTCCTCTCCAGTTGCTCCTTCCTCAGGGGGACCTAGCCTCCTCCTCGGCCTTCCTCGCCTGCTCGGCAAGCTGTTCCAGTCGGCCCATCAGCTCCGGCTTCTTCCGCTTGAAGTCATCAAACCAGATTCGAAGCTCGCTTACCTCTCGGCGGTCGGCGTACTCGAGATGTCGAGTGGGAGGAGTCCTGGTCGAAGCTCGGCGCTTCGACCGTTTGGTGCGAGGAGGCGAGGGGGACATTTGGTGGGTCCGACTTGCCGACCTCTTGCGAGAACCCCTGGCCGGGGTATCAGCCCGCGGGAGCAACGCGGCGCTCGACACGGCAAGATCGAGGGCGACCTTCTCCTGCAAACAGAAATAGGGAGAAATAAGATCGGAAAACATGCCCTCGGACGGAAGCAAAAAGACGTACTTACCGCGTCGCCGCGGTCAAAAATGTTCTTGGGGATCTGACGATTGGGCGTCAGCTCCTTCTCCTTCGGGGCGCCGAACATCTCGGCGACCCTCTCATCAACCCAGTCCACCCTCGGAGCTGCGCCACGACCAAGGGTTAAAAGAAAAAGTAGCACCAATCACCAGGAAGCAACAGTGGTCGGGGAAGAGGTTCAAAAACATACCTGAGTTGTCCTCACGGGTGAGGTCATGCCACCCGGTCACCTCGAAGAAGGGGTGCTCGCGGCGCCTCAGGGGGGACACCCGGTTGAAGGTGAAATCCCGGGCGATGTCCCGACCAGTGAGCCCCATCTGGGCAAGCTCGCTGATCGTCCTGAGCATCCGCTCTTCCTCAGGCTGCACGGGCGGGCGCGCCGTCTCGGTAGGCGGAGCGTCCTCCCCAGTATAGACCAACTGGGACCCCTCCGCCTTCTTCTGGTAGAACCAGAGGTCGGCCCAACCTGACACCGAGTCCTTCAAAGCAATGAGAGGGTACTCGTATGGTCGGTTGGGCCGAAGACGAAGATAGACGCAGCCGGCGGGACCATCCCGACCGGTGCGGAAGGGGGAGTAGAAGTGGAAGAAAAGGCTGGCGGTAGGCATTACGCCCACGAACGCCTCGCAAAGATGGAAGAAGACCGCAAGGGCGAGAATGGAGTTGGGGTGGAGATGAGAGATTTCGCACCCGCAAAAGGCAAGCACGGAGGCGAGGAAGTCGCTCTCGGGCAGGCGGAGCCCGTTGACGACATACAGCTCGCAGGAAACGATCTCCGTCTCCCGCGGCGCCGGTACCGCATCGGCTCCAGGCACTCGACCCGAGCTAGGGTCGACGTAGCCCTCGTCCGTGAGCACCTGGAGCCTCCTACGTCATCCGCTAATCTTGAAGCAGCGCCATGGCCAAAGGAGGAAGGAGAACGAAAAAGGGTCTTGGGCGCTAGGGCTCCTAGAAGATTTTTGGCCGAAGACGAGCAAAGAAACACAGTGTAACTCCGACCTCTCCCGGCGGACAGGGTTAAAAAGGCAGCGAAGAGACAGATTAAAATCGCCACCCACTCGTGTGGCGACACCTGCCCGGTAACGGCGCACTTTCCGAGAAACTGCCGTTCACATTCAGAGGCTTCTCAGAGAAGGAACCTCAGGACAACCGAACGACGCGCCCGCGCGGAGCAAGCGCGCGACGAATAAAAAGGTCGTCTCCCGACGTAAAATGGTCGTAAACCACGACCAAAAGAAATCCAATCCCCCCTTTTTTGAGTCTTCTTAGGCTCAAGGGGAAGCCCGATGGTTCCCCGCTTGAACCTCGGGGGCTAGCTGTCGGGGATTGGCTATCTGGCAAAAAGACCACGATACCCCTGTGAAAGGCCAAACCCATCGACCAAACAATACTGAAAGAAGATGCTCGGAGGCGTGAAGCGAGCATCCCTCCTCCTCCCACGAGCATACGGTCCGCACCTTTACTCACGGTCACATCAAGCACCACCCGCACGAGCAAGCATGCTCGTAAAGACCATGACCTACCCAGGTATTTGGTCGGTGGGCCCAGCGAGCACTACGAGGAAGGAAGGAGGCAACCAATCAGCCAAAGATCAAGGGAAATCTTACCCGAAATTCAAATAAAGCGCGAATCAAGGACGGCGGATCGCGGTTATGAATACGTAGCGCGATCCCAGGAGGTAGTTACCTTCTTTGTACCTCTAGTCGTAGTATTTAAACCCCCCTGAAGATCTGTAACGGGGGGGGATCCCAAGATAGAACACAATACACTGGAGTAGGGCTATTATCTTGGCGGTGAGAGGCCCGAACCAGGATAAACCACCGTGTCCCCCTTTCTCCCGATCTGGCATCGCTCGAACGACCTACTCGGTCCGTACGACGGGGCTCTGTTGATCCCCCATTCAACAAGTAAGCTCGACGGGATCCCGTTCTCCAATCGTCGACAGCTAGTAATCTGGTTTCCATACAAATATCGAAATAAAACTAAAATTCAAAATAAAAATTAGTAGTTGGCTTTGTATACGAATTCCAACATAAATGTTCGCTCTTAAGGCTAGAAAACTTTTGCATGTTTAAATGCAAATAGCTCCATATTTTATCTCTCAATAACCTTTTTGGAGCTTATTTAAATTAAGTTTTGTGTATTTCTTTACAAGTGATATCTCTCAAATGTTTTCAATCCCTTCAAATTGAAATCAAGCAATAAGGGGTATGATTTTTACAAGTGGTATCTTCTTTTACCCCTTATGCATTTTGACAGTTTTTATGGGATTTCAAACTCTTATGGATGAGTTTCCCATTTGAAGCTTAATTGTAAGTTCAATTTCTTAAGTATTTTCTATGTGAGATCCTTTGTATATTGAAATGTTTAAAGGGGATAAATTCATATTGATTTCTTTTTAAAAATAAAATACAAATATTTTATCTGAAGTGATACCCTCATGCAAAATGATCTTTACAAGTGGTATCTCTTATAAAGTATCACTTGAAGTAGAGATATTTACATGTGGTATCAAATTGAAAAATAAGCGTTACAAGTGGTATCTTTTAAAAATGAGATTTACAAGTTTCATGTTTTCTTCAAAAATGATACTACAAGTGATGTTTTTTTAAAGTCTTTCATATAAATGGTTTCATTGATAATTTGAAGCTCTTTTGGATGGATTCCTCGTTTAAGCCCTATTAGGCAAATTAAAGACTCTTCAAGTGAGTCATGTTCAATGTTGAAAAGCCTAATAAAATAAGGAGTTTATTTGAATATGTTTAAAATATCCTTTTTTGCTCAACTCAAACAATGGTTTCTTTTCAAGTTGGTTTACTCTTTTAGGCCATAATAAGAAAAGATTTAAAATCTTCCTCCATGTTTTGCTAATGGTATTCGAATATTTCTCTTACCAAACTCTATACTCGATCTTCCAAGCGGTATCTTTGATACATTAAGAGACGTCCTTTTTGGTTTGGTTTTTTATTTTTTGGTGTTTAATGCCAAAGGGGGAAATTGCAAGTTCAAGCTCCTTTTAGTTTTGGTAATTGATTTTGTATTAATAATTAATCATTATTTAATGGAAAACATAATCATTGTGAGACTAACTCTTTTATTAAGCTTTATTTTTATTAGTCTTGTTTGGATGAAAAATGAAAACACCAAAGGTATGCATCGTTGCAACTCTTTTATTATAGCATATTTTTTATTCAAGAACAGGCATTTCGTCCTATCACTAATTTCACTTCCTAAAACGGTCTAGAACAGGCATTTCGTCCGAATCGGACGTTCTACCCGTTTTACCGTCGTTGGAACGATGTTCCAGGACGTTCTACGCGGCTTCGACAGAACGCTCGGATGTTCTTTGGCTAGCCGGCGTTCTACCGTTTAAACGACGTTCTAATAACCATGTGTACGAGGTACTTTGACTTTCATGAATCATGAAGGACGTAGCACGGAGTTATAACATTCAAGTGGACTGACCATCAATCAAAGGAAAGCTCATTTTATTCTTCATGTATCGTTCAGGTGTTGTGAAAGACAAGCGGACAATATGGCGACCAAGCATAATCTCTGACTTCTTTAGGATTTTAGTGAATTTCATCAGAATGTTCTTTCTCACAATGTTCTCAGTAAGTAATCAGAATTACATTACCCAAATTATTTTCGTATTGTTAAATTTCCTCTTGTTCCACGTTCTTCCAAAATGAAAATCACAATTTAATTCCCGTGCTTTAAATTTCAGATGGAAAAAACAGACAGCTACAGGAAAGGATATGGTGCTGGCAAGAAATGGGATGGTGGACCTGGTGGGGGAGGTCCAGGTGGTGGTTTAGGGTTCTGGGCGGGGCCCATATGGGGGTGACGGTGGCGGCGGCGGAGGTGGCTCCCACGGTCCTCGTACTCTAACTGACCTCCGATCTAATGATCACAATAAGTACTCAAATTCCAGATTATAGTCTCCTTTTCAAGCACGGTGGATTCAAGTTTCCTAACCAAGCCCTCAAATTTCAGGTTCCCTCCCTGCCTGTGGTTCATGCTGCGGCTAACGTGTGCCCAACTATCTGTATGACTGCTTAACTAAAGAATACACATTCTTCGCTGGTTAAGGGCATAAGAACTCTTGTTGTGTGTTAACTTCATTTTCATCTGTGTAAAACCATCGTGACGTTGTCAAGAGTGTAATATATCCGGTACATATTCTGTATCTTGTTTCTGATGGGATTTGCATGTTGCATACTTGTATCCATCGTCTGCGTTAGCCTGTGATGTTGGGTTTATGCACATTTTACGCAGCTAAATGAACTGCCGTGCATGACGTCATGAATCGCCCGGTATATGTGAGGTGGTGTTAGCGCATTCCGCTATCCTTTTTGTCTGTCTGTGCTCTGTAATGCTACGGGGAATGGGAATCTGGAATTGCTCGTTCCAGCTCGTTGATCTCGACTAGGAAATAATCGGAGCAGCTGTCTTTCATGATCTTGTTGGTGGCTTGTGCTCTATCTAAGCCTCAGACCAGCGGCGGAGCCAGACCTCGACCGATTTTTATGATTATAGGACCGGATTTCGCACTAATTTTTTTGTAATGAATTGTAATGCCTTTTCTGAGAAATACATGTGCAAAATTTGCAAAAAAAAAAAAAAATACATATACAAATTGTAGTGTGGGATTTAGCTTCCAAAAACGCTAAGGTGTTGCAGTTTTTTAACCTCTGTATTTTTTAGTCATGATAATAGTTGCAACCAAGTTCAGTCCTTTTGATAGTTTTCTAACCGTGGAGCAAGGGTATGTTTGGTTGCCTGTACCAAGTGGTACATGTAATAGATGGTTCAAGAAAAAAGTCATCCATGTGTTTGGTTGCTTGAATGGAACCATTCTATCCTGGACCAAGTGATACAAATTTGAGAGATATTCCCTATAGATACTGAATCATTTCATTCACCCCAAAAAATAAAACCAAATAATATAGGACCATCCAATCTCATTCAACCTCATCCCACCAACGAAACACATTCCAAGAAGCTAAGAAAGTGACACTCTAGCTCAAACAAAAAAAAAACCAAACTTGGCCAACCTACCGTGACAAAGATTAGCATGAACCAAAGAGACCCTTAGGGTGTATTTCATTGTTTGTACTAAGTGGTGCATGTATAAAATAGTTTAAGAAAAAAATTATCCATGTGTTTGATTGCTTGAATGAAACCATCACATCCTAAACTATTCCTGTCGACGATTGGAGAACGGGCTCCCGTCGAGCTTACTTGTTGAATGGGGGATCAACAGAGCCCCGTCGCACGGATCGAAGAGGGCGTTCGAGCGACGCGAGGTCGGGAGAAGGAGGCCGGAAAAAAGGGGGGACGCGGTGTTTTTTATCCTGGTTCGGGCCTCTCACCGCCGAGATAATGACCCTACTCCAGTGTATTGTGTTCTATCTTTCGTGTGCCCTCTCCTCACAGATCTTCAGGGGTTTAAATACTATGACTAGAGATGCGAAAAAGTAATCGCCTCCGGATCACGCTATGCATCCATATCCGTGATGCTGCCCTTGACTCGCGTTATTTGAATTTGGGTATGATTTCCCTTGATCTCCTGGCTGATTGGTTGCCTCCTTCCTTCCTCGCAGTCGCTGGGCCCTCCGACCAAGACACCCGAGCAGGTCGTGGCCTCCACGAGCATGCTTGCTCGTGGGGGTGTGTTTGGTGCTTCGCGAACGGAGGCGCAAACGCTGTATGCTCGGAGGAGAAGGAGGGATGCTCGCTTCGTTCTCCCGAGCATCTTCCCTTAGTGCCGCTTGGTGGCGGGTTTAGCTTTTCACTGGGTACCGTGGTCTTTTGCCGATAGCCAATCCCCGACTGGCTAGCCCCTCGAGGTTCAAGTGGGAACCCTCGGGCTTCCCTTGAGCCTAAGAAGACTTGAGGGGGATTGAATTTCCTTTGGTCGTGGCTCCACGACCATTTTACGTCGAGACGAGCTTCTTTACCCGCGCGTGCTTGCTCTGCTGGCGCGTCGTTGGTTGTTCTGCGGTTCCTTCTCCGAGAAGCCTCCTGTAGCAGTGCGGTAGTTTCTGAAGCGGCGCTTTTTCCGGCCAGTGTTGCTGCGCGATAGGCGGCGATTTTTATCCCGCCTCTTCACTATCCTTTTAACCCTTTCTCACCGGAGAGGTCGGAGTCCCATTGCGTCTCTTTGCTCGTCTTCGCGAAAAATCTTCCAAGAGCCCTAGCGCCCAAGAACCCTTTTCGCTCTCCTTCCTTCTTCGGCCATGGCGCGCTTCAAGGTTAGCCAGATGACCCGAAGGAGGCTCCAGTGCTCACGGACGAGGGTACGTCGACCCAAGCTCGGGTCGAGTGCCCGGATGATGCGGCGCTGCACCGCGAGAGACGGAGATCGTCTCCTGCGAGTTGTATGCCATCAACGGGCTTCGTCGCCGAGGCGACTTCCTCGCCTCCGTGCTTGCCTTCTGCGGTGCGAGATCTCTCATCTCCACCCCAACTCCATCCTTTCCTCGCAATCTTCTCCCACCTTTGCGAGGCTTACGTGGGTGTAATGCCCACGGCTAGCCTCTTCTTTCACTTTTATTCCCCTTCCGCACCGGCCGGGATGGTTCCGCCGGCTGCGTTTATCTTCGCCGGCCCAACCGACCATACGAGTACCCCTCGTTGCTCAAGGACTCGGTGTCGGGTTGGGCCGACCTCTGGTTCTACCGTAAGAAGGCGGAGGGTCCCAGATTGGTCTACATCGGGAGGGCGCTCCGCCATCGAGACGGCGCGCCCGCCTGCAACCCGAGGAAGAGCGGGTGCTCGGGGCGATCGGTGAGCTTGCCCGGATGGGGCTCACCGGGTCGGGATATCGCCGACTTTACCTTCAACCGGTGTCCCCGAGGCGCCGCGAGCATCCCTTCTTCGAGGTGACCGGGTGGCACGACTTCACCCGCGAGGACAACGCAGGTATGTTCCTGGACCTCTTTCCCGAGCATCGCCGCTTCAGTGAATCGCGTTATGCATCCGTATATGCCTTTTGTCTTAGTCTTCGGTTGTGACGCAGCTCAGAGGACGGACTGGAGTTGACGATAAGTCGCCGAGATGTTCGGCGCCCGAAGAGAAGGAGCCGACGCCCAATCGTCGAGTCCCCAAGAATATTTTTGACCGCGCGACGCGTAAGTACATTTTCCCACTTCCGCTCGAGGGCATGTTTTCCGAGCTCATTCCTCCCGATTTCTGCTGGCAGGAGAAGGTCGCCCTTGAGCTTGCGTGTCGAATCGGCGCCGCACGCCGCCAAGCCGACACTCGCCAGGGTTCCCGTAGAGAGGCGGCGGGTCGAGGTCGCCGAGCATCCGCCTCGCCTCCCAGCGCTAAGCGGTCGAGGCGCCGAGCCGACCAGGACTCCCTACCCCGCACCTTGAGTACGCCGACCGCCAGAGGTAAGCGAACTCCGCATTTGGTTCGATGACTTCAAACGGAGGAAGCCGAGCTGATGAGCCGATCGAACAGCTCGCCGAGCAAAGTAGGAAGGCCGAGGAGGATGCCAGGTCTCTCCCGACCAAGGAGCGGTGGAGAGGCAGATCAAGGCCCTCCAGACCAGCTCACTCGGGTGGTTGATGCCCCGAGGAGGAGGAAGAAGAGGAGGAGGTCGTCTATGCTCGTTAGAAGGAGCAGGAGGTCGACCTCTCAAACCGCCTCGACAGCTGGAAGAGGTCGACATGGGACGATGTCGACCGGCGATGGCACGCGCCAATGACGCCGCCGCAGAGGAGCGCCGTGGTCGTGGCCGAGGCCTACGAGGCCGCCGGCAGGTCGCCCGTGGCCCGGCGAGGAGGCCGAGGAGGATGGCGCCGCCACGCGTAAGGTACGTTCTTCATTCTCTTATTCCGCTCTTGTCTTGCGACTTTCTTCGGCTAACCCCACCTGTTTGGCGTGGGCGTGATAGCTCGGATGTCGTTTTGGACTTCCGCCAGATGGTCGAGGAGATTATCAACTCCGGTGGACGCCGAAGCTCGACCGCTGCGTCGTCGGCCGGTGATGGCCGAGACGGAGGAGCCGGTGCTAGCCGGACTCGGTGGAGCCCGAGCTTCCTTCGGCGGGACCAGCGCTCCCTTCAGCGGCCGTGGAGCCTATCCCAGCCGCGGAGGAGCAGGAGCCGCAGGGATCGAGACCAAGGCGCCTTGGCCTTGGCCCCTTGCGAAGAGAAGATCGCGGCGAGGCTCAAGCGCCGAGTCCCGGAAGGGAGCTTGGTCGCCTCGACCAGCCCTTGGCCATGAGCCAAGGAGAGGAGGAGGAGGAGGTCGTCCCGGCCTAACTCCTTCGATCCCGGCACCAGGCGCCCCGGCCACGGAGGTGCAAGGGGCGGAGGTGATCGTGCTTGATCAATCGCCTCGGCCACGCGGAGCATCGGTCGCCTCATCCGAAGAGGAACAGAGGCGGAGGTGGTTGCTAACGACCAAGCGCCTCGGTAGCGAGCATGGAGTGGCAGCGCTTCGTGGTTAGCGTCTGACCCCGGCGCGATGGCCGACTCATGGGAAAGCGACCCACGAGCCGCTTCGTGGACGAGGATCGGCCGGGCGACCGGTTGATCGGAGGTGGTGACGCCGTTGCTCTCACGGGAGCACCGGGTGCTCAGAGGAGCAAGACCTGACGCGCCGCCCGGATGACTTGGTCAATCCCTTCTTTCGCCGGGCGCGACCGACCGCCACGGCCAGGACAAGGCCGTCACCGGCTCTTCCGTAAGTTTCCATGTTTCTTCTTTTTCTGCTGCGAACGATCTTCCGGGAGTCCGCTCAGCTCTTTCCCTTCTCCTTTCTCTTTACGCTCAAGTTTGCCGCGAAGGCTATGGAGGATATCGATGCCACCTCGGTCTCGCAGAAGAGTACTGAGTCGTACCATCATGAGCAAGACGCCAAGATCGCCGATCTTGAGCGTCTGTCTCCGAGGTGCGCGAGGCCGACTGAAGCGGTGGAATCGGCGAGGAGCCTCATCGCCAGACTCGGGACCAGCTCTTCCAGAGCGAGATCGGCGAAGAGCACTTCAGAGCGTATGCGCCGAGCTTGACGAAGAGTGGTGAAGCTTCGGCAGGACCTTCAGCGAGCTTCGGAGCGCGAGGAAGCCCAGCTCAAGGAGGCGCAGCCTCCGGAAAGCGCGCCGAAGGTCGCGCTGCCCAGCGGAAGGTCTGGACCTAGAGGCGGAGGTCGACTCCCTTAAGGACGAGCTCGCTGCCCTCCAGCCTGGCCGTAGGACTTAGCTCTTTCTTTTTATTTTTATCTTGTGTAAAACCCTCGTAAAAAACAACGCTTTTGGATTAAATGAGCATATTCGCAGGAGTTTGGTCCTTGCCTGTTTTTTTTTTTTTTGCTTGAACTCGCTTTCAAGATATGCCCGTATGATCCCTGGTTACGAAAAGAAAGCAAGTTCCTGCATGGAGCGTAGATCAAATATCATAGACACGAGCAAAGGAGCCTTGGTAAGGAGGGACGGAACGTTCCTATCATACGTAGCCCTCGCCATGGACAAAGGTCGTGTCCTCACCGCTATGCGAGCACGAGTTTGTTCATGGGAGTTTTTAAGGGTCGCTTTGGTCGTAATGATTTTTGAATTACTCGAATAGATCGGTTGTGTTTGAGTGAATCAGTGAGCCTGAGCGGGCGAGCTTTAAACCAACAATACGTAGAGCCACCATACCCGAGTGGTCACCGAACTGGCTTAGAGTGGATGCTCGCGCTCGACCATGCATACAAATAAGAGCTACTGTGGAAAGTGGACGATTGGGCGAGCATCGGCCACGGGGCCAAGGGAGATGGCGCGCACATACTTGTTGGATAAGTTAAATGCGTAGTCTTTGGTAGACGGCGATGCTCGTTCGACAAAGCGAGGACGAAACTCGAGAAAGAGGGAAAATGATTTATTGGAAAGAACGCAAGGGGCGCGAGATAGGAGTACTCGTCTAAACGTAGAATTTACGCAGCTTGATCGATGTTCCAGTCTTTGGTGAGCTCCCGACCATCCGGGCATCGCGAGGCGAACAGCCCCCGCGCCAGTAGACATGACCGTGTAGGGTCCTTCCCACCTTGGGGTCACTTGTTGGCCTTCGACAGGTCTTGAACTCTTCGTAAGACCATGTCGCCGACTTGTAGGGCCCTAGGTCGGACCGCCTTGGCTGCATGCCTACGAAGAGCTTGTAGGTAAATTGCGGGCCGAGCAACGCCCGTCGCGTGTCGCCGACGAGGTCCAGTCGACGAGGCGCTCAACCTCTTGATCGATGGAATCGATCGATTGCACTTTGGGGAACCCAAAGACGATTTCGGCGAGCGAATGGCCTCCGCACCGTAAACGAGTTGGAAGGCGTCTACTTTGTGGCTCGACTTGTCGTGGGTGCGGATAGACCAAAGAACGGCGGGAAGCTCCTCCACCCACTTCTTTGCTTGTCTTTGGTTGAGGGTCTTAAAGACTCTCTTTTTATGCCCTGGACTAGCTGCCCATTTGCTCGCTCGGCCGCTCCGTTACTCTGTGGATGTGCCACGCAGGCGAAAGCAGACCTTGGTCCCGACCTCCTCACAAGTAACTTTGGAACAGTTCAGCGGTGAATCGGGTCCCATTGTCTGTGATAAGGCGGTTGGGTACCCCGAACCGGTTACCACGTTCTTGCGGAGGAACCTCTTGGCGCTGGGCCGAGATGGTCGAGACGGGCTCGGCCTCTATCCACTTAGTGAAAGTGTCGATGGCCACGAGCAAATACTTGCAGCCTTTTCGACCTCGGGAAAGGGTCCAAGGGCGTCGAGCCCTGTGTCGAGAATGGCCACGCAGCGGTATGGTTTGTAGGGCATATGCCGGTTGATCGGGTTTTGCGAGCATGGAACGGCATGCTCGGCAGTCGTTCTACGATTGACCGCTGCGTCCGTCAAGGCCGTCGGCCAAGAGTAACCCAATCGGAAGGCTTTGCTCACAAGCGTTACGAAGACGAATGAGCTCCGCACATTCCTTCGTGGATATCACGAAGAAGGTATCGCCTTCCTCCTGAGACGATTTGGAAAGGATTCCTAATGCGCCTTTCCAGTATAGGTCGCCTTCGATCGATCTGTCTTGAGAAGATCGCCTTGTTAGCCAGGAGCAGCTCGGCTTCTTCCTCGGGCAATGTCCCATGCGCAAGGTATTGGATGAATGGCGTCATCCAATTTGCGCTTTGCTCGAGGAATGAGACCCTACCGCCGGTCTCTGGTGCCTCCTCTTCAGAGGGAATGGAGGGCTTATGTAGGTGCTCGACGAGCACCCACGAAGCGGCGGTTTGGGAGGAACCGACCTTAGACATTTGGTCGGCCAGGGAATTATCCTTCACGGGATGTAGATTACTTGAAATTCTTGAAGTATTTCTCCATCTTCCTTACTTCGCCAGGCATGCGCCATTGAGGTATCGGAACACCGATACTCCTTGTTGACCTGGTTCACGACCAACCGTGAATCGCCCTTCACGGTGAGCCGTTGGACTCCTAGCGATTTGCATGCTCAAGTCCGCCAAAAGGCCTTCGTACTCCGCCGCGTTGTTAGTCGCAATAAATGTAGTTGGATGGCGTCAGAATCGCTCTCCGTCCGGAGACCAAGATGACGCCGCCCGAGCGCCAGTATGCTCGGGATCCGTCAAATACAAGGTCCAGGAGTTTCCTCGAATCATTGGTCCCGGCTGGCCGGTGGTGCCGAGCCGACCATTCTCGCCACGAATCAGCCAGACTTGTGATTTTATCGCCGTCGGGCTGAGAATACCGGCTCGAACTCGGCGAGTTCCATTGCCCACTTGGCTATGCGACCAGCGCCCCGATTTTTCAGATTTCCTGAGTGGGAAGCCGGCCGGCACCACGATCTTGTGTGCTTGAAAGTAGTGACGCAACTTCCGGAGGCCATCGATGAGTACAGAGTTTCTCGGACCTCGGGTAACGCTCCTTTGGTCCATGAAGTACTTTCACGACGTAATAGATAGGTCGCTGGGCACCATCTCTTTCTACCGCCAACACCGAGCTCACCGCGTCGGGTTGCTGCCAGTATAATAGCAATTCTTCCCTGCCGTGGGTGTGACGAGGATCGGCTTGGAGAGGTACTGCTTAGCTCTTTGAACGCAGCGATCGCCTTCCTCCGTCCATATGAAGCCATCATGTTTGCGGAGGGCTTTAAAGAAAGGTAGTCCTCGCTCCCGGGCCGAGACGAACCGGCTTAAGGCGGCCATCCTCCCTGGCCGAGCTTGTACTTCCTTTACGCATGTGGGCGACCTCATGTTCTCAATGGCTTCGATCTTCTCTGGGTTAGCCCTAACGCCATGTGGCCCGACCATGTAGCCGAGCACCTTGCCCGGCCTTCACGCCCGAATACGCATTTTTCTGGATTTAGCTTTATTCGATGCTTATTGAGGTTACAGAAAGTTTCTTCTAAGTCAAGAACGTGACCTGAAGTACTCTTGCTCTTGACAACTATGTAAATCGACATATACCTCCAAATTTCGACCTATTTGGTGCAGTGAAAGTCTTCTGCATGAGGCGTTGAAAGGTTGCTCCGCATTTCTCGCACCGAAAGACATGGTCGTATAGCGTAAGGTACCGAACGGGGTGATGAAGGAAGTCTTTCCCTCGTCTTCGCGACAGTGGATTCGATGATAGCCTGAATAGGCGTCTAGGAAGCTCATGGTCTGCAGGACCCGCCCGTCGCGTCCACCAATTGGTCTATGCGAGGCAACGGATAGTTGTCTTTTGGGCACGCCGCTGCGTTCAAACCCGTGTGGTCGACGCACATGCGCCACTTGCCTCCTTTCTTCCTGACCAGGACTGGATTGGCTAGCCACTCGGAGTGCTCAATCTCTCTGATGAAGCCACTTTTAGGAGTTTATCAAGTTCCTCCTGATGATTGCTTGTTTTTCCGGGAAAAGCGTCTAAGTTTCTGTCTCACTGGTTTTGTCGGTGAACCGCTAGCCTGTGCTCGACCACCTCCCTTGGGACTCCGGGCATGTCGGATGGTTCCCGAGCGAACACATCCGACCTTGCTCGGAGGAAAGTGACGAGCTCGAGTTCCTATTTGGGATCTAGGAAGATCCCAAATGAACGATTTGGCCGGTTCCGACTCGTTGGCGGAACAGCCTTGGTCTCTCCTCCGGTTGGAGGGCAAGTTTAGGCCGAATGCTTCGGCTCTTGGTCGTGGCCGCGAGCGGCAATCGACCGACCATATCCAGCGCTCTTTAAATCGCAATTGAGTGCGGACTTGTGGTTCCTTTGACGGTTATGACTCCGTTTGGCCCGGAATCTTTAGGCACTCGTCACAGCGTGATGCGAGGCGGCCATGAACTTGGCCAAGGCCTGCCGAGGATGGCGTTGTAGGCCGACTCGAAGTTTACCACCTCGAAGGTGATTAGCTCCGTTCTGAAGTTACTTGGGCCGAAACTTACGGGCAAGACGACCTGCCCTGAGGTTTGATCGAGGTGCCCGGACTATCCCAAGAAGGGCACGGCCACACTCTTGATTTTGGAACGAGGAATCTGCATCTCGTCAATACCTTGGCTGCAATAAGGTCCAAAGAGCTCCGGAGTCTATGAGGACCCGACCGACGCAGTATTGCGATGGTGGGGTTCACGACCATCGGAAGCCTCTGGGTTTGGTCATCCCCAAGGGACAATCGTCTCTGGAGAATGTGAGGATACCTCCGACCATTTCATTTCTTTGCCAGGAGGCTTACCCTGGGTGACATGGTGCACTTCCCTTGCAGCCTCCTTTAAGTCCCGGCGGGACTTGTAGGCGAGGAGCCCCGAAGATGACCGCTATGTGATTCCTTGGTTCTTGATATTCCATTTCATCCTCACTTTCCTCGGCGGGCTGTTTTCCTTTGTCGCTTTCACCCTGCTCGAAGCGTCGGCATGGGACCCCCTGCCAGAAAAAGCTGCTCGAGCGGTAGGTCCACGTTCGGCAATTCCGTAGGTCGTGCCTGCGTCGCTGGTGAAGTGGATGATGAGGTCGCCCGTCGGTCCGCTTGGTCGCCTCGTCGGTCCGGCTTGGTCGCCTCGTCCTCGAGGCCTGGTGGTTGTCCTCTTCCCGAGCATTAGGCCCACCGCCGTTGTGGTCGAGTTGCCGGGTCGTTGTTGTTCCACTGCGGCTACCATGGCGGCGAGGGTTGCTTTTTCTTCTTCTTCTTGATCTTCTTGTCTACTGACCGAACCCTTTTGCCACCGAGGTCTCTAGGCCAGCCGAGGCGGCGGCTTCCCTTCATCCGACATTTTCTTCCATTGGGCGGCTTCATCTGCGTTGGCGTATCGATCGGCCATTCGGAAGAGCTCGTTATTTGTTAGATCCGTGGATCTCCAGGTCCTGTGTGAAGCGCCGCGTCTCGTACCCGAACTTGAAAGCTCGGACGACGAGCCTCGTCCGATATGTTCGGGATCGAGTTCCGGACTGGATGAACCTCACGGGCCGAATTATCGCGAGGTTTCCCGTCCGGAAATGCAGTATCAAAGCGCTCCAGTCGCGCTCTTTTCCCGGCGGATGTAGCAGCTCCGAAATTCGCTCGAGTGCGGCGCTGAGCTGCCCCAGGACCGTATGGATCCTTCCTTTTTGATTGAAAAGCCACGTCACGAGCGGCTCGTCGGGGACCGTCGGAAGGTAATTTGCCATTACCCCTCATCACCTCGTGGCGAGGATGGCGGTAGTGTATATCGAGAGGAATTCATCCGGTTCTGGGTCCCGTTGAATCTCTCGACGTGGCCGGGCTTGAACTGTTTGGCCATGCGACGTCCCGGAGGGAGCTTCGTGAAGGCCCGGCACTAAGCTTCGGGTTTCGCGACGAAAACCTCGGCCACGCGGCCTCCACGCGGATCTTCCACCCAACGCCCGTCGCGGGCCGAGTCGAGAAAACCTCATCGTCGGTCGTGCCGATGACCGCATGGTTGCGGAGTGCTCGAGCGCCTAAATCTGAGCGACAGGCAGATATCGCCCGAGGTTGCTCTGTGGATCGCTCCGGCCTTTCGGATCGGGTCGGCGACTGGGCGATCTCCGAGCATGGCTCCGAGATTCATCTCTGTGCGAACGCACGGGGAGCGTTGTGATGGTCCCGGACACACTCGGGCATCCGGCCATGGGGAGGATCCGAGACTTTTAGCTCGGCGGCAAGCCTCTCCAAATCTTCGGCCACGACCACGCCCATGGCCTCTAAGTCTACTTGCTCGGGAAAGCTGCGCGAGTCACGCACGACCGCCGCCAAGGCCTCAGTAGCTGCCTCGCTTCGTGAATCGCGGCGGCGAGCTTTGACGGGCGCTCGAGTGCGATCGGGAGTTCGGTACCGCGAGTTCCTTTCCGTGGAGGCGCACCTCCCTTTGCCTGGCGGCGAATGCTCGCAAGCGTCTTTCCCAAAGACGCCTCCAAGTGGCGTCTGGCCGCCTCATAGTGGTCGTGCCTGGCGGCGTCCGAGATCCCTCTCCGGCTCCGCGTGGCTCCCAGCCATGTTGACTCGGCGAGGCGAGACGAAGCGATGGGGACATCATTGTATCCCCTTGGGACGCGGTCTCTCGGTCGAGCTCTAGGTCGTCTGGTATGTCCAGGCCATCGTAGAGCTCGTTGCGCCATCCTCGGGGTCTCCGAGGGTAATGTCCTGAGGAATGGAGGATCTGCCCTCGCATTCCGTGTCCGAGGAAAGGCTCCCGCACTCGGTGTGATCGATCGGATCGGTCACCCTGGGCACGTTGTCGGCGGCGTAGTACACGTCGTCATCCTCAACGTGGTCAAAGACACAAAGGTCCCGAGTGTCTCCCGAGGTTGGCATCCTCGAGGATCTTGATCCGCACGGGACTCAAACTGCCTTCCCCACGACGGCGCCACCGCCGACGATTGGAGAAGCGGGCTCCGTCGAGCTTACTTGTTGAATGGGGATCAATGAGCCCCGTCGCACGGATCGAAGAGGGCGTTCGAGCGGCGAGGTCGGGAGAAGGAGGCCGGAAAAAGGGGGACGCGGTGTTTTTATCCTGGTTCGGGCCTCTCACCGCCGAGATAATGACCCTACTCCGGTGTATTGTGTTCTATCTTTCGTGTGCCCTCTCCTATTCTGAGATCTTGAGGGGTTTAAATACTATGACTAGAGATGCGAAAAGTAATCGCCTCCGGATCACGCTATGCATCCATATCCGTGATCTGCCCTTGACTCCGCGTTATTTGAATTTCGGTATGATTTCCCTTGATCTCCTGGCTGATTGGTTGCCTCCTTCCTTCCTCGCCTTGGCGCTCTGAGCCCTCCGACCAAGACACCCGAGCAGTCGTGGCCTCCACGAGCATGCTTGCTCGTGGGGTGTGTTTGGTGCTTCTGCGAACGAGGCGCAAACGCGTATGCTCGGAGGAGAAGGAGGGATGCTCGTTTCGTTCTCCCGAGCATCTTCCCTTAGTGCCGCTTGGTCGGCGGGTTTAGCTTTTCACGGGGGTACCGTGGTCTTTTGCCAGATAGCCAATACCCGACAGCTAGCCCCCGAGGTTCAAGTGGGAACCCTCGGGCTTCCCCTTGAGCCTAAGAAGACTTGAGGGGGGATTGAATTTCATTAGGTCGTGGCTCCACGACCATTTTACGTCGAGAGGCGAGCTTCTTTACCCGCGCGTGCTTGCTCTGCTTGTGCGCGTGCTTGGTTGTTCTGCGGTTCCTTCTCCGAGAAGCCTCCACTGTAATGCGGTAGTTTCTCGGGAAGCGGCGCTTTTTCCGGCCAGTGTTCTTTGCTTGCGATAGGCGGCGATTTTTATCCCGCCTCTTCACTATCCTTTTAACCCTTTCTACCGGGAGAGGTCGGAGTCCCATTGCGTCTCTTTGCTCGTCTTGGCGAAAAATCTTCCAAGAGCCCTAGCGCCCAAGAACCCTTTTCGCTCTCCTTCCTTCTTCGGCCATGGCGCGTTTCAAGGTTAGCCGGATGACCCGAAGGAGGCTCCAGTGCTCACGGACGAGGGTACGTCGACCCAAGCTCGGGTCGAGTGCCCGGGATGATGCGCGCCGCACCGCTGAGACGGAGATCGTCTCCTGCGAGTTGTATGCCATCAACGGGCTTCGTGCCGAGAGCGACTTCCTCGCCTCCGTGCTTGCCTTCTTCGCGGGTGCGAGATCTCTCATCTCCACCCCAACTCCATCCTTTCCTCGCAATCTTCTCCCACCTTTGCGAGGCTTACGTGGGGTGTAATGCCCACGGCTAGCCTCTTCTTTCACTTTTATTCCCCGCTTCACTTGCCGCCGGGATGGTTCCGCCCATTGCGTTTATCTTCGCCGGCCCAGCGACCATCACGAGTACCCCTCGTTGCTCAAGGACTCGGTGTCGGGTTGGGCCGACCTGGTTCTACCGTAAGAAGGCGGAGGGGTCCTGGGCGATTGGTCTACATCGGGAGGGCGCTCCGCCCATCGAGGAGCGCGCCCGCCAGTACAACCCGAGGAAGAGCGGGTGCTCGGGGCGATCGGTGAGCTTGCCCGGATGGGGCTCACTGGTCGGGATATCGCCCGACTTTACCTTCAACCGGTGTCCCCACGAGGCGCCGCGAGCATCCCTTCTTCGAGGTGACCGGTGGCACGACTTCACCGCGAGGACAACGCAGTATGTTCCTGGACCTCTTTCCCGAGCATCGCCGCTACGGTGAACTGCGTTATGCATCCGTATATGCCTTTTGTCTTAGTCTTCGGTTGTGACGCAGCTCAGAGGGCCAATTGGAGTTGGCGATAGGGTCGCCGAGATGTTCGGCGCCCGGCGAGAAGGAGCCGACGCCCAATCGTCGAGTCCCCAAGAATATTTTTGACCGCGCGACGCGGTAAGTACATTTTCCCACTTCCGCTCGAGGGCATGTTTTCCGAGCTCATTCCTCCCGATTTACGTTGGCAGGAGAAGGTCGCCCTTGAGCTTGCGGTGTCGGCGCTGCAGCCCGCCATAAGCCCGACCCGACCAGGGTTCCGTAGAGGGCGGCGGGTCGAGGTCGCCGAGCATCCGCCTCGCCTCCCGCGCCAAGCGGTCGAGGCGCCGAGCCGACCAGGACCCCTACCCGCACCTTGAGTACGCCGACCGCCAGAGGTGTTTAACTCCGCATTTGGTTCGATGACTTCAAACGGAGGAAGCCGGGTGATGAGCCGATCGGAACAGCTCGCCGAGCAAAGCGAGGAAGGCCGAGGAGGATGCCAGGTCTCTCCCGACCAAGGAGCGGTGGAGAGGCAGATCAAGGCCCTCCAGACCAGCTCACTCGGGTGGTTGATGCCCCAGGAGGAGGAAGAAGAGGAGGAGGTCGTCTATGCTGCGGTTAGAAGGAGCAGGAGGTCGACCTCTCAAACCGCCTCGGACGGGAAGAGGTCGACATGGGACGATGTCGACCCGGCGATGGCACGCGCCCACGCCAGAAGGAGCGCGCCGTGGTCGTGGCCGAGGCCTACGAGGCCGCGGCAGGTCGCCCGTGGCCCGGCGAGGAGGCCGAGGAGGATGGCGCCGCCACGGCGTAAGGTACGTTCTTCATTCTCTTATTCCGCTCTTGTCTTGCGACTTTCTTGAGCTAACCCCACCCTGTTTGGCGTGGGCGTGATAGCTCGGATGTCGTTTTGGACTTCCGCCAGATGGTGAGGAGATTATCAACTCCGCAGATGGGCCGAAGCTCGACCGCGTCGTCGGCCGAGGTGATGGCCGAGACGGAGGAGCCGGTGCTAGCCGGACTCGGTGGAGCCCGAGCTTCCTTCGGCGGGACCAGCGCTCCCTTCAGCGGCCGTGGAGCCTATCGGCCAGCGGAGGAGCAGGAGCCGCAGGGGATCGAGACCAAGGCGCCTTGGCCTTGGCCCCTTGCGAAGAGAAGATGCAAGCGAGGCTCAAGCGCCGAGTCCGGGGAAGGAGCTTGGTCGCTCCGACCAACGACCCTTGGCCATGAGCCAAGGAGAGGAGGAGGAGGAGGTCGTCCCGGCCTAACTCCTTCGGTCCGAGGCACCAGCGCCCCGTACGGAGGTGCAAGGCGGAGGTGATCGTGCTTGATCAATCGCCTCCGGCCATGAGCATCGGTCGCCTCCGGTGAAGAGGAACAGAGGCGGAGGTGGTTGCTAACGACCAAGCGCCTCGGTAGCGAGCATGGAGTGGCGGCGCTCGTGGTTGGCGTCTGACCCCCGGTGGCCGACCATGGGGAAAGGCGACCACGAGCCGCTGGCGTGGGCGAGGATCGGCCGAGGCGACCCGGGTTGATCGGAGGTGGTGACGCCGTTGCTCTCTGGGAGCACCGGTGCTCGGAGGAGCAAGACCTTGACGCCCGGCCGGGATGACTTGGTCAATCCCTTCTTTCGGCCGGGCGCGACCGAACACGCTTCGTGACAAGCCGGTCACCGGCTCTTACGGTAAGTTTCCATGTTTCTTCTTTTACTGCCGCGAACGATCTTCCGGGAGTCTGCTCGGCTCTTTCCCTTCTCCTTTCTCTTTACGCGAAGTTTGCCGCGAAGGCTATGGAGGATATCGATGCCACCTCGGTCTCGTGAAGAAAATCTTGAGTCGTACCATCATGAGCAAGACGCCAAGATCGCCGATCTTGAGCGTCGGAGTCTCCGAGTCTTGTGAGGCCGACTGAAGCGGTGGAATCGGCGAGAGCCTCATCGCCGGGCTCGGGACCAGCTCTTCCAGAGCGAGAGGCCGAAGAGCACTTCAGAGCAGAAGTGCGCCGAGCTTGACGAAGAGCTGGTGAAGCTTCGGCAGGACCTTCAGCGAGCTCGGGAGCGCGAGGAAGCCCAGCTCAAGGAGGCGCAGCGCCTCCGGGAAAGCGCGGCCGAAGGTCGCGCGGCCCGGCGGAAGGTCCTGGACCTAGAGGCGGAGGTCGACTCCCTTAAGGACGAGCTCGCTGCCCTCCAGGCCGGTCGTAGGACTTAGCTCTTTCTTTTTATTTTTATCTTGTGTAAAACCCTGTAAAAAAAACAACGTTTTGGATTAAATGAGCATATTCGCAGGAGTTTGGTCCTTGCCTGTTTTTTTTTTTTTTTTTTTTTTTTTGCTTGAACTCGCTTTCAGCATATGCCCGTATGATCCCGGTTCTGCAGAAAAAGAAAGCAAGTTCCTGCATGGAGCGTAGATCAAATATCATAGACACGAGCAAAGGAGCCTTGGTAAGGAGGGACGGAACGTTCCTATCATACGTAGCCCCCCTGCCATGGACAAAGGTCGTGTCCTCACCGCGAGCACGAGTTTGTTCATGGGAGTTTTTAAGGGTCGCTTTGGTCGTAACGATTTTTGAATTACTCGAATAGATCGGTTGTGTTTGAGTGAATCGTGAGCACAGAGCGCAGGCGAGCTTTAAACCAACAATACGTAGAGCCACCATACCCGAGTGGTCACCGAATCGCTTAGAGTGGATGCTCGCGCTCGACCATGCATACAAATAAGAGCTCTTGTGGAAAGTGGACGATTGGCGAGCATCGGCCGGGGCCAAGGGAGATGGCGCGCACATACTTGTTGGATAAGTTAAATCTGTAGTCTTTGGTAGACGGCGATGCTCGTTCGACAAAGCGAGGACGAAACTTCGAGAAAGAGGGAAAATGATTTATTGGAAAGAACGCAAGGGGCGCGAGATAGGAGTACTCGTCTAAGCGTAGAATTTCTGTGATTGATCGATGTTCCAGTCTTTGGTGAGCTCCGACCATCGGCATCGCGAGGCGAACAGCCCGGGGCCATTGCTAGACATGACCGTGTAGGGTCCTTCCCACCTTGGGGTCGGCTTGTTGGCCTTCGACAGTCTTGAACTCTTCGTAAGACCATGTCGCCGACTTGTAGGGCCCTAGGTCGGATGCCTTGGCTGCATGCCTCTGAAGAGCTTGTAGGTAAATTGCAGGCCAGAACAACGCCGTTCGCGTGTCGCCGGCGAGGTCCAGTCGACGAGGCGCTCAACCTCTTGATCGATGGAATCGATCGGTTGCACCTTGGGGAACCCGGCCGCGATTTCGCAGCGAGAATGGCCTCCGCACCGTAGACGAGTTGGAAAGGCGTCTACTTTGTGGCTCGACTTGTCGTGGTGCGGATAGACCAAAGAACGGCGGGAAGCTCCTCCACCCACTTCTTTGCTTGTCTTTGGTTGAGGGTCTTAAAGACTCTCTTTTATGCCCTGGACTAGCTGCCCATTTGCTCGCTCATTTGCTCCGTTACTCTGTGGATGTGCCACGAAGCGAAAGCAGACCTTGGTCCCGACCTCCTCACGATAACTTTGGAGCAGTTCACCGTGAAGCTGGGTCCCATTGTCTGTGATAAGGCGGTTGGGTACCCGAACCGGTTACCACGTTCTTTGCGGAGGAACCTCTTGGCGCTGGGCCGAGATGGTCGAGACGGGCTCGGCCTCTATCCACTTAGTGAAAGTGTCGATGGCCACGAGCAAATACTTGCAGCCTTTCGACCTCGGGAAAGGGTCCAAGGGCGTCGAGCCCCAGTCGAGAATGGCCCGCAGCGGTATGGTTTGTAGGGCATATGCTTGGGTTGGCGGGTTTTGCGAGCATGGAACGGCATGCTCGGCGGCGTGTCGTTACGATTGACCCAGCGTCTGTCAAAGGCCGTCGGCGATGTAACCCAATCGGAAGGCTTTGCTCACAAGCGTTACGAAAGGCGAATGAGCTCCGCACATTCCTTCGTGGATATCACGAAGAAGGTGCTTGGCCTTCCTCCTGGGAGACGCATTTGGAAAGGATTCCTAATGCGCCTTTCCGTATAGGTCGCCTTCGATCGATCTGTCTTGAGAAGATCGCCTTGTTAGCCGAACGCTCGGCTTCTTCCTCGGGCAATGTCCCATGCGCAAGGTATTGGATGAATGGCGTCATCCAATTTGCGCTTTGCTCGAGGAATGAGACCCTACCGCCGGTCTCTGGTGCCTCCTCTTCGAGAGGGAATGGAGGGCTTATGTAGGTGCTCGACGAGCACCCACGAGCGGCGGCGGTTTGGGAGGAACCGACCTTAGACATTTGGTCGGCCAGGGAATTATCCTTCACGGGATGTAGATTACTTGAAATTCTTGAAGTATTTCTCCATCTTCCTTACTTCGGCCAGTCTGGCGCCATTGAGGTATCGAACACCGATACTCCTTGTTGACACTGGTTCACGACCAAGCTGTGAATCGCCCTTCACGGTGAGCCGTTGGACTCCTAGCGATTTGCATGCTCAAGTCCGCCAAAAGGCCTTCGTACTCCGCCGCGTTGTTAGTCGCAGCGAAATGTAGTTGGATGGCGTCTTATCGCTCTCCGTCAGGAGACCAAGATGACGCCTTCCCCAGCGCTCGTATGCTCGGGATCCGTCAAAATACAAGGTCCAGGAGTTTCCCCTCGAATCATTGGTCCCGCTGGTGGTGGTGCGGGCCGACCGATTCGCCACGAAATCAGCCAGGACTTGTGATTTTATCGCCGTCTTGGTGAGAATACCGGCTCGAACTCGGCGAGTTCCATTGCCCACTTGGCTATGCGACCACCGGGCGCCCTGATTTTTCAGGATTTCCCCGAGTGGGAAGCCGGTCGGCACTACGATCTTGTGTGCTTGAAAGTAGTGACGCAACTTCCCGGAGGCCATCGCGATGAGTCTGATGGTTTGGACCTCGGTAACGCTCCTTTGGTCCATGAAGTACTTGGCGTAATAGATAGGTCATTGGGCACCATCTCTTTCTCGCCAACACCGAGCTCACCGCGTCTTGATTCTTTGCCAGTATAATAGCAATTCTTCCCCTGCCGTGGGTGTGACGAGGGCGGGCGGCTTGGAGAGGTCTTGTTTTAGCTCTTTGAACGCAGCGATCGCCTTCCTCCGTCCATATGAAGCCATCATGTTTGCGGAGGGCTTTAAAGAAAGGTAGTCCTCGCTCCCGATCGGAGACGAACCGGCTTAAAGCGGCCATCCTCCCGGTCGAGCTTGTACTTCCTTTACGCATGTGGGCGACCTCATGTTCTCAATGGCTTCGATCTTCTGCTGGTTAGCCCCAACGCCATGTGGCCCGACCATGTAGCCGAGCACCTTGCGGCCTTCACGCCCGAATCGCATTTTTACGGATTTAGCTTTATTCGATGCTTATTGAGGTTACTGAAAGTTTCTTCTAAGTCGACAGCGTGACCTGAAGTACTCTTGCTCTTGACAACTATGTAAATCGACATATACCTCCAAATTTCGACCTATTTGGTGCAGTGAAAGTCTTCTGCATGAGGCGTTGAAAGGTTGCTCCGCATTTCTCAGGCCGAAAGACATGGTCGTATAGCGAAAAATGCCGAGCGGGGTGATGAAGGAAGTCTTTCCCTCGTCTTGTGCGACAGTGATCGATGATAGCCTGAATAGGCGTCTAGGAAGCTCATGGTGCAGCGACCCGCCGTCGCGTCCACCAATTGGTCTATGCGAGGCAACGGATAGTTGTCTTTTGGGCACGCTGCGTTCAAACCCGTGTGGTCGACGCACATGCGCCACTTGCCTCCTTTCTTCCTGACCAGGACTGGATTGGCTAGCCACTCGGAGTGCTCAATCTCCTCACACGTCGCCCTTGACTCCCGCGTTATTTGAATTTCGGGTATGATTTCCCTTGATCTCCGGCTGATTGGTTGCCTCCTTCCTTCCTCGCAGCGCTCGCTGGGCCCTCCGACCAAGACACCCGAGCAGGTCGTGGCCTCCACGAGCATGCTTGCTCGTGGGGGGTGTGTTTGGTGCTTCTGCGAACGGAGGCGCAAACGCGTATGCTCGGAGGGAGAAGGAGGATGCTCGTTCGTTCTCCGAGCATCTTCCCTTAGTGCCGCTTGGTCGGCGGGTTTAGCTTTTCACGGGGTACCGTGGTCTTTTGCCGGATAGCCAATCCCGACGGCTAGCCCCGAGGTTCAAGTGGGAACCCTCGGGCTTCCCCTTGAGCCTAAGAAGACTTGAGGGGATTGAATTTCCTTTGGTCGTGGCTCCACGACCATTTTACGTCGGGAGGCGAGCTTCTTTACCGCCGCGTGCTTGCTCTGCGGGCGCGTCGTTGGTTGTTCTGCGGTTCCTTCTCCGAGAAGCCTCCTGTAGCAGTGCGGTAGTTTCTCGGGAAGCGGCGCTTTTCCGGCCAGTGTTCTTTGCTTGCGATAGGCGGCGATTTTTATCCCGCCTCTTCACTATCCTTTTAACCCTTTCTACCGGGAGAGGTCGAGTCCCATTGCGTCTCTTTGCTCGTCTTGGCGAAAAATCTTCCAAGAGCCCTAGCGCCCAAGAACCCTTTTCGCTCTCCTTCCTTCTTCGGCCATGGCGCGTTCAAGGTTAGCCGATGACCGAAGGAGGCTCCAGTGCTCACGGACGAGGGTACGTCGACCCAAGCTCGGGTCGAGTGCCCGGGATGATGCTTGGCGCCCGACAGCGGAGACGGAGATCGTCTCCTGCGAGTTGTACGCCATCAACGGGCTTCGTCTGCCCGAGAGCGACTTCCTCGCCTCCGTGCTTGCCTTCTGCGGGTGCGAGATCTCTCATCTCCACCCCAACTCCATCCTTTCCCTCGCAATCTTCTCCCACCTTTGCGAGGCTTACGTGGGTGTAATGCCCACGGCTAGCCTCTTCTTTCACTTTTATTCCCCCTTCCGCACCGGCCGGGATGGTTCCGCCGGCTGCGTTTATCTTCTTCGCCCGGCCCAACCGACCATACGAGTACCCCTCGTTGCTCACGAAGGACTCGGTGTCGGGTTGGGCCGACCTCTGCTTCTACCGTAAGAAGGCGGAGGGTCCCGATTGGTCTACATCGGGAGGGACGCTCCGCCATCGAGACGGCGCGCCCGCCCGTGCAACCCGAGGAAGAGCGGGTGCTCAGGACGATCGGTGAGCTTGCCCAGATGGGGCTCACTGGTCGGGATATCGCCCGGGACTTTACCTTCAACCGGGTGTCCCCCCTGAGGCGCCGCCCACGGGACAGCTGCGAGGAAGGTGAGCTCCGGCACCACCAGCCAGCGGGACCAATGATTCGAGGGGAAACTCCTGGACCTTGTATTTTGACGGATCCCGAGCATACGAGCGCTCGGGGGCTGGCGTCATCTTGGTCTCCCCGGACGGAGAGCAGTTACAGTACGCCATCCAACTACATTTCGCTGCGACTAACAACGCGGCGGAGTACGAAGGCCTTTTGGCCGGACTTCGGGCATGCAAATCGCTAGGAGTCCAACGGCTCACTGTGAAGGGCGATTCACAGTTGGTCGTGAACCAGGTCAACAAGGAGTATCGGTGTTCGATACCTCAATGGCGCTGCATGACCGGCCGGAAGTAAGGAAGATGGAGAAATACTTCAAGAATTTCGGTAATCTACATCCCCAGGAAGGATAATTCCCTGGCCGACCAAATGTCTAAGGTCGGTTCCTCCCAAACCGCCGCTCGTGAGGTGCTCGTCGAGCACCTACATAAGCCCTCCATTCCCTCACGAAGAGGAGGCACCAGAGACCGGCGGTAGGGTCTCATTCCTCGAGCAAAGCGCCAAATTGGATGACGCCATTCATCCAATACCTTGCGCATGGGACATTGCCCGAGGAAGAAGCCGAGCGTTCGGCTAACAAGGCGATCTTCTCAAGACAGACTGATCGAAGGCGACCTATACGGAAAGGCGCATTAGGAATCCTTTCCAAATCGTCTCCAGGAGGAAGGCGATGCCTTCTTCGTGATATCCACGAAGGAATGTGCGAGCTCATTCGTCTTCGTAGCAGCTTGTGAGCAAAGCCTTCCGATTGGGTTACTCTTGGCGACGGCCTTGGCCGGACGCAGCGGTCAATCGTAACGACCTGCCGAGCATGCCGATTCCATGCTCGCAAAACCCGCCAACCGCAAGCATATGCCCTACAAACCATACCGCTTTGTGGCCATTCTCGACACTGGGGCTCGGCGTCCTTGGACCCTTTCCCCGAGGTCGAGAAGGCTGCAAGTATTTGCTCGTGGCCATCGACACTTTCACTAAGTGGATAGAGGCCGAGCCCGTCTCGACCATCTCGGCCCAGCGGCCAAGAGGTTCCTCCGCAAAGAACGTGGTAACCCGGTTCGGGTACCCAACCGTCTTATCACGAGACAATGGGACCCAGTTCACCGGTGAACTGTTCCAAAGTTATTGTGAGGAGGTCGGGACCAAGGTCTGCTTCGCTTCGTGGCACATCCACAGAGTAACGGAGCGGCCGAGCGAGCAAATGGGCAGCTAGTCCAGGGCATAAAAGAGAGTCTTTAAGACCCTCAACCAAAGACAAGCAAAGAAGGTGGAGGAGCTTCCGCCGTTCTTTGGTCTATCCGCACCACGACAAGTCGAGCCACGCAGGCGACGCCTTTCCAACTTCGTCTACGGTGCGGAGGCCATTCTGCTGCCGAAATCGTCTTTGGGTTCCCCAAGGGTGCAACTGATCGATTCCATCGATCAAGAGGTTGAGCGCCTCGTCGACCTGGACCTCGTCGAGCGACACGCGAGCAGGCGTTGCTCGGCCTGCAATTTACCTACAAGCTCTTCGTAGGCATGCGACCAAGGCGGTCCGACCTAGGGCCCTACAAGTCGGCGACATGGTCTTACGAAGAGTTCAAGACCTGTCGAAGGCCAACAAGTGACCCCAAGGTGGGAAGGACCCTACACGGTCATGTCTCTGGCGCGCCGGGGGCTGTTCGCCTCGCGATGCCGGATGGTCGGGAGCTCACCAAAGACTGGAACATCGATCAATCTGCGTAAATTCTACGTTTAGACGAGTACTCCTATCTCGCGCCCCTTGCGTTCTTTCCAATAAATCATTTTCCCTCTTTCTCGAGTTTCGTCCTCGCTTTGTCGAACGAGCATCGTCGTCTACCCGACTACAGACGAACTTATCCAACAAGTATGTGCGCGCCATCTCCCTTGGCCCCGTGGATGCTCGCCCAATCGTCCACTTTCCACAGTAGCTCTTATTTGTATGCATGGTCGGGCGCGAGCATCCACTCTAAGCCGGTTCGGTGACCACTCGGGTATGGTGGCTCTACGTATTGTTGGTTTAAAGCTCGCCTGCGCTCTGTGCTCACAGCTCACTCAAACACAACCGATCTATTCGAGTAATTCAAAAAATCGTTACGACCAAAGCGACCCTTAAAAACTCCCATGAACAAACTCGTGCTCGCATAGCGGTGAGGACACGACCTTTGTCCATGGCGGGGGCTACGTATGATAGGAACGCTCCGTCCCTCCTTACCAAGGCTCCTTTGCTCGTGTCTATGATATTTGATCTACGCTCCATGCAGGAACTTGCTTTCTTTTCTGCAGAACCGGATCATACGGGCATATCTTTGGCGAGTTCAAGCAAAAAAAAAAAAAAAAAAAAAAACAGGCAAGGACCAAACTCCGGCGAATATGCTCATTTAATCCAAAACGTTGTTTTTTTACCGGGTTTTACACAAGATAAAAATAAAAGAAAGAGCTAAGTCCTACGACCAGGCCTGGAGGGCAGCGAGCTCGCCCTTAAGGAGTCGACCTCCGCCTCTAGGTCCAGGACCTTCCGCCAAGGCCGCGACCTTCGGCCAGCGCTTTCCTGAGGCGCTGCGCCTCCTTGAGCTGGGCTTCCTCGCGCTCCCGAGCTCGGCCCGAAGGTCTGCCAGCTTCACTGACTCTTCGTCAAGCTCGGCGCATACGCTCTGAAGTGCTCTTGGCCTCGCTCTGGAAGAGCTGGTCCCGGAGCGGCGATGAGGCTCTCGCCGATTCCAATTGCCAGTCGGCCTCGCGCACCTCGGAGACGACGCTCAAGATCGGCGATCTTGGCGTCTTGCTCGCGGTGGTGCGACCCGATACTCTTCTGCCGAGACCGAGGTGGCATCGATATCCTCCATAGCCTTCGCGGCAAACTTCGGGCGTAAAGAGAAAGGAGAAGGGAAAGAGCCGAGCACTCCCGGAAGATCGTTCGCGGCTAAAAGAAGAAACATGGAAACTTACCGTAAGAGCCGGTGACCGACTTGTCCTGGCGTGGCGGTCGGTCGCGCCGGCCGAAAGAAGGGATTGACCAAGTCATCCGGCGGCGCGTCAGGTCTTGCTCCTCCTGAGCACCCGGTGCTCCCAGAGAGCAACGGCGTCACCACCTTCGATCAACCCCGGTCGCCTGCCGATCCTCGTCCACGACAAGCGGCTCGTGGTCGCTTTCCCCATGAGTCGCCATCATACGGGGTCAGACGCCAACCACGAAGCGCCGCCACTCCATGCTCCGCTACCGAGGCGGTTGGTCGTTAGCAACCACCTCCGCCTCTGTTCCTCTTCACCGGAGGCGACCGATGCTCCGCGGCCGGAGGCGATTGATCAAGCACGATCACCTCGCCCCTTGCACCTCTCCGTGGCGGGGCGCTGGTGCCGGGACCGAAGGAGTTAGGCCGGGACGACCTCCTCCTCCTCCTCTCCTTGGCTCATGGCCAAGAGGCTGTTGGTCGGGAGCGACCAAGCTCCTTCCCGGGACTCGGCGCTTGAGCCTCGCCCCGATCTTCTCTTCGCAAGGGGCCAAGGCCAAGGCGCCTTGGTCCTCGATCCTGCGGCTCCTGCTCCTCCTTGGTGGGATAGGCTCCACGGCCGCTGAAGGGAGCGCTGTCCCGCCGAAGAAGCTCGGGCTCCACCGAGTCCGGTTAGCACCGGCTCCTCCCCGTCTCGGCCATCACCCGGCCGACGACGCGGTCGAGCTTCGGCGTCCATCGCTGAGTTGATAATCTCCTCACCATCTGGCGGAAGTCCAAAACGACATCCGAGCTATCACGCCCACGCCAAACAGGTGGGGTTAGCCCAAGAAAGTCGCAAGACAAGAGCGGAATAAGAGAATGAAGAACGCATTCTTCGCCTCGGCGAGCGGCGCCATCCTCCTCGGCCTCCTCGCCGGGCCACGGCGACACGCCGCGGCTGCCTCGTAGGCCTCGGCCACGACCACGGCGCGCTCCTTCATGCGGCGTCATTGGCGCGTGCCATCGCCGGTCGACATCGTCCATGTCGACCTCTTCCAGCTGTCGAGGCGGTTTGAGAGGTCGACCTCCTGCTCCTTCTAACCAGAGCATAGGCGGCCTCCTCCTCTTCTTCCTCCTCCTCGGGGCATCAACCACCCGAGTGAGCTGGTCCTGGAGGGCCTTGATCTGCCTCTCCACCGCTCCTTGGTCGGGAGAGACCTGGCATCCTCCTCGGCCTTCCTCGCCTGCTCGGCCGAGCTGTTCGATCGGCTCATCAGCTCGGCTTCCTCCGCTTGAAGTCATCGAACCAAATGCGGAGTTCGCTTACCTCCTGGCGGTCGGCGTACTCAAGGTGCGAGGTAGGGGTCTGGTCGGCTTCGGCGCCTCGACCGCTTGGCGCTGGGAGGCGAGGCGGATGCTCGGCGACCTCGACCCGCCGCCTCTACGGAACCCTGGTCGGTGCCGGCTTATGGCGGCTGCGGCCTTCGACACCGCAAGCTCAAGGGCGACCTTCTCCCGCCAAGAAATCGGGAGGAATGAGCTCGGAAAACATGCCTCGAGCGGAAGTGGGAAAATGTACTTACGCGTCGCCGCGGTCAAAATATTCTTGGGGACCTGGCGATTGGGCGTCGGCTCCTTCTTCTTCGCGCCGAACATCTCGGCGACCCTATAAATCAACCGATCCGTCCTCGGAGCTGCGTCACAACCGAAGACTAAGACAAAAGGCATATACGGATGCATAACGCAGCTTCACTGTAGCGGCGATGCTCGAAAGAGGTCCAGAACATACTGCGTTGTCCTCGCGGGTGAAGTCGTGCCACCCGGTCACCTCGAAGAAGGGATGCTCGCGGCGCCTCAGGGGACACCGGTTGAAGAGTAAAGTCCCGGCGATATCCCGACCGGTGAGCCCCATCTGGGCAAGCTCACCGATCGCCCCGAGCACCCGCTCTTCCTCGGGTTGCAGGCGAGCGCGCTGCCGTCTCGATGGCGGAGCGTCCTCCCGATGTAGACCAATCGGGACCCCTCCGCCTTCTTCCGTAGAACCAGAGGTCGGCCCAACCCGACACCGAGTCCTTCAGAGCAACGAGGGGTACTCGTATGGTCGGTTGGGCCAAGGCGAAGATAAACGCAGCCGGCGGAACCATCCTACGGCAAGGAAGGGAATAAAAGTGAAAGAAGAGGCTAGCCGTGGGCATTACACTCCACGTAAGCCTCGCAAAGGTGGGAGAAGATTGCGAGGGAAAGGATGGAGTTGGGGTGGAGATGAGAGATCTCGCACCCGCAGAAGGCAAGCACGGAGGCGAGGAAGTCGCTCTCGGGCAGACGAAGCCCGTTGATGGCATACAACTCGCAGGAGACGATCTCCGTCTCCCGCGGTGCCGGCGCCGCATCATCCCCGGGCACTCGACCCGAGCTTGGGTCGACGTACCCCTCGTCCGTGAGCACCTGGAGCCTCCTTCGGGTCATCTGGCTAACCTTGAAGCAGCGCCATGGCCGAAGAAGGAAGGAGAGCGAAAAGGGTTCTTGGGCGCTAGGGCTCTTGGAAGATTTTTCGCCAAGACGAGCAAAGAGACGCAATGGGACTCCGACCTCTCCCGGTAGAAAGGGTTAAAAGGATAGTGAAGAGGCGGGATAAAAATCGCCGCCTATCGCGCAGCAACACTGGCCGGAAAAAGCGCCGCTTCCCGAAACTACCGCATCACATGTGGAGGCTTCTGAGAAGGAACCGCAGTAACAACCAACGACGCGCCCAAGGCAGAGCAAGCACGCGGGCGGTAAAGAAGCTCGTCTCCCGACGTAAAATGGTCGTGGAGCCACGACCAAAGGAAATTCAATCCCCTCAAGTCTTCTTAGGCGTGCAATAAGGGACGGAGACGGGAGTGATGGGAGGATCGACAAGTAAGAGGACGGAGTGCTTGACTGACGGCGCCCGGTATCGGCGATTGGAGAACGGGCTCCGTCGAGCTTACTTGTTGAATGGGGATCAACAGAGCCCGTCGCACGGATCGAAGAGGGCGTTCGAGCGACGCGAGGTCGGGAGAAGGAGGCCGGAAAAAGGGGACGCGGTGTTTTTATCCTGGTTCGGGCCTCTCACCGCCGAGATAATGACCCTACTCCGGTGTATTGTGTTCTATCTTTCGTGTGCCCTCTCCTCACATGAGATCTTGAGGGTTTAAATACTATGACTAGAGATGCGAAAAAGTAATCGCCTCCGGATCACGCTATGCATCCATATCCGTGATCTTTGCCCTTGACTCCGCGTTATTTGAATTTCTGTATGATTTCCCTTGATCTCCTGGTGATTGGTTGCCTCCTTCCTTCCTCGCAGAATTGGCCGGGCCCTCCGACCAAGACACCCGAGCAAAGTGGCCTCCACGAGCATGCTTGCTCGTGGGGGGTGTGTTTGGTGCTTCTGCGAACGGAGGCGCAAACGCGTATGCTCGGAGGAGAAGGAGGGATGCTCGTTTCGTTCTCCCGAGCATCTTCCCTTAGTGCCGCTTGGTCGGCGGGTTTAGCTTTTCACGGGGGTACCGTGGTCTTTTGCCAGATAGCCAATCCCCGACAATTCCATTTACCCAAAATAATAGAACCAAATGGTACAAGACCATCCTATATTTCTATCTCATTCAATCTTATCTCATCAACCAAATACATCCTTAATTTTTCGAGAGAAATGTCAATGTGTAGGGAGCCTTCAGCAAAATTTCTCTGGAAAACCCAAGATATATAAGCAAATGTCCAACTGACTTATGGGCTCTCAACTCAATGGTTCATTACTTCATTCTCAAGTAAAAGTCAAATCCCTGTATCTCCGTTTATTTGCCTCTGCAGTGCAACCACTACTGCAGAGAGCCCACTTCGCATTCTCTCGCTCGCTCCCTCTTTCCGACCTGCCTCTTTCCCTTCTCTCTCCACCTTCCTCCCCGTCCTCGCCATGGCGTTCTTCTCCCACCACCAACTCCAGCAGCCGCACCCCGCGGCGCCGCCGCCGCCGCAGCAGCCGGTGCCTCCCTCCTTCAGGTAGGTGTCGACCTCAACTTCCTTTTGCACGGCCTTTCTTACACCTCTTCCTACGGTAAGAATCGCGCTCAAATTCCCTTCCTAATGCCGCAATTTTTGGCAGGAACGCGCTGCCGGTGCCGGTCGATGGCCAGATCCCGGCGCCTCTCGCCTTCTTCAACCCGCCGCCCGCCTTCCCGGACCAGGCCGCGCAGCCACAGCGTAAGCTTTCTCCGCGAACCCCTGGGGGGAGTGGGGGGCGCTCTTCGCCTCTTGTAATTCCGCTTGAATTGAGGCTGATCCTGGAGGGCTTTTGCTCTGTTCTGTTTAGTGGTGGAGGCGGTGGGGCTGACGGCCGCGGCGGGGCTGGGGTGGAGGCAGCCTCGGGAGCAGGAGCTACTTGGGGAGAACTCGCAGATGTCGTCCATCGATTTCCTGCAGACGGGCTCGGCGGTGTCGACGGGGCTGGCGCTCTCACTGGAGGACCGGCGCCACGGCGGCGTGGCCGGGACTGGGAACTCCTCGGGCGATTCGCCGCTGCTCCTGCTGCCGATGCTGGATGATGACATCTCCCGTGAGGTCCAGCGGCTCGATGCTGATATGGACCGATTCATCAAGGCCCAGGTCACGCACTCTTGAAACTTTTTTTACTTTCTGAGATTCGCTAATACGGTAATAATTGTAGTTGTGCGATGCTGTGTGTTACATGAGGTCCTCTCGATCAGTTGGTGAAATTTTGTAGGGGAAATTAGTGAAGCTTTCGACCCTTAGTGTTTTTAGGCCGTATAGTTGTGCAGGTTGAGTATGCACAGAGATAGTCTCTTCACTTTTGCTAATGTTGGTCGTTTCTTTCTTTGTAATGAAGACCATGCGGCTTGTGATGAGTGGCAGGTCTCCATGAGAAAATGGTAATTTTCCGGGAAGTGCTTCGGTACTCGACTCCACCTAAAGAAAGCTTCACGAATTGTAATGATAATAAAGGGTGAATATTACTTATTTACTTCTAGCGGTTACTTAGTTGAACACCTTGAAGGACACTTTTGACATTTCTTCTCATAAGAAAGTGTCTTCATCTCTCTTTTCTTTCTTTGCCTTCAGATTTTTGTTGGAGTTCTTGACATTCCTTGATGACAAGGCCACGTCAATGCATAACCTACCTCTCTTTTTCTTCAACTAGAGCGATCTATTTGACCATGTGATCTTTGCGGGTTGCGACTTATTTCCTCCTAGTGCGGAATAGATGAACTCATTCATTGGCCAATAAAACATCTAATAGACCAGGAGGACAGGAATGATGAATGATTAAACATCTTTAGCGCTTTCATGTTGCAGGCGCTGATTTTGCCTTTTCAATTTCTTGGTCGGAGAGGGATAAATACGTTGGTTTTGGAGCCAGATTTGGAATAATGGAAACCTCACTTATTACCACTAGTGCAGATTACTTCTTGTACTCCCTAATAACCACTTATGCTTTAAGATCTTTGCCAATTTTGTTAGGTGGAGTACTGAAGTAATTCCCTCATTTTTATGTGCAATCTAGCATCCACTTTCCCTAATTGGCTGCTATCTTGCACGAGGACAAACCTGATATGCTGATGCCTAGTAGACGCATACCCTTTCAGATAGATCATTGTCCTGGGATGAAGTGCTTAGATATATGCATCTAGCATCACCCTAGGGCCCAAAATTCACTAAAGCCCAGCCCTTACACCGCCATGCAGGACGGACCTATGCATGCCTAGCAACTCGGGCTTTCATCTTGCTTCACTCAAAAGGATTGCCTCGAAGTTACTGCATTTGAACCCTCAAGCATCATATGCTAGTACAATTCACATTAACTTTCCAATGTGGAGCTAGCCCACTACCACCACTACACAAATGGAGCAGTTGGGCTGCTACTAATGGGCTATGCTGTTACAAGACATCAGGGCTTGAGTACATTGAGCAAAATGGAACATCAAGAGAGAATTTCTGGTAGAAATGGAGCTCAGCATCTTTTGTCTTAGTTTACATGGTCTGCCTGTTACATTACTGCAGGCCCTCCCCTTGTTCAATGATCAAAACTGCAAGGCATTTTCATTTGATGAAATAATTATAGAACCAAGGTCTTATCTATATAGTGTCTGTGTTTTTAGTTCTTTCTCCCTTTTTTTTGAGTAGATTAGACTAATTTCCAGCTGTTTGTTCTTGATTTGCTTCCTTCAATTTGGAGTTTTTAGTTATCGTTTAACCTGCAAACGATGCTATGATCTGATCTTCAACATTGGTCAGATTATTCATTTACATACGCTCACTAAACTCCATTCCTTGATGAGCGTTGGGTTTCTTAGCTCACATAATTACATGGATATTAAGCTAATTGATGAAATAAATCGCTAGGTAATAGGAATGTAGAGCTTGCCTTTTATTTTATTATCACATCGTATATTTTAATAATCAAAGTGAAGGGAAGAAAGAAAAAGAGGGTATGGATAATATTGTATGTAAACCAAGCAAAAAGGAGAAGCTTTTGCTGCATGTGCTTCAGCTGAGGTGTCAACTTTCTATTTGGTAACGTGTTACGTGCCGGATGAGGAACAGTGCTCAAGACCTGGCTGAAGCAAGCAACAATGCGTGGAACGTGTGTGTGTGTGTGTTACGATGGGTTGAGTTGCGTGTTTGGGTTGTTTTGTAACCGAATCCGTGAGCTGGGCCCACTGGGTCAGTAGAGGCGTGAGATTGACAGGGGGTATAAGTACCCACCAACTTGTGCTGGAAGTTTCGGTCGAAGAACAGAAAAGCAAAACCTTCTCCTCTGAACCGTTCTTCACCACTTTACCAATTCTCTTCTCCCTCAAATCCCCAATTCCTGACGTGACCATAACATTTGGTATCAGAGCACTGCTCGATCTGGCGCCAAAGAAAAAACCATCACCGCTGGAAGTCAAGATGACGTCGGCGATGGCGTCAGTCGAAGCCCAATTGGAGGGAGTGAACGCCATGCTCAAGCAGATACTTGATGATATACAAGGGGTGAAATCTGAGATCGGAGAAGTGAGATCAGTGGTGGATGTGGTACAGGGAAGAGTGGAGGTACTAGAGGCATGCCCTGAGGTGTATCATCGTGAAGCGGCATTAAATAATACTTGTCATCATTCATTTATTCCATGGAAATGATGTTGGTAATAGGAACCTTTAGAATTCCCCAAAAGAAACCAGAGAAAGTAAAGGAGTTAGTGGAACATCAAAAGAAAAAGATGCACTTGGTAGAGGAGCAAGTATTGCTGGCCCTGGTAAACAAATACATTCAGTCCTAACTGCTGTAGTTTGTTCCCAATATGGACTATGTATGGATTGGTTTGGGTTGAACCTCATGTCTGATATCATTAGAACTAGTTATATGCCCGTACGTTGCTACGAAAAACAAAATTGATAACGAAAAATAAATATTAAAAAATAAAAAAAATACTATTTTATAAGATCAAACATCTATCTTTAACGCTTCGTTTCTTGCAAAAGCTGGCTAATTAAAGCAACGCTTCGTTTCTTGCGTAGGGCAATTAAGCAGGGCAATTAATGCATCGCTTCGTTTCTTGCGTAGGGCAATTAAGTAGGGCAATTAAACAGGGCAATTAATGTAACGTGGGAAGAAACTCTCACTTTATATAGTAGAGGTTACTACTGTAATACTGTCAAAAAAAGTAAGATTGGTATTCAATATTTCACAATATTTCAGTGTTCTAACTAAATTTGTTTAAACTGGCAGAGTGAGCGGCTGAGGCGGTCTATATTGGAGAAAGTTCAGGCAAAGCAATATGAAGCTCTGGCCTCTGTTGAGGACAAGATAGTCCAAAAAATACGGGATAAAGAGGCAGAAGTGGAGAACATTAACAAAAGGAACTCTGAACTTGAGGACCAGATCAAACAGTTGGCAGTGGAAGTTGGTGCATGGCAGCAGAGGGTCAAGTACAATGAGAGCATGATCAACGCACTGAAGTACAACTTGGAAAAGGTATGTGCTCATCAAAGCAAGGATTTCAAAGAACGTTGTGGTGATAGCGAGGTTGACGACACGGCATCCTGTTGCAATGGCGGGGCCGTCAATTTGCAACTGATGTCGAAGGAGAATAGGCACCCCAAGTATTTGACGGCTTGTAGGGTCTGTAAATCAAGCGAGGCATGCATGCTATTGTTGCCTTGTCGGCATCTTTGCCTATGCAAAGACTGCGAGAGCAAGCTGAGCTTCTGTCCCCTGTGCCAGTCCTCGAAGATACTTGGCATGGAGATATATATGTAGAACAGAATTTGTGTACCACTTGAGTATCTTTCGAGATACTGCCGTGTCTATACAACAATCTAGGCCAAACTGTAGCACCTATGGATCATCACTATGAGATGTCTCTGGATGGAAAAGACTACCGGTTGTGGTAGATTTACTGCAAGCAAATCCTAATTAAAAGTGCATGCTTTGGACTTCGGATTGGGTGACTTCTTAGAAATCGTTTATTGTGTAACAAAGTGTTTCCAAGGGCATAATTTTGTGAAAATACGTGAGGTCGCCTGCTTAATTATCACCGAGCAGAGTTTAAGGGGACTATATATTGTCTAGCTGGCTGTGCCTGTAATTCAGTTCTCCTTTATCGGCTCATTCCTTATTATAAGTCTAACGAAGAATAAAATAATGCAAACAGTGATATCTTACGTGGTGGAGCTTTTCTTAATGACAGACACGGTATCCGAGAGTGACTGGTGCAGAACTTATACTCGAGCTGTTAACAAACTTTAAAATGTTCTGTAGAATAGTTGGTGAATGGAGGAGCTCAGTTGGTTGAAGGCACTGGTGTGCGACTCGCTTACCTGGGTTCGAGCTTCGTTTGATCCGCATGCTCGCGAGGGCTGGAGGCAGGCGTGTGTGTTTGGTATGTGTGCGTTTGTAGTCCGGTTGTTGTTCTCTTCTTCTTTAATGAAATGCCAGAGCTCCTGGGTGAGATGTAAAGCAGCTTGGAATATATTATTTTCAGTTGGATATTGTTGATCTACACTCCTTTTCTACGGAAGTTCTGGTATAATTGTAGCTTCTTTTAAATTTGTGTTTCCTTTTAGCAGAGCGGGCGTGACAGTGCAACACCAACACAGTAGTTAGCAAAAATCATAATCCTGCACTGTATATTTCAAATTAGCTGCCGTACACGCATAGCAAGCGTCGGGATCCACAGTTCACATCTGATAACCCAATCTACGGCTATCTTCCAGCGGATTACTGCTATTATGATTTGGTTGTTAGCGAAAAGCCCCAAAAGACTTACCTTTCAAGCCCAGCAAATCTTTTGCTCTCTTGTTATGTGTTGGTCCGATTATTTCGTGGCTTGGATGGGGACCGTATTCACCAGAAATGCAGGCTGCGCGACCTATGTCTTTTAAAGAAATAGAACACACATAAATATGGGTATTACTCTCACCGATTTATTGGTGAGGACACGTAGATGTTGCCATATGGCGTCCCTCTATTCTCTTTCCCTTTCCTATCTCTTCATTCTCTTTCTCGTACAAAAAATTTCGATTCGAAATTTTTATATGAATTCAACTGAAACTCAAAGTTTTCGATTTAAAAATATTGTTCAAAAACTTTTGATTCAACAAACCTTTGGTTCGAAACTTTTGATTAAAAAAAACTTTAGGTTCGAAAAGTTTTGGTTCCAAAATCTTTCAGTTCGAACCTTTCAATTCACAATACTTTCGGTTCGAAAATTTTCGATTGAAAAAACTCTCGGTTCAAAAAATTTTGATTTTAAAAACTTTTGGTTTGAAAATTTTTAATTCAAAAACTCTAAAAAAATGGTTTAAAATACTTCCTATTCGAAAACTTAGGGATAATTTGGAAAAAAAAAAAATATTTTGAGTTTGATAGGAAGTGCTCAGGGAGGAAATGAGATGAAGAAGATGTCACCAATCGAGATGACGAAAAAGCCTTTGAGAAAGAAAGAGTGAAGAAATGAAAAGAAGTCACGACATAGGTCTATCCCAGCTATACATTGTACCTCATACACGTCTAGTTCTGAAACTTCTGATTGATCGCGCTGAAACTACATTACAACGCCTTATCTTTTGATTTTGGATAACAGGACTAACACTGCCTGTTTCTCACGGAATGCTACCAGCTCGTAAAAATAATGGCAGAGGCCTTGTGCTCCCACGGTCCCACCTCGTTGAGTTGTGTTGACGCCTCCAAAATCCAAATTAGTGGTCCCGATTCCCAACAAGGCTGCCGGATCATGCCAGCGTCACCCACCAACTCGCTGCTCAACAAGATATACCACTAGTTTCACCACCACAGCGGCACAACAGAACGGCGCGAGATTGCGAGAGCTCTTGGCTTTTCTAGCCCCGCCGGCACCATTTTGTGTTAAATATGGTCCTCATATCAGTACAATTACAAAACCAGTATTCTCTCCTACTATGAAAACGTCAACAAACGTCAGACGATATATATTACCTACCGCTTCTATGTATACCTCGGCAATACGTTCGGCCACGGCATGAGGAGAACAAGTACAACAGAAGCTAGATGTCAAGTTAAGATAGCTTGACACGACTTGCTGTTGCATTCAAGGAGCTTGACATCTTGCCACTGAGATGGGGGAGCGTGGTAGCAAGCCTGTCGCGGTACACGAGTGCGATATGTGCTACGTATTACTTTTACATCAAGAAAAAGATTGTTTTTAAAATTATGTTAGAAAGAGGACTAAATTTGCGGAAAAAATTGGCAAATGTCTTAAAAGCCAACGACTTAGACAGCGAGAGGAATTTTCACTGTTGTAGCCCTGTATTTCCTCCAAAGTTTCATGGATCGCTGCATGTATAGTATACGTATGGCATGGTGGCATATTTCCTCCAAAGTTTCATCGCATGGTGCCGGAGCGCGCGAGCTTGACGGGCACGGCCGGGCCAAACCACGACCCAGCGTCGCTCGCTCGCACGGACGGACGGACGGAAGGACGGAGCGAAGGAACACGAGGCCTCGCTGCCAGCCTGCCTGCCACCCCCGGCCAGCCTCCCATCCATCCATCATCGCAACCATCGTTCGTCGCACCGCGGCTGCCGCTCCTGCCCTCCACCCTGGTCCCACCCCTCCCCGCTTTTCCCCCTCAAATCCCCAGCCCGTGCCTCGGCCGTCCGCGTGCCCAATTTCGCCGTAAATTGGCTGCTTTTTCCCGTGCCGAGCGCGCGGCTTCCCCGAATGGCGCTCTCCGCCTCGGCGGCGTCGGCCGGGCGGGGCGCGCGGGCGGAGAAGGTGCGCAGGATCTTCGAGCGCTTCGACGCCAACGGGGACGGGGGGCTGGACCGCGACGAGATGGCAGCGCTCGTCGTGGCCGTCAACCCGCGGGTCAAGTTCAGCGAGGACCAGATCGCCGCCATCCTCGACGAGGTGTTCCGCACCTACGCCGAATTCATAATCCCCGACGACCGGGGGCTCTCCCTGCCCGGCCTGCTCCGCACCTACGACGACGGCGCCGGGGACGTCGACCGCGACTTTCTCGCGCTGTCCCTGCCCCCGGTCCACTCCGACGCCTCCTCCCCCGAGATCGCCGCGGCATCGTCTTCCCCGCCCTCCGCCGCCGCCGCCGCCGCGTCGCTGCTCGACGATCACATCAAGCCGCTCGGCGCCGGCGGTACGGCACCATCGTCCAGCTCACGCGCCGCTACTGCCGCGCCGGCGTGGGCGACCTCGCCCAACGACGGGATTATGTTCGACTCCTCGTGGGCGCTCCTCGACGACCTGGAGATACTCGTCAAGCGCCTCCGCTCCAAGCAGCTGCGGAAGACCCCCTCCATCGACAACAGTGGCGGCGGCAACAATTTCGACTCATTTTCTGAGGCCGGGTGGTCCAGGGAGATCTCCGGCCCCGCCGATTCGGATTCGAGCGCCGAGCCGTGCGACGAGACTAGCCGCGACTACCTCACCTTCGTCAAGGAGCTCGCTGTGCTCCGCACGCGCGCGGATGCCTCCCGCTCACGCGAGGAGGCCTTCGACAACCACATGGTCATCGGCCGGGCGCTCTCCGAGCACCGCCTCTTCCGAGACGCGCTTGCCAGCTTCCGCCGCGCCTGCGAGCTCCAGCCTACTGATGTCCGGCCGCACTTCCGCGCGGGGAACGGCCTCTACGCCCTGGGCCGCCACGCCGAGGCCAAGGAGGAGTACCTTCTTTCCCTTGAAGCCGCAGAGGCGGGCGGCACCCAGTCGGCAGACATTCTCCCGCAGATCCATGTCAACCTTGGTATTGCAATGGAGGCTGAGGGGATGGTTCTCAGCGCCTGTGAACACTACCGAGAAGCCGCCATACTGTGTCCATCCCATGCCCGGGCGCTCAAGCTCCTTGGGAGCGCGCTTTTTGGTGTTGGCGAGTACCGGGCAGCCGAGAAAGCACTGGAGGAGGCCATCTTCTTGAAGCCAGACTATGCTGATGCGCACTGCGACCTCGGGTCAGCCCTGCATGCGATTGGGGATGATGACCGTGCGATTCAGGAGTTCCAGAAGGCGATTGATCTCAAACCTGGGCATGTCGATGCCTTGTACAATCTTGGCGGATTGAACATGGACGCAGGCCGCTTTGTGCGGGCTGCGGAGATGTACGCTCGTGTGCTGAGCATCCGACGAAACCATTGGCGCGCTCAGCTAAACAAGGCGGTCGCCTTGCTTGGGCAGGGGGAGTCCGAGGAGGCCAAGAAGGCACTCAAGGTGGCGTTCAAGATGACACAAAGGGTGGAGGTGTATGACGCCATCTCACATCTGAAGACGCTGCAGAAGAAGCGAAAGCCTCCCAAAGGGAGGAAAGATGGTGCTCAGGGAGAGGAAGCCTTTGTTGTTGTGGAGCCATCCAAGTTCAGGAGGGTTGGCAGGAGGACCACCTTGCGGCAGGATTTGGCCAATGCCCTTGACATAAGGACCTTTGAGAGAACGACGAAGCTTGGCCGCTGCGACGTGGAGCTTCTGAGGAAAGAGATGAGCGAGACCGACGTCCCCATTTCCTACTCAGGCACCGGCATCCCGGAGAAGTCAATACGGAAAGCCGCACTTGAGCTTATTCTTCGCAGGATCCTCTCTTTCCTCAAGCCGGATACCTTTCAGGGCGCTGTCAAGGCAATCAACGAAAGAATTCTCTCCGTCCTTGATGCCTCTGGCTCTGGTCGCATCGACCTTGGGATGTTCTTTTCCATCATCGCTCCAATCTGTTCTGGCCCTGTGGATAGGCGCAAGCGTGTCGTCTTCGATGCTCTTCTTTTGCGTCCTGCAAGCGAAGGCGGCAGGGGCCAGATCAGGAGGAGCGATGCGCTGAGTTACGTGAAACTACTCCGTGCCGTTTATTTACCCGCCCATGGGGCTAGTGACATGCTCGAAATGCATGGGGAGTCTGACCCTACCATGGCATCGTATACGGAGTTCCTTGAAATGTTTGATGATCCTGATTGGGGATTTGGAATCCTAAGCACATTGGTGAAGCTTGAAGACAGTGATCACATTCGTCATGGTCACCACACCTGCTCCATATGCCGATATCCTATCATTGGTTCACGGTTCAAGGAGACAAAACACTCCTTTAGCCTGTGTAACCGATGCTACAGTGAAGGGAAGGTTCCATCGGCTTTCAAGTTGGAGGAGTACAGGTTCAAGGAATACGGCAACGAGTCCGAGGCTCTTATCGATAAGTTCATGTGCTTCAATTTACATTCTAAGAAGCTGGAAGCTGATGCTTGATCATTCAACTTTGGTGTGGAGTGCTCGAGCATGAACCTGTGTATCCCCTTTCTAGATGCGAAGATGTCTAGTTAGCCCACCTGCCCTCTTGTAAACTAAGGTGCTGTTTGGTCGGGCTTCTCTAAATATTTTGCGATTACTTCAAATCCTAAGCCGTTAGCTATTGTTTGTTCCAAGTGTATGGGGGTAGGAACATGTGAATTTCAAATACACTCCTGTTACACTCCCATTGCTCTTGTTACAATCCAATGCAGCCAAGGTTTTGCAGTATTGCCGACCCCGATGTGTTTGTCTAAACCAAACAGTTTTGTTCTATTTTTCTCCTTTCATCTCATAATCTTGTGTATTTGAAATTTCAAGTGTGGTTGCAGGGGCTAACCAGACATCACTATGCTGTTCTCTGTTTTCAACTTTTTTTCTAAACAGATCTAAAAAATGCTTCTTTTCTGAGCTAGTCACTATGGCTGCTCCCATCGTTTCTCTCCAGATCGTTTGAATGACACAGGTGAGTTCACACAATGACCCAAATTTGGAAAATGTTTTCTGATGATTGCCGAATTCTGCTGCTCCACATATTCGAGCGGGGTGGGTGAAATGACGTCAGACATCTGGTGCCTATGTCATGGAAAAGTCTCTCAAAAATTAAAAGGTAACTTCTATAAAAGTAATAGAGCGATATTCAGACCTGCAATGTTATATGGAACAGAATGTTAGACGATAAAAAGACAATATGTACAGAAGATGTGCATATTAGAGATACGGATGTTACGGTGGATTTATGGTCATACAAGACGAGATCGAATCCGCAATGATGATATACGTGATAAGGTTTGGGTACCACTAATTAAAGAAAATATTGTTCAATATCGTTTGTGATGGTTTGGACATCTCCAACAGAGACTTCCTGAAAGCACCGATGTGTAGTGAAATAATAAGCCGTCTTGAAAACATAAGAAGCGATAGAGGTTAATCGAGGCTGATGTGGAAAGAAGTTAAAAAAGACTAAAAGAATTAGAATGTATCAAAAAATTTGGTGTTGGATAGGAGTATATAGAAGTTAATGATTCACATACAAGAATCATAATCTAAGATCAAAGGTTTAGGGATATTTTGATTTTGATTAGATTTTGTTGTCGGTGTATCTTAACTTATTTAAGACAAAAGGCTTAATAATTGTTGTGCCAAAATTTGCTGCTCTAGCTATGGAGCATATATTGATAAAATTGAGGCGGATCAGATAAAGAGGGACTGGTACCTGTTGGATTATCTGGGCTACGCAGGTTAGTTGTTCCTCCTATCCAAATATTTACAAAAAGAACCCGTATTTCGATGTATTTGCGGAGAGGCCCTCCACCGGCGAACCAAATTTATGGATAGATTCTTTCGCCATTTTTTTTAGCAAAAAAGGACTTGTGGTTTTGTTTTTTAAACGAAGAACTTCGTGGTTACGCAAATTCAACGATGACTCTTAGCTAGCATTTTTTTTTAAAAAAAAAACATCACAAAGAACACTAAAATTATGTTTTTTTGAAAAAAAAAAAAAAACTCAGATCAAAATTTTCTACACGGCATGGCATCACGCCCGAAATGACATATAGTATATTCTCAGGAAAAAAATTCTGTGGAGGAGGTATGCAAGTTTAACTTTGTGCATCCCCACTCCGATGGATGCCACGTGTCTATCTAGCTAAATCTCAACCTCATCCTATCAACAGTGTTATTAATTGGAGGAGTGAGAAATCAAGGGTGCTATTAATGGCAGGAGTGAAAAATTAAATGAATGGTTGAGATTGGTAAGATGAACACGTGGCACCTATCGGAGTGGGGATGTACAGAGTTAAATTTGCATACCTCCTCCATAAATTTTTTTTCCATATTCTCAGCCTACACGATATTCTGGGCTATGTGGCTCGTGCTTCTTTTCCTGGTACGTTGAATTATGAGTGTGTTTTTTTTACTTCATTTAAGGTTGCCTTGAGCTGTTCCAGTTCTGGCTTCTGCATCCTTATGCATTATACTTCCATACTGCCTAATACTGATGCTAGAATGCTGAATAACTGATCGCACATGTATCTGTTCCTCGTTCATATTCTTTTAGAACCCGACGTATCGCTATTCAATTGTTTCCTTCAGGCGTCTTCAAAAATAAATAAATAAAATGTTGCCTTGTGCGTCCCAGTTCCTGCTACATTCCTCAGGTGTCAGCCTTCGTTGTCAAGGCAGTTGTTTACTAGAGATTCTTGCTCTCTTGCTTTTTCTTCTCATCGGAATATGTCCGGTGTCTAACCGTCCCGTGCCGTTCAAGCCTCCATCAAATCCAGCGTACGACTGCTACATTCCTCATGTCTTCAGTGACCCCTTTCACTCTTTTTTTCTTTCCTTCCTTTTTCCTTTTACCTGTCGGACTTTTTCAGCCTCCTTTTCCTGCGGCCACTCGCAAAGCAACAATGGTGGCGTCGGGCGGCGTCATGTGACCAGACGGGCGGTGACGATGGCTGCGTAGCGTCACGCCGGCGGCAGCGATGGCAACACCGGCACGGTGTGGCAGCGCGACGTCAGCATCGGTCAGGCTGGTGCTGCACTAGTGGGCAGTGGCGGCTGGCGACCTTGCAATTTATTAAGTGTCATTTCCCAAACATAGCCTCAGTCGATTCAGCTTTTGGATTATGGATCTGGAAGAAGCTGTTTCTAATTATGGGAGAATCAGATCGAGCCGGCTACAACTTCAGGTTCCGGATCAAACCGGCGAGAATCAACAAGAATCAATGAGAATCAGGTTTCAGCCAGATTCTGATTCTATATAAAAATCAGCTTTTGATTATCAGAGAACCTGTCCAGAATCCTCCAATTCGGTAAATAATCTGTTTTTTTCTTAAAGCAAAAACAGCCCCAAAGCTGAAACAAACGGAGCCATAACTAGTACAGTGTTGGTTAACAACGATGGTTGGTCGATGGCTGCAAGAAAAGCTCGAAGCTCGCAAACTATTTGAGCTCGGCTCGTCAGAGACTCGGCTCGAGCTATATTCGAGCTCGAATCGAGCCTGATCTCAAGCTCACGAGCCTAGTCGAGCCAAACTCGAATAGCTCGTATGGGCTCGGGTGTTATGAACTTGTGAATTATAATTGGGTTATGTGCTTTTTAAGTTATGCAAATGCTCTCTCTTGATGAAAATTGTTGCATGCAAATGCTCACTAAATTGGTACATTGCATGTCTGCTACCGGATGTTTTGATTTGTTGTTTTTGTATATGCTTATCTGCTGCTGTTGTATATAAACAATCGTTATCGAGCCGAGCTCGAGTCTACTCGAGCTTTGTTCGAGCCCGAACCGAGCCTGCGTGAACCGAGCCTGCGTGTAAACTCGAACCTAATTTGAGGCTCGGCTCGAGCTTGTTTAAGCTCGAGCTTCATAAGGCAAGCTCGCTCGAGCTCGGCTCGTTTGCAGCCCTGGCTGCGTCGATGCAGGTAATAGATCATTCGTAAACACCATACCTCGGTATACGAAATATATTCAGACATACAATGCAATTGCAGATTTTCCCGTGAATTTTCGAAGGTGACATTGCCAAACCATTTTTCTGCATGACATCTTCTGTTTGCTCCAAAAGAAAAATCAAAGAACCAACTTTCTAGCAGCATCAAGCGGTCGAAGGCTCGAGTCTTCACAAAATAAGAGCCAACATGTGGTCCAAAGGTCACCTTTACATTTATCCACTGCAGGTCTGCAGCTCCATCAAAAGAACAGCAGCAGCCAAATGGAACGCCCAAAAGAATGGAACTAAAGCATATGTATATTAGACTGGTAATCAAGTATACAGATACAGACACTAAAATTGAGATAATTCAATGCTGTTCAAAAAATATATATAGCTGCATGCAACTCCTAACACATCGCATCACATCATTAAGATAAAAGTGAGATTTACTCCTGATCAAAAAATCAATTTATTCCCATGAATTAGAACTACACCTACTCACAGTCCAAGTATACAAAACATGGTACAGAGGGGTCTGTAAGCTTCGGGGAAAAGCTACAGAAAACGACCTCTCATGCCTTTTCTAATAACAAGGAAAGATGAAATAAAAAATATGAAAGGGACCTTCAAGTAAGTTGCTAGCTATACCCGCTATGTATAGAACCTGCTACATTTCTTGGTCTAGCCATGTTTGATATCATAAGGCAATATACAGAGATGAAACTTTCTTATCCATACCTCGAGCTTGCCAAGACCAAAACAATCTACTCTGGAAAGCAGGAACAGAAATGTATCAGCAAAGAAATGGCGCATCACAGTTGTCAAAGAATCTCCTCATCACTCTTCATCCTCAGAATCTGCATTATGACAAAATTCGATAATTTAACGATTAGAACTAATGTAAATGCCTTTGTCTTATGAGCTCAGACAAAAGCACGAGTCACAATGCGAGAGGAGGAAGAGAAGCAAAGATTAACTTTATTGCTAACTTCTCAAAATAATGTGGCTCCTCTTTATAGATGAGGTTAGCCTCTAACAAAAGGAATCTAAAGATAACAATCCAGAAAAAAAGGATTACAATATCGCTAATTGTCTTAAGGCCCAACAAAGGGAAAAAGATCCAAAAAGTTTCCTAAAAAAGGGATCTCAATATTAATGAGATTGATTCTCAACCGTGCAAGCAAGGAATGAGGAACAACCCAATCCTAATAGTTATTATGATTGGCTGAATATGCCCATGCGCCAGCTGTCAGGCCCACGACGACGATACGTTCGATATGTATCATTACTCCCCTCCTCGAAGACAAGCTTGTTCGCGAGCTTGTAAGTTGGAAAAGGTGTATTGAACTCATGGAGGGATACCTAGGTGGCGTTGTTCAAGAGGCAATTCGGATGTCTCTTGTGGCGCCTTGTGGTTGTCATGCTCGATGACGTCGTCGTAGTCATCGCGGACTTCAATGTAATGGAGGACCTTGCACACATGGCCGACGTGGTACTGTTCGTCGCAGTTGAAGCAGAGCCCTTTCGCGCGGCGTGCCGTACTTTCACTGCTATTGAGAAAACGGATGGAAGGTGACACCAGTGGAACGGATGAGCAGCACAGGGTGTCGTCGATGGGTTCTGTGTGCCATTGGATTGCCCTGCCGTCAGTGGAGCGGTTTCAGTAAGCGATGGATTGGTTTTTGGTGACCCAAGCTCTGAGCCCCAAGGTCAGGTGCCTGCATAAGAGTTGTGTTGAGGTTGATGTTTGTGCAGGACCTCGAGGATTCGGCCATGTTGTGCCTCGGACTCCATAGCCAGTTGCATGGCGGAGTCCAGGGTCGAAGGGTGTTGACGGAGGACGTCTGTCTTGATGTACAACACCAGTTTTGCAATGAAGAGCACGATCTGTTGTTCTTCTGTGATGTTGTCGACGACTACTAGGGCAGCCCGAAACTTGCTACGGTAGTCGGATACCGTACCCGTTTGGGTGATGCAAGAGAGCGTCATTGGTGAGTTGGTCGCCGAAGCTGACGAGGCAGGCTACATGGAATTGCTCCCAAGTGATGTGAGGATTATACTTCTAAGGGCGATCCAGCCACTCTTGTGCCTCTCCTTCGCAATAGAAGTCGGCAATCTCCACTTGATCGCGGGCTTCAATCTGCTGGATGTGGAAGAAACGCTGGCAGCGACGAACTCACTTGGTCGGGTCGGGCGAGCCATCATAGGTGGGAATCTCCATGCGCGGGCGTTGTCTATAGGTGACGCCATCATAGTGGTTGACAGTATGGCTATGCTGGCCCCGTGGTGTTGCCTGAGGGTCCGAGTGGAGAAAAGCGTTGAGCGCAGCTTGTGAGTTTGGAGGTGTGGGTGGCGCGTCGAAGGGTAGGATTTGCCTCCTTGTGTTGTGGCCGGACGTCGGAGTTGGAAGAAAGCCATCTGGTCGGCCACTGTCCTCAACGGGTGCTCCGTCGGCCACCTAAGGTGATGGTGCGCCCTCAGGTTGGAGGACGGCCGACCACGCTGTGCGGTTGGCGAAAGGAGCGGCCAACATTGCAGCCCAAAGTGCGCCTGGATCCATTGTAGCGGCTGGTGGAGGTGCGGAGGACGATGCCACTGCTGTGGGTGATTAAGTGAACAGCTTGACGGCATCGGTGAGGCCGGCGATGGACAGTTGCAGATCGGCGAGCACGGAGTTGGTGCTCTGTTGACTGGTGCGAATCTCATTGTACAGTTCTGCAACTTCCAACTAGAGCGCCTCAACGCGATCAGTGACTGTAGTTACCTCGCTTATGGAAGGTGGTGGAGGCTTGGTCATTGATTCAGACCGTTCCCAATGTGATATCAAGATGTTATGAGCTCGGGCAAAAGCATGAGTCACAATGCGAGAGGAGGAAGAGAAAGCCACAGAGGAGGTGCAGGCAATGAAGCAAAGATTAACTTTATTGCTTACTTCTCAAAATGATGTGGCTCCTCTTCATAGATGAGGTTAGCCCCTAACAAAAGGAATCTAAAGACAATAATCCAGAAAAAAAGGATTACAATATCTCTAATTGGCTTAAGGCCCAAGCAAAGGGAAAAAGTTCCAAACTTTCCTAAAAAAGGGATCTCAATATCAATGAGCCTGATCCTCAACCATGCAAGCAAGGAATGAGGAACAACCCAATCCTAATAGTTATTATGATGGCCTAATATGCCCATGCGCCAGCTGCCAGGCCCACGGCGCTAATACGTTCGATATGTATCACTTTGCTATTAGAGTTTCTGGTACAATGGAAGTTCAGATATCTATCTTGTTATGATGGAAGGGGGCTCCTAATATATGTACTAGAGCCATTTGCCAGAAGGTAATTTTGATCAATATCAGGGGCGGAGCAGCAGGTATGGCACCTGCCATACCTGTGCTGCCACGTAACCCCCACCCTCCCGGCGCTGCATATGGTCAGGTGTGTGTGATGCTGGCGTACGCTGCATGTGCATCAGTGCTACATTGAGAAAGACATATTCAAAGGACTTAATCTTAATGAAATTAAGAAGCATTTTAAAAATATGAAAACACGGCAAATGCAATTGCCTCGGTCTTCTATGCTCAATTAATAATTTAATGGTATGTTTCTTTCTTCTTTTGCACAATTGCACTTTGTATGTTTTATGATACTAATTTTGTTTTATTTAGTGTTATATATGCTTGTTAGTGTTTGGATTGTTTTTACTTTGATTTAATCCATACTTTAGACCTCGCCATATCAAAATTTTAAACCGTCCTCTGCCACTGATCAATATATGATATTCCTTTTATCCGATATTGCGACTGTTCTATTCATGCAACTAGTCAAAATAGAAATGCGGGTTTTATTATTCTAATATGTGTATGCCACAGGCCCACAGGGGCCTTCCTTGCTGCTTTTCCCTAACATAATTTGAAATGCAGGGTTCTCCTGTTTCATGTAGGAAATGCCAACAAGGCAAAACCTTGTATTCTCAGGAAGTAAAAGGGTAAAAGATAAATAAACAAGTATGTAGATATCCTAATAACAACAGCCAGACTGAAAAAGCTGAATGTAAATCAACCACACAAGTGATTGCACCAAAGAAAAATTATCTTACCAGATCGAACATCCTCTCCAACTTGTCCTTTGTTATTCAATTGTCTCATTATCATTAAACATATGAGTTTCCACCAGTACATATGGAACACAAGTAATGTGAGAAGCATTGTGTTGAAAACATAGTACAGAGTTGTTGGGAACCTATCCAGCTTCCTGAAGTATATGATGGACTGATAGCTGGCATTGCAAGAAGAAGAACGGTAAGTTCGAACCTTACAAGGAAAAAGAAACACATGATATCATGTAGAGAAGTAGATAGAAACCTTGAGGTTTTGATTATCCAAAATGGGAAGTAAATCAGACGCAATAGGAACCAGGATAGAGCAAAAAGCCCAAAAAACAAGCTAGCCCCAAATTCTTTTTCTGTGTACTTGCACAATTTGGCGGTCTCAAGAAACACATCACTCGCATCATGCAAAGCAAGAATAATTGTCCCAATTCGGAAAAATCTGCAAGAAAACAGAACTTTAGTTGTCTTAGAGCTGTGGTGAAATGTTGCCCTTTAACTGACAATACAAAAGTCAACTATGTCCTATGAAAGCTCATAATCAAAAGAAAGAAGTGAAAGAAAAAAAAGGTAGAACCCTATTCCTAATGAAGCACAGGATTTTCAGAAACATCTATGTACTGTAAGATGTCATAGCTATATGCTGCAAGGGAAGGAAAGAAAAATTAAGGACTGCTTACTGGAAATTTGGATCAATCAACAGCAAGAGTTACATTGATCTCTCATTGTTATTATAGGTGTTGCTTTTCTATTTATCTATTTCTTTACATAATCCCATTGTTCACCAATTTATCCCAAGGAATCAAACAACTAGGTAAATTCTCTCAGTGGGTAACTAGAAAGACCTGTATAATTGTCAAAGTGCAGTGCACACTGCACAATCCTTGAATTCTTTTCTAAGTGATGGGTAATTGATGATTTTTTACCTCCTAGATGCACAATGACCAATTATTGACCATAAATAGATAACATCAGAACACAACAGAACGAAGTTGTTGTGCAAGTGAAAATCCAGCAAATACATTAGTGAAGGGGCTCGAAAAATATTTACCCAGTTAGATATGAATATCCGATCAGAATAGATGTTATTACATGATGAGACATCATTACAGCAAAATCTTTTCTGCGGGTTTCCCAAGCAATCAGAGCACCAATGCTGTAGATATAAAATCCACACTGGCACATGTAGAAAAGCATCAATGAGAACCTGAGAGAGAGAGAGAGAAGGCAACATATGTATTAGATAAAAAAGGGAAAAATATCACTTCACCACAAAGAACATGTTAAATGGTTACAGACAAATATGCCTGGGAGTGTATCACATGAGAACATCTGTTAAAAATAGGAGAATGAAAACTATCAATCTTAGTCATTTGATCAGCGTGGGGATGAACACAGGAATTAGTGTTGCTAGCATTGCGTGATCAAACAATGACTGAACGGCTCAAGATCGTAAGTTTGCATACTCCTCTTTAAACAGGTCACACCAGGTACACTCCTCACCCCTGGTATGCCTAGAAAAACAATGGTGGACAGAAGTAGACTAGATGACAGGATAAGGGAACAATGAATTAAGCAGGATTCCACTATCAAGATGCAAAAACTATTTCAAGAACACATGCCAAAAAAGGGTACTTGGATTCAGTAAAGAACATGGTTGCTAGAGAACACATTCTTTGCAGCTTATACGCATGGCCCCAAAAGTCACCTTTGGTACAAATCATTAACAAGTTGATCACAAATCATAGTTTGCACTGAACCACATTTAGGTAACTCTCTACGAAGTACTTACACACCATAGCCAACAAAATGGTGTCGTAATCCACCTGATTTACATGCCTATTGAATTATCAACAGAAATACGGAGAGAGTAAGAAATGCAAATTAATCTAATTATCAACAAAACTAAATAATGTCAATGTATGAAGAGAGTAATAAATGCAGATTAATCTTTCTTTCAAGTGCGTATCGAAAATGTAATAGAGTAGCAACACCCTCAAGGGTTGATCGAATATTGTGCTAATCCTCATAAAAGAATATGGATGCCTGATAAAATAGTGTTTTCGATACAGCCAATTTTCTCATGTTAGCTTAGGAAAGCGGGTGCTGACAGTAAGCAGTTGATGTTTTTTCACAGCTACCAATTTATGAGAACTAATATTCCTTCTGCAGTATCAAGCACTTAAATGCACTGGATTATTCTGAAAGCCATACTTCTTAGTACGTTTTGAGGATAATATATCACAATGACAGTAAAGTTCTATCTCGACAACTTCAATGAGACTGGGGAAACCAAGTAATGTATCACGGCAAAAGCTCATGCCACACCAGTATGCCCGTAAATTTCAGAAATTTATAAACAAATAGTTTGCAGTTGCACTCACGGGATAGATTGATTCGGCCAGCCTTCGAAGTATTGCATTGTATCCAACGACCATAGTTCCTGCTTTATTATCAAGAAGACCCATGCTTGAACAGAAGCATAGTATGTCAGCTTCCAAATGGACTCTGAGAACTTGACAATCTTTGCTTGCCTGGCCTCATCGTTCATCAACTTAGAAGCCTTGCTATTGAAAAGGTAAATTGCCAATGGCTGAAATGAAATATACATAAGGCCAAACGTAAGATGGGAAGGTTAAACAGACAGCTATTCTGGAATATTAAAAATATTGTTCATACTGACATTTCGGAAAATTTTGGGTAGAAACAAAAAAAATATAAAGAAATATAAAGCAGAGATTACCTAGGGTCTTGGGGCCTAGTATATGACTATCACCATCTCTACAGGGCAAAGTTATCCAATATATCAAAAGAAGAAAATTATTTCTATTATTCAGTAGCCCACAACGTCATGTAAAAAATTTTAGGCTGCACGACCACTCTCTTGGTGCCTCCCCCCACCCTACCCTGAACATGCACCCACCGCCACTCCGGGCTTTTCACCTTGGCATCACCTCAATTTGGTCCAACTTTTTAGCTAAACCATGTTATCAGACTTGCATCAGTTCTCAGAAAAGAGAAACAAATAGGCCAGCCATAATGTATGTGGATTTTACACACTGGATCCAAAACTGATGATAACAATTAAGTGCAGTGATGTATCATGCACAAGCGTTATGTAAGCCTAAAATCGTTGATCCAACAATTTGTATACAACAGAGTAATTGAACCACCAGAAGGCATCAGAACAAACGCGCAAGCTCAGGTCAGTTCGAGTAGTGCAGGCAAAGGCCAACCAGATTGATCCTAAACAGCGGCCATAAATGAGGAAATTAATGACCAGTTTCCATTTTGGAGACAGTGGGGCGCGTTGCATCACACGCGCATGGATGATTGGTCAAATTAGCCAGATCAAATTGGTCGGTTACAGACTAGCAGCAACATCAATGAGCGGCAGGCACCAGCTAGCGCCAGCGTCATCGCGGAGAGCATTGGGGGAGCAGGGGAGGCGAGAGATCTCGCGGAACCCAACGCGAATCTGGCGGGGCGGGAAGAGGAGGAGCCGATTCGGTACCTTGTAGACGAGGCGGTCGAGGAGGAAGCGGGCGCAGAGGAAGGCGAGGGAGAAGAGGAGCGTGAGGGGGAAGAAGGACGCTGCCTCCGAGCCGCGGATCTCCATCGCCGGCCTCGACCCCGCGGCGGCACCACCACCACCGCACGGTGACGCCCCCTGCCGGCCACGCGAGAGGCGAGGCGGCGGAACGCTCGTGCGCACGCGGATAGTGTGAAGGGTTGGATTGAGTTCGGGGGCAGGCGGTTGCGGGAGTGAGCGAGAGGCCCAGGCGGCACGCACCGTTCCTATTCCCTTCTATTTCTACTCGCGCAGGAGAAGACGGGCTTGGGCTTGGGCACGACCGCACGAGGAAGGGAGAGGGAGGAAGACGATGTGCGTGACTGCGTGCGTACGGGAAAATTTGCTATTCTAGACAACATGTGTCCTGTATTTACAATTGTACACAACATATTTGAATATTTACAGAAATGTCACCTATACCCGAAATTAGGATTTTCGTGTACCCATTCCCGAAATTAGGAAATTCGGTTTTGCTGTATTTGAAAACAGGAATTTCGGGTATAGGGTATAGCCGAAAATGGGGATTTCGGGTATGAGGTGGCACCTCATACCCGAAAATGGTGATTTCGGCAATGAGTTGGCTATTTTTTTTTGCTTTTTCGCTTTGAAGGAGACGGTGGAGTTTATTGCCTGCAGTCGGAAAAATTGGTATTGTATACAACTTGTAAATTCGTTTACCCTTTTTCGAAATCTCAACTATACCCGAAATTTGTAAATTCGTTTACCCTTTCCCGAAATTACCAAATTCGATTTCGGTGCATTTGAAAATCCAAATTTCGGCTATGGCTTTTATTTATTTTTTGCTTTTATTGCTTGCTTGGTCTTTTGCCCGAAAACGACGTGCCCAAATGGTGATTTCGGTTATGAGCTCCTGTTTTTCTGTGGTACAAAACCCGAGTTGACCAAAAGGAAAAAAGCAAGCATGCATGCATATCGTTTGCAGACGAAGCAAACAGGCAAAAATAAAAAAAAATAAAAAAAGGGACTACCTGTTCAAATTAAAGGAAAAATTGAGTAAATAAACTACAGTGAAATCAAAATTAAGAAATTAACCTGCAGTGAATGGAAATGCGATGAATGGTCGTTTCTTTCCGCCAGAGGATGGCTTCCGCCATGTGAGGTGGTTGAAGGCGTTTCATAATAACCCTAACTATTATTTTGAGCGATAACTTTTAACCCTTTTTTGACAGTAAAATATCACCGTACCTTAAATATGTATACTCGTTTTATATTTGGGACAAGACCATTATAAGTAATATATAAGTTATTTTTCACCGTACCCTTTTAAGTTTTACCATAACGTCAATCTTTAGTCCAAAAGCAAAATACATCTCATATTTATATTTATAGGAGGAGAGAACCTCTTTTAAAAAGAAATAAGCCATTTAGGCGGGAAACTGGCACGTCTGGCCCTGTCCAGCCTCAGTCGCAGCCTCGGGGTTGCAAAAGCAGATATTTGATATTTTTCTACAGTCATATAAATTATCACTTTGTAATAATTTTACCGAGACTTCGTGTAGTTATCCTCAAAGATGTGAAATATATGTACGCTACCTTTGTATCGATAGATGGGCGTAAATAAGAATCTCTTGAATTGCATATGGCTTACAAATGCTAAACAGAATGGCATGTACGGCACACTCTACCGAGTATCTGGGACTAAACCTAACATGCTTTAGGAAAGGGAAGAACAACAAGGGCCCTTCTCGTACACTCTCATCGAGTGCACCGAGGATATTTCCCCTGCGCAACCCATCGGTGCTGCCGCCGCCCTGGCCGTAGCCCTCTCGCGCTTCTGTCACGCTCGGCCTCGCTCGGCGCCCGGTATTGCCGTTCGGCCTCCTCTCTGCGCATTTGTTCGGCAAACTTCATGCGCTTCTCCTCTTCCTGCCGCTCATGGCACTGCGGCTCTACCATAGCTCTGCGATGCGAGTACTCCCAATTCCTCATCCTCTCCATCTCGAAGTGCGCTCGCGTCGTAGAATTTGATGAACTCGCATAATGGAGGCTGCAATTGGTGACAACAGATGGTATAACAGTGTTAAGGTTTGGATGGTTTGATGCAACATCAAATGCGAGGACGAACATACCGGGCTCCTCCGCAGCATCCGCATCCCCAGCATTGGCTCGGAGTCGTGGTTGCGGCAACTCCAATACCTCATACCGTATGTGTATGAGTTGTCTACAGATTCAGCGGCAAGGATCCCCGTGATAGGCACATGGGGACCTCCGTGCCGTCGGGGACGGATTGGACAACGCTGTGCCTTGGGGGCGAGGGGAACTCCATTGGCACCGGTTGCTTGGCCGACGAACTTGTGCTTTGTGGTTTGGATTGCTTACTTTGTGTGAGTATTCGGAGGCGAGCAGCGGGTTTAAATAGCCCGCCACCAACCAAGCGAGAGAATCGAGCAAAGAGACAAGGACAGCTAGAATGCTTTATGCAGTTTTATCGATGACAAAAGCTGAAAAAGTTAACAGTCGTGCTTTTGATATGACATGGCAGGCATACTGTTACATCTTTGACGGAATGCTTTTACGGCTTGAACTTTTACGGCTTTTACGCGCAATGCTTTTACAGCTTCTGAGATGACATCGACGGGTCATGGCGGTGGAGTACACGACTTTGCGGATGCAATCTAGGTGGCTTTCATGGCTCAACAGAAAGAAAAGGACTACATGTTTTGTCTTGTGACTATAATACTTAGGGTTATTGGGCGTTGAGAATTTATATGCAAAGAGAGTCAGAATCGAGATATTTTTACAAAATATGGCAGTCAGTATACCAAATAGCAAATCTGGTACATTCGGACCCAAAATTACTTGAACATGCTTTTTACGGTATGAAAATCCTTCGTCATTAGGGTTTGTCTTGTGACTTTAATACTTAGGGTTATTAGGCGTTGAGAATTTATATGCAAAGAGAGTCAGAATCGAGATATTTTTACATAATATGGTAGTCCGTATACCAAATAGCAAATCTGGTACATTTGGACCTCCGTCTTGGCCGGGGACGGATTGGACAATGTTGTGCCTTGGGGGCGAGGGGAACTCCATTGGCACCGATTGCTTGGCCGGTGAACTTGTGCTTCGTGGTTTGGATTGCTTGCTTCGTGTGAGTATTCGGAGGCGAGCACTGGGGCTTAAATAGCCCGCCACCGATAAGCGAGAGAATCGAACAAAGCGACAAGGTCACTAGAATGCTTTATGCAGTTTCACCGATGACAAAAGTGAAAAAGTTAACAGCGTGCTTTTGATATGACATGGCAGGCATGCTTTTACGGCTTTGTGACAGCAATGCTTTTACATCTTTAACAAAGAATGCTTTTACGACTTCTGAGATGACATCGACCTTCATTTGGACTATTTGCCATTGTTGTTTTCAGCGTGTTGTCATATCGACCTTCTCGGCCTTTTGGCATATCACCATTGTCGACCATTTGTCATATCATCATTTGGACTACTTGCCATTGTTGTTTATTTTTAATACGTTCATTTGTCATATCGCTTTTTCATCATACATTTATATCATCATATTGACTTTGTCGCATATCGGCTAATATACGAAATAACACAAGGTTGAATAGTATTGTCGGTGAATATGATATTACATACATGACATAAAAATATGCTACATTCAATAGAAAAAATAACTTGAATAACTTGGTGAACATAACGAAAGCTTCATAATAGTACAAAGCGCATTACGATACAAATGAAACACATAATAGCATTAGAACAAAGTACAATAGGGAGAACAACTACAACAGCATTTCTTGTGAACAAGAAATAACATACAAATGGATGCAGGGTAGAGCGGCTTTAGAACTTTCCAGAATCATCACTATCATAGAATTCCACACCCTCTTCTTCGAAAAACTCCCAACGGTCACGTTTGTAGTCTTCAACGCTATGGCCTTCAAGAGGAACAACCAAATCAGGGCTTACAGCTTCGTGGTTATCTTCTACGGCGCGCTCAATGAAGCGATCATACGCTTCACGGTTTTCCTCTTGTTCAGGCCGAACTCCCTCTCTTTGCGGTAATTCTCGTACCGTTACCCTATTAAGTTCCTGCGCTAGATCCTTCCTCTGGTGTGCCATTGGAAGCGTCCTGTTTAAAAGGCCGGTGTATTTATATCGTCGCGCCTTGCTGATATTGGCATCAGGTAGACTACGGCGATGTGAGCATGGATATTTAAAAGCTGGAGCAATAGAATAATCATCGAAATATGAAGATATCAAAATACATTTAGGCGTCTGAGAGAAATTTGGGCATCTATAGAACGCCCGTCCGTAATTTGGCGCGATGGTGGAGTAGCGAGTTTGAGCATCGACATGGCGATTAGGGCAAATGACCATACTGCATTGGCAACCAGGCTCGACGCCTTCGACATGGCTTGGACAGGCCGGCGAACACTTAAGTCAGTATCTACACGAAGGAAAAATATCAATAAGAAGCATAATAAGTACAAAATAATGTGGGTGACCCAACAACACAACAATGTGACTCACCGTACAAAATAACTTTTGTAAATAATACTGTGGAACAAGAAGCTGAAATGGAATATTGGAAAAAGGAAAGCTAAACTACCGGTTCTCCTCTATGCGCTCTGGGTTTTCTCAACTCAATCCAAACTTTATGAACTTCGGAGCAATGTATCGCGTTTGCCGCATAGAAGTGCAGCGGCCTTGCAATTTATAGGCGAGGGGCGAGGAGAAAGCGAGGCAGTGGCGGAACCTCACCGTCTTGGGCGATGGGCCAAGGCAGAAAATCGGCGCGTGGCGGCGTTTGCGATGCGCTCGATGAAGTCTGGCTGCGGTGGCGATGGCTTAGGAGTAGCCACCACTTGCCGGAGCATTACCGCGAGGTGGGGGCCTGGTGAACGATAACATTGCAAAACCGCGGCTTCCGTGGCGGTATTTAGGCGGAAAGCGCACGCCCGGCCAGTCCAACCTAAGTCGCGACCTCGGGGTTGAAAAAGTTAACACGCTCTGGTGAGTACACCTCCATAGCATTCATGCACACTATGTGGCATTGCGTGAGCGATGCGTTTAGTATCACGTCATCGATCTTTGTTTCACCCACGAAAAGCCGCCAAAGCGTCGATGGGAGGAATCGGTGGCGAGGCATCGTTTGCAGCGCGGTGTGGGGCCTGGCTATAAGCTTAGCTGCAGGTGGCGATGGGCAACGGTGGCGGCACATTAGCGTCTTGGCGAGGGGCACAGACAGAAAGCTGCGATGCGGCGTCGGATTCCTTTGCATCTGTGTCTATGCTTGATACCGACATATGCATACAACTTTCTAGCTGGTAGAGAGGTGCGGTCGAGGCTTTGGCAGCTATGCTTTTGACGACGACTCGGGCGATCTGTACCACACATGCATTTGACATGACATTTGGACCAGGTTATAGCGACCATGCTTACGGCATGATATGTCCTGCCGGTACATCCGCAGTCCCGGTCGAATTTGATTATAAGCGGCTAAGTTTCGCATCAATTAAGTTTTAGCTGCTCTTAAGGTAAATTCGGCTTGATTAATGTCCTAAAGCGGCACTTAGGAGTATCCCAAGCTTAACCAAAAGTTTAGAGCCAAAAATTTCAGTCCACACTTGTGACTTTCAACCAACTTTGGAGCCTTGTAACTGGCAATCTATAATGACCTAGAGTGCGCGGGTTACATGGTTGCGAAGTAAAAACATTTCTCTATATAGTGGTGGAGTCATATCGCCAATCCGGTGTCAAACACTGACTTTAAACTTGGCTCAAAAAGTGAATCTAGCGCTGTTTTTACATTGGAGGACTTAGCCAATTTGGTTGGTTTGCTTGGGGGGTTTTTTGGGGAGATGAAAGTGTGGGTTATGTGGTGTGGGTGGCAGCCACTTCATTCCCAAACCGTGAGCTGCTCCCTCTTCTTCCTCCCTCCACCACACAACCGCGAGATGAAAGTTTGCTTGGTCGGGCAGATTTTTGGCTCTCAGTTTTCTGCGAATTCGAGCTACTTAGAGGCCGAATTGGAGTTTACATTTGCTTAGGAAGTTGTAGAGGGTGAAATTATCTAGCATCTCCAACTGGAATCAATCCATTTGGACATTCCATTAGAAAGTTATGCCATTTTTAGTTTCGACTGTCCGAAATGGACAAAATTGGTGAATTGGATATTGAGCTGCTAATTTGAATTAATTGGAGGCCGAATTTGGAAAAAAATTTGCCTAAGAACTTGTAGGGAATTTCGAGTAGATTTCAAAAATGTATTTGTTTGCTTATTTTGGATTAATTTGGAGTAAGTTATGCCGGTTTGAAGTAGTGCCCAGATTTCAAAAAAAAAAGAGAAGCTCAAAATCCCCAAATTCGGTTTTTGTCTTCAATACTGCAAATGGGCTCAAAATACCAGCATCGCATATTTTATTGCAAGAAATAGGAATATTAGTCAGCACGTAGCGAATATTTGTAATGGATATCGTAGTCCTTATTACATGGAAGGAGAGGTGTCCATGACATATTTGTTATGCATATCGTAGTCCTTATATCGATGAGCAAGTCCGCTCCGTCCGATATATGGACTACCTTTCTTTGCTACACAAATATACTGCCACAATAACCCTAAGTGCTATTGCCAACGCTAACTTTTACTAGAAATTTCGTCAGCACCTCCCCTGAAACTAGGACATCCACTCCACAGACCAAAGACAACATTTAATACGACAATAAGATTGAAACTTAAGAAAACCAACCAATCACAAACATGGCTCATGGTACGAACTAACCATCATGGCCCAACTTATTACATGCAAGTACCACAGAATAATTACAAGATATAAACTCAATAACATTACAAGCAATTAGTTAGTATGAAGCGTGCTAATGCAAAACGTGACCGTGCCACCACTCCCATCCATTCATGTCGACTTCAAGGTTCCTACAAAGAATAGACAAACAAACGGAGCACAAACTGGCATATATTAAAACATTAGAGTGAAACATTAGAGTGAAACATTAGTGTAACACCCCATAAATCTAAACTGTTGTACAATAAAAATTCAAACACACGCTTCCTACTCACCATTCCCATTTAAACGCCAAAAAACCCCGATCTGTCTGGATCGAACAGCAGCACCCTCTCTTCCCAATTTCGTATCTTTTTTTATACTATTCATAAAAATACCAAAAAATTACAGTAGCTAGATATTGATGAGATATACAACTTTCATGAAGGTCAAAAAATTCAATTCCGCTGTTAAATATGCCAAAACAACCATCCAACACAGTGGACGAAATCTGTTTCCAGATTCTGTTCGTCATCTTCTAACAGCGATAACTCTCAGACCGACGCCCCAAAAAATCTGGAAAAATTACAGAAGCTAGGTCGCGATGTTATCTACAACTTTTTAGTTATAGGTTTTTGCAGAAAAAATCATCTATGTCACGTAAAATGCGAAAAAATCCGCACTGCAAAATCTCCCCTTTCAGAAACAGCACCACGTGAACAACTACCCTTCTAGCCCATCAAAATCCATCCAAACCAAACACCACCAGATCTAAAACACTCCCAACCCTGAGTAGAATAGGGGAAAAAAATTTGGAAATTTACCTAGAGTCCTTCCTTGAGAATCCACGAAAAACACGCGACGAACACCAAATCTGAAAATCTGCTCGTCCTCCACACCTTCTCGGATCCTCTTCTCGATTGTGAACTAACCGATTAGCTTCAAGCGTCACTGTCTCCCTCTCCGCCGTTGAGCCTGTCTTCTGATCAAATCCTCAGGGCTAAACACCAGTGGTGCATGTCTCTCCCTTTGTCCCGCGGCCTGTGACGGACCCAACCTCCCCGTGCCTGCTGGTACATCCAAATCCTCGTCTTGGGGAGGGGGGCCCGTTGCGATGGAGTATCCTCCTCCGCTCGCGGAGATCGCGTTGAACCACTCACGTGGATCAACAGGCCCTAGGGGAGCTGTATGGCCTACGTACGTCGATGTTTGTGAGGTCCCCGCCTGGTGCGGAGGCCCCTGTTTGCATGCCTAATAGGCCGATGAAGGTTGGCGCATTGAAGAAGTCCTCGTCGAAAACTTCGGGCCGCTCCATTGTGGTGCGGAACTGACCCTCTGCCCCAAAGGCCTCGATACATGGGAATACCTGTGGGAGGGTGAGGACTGGAAGGACCGGGCATGTCCTCATGATGTGAAGGACCCGGTCTTTCGTCGGCCCGTGCCAGCGAGTGGGGTGGCATGGCGTCGCGATGAATGGCTCGATGCATGGGACATGGATGCACGTCGGCGACATCGGCTCCCTCGGCGATGGCCGGACGGACGGTGCGAGATCGCCTCGGTGTGAGCTAGCGCCAGGTTCCATGGGAGATGAGCTGGAGCTGCGGCCGTGTGTCCGTGACCATCCTCCAAGGCCACGGATAAGCGGACATGATCGTGCCCCCCTGGATGCGAGGTACCTTCTCATTGGATTTCTTGCTGATGAGGAGCCAGAGGTGCCTTCACTTTGCCCCGCAAGTCGATCCGCTTCGGTGTACAGCTCGGATGCCTCCTGCGTCTGCATAGCATTACTGGGGTATTAGAATGAGAGGGTTAAGAAATTTACTGAGGACATTATTTAGGGGTATATTTAGTACCAAAATGTGGACTTGTCGAGATCGGTCCTCAGGATAGGCCATTGCTCGTTAAATCGACCTCGTTCTTTGAGCAATGTGGCGCGAGTCTTGTGAGACGATACCATGTCGGGTAGTTGTCATATTCACGGGGTCGTATGGCACAGAGGGTAAGACAACCTCCTGAAATGCACTGTCGTTCCACCGCGTAATGTGGGTGGCATGGACGTTGCTCCAGTCCACTGCGGCCGCACTGCCCTTCGCGCTTCTCCTACAAATGCACAGACGTTACATTGTCAAATTTGCATAGATAGGGCACATATTGAAAAGAGGTAAATGCATACCCGTGAGATCTCCCGGCGTCCCGCGGTGGTGGAACGGGGACTATCTGGCAGAAACCGAACTGCCTCTGGATCCGTTCAGGCGAGTACACCTCTACGGCGTTCATGTAGAGCAGGAAGCATGTGGTCATCCACAGGGGGTAGTCCATCATGCACCAGCTGGATATCTGGCCGCCCGTCGCAATCGCTGCGGCTCTTTGCGGAGACCAAGGATCCCAGTTCACATGTGCCGCGGTCAGCAAGTCTAGATCGGCGACAACACGCGTGTAGCACCAATGGTCACCGTTCGGCGACCATTGAAGCCGTGCATGCATCCAACGGTACCCCATTGTAGGCCGATTGGTATCTGGCATGGCATCGTTGACGGAAACAGGGTAATATTGAGTACGGATCCCTGGCCGAGAGATCGGAAGGTACTCCCAACTCCACATCTGAAGGAGTTGCAGGCATCCAGTAATAGTGCCCCTGTGTGTCAGGCGATGGCATGCATCGCACAATCCACGATAAGTGTCCGCCAGGACCGCAGATCCCCAGCTGTAGGCCGGGATGTCATCAAGCTCACCGGCCAACTGACGAGCAATGGACACAATGTGCGGGAAGATGAGGTCTCCTGCGGTGGACGTGAACATCACACCACCCAACAAGTAGTAAAGGTAGACCTCGTAGTGGCGCGACCTTTGTATCTTAAATCGGCATCGGTGGGCGGGGTTGTACTCTGCAATGTCTTGCGCAGCCAGTCATGGACACCCCATTTTCCTTCTGTTAAATGCGGGACACCAAACTGCGTGAACTCCGGATTAAGAGATTTCATAATAGCATGCACATTATGAACATAAAACAACTAGTGATTGTAATACCTTCCCGTTATGTAGTCTTTGCGATCTTTGCTTTCTTTGAAGCGACGAAGAACCAACGGCTGTCCACGATGGGCGGGCGGTTAGCATGGCCACATCCCTCAACGTAATGGACATTTCACCAAGCGGTAGGTGAAATGTGTGTATCTCCGACGCCATCGGTCCACGAGACCCGATGAAAGCGCCACGATCGATGATAGGCATGGGTGTGGTCTGCCCTCCTCCGAAATGAGCCCCATCCATGAGAAGTGCAAATGGTAGTAGACACCGCGACCCGGTCGATAGTGGAATCGATAGTCCAACTTCTTCAACTTGTGCAACGAGCGACGAGAAGAGAGGGCAATCAAAGATTAATAACAAGTTGGTTAGCTATATCCGAACAAATTAATTGCGGGTAATATTGTAATGCATCTTACCATAGCTCCAGCGAGAAATGGCCTCGCACGATGTGGGGCATCTTGACTCATGGAGAAGCTACGGAAGTGCATTGTCCGCCATCACGCCTTTGTTGAAACAAATGATACATGACATCAAAGTACATTTACACAAGCATGAAGAATCAGACGTGCATTCCCGACAAATACAGATACATTTCGATAGCTTCAAATTACAAATACAAGTTCAAAAGCAACGTAACATAGCAGGGGAGACGAGTACGTTTCGATAGCTCCCAATTACAGATACATTTCGATAGCTCCAAATTGCACATAATCCAGTGGAGACGACTACGTCTTGGGTGCATTGGGGCACCTCCTCTGATGCGTGTCCGGGTTGTCTGCATATTTTACACTTTCGCAAACCGTCTACCGCATCAGCCGCGTCCATGTCACCTTGCAATCTGGCCCTTGGCCTACCTTGCTGTGTGCGCCTACTCGCGGGATGTGGTTTCCAGGTTGGGCCTTCCATGAGCTTGTAGTTCTCTCCAATTGAGAACGAACTCATCTTCGGACGCCACGTGTTCTTCAAAGCATGCAGCGGTGTAGTAAGGCGAGATGTCTTGTGATGCATCGTTTCCACCCATATCGCGACATGCCGCCAACACATGGGAGCACGGAATGTCTTTGAAGCTTTGGCTTGTTGCGTGCATGAGACTTCCTCGGCCCCTAGTGACATTGCTGCCGCAGTGTCCCCGCGAGATACCCGGACGCATGTTTGCGCTTGCACATGACCTCAAATTTATTCATCCCCAGGTCATAAATCCTTGTGCGGTGGAAGTGCGCCTTCCCCCGCCTCTCCGCGAGCATCTTCTCCACTCTGGGTGCGTACGTGGTGACGCACGCCTCGGCCACATTTCCACGATCTCGGAAGTAATCAGCCGCCCGGTAGAACGTGAGCTCAATGATTGAACACAACGGGAGGGCGCGCACACCCTTCAGTACGTTGTTGAACGCCTCCGCTATGTTTGTTGTCATGACGTTGTACCTGTCATGGTGTACGTTAGCTTCTATGGAAGTTAAAACAAGGAGGTGAGATGATCTGCGCTGATCTATAGTTCGTCTATACCTCGCTCCGTTAGGTAATCGTGGAGTAGCGCCCAGCTCATTGGCTTCCCGCGATCCATCGGCTGAAGCCGGGCCGAGTTCTAGAATACACGGCCTGGCCTCCCACCATTTGCGAAAGGAGTTCTTTGTTCTTTGGGATTGGTCGTCCTCCATCATCTTCTGTGTGGTCTCGTTCAGCTGCGTCCATATCGCGTTGAACTTGTGTTGTTGGTTCTGCAGGCACATAGCTTTGAATCTCTTCACCAACGCCTTGTTCTTGTACCTTGTGTACAGGTTCGCGCCAAGGTGGCGCATGCACCATCTTCTCTCGACATCGGGCGGCTCGTCGCGGAGGTAGTCTTTGTCGTGCGGAGACATCCAACGCGTGGAGAAGGCCTTTGTTCGATCGAGACAACGCACACGCGCAGCGCTCCGTGGACCGGCGACCCGCCCTTCAAGAGAGTCGAAACCACAACCAACTATCATTGTTCTCGCTCTCCCACGAGCGAACGCCACCGGGAGGATCTGGTTATTTGCATCCGCGGCGAGAAGCGATTAGCGGCGTCGTGGAACTTCCCACTCGAGAATGTCCGTCCACGCATAGCACTGGCCTGCAGTGCCTAAAAGCTTCGATGCATTGCCCGAATGACCAGAATACCCTGAAGAGGTACCGGTCCATCGGGCTGAAGGACCCGTCTTCCAAAGATGACGGGCTCATCGACCCATCGCGAATCGTGTGCCGGGTTCGTCATGGCTATCTTCCGTAGCAACCTAGGGGCATAGTTGAAAGACTCCTCGAAACCCCCGAACAGCATCTTCAATGCCTTCTGCTTCGCTCTCCAGGCCGTATGATACGTGATGACCATCCCATTTCTACTCTGCACCTCCTCCATAATTTTACGGGGAGTCATCTCTATGTCGCTTCCAACGACGGTCAGCAGGAGTTGAGCTATGAACCTCGCGTCTGCAAGTCCGCTCATGTTCCTTATGGACTCCTCTGTGCACGTATGAGGCATGTATGTACGTATCTCAAAGTGGTCTTCGTGCTTGCGCTGCAGAGCTCGCACAAAGAAGGGACAATCCGGATACTTCTTGCACCTAACCTCATACTGCGTCCTGTCCGAACGGAGAAGAGTGTGCTCCCGTCTTGTCACGATGGCATAGTTGCTAAGAAAGTGAATGACCTCCAACTTGTTAGCGAACACTTGTCCAGTTTGGACATGGTTCTGGGCGTACTGCGACGCGGATATCTTACTGTAATCCGCCATGGTACAATTCAGCAGACCCATGCCCTGGAAATCTTGTCTGGCCGGTCTTGGGTCATCATTCTCCGCCGCTTCTTCATCCCCGCCTCCGCCGTCTTCATTATCCATGCATTCCCCATCAACCTCCCCCGCCTCGGCTTCTTCTTCCACTCCCCCTGATGTCCCCTCCTCCACAATGTCTGGTTCGGGTGGTGTGCGCGATATCCCATGTTCTACTGCTTCGGAGGTAGATGCCACCGCTCCGGCATCGTCTTTGTGGCAATATCTCCACGTACACTCCTACCTCAAAATTCTCTCCACCCGCTTTGTGGACATACAAAGCCCACGCGCTTTCGCTCCGTAACGGGAAGAGCGTGTGCACAACCGTCGAGGTGTTGGGGACCAATCGTGGGCGAACCCCTTCTAGACGAACTCTGTGCGTCTCAGGGTTCGCACCGAACAGAGCGAGGACATGTGATTTCAGCTCCCACAGTTCATTCGGGGTGGCTATACTGCTATCTACGTGCAGGCAGTTGTCAATGCTCACGAATCTCCCATGCAACACTGCGGGACGTTCCCCGAAATAAATTTTGAAAGGCATGTCCGTCTGTCGCACATAATATTGAAAGTTACTAAACACAAAATATTTCTCCGATAACATTTCACGAAATATCATTCGAACTTTTCATGGAAATCATATTTCATATTTCGTGTTAATGCACATGATCTCGTATTATGAGCTGTGAAAAGCTTATACTTCAGTGAAAAGTAATTTACAAATTTACAGAAAGTAAATTTCTTTAAAAACATGTGAAAAGACAGCCATGTCAGAATTTATTCCAAAGTTTGCTACCTTGTCCAGAGCTAAAATTTCTACTAATTACTCTACCTAACACTGTCTACCTTTGGTAAAAATTTCAGAAAAAAAAAGCATTTTAATACCCTTAGAGATTAAAAGAAACGTTTTCGAAAAATCTGAGATTTGTACTAAAATAATTTCTACAAGAAAAATACTTATCCTTCTGACTTCAAAATTTTATTGGAACTTAGTATTGTCTTGATAACCTCTCTCAAAAAATTTCAATAATTATTAAGACCTTTTTACCCCTCTGATAAATCGAAAACCGGAAATATGAAATAGGACCTTCTGCTGTTGTCAGAATTTTATTTAAAAATATATCGCTTAATTTCACTTCTAATTTTTACAGAACCAACCTAAGCTGAGTTGGAAAGTTGTCTTGAAAATCTGAAAAAAGCAGTTCATAGGAGAGAGGGGAGTGAAAATGTAATAATCTTATATTTCATGCTAATACACGTAAAAGAACAAACATTTTATGCAACATTATCATACCAACAACAGTTCATATTTTTAATTTCTCCACATGTACCAAGTACTATTTGAACATTCCAGCGTTTTTTCTACCACAGTCTTACTAATATTTTGTAATAGCATGGCATTGATGTCTCATACACTGTCCTCAGATATAATAAATAGCACAAATGTAAGTACTATACTCTAACCTAACAAGTTGGTCACTAATACGCACAAAATATTTGTTTGACAACACTTAATTAAATATCGTACTAACATTCGTACTAAATTATGGAAGCACACATTTTCCATACAATTTCCAACTAACAACTAAATTATGGAAGCCTACTCTTATATTTCATGCTACCGCTATTCAAAAACATACCTTTTATGAAGTACAAAGCGCAACACAGACGTTTATCCCGCAATTTGTTTCCCGGCGTACTATCTTCTCCTCGCGTGTACTACAAATAACATTTGCCGTTATTTAACGCTAACCAAACGTAATTGAACTCATTTTTTTGGGCTCATTATATTTACTACTTACTGCTAACCCTAAGCAAACACTACACTGCACTGGCTTCAACAATAATACATTGCACACACGTAAATACTTATCTCTAACCTAACAGCATGCTCACTAATACTACACTGTCCTTAATATACTTTTACTAATGAAGATTTGTTACTAACCTTCTCGAAGCAACCAAGATCAGTACCGCTTGAGCAATGTTTCCTTCAATCTCCCTCTCGATGACCTGTACAATAGAAATCCTAAATGAAATCGTCTATGAAAATTAATGTTTCCGAGTAATCCAACAAAATGTGAACAACAACAAACAAATCTCTCAAATGCATGCGGCTTGCGGAGGAGCTCTGCTCTCGGAACCGAATGAAGCTCAAACAAACTCTAAGCGCTCTGGAAATGAATGAAGAAGAGCTCTCTCGAACGAACGAGCACGAGCGGGAGGATGGCCTTATAACGTCTCAAAGGAATCGCATGATGAATCGCCAGGACATCACGGAGAGATTGATTCTCCTGCCTTTGCTTTCGGTGCATGCAAACAACCTGACGAAAAGCAAAAGCGTGACACATCCAATCCATTCCAACGCAGCTAGCATCCAAAGCCACAGCGACCATAGCGAAATCGGTAATTTCGGTATGAGGTGGCACCTCATACCGAAATTCCCATTTTCGGGTATGAGGTGCCACCTCATACCCGAAATTACCATTTTCGTTTAAGACAATACCCGAAATCCGCATTTTCAAATACAGCAAAAACGAAATTTGCAATTTCGGGAATAGGAAAACGAAATTTGCAATTTCGGGTAAGGCTGAGATTTTTGTAAATATTCAAAAAAGTTGTGTAGAATTGTAAATACGGGTCAACAGTTGTCTAGAATACCAATTTTTCCCGTGCGTACGGGATTGGATCTCCTCTCTCTCTCTCTCTCTCTCTCTCTCTCTCCACTGTTGCATTTCATTTACGAGGGTGTCTACAGAATCCGAATGTTTTCTAGCAAAATATATTTAAATTATAAGCTTTTAGATTGCTTTAAGATAAATTAATTTATCTTATCTTCTTCCATTTAAATACTCGATAATAAAAAATTAAATACTCACAAATCAAAAAACATTAACAATTCTCTTTATTTATTTATTGTTCGAACACGTCGACTTATTCAATTTAATTATGCTCAGTTGTTCAACTGGGCTCGAAACAAGTGCTTTTCTAGACCTAGGTATTTTTTTTTCAAATCTAGCTTTCTTCTAAATAAATTTACAAAAATGATCTCTCTTTTTTTATCAAGGAAGGCGCGGTGCCGCGCTACGTACCAAGTTTTCCTGTCGAGCTCCTCTTCATTGATGGGGACAAAACATGTTAATTAATTAATCATTTTAATAAAGCACTTTTTATTATTTAATCACTTAATTAACGACTTTGCCTACCTACAGATATAGATCAAAATCTCGGTGAAAATCTTGGATTTCGGTTGATGATGAGATTCAAAACCCCGGCATAAAGCTCATAATAATGTTGTACATGATAAAACAACATAGCAGTGTTAACTGAGATGGTAGAGCGCTCATTTTGCCCCCGTGAGGTCGGGGATTGAACTCTGCATCTCAAAATAAAAAATTTGGACCAAACACATTTTATCGGATTTCTTATTTTTAGGATCCGCCGCCGCACCTCTTCCTCCACACGGTCTCACCCGTGCCGCTGCCCCTCTTCCCCCGCACTGCCCTGCTCCCTTGCGGCACCCTCTCCCCGTGGCCTCCTCAAGGATCACAAGGTCCGAGCGCTGCCCGTCCCTCGCACGCCCCCTCATCACCTGTCCCTTGCCTAGCTCTGGTCAGTAGTTTGCATTCACAAGGGGTGGAAATTACCGAAATTTCGGCAAATTTCATTGGAATTTGGAAATATTGATTTTAAATGTACTAGAATTCAAATTTGCCTTTTGAATTTCATCCGAATTTTGGCCGAAACTCCAAAATCTCGTCTAAATTTTAGATTTCAGCCACTCCGAGATGTGATCCGAAAACAAAATTTGAAACACTGTCTATGAATTTGTGATAAATCGGTAGGTCTTGTTGCCAACAGGTGACCTATCGGCTCAAACCCGTCGTTGTCGTGCTGTCTAGGTCGGCACTCGGCAGTATCTATCGTGGTGCACGAGCGCGACAAGTGATACGTGTTACTCGTTGATGTTTCCGTGTCAAGGAGGAGGCCATTTTTATAATTATATTCATACGAGGCTATATATGTAAAAATATATATATATACCTCTAGAAATACATGGTCTTCGTGGGACTCCTCTGGTGTACAGTAACTATCACGGACTCATGGCTTGAATTAATGGGAGGTCTCTCACCTGATCACCTCCAAAGAATGTTGGCGGGCTGGGTCTCCCTATTAGCATTCTTGCCAATGTTCTGCGTTCTACAACGAAGTACTAGTACACCGCTGCGTATAATTAGAGTAGCGTATCTATATAAGCTTACAGTTCTTAGAGAGGTACAGAGGGGCAGCCGGCCTATCGCCACATAGGGCTCGGGCACTATAGAAACAATATCCCGTAGTGATTTTATTTTAAAAAAAAAAATTCAAAATTTTTAATTTTTTTTCAAAATAATTTTTTTGCAATTTTTCGGAGGTATTTAGTAATTTTTTTTACTTGTTCAATTTGTTATGAAATTTTTCTCTCTGTTAAAATTCAGAAATCATCCATAGCAACGCGCGGATTTTCATCTAGTATTTATTGGACATTGAGGCTGCATTTGGTTCCGTTAAAATAACCGGATTAGATAACCTCTGCTCAGGTGATTATCTTAAACTAATTTTTATGTTTAGTCTAAAATGTTGTTTGTGTTAGGAAACCGGATTCGTATCCTATATGGACTCTTCCTTATCTCTAGCAGAACCGCTATATATAGGAGGCAGGGGCTACCCCTTTGTACACACAAGCATACAGAATAATAAAGCAGGCCTGGTTCCTCCTCATATTGTGTCTCTCTTTCTCCCTGTCTATTCTCCACTTGAGATCTATTAGGCAACCCCGGACTATTCGATAGCGAGGTTGTCTAACACGTTATCAGCACGAAGCTCTACCGGAGATTAGATTGAAAAGGTGAGAAACGGTAAGAATTAGGTGATTAAATCTAATCGCTCGCTTGTATTTGCATCTAATCTGCGTATCTAGTAGCATGAAGCTACGATTTGAAGCCGGCCGCCATACGTCGGCCAGTCCGCAGCGCCGAGCCCACCGGCGCCTTGAAGCCGCCGGCCACCACTACGCACGAAGCGTTTCTCCCGGCTATTGCGCGCATGAATCCCGAACGAGTCATGCCCGTATGCATGTAGGCGTGCAGAAAAGTTGTAAATACATGCATATGGATTCCAAGCAAGCATGGATACGTAAATGCATCATGCAACTAGCATTGCAAGCAATCAGTAATAATGCATGCATCATGCAAGCAATTAGTAATAACGCATGCATCGTGCAACTAGCATTGCAAGGGCGGCAATGCACAAAGGCGGCAGCTAGCAATGCAAGCGTCTTTGCGTGCATCTGGACGCCAAGCAGCCTGCACCTCGGCCTCGAAGGCCAAGTGCTGTTGCCGTGCGTTGCCGTGCGCAAGTACCCGGTCGGGCTGCATCCGCCAAGCACGCACACGCAGTCGCCTACGCTTTGGACATGAAGTCCCGGTCGGAACAGCCGTTGCCGCGCGTGCGTTGAAGTTCCAATCGGCGACAACGGCGCGTCTGCCAAAGTGGATACAGCGCGCACGTCGCGCCCAGCCGCCGAAGGAACCGGCTATTCCGATGACCATGAAGTGTCGCCGGTGCGGCCCGAAGCCACTGGATGGCTCGCCGCGTCCAGCATGGCCGAGCGACTGCGTGCGCCCTGCGCCTGAATCGGTGACTCCGCGCTGCACCTAGCCCGACGTCGCGCAGTACCGCGCTCGTCCGGCTGCCGCACCTGCAGATCGCAATCGAGCACCTTTTGCTGCCGTGACAAGTTGCCGCGTCACCGAGCCGGGTTGCCGCGCCGACACCGCCGCAACATGTGCACGAAGCACATCTCCCTGCGCGTCGAACCGATGCCGCCCGCCGCCTGACCGCCGCGACGTTGCCGGCCGGTTGCCCGCCGCAGCTGCCCCACCGCCCTGCGCAGTTCCCGAAGCGCCATACGGCCAACCTCCTCGCCATCGCGCCAGTAGCCACCGGCCGCCCAGCCTACCGCGCGAGCTCAAGCTGCAGTGGCCGGCGCCGAGTGTCTGCCGACACCGACCGACGCCAGGCTTGAAGCCGATGGCCACGGCGCCGCTGCCACTCGTCGGCCGCTCGACAAGACGGCCGCCAGACTGGCTCCCACCGGAGCTGCGTCGCGCAAGGGGATGCACCCCAGCCGTCTGATTCCATTGGAGTCCAATAATGGATGACTTGAAGTCCATTGTTCAGACAATGCACTAGCGGCGGGCCCGAACCAATCCAAAAGTGCATTGAATCCGGTTTGTGTGGCGCACGGGGAGGGGAAATTTACCCCCTTGCCCCCGAGGTTTATTTCTTTTTCATTTCTGTTTTCTTTTCCGTATTGATCAGAAATCCAGTGATTTGATTAAAAACCCCGAAAAATTCTGAAAATTGCTAGAAAAATATGAAATTTCTAGAAAATTGCAGAAAATTTTATGGCTCTGTTTTCAATTTATTCTTAGCCTTATTTTCTGCATTTATGAATTTTTGCATGAATTTTTGCAATAATTGCCATGTTTAGAACACCGGAATCCATGAGAATTTATTTTTCGTATTTATGAATTTATGAATTATGTCATGTTGATATTTGCTGAAATTAAATTTTACATTGTCTGATAATTTAAAATTGCTTGGAAATTAGCAGAAATTATGAAAAGTGCTAGGAAAATTCCAGAATATTTCATATGGCATAAAATGAGAACCTGTGTGGTTGGGATTTGATTTTGGTAATGAATAAACAGATATGAGACAATTGGTGTCTAGAAAAACACACATGAGGCTTGGTTCTTTAATTGGCACCCGGAAACGGGAAGTGCTCCCTCCCTTATGTGAGCCCTAGGGGCAGGTTGACCTGGCCAAGAGTCGAATTGACGGAGATATTCGTTACCTGTTTTCGCTCCCAACCAACGAGAGTTACATAAGTTGTAATTAGCATTACACCGCATTTAATTTATGTGGGATTTTTTTTCCGTATTTATGAATATTTATGAATCTGTGTATATATGAATTTTGCAGTTATGAATACTGTATTTATGAATCCTGCATTTATGAATCTCGCACTTATGAATTTTGCATTTATGAATTCCGTACTTATGAATCTTGTACTTATGAATTTTGCATTTATCTTTGTATATATGAATCTTGATATTATTGCTTTCTTTTAGTTTGCTGGAAACTCATGAGAATTCAATTATGCATTTTATTGAATCTAGCAGCCATTTCCTATTAGATTGCACGTAGTAATCTAATGGAAGAACCTTATGAATGTGCAAAGGTGTGGCATTATCTAACGTGAGTTTTTGAAGAACTGACATGAATTGTCAGAATTATCTCACATAGACATCAGATTGCATAATGAATAGTAAGCTCTCGAAGAGCATACTTTTTCTCATGAATAGAATTGCAATTTATTCTTTATTCCAGTATTCTTTCTTTACAAGCAATTTTTGAATTACTTAGCCACTGTATGATTAGAATTATTTTTCTTTTCATCTAGAAATCGTGTAGCGCCCAATGGAGGAAATATGCATTGTTGATAGTGGCACAACAAATACCATCTTAAGAGAGTCGAAATACTTCCAGACGATCACGAAGAACGCTGGAAGGATTACGACTATCGCAGGAAGCGATATGCATATAATAGGCTCAGGAAGAGCCACAATTATATTGCCAATGGGTACAACTTTGGTAATTGAAGAAGCCCTCTTGTACCCTGAATCAACTCGCACTCTCTTAAGTTTCAAAGATATCCGCGCCAATGGGTTTCACGTAGACACCAATGAAGAAAATGGCAAAGAACACTTGTGCATTGTGAAGCACGCGGAATATGGAAAGATGGTACTAGAAAAATGTCCCTCATATGAATCAGGTTGTACTACACGAAAATCAATGCACACGCAGTGTATACTTCTTTAAAGACTGTCTTTAGAAGCTCTGAATTATTTTCTTTATGGCATTGTAGATTAGGTCATCCTGGTCTTAGATTGATGAGAAATATAGTTAATAACTCACAAGGTCATGGCATCAATGTTAAAAATTTCCCGAATCATGAAGATTTTGTGTGCCATGCATGTGCCACCGGGAAATTAATAACTAGACCCTCTATTATGAAAGTGCAACATGAAATCCCTGCATTCCTGGAACGCATTCAGGGGGATATTTGCGGCCCGATTCAGCCCTTGTCAGGGCCGTTTCGATACTTTATGGTGCTCATTGATGCTTCCTCGAAATGGTCGCATACATGTTTGCTGTCAACAAGGAATCATGCATTCGCAAAACTGATCTCGCAGATCATCAGAATTAAGAATGCTTTTCCTGATCATCGCGTGAAGTCCATTCGAATGGACAATGCCGGCGAATTTACTTCCAAGGCATTTGATGATTATTGCACAGCAACGGGAATAACTATTGAGCACTCTGTACCGCACGTCCATACGCAAAATGGGCTAGCTGAAGCACAAATAAAGAGGATTAAGTTCATTGCCAGACCGCTCTTGCAGAGTTGTAACTTGCCCAACACTTGTTGGGGACACGCAGTCCTGCAAGCAGCAGCACTTATCAATTATAGACCATCGGCCTACAACATCCATTCACCTATGCAACTAGTGCAAGGGGTCATCCCGAAGATTTTCCATCTTAGAAATTTTGGTTGTATGGTATATGTACCTATACCACCCCACAATGGATCGCAATGGGCCCTCTCCGCAAGTCCGGGATATACGTTGGTTATGAGAGTGCATCCATAATCAGGTATTTGGAACCCATGATCGAGACTTGCATACACTGATTCGCCGATCAGATCTTTGACGAGGACCGTTTCCGTCATTAGGGGAGAGAATCAACCATTGGATGAAAAATGCCAGGAAATAATATGGCATTCCACTGGGATCCCCGCACATGACCCTCGCACTAATGAAGCAAATCAAGAAGTCCAGAAGATAATTGATTTGCAGAATTTAACAAATGAACTGCCTGATCATTTTTGTGATCTGAAGAGCGTGGTTAAGTCGCATGTACCCGCAAGAAATGCACCAGAGAGGGTGGAAATACCTAAGAAAGCAGAAGGTATCTCTTATCCTGTTCAGAGGCCTCAAAGAAAAAGAACAGGAAATCTGGCTTCTCAAACCCAAAGTACCCGGAGACGTCTGGGGAAAACTGGGCAAGAGGACTTACCACAACCAATCACAAAAGTGCCCCAAAGCAAGAAGGGGAGCCAGTTGAGACCTGGCACTGGAAAGAAGCCTGTGGAAAAGGCAATTCCAGATCTGAACCTTCCATTGGAAGAAGCCGCCGGAAATAATGTGTGCGCACACATTGGCGGAGAAAAACTAAAGGAACTTGCTCCTGGAATGGGAAATAGCAATGAAGAGCAAGTAGAAGTGCACGAAGCACCCCATGATGAAATGGCCATAAACTTTGTAATAACGGGAGAATCGATGAATAGAGTAACAGCCAATGTTGATGCATACTTTGCAAAGAAGATTGCCACGATCATTAATCATGATCCCAAGCCCGCATCTCTCGCAGAGTGCAAGAAAAGGTTCGATTGGGAAGATTGGAAGAAGGCAATCACCGCAGAGTTAGTCTCTCTAAACAAAAGAGAGGTGTTTGGGCCTGTGTGCCGCACGCCTCCCCATATAAACCCCGTGGGGCACAAATGGGTTTTTGTTCGGAAGAGGAATGAAAACAATGAAGTTGTAAGGTACAAGGCAAGGCTTGTCGCTCAAGGTTTCACTCAACGTCCTGGGATTGATTATGAAGAAACCTATTCTCCGGTCATGGGTGGAATTACCTTTAGATACTTGATCTCAATGGCAGTCAACTTGAAGTTGAAAATGAAGCTAATGGATGTTGTCACAGCATACTTGTATGGAAACTTGGATTCGGAGATATACATGAAAGTACCGGAAGGTATCCCTATCCCGAACCAAGACAGAGCAAACAGAAACCTATACAGTGTGAAATTAGAGAAATCACTATATGGGCTGAAGCAGTCAGGAAGAATGTGGTACAATCGCTTAAGTGACTTTCTTTGCAAGAAAGGCTACACGAACAGCGAAGATTGTCCATGTGTGTTTATACAACGATCCCCGAATGGATTTTGTATAATCTCCGTCTATGTAGATGACTTGAACATCATTGGGACGGATGAAGAAATTGAAGAAGCATGCACATACTTGAAGTCTGAATTTGAAATGAAAGACTTGGGTAAAACCAAGTTTTGTTTAGGCTTGCAGCTTGAACATGTCCAAGGCGGAATCTTGGTACACCAATCTTCCTACACTTGAAAGTGTTGGAGAAATTTGGTTTTGAAAAGGCATACCCATAAAGACCCCAATGGTCGGAAGGTCACTCCAAGCAGACCTAGACCCGTACAGGCCTAAAGAAGAGGGGGAGGAAGTCCTGGGAGCGGAATTCCCATACTTGAGTGCAATTGGAGCGCTCATGTACCTTGCAAATAGCACTAGGCCAGACATTGCGTTCGCTGTGAATTTGCTAGCGCAGATGCAGTCACGAGAACCCACCAAAAGGCATTGGAAAGGGGTGAAGGACATCTTTCGTTACCTTCAAGGAAGCAAAGACCTTGGCTTGTTTTACAGAAGAAACAATGAATTGAATTTGGTTGGCTATGCAGATGCTGGGTACCTATCAGACCCACATACTGGCAAGTCACAAATTGGGTATATTTTCCTTTGCGGTGGAACAGCAATTTCGTGGAAGTCATCTAAGCAGACTTTTGTCTCAACGTCGACAAACCACTCAGAAATAATTGCCTTGTATGAATCATCTCGAGAATGTGCATGGCTTCGAAGAATGGTTCATCACATCCAGAAGTCATGTGGTTTGAACATGGAACAAACCCCCACCATTATCTATGAAGATAATGCAGCTTGTGTTGCTCAAGTGCAAATGGGATATGTGAAGAGTAACCTCACAAAGCATATCAACCCCAAGTTCTTTTATGCCCATGAATTGCATAAGATGAACGAGATAAAGATACTGCATACTAAGTCGTGTGAAAATCTCGCAGATTTATTCACTAAGTCACTCCCGGCATCTTCCTTTGAAAGATGTGTTAGAAGAATCGGGATGATGAGGCTTAGAGAAGTGCAGATTTCAGGGGGAGAATTTTCACATACTCCTACATAAATCTCAAACATGAAGATTGAGTACCCAACGTGAATCTTGAAGATTAACATTGAAGTTTGGGTGGATTGTACTCTTTTCCTTAAGTAAGTTTTTCATTGAAGTTTTCTTACATAAGGTTTTTAGTGAGGCAATCCGTGCAACACAGCAAGCGTGTGCTATGTACTCTTTCTCCAATTATTTTTCCCACTGGGTTTTTATGGAGTTTTAATGAGGCATATGCATCTCGCAAGTGAAGAGTCCAAGGGGGAGTGTTAGGAAACCGGATTCGTATCCTATATGGACTCTTCCTTATCTCTAGCAGAACCGCTATATATAGGAGGCAGGGGCTACCCCTTTGTACACACAAGCATACAGAATAATAAAGCAGGCCTGGTTCCTCCTCATATTGTGTCTCTCTTTCTCCCTGTCTATTCTCCACTTGAGATCTATTAGGCAACCCCGGACTATTCGATAGCGAGGTTGTCTAACAGTTTGAGATAGATTAGTTGTGTTATTAATTAAAAAGCAGAACATAGGTTACATAGCACGGTTACCTGTGGTGTGTTAGCTTATTACACCTTTAATGAGTTAATCTTATGTTAGGGGTTAAAATGCTTTAACCATATTAAGCTAATGTCCCTAGCGTACATGTGTTCGGCTAATGGAACCCGTAGCCCACCTCTTAGGCCTGTTTAGTACGGTTCCAGATTCCAGTAAAAACGGAAACGATTCTAGATTCTTGGTAGAAACGTTTCAAATAGGATTCTTTGAATCGGGTGAAATGGGATTGAGACCGATTCGACCAGAGTGGAAAAAAGAAGAAATGTTCCAAGAAGAATCGTTCCGAGCTTTAGCCCGTTTGGTTGGGTTTCTTTCAAAATCTAATAGAAACGGCTCGATTTCAAGTCAAACGGGCCTTAGCCCTGATTTCAAATGTAAAGATAATATTTAAATATAATTATTCGTGAGATTATAATAGATAACACGACTAGTGATGTTACGAGGCCTCCATAGGTATTTTAGTTCTTCTTACAATTCCTTAATTTGTGTATAGACTTGGGGAACATTTGGACCTAAGACGTCAATTACATTCTATTTATTCTACGCTTTTAGTGTTTATGTTGGAAATACAATTCTATTCCTTATACAACTGTAACAGCTCTTAATCTACATCTAATTAATTTACACCATTATAATTTGAATCCATCATTGTATGGATCTTTGCTTTTTTTTTCTCTCTCTGATCATCGTGGGAATTTCTAACTCTTCAGAGAGATGGTGTCCAAATTTGATTTTTCAAACATTCACATGCTCCATCAACCCTATGCATATTTAGCATTTACCATTGGGTACATTAATATACATAAGGAATCTATGTGGGCCAGACAAACATTATAGTGTTAGAATGGCTAATTAGACATGCTATTTCATGCGCTTATTAAAATGATGAAAAAAGCCGTCACGTTTGCTCTCACAAGTTAGAATTCTCAAATTAAATCGAAGGTAAAAAAGGAAATATATATATGGTCGATTATGGTAAGACTATATTATAACGATGCAAATTAATCAAATATAGATATGTAGGCTATTACAACTATATAAGAAATGCAAATATATTTTCATTATAAGCATTACAGTTGTATAACATATAACTCTATGCCTCGATATAAGTATACGCATTGTAGTGTCTAGCCTAGTGCTAATTTAAACAAGGAAAAGGAGTAGAGCATTTATTTTGTGCAAGACTGTTTTTCTAAGGTGCACACAATTTAAGAGTCAAATTTCATAAATCATGGTTAATAATTAGTTTGGCAATATGAAACTTAAAAATGATAATGTTATTTTCTCAAATTACTTTCATATCATTATGATTTTGTGTTCATTAACAATCCATTATAAAAAAATTAATGGTCAATTACCAAAACTGTGACAGATCAAATGGCATTACCAGCATTATCACAAAATCACCCTTATGCCTGGGGTGTGACTTTGTACGTGGCAGTCTGGGTTTGAATTCAAGTTCCACAGAATATGCATTGTGTATGGCGCTCCGTGTGGTGACGGATTCGTCCACATCAAGGGTTGTTCCAAGGCAAGTTGTGTTTTCATCATGTTGAATCCAGTTTTATAAATATTATTTTATTTTAATCTGTTGCATGATATTTTATGCTAAATATGTTTTCTAATTAATTTTGGATTTAGCTATTCAACCCATTGAGTTATTGTTATTGTTATGCCTTATTCATTTGTCACCCTATGATAGTTTATTATTAGTTTGTTGCTAATATAATATCAACTTGGGTTGGTTAGATCATGCTTAGTTTGCTTAGCCATGCCACGAAGAACTGATATATTTTAATCTGTTCAGGAAGGAAATGGGGGCGCTGGTGGACCGGTTTTGTTCAAGACTGGAGCAAATGTGTCGAGCGCCGTTGTGCCTGGAAGGGACCTAGTCGATTTGGGCATGACATATGTGCAGGATCTTGATGCTAATGATATTCCTGAAGATCTGCACCAAATTTCATCTTACCTTAAGAATATCATGAACTGATTGTCGTATATTTTGATGATGTGAATTGGTGATGTTTTGATGACTTTGGGAGGGTTCCCCTGTTTTGCTGTGGTTTGTTATGATCTTGTAATGACTGGACTGTGTAAGATACTATGGTTTCTCGATGAAACTGGGGCATTATATTGCCCTTTTGATCTAAAAATATATATTTTGAAAGTGCAAATGTAAACTTGAATAAGATCTATAAAATATCTTTTGGAAAAAGAGTGTCATATGTTGTCACACACTGATGTTAATATTGTTGAGTCCAGTTCGTGTGTGTGCGTGTGTTCTTGAGCACGGCAAGTTCCTCTCCGGCGCCGGCGTTCGCTGGGAGATCCAACAAGTGGTATCAGAGCTTGTTACCGGCGTTGGACGTGTGATCGTGCGCTCCAGGGTGTCTTCATGCCTCGAGCACGATCAACTTCGCCGCCGCCCTCCGGTTCCAGCAGCCGCACCGCAGGTGGCGGCGGGGACAACCGCGGGCTAGTTATACACCGCGTGGTGAAGGAAGGAGGAGGCGGGCCGACGAACTACCCCATGCTGACCAAGACCAACTACAACGACTGGGCGTTGTTGATGAAGATCAAGCTGCAGGCGCGGTGCCTCTGGGGCGCCATCGACCCCGGCAACGTCGAGGTGCACGAGGACCGCATGGCGCTCGACGCAATCTGCAGCGCGGTGCCACCTGAGATGATCTCCACGCTCGCAATCAAGCCGTCCGCGAGAGAAGCGTGGGAGAGCATCCGGGTCATGCGGATCGGCGACGACCGCATCAGGAAGACGAGCGCGCAGCGACTCCGGCCGGAGTACGAGCTGCTGGCATTCCGGGACGGCGAGGGCGTCGAGGACTTCGCCCTGCGTCTCACGGGCATCGTCAACCAGCTTGCCACCGTCGGCGACCCAGAGCCTCCGCACATGGTCGTTGAGAAGTATCTTCGGATCGCGCGCACCAGGTTCAAGCAACTTGTCATTTCAATGGAAACTCTGCTTGATGTTTCCACCCTCTCCGTCGAAGGGATCACCGGCCGGCTCTTGGCGTCGGAGGACAACCTCGAGCCAACTCCTGTCTAGAGCGGGGGGAAACTCTACCTCATGGAGGAGCAATGGTTGTATCGTTACAAGTAGAAGGAGCAGGAGGGCTTCCGTGGTGGCGGCGGCTCAAGCAGCCGTGGCAAGCGCCGTGGAGGAAGGGGCAAATCCCACGGCGGCAGGAACGTGGACACTCACGACGGCTCCAGCTCGGCATCAGATAGCAACGGCGACAAGTGTCGCAACTGTGGCAAACTTGGCCATTGGGCCAAAGATTGCAGGAGCAAGGCCAAGAGGGAGGAATAGGCCCATGTGGCCCAAGACGACGAGCCCAGTCTACTTCTGATCCAGGGCGATGACGTTTCCTCCACCACACCGCTGTCGTCAGCTAGTTTTTCCCTCGCCACGCCGAAGGACGTCGCGACACATCCTGCCCCCCGCGTCGGCAGTGCCCACGGAGGTCGTGCCACCGGCACCATGTGCGACGTTCAAACACATCGGACTGGTGGAGGAGAAGGTCTTCGCGGTGCTTGACAACGAGGGAGACCAGGATCCCCAGCACTGGATCTTCGACACCGGGGCCACCAATCACATGACGGGGTCCCGAGTCGCCTTCTCCGACCTCGACACGAGCATCACTGGCTCAGTGCGTTTCGGCGACGACTCTGTCGTTCAGATCGAAGGATGCGGCACCGTGCTCTTCACGTGCAAGAATGGCGAGCACTGCACCCTCCCCAACACCTATTTCATCCCGCGCCTCACTGCCAACATCGTCAGTTGCGGCCAACTAGATGAAGGCGGCTTCGAGATCCTGATTGGGGGCTGCGTGATGTGGGTGCGCGACGAGAAAAGGTGGCTCCTTGCTAAGATCCATCGCAGCGCGGGCCGGCTGTATGTGCTTGACCTCAACATTGCACGACCGGTTTGCCTGACTACGTGCACCGGCGAAGACGCATGGCGGTGGCATGCCAGGTTCGGGCATATCAACTTCACCGCACTGCGCAAGATGGGGCGAGAGGGCCTTGTGCGCGGCCTGCCCATGCTGTCCCAAGTGGAGCAGCTATGCGAGGCATGCCTCGCCGGCAAGCATCGGCGTGCACCGTTCCCGCATCAAGCCCAACGGCGCTCCTCTAACGTACTTGAGCTGGTGCATGGGGATCTCTGCGGCCCGATCAACCCGGCAACACCGAGCGGTAACCGATACTTCCTCCTCCTCGTCGACGACTACAGCAGGTTCATGTGGGTAGCCTTGTTGCCCACCAAGGACGCTGCACCAGCCGCCATCAAGCGCATTCAGGCAGCAGTAGAGCGTAAGAGCGGCAAGCAGTTGCGCGCACTACGCATTGATCGTGGGGGAGAGTTCACGGCAGCAAGCTTCAACGAGTACTGCGCCGAGCTTGGTGTGCGACACGAACTGACCGCGCCGTATACGCCACAACAGAACGGCGTCATCAAAAGGAGGAACCAGATGGTGGTCGGCACGGCAAGGTGTATGCTCAAGGCGAAGTGGCTCCCCAGCAAGTTCTGGGGGGAGGCGATCACCACTGCGGTCTACGTCCTCAACCGGTCAACGACCAAGGGCACCGGCGGCAAGACTCCGTACGAGCTCTGGAACGGGAGGACACCGGCAGTGCACCACCTCGCACATTCAGGTGCGTGGCCCATGTCAAGAACACCGGGCCCAACGTTAAGAAGCTCGACGACCACAACAGGCCGATGATCTTCGTCAGCTATGAACCCGGCTCCAAGGCCTACCGTGTTTACGAGCCAGCGAGCAGGCACATCCACATCAGCCGTGATGTGGTTTTTGATGAGGAGGCACAGTGGCAGTGGAGCGGTGATCAAGCGGTGAACGACGACAGTGAGTTCGTCATCGAGTACACCACCGTGTTCCAGCCAGAGGTGGTGACCACGCTCCAGCGGCAACCACAGGAGCACGCCGCGACGCCATCTGCGCCAAGCACAACCGCTGGAGCTCCCGCATGGGAGGCGGTCCCATCCACACCATCTCCGCCAATCCAATTCATTTCACCGCCATCCAGAGCAGAGGAGGCCCTTGACGCGGAACACGACGATGATGTGCCTCTTTAATTCCGCGCCATCGACAACCTCCTGGGGCCGACGACGCCGCTAGGCTTGGCGCCCCGGGACCTAGACAAGGATCTGCTCCTTGTGAGCACCGATGAACCGGCGACGTTTGAGGAAGCACATGCACATGAGTGCTGGAGGAAGGCCATGCTCGACGAGATGATGTCGATCGAGTCGAACGGCACATGGGAGCTCGTCGACCCTCCGCCGCGCCATCGCCCAATTTTGCTCAAGTGGGTCTTCAAGACCAAGAAGGACGCCGCTGGGAACATCACCAAGCACAAAGCACGGCTCGTAGCGAAGGGCTACGTGCAGCGACAAGGGATCGACTACGACGAGGTCTTCGTGCCGGTGGTGAGGCTCGAGTCGGTCCGGCTCCTACTGGCTCTTGCGGCGAGCGAGGGCTGGCCAGTGCATCATATGGATGTAAAGACAGCCTTCCTCAACGGGGAGCTGCAGGAGGAGGTCTATGTCGCCCAGCCGCCAGGTTTTGTGGTCGCCGGTAAAGAGCAGAAGGTGTTGCGCTTGATCAAAGCGCTCTACGGACTTCGACAAGCCCCGCGCGCGTGGTACGCCAAGTTGGATGCCTCCCTGGTGTCAATTGGGTTCCAGCGCAGCGTCTCCGAACATGCCGTCTACGTTCGAGGAGCAGGGGTGCGCCGACTGGTGGTTGGCGTGTATGTCGACGATCTCGTGATCACCGGCGGCGACTCCGTCGAGCTCGAGCATTTCAAGAAGGAGATGCAAGGCACCTTCCACATGAGCGACCTTGGGTTGCTGCACTACTACTTGGTTTTGAGGTGAACCAGACCGATGACGACATCACCATCAGCCAAGGCGCACACGCGATGAAGATTTTGGAGGCGACAGGGCTGACAGGGAGCAACGCCAGTATCACTCCCATGGAGTCGTGCTTGAAACTCAGTAAGATGAGCACTACCCCTGCTGTTGATGCAACCGAGTACAGACGGATTGTGGGCGCACTTCGCTATCTGGTGAATACGAGACCGGACTTGGCGTATGCGATGGGCTATGTTTCCAGGTTCATGGAGAAGCCCACCACCGAGCACCTCGTGGCCGTCAAGCGCGTGTTGCGTTATGTCGCAGGCACGGTGGACTTCGGTTGCTACTACCGGAGGAAGAGAGGAGCTATTGATCTCATCGACTACAGCGATAGTGACCTTGCTGGGGATGTTGATACCCGCAAGAGCACCACCGGAGTCCTGTTCTTCCTCCACGACAACCTCGTCACCTGGCAGTCGCAAAAGCAAAAGGTAGTGGCCTTGTCAAGCTGCGAAGCTGAGTACATCGCTGCTACAACAGCTTGCTGCCAGGGAGTTTGGCTGGCGCACCTCCTTGCTGAGCCCCGAGGAGAGGAGGCCGGCGCTTTCACACTGAAGATCGACAACCAGTCCGCGATCCAGCTGAGCAAGAACCCTGTCTTTCATGATCGCAGTAAACACATCGACACGAGATACCATTACATCAGAGAATGCATCGAGGAAGACAGGGTGAGGGTCGAGCAAGTGTGCAAGGCTTAGGGGGAGATTTGTTAGCCTGTTAAGCCTTGGCCTTGGCAAATAGTTTATTGCTTGCATATTCCAGGGTCTCGTGAGGATCTGTTTCCTAAGTTAGGATTGATTCTATTCCTTCCGTTTCCCTTAGTTTCCTTAGTTGTTTTCATACCTTGTGTGCAGATTAGCTTCCATTTATAATCTTTTGTATTCCCTATAAATAAAGGCTTAATACATTGAAAACGTTGCAGCTTGTACGCAACACCAAAACATCATGTGTTCAACTTGAGTCCAGTTCGTGTGTGTGCGTGTGTTCTTGAGCAGGGCAAGTTCCTCTCCGGCGCCGGCGTTCGCTGGGAGATCCAACAATGTGTCCTCGGTGAAGGAGCTCACCGCGCGTCGATGGGTGAGCGGAGGATGTCAATAGCGAGGGCGACCATTGAAGAGCTCTAGGAGAACTCGAGCAGATCGAGTGGAGGGTTGGAGGCCCAAGCACAGCAACTCCCCCATCGGATCTCCCCGTCTGTGGAGATTTTGTAGGCAGCAACCACATCCACTTACACGCTGACACCATTGATGGCTATTAATCACTTCTTGGTTACCTGCATCACATCAAGCAGATTCGCATTTCTTGCATTGCAGAAGGACGTTTTTGTGTATATTTACAGCAACAACGTGTTTGAGCACTACAAATCTGGAGCTGGTCTCGACTCTTTGATTCCTTTGCTGTGGAAGCTGGAGCTAGTCTTGACCAAGGTAAGGGGTGAAAGTTGAATAGAAGGAAGTGGCAAGTTGGCAACACAGTGGTTGCTGGCAGTGGTTGCGGCGAGCTCCGGTCCTTATTCATGGCAAGGTGGTGATTTGGGAGGTGTGGTCGTTGGTGAGATGTCATGAAATGCTCAATTCGTTTGTGGCCTAGATGAACAAAGCAATGGGAAAGGGGGCGTCTAACTAACGAGACGGAGGCAAAATAGTTAAAGTGTCCCCGCTACTTTCGATGGTATAATAAAACTAAAATGGTGATTTTTCGGTATCACGGAACCAAAATTTCCTTCTATTTTTTGTTGCGAAGGAGGAATCCATGAAGCGAAACACGGCAAATTAAGGAGCGGACGGTGACTAGTCCATAGAGAAAAAGTAAGAAAATCCCATTCATAGCCTTCCTGCAACCATCAATAGATATGGGCATCGTGCCGTATCGGGCTAGCCCGGTATGAGCCCAGCATATTTCGGGTTTGAACCGTGCTGGACCGTGATAGCCTACCGTGTTGTGCCGTGCCGACCCGACTCGCCTTCGGTGAGCCTAAGCACAGCCAATTTGCGCTTCGTGCTTGCTTCATATCGTGCTAGTCGAGGTCTAACCCATTTGCACTATTGCGATGAAACAAAAGGACCTGAAGACGCACAAAGCTGAGGCAATAGACACAAATATTGAAAAAAAAAGAAGTAAATTTTATTTAATCTTAAACATGTACAGAGTTACTGTGTCGTTAAAAACTTTACACCCCGATGTGGAGTATCTCCGATAAGAAAAAGAGTACAGTAACTACGTATGTATACATTAATACATAAACTACCCGAGGCCAAAATTGTCAAAGTCGGTTACCGCGTTTATGATCTCTCGAACCCGCACCGCACCGCTGCATCGTTCCTCCCCTCATGCAGTGTGGCAAGGCGGCCGCCTCCCTCCTCCCCTCCCCTCACGCGGCGCAGCGAGGCGCGACGATGGGGCTGTAGCGGTGTGACGAGGCGAGGCGACAGTGGTGCAGCGGGCGAAGCAGCGGGGCGCGGGAGGGAAGTGAGGCGGCCGCAGTGTGGCACGGCAACATGAGGCGGGTGAAGTGGCGTGGGAGGCGAGGCGGCCGCAGCCCAGCGCGGCAAGGCAAGGCTGCAGCAGCGCGGCGAGACACGATGAGGCGACGCGGGAGGCGAGGCCACAGCACGTTGGGCAAGGCACGGTAGGCGAGCAAGCACGGAGGTGAGGCCATACCCTGTCGCTGGCTGACAGCAGTGGCGCTGTGCCCTACTGCGGGCTGCGGCATTGGCGCCGTGCCGCATGCTGCCGACGTGCCGCTTCAGTGTCTTGCCGGCACGGGCCCGACCCAAATGGTCGTGCTGCCTGTCATGCCCCTTTCCCAGGTTCGGCGCGACCCGAGCTACAGTGCCGGACTGGCACGACAGGATCCTCTTACGTGCCGGACCGGCACGACACGATCCTCTTACGTGCCGGACCGGCACGACACGATCCTCTTACGTGCCGGGCCGGGCCAGGCTGTGCTCTCGTGCCTCGGGCCGGCCCGAGTGCCCACATCTAACCAACAAATAAGTTTGTGAAGTCTTCGAAGTTGTCACTTTTCTAGCCCTCTAATAAATATGTGTGCTTTTTTTTAAAAAAAATTAGCCTTGTTCCGAACGCAAATTATAAAAATAACCCTTCCCAATCGCGGAAGTGACGATAGATGATACATGTCACTTGTTGCGCTCTCGTACCATGATAGGAGATACCATGCAGCAGATACTCAAAAGGAGCACCTACCGAGCCATGAGAACCCCGTAGCATGAATGCACCATTTAATTAAGCAAAAGTTATTAATTAAATGGTTAACCAAGCGATTAATTAATTAAAGTGAATGATTAATGATACAATTGCTTACGAGCAATGGAACCTCAATAGGACTTGCCATGGCCTATCATCGCGGTAGGAAACATGTATCATCTATTGATACTTTCGCGATCGAAGAGAGTGTTATTTTTGTAATTATATTTAAAAGAGAACCAGATTTACAGGAAACTTTGTGGAACCAGAAAAACGATGAAACGGAAGTCTCCTGCATAGTATCCAAGTTAAAGAAAGCATAGTAATCTACAGTTGGTGCAGCCTTCTGGAACATATAATTCTCGAAAACATTCAATGTCCACGCATCACTAAATGTTGGACCGTTCGACTAACGTCTAACGCTGAAAAAACAAAAATCTCCCGTTATTCTCCGACAACTGTTTGCACGGAGCGCGGGGGCGGGAGACGTTGGGAGTCGGAAGCGCGGTCGATGCCTCGGTTCTCAGATCACCCACCACAAAAAGCAGTCCAAGCACACGACGGCGCGAACGAAGAGCGCATCCGAGCCGTCCGCCACGCCGAGCCGCGCGCACGCGGGATCGGCGCTCCCCACGTCCGCCGGAGCGCGCACGCAATCGCTGATGGAATTCTCATGCCGCTGGGGTTGGTTGGGCGGAGGAAAACGTGGACTTTGCTGGGCTGCTTGCCTGGGTCAGTGCTTCTGATCGCGCGCAGGTTTCACAAAATCGGCAATTTTCATGCGATTTTTGTGATTTTCGCCCGTATTAGAGTTCGATCTTAAAAACCGGTCCAGTTAAAAAAAAATTCGAAAAATTTTACGTGTCAAAAACCGGTAAAAAATTGATCGGTTTTCATCAAAAAACGTTGAAAATCGCTACAAAAGCCGACCGCACAAAAAGATCAACATGGTTGTCGATTTTCCATGATTTTTGCAATTTTTTTTAAAAAATTTGGTTTTTGAATTTATCCGATTTTTTCGATTTAATTTTTACGATTATCGAATTTTTACTGTTCAACCGAAAATCGTCGAAACGATAAGCTGAACCCTGATTGGCGCGGCGTGCGTTGCGACAGAAACAAGCAAAAGCGACGCCCAGCGAGCGAGGGTCGAGAACGAGAAAGAGAGCGCTGACCAGGTAAAAAGGGAAGGTTTCGGCCGCCTACTCCTCCTCCGTTCCTCGGCTCGGTCCACGTCCACCAGACGGCGTCGGCGCAGCAACGGCGCCAGCACATAAACGTCGGCCGCCGTGGGGGGCGCGATAGGCGGAGGCAAGAACCGAGAGCTTGAGCTATCTGCCTCTGATTCAGCTATCGTCATCCCATCTATCCGTCGATCAGGTAACTCCCTTTGAGGTCTCCTCTTCCTCCCATGACTGCTCTCCCTGGGCTCCTAATCTGGTCGGCGATTAGTATCGCGTACAAATTTTCGTGAGCTGTTTCCATATCTTCTCGAGATTCTAGGTCTTTAGTTCCCCTGTTTCTTGCCCCTTTGTAGACTGTTGCGATCGAGTGGAGGTTTGTGTGTGGTCAATCGTGTAGATGGCATGCTAGATGGTTTAGCTTCGTCCTCTCGGCAGTTCTGAGCACAAATTAGAACTGGCTTCGCATAAACGATTCAAGGAGGCCACGGAATTCGGCAAATGGGGAGTTCCGTCAGCTGCTTGTGGGTCGGCTTCAAGGCGAGGCGAGATCAAAATGGTCAAGCCACGTCGTCGTCTCCTCCTTCAGGTACATCTCATTTGGTTCCATTACGTCAGCTCATGATAAATGGGGACTCCTGATTAAATCTTAATGCTTTCTGCGCTTCAAAAGCTCCGTCTTCGAATTTGAAGAACATTTGTGCTGTTTTACATTAAAAAAAATTTTTGCCTGCTGTTCTATTCCACCATGTTGCTCCGGGGTATAGTGGAACAACCATTCTCAGATTAATGAACCATTGGGCAATATCATAACAAAGATAAAACTTTTTTACCTCTATTTCTTGAACTAATATACAAAGGTGCTTGTTATAATTTAGCATGTGCGTGTGTGGATTTTAGTCTTAACTATGATGCCCTCGAATTCTCAACTATAATGACTACTATCATGTCTCAGTGCACTTCTGTGCGGACCTTTCTTTTTTTTTTTTTTTTAATTTTTGAACTGAAAAAAGTGCAGGCTGTGTATTATCAAGAGCCGGGAGGAATGTACAAGTCTTCTCCCTAAACGAGTTGAAGGCCGCCTCACGAAACTTTCACATGACGAACTGCATTGGCCGTGGGGGTTTTGGAGCGGTGTATAAGGTGAGACACTGGACTTGCTTTATGCATCATTGTTTTATTCTTACTTTACGGCCTTCCTGTTATCACCGCCTGTAACTTTTACTGTAAAAATTCTCTTTTGAAAGAATTATGGTTAGTCAACCTGCTAATATGGAATTAACAACAAAGTTCTCCTTCAACTAGGGAAACCTGAAAGATGGCACTCAAATTGCAATTAAAAAGCTTTCAGCTGAATCAAAGCAAGGGAGTAGCGAATTCTTGACAGAGATCAATGTCATATCAAACGTCAGGCATCCCAACCTTGTACAGCTGATTGGCTGCTGTGTTGAAGGGGCTAACCGCTTATTGGTGTATGAATATGCGGAGAACAACAGTTTGGCAAATGCTTTGCTTGGTAAGTTCAATACTGGAATTTTACTTGCGCAAAGTCTTACCCTGTGTATTAACTTTAACTTTGTGATCAGGGCCAAAGAATAGATGTATTGCATTGAACTGGCAAAGAAGAGCTGCTATCTGTATCGGAACTGCTTCTGGCCTTGCATTTCTTCATGAGGAAGCACAACCACGCATTGTCCACCGTGATATCAAGGCTAGCAACATCTTACTTGATAAGAAACTAGTTCCTAAAATTGGAGATTTTGGACTTGCCAAGCTTTTTCCTGATACCATCACTCACATTAGCACACGTGTTGCAGGAACAATGTAAGTACCTCTGCAAATATGTTGCTGTATTTACTTGCTTTTGTAGTGGAGTTATGCAAATTTTAATGCAGATTGACAAATATTGCACTTTACTTATTTTAGTTAGTGTTTAAAGCATAGGCATTTTAGTCAGCTGCCTTCAGTTACTTGTTTTCCCCAGTTGAGCCAAGTTACCAATGTGTCACTGTCAAGTCAATTAATCTACTTTGCTTAGTCTGTAATAACAAACTTGTATTTATGTTTTGGAATATATTTTGTCCTGCAGGGGTTACTTAGCACCAGAGTATGCCCTGTTGGGACAGTTAACCAAGAAAGCAGATATATATAGTTTTGGGGTGCTTCTTCTTGAAGTAATAAGTGGTCAAAGCAGCAGCAAATCAACATGGGGGCATGATATGCATGTCCTTGTGGAATGGGTAACTCACTTTCCCCCCTCCTTCCCTCAGGGAGTACCAATCTTGTAGCAATTGTCATGCTTGCAACAACCCTTGAGAGCCGTAGGATTATACATCTGCTGATATGCACACAAAAGTACCAGCTTTTCCCATGACAGACTCACACCACATGTTGGTGATGGCCTTCTTATTTCAGTTTCTACATGGAAAGTTGTTGTTCATCTGCAAAAAATAATTAAATTTCTATGATGGGCAAAACTGCAGACATGGAAGCTGCGAAAAGTAGGAAGGCTTTTGGAAATTGTTGATCCAGACTTGGAAGAATACCCGGAGGAGCAAATGCTTCGTTTCATCAAGGTGGCACTCCTGTGCACCCAAGCCACGTCGCAGCAGAGGCCATCCATGGAGCAGGTGGTGCATATGCTATCTAACCAAGAAGAAATCGATCTGCGAAACGTAGTCCCTCCAGGTGTGCTGAAAGAGCCCCGTCATCATACGAGTAGTTTGGGGGGTTTGACGCTGGACACATCCTCGAGTCAAAGCACCAAAGGCAATCCAGCTGAATCCTACACTACTCAGACCAGAGACATGAACAGCTACCAGTTGAGCACGATCGAGGTGTCGCCTAGGTGATGGCGGTGGACTGTGCTGAGTGCTGACAGTTTTTCTTGAAATGAAAATTAAACAGAATATATACTTGGACCCCTGATCCATGTTCATCCTGATTTAGGAACTACACAGGATGTGAGGGGCATTGCTGTGAATTGCTGTTGTACAGAAAGTGTAGCTCACTTTGACAAAGGTTGTTGCATATGCATTCCCCTCCAATACAATTTTCACATTTCTTAAAACAAATGACCTTTCATTCGTGCTTTAATATCTGTACAACTTTTAAAACAGACGATTACATGTTGTTCTGTAAAGCCTGGTGTAGGGATGCATTGCAAGAACAGTATGTCTTCGAGACTGCTCAAAACTGCACCATGTGAGGATGCGGTGAAGAACAGGCCGAACAGCTACTATACATAACCCACTAATGTCACGTAGTCACATAATGATCAAGAGATTTAATGACGTAATTTTAACTCTGTTACTCTTGTCTAAACAGCTGGTGAAAAAATATGGTTGGGTTATAAATAGTTGCTTTCTGGAAATCGTTTATACACTAAACTTTATGTTCACGGTGGGATGTTACCGTTTTTTTTCCGAGAAAACACACAGGAGAAGTGGGTGTCATTCTATTAATAAAGAAACAAAGTTTGTACATACGACTTGATTGATATAGCGTCTACCTCTGTGTTATCATTTGTGAGAATGTTATAATGCTTTTGTTTTTTTAAAATTTTCCACTGTTGTAACAGCCTGAAATTTAAAAGAAATGAAATTCAAAAACGCAACTTGAAGTTTTGGCCTTAGTTTGAATTTTCATCATTCTATGATTTTCCCAGATTTTTTGGTTTTTTCATCGAATGCTTTTCATTGATCAAATTGTGGTTTCTAAATTTTAGATTTCAAATTCAATTGAACATAAAATCTGAATAAAATACATTTAAATCCTGAACCATCCCCAAAACATCACTAAAAAGTTTTAGGAACTTTTGAAATCATATAACGCTTCTAGAAAATTTAAAACAGTAAAATTTAAATAGGATAGTAGCACTGTCATATTTTTATAAAAATTTACACACTTGATATTGCTCTGAAATTTTTGTGAGAGCTTAAGGATTACCTCGGGACCTTACACAAAACTTTTCAAACAATTTCGGTGACGTTCGTTTGCTCAAACAAATCGGGAAGTTTGTCCACCAAAAATCAGATTTGGAATTTCTTTTCCTTTCCTCTCTCTCCCTCTCTGTCGTGTGGGCCCTCTCCTTGCCCCAGACCACCTGGCGGTGCCTCTTCCCTCCTATCTCGCTGCTTATGGCCACTTCTCCCCCATTTCCGCTGCCATGTGGGCCTGGCCACGCCTTCGGCCCCACCTGCCATTCTCCCTTTCCCTTTCTGTGCACATGTGACATGCAAAGCGCGTGCGGCCCCGCCTGACACCACGTCATGCCCTGTGATGTGTGTGCCCTACGCACGGTAGCCGCCCCATGCACGCCAGTCGTCCTGCGCTCGCCACACCACCCAATTTCTTGCCGTGGTAGCCAACGCCCATTCCCTCCCCTGCCATGGCATAGCCCTTCCCCCTTTGTGCACCTACCATGGTAGCCGAAATCCCGCTTGCACCTTGCCATGATAGTGCAGCCCTCTGCGCATGCCTCGCCCCACGGCATCATGCACGGGAGTGCACCATTGACCCCCCCTGACAACCACGTGCGAGCATGAATTCCGTCGAGAGCTCGTGCTTTGCACCACTACCCATCCTTCCCTCTCGGACGCCTTGTCATCTCCCTTCCCCATCGCCTATAAAGACCGGCCGAGCAGCCCTAAGCACCGCAACACACCCGCAGAGCTTCCCCGACTCTGAGCTAGAAGCACGACACCTCCACTGTCATACATCATCGGCGAGATCAAAAAAAAAGGGGGCAAAATGTGATTGAGCCTCTTCGTTGAAGTGATGTTCAATTCAAGCGAAACAGAGCATGCTTGAGACCTACTACACTTCCCTCCATTTGGTTTCAGCCCCCGTCGCCATTTTCACCGCCACACCTTGCTCTGTCTTCCCTGGCTTTGGCCCACCGACAACAAAGCTCTTTGGCCATTCCCCACCCTCGCAAGGTAGCTAAATGGACTCCTTCTAGCTACCTGGTGCTCCCCCCTCCCTGAGCTCAAACATATTCAAGTCCCCTCCAAGCTATCCGCCAACATCGCCACCATTTTCCGCAGCCGTGAGCCTGCTCCACCGCTGTCGATTGGTGCCTTGAGCTCCCGGGTCCTCCCTTGAGCTCCAAGAGCCCTCAACCGAGCCTGGCCGACCCTCCGTCACCGTCGGCGAGCCTTCCTCGAGCTACCCTTGTTTTGTGAGATCGACGGGTGGGCCCCCGTTGTCAGTCTCTGAAGATTAAACAAAAAAACCTAAAAATAAAAAATGCGCTTTCTCTGTTTGGAAAGCGTATTTCTACATTTTGATGAATTTTCAGAACATAGAATATTCAAACGATTATAACTTTTGCAATTTAACTTCAAATTCAGTCAAATTAGTTTCTAAATTATTCCAAAATTATGGCCTTTCTATTTCTATAAAAATATTTACAATTGACCTCTATTAAAAAATTTAAATTCATTTTCAATGTTTAAAACTTTTACAAATGGACTCCAAATTTGTTGAAATAAATTTATACATTCTTATAAACTCATAAGCTCTCTATTTCTATAAAAAAAAAATTTAAATTTGTACTTATTTTGAATTAAACTCATACTTTGGTCAGTTTCAATACATTCAAATTCTAATGTTGAAAAGTTTAGCAAATAAACTTCAATTATAGTTAAATTAATTTCTAAGAGCATCTCCAAGAGGGGCCTTAAATATGGCCCTAATTTGAATTATATGGTTTTTGGGGAAAAGATTAACTCCAGCAAGGACCCTAAATTGTTAAAATTTAGCAAATTGTTTTAGGACCCCTAGGAGAGTAACTATATTTAGCAACTCTGTGATTGAGCCTTATCTTCGTTGGGTTTTAGGGCCTAATTGCTGGAGTGAATATTTTGTTGGAGCCCTAAATCTAATTAGTTGGGGTCCTAAATTAAAATTTAAGGCTCATTTTTAGGGTTTTCTCTTGGAGATGCTCTAAGTACTCCAAAAATCATAAGCTCTCTGTCCACGCAAATTTACCTAAGTTCGAGCCCTATTTATATTTATCTCCCAATTAGGGTGGATCCTTTTGCAATTAAAAATTCAAATAAACACAACTCATGTAAATAAAGCTCAAAAATTGTGATACCTCCTCCTAAAATTCTTATAAGTCCAGAGATTTCTGTTTCTATAATTATACTAAATACGTGGGCACAGCATGCCGTGATGGTTGCTACATGCCTAGCAGTAAAAATCGCGTGGAGTTTTGAGGGGCTCTCTGAAAAAATGGACTAATATGTCATTTTAGAAAGACTCAGGTGGATTTGATAAAAATAAACAATACTCTAAATTTTTTTTGGAATTCACGGGGCCCTGCAAAAAATGGACTAATATGTCTTTGCGCACAAAAAAACTTAGGCATTTTAGGGCTCAACCATAAAAAATAGACTAATAGGTTTTGAATCTTCAGGGGGCCCTGCACGAAAGCACATTTTTGTAATGCAAAAGCACAACAAATATCATTTTTTAGATTTTTTTAGGGACCTTTGCACAAGAAAAACACATAAAAAATCACTATTCGATTTGGGGGGGGTAAATGTAATTTTAGAATTTTTAAGGACCTTTACGTAAGGGAAACACAGAAAAAAATCAATACCAAATTTTTTTTTCAGCGGCCCGAATGTAACTCTAGTTTTTTGGCGGGCCTATATGCATTTTTGGTGTTTTGAGGGGACCTTTGTGCAAGGAAAATACGAAAAAAATTCAACATCCGGTTTTTGGGGGGTGGATGTAATTCTGGAGATTCTGGAGGGTCGCATGCAGGTAAATCTAGCGCGTGATGCCACGCATCAAGCGAGAACAATCTCGCATGGGCGCACGGACGGACGCTCAAACGTGCAACCTCTCGTTTGAGCCGGTACGACAGCGTAGTGGCCGAGTGAGCCACACAAAATACTTAAGCCCTACAAATGCGTTAGTCAAGCGGGCGACGCAATGCAACGGCGAGCGGCCACGTCGCCCGAAATCGATGTGGATGGCGTGGGAGGCCTGGAATCGCCCCTGGGTTTGTATATAAGATTGTTTGGAGTTTGATATTATTAACTTCTTTTGCTTTTTATTGTTTTTGTGTTGAATTTTTGTGAAATCATGTGCTGAAAAATTGGTTTTGAACTGAAAAATTAACTTAGAATTGGATTTGCAAAATGTGCTTGTGCATGTGTTTGACAATTTGACAAGAAACAGTAAGTTTCGCTTTTGCGCCGGACCAAGGTCTCAAGAAACAGTAAGTTCCCCATCTGCGCCAGATCGTTTTTCGTATGTACGACGGACCAATTTTGTTGGTCTGTTGTAAACATGTTTTTGGCAACCTCTTTTTCCCATGTACGTCGGACAAAGTTTTTGGGTCTGTCGTGGACGTGCTTTTGAGCTCATGAGCCGAACTCAATTTTCCAAAAAACCAGTAAGTTTTGCATGTACGTCGGACCAATTTCTTTGGTCAGTCGTGAACGGCCTTTTTGAGGATTGATTTCGCATGTACGACGGACTGATTTCTTTTAGTCCGTCGTGAACGTGTTTTCGCCGAAATGTTTTCTTCTTGGAACAGAGACTTTCACGTGTACAACAGACCGATTTTGTTGGTCCGTCGTGAATGGTTCTTTGAGTGATTTTTCTTGTGTACGCCGGACCATATTTTTTGGTCCGTCGTAAATGCGTTTTTGCTCGATTAGGGTTTTGAGCAAACTTGGAATTGAGTTTTTGGTTTGACCTTGAGATTATGAAATTGGTGAGAATTTCTTGATGTTTGTTTTGAAGTGGACTTTATGCAATGCTCGTGTGAGTAGTTGCATGGACTAATGTTGAGTCAAGTCGCGGACTTGTGCTCGAAATCGTTTTATGGTTTGTTCATGTGCAGGTATTGCTCGAAGACGAACGTGGTCAATGACGGGACCGGAACTAGGTTCATGGAGGAGCTGAGGTTCGGGACTAGGTTCAGGGAGGAACTGAGGTCTTGGTGGTCAAGGATGTCATGCGGGACGTTCGGGCTAAGAGAATGGTGCACATGAAAAATGGTTAGTCACGTGAGAATGGCAGGAGGTCATTCGCGTGCAAAGTGTTAGTCACGTGAGTATGGCAGGTGGCCATACGCGTGCAAAGTGTTAGTCACGTGAGTATGGTAGGGTTGCCATACGCGTGCAAGAGTTGTACTCGGCCAGGTTGGGCCAAGAGGAGTTGTGTTGAATACATACTCCTTCTAGATTAGGAATTGTATTCAGAATTCCTTGTGTTTTGCTCCTTTAAATAGGAGGGGTGTCTCCTGTTGAAGGGCATCAATCGGAGCTGAGCGCATTGAGAGCCTCAAGCTCAGTTTTAGGGTTTGTACTCTTTTGATGAGAGTACTTTAGACAAAAGAAATAAAGATCAATTCTTCTAGATCCTTGCGTGCTACTGATCGCAGCGTTGCTACAGTGTTTCCTGTTTTGGTTCTTGTTTGCATGCTTGTTCTTTTCTAGATTGGTTTTTGTTCTTTGAGTTTTATCTTGATTTGATCCATCAAAACCTTTCTAGAGAATTGATTTAGGGTTTCTCTAAGTTTAGTTGATTAAACTTTTGTCGTTTCTGTTAAACCTTCAAGTTTACGTTAGATCAATTCTCGTCATCTTCTGTCACAGCAAGTTTACGAGGTTCATAACTTTTGATCCGTAAGTCCGATCGAGCTGATTCTTTTTGATTTAGATTCGTATTGGAATCTAGTTTCTTGTGTCCAAATTTCAGATCGTTCCGACGGTTGGATCTTCAGAAATTCGCGTTTTACCGAACCTCTGTCATTCTGTTTTTGTCGAAAACGAGGCAATTATTTGGTTCTGTTTTGGAGTGAACTTTTAATAGATCAAGAATTTGGTTTTAGCTTCCGCACAATCATTCACCCCCCCTCTGATTGCTATATTCGTATAATTCGATCCTACAATTTTGTTTAGACACCGACATTCTTGAAACCGCGACTGTCAACCTCGACTCCACGCAAGAATTTAATGAGCAAGGCAAGCACCCCTTTTGACTATGTTGATCATATTATTTAACTTAAGTTATATATATTCTTTTCATCAAACCTATATATGCATGCATGTATTTTCATTAAGTAAGCTATATTATGGTAATGGTAGGTATATCCCTTATTTCATGGAACTTGCTTAATAAATTTTGACAGACAATGTTGATAACTATAAGTTAGGTTTAGACATCTAATAATATCAAATTGGGTATAATGGAATATATACACATTTGCCTAGTCATTCTTTAGAAATGGGATAATGGATGGTTGGATATGCTATTCGTTGTAAATGAAAATTTTTGGACATGATGGAAATTATGGTTACTAATATTTTGATATAAACATAAAAAAACTATGGTTTCACACGGGTGAGATATGGCAATAACCGGATGTGCGAGGGATGGACTTGCACGCAGTGTAGAGGGTATTCTCATCTGGGTCGGATTAAGGACCGAACATAGTGTTGTATAATCCAAGATAATCACTATAACCACAAGTGCTATTATGGTGTAGTCTTAACCAATTAAGTTGTCTGGGTTTAGCTTTGCACATGGGAAGGCCATAGTAGTATGGGCAATCCGGCTAGGTTTGCTTGAAGGAGTGCCCTCATCTAAGTGTTGGGAATAACGCATACCGATACAATGGTGTATACCTTGTTGACGATGATTAATATGTCTTTAGATAATTTATGGGCCTACGCGCTCATAAATAAAAAGAGCCCATAATTAAATACAAGGACCAATGCCCATTATCTAGTTACGGTTTCAACAGGAGTTAAATTTAGTCACGTGAAAAAATTTTCGACCAGTGTACAAAACACTGGTTGGAGATAAAATGTACCCTATTCACCCCAACCATAGGCATATGTTCTGGTCGGGGATAGTTCATCCGGTTACCCTGATCAGCTATGCATATGCTGGTCAGGAATAACTAGATTCAAATTACCCTAACCAGCATACAGGTCGACCATTGAATAGCCTTTGCCCCGATCTGAAACTGATCGGAAAGGAAGTTGCCTCTGCATAAGACTAATGTGTGGAAGATGCTCTCTCTGACAAGTACAGACAGCTGATTGAAAGTTATTTCCTACGAAGAGACGTCTCTTTGTCAAAAGACACCTTTTGGCAGAAAGACACCTTTCAGAAAGAGACAACTAACATCACTTCATCTGGTATAAATAGGAAGCCCGAGCAAGGATTCAAGACATGATCACAAAAAAGGACACAAGGGAGAACACGAACACAAGGGAGAAAACAAAGATTAGTATTAGACTTTCATTTCCAATCCATAAGCATGTACTCTGTTAAGACACGTGACTAAATAAAGGGTATTCCCATTCATCCTATTTTTATGATATTGATTGTGTCGACGATTGGAGAACGGGCTCCCGTCGAGCTTACTTGTTGAATGGGGGATCAACAGAGCCCCGTCGTACGGATCGAAGAGGGCGTTCGAGCGATGCGAGGTCGGGAGAAGAAGAAAAAGGGGGACACGGTGTTTTTATCCTGGTTCGGGCCTCTCACCGTCGAGATAATAGCCCTACTCCAGTGTATTGTGTTCTATCTTGGTGTCCCTCCTGCTACATGATCTTGAGGGGGTTTACAGACTACGACTAGAGGTACAGAGAAGGTAACTACCGCCTGGGAGTGCGCCGCGGAATCGTACTTACGATCTACTGCCCTTGACCCGGGCGTTATTTGAATTTCGGGTATGATTTCCCTTGATCTCCGGTGATTGGTTGCCACCTTCCTTCCTCGCGGCATTGACCAGGGCACTCCGACCAAAACACCCGAGCAGGTCGCGGCCTCTCTGAGCATGCTTGCTCGTGGGGGTGTGTTTAGTGCTTCTCCGAGCGAAGGTGCGAATGCGCATGCTCGGAGGAGAAGGAGGATGCTCGCTTCGTTCTCTCGAGCATCTTCTTTTAGTGTTGCTTGGTCGCGGGTTTAGCTTTTCACTGGGTACCGTGGTCTTTTGTCGATAGCCAATCCCCGACAGCTAGCCCCGAGGTTCAAGTGGGGAACCTCGGGCTTCCCTTGAGCCTAAGAAGACTTGAGGGGATTGAATTTCCTTTGGTCGTGGCTCACGACCATTTTTCGCTTCGGAGACTAACTTCTCTACCCGCCGTGCTTGCTCGCGTGCGGGCGCTGCTTGGTTGTTCTGCGGTTCCTTCTCTGAGAAGCCTCCTTGTAACGGTACGGCGGTTTCTCGAAAAGCGCGCTTTCTCCAGCCAGGTGTCGCCACGTGATAGGCGGCGATTTTAACCTGCCCCTTCGCTGTCTTTTTATCCCTTTCTACCGGGAGAGGTCGGAGTCACGTTGTCTCTTTGCTCGTCTTCGGCCAAAAATCTTCCAAGAGCCCTAGCGCCCAAGAACCCTTTTCGTTCCCCTTCCTTCTTCGGCCATGGCGCGTTTCAAGGTTAGCCAGATGACCCGAAGGAGGCTCCAGGTGCTCACGGACGAGGGGTACGTCGACCCAAGCTCGGGTCGAGTGCCCGGGGATGATGCGGCGCCGGCACCGCGGGAGACGGAGATCGTCTCCTGCGAGTTGTACGCCATCAACGGGCTTCTGCCGTGCCGAGAGCGACTTCCTCGCCTCCGTGCTTGCCTTCTGCGGGTGCGAGATCTCTCATCTCCACCCCAACTCTATCCTTTCTCTCGCAATCTTCTCCCATCTTTGCGAGGCTTACGTGGGTGTAATGCCCACGGCTAGCCTCTTCTTTCACTTCTATTCCCCCTTCCTTGCCGTAAGATGGCTCCGCCGGTTGCGTTTATCTTCGCCTCCGGCCCAACCCGACCATCACGAGTACCCCTTCGTTGCTCACGAAGGACTCGGTGTCGGGTTGGGCCGACCTCTGTTCTACCGTAAGAAGGCGGAGGGGTCCCGCTTGGTCTATCTTGGGAGGACGCTCCGCCATCGAGACGGCGCGCCGCGCGTGCAACCCGAGGAAGAGCGGGTGCTCGGGACGATCGGTGAGCTTGCCCGGATGGGGCTCACCGGTCGGGATATCGCCCGACTTCACCTTCAACCGGTGTCCCCCGAGGCGCCGCGCGAGCATCCCTTCTTCGAGGTGACCGGGTGGCATGACTTCACCCGCGAGGACAACGCAGGTATGTTCCTGGACCTCTTTCCCGAGCATCGCTGCTTTCTGGTGATCGGTGCTATGCATATATATATATATATCTTTTGTCTTAGTCTTTGGTTGCGACGCAGCTCCGAGGACGGACTGGGTTGACGAGAGGGTCGCCGAGATGTTCGGCGCCCCGAAGGAGAAGGAGCTGACGCCCAATCGTCAGGTCCCCAAGAACATCTTTGACCGTGGCGACGCGGTAAGTACATCTTTCTGCTTCCGCTCGGGGGCATGTTTTCCGAGCTCATTCCTCCCTATTTCTGTTTGCAGGAGAAGGTCGCCCTTGAGCTTGCGGTGTCGAGCGCCGCAGTCACGCCGCAAGCCAAAGATCGGCCAGGGCTCCGCAAGAGGACGGCGAGTCAAGGCCGTCAAGTATCCGCCTCGCCTCCCCGCGCCAAGCGGTCGAGGCGCCGAAGCCGACCAGACCCCACGCCGCACCTTGAGTACGCCGACCGTCGGGAGGTAGCGAACTCCGAATTTGGTTTGATGACTTCAAACGGAGGAGGCCGAGCCGATGAGCCGATCGGAACAGCTCGCCGAGCAAAGTAGGAAGGCCGAGGAGGAGGCCAGTCCCTCCCGACCAAGGAGCGGTGGAGAGGCGGATCAAGGCCCTCCAGACCAGCTTACTCGGGTGGTCGATGACCCAGGAGGAGGAAGAAGAGGAGGCCACCTACGCTCTGGTCGGAAGGAGCAGGAGGTCGACTTCTCAAACAGCCTCGGCTGGAAGAGGTCGACATGGACGACGCCGACCCGGCGATGGCATCGCCGCTGACGCCGCGGAGGAGCGCGTCGTGGTCGTGACCGAGGCCTACGAGGCCGCCGCGGGCAGGTCGCCCGTGGCCCGAAGCGAGGAGGCCGAGGAGGATGGCGCTGCTCGCCGGGCAGAAGGTAGGTCCCTGCTTCATTCTCTCACTCTGTTCTTGTCTTGTGATTTTCTTCGGGCTAACCCCACCCTGTTTGGCGTGGGCGTGATAGCTCGGATGTCGTTTTTGGACTTCCGCCAGATGGCTGAGGAGATTATCGACTCTGCAGTTGACGCCGAGCTCGACCGCGTTGTCGACCAAGTGATGGCCGAGATGGGGGAGGAGCCGGCGCCGGCTACGGACCCAGCGGAGCCCGAGCTTCCCTCGGCGGGACCCGCGCTTTCTTCAGCGGACGCGGAACCTATTCCGGCCGCGGAGGAGCAGGAGCCGCAGGGGACTGAGGACCAAGACGCCTTGGCCTTGGTCCCTTGCGAAGAGACGATCATGCGCAGGCTCAGCGCCGAGCCCCGAGGAAGGAGCTTGGTCGCCGCCGACCAATGTGCCTTGGCCGTGAGCCAAGGAGAGGAGGAGGTCGTCCCGACCTAACTCCTTCGGCCTTGGGGCACCAGCGTCCCCCGCCACGGAGGTGCAAGGCGGAGGTGATCGCCTTGATCAAACGCCTCCGGCCATGAGCATCGGTCGCCTCCGACTATGGAGGGACAAGAGGCGGAGGTGATCGCCCTTGATCCAATGCCTCCGGTCGCAGAGCATTGGTCGCCTCCGGCTGCGGAGGAACAAGAGGCGGAGGTGGTCGTTAACGACCAACTGCCTCGGCCATGAGCAAGGAGTGGCAGCTTCGTGGTTGGCGTCTGACCCCGCGCGGTGCGGGCCAGGGAAGGCGACCACGAGCCGCCGTGGAGGAGGATCACCTCGGGCGACCGGGGTTGGTCGAAGGTGGTGACGCCGTTGCTCTCTGAGCACCGGTGCTCAGACGAGCAAGACCCCGACGCCCGGTCCGGATGACTTGGTCAATCCTTCTTTCGGTCGGCGCGACCGACCGCCGCTTCAGGACAAGCCGGTCACCGGCTCTTCTGGTACGTTTCATGTTCCTTCTTTTTTCCTGTGATCGATCTTCTGGGAGTCTGCTCAGCTTTTTCCCTTCTCTTTTCTCTTTCTGCCCGAAGTTTGCCGCGAAGGCTATGGAGGATATCGATGCTACCTCGGTCTCCGCAGAAGAGTACTGGTCGTACCACCGCGAGCAAGACGCCAAGATCGCCGATCTTGAGCGTCGGGTCTCCGAGGTGCGCGAGGCCGACTGGCAATGGAATCGGCGAGGAGCCTCATCGCCGGGCTCGGGACCAGCTCTTCCAGAGCGAGATTCGGCCGAAGAGCACTTCAGAGCGTATGCGCCGAGCTTGACGAGGAGCTGGGGAAGTTGCGGTGGAGGTCTCGACCTGCGCGCCCGAACTCCAACGAGCTCGGAGCGCTTGAAGAGGCCCACCAAGGAGGTGCAGCGCCTTCGGGACAGCGCGGCTGAAGGTCGTGCCGCTCGGCGGAAAGTTTTGGACTTGGAGGCGGAGGTCGACTCCCTTAAGGAGGAACTTGCTGCCCTTCAGGTCGAGCGTAGGACTTAGCTCCTTCTTTTTATTTTTATTTTTATTTTTAGCTCGTGTAACCCTGTAAAAAAACAACGCTTCGGGTTAAATGAGCAAACTCGCAGGTGTTTGGTCCTTGCCTGTTTTTCTTGAGTTTGCCTTCAACATATGCCCATATGATCCCGGTTCTGCAGAAAAAGGAAACAAGTTTCTCGTGATAGAGCATATATCATAGATACGAGCAAAGAAAACAAGTCCTGCATAGATCATATATCATGGATACGAGCAAAGGATCCTTGGTAAGAAGGGACTAACGTTCTATCATACGGAGCCCGCCATGGACAAAGGTCGTGCCCTTACCGCTATGCGAGCACGAGTTTGTTCATGGGAAAATTTAAGGGTCGCTTTGGTCGTGACGATTTTTTGAATGATATAAGTAGGTCGGTTGCGTCGAGAAGAAATGCGAGCACAGAGTAGACGAACTTTAAACCAACATCACGTAGAGCTACCATACCCGAATGGTCACCGAATCAGGGCTTAGAGTGGATGCTCGCGCCCGACCACGCATACAAAGGAAAAGCTACCATGGAAAGTGAACGATTGGCGAGCATCGGCCGGGGCCAAGGGAAATGGTGCGCACATACTTGTCGGATAAGTTAAATGCGCAATCTTCTTTGGGCAGCGATGCTCGCTCGACAAAGCGAGGACGAAACACGAGAAAGAGGGAAACGCTTTATTGGAAAGAACGCAAGGGGCGCGAGATAGAGTACTCGTCTAAACGTAGAATTTACGCAGCTTGATCGATGTTCCAGTCGTGAGCTCCCGACCATCCGGCATCGCGAGGCGAACAGCCCCCGGGCGTCGTAGACGCCGACCGTAGGGTCCTTCCCACCTTGGGGTTAGCTTGTTGGCCTTCGACAGTCTTGAACTCTTCGTAAGACCATGTCGCCGACTTGCGAGACCCTAGGTCTGACCGTCTTGGCCGCGTGCCTACGAAGAGCCTCAGAGGTAAACCGCAGACCGAGCAACGCCGCTCGCGTGTCGCTCGACGAGGTCCAGTCGACGAGGCGCTCAACTTCTTGATCGACGGAATCGATCGGTTGCACCCTTGGGGAACCCAAAGACGATTTCGCAGCAGTGTAATGGCCTCCGCACCGTAGACGAAGTCGGAAGGCGCTTACGCTGTGGCTCGACCGGGTCGTGGTGCGAACCAGACCAAGAAACGGCGGGAAGCTCATCCACCCATCTTTGCTTGTCTTTGGTTGAGGGTCTTAAAGACCCTCTTTTTATGCCCTGGACTAGCTGCCCATTTGCTCGCTTCTGGCCGCTCCGTTACTCGTGGATGCGCCACGAGCGAAAGCAGACCTTGGTCCCGACTCTCCTCGCAGATAACTTTGGAACAGTTCGGGTGAATCGGGTCCCGTTGTTCATGATAAGACGGTTGGGTATCCCGAACCGAGTTACCACATTATCGCGGAGGAATCTCTTGGCCGCTGGGCCGAGATGGTCGAGCAGGCTCGGCCTCTATCCACTTAGTGAAAGTGTCGATGGCCATGAGCAAATACTTGCAGCCTTTCGACCTCGGGGAAGGGTCCAAGGACATCGAGCCCCAGGTTGAGAACGGCCACGAGAGTGGTATGGTTTGCGGTGGCATATGCCTTGCTGACGGACTTTTCGAGCATGAAACCGGCATGCCCGGCAGGTCGTTACGATTGACCGTAAGGTCCGCCAAGGCCGTCGGCCAAGAGTACCCTAGTCGGAAGGCCTTGCTCACAAGCGTTCTGAAAGACGAGTGAGCTCCGCACATTCCTTCATGGATATCACGAAGAAGGTATCGCCTTCCTCCGAGAGACGATCTGGAAAGGATCCCTAATGCGCTTTTCCAGATAGGTCGCCTTCGATCGATCTGACTTGAGAAGATCGCCTTATTAGCCGAACGCTCGGCTTCTTCCTCGGGCAATGTCCCATGCGCAAGATATTGGATGAATGGCGCCATCCAATTTGCACTTTGCTCGAGGAAGGAGACCCTACCGCCGGTCTCTGGTGCCTCCTCTTCAGAGGGAATGGAGGGCTTATGTAGGTGCTCGACAAGCACCCCCGCCGGAGCGGTGGTCTGAGAGGAACCGACCTTAGACATTTGGTCAGCCAGGGAATTATCCTTCCTAGGGATGTAGATTACTTCGAAATTCTTGAAGTATTTCTCCATCTTCCTTACTTCACCAGTGCATGGCGCCATTGAGGTATCGGAACACCGATACTCCTTGTTGACCTGGTTTACGACCAACCGTGAATCGCCCTTCACAATGAGCCGTTGGACTCCTAGCGATTTACATGCCCAAGTCCGCCAAAAGGCCTTCGTACTCGGGCCGCGTTGTTAGTCGCAGCGAAATGTAGTTGGATGGCGATCGTAGTCGTTTCTCCATCCGGGAGACCAAGATGACGCCACCCCAGCTCGTATGCTCTGGATCCATCGAAATACAGAGTCCAGGAGTTTTCCCTTGAATCATTGGTTCCATTGGCCGGTGGAGCCGAGCCGACCATTCCGCCACTAAATCAGCCAAGACTTGTGATTTTATCGCCGTGCGGCCGAGAACACCACGAACTCGCGAGCTCCATTGCCCACTTGGCTATGCGACCACCGGGCGCCCCGATTTTTCAGGATCTCCCTGAGTGGGAAGCCGGTCGGCCACACCACGATCTTGTGCGCTTGAAAGTAGTGACGCAACTTCCGGAGGCCATCAAGAATGAGTACAGAGTTTCGACCTCGGGTAACGCTCCTTTGGTCCATGAAGTACTTCGCCGACGTAATAGACAGTCGCCTGGTACCATCTCTCTCCACTGCCAACACCGAGCTTACCGCTTGCGGGGTTGCCGCGAGGTATAATAGCAATTCTTCCCTGGCCGTAGGTGTGACGAGGACGGGCGGTTGGGAGAGGTACTGTTTTAGCTCTTTGAACGCGCGATCAGCTTCCTCCGTCCACGTAAAGCCATCATGCTTGCGGAGGGCTTTAAAGAAAGGTAGTCCTCGCTCCCCGGTAGGAGACGAACCGGCTTAAGGCGGCCATTCTTCCGGTCAGAGCTTGTACTTCCTTTACGCATGTGGGCGACCTCATGTTCTCAATGGCTTCAATTTTCTCCGGGTTAGCCCCAACGCCATTTGGCCCGACCATATAGCCGAGCACCTTGCCAGCCTTTACGCCGAATACGCATTTCTCTGGATTTAGCTTTATTCGATGCTTATTGAGGTTACAAAAAGTTTCTTCCAAGTCAGCAACGTGACCCGAAGTACTCTTGCTTTTGACAACTATGTCGTCGACATAGACCTCCAAATTTCGACCTATTTGGTCTGTGAAAGTCTTCTGCATGAGGCGTTGAAAGGTTGCTCCCGCATTTCTCAGACCGAAAGACATGGTCGTATAGCAGAAGGTACCGAACGGGGTGATGAAGGAAGTCTTCTCCTCGTCTTCGCGACAGTCGATTCGATGATAGCCTGAGTAGGCGTCTAGGAAGCTCATGGTTCGTGACCACTGCCGTCGCGTCCACCAATTGGTCTATGCGAGGCAACGGGTAGTTGTCTTTTGGGCACGCTGCGTTCAAACCGTGTGGTCGACGCATTACGCGCCACTTGCCTCCTTTCTTCGACCAGGCCCTGGATTGGCTAGCCACACGGAGTGCTCGATCTCTCGATGAAGCCACTTTTAGGAGTTTATCAAGTTCCTCCGGATGATTGCCTGCTTTTCCGGAAAAGCGTCTAAGTTTCGTCTCACTGGTTTTTGTCGGTGAACCATAGCTTTGTGCTCGACCACCTCCTTGGGACCCGGGCATGTCGGATGGTTCCCAGCGAACACATCCGACCTTGCCCTGAGGAAGGTGACGAGCTCGAGTTCCTATTTGGGATCTAAGGAAGATCCCAAATGAATGACTTGGCCGGTTCCGACTCGTTGAGCGAACAGCCTTGGTCTCTCCTCCAGTGGAGGGCAAGTTTAGGCCGGAATGCTTCGGCTCTTGGTCGGGACCGCGAGTGGGTAATCGACCGACCATATCTAAGGCTCTTTAAATCGCAATTGAGTGCGGACTTGTGGTTCCCTTTGATGGTTATAACTCCGCTCGGTCCGAATCTTCAGGCACCGATACGCGTGGTGAGAGGCGGCCATGAACTTGGCCAAGGCCGACTGCCGAGGATGGCGTTGTAGGCCGACTCAAAGTCCACCACCTCGAAGGTGATTAGCTCCGTTCAAGTTACTTGGGCCGCCAAAACTTACGCGGGACGACCTGTCCCGGAGGTTTGATCGAGGTGCCCTAACTATCCCGAAGAAGGGCACGGCCACACTCTTGATTTTGGAACGAGGAATCTGCATCTCGTCCAAAACCTTGGCTGAAATAAGGTCCAAAGAGCTCCTGAGTCTATGAGGACCCGACCGATTTACTCAGTATTGCCGATGGTGGGGTTCACGACCATCGGAAGCCTCTGGGTTTGGTCATCCCAAGGGGACAATCGTCCTTGGAGAAGGTCGAGGATACCTCCGACCATTTCAATTTCTTTGCCAGAGGCTTACCTGGGTAACATGGTGCACTTCCCTTGCGGCCTCCTTTAAGTCCCGGCGGGACTTGTAGGCGGAGGAGCCCCCGAAGATGACCGCTATGTGATTCCTTGGTTCTTGGTATTCCATGTCATCCTCACTTTCCTCGGCGGGCTGTTTTCCTTTGTCACTTTCACCTCGCTCTGGAAGCGTTGGCATGGGTCCCTGCTGTAAAATCGCTTCCAGCGGTAGGTCCACGCTCGGCAATTCCGTGGAGTCGTGCCGTCGCCTGGTGAAGCCAGACATGAGAGGTCGCCCGTCGGTCCGCTTGGTCGCCTCGTCGGTCCGCTTGGTCGCCTCGTCCTCGAGGCCTGTGTGGTTGTCCTCTTCCTCGAAGCGTTAAGCCCCGTGGCTGGCCGGGTTGCTCGAGTTGTTGTTGTTCCACCGCAGCCACCATGGCTGGCGAGGGCTGTTTTTTCTTGTTTTTCTTGATCTTCGTGTCTACTGCACCGAGCCCTTTTGCTAGCCGAGGTCTCTAAGCCAGGTTGAGGTGGCGACTTCCTTCGTCCAAAGATCTTCTTCCATTGGACGGCCTCATCTGCGTTGGCGATCGATCGGCCATTCGGAAGAGCTCGTTCGCCGTTAGATCCGGTGGATCTCCAGGTCCTGCGTGAAGCGCGACGCCTCGCACTCGAACTTGAAAGCCGGACGACCGCCTCGTCCGATATGTTCGATCGAGTTCGGACTGGATAAACCTCTCGACGAATTGTCGCAGGTTTCCCTCGTCTGTCAGATCAAGCGCTCCAGTCGCGCTCCTTTCCCGGCGGATGTAACAGCCTCCGAAATTTGTTTCGAGCGCCAGCGCCGAGCTGCCCTCAGGACCGTATGGAGCCTTCCTTCGATTAAAAAGCCACGTGACGAGCCGGCTCCGGCCCGTAACTGGCCGGGCAGTAATTTGCCATCACCCCTCACGCCTCCGTGCAAGGATGGCGGTGGTATATATCGAGAGAAATTCGTCAGGGTTACGGGTCCCGTTGAACCTTTCGATATGGCCGGGCTTGAATCTGCTCGGCCATGCGACGTTCGGAGGGAGCTCGTGAAGGCCTGGCAATCAAGCTCGGGATTTCGCGGTGAAATCCTCGGTCATAGCGGCCTCCACGCTGGTCTTCCACCCAACGCCCGTCGCGCCGAGTCGGGAGAAAACCTCATGCGACGGTCGTCTTTGGCGACCGCTTGGTCGTGGAGCGTTCAGAGTGCTCGTAATCCGGCGATTATACGGATATCGCCCCGGTCGCTCTGCGGATCGCTCCGGCCTTTCGGATCAGGTTAGCGATCCGGGCGATCTCCGAACATGGCTCCGAGATTCACCTGCGGCGAGCGCACGGGGAGCGTTGTGACGGTCCCGGAAACACTCCGGGCATCCCGGTCACGAGGAGGGTCCGAGACTTTTAGCTCGGCGGCAAGCCTTTCCAAATCTTCGGCTACGACCCTGCCCACGGCCTCTAAGTCTGCTTGCTCGGGGAAACTACGCAGGTCACGCCGCACCGCCGCTAAGGCTCAGAATCGTTCCGTTCCGGTGAATCGGCGGTGGCGAAGCTTTGGCGACGCCCGGCGCGATCGGGAGTTCGGTACCCACAAGAGTTCCTTTCCGTGAAGCGCGCCCCCTTTGCCTGGCGGCGAATGCTCGCGAGGGTCTTTCCCAAGGACGCCTCAGGTGGAGTCCGCCGCCTCGTAGGGGTCGTGGCTTGGCAGCGTCAGAGGATCCTTCTCCGGCTCGCACGGCTTCGGCCACGTTGACCCGACGAGAGCGGGATGAGAGCGATGGGGACATCATTGTATCCCCTTGAGATGCAGTCTCTCGGTCGAGCTCTAGGTCGTCCGGTATGTCCAGGCCATCATAGAGCTCATCACAGTCATCCTCGGGGTCCCCGAGGGTAATGTCTGGGGGATGGAGGCCCTGCCCTCGCATTCCGTGTCCGGAAGGGCTCCCAGACTCGGTGTGACCGATAGGATCGGTCACCCGCCGTCGTCGGCGGCGTAGTATACGTCGTCATCTTCAACGTGGTCGAAAACACAAAGGTCCCGAGTGTCTCCCGAGTTCGGCATCCTCGAGGATCTTGATCCGCGACGGAATCAAACTGCGTCCCCACGGACGGCGCCAAATTGCCGACGATTGGAGAACGGGCTCCGTCGAGCTTACTTGTTGAATGGGGATCAACAGAGCCCGCCGTCTGGATCGAAGAGGGCGCTCGAGCGATGCGAGGCCTGAGAAGAAGAAAAGGGGACACGGTGTTTTTATCCTGGTTCGGGCCTCTCACCGCCGAGATAATAGCCCTACTCCAAAGGTATTGTGTTCTATCTTGGTGTCCCTCCCCTGTTACAGATCTTCAGGGGGGTTTAAATACTACGACTAGAGGTACATAGAAGGTAACTACCTCCTGGGATTGCGTCGCGCAATCGTACTTACGATCTACTGCCCTTGACCCGGGCGTTATTTGAATTTCGGGTATGATTTCCCTTGATCTCCGGCTGATTGGTTGCCACCTTCCTTCCTCGCGGCATTGCCCGGGCACTCCGACCAAAACACCCGAGCAGGTCGCGGCCTCTACGAGCATGCTTGCTCGTGGGGGGTGTGTTTGGTGCTTCTCCGAGCGAAGGTGCGAATGCGCATGCTCGGAGGAGAAGGAGGGATGCTCGTTTCGTTCTCTCGAGCATCTTCTTTTAGTGTTGCTTGGTCGGCGGGTTTAGCTTTTCACGGGGGTACCGTGGTCTTTTGTCAGATAGCCAATCCCCGACAGATTGACTTCACCCCCAGTTACGTCGCACGCTTTTTTGCAGCCGCCTTTTGCCCTAGTTACGTTGCACGCTTCGTACCCCGAGTACGTAGCAATGTTTGACCAGCTGACAAATGATCACAAAATCTAGTGCTCGTACCTCCTAGAGCTTGTTGATGCATGAGCACCTCAGGGCCTCTCACTGCAGTGCACCAGTGATGCCGCCTTCTAGCTGACATGGCGTCACCTGTTTTTCGACTTGTTCGTGGAGACCTACGCTGCCCACCGTGTCATGAGGCAGTTTTGTCTCCGGCAGGCGTTCCCCGTCCCCACTGGTAGGGATGAAAACGGTACGTAAACGGTCGGTAAATGACTGTTCCATTTCTGTTTCCACATTTTTTACCGGTAACAGAAACGAAATCGAAAACCTCGAAAATGGATACGGAAACGAATGCGGAACGGAACGGAGCAGATACAAAAACAAAAGCAAAAATTCCACAAGAACATAGTATAGAATCACAATATACATGACCACAAGAACAATGTAGCCCATTCCACCTCCAAGGTGGACACAAGAATATTGTTATGTTCACTGGCATTATTAGATTTTTTTCTCAAGTTTGTCAGCTGAAAGCACGCTATTTGTCTCCCATATCAGACCATCATGTCCTCATCCATATAATTACCATTGATATCCTCTTGCTCCACCAACTACAAAGATTTAACAACATAAAAGTTGTATATTATTGTTCGATGTTTATTTATGTTTTTCTGATATTTATCTTGGATTTTCTGGAGTTTATAAATACCATTTTACTATTTTTAGATTTATAAAATTAATTTATTTATAAAAAATAAAACCAAAATTATGCTAAAAACAATTTTTCTAGGTTTAAAATGTTCCAAAGTATTTTTGAGAATTTTTTTCAGAATTTTTGAACTTTATTTAATATTTTATATAAAATCGTTTGTATTTATGAAATTATTTTAATTTGAAAATAAATATAATCTCTACCTTGTCATTTTTGGGCTAAGCCCATTTCCCTTTCCAACCCGCTTCCGTTTTTAGTTTCCGGGTTCACTTGTACGGAATTTTCGTTTCCGTTTCCGCCAAAATTGGCTCTCCCGTTTCCGTTTCTGTTTCCGAAAAGAGGCTTCATTTTTCTTCGGAACGGTCGGAAACTTTTCGTTTCGTTTTCACCCCTACACACTAGTGATGTCGTCCCACCAGTAGTTCTCTTTTACATCACTTTTAATTGTATTACTTTTTTGGATATCCTTACTAATGAGATTATGTTGTTAATCTCTTTATGCAGACAGACACGCAATGGCTTCATTGGTACTGTAAGCTGGACGGCATGCATGTTGCCTAATGCTTAGCAGTGGGCACATGCATTGGCGAACGTGCACGAGGAGGCTACTCCTTACGACCATGATACGTACGATGTGTACATCCGGTGGTACAACCCACACACATGCGTTCGAGTTGTGTGTGTCGTTGACTCACCTCCAAGGCATGTTCCCTTCACAACGGACACCTACCCTACACAGTCGGACTCTGCTTTTCACCGATCAGTCAGTACTTCTTTTTACATTCATTTAATGTAGCATTAATGCAATTGTAACAACTAACTTTTGAATGCGTGCGCAGAACGACCTTGCTAGTGAGACTTCTGAGGAGCTAGCCTCACAGATGGCCGGAGTCGGCTGGGGGGACAGGTTGGAGCTCACCATGAACTTCCTGCGAGGGGTGTTGCAGCGTGCTTACCAGAAGACCACTCACTTCGTCCAGTTTACATCCTACATGAGGCCTAAGGATGACGACGTGATACATGTCTATGGTCGTTCCTCCAGTGTACATAGGGTTGAAAACGGAACGAAAAGTTTTCGACTGTTCCGAAGAAAAATGGAAACGGAAGTCCTTTTTTGGAAACAAAAATGGAAAATACCGATACAGAAATGAAAATGGAATTTTTTTTGTCAAAAACGAAAGCGGGAAAGCCAATTCTGACGAAAACAAAAACAGAAACATAAATTTCATATAAGTGAAACTGGAAATTAAAAATGGAAACCAGCCGAAAAGGGATATGGGCTTGGCCCAAAAAGGAGAAGGGAGAGTTTACATTTATTTTCGAATCAAAATAATTTTATCAATACAAATGTCTTTATATAGAATATCAAAAAGAGTTCAAAAATACTTTGGAACATTTTGAACCTAGGAAAATTATTTTTAGCATACTTTTGTTTTTATTTTTCATAAATAAATTAATTTTATAAATGTAAAAATAGCAAAATGGTATTTATAAACTCCAGAAAATCCAAAATAAATCTCATAAAATCATAAATGAACATCGAACAACAATATATAAATTTTAGGGCATTACACCTTTGTAGTTGGTGGAGCATGAGGATGTCGATGATAATGATATGGAGGAGGACATGATGGTCTAATATGGCGAACAAATAACGCGCATTCATCTGACAAACTTGAGAAAAAAAATTTAGTGATATCAGTGAACATAACACTATTCTTATGTCCACCTTAGATGTGGAATGAGTTACATTGTTCTTGTGGTCATGTTTATTGTGATTCTGTAGTACGTTCTTGTGGAATTTTCCGCATTCATTTCCGTATTCGCTTCGTTCCATTCCGCATTCGTTTATGTCACTATCCATTTTCGTATCCATTTATGGGGTTTTCGATTTCATTTCCGTTACCGGTAAAAAATGTAGAAACAAAAATAAAACAGCTATTTATCGACCATTTTCGTACTGTTTTCACCCCTACAGGCGACACACGCCGCACATCGCACCTGGGACAGCGCACACACAGACCGTCCCTCCTCCTGACGTGCCGGGGAGCTCCAGCTGGCACTATTCTACATCGTTTGTCCACATGACTGCAAATACACCTTCGTGGTCTCCCTTTGTCTATTGCGTTGTTTACATTATGTGGTGTTCTAACATGAAATATTTGTCAAGAGCCGTCGATGACCAAAGCATGACCCACTTCGGAGACTCGTTCCATTTTGACAACACCGTTATCGAAGAGTGGTTGACGAACCCCCACCAGCAATTGCCGGGTGTCATCCTTGGTCTGTCACAAATCACCGATGTGCCCGGACCGAGTCAGCCGTTCCAGGCCATCTTCGCTACTCCGACAGCTCCAGTACGGCCTGCTAGGAGTACCCGTGGACTGCCCCCTGACCACCTGATGTATCCATCCGGATATGTGCAACTTCGTAGGAGGTCTGGGACCACACGAGCGGTCGCACCGTGCAGGGGCGTCAGCTAGTTTTTTTGCTTTCATACCTAATGTACTAATCGGATATGGTGTTTTCCTTTCTTAACTTATGTACTATTCGGATGTGGTGTTTTCCTTTTTTTAACTTATGTACTACTCGGATATGATATTTTGCTTTCTTAGCTACGATATATCAGCCTTTTAGTGCGATTTGACAACACACAACCAGCAGTTTTCTTGGCCCGATTTGACAACACTCTGTGCACCGCGAAGTTACAACACATTAGCTTTGTCAGTGCGATTTGATAACACGCTGCCAGCAGCTTTATCAGGCAGATTTGACAACACTCTAAGCACCGCAAAGTGACAACAAACTATCTATTTCTCTCTCACCCCAGAATGGAGTGACAACACACTGCCACCTGCTTTTCTCATAGCAAAGTGACAACATAAATCCGGACCATCTCGACCACCCACATCAAACACAACCTATAAATACAACTGGCCACCCAGGCAGCACTTCTTCACTAGCCCAACCTCCACTACATTACAATGGCAGATAGAGGAGGCACCTTAAGCCGTGGGAGGGGTAGCTGGGGAAGACGGGGTCATACTCTTATATACCATTCGACGTAATCATACCTCGCTATATCGCTTGCTAACACGTAATCTTACTTCCATACCACGGATTGCAAATTCACTCAATGGGTGGACCCATCGTATCGCTTATATGCCCAATGTTACATGTACACATTGTTGGGACGTATTGATAACATGTGAAAGGATCTCACCACGCTGAAGAATGAGAACGAACAACTCCGTAAGTTGAACGACGACCTCTAGACCCAGAACGACGACCTCCACGGCCAAAGGATTAGGGAGAGGAACAATGAGGAGGTCATTGTCAGGGTCCTGGTTCTTGGTGTATGGTCATGAGGGTAAGTTGGTAATTTTCCCTCCCCAATTTCTTTTTCCCCACTTCTTTTCCTCTCTCCCTCCTCTCTCTCTCTCTCTCTTCCCTCCCCATTTCCCCACCCGTGCCCAGCCCGAGCCCCCCCCTCCTTGGGCGACGCCGCCGTTTTTCCCCCCCCCTCGGTCTCCCCCCCCCCAACCGGCGACGCCACGGCGCTTCTTTCCTCCCTGGCCGGCCGCCTCGGCTCCAGCTGGCCACCCCTCCCTATCATACATGACGCCGCCTCGGCTCCGCCTCGCCGTCGCCGCCTCCACCGGCCGCCTCCTCCACGCCGGCGACCCCCTTCCTTCCTTCTCAGATAAAGAAGAACACCTCCCCCTCCTCTCCCTCTCTCTCCCTTCCTCTCCACCTCCATAGCCATGGTTAGGGTTAGGTATGTTTGGGAATAGTGCTCCAAATTGGGTGCATGGCAAGTGTTTGTTGAAATGCCCATGTGGATGTTGGTTGCTTGGGAGTGCTCATGCTTGGGCTATGGTGTGGTTGTTGCAATGTGGATGCTAGGTGTTCGATCAAATGCCAATGATGTGCTATTAGTGGTTGAGTTCGATTAGTAGATGATTGTGTTTAGCGGATGTTGGTTGATGCTAAACCACCATATGGGATGCTAGAATCCTTATCTAGATCACTTTGTACATGTTGGGATTAGTACCAATCTAGGTTGGAGTAAAATGGGTGGGCTCGTGTTTAATGCATGCCATGTGTTTGATAGAGTGTCTAGTAGGTAGGGGATTATGGGTTCTAGTTAGTTGCGATATAAGGATGATGATTTGTTTAGTGTTGAGCATTTTAAATGGTGGGTGGGCTATTGATGGGTAGTGTTAACCTTGTTTCTCCACTTGGATGTAATATTGTGCTTGCCTTTTTGCATTAATTGTCCTTCCATCTCCATATGCATAGCATGCATCTCATTCCATGTGCATTGATATCGTGTAGAGAACGCTCACGCGGAGGGTGAAGTGGCCGCGATCGAGGGTGATCACGGTGAGCCGGTTGTTACTGAGACTCCAGCAGAAGCATCAGGCAAGCACCTAAGCATCTTGAACCCCGTATGAATGTATTTTTGAGAATAAATTGCTAAATTATGAGTTACGTTTTGCATTAGGAGTTGACTGTGGGATAGGACTAGACCCTAATTGTTGCACTTCCACTTGTTGATAATTGTTCAATATTTTCCTTGGAGCTAATATGGGTAATATAATGAGTCCACGCTTAGCATGCTTAGATGTCGGGTTCGGGCCAAGTGACGGAGGGTTCTGTCACTTGTGGTTGTTATTATTACACACATGTTACATTATGTTGGACTTGGAATTGGGAAAGGTTTTGGAAAGAAATGAATTGTGGACCGGGCGGGGAGTTGGTTCATTTGGGTATGGAGACTCAAATGTGTAGCCCCGTCTGTGTCAGTTAAGGACCGATCCGTAAGTGGAATAAGATTGAGCACACCCCGGTTGGTCGCATGCCCGATTATGGTACGGTAAGCCACTCTTTCTCTCATACGGAATCGATGGACCGTAACTTCCTGTGGTTGGACGTGGTTGAGGGCGAGGCTTAGGCCGACTCTCGAGCGCCAGGCCGGGCTTGGGGCTGCTCGAGGGGGTGCTAGGTTTTCGGGCCACAGGAGGACGCTTCAAATGATTGGGTATGATTGGGAGGGTTGACACTAGGCCCTTGTGGTAAGTGTCGTGCGATCAATGCTTCCTGCCAGGTTAAATAAGCGATTCGAATTGCCGCGCTCTCGGATATGAGCAAGCTTGATCCGAACTTCTTCTGCGTAGTAAATAACTTGAACTTGTGGTTCGCCGTTGGGCTTGAGCTTTAAAAGGGTTATGTATTGCTCTACATTAATTGTTGTTAATTTCAATCTCACACTAGAAGTAAGTGCGGTCTATAACTGCTTTAAACTCGTAATTGGTTCGATTGTCGCAATTATACTACAAATGTTAATGTTTTTCCGCACTTTTACCTTAAGCTTCCTCCTTGCTACAACTAAATGCATAATCCTTTGGAGTCGGTCATATATGGACCCCGGGTAAGTCTTGCGAGTACCTTTTGTACTCATGCTTCTGCTTCGTGGTTTTCAGGTGAGGATCAGGATGGCGAGTGTGAGTTCTGCCCATCTTGCCTCTCGGTGAACAAAGGGCACCGAGTAGCGGCTTGGCGATGTCAGCCACGCCCGGGAGTGTTCAGGCGTAACACTTCCGGGGATTTGCTTTACTTTTGTTAAATGCGTTGGTTGGTTCTTTTGTTGTATAGATAGGCGTTTCGATGGGCTTTTGGATTTGGTAATGGACGCTTACGCGCATGTCGGGTTCCGTTGTGTCTTCTTTAGCTGTCGATACTGCTGTGGTGCGGTGGTTGTTGTTTTTACTTTCCATATATATATCAACTGTGTTTTCCTTGTCTGCTGAGTGGATGTCCGTAGAATCTAGAAAGGTCATGCCAAAATTTCCCGTTTTTCGGAGTCTTGGTCTTTTCCCCGTTCTTGCCTAGTTTAGAGTTTTGGAGTTGTTTCAATCTTGGTTCGGTGGTTGTCGGGTTCGTCTTTGTGCCGTGTGTTTCCGCTTGCGTGTGGTTTGGAAGGTTTCGGGTTCGTTGCCCCCTTTATGCAAATTGAATTGATACCGTATTGGTTTCCGGTATGCGGTGATCCTGGGCGCGTTTCGGGTCGCATACCGGGGGAATACCGGGGTTGTTGTCGAGTCGTTTGGATGTTCGTAGGGTTATCTCCATTGGGCTTGGGTATTAGCATCAGGATCACCTCCGGTGATTGGTTGCTAGGATCCAAATCCGATGGGAACAACTGTTCACCCAACAACTCGAGGACGATCTGGGCGGCTCCTGACAAGTTGGTATCAGAGCAAGGTGCATAAAGACGAACTTAAACTTGACGACCACTTAGGTGATTGTTTAGGACTTGCGTGATGCATCAGGTAGAACTTAGTACTTTGTGTATATATTTAGGGGAGTTAAGTTAAATGGTGAGCGTGGGAGAAACGATTACGTCGGAATCGTGCATCCATATTGTGCATATGAGGTTCATATCATGTCATGCATGCATATGTTTACCATGTCATTTTGCATCATACTTTGTGCTTTTGTGTAGAATGGGCTTGTAGGGCTCCAGCGCGGAGTGCTGCAGTCCTGACTAGGTCAAGCTAGGGTTTTTGGTAATCTGAAGTCTACTTCCCTTGTGGAGTCTAACATGTGTCATCTGTCTTGTTGGTGACAGAATGAGGACCCGTGGGGCTTCCACCTCTGGGGGTGAGGGTGGTGCTGAGCGACAGCAGCCAGAGGGTGCTGTTCCACCACCTCCTCCCAATGTGTTGGACATTCTGCAGCGGACCGAGCAGCACCAGGAGGCGACCAACCGGATCCTGGAGATGCTAGTCCAGGACCGGGTCCAAAGACGGTGGCGCGGTGATGGGCGCAGGTCGGCCCACCGGCTATCTCGACTTCACGCACACGCGACCACCGGTCTTCTCACGGGCCACCGATCCGTTGGAGGCCGACGATCGGCTGCGCCACGATAGAGCGTAAATTTGCTCTTATCGATCGTGGGGAGCTCGGAAGGCTCACTTCGCGGCGCAGCGGCTCCAGAGCCTGCTGGTGCTTGGTGGGCCAATTTGCGGGTGATGCACTGCCGGCACCGATTTACTTGGGCTGAGTTCCGTGAGGCGTTTCGGGCGTACCACATCCCGAAGGGCCTCATGGACATGAAGAAGCGGCGATTTCTCACCCTCCGTCATTTCGGCAAGTCGGTGGTTGACTACTCGCAAGAGTTCAACTACCTTGCGCAAGACGCCCTGTAGGAGGTTGACACCGACGAGAAGAAGCAAGGTCGGTTTGTGAGTGGGTCGACGGCGAAGATGCAGATCGGCCATCTGGTCTGCGACTTCGCCGACTACAATGACCTGGTGAGTCGCGCGATCACTGTTGAGCTCAAGATGCGGGCTCATCAGAGGAGAAGAAGAGGAAGCGGGCGACACTGCAGACTGGCCGCGGCAAATGTAGCTGGCTCGGCGGTCTCAGATCGGCCGAGGCCGTCGCTTCCAGCTGCCCCGATCGGTCGTCGGCTGCCAGCTTGCCGGTTGCCGCTTCCGGCCATTTACCACCGCTACCGCCACCGGCAGCCGAGCGAATGAAGTCCCGGCCCCGGCCTGCTACAATTGCGGACGCGCTGGCCACTTCATCCGGATCGCTTCTTCTCTGCCGCGGCACCGCACCGCGCTTCCACGACCTTCTCGGCGCGACAAAGACCATCGCCACTACCTACGCCGAGCCGAGGCAGCGTCACCTTCGCCGACGCCGAGGCGTTCCCTGAGGGCTCCGCCCTAGCCGGCACGCTTCTTGTTGAGGGCATGAGGCTAGAGTGTTGTTTGATTCAGGGCCTCCCATTCTTTTATCCGTCACGGGGTTTGCAGAGCAAAGATCGATGAGGGTCGATGAGCGGTGTCACCTCCTTTCCGATTGAGGCACCAGGGTCGAAGATCACAATCGAGCAGATGGTTCGTAAGGCGTGGTTCAGATTCGGATTCCGCTCACCGCCGCCTTGTCGCTTCTAGACCTTCTGGATAGATGTCATCCTGGGGATGAGTTGGTGACACGACAGTCGCTTTGGATTGTCAGTAGTCGCACTGTCACCCCGGAATCAGAAGGCGGCCGACTCACTCTACTTCTTAATGAGAACAAGGCCACCTTGTGTTCACCGAATGGGACAGGTTGAAGAGCTGGACTCGATTCCGTGGTGTCCGAAGTTTCCCGATGTGTTCCCAGCAGTGCACGGAATGCCACCGATCGGGACATTGAGTTCGTCGTTGAGCTCCGGCCGAGGATCGCTCCAGTATCAAGCGGCCGTCTGATGCCGCCAAATGAATTGGCTGAATCAAGACCAGTGAAAGGATTGATGGACAAGGGGTTCATCCGACCGAGCTCCTCACCTTGGGGCTGTTCGGCTTTGTTTGTGACCAAGAAGGATGGTTCTCTGCGCCTCTGCGTTGACTACCGTCCTCTGAATGCAGTCACCGTCAAGAACAAGTACCCATTGCCCCGGATTGACCTCCTGTTTGATCAGCTGACTGGTGCACGAGTATTTTCCAAGATTGATTTGAGACTCGGCTACCATCAGATTAAGATCCGGGCCGAGGACATTCAAGATCGCTTTCTCCACCAGATACGGGCTCTCTGAGTATACCGTGATGTCGTTCGGCCTCACGAACGCGCCGGCGTACTTTATGTACTGATGAACTCCATATTCATGGAAGAGCTGGATTCGCTTGTCGTCATCTTCATTGACGACATTTTGATATATTCACCGGTGAAGAAGAGCACGCCGCACACCTTCGCATTGTTCTCGCGACTCAGGAGCATCGCTGTATGCGGTTCGCAAGTGCGAAGTTAGGCCGAGGGAAGTGTCGTTCTTGGGACACGCCCTTTCTCGAGCGAGGCGTGGCAGTTGACCCGGAGCAAGGTGCGGGATGTACTCAAGTGGGAGCAGCCCAAGACGGTCCACGAGACATCCGCAGCTTTTCTTGGGTAGGTATTATCGCCGCTTCATCCAAGACTTTTCAAAGATTGCGGCCGATGATCGAGCCGCTCAAGAAGGGAGTTGAATTCAGATGGTCAGCGGACTGTGAGAGCGCCTTTCAGACTCTGAAGCAACGTCTGACTACGGCTCCTGTCCTCACTCAGCCGGATATCCACAGTCCTTTTGAGGTGTATTGCGATGCGTCGGGCATTGGGCTCGGCTGTGTGCTCATGCAAGAAGGCCGAGTCGTTGCCTACGCATCTCGGCAGTTGAAGCATCACGAGGAGCACTACCCCACCCACGATTTGGAGCTTGCAGCAGTGGTGCATGCCTTGAAGATCTGGCGCCACTATCTCCTGGGGAACAAGTGCAATATTTACACTGATCATAAAAGTCTCAAGTACATCTTCACCCAGGCAGATCTGAACATGAGGCAGCGGAGATGGCTTGAGCTGATCAAAGACTACGCCGAGGTACACTACCACCCGGAAAGGCGAATGTGGTAGCCGACGCGCGTTAGTCGCAAAGCTCAATGCAATCTTTGTACTCTCAGTCCCGAGTGTCTCTCTTTGTGCCGAATTCCAAAGACTCGGCTTGGAGATGGGCGAGCAGGGATTCATAGCCAATATGGAGTTGAAGTCTACATTGCTCGATCAGATTCGAGAGGCACAGTCGAAGGATGAAGAAGTTGCCCAAATCCGGGATAAATTGAAATTGGGGCAAGCTACCGAAGTTTCGCCTAGATGATCGAGGAACCGTGTGGTTCGGCGATCGCGATAGTTGTCCCCGATGACCAGGAGTTGAAGCGAAGGATTCTTGATGAGGCACATAACTCCTTGCTTACCATTCACCCGGCAAAGCAACAAGATGTATCAGACCTGAGACGACAGCTTTGGTGGGCTCGCATGAAGCGCCAAGTCGCCGCTATGTGTCGAGTGCGACGTCAGCAGCGAGTGAAGGCCGAACACCTCAAGCCACCGGTACTCTTCACCTCTTCCTATTCCGGTTTGGAAGTGGGAGGATGTTACCATGGATTTCATTCATTGCCTGCCGACTACTTCCTCGTGCCATGACTCAATTTGGGTGATCGTGACCGATCGACGAAGTCCGCGCACTTTCTGGTTGTTCGGACCACTTATTCGACCAAGAGATATGCAGAGCTATATATCTCTCGGATCTTGTGTCTCCATGGAGTGCCGAAACGGATAGTGTCAGACCGAGGCTCTCAGTTTGTCTCTCGGTTCTGGAGAAGCCTACATGAAGCTTTGGGCACGAAGTTGCTCCACAGTTCAGCATACCACCCTCAGACTGATGGTCAGACCGAGAGGGTCAATCAGATCCTCGAGGACATGTTGAGGGCTTGTATCTTGTCCTACGGGAAGAAGTGGGAAGAGTGTCTCCCGTACGCCGAGTTCGCGTACAACAACAGCTACCAAACCAGTATCCAGATGTCTCCATTCGAGGCGCTTTATGGTCGCAGTTGTCGAGCGCCGCTGAACTGGTCAGAAAGTGGGGAACGCTCCTTGATTGGGCCTGAGTTGGTTATGGAGGCGGAAGACAAGGTCAGGACTATCCAAGAAAATCTGAGGATAGCGCGATCGCGACAGAAGAGTTATGCTGATCGCCGTAGGAGACCCCTCTCCTTCGACGTTGGCGACTTCGCCTATCTGAAGGTTTCTCCTCTCCGTGGTACCCGTCGATTCGGAGTTAAAGGAAAGCTGGCACCTCGCTACGTAGGGCCGTTCAAGATCCTTGGAAAGCGCGGCCAAGTAGCATATCAGCTAGAGCTTCCTCCTTCGCTCGGAATGGTCCACGACGTGTTTCACGTCTCCCAGCTGAAGAAGTGTCTCCGTACTCCGTTCGAGTCTCTCGAGGTAGAAGACCTCGGAGTCGCGCCTGAGCCGGATCTGTCTTACGCGGAGCATCCTATCCGGGTTCTAGAAGAGTCGGAGCGCAAGACCCGAAGGAAAACTCTCAAGTTCTATAAGGTTCAGTGGAGCAATCACACTGAGGATGAAGCAACTTGGGAGCGGGAAGACCATTTGGAAAATGAGTATCCCGAATTCTTCCAAACTATGTAAGTGTTTCAACCTGTCTACTTATAGTCCTGGTCTATGTAAGTTCCTTTCCAACTATGTGCTCATTTCGAATCTCGGGGCGAGATTCCCCTAAGGGGGGAGGATTTTGTCAGGGTCCTGGTTCTTGGTGTATGGTCATGAGGGTAAGTTGGTAATTTTCCCTCCCCAATTTCTTTTTCCCCACTTCTTTTCCTCTCTCCCTCCTCTCTCTCTCTCTCTCTTCCCTCCCCATTTCCCCACCCGTGCCCAGCCCGAGCCCCCCCTCCTTGGGCGACGCCGCCGTTTTTCCCCCCCCCCTCGGTCTCCCCCCCCCAACCGGCGACGCCGCCGGCCACGCTTCTTTCCCCCCGGCCGGCCGGCCTCGGCTCCAGCGCGGCCACCCCTCCTATCACAGCCGACGCCGCCCGGCTCCGCCTCCCCGCCGTGCGCCGCCTCCACCGGCCGCCGCCTCCCCTCCACGCCGGCGACCCCCCCCCGTCCTTCCTCGGTACAGCAGCAACACCTCCCCCTCCTCTCCCTCTCTCTCCCTTCCTCTCCACCTCCATAGCCATGGTTAGGGTTAGGTATGTTTGGGAATAGTGCTCCAAATTGGGTGCATGGCAAGTGTTTGTTGAAATGCCCATGTGGATGTTGGTTGCTTGGGAGTGCTCATGCTTGGGCTATGGTGTGGTTGTTGCAATGTGGATGCTAGGTGTTCGATCAAATGCCAATGATGTGCTATTAGTGGTTGAGTTCGATTAGTAGATGATTGTGTTTAGCGGATGTTGGTTGATGCTAAACCACCATATGGGATGCTAGAATCCTTATCTAGATCACTTTGTACATGTTGGGATTAGTACCAATCTAGGTTGGAGTAAAATGGGTGGGCTCGTGTTTAATGCATGCCATGTGTTTGATAGAGTGTCTAGTAGGTAGGGGATTATGGGTTCTAGTTAGTTGCGATATAAGGATGATGATTTGTTTAGTGTTGAGCATTTTAAATGGTGGGTGGGCTATTGATGGGTAGTGTTAACCTTGTTTCTCCACTTGGATGTAATATTGTGCTTGCCTTTTGCATTAATTGTCCTTCCATCTCCATATGCATAGCATGCATCTCATTCCATGTGCATTGATATCGTGTAGAGAACGCTCACGCGGAGGGTGAAGTGGCCGCGATCGAGGGTGATCACGGTGAGCCAGGTTATTCTTGAGACTCCAATGAAGCATCGTGCAAGCACCTAAGCATCTTGAACCCCGTATGAATGTATTTTTGAGAATAAATTGCTAAATTATGAGTTACGTTTTGCATTAGGAGTTGACTGTGGGATAGGACTAGACCCTAATTGTTGCACTTCCACTTGTTGATAATTGTTCAATATTTTCCTTGGAGCTAATATGGGTAATATAATGAGTCCACGCTTAGCATGCTTAGATGTCGGGTTCGGGCCAAGTGACGGAGGGTTCTGTCACTTGTGGTTGTTATTATTACACACATGTTACATTATGTTGGACTTGGAATTGGGAAAGGTTTTGGAAAGAAATGAATTGTGGACCGGGCGGGGAGTTGGTTCATTTGGGTATGGAGACTCAAATGTGTAGCCCCGTCTGTGTCAGTTAAGGACCGATCCGTAAGTGGAATAAGATTGAGCACACCCCGGTTGGTCGCATGCCCGATTATGGTACGGTAAGCCACTCTTTCTCTCATACGGAATCGATGGACCGTAACTTCCTGTGGTTGGACGTGGTTGAGGGCGAGGCTTAGGCCGACTCTCGAGCGCCAGGCGGGCTTGGGGCTGCTCGAGGGTGCTAGGTTTTCGGCCACAGGAGGACGCTTCAGCGATTGGGTATGATTGGGAGGGGGTTGACACTAGGCCCTTGTGGTAAGTGTCGTGCGATCAATGCTTCCCTGCAGGGTTAAATAAGCGATTCGAATTGCCGCGCTCTCGGATATGAGCAAGCTTGATCCGAACTTCTTCTGCGTAGTAAATAACTTGAACTTGTGGTTCGCCGTTGGGCTTGAGCTTTAAAAGGGTTATGTATTGCTCTACATTAATTGTTGTTAATTTCAATCTCACACTAGAAGTAAGTGCGGTCTATAACTGCTTTAAACTTGTAATTGGTTCGATTGTCGCAATTATACTACAAATGTTAATGTTTTTCCGCACTTTTACCTTAAGCTTCCTCCTTGCTACAACTAAATGCATAATCCTTTGGAGTCGGTCATATATGGACCCCGGGTAAGTCTTGCGAGTACCTTTTGTACTCATGCTTCTGCTTCGTGGTTTTCAGGTGAGGATCAGGATGGCGAGTGTGAGTTCTGCCCATACTGCCTCTCGGTGAACAGGCGGGGCACCGAGTAGCGGCTTGGCGATGTCGTCTACGCCCGGGAGTGTTCAGGGGCAGAACACTTCCGGGGATTTGCTTTACTTTTGTTAAATGCGTTGGTTGGTTCTTTTGTTGTATAGATAGGCGTTTCGATGGGCTTTTGGATTTGGTAATGGACGCTTACGCGCATGTCGGGTTCCGTTGTGTCTTCTTTAGCTGTCGATACTGCTGTGGTGCGGTGGTTGTTGTTTTTACTTTCCATATATATATCAACTGTGTTTTCCTTGTCTGCTGAGTGGATGTCCGTAGAATCTAGAAAGGTCATGCCAAAATTTCCCGTTTTTCGGAGTCTTGGTCTTTTCCCCGTTCTTGCCTAGTTTAGAGTTTTGGAGTTGTTTCAATCTTGGTTCGGTGGTTGTCGGGTTCGTCTTTGTGCCGTGTGTTTCCGCTTGCGTGTGGTTTGGAAGGTTTCGGGTTCGTTGCCCCCTTTATGCAAATTGAATTGATACCGTATTGGTTTCCGGTATGCGGTGATCCTGGGCGCGTTTCGGGTCGCATACCGGGGGAATACCGGGGTTGTTGTCGAGTCGTTTGGATGTTCGTAGGGTTATCTCCATTGGGCTTGGGTATTAGCATCAGGATCACCTCCGGTGATTGGTTGCTAGGATCCAAATCCGATGGGAACAACTGTTCACCCAACAACTCGAGGACGATCTGGGCGGCTCCTGACAGTCATCCACCCCAGCAGCGACTACCGCACTTACTGCTGCTACAACAATGCGAGCTGCAGTAGTGTTTGCCACTACCATGACCAGCAGCTCCGTCCCCGCCATCTTGACGATCAAAACTCCATGTGGGTGACGTATGGTTACTCAGGGGGTGTTTGGCAGAGCTCCAGCTTCACCAGATTCATGAATCTAGTGGAGCTAGGTATTCCTAGCTCCACCAAATCTGTGGAGTTGGAGCTGTGGGTATATTAAGAGTGTTTAGATGGGTCGTCTTGTTTACATTTTAGAACAAAAATATAAACTTAATTCACTTTATTTTAACTTACAAATTTCAGATTTGAGGTGGAGCTGAGATATGGAGCTCTGCCAAATAGGACCTCATTCGAGCCTTCCGAATAGGGTCTATGATAGCCAGCCTAACCTTTTTATAATTTCAAAAGGCACACATGTAACTTAACTATAGTTTCCGTTAATGGTTCGTTCATGTCGTCATGCCATGCCTTTTTTCACATTTTATATGTCATATTATACCTATGATGTCATGATATGTACCCTATTATTTCTGTCTCGCTATGTAACATATATTTATGCATCTTTCCTGTCATTGTTGTCTACATTATGCTATACCATTTTGTTCTGTATGAACCTTGTACTCCTTGCCTTCATTCCGTTTCTACCAACATTAAACGTCACTTCTAAGAATTTTTCTTTATTACTTTCTTTCCGGTCTGTTATTTTCTACTTAACAAACCCCCTCCTGAATTTCTATCAAATTTTGTTAACACTTACATTACTTTTGTATTATTTTAAAGCCTAGGCCACGCTACCCGATTTTTGTTACATTATTTTCTATTTTTTATTTTTTATTTTAACAAAATTTATATATGATTCCATCTTCTTTCTTCCCCTTGCTTTCTCTCTTCCCCTGTTTCCCTCTCTCTTTTTGGCTTGCAGTGATCTCTGTCGCCATTTGGAATGGCGACAAAGTCACTTTGTCGCCATTCCAAATGGCGACATACTCTCTGTCAATTTTTGAATAGCAACAAAAAATCTGTCATCATTTCAAATGGCTACAGATGGGTATTTTTGTTATTTTTTTAACCGGCATATTATTTCTGTAATTTTCATTAAAAAATATTATTTTAAAAAATTCCTAACAATACAACCAAATGCTTTTAAGTTTGTTTTTTTTTAAAAAAAAAAGCACCTACCTTTCTAATGAAGCAAAAAAACTACCTATAACCCACAACCATAGCTTCCAGATTTATTCGATTCGCAGGACAACATAAGTTTATTGCTTTGCTCCACCCACTGATGATATATTTCTTCCTAACATGCAATGAGTGAAGAAACATGAACAAGAACTAACAGAAACAACCCATGACACTCTATTCCTTGTCTACAAAAGCTGACTCAGCAAGATCGATAGCCCGAGCTAGAGCCGCCGCCTTATTCTCGCATTCGCGTTGCTCGTCATCTGGGCTACTATCAGCAACAATGCCCGCACCAGCCTGGAGGTGAGCGACCCATTCCCGGCGCCTATCCACGTCTTTGTATGAGTACATCGTGTTGTGGCTTGGCGCTGTTGAGAATACAATGGTGCGGAGAGCAAGAGCGATAAGCATGTCACCGTCAAATGATATCCCTCCTAAGCCACCGCTATATGGTCCTCGCCTTGTGACTTCCAACTTATCTATCAGCTCCATGGCTTTCACCTGGTTATGTCAAATGAAATTTTAGTAAGCAACAGTTTGTTCAGAAGAGGGAGTTGAAGATTAGTGTCATCCTGATTGGTAAACTAAGAACAGACTAAGAATAGTAAAAGCGAGATGAATGGAGAATAGCTAAAATTAGGTTGGCAACTAAAACTCAGTACTATATGCAGAAAGGATATAAGCATTTTTTTTAAATATAGTACTCCACAAAGCAGTGTGATTGGAGCTTACCATAGAGAAACAAAAACAAATTATACAGAACGCTATGCAGTTGAAGGAGACACGTATAAAGAGTCTAGACTGGCCATATGCCTACTATTGTGAAAACTAGGATATTTATTCGCGCAACTGCACGATAAGATATTATGATATAATAGTCTTTGATATACTACTATATTTTCTAATTGAAATAAAATTGTATTTGTTATATAACTCTAATATCTATATATAATTAATCTACATCGTTGTAATCCGGCCTCACCAAAATAAACGGCGGAGGTTCTTCTCTTTTTCTTTCGATTAATGTGAGAATTTCTAGAATTTGTCATTGTGAGATTTTCTTGCACTTAAACGAATGAGATGCCTTGAATATCACCGGTTGTTTTTATTTTTATAGTTTGTTATATACTTTAATATCTATATATGATTAATCTACACTGTTATAATAAGACCACCAAAATAAGTGGAGATCTTTATCTTTTTCTTTCGATAAATATGAGAATTTTTATGATTTTTTTAAGATTATTATGGGATTTTCTTACCCTTAAAAGAAGGAGATGTATTGAATATCATCGATTGTTTTCATTTATGTATAGATGTAAGAGAAGGGTAAAAGGAATAAATCTATTTAGTACCCTTGAGATTTTGTTTAAAAGGTCTATTCATAACTAGGATCCATGTGGTATTGCAAAAGTCTAACTTTTAACCCTTAACTACGAAACCGGGTAATCATATCCTGGTTTGGCTGCCGGTAGCGACCACTGCCGCCGCCAGTTTCCCTCTCTCTCCCCCAGTGGCGACGGATCTAGGCCACTGGCGACATGGCAGAGCAGCAGCAGTCGGCGGCGTTGGGGAGGGAAGCAGAGCAACAGCAAACTGCGACGCGGGGGAGAGCGGTGATGGAGCTCGGTGGCGGCGAGGTGCGCAGGCGATGGCGGCACGGTAAGGATCAGGAGGTCGAGGCCTTCGTGGTGATGCGCTCGGTGCGGACGGAGACGGCCTGGAGCAGCAGATGGCGGCAGCGAGGAAGTCCACGGGGCTACGGCCTTCGTTTGGGGGGCGACAAATTTGGAGCCCTGCCACGGGGCTGCGGGCTGGACGGTGGCCGGAGCTGACAGGAGGAGCCGAGGAGGGAGGAGGACGTGGTGCATCGAGGAGGTGTACGGGCACGCAGATGCCACGTCAGTGAATCCCGGGTTATTTTGAGGTTGGGGTGATTTTAGCCGGTAATGACAGTTCAGTTTGTAGTTTAGGGTTGATTTCTATACTTGGCTAAGAGTTTAGGGGTGTCAAATGGACTTGTTCTAAGATAAAATGATCTACACGAAGTACAAAACGTTCTTCAGAGAGGGGATAAATTTGGGAAGGAGATTTGAAGGAAGACTTCACCTTTGGTGCTCCACTCACTGTTCCAACAGGCAATGCAGCTCGCAGGGCATCCCAGCTTTGGTGATGGTCATCCAACTCTCCGCTAACCTGCGAAGTATTCAAGCAGGAATTACATTATTTTTCAACATACTACACAAGGCTGGAATTCCTCGCCATACATACACGCTTATGTTAGAGCATTCCATAGTTAGAAACATGTAACATTTTCACAGAGAACTATAGCCCTCATAATACATTTTTGTGAAAAATGTTCCACAATGAAGAACCAAGTCCTTATCGAATGATCACTGGCAACTGGTCAGTAAACATATATCCTATCAACCTTAGAAACGATAATAGAGATGCTACTTGGAAAATAGTGATGATCTGTTATTTGAGGTGCAAGCTTATTTGACATATGTATTCTTACGTTTGTTGAATACGGCCACATTGGAAAACAAACATAAAAGTGCCGAAATTGCAGAACCAGCAAATGTTCATAAAACAAGCCAATAAATTAATTAGAAACAACATATGCAGGTTCCTTTGAAGAACTGAAAATGTAATTAGGCAGAAATTTTTTCATGTATTGAGCTAAACCTCTATTGTTCCTTAGCAGAATAAGATGTTGGTCTCAATTAACAACTTAGCCCTGAATACTAAAGGAAATAATAGGAACGCAACAAACATGCCCAATTTAAGATCATCGAATGTGACAAGAGAATATCGAAAGGAGCTAGGTCGAAACTGCCACAGTAAAAAATGGATGTGCCATAAGAACCACTGTTCAGCAACAGGAGAAGAGCCTAACCGTTGAGCTGATGTGCATGACATGGGAGTACCGCTCAATGTTCATTAACTTCTCCACCTTTACAGATCCAGGTTTGGAGACCTGTCAAGTAGAATACTCATAAGAAAATTTGCGATACTGCAGCAATAGTAAGGATAACGTGCTCCCTTCTACAAGTTCTGGAGAGTGACTGTAACTGCAGCCTAACAAATTTGTCAAAGTTTAGGCAACCATGGCTCAATAGAAAGGAAAGGAGATTGTATTCATGTCAGAATTTGATGTAGTAGATCTGACAGACTTTTATTGAGGCGAATCCAGAGTCTAGGCAAAAGAATACAAACCCTGCCAACATCATTCCTTCCCAAGTCCACGAGCATAATGTGCTCAGCACACTGTTTTTCATCACTTAGTAGTTGTTGCTCTTGCATTTTGTCTTCCTTGTCTGTCTTGCCTCTTCGAGCAGTCCCGGCAAGTGGTCGGTTAATGATTTTGCCCTGGAAAAAAAAAGGGTGTAGATTAGTGAAAGGACAATGAGGCAATCTGGTTAATAGCAATAAGAGGGCTGACATACCTTCCTGACTCGTGTTAGAATTTCAGGACTAGATGCTACCAGGACACAGCCTCTTGCCTAAGAGATGGTAAAAGGACAATATTTAGAACTTTGAAGCCGCACATAACAGTGTTCACAGTGGGCACGGTATCCATAAGAGTACTCAATGTGCTCTTGTAATCAGGTTAAAACAGATAGTCGGAAGATCAGATCACAATGTAAATGTACCTGTACATATGCCATGTATGGGCTAGGGTTCACAATTCGTAAAGCTCGATAAACCTCAAATGGGTTGGCATATGTTCGCCTCTCGAACCTCTGGCTTAAAACAATCTGGAAAATATCACCAGCCACAATATGCTCCTTAGCCTGCATAACAGCATCCTTGTATTCATCACTTGTCATTGTCGATTTGTTCAAAGGTGTACCAAACTGCCGAGTGTGTAGCTTCACGAATCCTGGAGAGAGTGCGGGGCTGGAGTAGAAATCATATAGATCTAGAGGGTGTGAGCATTGAACAAAATTAGCAAAACACAGGATTTAAGGAATAGGCACAGCATAGCTTACACATTTGAATTGTGCACTTTAGATAGCAACAAGTTCAGCCGGGACCTGCCATCTTGGTATGCTTCCTCGGTGGATGCATGCCGATCCAGATTTACCCAATGGATGACATACACTTTCTGCAACAAGTACACAGCCAGAGAATTTGAGAAAAAAATTCCGCGAGTTTTCACTCACACAAGGTGTGGAAAGTTAAAATGCAGGAACGGCAAGTACTTGTTATTTCGCCTTATAAGTTGCATAGCACTGAACACGGAACAGCAAGTTTGAGAGGTATGGTCTCAGTATGTTATTGCTGACAACCAAAAACAAGATGCAGCAATGACAAATAACAGGTTTGCACGATTTAGTTTCAGTCTCAGTATAGTGTGCTTTGTACTACTATAAATTTTCGTCTGCCCTTGAAGGTAGGTGTTTCTTCTGAAAGGGTTGAGCCAAATACCAAATAACATGGAAGAACTTTGATTATAGGACAATATCCCTTCCTGACAGCCAAAGAAAAATTAAACTTTCTTCAGAATAAGGTGCAGGGAATGGGTATTGAAGAATTAAGCACCTTCTCAACATTGTCAAAGACGAGGACATCATCGTAGAGCCCCAAGTGAACATCGGGCAGGTTCCTATCGTCCTGGGGAGCACCGGAGAAAGGTAGCTTCTTCTTTTCGACATAGCGGACCGTATCATAGGAAAAGAACCCAACCCATCCACCTATCGCAAGCAAAGAAACCAAATACAATTATTGAACATTTCATCATTGGTAACTTCAAATCTTCCTCTCTTCATTCCATATTGATTTTGGTCGCTCACCGCAGAACGAGTCAGGGAGATGGTCGATCTGCTGCGGGTGCCATCCCTCCATCATGCTCCTGGGTACCTGCATAGGATCGTCCACGACCTGCTCCGTCACCTGGCCCTTCTCGTGGTCCATGATGGTGACCTTGTGCTCCTTGCCCACGATCTCCATCACCGGCTGGGCTCCCACCATGCTGTAGCGACCCTTCAATCCAATCCAGTTCCACACAATTATTGCCAAGGATAAGAATCCATAAGGCAGCAGATTAGGAGAGAGGGGGGTTCGTACGACGTTGGTGGTGCCCTCGGGCCCCTGCTCGACGGACTCGAAGAGGAAGCTGGGGGTGTCCATGTTGTCCTCCGGGACGAGGCAGCGGTAGGCGAGCACGGGGGTGAGGTGGTCCGACACGATGCACTCCCACATGGGCACCAGGTTGCCCTTTCCGCTCCCCCGCTCCGCCGCCTCGAAGAACCGCCTCCTGTCCTCCTCCTCCGCCTTCGACGCCGCGCTCCCGTTGATCGCCGCGCTCGCCGCGGGCGGCTTCCCGGCGTAGCACCTGACCCCGCGCTTCCCATGCCTCCTCCCTCCTGACGCTACCGCTATTGATCTAACCGGGGCCGCCGCAGGCGCGGCGGGGGAAGCGGCGAGGCGCGAGGGCGAGAACGCGGCGGCGGCAAGAGATTCCATTGCGGTGGCCTTCCAGTTCCCACTCTATGACTCTAAACTCTACCCGATTTGGCGCTCGGAGAAAGCGAGTGGGAGGGCGCGCATATATAACGAGGTGGAAATTGCCAACCAAGTTCAACTTAGCAACCAGGTGGGAGTTGAGTGCTTGGATCCAAGGATTGGGAGAGGCGGGCCGGACACCGTGACACACTGATAGAAAATTTCCAAGGTTGGTGACGGCGGCTCGCGAGCAGGGTTTTGACCGGCCTGTCTCTTATCCGAAGGAGAAGGAATATCTAAAGGGATTACAATTATGAGGTTAATCTTAAATTAATAAATTTAATATTATCTTTTTAGAATATCACGTGTTTTAATCTTCTCTTTCCCCTTTATCTGCTCACTTTCTCCACCTCTTTATCTATCTCTAATACAAAAATTTTTAATTTGAATATTTTAACTTTAAAAATTTTAAATAGGAAGTTTTAATTAAAAAATCAACTCAAAATTTAAAACTCTAAAACATTTAAATCAAAAAAATTCAAATTATGAAGTTTCAACTCGGGAACTTCCAGCACAAAAAGATTCAAATCAAAAAAGTTGCCACTCAGAAAGTTTCAAATTAAAAAGTTTCAACTCATAAAACTTCTGATTCAAGAGCTTTCGGTTCAAAAAGTTTTGATTCAAAAATTATTGGTTTGAAAAGTTCCAATTTAAAATTCAAGTTGAAAAAATTTCAAAAAAAAAATCAAATTGAAAAGTTTCAACTTGAAAAAAAAAATTAGAAAGTTTCAAACGTTGGAAGCATGAGCCTAAGGCTAAAACCACAAAAGAGAAATCAAAACTCCTGCCCTACCACCCAAAAGATACTGCCTTCTAAAAGCCCCACTATGAGTTCCTATAACAATAAAAGAAACTAAAGGAGCACGCCAAGGCACCTTGTTTCCAGGAGGAATCGAAGATTGCTCCTAATTATTACTGGATAGATATGTACGAGCCTAATTGAAAGAAAGCTAAGGCCGCAAGTCTCACGAAATCAAAGGGGAAAGCGCCTATGGATCCTTCCATGTAAGGTCCACATCATGTATCATGATTTCTTTACAATTTCAAAAGGCATACATATGTTGTAATTGTATTTCCCATTCATCATTCGTCTCTGTCGCTATTTGTACCGTACAAGTACGAAGGCTAACATAGGTAACGAACCAAACTATATGCGTCATGTATGTTTATTTCTTTTCTATGTCATGCAATGTAACAGTTCCATATGTGTCATTTATCTTCTCTCATTCTGTATGCTTTTTTGCATATTCTTTATCATACGTACATCGATTTAGTTATAATTCCACAATTTTGAAGCAGTCAACAAAAAAAGCAACAACTATCCATTAAAATTTCACAATTTTACAATACATCATTGAACCCAAAAAAAATTCAAAAAAATATTGATTTAAAGTGTCCAATTTTATGGTACGTGAACCAAAAAACTTCAAAAACTGTCGATTGAAACTCCACAATTTTGTAGTACATCAGTGAATAAAAAATTAGTAAACTGTCGATTAAAATTCCACTTTTTTTGCTACTTATTACTAAACCAAAAAATTCTTAAACTGTCAACTAAAATTGCATAATTTTTGCTACTCATCATTGAACCAAATAAATTCAAAAACTGTTGATTAACTAGTACACCTGCGAAGCAAATAAAACATCATGCACGTGTCAACGGTGAGCCGAGTGCAACGCTCCTGCTATGCTGCATTTGCCCACCGTCCCATCGCGCCAAGTGCAGTGTACCCACAGCGCTGCTTTCAGATTCCAGCGTAGCAGGAGCATTGCATGCTATGTCGCATTGTCGTTCCACGAAAATTTACCACGTACCAAATCCTAGTAATGCAGCGCTTGTCTGGCGCTTCTTACAGGGTTACTTCTACAAATTATATCGAACAAAGGCTATGTTCACAAAAAAAAAAACAAATATATATGTTAGTACAGTAAAAAAATTCTAAGTTTACGGTGCATCTATACGTACAGAGGGGGCGGGGGAGAAACAGATTTTTTTTACTATATTGAACTCATTGCAATCTTTTATTACGGAAATGGCCTTCGTTTACATGTAATAATCAAAATAGCCCTCTTTGCGATTCCAGGGCACTGGTTCAGGCAAGAACCGCACCTAGGAGGCGCTGCAAGGGTGAAGTGTGCCTCCTAGGTGCTGCAATGGTCTGTCGGGAAGAGCAGCAGCTTTCGGGTGCTGCATGGGAAGAGCAGTGGCCTCTGGGCACTACATGCAACGGCGGGCCCGTGCGGCTAGGAAGAGCAGTGCCTCCCAAGCATTGCATGCCTGTGGTTCCCGTCAATGCAACCACGTGCTCTTATTCTTGAATCTTGATCAACGAACTAATGAGAGGCCTATTGCCGAATGTATTAGGATGAATTGCATGTTTGCTACTAGAATTCTTGGTGAGTGTATGAACTTCGATGCATGCAGTAGTCACTCAATATAGGCAAGGCACATGTTACAGCCGACAATCACTACAACATCTCTAGCCCGACGTTTAGCTTAGACTACACCACTAAGCCAGTGGGGAGGTGCCTCTATACATCATTATTTAGAAGTTATATAGATACTAAGGAGTGGATGATTATTACTTACCCATTCACTTGCTGCAAGATCTGTGCAAATCTTGTATTGAGAGGCTGATGCATAGAAGTAGACGCTAGCGCGCTTCTTCAACTCTAGCGTCTTCCTCGTCTCCCGCTGAGCTGCACTCTGTCCTCGTAACCACGCTGGTAGGTGCTTCGCTCATCCCCGGTTCTTTTCTTCTCTCTTGCAACAGTCCAAATGAATTGAGCCTACACCAGCATGACACGGAGATGGCACGTTCGAGCAGATACATGAATGTACACATACTGATATACACATGCGCGCACCTACTCTATTAATTCATATATTCTTGACAATTAACTTGCTACCAATTAAGCACCATTATCGATCGTCTTATGTTCCCTTTCTAGCTCCTCCTACTCGATCCAAGGTTTAAAATCTCGGCAAAATTTCAGAAATCTTGGTCGAGATTTTCGATTTTGGCTAGGGACGAGATCCTAAATCCCAGCTAAATAAAAAAAAATTCAAAGTGCTACAATACCTTGAAATTTCAGTAAATTTCGTCAAAATTTTGGTTTTTTGACCGAAATTTGATCGGATTTTGACCGAATTTAATTGGAGTTTGGCCGGATGTGCAAGCTCACTCCGTGGACATTACACTGAAAATCAAGATGGCCTAATTACATTCTTTTGTTTGCCACGTATGACATGATATTGTGGTTGTACACGCTTTATTTTTCCAAATTGCAAACTCAACGAGATAGCCCATAAATCTTCCTAGGAGTTGTCACCGCCAAAGTAAGAATTTAATTTTGAAATTGCCTCCTGCAATTCCTAGTCCAAAGAAAAGTCACAAAAAAGCAAGCATTACAGTAGAGTGCTTTGAGGTAGCATGAATAACATAACGCCATCGTCATGACACCACTAGCCAATTGATGATCGAAAATGCAAAGATCAAAACAACAAAATTCATGAAAAAAAAATGCAGAAAAGACATTGCAGAATACCCTTCTTTTAGTAATATCCTTCTTCTAGCACTTTCTTTCTAGCCATTTCTAGGATGTGCATCAATCCATCATTAACATTGCTACATCTTACATCCACATTTCTAGGATGTGCCATCGTTCTAATTAAAAGAATATAGTCAGTGACAAAGCACACAGGATAGTAGCCCTATCACAATTTTTGAAAATTCTTTAAGCTTGATCATCATCTGAAAATTTTATGAAAATACTAGTAATGCATCAGGACCATCCACAAAAAAAATTCAAAATTTTCTAACATGGTTTAAACCATTTTTCATTCGGATGAAATTTGCTGGCCAACGAATTTTTAAAAATTCCTCAAGCTTGATCATTATTTGAAAATTTTATGGATGTGTTAGGACCATCCAATTTTTTTAAAAAAGTTTCTAACGTGGTTTGCACCATTTCCCTTCGGTTGAAATTTGCCAATGAGCTTTTTATTAAGGCAGTAACACTGTTAGAATTTTTAACAATTCGTCAGGCTTGATCATCATCTAAAATTTTTATGAGAACATTAGTAATGTGTCATAACCATCCACAAAAAAAATCAAAAAAATTTGACATGTTTTGAATGTATTTTCGTTCGATTAAAAATCACTGTGATCTCGATAAATCTCGTCGAGATCTCAATAAATCTCGGCGAGGTCTCGGTGGAAAAAAATACCGGATTTGAATTTTGCTTTTTGGATTTCGTACGAAATAATGAGATCTCGATGAAATTTCATATTTCGGAGGGTGACGAGTGTGAACCAAAAACGAAAGTTGGATCCTTGGCTCGATCGATCATGAAGTTAACAAACGATTAATAAATACAACATAATGATCAGTACCGCATTTACGTGTTATATGCGTATTCTCAACTAATTTGCCTCCCATCATTGTTTCCATCGTTGTTCATTCCTACTCTAGTTGATACACACACTCCCATGTAGCTTATGCTAGTGCCTGTGGTAGTATGTATTGTATGGGTGAGCAATGCATATACTAGTGCCTGCAGGGTATGCGACGCCTGTGAGGCGCTGCTCTTCCCAGCAGCTCCTGGAGGCCATTGTGCTCTTCCCATACAGCGCCCGAAGGTCGCTGCTCTTTCCGGTCGGCTGTTGTAGCGTCTCTCAGGCGGGGTTCTTGTCTGAACCAGCGCTCTGGAATCGTGAAAAGGGCTATTTTCATAATTACAAGTAAACAAGACCATTTTCATAATAAAAGATAGCAACTAATAAAGCAAAAAAAAAAAAAAAAAATTCGGGACAGACAGCCACGCGCGCGAACTGTGCGCACCGACGGCTCGTCGCGGTCGCACCCGGGCCCCTCACTATCGCCATTCGTCCGTGCCGAACGTTAAACACGGCCGGGGCCCGGGGGTGTCTGTTGTTTTCCGCCCGCGCGCGCGTGGGCCATGCCCGTGCGCGAAGCAACGAAGGTGCCCGGAAACGTGCGCGAGCGCGGTTGGTAATGGTAGGTCGCCGTTCTCATTCCCTCGTGTCATTTTTTTTTTTTTTTTTTGAAACCAGCAAAACGCTGGGCCGTGTCAATTCTGTTGCTCTCCCTCCGCTAGGCTAACCAGGCAGGCAGCGACTTGTGAGTCCAGGAGAAAGGCCGGCGCGACTATGGAGTACGGGTGGAGATCGTCGACTAAAAACTGTGAACGGCCGGGGCACCACTCAGGCTGAGCCCGTCAGCGTCAACCGGTGGCAACGGTCTGGAGACGGTGCCGCAAAACCATCCGAAAATGCGAACTGAGCTACCTCCCCAGATCAATACACATGCGTCTTATCAACCAAGTCCGGCGCTTGCTCGGAATGGTCGGGCTGCGTTATTACCGTTTGCCGTGCAGTGCAGGTGTTGTTCTCTTCTGCCCATCCCATTGGAGGATCCTGGGACCGTTTCGTATGTGAGCAATGCTTCTATGCTTTTCCTTCCGGTACAAGTTACATAAATCTTGAAGCAAACGAAAAGGTAAATAATCACCATCTACCATTCATTCATGCTTTAATAGTTATGCAATTTTTAAAAGAAAGAGCATAGAAGAACTTCTCTTCGTTCGATCGTAGAGTCACCCGAGCAGAATGAAACGACAAGATCGGGATCTCGAGTTCTCAACAGCTCGCAACATGCGTGCGGACATGGCAAAAACGTGGAAATAGAAAGAGAGGTTCTCTGTTCTCTGTCTCCATGCCCTTTTTCTAGCTCCCTACATGCTGTGACACGTTTTTTTTTCTCAAACATGACTCCTCCTGTGTTTATGACTTTATGTACCATGGCAAGGTTTCTTCCTCAACAGGATTATGCGGATCAAAACACATTGCATTAATTAATCACTTAATGACTTTACGTAAGTTACTTAATTTATCAAGCACCCTGCCTAGTACCTACTGAGGTAGGCATACTCAACCGGTCCTAACTTGATCAAACCTGACTAAGAGTTTATGGCAAATTTGGCAACATTTGGCTTAAAACCAAACATACCCCTTGGAGAAAAGGCTTCGATTTTCCACTTCAAAAGCTGAAAACGGAGCTGATCAAGCAATCTACTCGTTGGTGTTGCTTGAACGCTGTTGTGGTTGATTCCAATATGTAAGAACTTGACCTTTCGGAGTTTGACGAGTCTTTGGTCGTTATGGAATACCCCGCCGCTAGGAAGAAGGAACTCCCGCCGGCGAACACACGACACGGTACGTGCATAAGTGGCGCAAAATCCAACGGCAGAGAGAGAGCAGAGGAACAGCAAAACGAGAGGTGAGAGCACAAAGACCACCATGTACCTACCATTCAGTTGACAATCGACACAGGACCAGCAGCAGCAGCAACAGCTACAGAAAAAAAATGCCAACCGCCCTACCACATGGACTTATGACTATGGTGCGGCGCATGGTGGAGCAACTCAACATCGTCACATCACTTTGCAGTGGCCAATGCCGAGTGCTGATTGTTAGATTAGGCTAAGGCCTAAGTCATGATCACAGTAATGCGAAAATCAACATTAGAAACTCATCCGGTGAAAAAGATGAAGCCATTAGCACCTTGGTTATTCGGCGATGCAGAGGATCACTGTCCTGCAAACGTCCTTCGAGACTCCTTCAGCGCCGTAAGGATCGGTGAGTTAGTGTTTTGGAAGGGAAGAAATGTGCACAGATCGTCACCCATGCACACGCTCACCCCTTCCTATAAATCTAGCACTGAAGAGCTCGGGGCGATCCCTTTGTTTTTGGAAAGTGCCTCCGATCATGGCTCATGGTTAAGGAAAGGATTGGTTAGGAAAGTTTAGATTTAGGAAAGGTGGTTGCACGGCGGGATTTGGGTGGCAATCATCCCATAGCCGAGATCAACCAACATTGATTGCTCAATACGGCCAAGCCTCGGGCCCAACCAAGCCTCTCTGGTGCCGGACGGACAAGCGAGCAAGCCATGCATTCTGCCGCTATAATTGAGTTGAAGTCTCGCCGAGGTCAGTGATCGGTGACCACAGCCACCTAGGGTGCGTTTGGTTAATGGGATGAGGTTGAATGGGATGGGATGGTCTTGTACCATTTGGTTCCATTATTTTGGGTGAATAAGATGGTTCATCATCTAGAGGAAATATTCCTCAAATTTGTATCACTTGATCCAGGATGGGATGGTTCCATTCAAGCAACCAAACGCATGTATGATTTTTTTCTTGAACCATCTCATGCATGTACCATTTGGTACAGGCAACCAAACGCACCCCTAACGTTCAAGAGGGGGCATGCAAAAGAGTAGAAGGCTATACACTCTGCATGCACGTGCCTCGCGTCGTGGCTAGCTGCTGTATATGATGAGCGAAGCATGGGAGCATTGCTCGGGGGTTGAACACCAGCAGCTCGACGTCGTCCTCTCCCCGGCTGCCTCCACCGCTGGCCGGCACGGGCACACACCATGGAGTCGTAGGCCACCTTGTCGTCCGCGGTGCCGCGGCCCGCGGCCGACTCTGCCCGCCACGACTCGGCACACCAACATGGCGCGGCGCTCCAGCAGGAACGCGAACTCGCGCTCCACGTCCTCGGGCAGCGACGCGTGGGCGGCCCAACCCGAGGAGTATGTGGCGATGCCGTCCATGTCGGCATGCTTCCCGGCGAACCCGTGGCGCAGGATGCTGCAGGTGCAGCAGTAGGGGCTCCCGCACACACTGGCGCCCAGGGAGCAGAGAATGGTGGAGCAGTGGAACCGTAGCCGCTCGTTGCTGTCCGCCATGCACCACCTTCACCACCGCGCCGCCGGAGGAGGCCCCCGCGCAGCGGCCGCCGGTGCGGGCGCGGACGAGGTCGCGGTAATCCTCGAAGCGGGCGAGCGCTCGGGGGTTGTGGTGGATCCTGAGGATGTGCCAGACGGCCGGGGGGTCGCCGACGCCGGCAGCGGCAGGCTTCCACCCGGCATGGAAGATCATGCGGATGATGTTCATGCTGGAGTCGAGGTGGGAGAGCGCGGAGAGGGAGTGCTTCATGGCCTGGTGGAGCTCTAGCTGCTGCGGCTTGCTCAGCACCTCGCCGCACACCTTGCACTGGAACACGTCGACGCGTTCGGCGAACGACTGGGACGACTGCCTGGTCGCCTGCAACAGCTGCTTCTGCGGCGAGGAAGGCACGTGAGTTATACTGAGGGACTGCGGCGACACTGGGGACAGGAACGGCGACGCGCACGGCGACGACGACATGGACAGCACCACCGACGCCTGAGGTTGAGGCAGGGACTGGGCGAGTGGCGAGGACACGGTGGTCGTCGTGGCCTCTTCTTCCTCTGCGGCCGGAACAACATTCTTGGCTCCGGAGGTAGAGGAGGAGAAGATGCGGTGGAGGTAGAACCGGAGGTTAGTGGCGAGAGACGACACGTGGCTACGCCTGGCTATGACCCTCTCGTCGGCAACAATAGACAATGACGCAGCTGGGGAGAATGCCAGCAGCGATATCTTCCTCCTCTTGATGCCGCCAATGCCGCCGCTCTTCCCATCGGCGTCATGCGCAGCATCGTCTTCCTCCTGCAGCTGCGCGGCAGAGCCGGGCGAGAAGCAGCAACCGGCGTGGCCAATATGGAGGAAGAGGGACACGAAGCCGCGCAACAGAGAGTTGCAGCTGCCGATGCCTGCCATCCCCGATCTTCACCAGCAGGTAGCTAGTGTTGGAACAGGACAACCAGAAATTTTGGGACAATTTTCTCTTCTTTATTTCTCGCCTGTTGGCTTGCTTCTTTCTTACAAAACTCATGACTACCTCTATATTTATACCCAAACTACAGCCCTAAGAAACAGAGTAGGATTCAACAATCCTAATAGGAAAATGACACTTTCCTTGTAGGATTCAGACTCCTCTCTTGTTTACAAGATTAATTTCAACATTCACCCCCTTAATCTTGTAACATCTAATTTTTTAACTTGTTAAGCCAATCGGTCACAACTACGATTTGCCCAACTTTTATTCGACAAACGACAATGATCGCTTCTCCAAGGAGTTCCGTCTTCCTCTTACTAGCCATACCACCAGTGACGCACCTCGCCGACAATCATGACCTTTTGACGCAGCTCTAATTGTCTTTTCACCGTTGACGGCAATGCAGACTCGCATTAGAACTTACCTGCAAGAGAAAACTTAGACACACCTACAAGAACGCTCATCCACCACACATGCATCATGCACAGACTCTTCCTTGACGGACTCGACTTTGGACGGCGAACACATCTTCTCAACGTCCCGAAGTCAACATCATGTTACAAGCGGACTCAACTTCGACTTGCCCTGCATACACAGATGATCACCATTGCCATCTTGTCACATCGGTTATCGACGACGCTCGTCAATAGCGCGTATCAGGGGGACACATCTCCTCCACCCTTTCGCCGCCACATCTTCTTGTCGCCTCTTTCCGTTTGTAACGCAACTTTGATGGCACGAAGACCCAGACTGGCCGCCCGGTTATCTGCCTGCTTCCTTGGGTGCCGCCCCTTAGGAGTCTCCTCCTCCCGGGGGCAACGGGTTAATCCAAAACCTTAAGCTCTGATATCAATTGTTGGATCAGGACACCCATAAATTTTGGGACAATTTTCTCTTATTTATTTCTCGCCTGTTGGCTTGCTTCTTTTCGTACAAAACTCATGACTACCTCTATATTTATACCCAAACTACAGCCCTAAGAAACAGAATAGGATTCAACAATCCTAATAGGAAAAGTTTAGGGGCAATATGCTTCATGATATTGCCCTTAACATAACACATTTGCATTTGTGCAACACAAGAAGCATCATCTTTATAAATAATTGTAGGGGTATCGACGGTGTTAATACCACATAACTTCTGGATATTGCTTATCACACGTCTCAACCAAACACATTCATGTGAGGCTTCATATAATGCTATAATTTCTGAGTGGTTGCTAGAAGTAGCTACCAAAGTCTGCTTAAAAGACTACCAAGAAATGGATTTACCACCGCAAAGAAATACAAATCCAGTCTAAGATTTGGTACTGTGGGCATAAGACAGATAGCCGTCATTCATATATCCAACCATGGTCGAGTCCTGGTCTTTCCATTAAAATAAGCAAAGATTTTGAATGTGTCGACGATTGGAGAACGGGCTCCCGTCGAGCTTACTTGTTGAATGGGGGATCAACAGAGCCCCGTCGTGCGGACCGAGGAGGTCGTTCGAGCGATGCAAGGTCGGGAGAAAGGGGGACACGGTGTTTATCCTGGTTCGGGCCTCCCTCCACCGGGATAACAGCCCTACTCCAGTGTATTGTGTTTTATCTCTTCGTCGTCTCCTCTCCCCCCCCACAGACGGGGGGGGGATTTAAATATCAGGCTTAGAGGTACAAAGAAGGTAACTACCTCCTGAATTTACGCTATACAGTTATTTCCGAGATCTGCGGTGCTTATACCGCGCGCTAATTTGAAAATCGGGTAGGATTTCCCCTGATCTTCGGCTGATTGGTTGCGACCTTCCATCCTTGTCGCGTGATCAAGTCCACCGAGCATATCCCTGGGTGCGGTGTGGATTCCCCGAGCATGCTTGTGTGAGGTCGGTGGAAATGGTCGTGCGGGAAAGGCCGAGCACGTATGCTCGGGTGGTGTTATGCCCGCTGTGCGTTCCGAGCATCTCTTGTTGGCGTTGCATGGTCGGCGGTCTTTAGGACAACCCGAGGGTACCATGGTCTTTTGCCAAATAACCAATCCCCGACAGCTAGCCCCCGAGGTTCAAGCGGGGAACTAACGGGCTCCCCCTTGAGCCTAAGAAGACCTGAAGGAGGGGTTAAATACCTCTTTGGTCGTGCTCACGACCATCTTACGTCGGGACGCGACCTTCTGTCGCGCGTTCGTTCTGGAGCCATGGTCGATCGTTTTTTCAATTCCTTCCTCGAAGCCTCCTGTAACTGGCGGTTTCTCAGCAGCGCATTTATCTTGGCGATTCCTGCCGCGCCGGACAGATGTCCCTCTGTGATAGGTGCGGCTTTTAACCTGCCTCTTCGCTGTCTTTTTAACTCCGCCCGTTTGAGAGGACGAAGCTTTCATCGCGTTTTCTTTGCTCGTCCTTGGCCAAAAACTTCCAAAAAGCTTCTGGAGCCCAAGCACGTCCTTCGACCTTCTCCCACACCTGGCCATGGCGCGCTTCGGAGTCAGCCACATGACCCGTAGGAGGATCCAAGTGCTCACGGACGAGGGCTACCTCGACCCAAGCACGGGTCGGGCGCCCGGGGATGATGCGGCGCCGGCACCGCGGGAGACGGAGATCGTCTCCTGCGAGTTGTACGCCATCAACAGGCTTCGTCAGCCCGAGAGCGACTTCCTCGCCTCCGTGCTTGCCTTCTGCGGGTGCGAGATCTCTCATCTCCACCCCAACTCTATCCTTTCTCTCGCAACTTCTCCCACCTTTGCGAGGCTTACGTGGGTGTAGTGCCCACGGCTAGCCTCTTCTTTCACTTCTATTCCCCCTTCCGCACCGGGCCGATGGCTCCGGCTATGCGTTTATCTTCGCCTCCGCCCAACCGACCATACGAGTACCCCTTGTTGCTCAAGGACTCGGTGTCGGGTTGGGCCGACCTCTGGTTCTACCGTAAGAAGGCGGAGGGCTCCCGGTTGGTCTACACTGGGAACTCCGCTCCGCCTAACGAGACGCGCGCCGCCTGCAGCCCGAGGAGGAGCGGGTGCTCAGACGATCAATAGCTTACCCAAATGGGGCTCACTGGTCGGGCGTTGCCGGGACTTCATCTTTAACCTGTATCTCCCCTGCGGCGCCGCGAGCACCCCTTCTTCGAGGTGACCGGGTGGCAAGACATCACCCGCGAGGACAACACAGGTACGTTCTTGGTCGCTTCCTTGGGCGCCGCCATTCTCTTGGCGTTAGACTTGTTATTTTTTTCTTCTAAACCTTTGGTCGTGTTGCAGCCCCGGGGAAGGCCTGGGTGGACGAGAGGGTCGCCGAGATGTTCGGCCCCCTAAAGGAGAAGGAGCTGACGCCCAATCGTCAGGTCCCAAAAAATATTTTTGATCGAAGCGAAGAGGTAAGTACTTTGGCTCGCTCCTGATCGAGGTCAAAACTTCTTGTGCTCATCTCCTTCTGCTCTTGGTTACAGGAGAGGGTCTCCCTCGAGCTCGCCGTGGCGAGCATCGTGCCGCCACCTCGAGCTGACACCCCGGCCAGGAGTTCCCGCAAGAGGACGGCGGGTCGAGGTGGCCGAGCATCCACCTCTCCTCCTCGCGCCAAGCGGTCGAAGCGTCGATCTTCGACCAGGACTCCCTCCACACGACACCAAGAGAACGCCGACAGAGGGAGGTAAGCGAGCCGAACCTGGTTTGATGACTTCAAACGGAGGAAGCCGAGCCGATGGGCCGCTTGGAACAGCCTTTGCCGAGCAAAGTAGGAAGGCCGAGGAGGAGGCTAGGTCCCTCCCGACCAAGGAGCTACCGAGAGGCAGATCAAGGCCCTCCAGACCAGCTTACTCAGGTGGTCGATGACCCCGAGGAGGAGGAGGAAGAAGAGGAGGCCACCTATGCTCGTCGGAAGGAAGGAGCAGGAGGTCGACCTCTCAAACAATCTTGGCGCTGAAGGGGTCGACATGGACGACGTCGACCGGCGATGGCACGTGCCGGGCCGACGCCATGGAGGAGCGCTGTCGCGGTCGTGGCCGAGGCTCACGAGGCCGCCATGGCAGGTCGCCTGCGGGCCCGGCGAGGAGGCCGAGGAGGATGACGCTGCTCGCCGGCGTAAGGTAAGCTCCTACTTCATTCTCTTGTTCTCGTTCTTGTCTTGCGATTTTCTTCGCCAACCCCACCTCGCTTGGCGTGGGCGTGATAGCTCGGATGTTGCTTTTGGACTTTCGTCAGATGGCTGAGGAGATTATCGACTCTGCAGTTGGCGCTGAGCTCGACCGCGTCGTCGACCAAGTAATGGCCGAGACGGGGGAGGAGTCGATGCCAGCTGCGGCCTTGGCGGATGCCGAGCTTCCCTTGGCGGATGCCGAGCTTCCCTTGATGGAAGGGGAACCTTCTTCGGCCACGGAGGAGCAAGAGCCGCAGGAGGTCGAGGACCCGAAAGTCTTGGGCCTAGTCCCCTGCGAAGGGGCGGGCGCAAGCGAGGCCCAGGCGACGGGCTCTGATGGTCAAGGGGTGGTGGCTTTCGACCCACTGCCCTTGGCCGCAAGCCAAGAAGAGGAGCCGGTCGCTGCCGGCCAGCCACCTCCAACTGCGGACCAAGGGGGAGATGCGGTCGTGATCGACCAGCCACTTCCAGCCGCGGAAGTGGTCGCCGAGCTCGACCAGCTGCCTCCATCCGCGGACCACGGAGAGGAGGTGGTCGTTGACGACCAGCTGCCCCCAGCCGCGGACCACGGGCCGGAGGTGGTCGTCCTCGACCAATCGCCTCCGGGCGTGGAGCTCCAATCGCTTCCGGTCGCGGAGGTGCAGGGGCTAAGCGTCATAGCCGGCTGGCGTCACTTCCGAGCGCAGCCGGGGCGTAGAGGAAGGCGCCACGAGCCGCTGTTGATCGTGGAAGACCAACCTCGTGGCGCCCCGGGTTGGTCGAAGAAGGAACGCGTCGTTGCCTCCTGGAAGCATCGGTGCCTGTGAGGGGCAAGATCCAGACGTGCCGGCTCGGGATCGATGACCTGCGTGGGTTAACCCCTTCTTCCGAGCCGGTGCTACCGATCGCCGCCGCTCCAAGATAAGTTGGTCACCGGGCTCTTTTGGTAAGTCCTTCGCTCCCATTTTTTACCTGGCGAGCAATCTTCCGGGTTTTTCTTGACTTCCTTTCCTCTTTTGCTCGAAGTTTGCCGCGAAGGCTATGGAGGACATCGACGCCCGCAGCTCCAGCAGAAGAGTTCGGGCGCACTATCGCGAGTAAGACGCCAAGATCCCCGATCTCGAGCCGCCGGGTCTCCGAGGTGCGCGAGGCCGACCTGAAGCACCGGAGTCGGCGAAGAGGCTCATCTCCGAAGCCGGGATCGCCTCTTCCGAGCGAGGCGGCGAAGAGCACTTCAGAGCAGAAGTGTGCCGAGCTCGAGGAGGAGCTGGTGAAGCTACGGCAGGAGGTTTCTGACCAGCGCGCCGACCTTCAGCGAGCTCGGGAGCGCGAGGAAGCCCAGCTCAAGGAGGCGCAGCGCCTCCGGGAAAGCGCGGCCGAAGGGGCCCGGCGGAAGGTCCTGGACCTGGAGGCGGAGGTCGACTCCCTTAAGGACGAGCTCGCCGCCCTCCAGGCCGAGCGTGGGACTTAGATCCCTTCTTTTTAGCTCGTGTAAATCCTGTAGAAAAGAAAACAATCTTTTGGGTTAAATGAGCAAAGTCGTAGATGTTTGGGTCCTTGCCTGTTTTTTCTCGAGTTCGCCTCCAATATATGCTTACATGATCCTAGTTCTGAAAAACAAGTCCCTGCATAAGAGCATATAACACATATACGAGCAAAGAATCCTTGGAAGGAATGACGAAACGTTCCTATCGTACGGAGCCCCCGCCATGGACAAAGGTCGTGCCTTCACTGTTGCGAGCACGAGCTTGTTCATGGGGAAGTTAAGGGACGCTTTGGTCGTAACGATTTTTGAACGATTTAAGCAGGTCGGTTGTGTCGAGAGAAGTATGAGCACAGAGTAGACGAGCTTTAAACCAACAATACGTAGGGCCGCCATACCCGAGTGGTCACTGAACCGGGCTTAGAGTGGATGCCCGCGCCCGACCATGCATACAGTGAAGAGCTACTGTGAAAAGTGGACGATTGGGCGAGCATCCGGCCGGGGGCCAAGGGAAATGGTGTGCACATACTTGTCGGATAAGCTCGCCTGTAGTGTTGGTAGACGACGATGCTCGTTCGAAAAAAGCGAGGACAAAACACGAGAAGGAAGGGAAATGTTTTATAGGGGAAAAAAACGCAAGAGGTGCGAGACAGGGGTACGCGCCTAAACGTAGAACTTACGTAGTTGATCGATGTTCCAGTGCCGTGAGCTCCGACCATCCGGCATCGTGAGGCTTAACAGCCCCGGGCGTCGTGAGACACGACTGCAGTAGGGTCCCTCCCACCTTGGGGTCGCCTTATTGGCTTTCGACAGGTCTTGAACTCTTCAGAAGACCATGTCGCCGACTTGTAGGACCCTAGGTCTGACTGTCTTGGCTGCGTGCCTACGAAGAGCCTCAGAGGTAAACCGCAGACCGAGCAACGCCTGCTCGCGTGTTGCTTCGACGAGGTCCAGGTCGACGAGACGCTCAACCTCTTGATCGATGGAATCGATCAGTTGCACCCTTGGGGAACCCAACACAATTTCGGCGGGCAAAACGGCTTCCGCATCATAGACGAGTTGGAAAGGCGTTTCGCCTGTGGCCCGACTGGTCGTGGTGCGGACGGACCAAAGGACGGCAGGGAGCTCGTCCACCCACAGCTGTTTGTGTTGGTTGAGGCTCTCGAAAACCCTCCTTTTATGCCCTGGACCAATTGCCCATTTGCTCGTTCGGCTGCCCCATTGCTCTGTGGATGTGCCACGCAGGCGAAGGCACCTTGGTCCCGATCTCCTCGCAGAACTTTGGAACAGTTCATTTGGTGAGCTGGGTCCCATTATTGGTGATGAGACGGTTGGGTATCCCGAACCGCGTTATCACGCTGTCGCGAGGAACCTCTTGGCCGCTCGGGCCGAAATGGTTGACACTGCTCGGCCTCTATCCACTTGGTGAAAGTGTCGATGGCCACGAGCAAGTACTTGCAGCCTTTTCCGACTCCTGGGAAGGGTCCAAGGACATCGAGTCCCGTGTCGAGAACGGCCACGAGAGTGGTATGGTTTGCGGTGGCATATGTCGTTGACGGCTTTTCGAGCATGAAAGCGGCATGCTCGGCAGTCATTACGATTGACCGTAAGGCCCGCCAAGGCCGTGGGCCAGTAGTATCCTAGTCGGAAGGCCTTGCTCACAAGCGTTCAGAAAGACGAGTGAGCTCCGCACATTCCTTCATGGATATCACGAAGAAGGTACTGGCCTTCCTCCTGAGAGACGCATCTGGAAAGGATTCCTAATGTGCCTTTTCGGTATAGGTCGCCTTCGATCAGTTTGTACTGAGAAGATCGCCTCGTTAGCCAGGAACGCTCGGCTTCTTCCTCGGGCAATGTCCCATGCGCAAGGTATTGGATGAATGGCGTCATCCAATTTGCACTTTGCTCGAGGAAGGAGACCCTACCGCCGGTCTCTGGTGCCTCCTCTTCAGAGGGAATGGAGGGCTTATATAGGTGCTCGACAAGCACCCCCGCCTGAGCGGTGGTTTGAGAGGAACCGACCTTAGACATTTGGTCGGCCAGGGAATTATCCTTCCTGGGGATGTAGATTACTTCAAATTCTTGAAGTATTTCTCCATCTTCCTTACTTCGCCAGGCATACGCCATTGAGGTATCGGAGCACCGATACTCCTTGTTGACTGGTTCACGACCAACCGTGAATCGCCCATCACAAGCTACCGTTGGACTCCTAGCGATTTACACGCCGAGTCCGCCAAGAGGCTTCAGATTCCGCCGCGTTGTTGGTCGCGCGAAATGTAGTTGGATGGCGATCGATTTGTTCTCCATCCGGGAGACCAAAACGACGCCACCCGAAGCGCTCAGACGCCGGATCCGTCGAAATACAAGGTCCAACGGTCTCTCCTTGATCCGGTGGTTTCGCAGGCGGTGGCGCCGAGCCGACCATTCCGCCACGGTCATCGAGGACTTGCGATTTGATCGCCGCGGGCCGAAACATTATCTCGACCAAGTAGCTCCATTGCCCACTTGGCTATGCGACCACAGGCGCCCTGATTTTTCATGATTTCCGAGAGGGAAGTCGGCTCGGCACCACGATCTTGTGTGCTTGAAAGTAGTGGCGCAACTTCCTGGAGGCCATCAAAGAATGAATATAGTAGTTTCAACCTCGGGTAACGCTCCTTTGGTCCATGAAGCACTTACCGACATAATAGATAGGTCGTTGGGAACCATCTCTCATCGCTAACACCGCGCTTATCGCTATGGGTTGCCGCCAGGTATAGTAGCAATTCTTCCTCGCCGCGGTGTGACGAGGACGGGCGGCTTGGAGATGTACTATTTTAGCTCTTTGAACGAGCGATCGCCTTCCTCCGTCCACGTGAAGCCATCGTGCTTGCGGAGGACTTTAAAGAAAGGTAGCCTCGCTTCCCCAAATGGAAATGAACCGGCTTAAAGCGGCCATTCTTCCTGGTCGGCGCTTGTACTTCCTTCACGCACGTGGCGACCTCATGTTCTCAATGGCTTCGATTTTCTCCGGTTTGCCCCGACGCCTTGTGGCCCGACCATGTAGCCGAGCACCTTGCCGCCTTTCACGCCGAACACGTATTTTTCTCGATTTAGCTTTATTCGATGTTTATTGAGGTTACGTAAGGTTTCTTCTAAGTCAAAGAACGTGACTCGGAGTACTCTTGCTTTTGACAACTATGTCATCGACATAGACCTCCAAATTTCGACCTACTTGGTCTCATGCGAAAGTCTTCGCATGAAGCGCCGAAAGGTTGCTCCCGCATTTCTTAGACCGAAAGACATGGTCGTATAATGTAAGGTACCAAATGGGGTGATGAAGGAAGTCTTTTCCTCGTCTTCGCGACAGTCGATCTCGATGATAGCCCGAATAGGCGTCTAGGAAGCTCATGGTTCGTGATCCTGCCGCCGCGGCCCACCAATTGATCTATGCGAGGCAACGGATAGTTGTCTTTTGGGCATGCCGCGTCAGACTGCGGTGATCGACGCACATGCGCCACTTGCCTCCTTTCTTCCTCGACTAATCGATTGGCTAGCCACTCGGAGTGTTCGACTTCTCCGATGAAGCCACTTTTAGGAGTTTGTCGAGTTCCTCCTGATGATTGCCTGCTTTTCCGGGAAAAGCGCCTAAGTTTCTCGTCTCACCGTTTTTTGTCGGTCAATCGCTAGCTTTGTGCTCGATCACCTCCCTTGGGACCTCGCATGTCGGATGGTTCCCGAAGTAACACATCCGAGCTTGCCGGAGGAAGGTGATGAGCTCGAGTTCCTATTTGGGATCTAAGGAAGATCCCAAATGAACGATTTGGCCGGTTCCGACTCGCTGAGCGGAACAGCCTTGGTCTCTCCTCCAGCCGAGGGCAAGCTTAGGCCGGGAATGCTTCGGCTCTTGTTCGGGTCGCGAGCGGGCAATTGGCCGACCATGTCCAAGGCCTTTTTCGCCGCAATTCATGGATTTGTGATTCCCTTTACGGTTATTACCCCGCTCGCCCAGAACCTTTAAGCACCGATATGCGTGATGAAGCGGCCATGAACTTGGCCAAGGCCGGTTCTGCCGAGGATGGCGTTGTAGGCCAACTCAAAGTCTACCACCTCGAAGGTGATTAGCTCCGTCCTGAAATTGCTCTGCCACCGAAAGTTACGCGTAACGACCTGCCGAGAGGCTTGACCGAGGTGCCCGGACTATCCCGAAAAAGGGGACGGCTATGCTCTTGATCTTGGAGCGGGAATCGCATCTCGCCCAAGACCTTGGCCGAGATCAGTCCAAGGAGCTTCCGGAATCTATGAGGACCCGAGCAACGACAGCAGTTATCGATGGTGGGGCTCACGACCATTGGGAGCTTCTGCGGCTTGGTCATTCCAAGGGGACAATCGCCCTTGGAGAACGTGAGGGACATCTCGCACCATTTCACCGCCGCACCGAGGCTTACCTCGGGTAACATGGTGCACTTCCCTTGCGGCGTCCTTTAAGTCCCGGCGGGACTTGTAGGCGGAGGAGCCCCCCGAAGATGACCGCTATGTGATTCTGTGGTTCTTGGTATTTCATGTCATCCTCACTTTCCTCGACGGGCTGTTTACCTTTGCCATTTTCACCCTGCTCTGGAAGCGTCGGCATGGGACCCCTGCCGCTGTAAAACTGCTCCAAGCGGTAGGTCCATGTTCGGTAATTTCGTAGGTCGTGACCGTGAGCTTGGTGAAGCGGGCAGTAGAGACCGGCGTGTTGATCTGCTTGGTCGCCTCGTTCTCGGGGCCTGTGTGGTTGCCCTCTTCCCCGAGAGTTGAACCCCTGGCGCTGCGGCTGGGTTGCTCGGGGCTGTTGTTGTTCCACCGCGGCAACCACGGCTGGCGAGGGTTGCTTTTTCTTCTTCTTCTTGATCTTCTTGTCCACTGCACTGAGCCCTTTTGCTAGCCGAGGTCTCTAGGCCGGGCCGAGGCGGCAGCTTCCTCATCCAAAGCATTTTCTTCCATTGGACGGCTTCATCTGCGTTGGCGATCGATCGGCCATTCGAAAAGCTCGTTCGCCGTTAGGTCCGGATGGATCTCCGTGATCCTGTGTGAAGCGACGCCTTGTACCGAACTTGAAAACTCGGACGACGGCCTCGTCCGATATGTTCGGATCGAATTGCGGACTTGGATGAATCTCTGGACAAACTGGCCGAGAGTTTCCGTCCGCTTGAATCAAGCGCCGAGGTCGTTCCTTTCCCGCGAATGTAATACCGAAATTTGTTTCTGAGCGCCGGGCGCCGAAGCCGCCTCAGGATCGTATGGATCCTTCCTTCTGATTGAAGAGCCACGTACGAGCGGCTCCGTCCAAGACCGTTGGCAGATAATTCGCCATCACCCCTTCATCACCTCCGGCGGCCAGGATGGCGGTGGTGTATATCGAAAGGAACTCGTCCGGCTTTTGGGTCCCGTTGAACCTCTCAATGTGGCCGGGTTTGAACCTGTTCGGCCACGTGACGCTTCGGAGAGAGCTTGTGAAAGCCTGGCAACCGAAGCTTGGAGTTTCGCGGCGAAACCCTCGACCATAATGGTCCCCACGCGTGTCCTCCGCCCAGCGTCCTGCTCGCGGGCCGAGACGCGAGAAGACCTCTCGTGAAGGTCGTGCCGACATTCGTTCGGTCGTGGAGCGTTCGGAGCGCTCATAGCCTGTTCGGTCGTTGACGTGACGCTCCGAGGTCACTCGGGAGCCGTTCCGGGGTCTCTCCCGGCAGTCACGGTCGGGCGACCTCCGAGTATAGCTCGAGATTCATCCTGCGGAGCGCCAGAGGAGAGCGTCTGCGAGGGTCTCGGAAACGCCTCCGAGCGCCTTGGTCGTGAGGGGCGCCGGACCTTCGGCCTGGCAAGAAGTCTCTCCAGATCTTCAGCCACGACCTTGCCTACGGCTTCTAAGTCTACTTGCTCGGGAAGCTACGAAGGTCGCGCCACGATACCGCTAAAGCTTGTAGCCGTTCCTGCTCGCGAACGGCGGGCGAGCCCGACGACGTGTTTAAGCGCGATCGGGGTTCGATACTCATGAGAGTTTCTCTCCGCACGCCGCTTCTCCTTTGCCTGGCGGCGTATGCTCGCAAGTGGTCTTCCCCAGAGACTCCTCTAGGTGGAGCCTGGCCGCTTCATAGTGATCAGATTTACAAATGTCCGAGGATCGTGACTGGTTCAGACGGCCCCGACCATGTTGACGTGACGAGAGCGAGATGAATGCGACGGAGACATCATGGTATCCCCTTGGGACGCTGTTTCTCGATCGATCTCCAGGTCGCCTGGTATGTCCAGGCCATCGTAGAGCCCATCATAGTCATCCTCGGGATCCCCGAGGGTAATGTCTGGGGAATGGAGGTCCTGTCCTCGCATTCCCGTGTCCGGGGAAGGGCTCCCAGACTCAGTGTGACCGATAGGATCGGTCACATTGGCCACGCCGTCGCCGGCGTAGTACATGTCGTCGTCTTCAACGTGGTCAAAAACGCAAAAGTTCCGAGTGTCCCTCGAGTTTGGCATCCTCGAGGATCTTGATCCGCACGGGAATTAAGCTGTCTTCCCCACGGACGGCGCCAGCTGTCGACGATTGGAGAACGGGCTCCCGTCGAGCTTACTTGTTGAATTGGGGATCAACAGAGCCCCGTCGTGCGGACCGAGTAGGTCGTTCGAGCGATGCAAGGTCGGGAGAAAGGGGGACACGGTGTTTATCCTGGTTCGGGCCTCCCTCCACCGGGATAACAGCCCTACTCCAGTGTATTGTGTTTTATCTCTTCGTCGTCTCCTCTCCCCCCACAGACGGGGGGGGGATTTAAATATCAGGTTTAGAGGTACAAAGACGGTAACTACCTCCTGAATTTACGCTATACAGTTATTTCCGAGATCTGCGGTGCTTATACCGCGCGCTAATTTGAAAATCGGGTAGGATTTCCCCTGATCTTTGGCTGATTGGTTGCGACCTTCCATCCTTGTCGCGTGATCAAGTCCACCGAGCATATCCCTGGGTGCGGTGTGGATTCCCCGAGCATGCTTGTGTGAGGTCGGTGGAAATGGGCGTGCGGGAAAGGCCGAGCACGTATGCTCGGGTGGTGTTATGCCCGTTGTGCGTTCCGAGCATCTCTTGTTGGCGTTGCATGGTCGGCGGTCTTTAGGACAACCCGAGGGTACCATGGTCTTTTGCCAAATAACCAATCCCCGACAGAATGCCTTGGAGGTATTTGAGTAAAGTCTTGATACCAGTCCAATCTCTTATTTTTAGTACTGTATTGTATCTAGGTAGCAAATTTATTACAGATGCAACATCAGGTCTTTTGTAATTTGCAAGATACATAGGTGCTCTAATGGCACTTAAGTGTGTGACTTTAGGTCATAAAACTTCCTTATTTTTCATCCTCAATCTGAATAGGTCTTCATCCACTTCAAGGGATCATACTATCATAAGGGTCTTCAAATGAGAAGAATTATTTATATTGAATTTTTTTTAATATCTTCTTGGTATAGGTAGAATGGTGTACAAAGATTTCTTCTGGGAAATGCTTTAGATCCAGGCCAAAGCAATATTTGGTTTTACCCAAATATTTCATCTCAAATTCCGTCATAAGTTATGAAATTACTTCCTTTATGTCCTCTGTGGTTCTGATGATATTCAAATCATCGACGTAGAGTGAGATGATACATAATCCATTCTAAGACTTCACACAGGGATAAACATCACTATTCATTGCTACAGATTATAACATTACAGACGGTTCGAAACCGTCATCACAGACGATTTTCTGAACCGTCTTTAACATGTGCAGTGATATAATGGAAAATCATAGACGGTTTCAATATCACAAACGGTTCTAATTAGAAACCGTCTGTGATACCATAACATCATAGACGATTTCTAACTGGAACCGTCTGTGATAAATAAACATCACAGATGATTTCTATCTAGAACCGTCTGTGGTCTCTTTTTTCCCCTACACCCTCAGCAGAACTTCTATCATTAGTATCTGTTATTCGAAATTTTCTACTGCTTAGATATTTCTGCAATGACATTTATAAGGAACAACTAGTTATAAATTTTGTAATTGAATATATAAACATCATAGATGCACCGAGGCAATAGATTGTCTGAACATAATCGTCTTAAAATATGAACATTTGTAGCGCGTTCATCTCTTTTTGTATAATAATGTTGATGGTAAGGCAAAATCTATTTCATTTCATAATTCATCTTGAACGCTGTCATACTGTGATTTATCGCTCCCACTTCAGCTCTTTATATTCAGATTAAAAGGAATGAAAAGGCACACATTATTTGGCCACCCAAAAACAGTCTCCAGGTGGTGCCTTCTGATTAACAAGGCCGGTAGCTCCGTCAGCTTGTATCCCGTCGACAGTCGCCATGGCATCGACGTCCACTCACTTCCGCGCCGGTCTTAGACCGGGCACTCGCCTCTATACCTGGCCCATAACAACGTCGATCCACCCATTTTTCTAAATTCCTCCCTCTTTTCTTCTCTTTTCTCTTCTTTTCCATTTTCTTTTCACCTGGCTTGCCGGCCTCGGCCTAGCCACCCGCACCCGAGCTCGATGTCGACCAAGCCCCAATTCTACCGCAACATGGCGCATCTAACTTCTTCTTGCTAGTTCTACCCGGTTTGGTTTCTAAGGTTCTTAGGTGCTTGCTACTTGGATTTGGTTCTTTCCTTACGGGGCTTTGATGCTTCGGTTGAACACTACGAGTGAACTCTTAAATGATGCATGCTGTGATTTCAAGGTAAGTGAGGTCTATGATGAACTTAGGAGTTGGAATCCTAAGTTTGGGAGGCAAGATGTCGACACTGGCTATGCATGCACGGCAATGGCTAGAACGCTTCTTGCAGACCCCTAGGGCTCCCTCCTACTGAGACCACAGTATTCCCCTGATCTATTGCTATTCTACACGATTTACTCCATGCATGCTACACTACTATACTACTTCTACTCTATGCCTTTGTTCAAGCCACAGCCTTCTCACCCTTTTGCCTACGCCAAAACTGAGAGCTAGCAGGAGACAGCCAAGCAACCATTCCTCTCCTCTTCTCACTTCACCAAAACCGAAGGCAACCATTGAGCACAGCCATTCCCTATTTTCCTCTTCGAGCCACGAGCAAGAACCAGTGAGCAACCACCTTCACCTTCACCTTCACCTTCCATTGCCATTTCCCTAAACCAAGAGAGAGCAAGAATCAACAGCTCCAGTCGAAGCCAGGAGGAGGAAGGCCAAGAAGAGAAGGCCAGGAGGAGCACTAACTGGAGCAAGAAGAAGCCGGTTGGACCGAAGGAGGAGTCGGACCAAGCACAAGGCATTGACCACCTCCACCCCAACTCCAAGACCTTCTTCTCTAGCTGGTTTGGCCTTATCCCTTACTGCTGTGCTACTTCACCATTCTATCCCTACTTCATTACTGGTTACATGAGGGCATAAGGGTCACATTAATTTCCTCGGTGCAATACACTGACTATGTGAGGTTATCGTCAATCTAGCTATTCTATGCACGCTGTTAATTATCAAGCTTAATTGCACGCTTTACTCTTAATTAGATGCTAAATGATCTTATTTGCTTAATGGAATTTCAAGGTTCCAACATGCATTAAAAAGAGCAAAGATTAACATGAATGTGATCCTGTACTAGAAAATACAATCTCAATTCTTTTGACAGGCCCTCCTGAATGACCAGTCATGTTCGTCAGGGGAAAAAACAGCTATGAGAGAGAGATAGCACCAGCCAGGCGGGAGCTCTCCCAAACCTCCACACCTCGCGTTTCTTCTCTGGTCACAAACAAGCGGTCTCCGCCTCCTTCCATCATCAGTATCATCCCACGCTTAGCATCCTCTTCCGTATCCATATAGCTGCTCCTAAAACCATTTTCATTAATTCCTTCTCTGTTGAGTCTCTCCTTCGCTCTCGGTTGCTCCGCCGAGCTGCCGGCGCCATTGCTCTGCTCTTCCAGTCGGGACCAAACCTCCAATCCATCCTTCCGGCTGACAAACACCTGGGAGTTGTAGCAATGCAGAACACTGCCGTAGCCTCCTCCGCTCCCCCTCGGTCCAGACGATATATACACCCAAGGATCATTGCCAAGGCATCTCAGGTCGGCAACTCCGATATCTCCAGACTTTGAGCACACCTTGTACAGTGTCAGCTGCTTGACATCCACATCGGCATCTGCAAATGGATCCCCAAATCGGCTGCTTCTTCCAGCTCCCCCTGGCTCGCTTGTCTCCCACACCACATCCCCAGACCGGATGTCCCACAGCCTCATGTAACCAGAGTAGCCAAATGCCCCCGAGCTCACAGATGCCGCAAAAACCAGCCCAAGCTCCTGCAGGTGCACCACTCGACCCGGCACACATGACTTAGCCGCAGTCCCGCTTTGCCGGCCAATCTCCTGTGTGGGCTTCAGAGTTACAGGGTCAACAGCCAGGATACAGTTCTCCCGGTGCGGGCACTCGAACGTAGCCAGGATTGGTGGATTATTATCGGCGGAATCGGCTGGAGGACGGGCGGCAATGGCAATGACCTTCGCCTTGTGCACGCGAGGGTCGGTGGGGTCTGACCATGGAACGGAGGCGACGTGCCGGCCTTCGAGAAAGTCGTACACATGGAGCCCTGGGGAGGAGCTGGACCCGACGACGGCGAGGCTCGGGGGCAGCTGCCGGAGGGAGGTGACGCGGTGGAGGTGGATCCGGAAAGTGGTGAGGTGGTCCAGTGCGGGGGAGTAGAAAGTGAGCTGGCCGGCCCCGTGGGCGAGGCAGAAGGAGCCGTTGTGGTGCGCGGCCAGGGCGGTTGGGAACGGCTCGGAGGTGGGGGAGAGGGTGGAGGCGAGGGAGGCGGAGATGCCGAGGAGTGGCGGAGGGGAGAGGGCGCCCAGGAGCTGACTGTGGAGGCCGTAGAAGAGGGCCTCGTCGAGGAGGAGGCGGGCGGGGAAGGCCGGCGCGGACGAGGGGGCTCGGATGGCGGAGAGGATCGCGGACAGGAGGGCGGGGTCGCGGTCCACGAAGATTGGGGTTGGGGAGGGATCGAGAGAGAGGGAGAGGGAAAGGGAGCTTGCCTCAAAGGCGAAGAGCTTACCCCCCACGTTGAGCTGCTTCACCGTGCCACTCCTGCCTCCTCCTCGGCCGCCGGCGGCGGCGGCGGCTGTTTCCATCGATGCTGGTATAATAGCCCACCACCACTCTCTTGTTCGTGATGTCCGCCGAGGCGACGACTTTTCAGGTTCAGGGCAAGGAACACGGCGTGGGCCAGCCACGTCCGGCTAATAAGGTTATTCCGGCCGGGCCGGGCCGGGCCAATCTGATGAGTACTGCTACCGCATGTCGTCCAGGATGCCCACCCAGACCCAGGGTTAACCTTATCGTTAGGTGCGATTTTCGGATGAACAGTAAAATTCGATAATCACAAAAATCGAGCCGAAAATCGGTCGAAAATTGCAAAAAATCGTGTAAAATTCAAAAAACAGATTTTTTGAAAAAAAAATCAAAAAACGTGGAAAATCGACGATTATCGGTGGAAAATCGACAACCATGTTGATTTTTTTTGTGCGGTCGACTTTTGTAGCGATTTTCGACGATTTTTGACGAAAATCGACCGATTTCCACCGATTTTCGACCGGTTTTTGACACGTAAATTTTTTTGATTTTTTTTTTGAATCGGATCGGTTTATCGACTGGTTTTTGATATCGAGCCGCAGCGATACGCGCGAAAATCGACCGGTTTTCGTCGATATTGCGAACCCTGCCCAGACCCAAGACCTACCGCGGTGCACTGTTAGTCTGTTAAACTGTTACTGCGTCAACTCTGAGGGAAGTAGACAGCAATTATCTATAATTCGTCTTTATATCATTTATAGACAGTATTAAAAATAATTTATACAATAAATTATCTATATAATAATCTGTAAAGGTCTCATACAATTAATAGACTGTCTATACAATGATACACGAAATATAAAGCCGTCTATTAGACCGCTTGTTAAATAGTAGACAATAACTTTCTTTCTCCTTCGCATCATCTAAAATCCTATGTAACATAATCTTATAGATAGTGAATATATACCATTGTACATGCTCTAACAAGAATTTTTAGCCGCTCAAATCCGCCACAGCAGTGGTGATTAAACTGAGCAAAAAACGAGCTGAATGTCGACTTCCATGTAAGTATGTTTAGGAATAACTACGATGCTAACAAGACGGATTATAGTATAGTTTGCACTTTTACAACATGATACATCCCTCCAGCCGAGTGAGTAAATCCAGCGTATAACAATCATATTTCCTGTTGGTATTTTACTCATGGAACATTTGCAATGTTGGTGTTGCTAGTTCATGGAGCAATGGATTCACCATCTGTCTGAATTTAATGTGAGAATTGAGCCCATTATGTTCACGATTTTCGTTGTTTTCCCAGTTATAGAACTGTACACATGACCATTATAGATAATTGTATTTTTAAAATTTGATCCATCCAATAGCTTCATTCATTCTACGAAATTTACATGGCACAATGAATACTAGATGTGCAGCGTGACGCCGCGCGAGGGTGATTTTTCGAAATCCCGAAGGGTTTTTTTGGAAAAATGTATGGTCCAGGCTTGGGCACAATATTTTTTTTTTTTTTGCAGATTTGCTCGGAAAAACGGACCTAGGTGTAATTTCAAAATTTCTGGGTCGGAAAAGGTATTTGGATATAATTTGGATTTTTTTGGAGCCTTTGTAGGAAAAAATAAATTGCAAAATTTCCTAGGGGTTCTTATTGAAAAAATAGACCCGTATGTATTTTGAATTTTTTTAGGGTACTTTGTGCAAAAAAAATCAATTACATAATTTTGGGGTCCTCTAGCTGTAATTTTGGAATTTTGGGGGTCTTTGCACAAAAAAATCGAACTAAAAAGGGTCTTTTAGCGAAAAAGGGACTTGAAAGTAATTTCGAAGCATTACAGGGGCTTTTTCACAAAAAAAATCAAACTGAAAACTTTCAGGGTCGTGTAGCAAAAAAGAGGGACTTAGATGTATTTTTTGAGCAATTTAGGGGCCTTTCCGCAAAAAAAAAAAACATGTGTCACGTGTTCCACCCATGCGCCCACGCCACACATCGTGTGGGGCAAAAATCATTCTGGGCGACACGGGCGCGCGCACGAGGATCGAATGCGCGACATGGCTTTCGTAACGTGTGTACGTTTGCGCTACGGCACCGTTTCGTGTGAAGAGAGAAGACAATTTACTTAAGTCGGACTAACAGGAGAACTAAGCATGTGACATGACCGGCTGCAGAGCGAACACGTGGAATCGCTTAAGAGCTGGAATCCCCGGGTCTTATATAATAAATAATATATAGGGGAAATTATAGACTACATAACAAAGTGAAGGGAACCAATCGAACCTAACTAGAGCAGAAGATCGCAAATTCTCACTGGTATTTTCACTGCATTTCCCTGCACAGAATCACCTTCATGAGATAATGGCCAGAGAAAAATGAAACAAAAATATAAAGGGACATGTTGCTTATAGCAATTTGCGTAACGGAGCTAGTATATTTTCTCTTAGCTACACTGTGTTCTAGCTTTAATTTTGAGTGCAACTAGCGTACGCCGTAGATAGGCATCTCAACGGAACAGTGAATAAAGCGCGGTGGTGACTGGTGAGCAATTCCTTCTGTGGGGGGACGCTTGCTAGCTTTGACTGATCTGGGTGGTGTCCTCAGGAGAGTATCAGTTGGTCGATATAATTGAATCTGGGAGCGCGTCAATGATCTGGCTGAGTGGGGAACCGAGTTTTATCGTGTTTTTTTCATCAGGTTTCACATATAAGTTTGTTTTTTTATAACTATGTGTCAGTAAGTTTCATGTGTTAAGTTTCAAAGGTTTCATGAGTTTTAATGTTAAGTTTCATGAGGTTTCTAAGTGTTTCATCCGGATAATCCAGTTTCATTAAGTTTCATGATGTTTCACAAATAAGTCTCATTAAGTTTCATAGTGTTTCAATCAACCAGGCTGTCTTAGGGGTTTCACATATAAGTTTCACAACGTATCACTGTTTTTACAACCATGTTTCAGTAAGTTTTATGTGTTAAGTTTTAAAGGTTTCATAAATTTCAGTGTTAAGTTTCACAACATTTCACAGACAAGTTTTATAAGATTTCATAGTGTTTCATCCGGATAATTCAGTTTCATTAAGTTTTATGATGCCTCACATGAAGATAGTTTTTACCGGGTTTCATAGTGTTCCATGAACCAGTTTCACAGATACGTTTCATCAGGTTTTACAGATAAGTTTGGTTTTTACAACTATATTTCAGTAAGTTTCATGTGTTAAGTTTCAAAGGTTTCATGAGTTTCAGTGTTAAGTTTCAGATGGATTCATGGATGTCTGGCAGTCTCAGATGGATTGGTAAAGCTAACGCATGAAATCGATCTGAAAAAAAAGAGGAAGGAGTGAGTTTGGGCTGTGAGCGGCCGTGCACTGCACTTACCTACTTAAGGGAAGATAAACACTAGTGACAGTCCAGCGTCCAAATTTGTTCGTCTGCCTGGCTAATGATGGACGAGAGCTATCAGGCCAGGCGTGCATACATTGGCTCCGGCCTCCGGGGCTTCCAGCTTCAACCAAACACCACTCCGGCAACTGTACCGTTGAAAAGCTAGGAACAGTATACCGTTTCCTAGTTTTTCTCTTAATTTTCTCTTAGCAATTTGTGTTACGTTTATATACGAAAACATATAAACGTAATGCAACATTTCTATAACCAAAACGTGATCGATGTGCCAATGATAATTTATAATATTACCGCTTACGTGGCTTTCTACTAAGTTCTTTGGGTCATGCAGGTTTCCAGTGCGACTTTGTTAATGCGATATGAATTAAGAATTGGGCCAATTGTGGAATTGCTTTCCTGTTTATAATAATGCGTGCAAAAAGATAATTACAGATGGATCCATGTGTGGGTCACACGACAGATTCCGGTATCATGATGATGTGCAATGAACAAACCTCATTGTATTTGAGATCAGTGGACGCAAGTCCCTCTGAATTGTTGCCCCTTGCTGCCCTGGATCATTTATGACTTTTTGCATCCACTGGTTGTGGGATCTATAGAGATGATTTTAAAATAACGTTTATTATAGAAATTATCTTTAGTTTTATTTTTAGATGATTCGAAGAAGTATATGAGTAACAGTCGTTTTTACTATTGTAAATGTTCTAAAGCAGCCAATTAAAGTATGGTTGAACCTGCAGATCAAGATAAATACAGTTCGTTGATGGTGTCGGGCTGTATGCTGCCTTGTTTATTCTCCATGTTTGTTTTATACTAGGTCCGTTAGCGCGGCGCACGCCGCGCACGTGAACGAAAAATGATTTTGCGTTTTTTCAGGTGAAGAAGTATTTTTAAAAATTTTGGAAGCTTGAGAAACCGTAGAGATCGAGACGGAAAAAAGTGCACATCTTTCTGTTGATAAAAATATTTTTTTTGGGGAAAACGGAGAAAGAACCTGGGCCCGTAAGCGCGGCGCATGACGTGCGCGGGAACGAAAAATGATTTTGCGGTCTTTTTCCGGACGAAAAATAGACCTAGAAGTGTTATACAAATTTTTTGAGACTCGAGAAACCCGTAAGCGCGGCGCACGCGTGAACGAAAAATGATTTTTTGTTTTTTTCGCACAAAAAATAGATCTAGACGTATTTTCAAAAAAAAATTAGACTCGAGAACCCTCAGAGACCGACCCGGGAAAAAAATACACATCTTTCTGTTGACGAAAATATTTTTTCGGTAAAAACGGAGAAAGGATCTGAACGTAAAGAGCGGGGACCTATTTGTTATATTTTTGGACCTGATTGCTATCCCGAAAAATTAGAAAAGATCTCGTTTGCGATTCGTATTTAACGGGAGCCTCTTTCCGTAAAACGGCGAACGGGGGACTTAAACGCGAACCGGAAAAAAATTACATGTGGACCCACATTTAATGTTGGAGAATATGTTATAGCCAATTCATTGGAGAGCTTGCCTTTAAATCAGCTATAAGTGACATAGAGTTTTTTTATAGTCAGTAGTTGACTCTACCATTGGAGATGCTCGTCTCAGCTGTGTTCCCCGCTTAATCGTCGTCGTATTCCAATGTGGAAGCTGCAGCCGCGTGTAGCATTGTATACCTCGCTTGTTGCTTGGTACAAACTAGAAGTTGCAGAGTTGCAGACATCCGTGCATATATATGAACTCTTTTACGGTACGCAAAAATCAATATAAACTATCTATTCCTTTAGATTCATTGGTTGAAATCAGTCCTCGAGCCAATTCAGTTATAGCCAAGCTTGCCTAACAAAGCAAGGTTTTTTATCCACGTACCAAATGCCCCTCCTTGCCAAGCTAGGCTAAACTGTTCTTCGCTTAGGATCCAAATTCCAAAGGGACCCTTGTAAATTTCTACGAGAAGAGGAGAACCCCAATCGAACTGTTTGCTCTGCCTGAATTGGAAGCGACCTGCTGGTTTACATTTGCATCCTAACGACGATAGGACACAAGCCAAAGTGTGACAGACGGTTTGGTATACACACGTTCTGTTGTAGTGTTGTTTCGTTGATAAGATGGTACCAACACCGATGCTTCTGTCACCGGGCCTACTTGTCAGCCAGTGTGCCATCATCTTCACTGGCTCTCTGCAATCAGTCAGCACACGATGGTCGTGCGCGGCGGCATGTGGAGTTAAAAGTGTGGATATTACTTATTTTTATTTATTTTTTTGCTTCCATTACGACGATGACCGTGATATTAGATTCTTTTTTTCTTTTTTCCCATCACATCAGGGCATGGTTTTTCTTTGAACTTTGAATCCTGAAACGCCCGGGGTCGCCCTCGCCCCCACCAATAATGCCACATGCAGGGATTGGGACGGCCAATCTGTGAGATGAGATTGCATCGGAGATTTGTGTTTTGTAGGGCGTGTTTAGTTGCATGTATCAAGTGGTATATGTATGAGATGGTTTTAAAAAAAGCTATCTATGTGTTTGGATGCTTGAATAGAACTATCACATCCTGCACCAAGTGATACAAATTTGAGAAATATTCCCTCTAAATGCTGAACCATCCTATTCTATCAAAATAATGGAACCAAATGGTGATTTGTACAGGACCATCACATCCCATTCATTCTTATCCCATCAATCAAACACACCCTTAATGATGTGGCTGAGCATTGCTAAACCAATGTGGCAGTAGATAAGACAGATCTAAGAAAATGCACCGGTAGTACTGTGAAACAGTAGAAGATTGTGTGAGCACCAAGGTTTCAAATTTCGTTTTTGGCTCATATCTTGTCGCCTTCCAAAATCTGAAATTTCACCGAGATGTCTGAATCTCAGATGAAATCCGAACGAAGCACAAAAACAAAAAATTCAAATCCGGCGTTTTTTTCACAAGGATTTTCGAGATCTCGGTCTTAAAACCGAAATATTGGTGGAAAATGCCGAGATTTCGGTCAAATTGAAGCGAGCAAAAAGTATCAAAACCGCGTTAAAACTTTTTTAAAAGAATTTGGTATGCTTCTGACACAACACTAATGTTTCCATGAAATTTGTAGATAGTGATCAAGCTTGAAGAATTTTCTAAAATTCCTATAGTGCAAAATACTGTAAAATGTTATCCCGCGGCCAAAAAAATGGGAAATTTTTTTAAAAAATCACAAAAGAATTTATGTGAGATTCCCTATTTGTTTGAATGCAAATTACTAAGTTTTTGCACATAAAATATCCAACACAGACAAGGCCTAAGCAAAAGACAAAGACCTAAAACCAAATAAGATCGCCAACAAGGTACTCTCAGGCTCAGAAGATGGTCTATGCTGTGGTGGTAGCATCGAGAAAGTTGCGGCACTATTTTCAAGGGAGGGAGATCACGGTGGTCTCCTCATATCCCCTGCGTGAAATCCTCCACAACCGAAGCGCAGAGGGCCATCGCAAAATGGTCTGGCCGAGCCGGGAGTTCGGGGTCAAGTTCGCTCCTCGCACTGCAGTTGAAGAGTCAAAGGTCGGGCGGACTTCGTTGTCGAGTGGACCCGACCGAGTCCGGTCGCCGCAGCTCCCGCGCCTCCCCCGACACTTTTCTTCGACGGATCATTCAGCCGAAGGCGCGGGTGAGGTCCTCCTGGTCTCCCGACCGGGATCTCCTCAAATGCGTGGTCGCCCTCGACTTCAAAGCTACCAACAATGTTGCCGAATACGAGGCTTGCTGGCTGGGCTCGGGCCGCAGCCCATCGGTGTCCGGCTACCGCAAGTAAAGGGCGATTCTCATCGGGTCGCCAATCAAGCGAGGAAGGATTTCTCTGTCCGACCCATCATGGCGGCGTACCTGGCGGAGGTCAGAAATTGGAGCGGCACTTCAAGGATTGGGATATACTCACATCTCGCGGCGATAACCATCTCTGGCAGACGAGCTCGCCACTCGCCTCAACCAGATCTCCTGCGGTTTGGCCAGGTCTTGAAGAAAGGCTTCCGCGATCGTCCATCGTAGCCCCGCTTTACGGTGGGGCGATGGTGATGCCGCTCACCTCGCCTCGAGGAGGAAAGTGGCTCGTGAGAAACGCCCGCCCGGCGGTAGTGCCAGGACGACCACCTCGTGGTCGCTGTGGCTTGACCGGAAGGCACATGGATGGATCCGATCCTAGCCTACCTACGGATCAAGTATGCCCCGACGATGATGCGTCGGCCAGGAAGGTAGCACGAAGGCCAAGTGCTATACCCTGGTGGCGGGGACCTGTCTGGCCGGGTAAGAGCGGAATTCTTCAAGTGCATCACTCGGGAAGAGGAGCGATTTGCTCGGATATCCATGGAGGCGTGTCACGGGAGCCATATGTCGGACGAGCGATGGCGGGAAAAGCTTTCGTCAAGGATTCTGTTGGCCAACCGCCCTCCAGGATGCTTGCGAGCTGGTGAGGAGATGTGAAGCGTGCCAGTTCCACGCCAAGCAGATCCACCAACCAGCCCAAGCTCTGCAAACTATCCCGCTCTCTTGGCCCTTCGCGGCCTGGGTGGATATCCTGAGCCCGTTCAGCGGGCCACGCGGGCTACACCCACCTGCTCGCCGCCATCGACAAATTCACCAAGTGGGTAGAGGCCGAGGCAGTAAGATCCATCACTGCCGCCGCTGCGGTCAAGTTCATGCACGGGATTTTCGCCCGCTTCGGGGTCGCCAACCGCATCATCACCGACAACGGCGCCTGATTCACCAATACGGCCTTCTTAGACTTCTGGAAGAGATGGGCACCAAGGTCTGCTTTGCCTCGGCCGCTTCACCCCAAGAGCAACGGCCAGTCGAGCCGGGCCAACGCTGGCTGGTATCAAGGGCCTCAAGACCGGGCGTTCGGCCGACTCCACAAGCGTGGCGCCGGTGGACCGAAGAGCTCCCGGCTGTGTTGTGGTCACTTCGGACCACTCCTAGCCAAGCTGGGAAACTCCTTTCTTCCTGGTCTCTGGCGCAGGTCGTTCTCCCTTCTGAATCGAATCGGGTCACCCGCATAACTGCGTTTATGGAAGAAGACCAGGAGGAGCTGCGCCGAGACGATGTCAACCTATTGGAAGAGGCACGGGATCGAGCGGCTTTGCGTCTTTGCAAAGTACCGGCAAAGTCTCAGCGATACCACGCCTCCGGTCAATGAGAGAACATCGGCGTTAGGCGACCTGGTCTTGCGAAGAATCGATCGCATCTTGGTCGCATAAACTGTCTCCCCAGTGGGAGGGACCCTTCAAGGTGGTCTCAGTCTCTCGTCCCGGGGCGGTCAGGCTGGCCACTGAAGACGGCGAGGAGCTAGCGAACTCCCAGAATATAGAAAATCTGCGCAAGCTCTACCCTTGATCGGTTGTAAGTCCCGGGTTCCGTTCCCCGACCGGCCGGAGTGTGTCTTCCCCTCCGCCGCTAGTCGGGGGAGGCCCTCTGTTTGAAATTAAATCTTCACTTTCTTTATCTGAAATAGTTGTTCTTTCTACCCTCTTTGCGGTCTTACGCCGCTTTGGGCAGCGCCCGGGACACTTGCCCCGGTGCCTGCCGCCTTGCAAAAGCCGAGAGCAAAGGTGGAATCGCTAGGTGAGATCGGCGTCAGGAGTGGGCGGTTGGATCTGGCCGTTCTAAGACGACCCCAAAGACGGCCATGACACTCGGGTGTCCCGTGGGGTCGGCGACCTGAACACCGTTACCAAAAGCCCAAGGTCCTGTCACGACTCACTAAGTGTTCATTCCTTAGAGTCTATCTGGGAGGCAAATTTTGCTAAGGCAAGGGGTCTGAGGGCCGAGGTCCCGCGGCGCAAGACTTTGTCTTTAAGCGATTATGTGCTCGTTCATGCGGAACCAGAAAAGATTACAGCGAAAGCGAATTTTTATAAGCTACTTGGTAGGGTGCTTACACTTCTGCTCCTTTCGAAATGATTAATGTCGAAAGTTTTGCATACTAAGGCCAAAAAAGGAGAAAAAGCTACACCATCAAGTGAGCCGGGGATCTTCCTCATCTTCCGCCGCCACGGGCACCGCCACGTCCTCTTCTGGCTACGGGCAACGCCCAACCAGATCGCCACATCTTCTCGCCGCTTCCACTGGGTTCTCATCGCTAATCGTGCGGCAACTTGCTCGGAGGCGTCATGGACCCGTTCCTCCGCTGCGCCCGATCGCCCTCGGCCACTGAGTGGCGGCGTGGTCGGTTAGCGCCACGGCCGGCATAGCAGCCAAAGACGCATTTCGCCGCGTGGCTGCCGCGATCGCGCCTCTTTGACGGATCGGGCGTTGAGGGCGGCCGGCAGGTGCGTGAGGAAGTCCGCGGTTCGGCAGAGACAGAAGCGTAATGCTGCGGCCTTTCCTCCGCGGCCAGGATGCTCCAGCCCAGCGAGCGGTAGCCACGATCGGCTAAAGGCATGTCGCAAAGATCCCCAAGGTGTCCTCCGACCGGCCCCGATCCGCCCTCTCCGCCTCCAACTCCACAGAGAGCTCGTCGGCGCGGCGGGCGCTTTGCTCCCGCTGCTCTCGCTCCCGCCGCAATTCTAGCTCCAGCCCTGCCCCCCGCTCGCGCAAGTCCTCCACCTCCTTGCGGAGGCGGTTGACTTCGACTGCTGCCTCTGCCAGCCACTCCCTGCTTGTCGCCCAGGCAGCGCCGCATTGGAGTAGAGCTCGCCGAGAGCCGCCACAGAGCGCTTATGCGTCGGCCGAAGGGACGGAGACGGTGGGGGGCTCCTGGGTGGGCACGGGGTCCAGCGGACCTAGGCCCTGAACGACGACTGCAGCATCGACCGCTTGGGGGTCGCCTCCCTCCCCTGGCTCGGCCAGGAGATCAGCCGACCCGGCCGCCACAACCTCTGTGGATCGCAGCCGCTTCGTCACCTCGCTGAGCGACGGAGCATCCGGCGAAAGTCCCGGGAGTAAAAAAGCGATGGTAAGACACCGCTCAAGGAGCTAACTTTTGTATCACATGTGCGTTTCCAGATGAATACCTAGGTGATGGCCTCGAATCGGGGCACACTCGAGCAAGAACCGCCCTTGGCGACCTGTAATCGGAGGCCGGCGGTGGCGTCCGTTGCCCACCACCGGAGGAGGAAGAACCGCCATTGCCGGCAGCAGTGGCGGAAAAGCGAGGCGGCGGCCGCAACGTTGTCGCCAAAACCGATGGCGGCGCCGTTGCCCGTCATTGAGCCGGAGGCGGAGGAAGAATCGGCGCCGGAAGATCCTCTGTCACCGTCACAACAGGAGTGAGGGAGGACGAGGTCCCGCCGGTCGATGAACCTCCCGCCGCCATTGCGGAGCCTACCGTCGCGACCGAAGAAGACCCCCCGGCCGCCATGGAAAATCCCGCCCCGGTCGGTCCTAGGAGGCGAGGCCTCTGGGAAGGTCCGCCGGTGCCATCGTCGTCGTCCGGGCGCCTACGCCTCCCCTGACCTCCGTCAGGCGGAGGGTCCCGAATTGTCAGGGGCGTCCGGCGTATCACATCAGGTGTGCCCATGGCATCCATCGACGGCATGGCGCGGATTATTGCCGCGCGATCAGGATGACAAACCTAAGGCAATGGGACCGCTCCTCCGAACTGGGGCGGGACCAAGGAAACCGATTCGCCATCCACCTGCCTATCCTGCCAAGAACTGTTCTGGCCGGCAAAGCACCAAAGAGAAAAGAAACTCCCGGAAGCGAGAACGCAGGTCGTGACCAAGTCCGATTAAGCAAAAAAGAGAGAGATAGAAAAAGGAAGGAAAGGAAGGGGACGGTCACCTCCAGTAATTCTCCGGGTCCCATCATCCTGACCCATGTATCGCCAGCCGAACACGGCGACGCAGAGGGCACAGCCTCCGGGAGATGAAGTCCCGGATAACCATAGGCCCCGTCAGGCCCGCCGTCCGCAGATGGTCGACGCGGGCCAGCATTGCCAGGAGCTCCGGCGTCTCGGTCACTTGGGCCCCCCAGTCGGGGTTGCTGATCGCAGGGCCCGAGGGGAGGTCCAGCACCTCAATGCCGCTGTCGTCCTCAACATACAGCCATTCTTCGCGCCAATTCCTCCAGCTGGACCGGCAATCCAGTGGAATGTAGCGCGATACAGTCCCGTCTCGGAGCCGCAGGTGGCAACTCCCGGTGACGGGCGAGTTGCCGCCCGCGGCGCGAAGAGTGTAGAAAAACCGGAACAGAAGGAGATTAGGGAGCACTCCTACGAACATCTCGCAGAAGTGAGCGAAGGCAGAAAGAAGGATGACGGAATTGGGAGGAAGGTGGATGTGGTGAATGGCGTAAAAATTAAGAACAGAAAGATAAAAATCAGAAACTGGCGGCAGCAGGCCGGCGAGAAGCTGCCATCCGAAGAAGATCACCTCCCCGCGCCGGCAATGGGGCTCGACAGTCCCCGGGCGGACGCGGAGGGCACCTGCAGTGATGTTCCGGGAGAGACTGGAGGCAAGTTCCTCCTCGACGGACGAGGAAGGAAGGACCGGAGCCATCAAGCACAGCCGAGTGTTGGAAGCGCGTCGAAGAAGAAACAGGAAGAAGCAATCGGGAGGCGGAAGAACCGCTCCCCCTCGGTCAGCCTCTTATAGGGCAACAAAGGAAGGCTCGGCGGGAAAACCGAACGGGCGCGGTTCGAGCGAAGGGAGTTCAAGAGCCTCAGAAGAGGGCGCACTCGAGGCCGTCGACGGTTTCAAAAGCGGGAATAATCGCACAAACCGCCTTGGAAACCGGAGAAGACAAAAAACCTCTTGAAGAAGGCTGCGGGCGTGTGGGCTTTTATGGTCCCGCCAGACGTTTAAAAAAGGAGTGGAAGACCAAAAAGCGCTCCTGGGTGGGCCCGGGGGCTACTGTTGGCGTATTTTACGCCAGGGTACCCACTCCCCCGCAATGAATAAGTACGGTCACCAGGCAGGCAGGGCGCGTCCGGGCCCACCGCCACGGCGAGCGCTGACCCCGACGGGCGCCAGCGGATGTGGCGATCGAGCCGCACCACTGGCGCCAAGAAGGTGGTCACCTAGGGGACAGTGGCGATCGAGCCGCACCACCGACGCCAGATAAGGTGGTCGCCAATGACAGTGGCGATCGGCGCGCCGGGCGCCAAGCAAGGTGGTCGCCATGGGCAGTGGCGATCGAGCCGCACCACTGGCGCCCAAGAAGGTGGTCGCCAGCCACGCGTGGCGTCGCGAGCCACTCCTGGCGCTCACCCCACCCACGCCGGTCAAGGACATTTAATGCGGGTAGTGAGCATTAAATGCAAGGCGTGAAAGGCTGCGATATGACGACGCGCCTTCCCCAGGTGTGCATTAATTGCGGGAGACGCCACGACTACACTTCACCCCATGACTAGGCAGGCGGCGTTGGTGGACATGGGGCCCGAGGCGGATTGTGGTGGCTGCGGCGATCATTAATGGGTGTAAGAACGATGACATGCGCATTAAATGAGCCCATGCCGGTGTAATGATTATGGCTTGCGGTGTAAGCCTCCGTGCGCCGTCGGCCGAGTGTAAAAGGAGCCAGGTGCATGGGAGAAGGGTTCGACCCTTTGGCGAGAGGTTTTCGCTTTCTCCGAGCAAGAACACCAAAGAATACCAAGGAAAGCAGACTAGGGCTATTACTCTCCTGAGGGCCCGAACCTGGGTAAAACTTCTTGCGTCCCCGCTGGCTTGAGCTCTCCCGGTACTCCGGCCACCTCCGCCCTCCATTCTCAGCGATTGCCCAAAGCCCCGTCGTAACCTCATAAGCACCCGTCTCGGAGGTGCCTGTTGGCTAGTACGCCGACAGTGGCGCGCCAGATAGGGGTTATTGGTGGTTAGATCGCCCCTTTTCTTCCATCTCGGGTGAGAGGCTTAGCAAAAGTAGGGGCGTTTGTCTTCATGGCGGATTCGCACTCGAAGCGCAGCAATCTGCCCGAAGAAAGCGGCGCCCGTAGCCGGTCCAGGCATTCGGGGAGGGAGCCGGCCATCCCGGGTCCCTCCGCCGCAGGGGAGGCGCGCGTGACTCCCATGCCTGGGGGTCAGCCTGTCCAGCGGCGCTTGGCGCTGGGGGATGACACTCCCGCGCGAAGCCTTCATGCGGCCCGGCTTCTTCTCGACCATCCCCCAGTAACGCTTGGGGGAAACACCCCAGCCACTCCGTGGCTGCGGGACATCGTCCACCTGGTAGACGCCGCACAACAGCAAGTTGAGGCGGCGACCCAGCCGGGCGCTTCCGTCGCGTGGCGGCAGGGAACACACGTGCCTGACGTGCCAGGTTCCGGCCGCCACACGACGACCCCTCCCGGTGTCAAGGGTCGGGACAAGGGGAAGGGAGTTCTGGTTGCAACCCCCTCTGTAACGAGGGGACGGACACGCCGACTCGCTTCTTCCGCGTCCCCGAATCAAGGGGAACCGCGAAGACCTTCGATCGCGCCTTGACGAGAGGCGGCGTCAGCGCGATGGTGACCTGCGTCGTGTCCTCCGCGAACGTCGCGAGGGTGCAAGGTGGGGGGCTCCCCCCTCGGACTCTGGGGAGAGTGCAGGGTCGCACTCCTCATCCTCTCCTCAGGATCGAGGGGCTGGCGAACGACGCTGCTCCCCTACAACGTTGGATGCCAGGCGTTCTCTCTCCGCCTTCGGCAAGCTACATGGCCGGAGAGATTCCTCCCCGCCTCCATCGAGAAGTATGATGGTACCACCAACCCGGAGGAGTTCCTTCAGATCTACACCACGGTGGTACGTGCGGCGGGAGGGTCCGAGAAGGTCATGGCCAACTACCTCCCGACGTCACTAACGGGCTCTGCCCGGTCTTGGCTACTTAACCTCCCGCGAGGCTCTGTGCGCTCGTGGGAGGAGCTGTGCGACATTTTTGTCGCCAACTTTCAGGGCTCCTACGCTCAACCAGGCGTGGAGGACGACCTCCACGCTCTGGAGGCGCATGCAGGGGAGTTCTGAGAGAGTTCATCCGGTGGTTCAGCCATCGCCGCAACACGATCCCCGGATCTCTGGCGGTCGGTGATTATTGCTTTCAAGAGGTCCGGACCGAAGATGCGGGAAAAGATGGCTACGCGCGTCATCTCCACCACTTGAGTTGTTCTCCCTGGCGCACAAGTGCGCCTGCAGCCGGCTTCGGAAGTGCGCGACGAGACCTTTCTCGACTCGGTGACGCTGCACCTCGAAGTCCTCCGACCGCAAGAAGAAAAAGAAAAGGCGAGGGAGATGTACCGCTAGGGAGGTCCTGTCGCCGAGCCGGAGCCCAAATCCCGACGCCATGATGATCGGGACCGGCGGATTTAGCGCCGGATAGGCGCGAGATCGCAGAGACCGTCGCCGCCGGCCGTGAAACGATGGCGGCAAGCCCTATTGCCCCATCCATCGAAGCAGTGGACATGACTTGGAGGATCGCCAAGTTGTGTCCAAATCGGTCGACGAGCGCTCAAGAAGCGCCGCGAGAAAGATCACGAAGACGAAGACGACGAAGATGCGGCTCCGCTAGCCTTCCAAAGAAAGTGAGCGCACGGTGGCGTTCATACACCTGCGGCTCCGCCACCTACTCCTCGAACTCGCAGTATAAGCGGGATCTGAGGCAGGTGTGCGCCACCACGTCAGCCTCCGGGACGGGCCGGCCGCTGAAGTGGTCGGAGCAGCCGATCACTTTCAGCCGGGCCGACCACCCAGAGAACACCTCCGGCCCTGGCCATCTCCCGATCGTGGTGTCTCCCACGGTCCGCAATGCGAAGCTGGGGCGGGTCCTGGTTGATGGAGGCAGTGCCATCAACCTCCTGTCTGTCGGGGCGTACCAGGCGCTCCAAATCCCGTACGAGGAACTGCGCCCGGCCCCGCTCTTTTACGGAGTGGCCCCCGGGGTGGGCCTCTTACCCCTGGGACAAGTCCGATTGCCGGTAACGTTCGGAAGTTCGGAGAACTTCCGAACGGAGCTGGTAGATTTCGAGGTCGCTGATTTCGACCTCCCCTACAATGCCTTGCTCGGCCGCCCGGCCCTGGTCAAGTTCATGGCAGTGGCCCATTACGCCTACATGCTGGTGAAAATCCCAGGGCCTGGGGGTCCCATTACGGTGAAGGTGGATAGATTGGAAGCCCTGCGACTCAGCAAGCAGCTGCAGGATTTGGCCGGCACCACCTGCTCGGCCACATGACAAGGATCGACAACCTCGCACCCTCGGCCAAGACTCCGCATCACTCCGCCCAGGCCCCTGGGCGAGGCAAAGGTGGTCCCCGTGGGCGAGGAAGGCTCGGGCAAGGCCGTCAAGATCGGCACCGACCTCAGCGCCAAATAGGAAGACGCGCTCGTCACCTTCCTCCGGTCTAACCTGGATGTGTTCGCCTGGGAACCATCAGAAATGACCGGGGTCCCCAGGGAGGTGATCGAGCACCGATTGGCGACGCTCCCCGGAGCACATCCGGTTCGGCAGAAAATCCGGCGGCAGGCGCCAGAACGACAGGACGCCATTCGGGATGAGGTGGAGAAACTTTTGTCTGCCAAGATTGTGCGGGAGGCCACCTACCCGGAGTGGCTGGCCAACCCCGTGCTTGTAAAGAAGTCCAACGGAAAGTGGCGAATGTGCATCGACTTCACCGACCTCAACAAAGCCTGCCCCAAGGACCCGTACCCCTTGCCGCGGATAGACATCGTCGTCGACTCCACGGCGGGGTGTGAAGCTCTGTGCTTCCTCGACGCCTACTCCGGTTATCACCGGATCAGGATGGCGCAGGAAGATGAAGAGAAGACCGCCTTTGTGACTCCCCTCGGTGTATATTGCTACGTCAAGATGCCTTCGGCTGAAAACGCTGGCGCCACCTATCAGCGGGCCATGCACATTATGTTTCGGCCCCAAATAGGGAAGAACCTTGAAGTGTACGTTGATGATCTGGTTGTGAAAACGAAGAAGGCCGATGAGCTTGTGCAGGACCTTGAAGAGACCTTCTCTCGCCTCAGAAACTACTGCCTGAAGTTGAATCCCGAAAAGTGCGTGTTCGGTGTCTCATCCGAAGCCGCTTTCGGTTTCCTGGTCTCCACCGTGGAATCGAAGTCAACCCGGAGAAAATAGAAGCAATCGAGCGAATGCGACCGCCTACCCGGCTCAAGCAACTGCAATGCTTGACCGGCCGGCTAGCCTCCCTGGGCCGGTTCATATCCCGACTCGGGGAGAAAAGTCTGCCGCTGTTCAAGCTGTTGAAGAAGACCAACTCATTTGAATGGACCCCAGAAGCTCAGCAAGCATTTGAAGATCTGAAGAAGTATCTCTCTTCCCCAGTCTGGTGTCGCCCCCAGGCCAGCGAGCCGTTACTCTGTATGTGGCGGCTAGCCCTCTCAGAGTGGCGCGCCGTAGCGGAACGGGAAGGTGTCCAACGGCCGGTCTACTACATCGACAAAATGCTCCACGACGCGAGAAACAAGGTACTCTCAGGCTCGTAAGATGGTCTATCTTTGTGGTGGTAGCATCGAGAAAGTTGCGGCACTATTTTCAAGGGAGGGAGATCACGGTGGTCTCCTCATATCCCCTGCGTGAAATCCTCCACAACCGAGAAGCAAAGGGCCGTGACGCAAAATGGTCTGGCCGAGCCGGGGAGTTCGGGTCAAGTTCGCTCCTCGCATCAGCAGTTGAAGAGTCAAAGGTCGGCGGACTTCGTTGTCGAGTGGACCCCGACCGAGTCCGGCCGCCAGACAGCCTCGCGCCTCCCCTGAACACTTTTCTTCGACGGATCATTCAGGCTGGAAGGCGCGGGGGCTGAGGTCCTCCTGGTCTCCCCAACTGGGGATCTCCTCAAGTACGTGGTCGTCCTCGACTTTAAAGCTACCAACAATGTTGCCGAATACGAGGGCTTGCTGGCTGGGCTCCGGGCCGCTGCAGCCATCGGTGTCCGGCGCCTGCAAGTAAAGGGCGATTCCCTACTGGTCGTCAATCAAGCGAGGAAGGATTTCTCCTGTCCTGACCCCCTCATGGCGGCGTGCACCTGCGAGGTCGGAAATTGGAGCGACTTGAAGGATTGGGATATACTCACATCTCCGCGCGATAACCATCTGGCGAGCAGGCTCGCCCGGCTCGCCTCAACCAGATCTCTGTGCTTGGCCGGGGTCTTGAAGAAAGGCTTCCGCGACCGTCCATCGTAGCCCCGTTTACGGTGGGGGGCGATGGTGATGCCGCTTCACCCTCGCCTCGGGAGGAAAGTGGCTCGGTAGAAACGCCCCGGCCAAAGTGCCAGGCGACCACCTGCGTGGTCGCTGTGCTTGACCGGGAAGGCACATGGATGGATCCGATCCTGGCCTACCTACGGGATCAAGTATGCCCCGACGATGATGCGTCAGTAGAGAAGGTAGCACGAAAGGCCAAGTGCTATACCCTGGTGGGCGGGGACCTGTACCGCCGGGGTAAGAGCGAATTCTTCAAGTGCATCACTCGGGAAGAGGGGAGCGATTTGCTCTCGGATATCCATGGAGGCGTGTCTGGAGCCATATGTCCGGACGAGCGATGGCGGGAAAAGCTTTCCGTCAATGATTCTATTGGCCAACCGCCCTCCAGAATGCTTGCGAGCTGGTGAGGAGATGTGAAGCGTGCCAGTTCCACGCCAAGCAGATCCACCAACCAAATTCTAAGCTCGCAAACTATCCCGCCTTCTTGGCCCCTTCGCGGTGCGAAATTTGGATATCCTGGGCCCGTTCCCGCGGGCCACAGGGGGCTACACCCACCTGTTCGTCGCCATCGACAAATTCACCAAGTGGGTAGAGGCCGAGGCAGTAAGATCCATCACTGCCGCCGCTGCGGTCAAGTTCATGCAAGGGATTTTCGCCCGCTTCGGGGTCGCCAACCGCATCATCACCGACAACGGCGCACAGTTCACCAGCGCGGCCTTCTTAGACTTCTGTGAAGAGATGGGCACCAAGGTCTGTTTTGCCTCGGTCGCCCACCCCAAGAGCAACGGCCAGGTCGAGCGGGCCAACGCTACCGGTAATCGGCGACCTCAAGACCGGGCGTTCGACCGACTCCACAAGCGTGGCGCCGGTGGATCGAAGAGCTCCGGCTGTGTTGTGGTCACTTCGGACCACTCCTAGCCGGGCTACGGGAAACTCCTTTCTTCCTGGTCTCTGGCGCAGTTCTCCCTTCGAATCGAATCGGGTCACCCCGCATAACTGCGTTTATGGAAGAAGACCAGGAGGAGCTGCGCCGAGACGATGTCAACCTATTGGAAGAGGCACGGGATCGAGCGGCTTTGCGTCTTTGCAAAGTACCGGCAAAGTCTCGAGCGATACCACGCCTCCGGTCAATGAGAGAACATCGGCGTTGGGCGACCTGGTCTTGCGAAGAATCGATCGCATGCTTGGGTCGCATAAACTGTCTCCCAGTGGGAGGGACCCTTCAAGGTGGTCTCGATCTCGTCCGGCGGCCGTCAGGCCATCGAAGACGGCGAGGAGCTAGCGAACTCCCAGAATATAGAAAATCTGCGCAAGCTCTACCCTTGATCGGTTGTAAGTCCCGGGTTCCGTTCCCCGACCGGCCGGAGTGTGTCTTCCCCTCCGCCGCTGGTCGGGGGAGGCCCTCTGTTTGAAATTAAATCTTCACTTTCTTTATCTGAAATAGTTGTTCTTTCTACCCTCTTTGCGGTCTTCTGCCCGCTGCTGGACAGCGCCAGGACACTTGCCCCTGGTGCCCTGCTGCCTTGCAAAAGCCCAGTAGCAAAGGTGGAATCGCTAGGTGAGATCGGCGTGCAGGAGTGGGCGGTTGGACGGCTGGTTCGGCACGACCCCCAGCACGGCCATGACACTCCGGGTGTCCCCGTGGGGGCCTGGGCGACCAACACCGTTACCAAAAGCCCAAGGTCCTGTCACGACTCACTAAGTGTTCGTTCCTTAGAGTCTATCTGGGAGGCAAATTTTGCTAAGGCAAGGGGTCTGAGGGCCGAGGTCCCGCGGCGCAAGACTTTGTCTTTAAGCGATTATGTGCTCGTTCATGCGGAACCAGAAAAGATTAAAGCGAAAGCGAATTTTTAAAAAGCAACTTGGCAGGGAGCTTACACTTCTGCTCCATTCGAAATGATAAATGTCTAAAGTTTTGCAGACAAAGGCCAAAAAAGGAGAAAAAGCTACACTACTGGCGGAGCCGGGGGATCTTCCTCATCTTCCGCTGCCGCCACGTCCTCTTCGGCCGGGGCAACGTCCAGCTGCATCGCCACATCTTCTGCTGCCGCTTCCACTGGGGTTACGCCGCCAATCAGGCGGCAACTTGCTCGGAGGCGTCATGGACCCGTTCCTCGCTGCGCTTGATCGCCCTCGGCCCTGAGTGGCGGCGATCGAGATTAGCGTCACGGCGGCATAGCGAGCACGTGCCAGCCGTGGCTGCCGTATCGTCGCCCCTCTTTGACGGATCGGGCGTTGAGGGCGGCCGGCAGGTGCGTGAGGAAGTCCGCGGTTCGGCAGAGACAGAAGGCGTAATGCTGTGGCCTTTCCTCCCGCGGGCCAGGATGCTCCAGCCCCAGCGGAGCGAGGCTGACCACAGTCCGGCTAAAGGCATGTCGCAACATCCCCAAGGTGTCCTCCTCCGACCGGCCCCGATCCGCCCTCTCCGCCTCCAACTCCACAGAGAGCTCGTCGGCGCGGTGGGCGCTTTGCTCCCGCTGCTCTCGCTCCCGCCGCAATTCTAGCTCCAGCCCTGCCCCCCGCTCGCGCAAGTCCTCCACCTCCTTGCGGAGGCGGTTGACTTCGACTGCTGCCTCTGCCAGCCGCTCCCTGCTTGTCGCCAGACGGCTGCTTGCATTGGAGTAGAGCTCGCCGAGAGCCGCCAGCAGAGCGTTTGCGTCGGCCGAAGGGACGGAGACGGTGGGGGGCTCCTGGGTGGGCACGGGGTCCAGCGGACCTAGGCCCTGAACGACGACTGCAGCATCGACCGCTTGGGGGTCGCCTCCCTCCCCTGGCTCGGCCAGGAGATCAGCGACCCCAGTCGCCACAACCTCTGTGACCGCAGCGCCCTGGTCACCCCCTGCTTGAGCGACGGGAGCATCCGAAGTGAAAGTCCTGGGAGTAAAAAAAAACGATGGTAAGACACTGCCTGAAGGAGCTAACTTTTGTATCACATGTGCGTTTCCAGATGAATACCTAGGTGATGGCCTCGGGAATCGGGGCACACTCGGAGCAAGAACCGGCCCTGGCAGCCTGCGAACCGGAGCCGGCGGTGGCGGCCGTTGCCCCACCACCGGAGCCGGAGGAAGAACCGCCGCTGCCAGCGGCAGTGGCGGAGGAAGCGGAGGCGGCGGCCGCAACGTTGTCGTCAAAACCAGTGGCGGCGGCCGTTGCCCCGTCATTGGAGCCGGCGGAGGCGGAGGAAGAATCGGCGCCGGAAGATCCTCTGTCACCGTCACAACAGGAGTGAGGGAGGACGAGGTCCCGCCGGTCGATGAACCTCCCGCCGCCATTGCGGAGCCTACCGTCGCGACCGAAGAAGACCCCCCGGCCGCCATGGAAAATCCCGCCCCGGTCGGTCCTAGGAGGCGAGGCCTCTGGGAAGGTCCGCCGGTGCCATCGTCGTCGTCCGGGCGCCTACGCCTCCCCTGACCTCCGTCAGGCGGAGGGTCCCGAATTGTCAGGGGCGTCCGGCGTATCACATCAGGTGTGCCCATGGCATCCATCGACGGCATGGCGCGGATTATTGCCAGCGATCCATGATGACAACGCAAGCTGGGACCGCTCCCTCCGAGAGCAGAGGGGCGGGACCAAGGAAACCCGATTCGCCATCCACTGTCTATCACAGCCGACAACCAAGTTCCGTGGTGGCGGCACCAAAGAGAAAAGAAACCCCGGGAAGCGAGAGCAGGTCGGGACCAAGTCCGATTAAGCAAAAAAAAAAAAGAGAGAAAAGGAAGGAAAGGAAGGGGCGGTCACCTCCGGTAATTCTCCGGTCCCATCATCCCGACCCATGTATCGCCAGTGCCCAACACGGCGACGCAGAGGGCACGATCTCCGGAGATGAAGTCCGGATAACCATAAACCCCGTCGGTCCGCCCGTCCATGAGATGGTCGGCGCGGGCCAAGATTGCCAGAGCTCTGGCGTCTCGGTCACTTGGGCCCCGATCGGGTTCTTGATCGCAGGGCCCGAGGGGAGGTCCAGCACCTCAATGCCGCTGTCGTCCTCAACATACAGCCATTCTTCGCGCCAATTCCTCCAGCTGGACCGGCAATCCAGTGGAATGTAGCGTGATACAGTCCCGTCTCGGAGCCGCAGGTGGCAACTCCCGGTGATGGCGAGTTGCCCATGGCCGAAGAGTGTAGAAAAACCGAATGAAGGAGATTAGGAGCACTCCTACGAACATCTCGCAGTGGCGAAGGCGAGAAAGAAGGATGACGGAATTGGGAGGAAGGTGGATGTGGTGAATGGCGTAAAAATTAAGAACAGAAGATAAAAATCGTCAAGCGGCGAGCCGGCGAAGTCGCCATCCGAAGAAGATCACCTCCGTCTTGGCAATGGGGCTCGGCAGTCCCGCGGGCGCGGAGGCACCTGCAGTGATGTTCCGGAGAGGCGGAGGCAAGTTCCTCCTCGACGGACGAGGAAGGAAGGACCGGAGCCATCAAGCACAGCCGAGTGTTGGAAGCGCGTCGAAGAAGAAACAGGAAGAAGCAATCGGGAGGCGGAAGAACCGCTCCCCCTCGGTCAGCCTCTTATAGGGCAACAAAGGAAGGCTCGGCGGGAAAACCGAACGGGCGCGGCGGTTCGAGCGAAGGGAGTTCAAGAGCCCCGTAAAGAGGGCGCACCCCGAGGGCCGTACGACGGTTTCAAAAGCGGGAATAACTGCACAAACCGCCTTGGAAACCGGAGAAGACAAAAAACCTCTTGAAGGCTGCGGGGCGTGTGGGCTTTTTATGGTCCCACTCAGGACGTTTAAAAAAGGAGTGGAAGACCAAAAAGCGCTCCTGGGTGGGCCCGGGGGCTACTGTCGGCGTATTTTACGCCAGGGTACCCACTCCCCCGCAATGAATAAGTATGGTCACCAGCGAGCAGGCGCGTCGGGCCCACCGCCACGGCGAAATGGACCCGGCACGGTGCCGTGGGATTGTGGCGATCGAGCCGCACCACTGGCGCCAGAAGGTGGTCACCTAGGGGCAGTGGCGTCGAAACGCACCACCGGCGCCCAAGAAGGTGGTCGCCAATGGACAGTGGCGATCGGGCGCATTGGCGCCCAGCAAGGTGGTCGCCAGTGGGCGATGTGGCGATCGGCCGCACCACTGGCGCCCGATAAGGTGGTCGCCACGGACACGTGGCGTCTGAGCCACTCCTGGCGCTCACCCGCCACGCCGGTCAAGGACATTTAATGCGGGTAGTGAGCATTAAATGCAAGGCGTGAAGGCTGCGATATGACGACGCGCCTTCCCAGGTGTGCATTAATTGCGGAGACGTCACGACTACACTTCACCCCATGACCAGGCAGGCGGCGTTGGTGGACATGGGGCCCGAGGCGAGATTGTGGTGGCTGGCGATCATTAATGGGGTGTAAGAACGATGGCGTGCGCATTAAATGAGCCCATGCCGGTGTAATGATTATGGCTTGCGATGTAAGCCTCCGTGCGCCAGATTAGCCCGAGTGTAAAAGGGAGCCGGGGTGCATGGGAGAAGGGGTTCGACCCTTTGGCAGTAGGTTTTCGTTTCTCCGAGCAAGAACACCAGCAATACCAAGGAAAGCAGGACTAGGGCTATTACTCTCCGGAGGGCCCGAACCTGGGTAAAACTTCTTGCGTCCCCCCGTTGGCTTGAGCCTCCCGGTACTCCGGCCACCTCCGTCCTCCATTCTCAGGCGATTGCCCCGAAAGCCCCCCGTCAGAACCTCATAAGCACCCGTCTCGGAGGTGCCTGTTGGCTAGTACGCCGACACGGTCCATTCCCGTTCCACCCCTTCAGTATACTCCCCTGCCAGGGAGGCTAATCCCTATTCTCCACCGAGAATAGTACCACCAATTAATCAAGTTTTCCAGGAAATGACTAATTTACTGAGCTATGTCGGAGACAAGCCCACTGACCAGTCCGACTTGCGATTGAGCGGGAACTTAAGTTATTTACTTTGCTCAAGGGGGTTATCAACCTTATATTGCCAAAGATCAAGCCCTAAAATATTTCACAAGCCCATCTGGTACCAACTTTAACAGCCACCATTCCAACCATGGCATTAATCATCAGCCGGGGATCAGTCGACTCAATTCCACCTCGTGGATAGCCTAATGTTGTCCTCCTGACTGTGGCACTTTTATAAACATTGAGCTGGCGGCTCGCCAACATTTCATTTCCATTTTAAAACATTTTACTATCCAACAGGAATTATAATAACAACCAACTTAATAGCATAATTAAATCTAGGGTTAACAAGGTTTAATAGGGTTCAATATTTCAAGGAGGTTTAATGAGCAATTCGGTATTATCTAGGCATCATGTCAGTCTAAAATAGCGAGTCTCAATATTTCAACATACAGCAAAATAATACGATATAAAATAGTTACTAATTATAACATGGCATGATCGGGTTCAACATGATCAATGGTGTACGGCTTGCCTTGCTCGGCGGCTGGATCGGCTTAATCGTAGAGGAAGTAGTCGTTCCCAGCGTTCGTTTCGTCCAGATCCTGCTCCGGGTATTGCTCCTGCTCCTGTGGCAGCTCGACAGTCGAATCTAGGGTAGAAGAGGCGAATAACATAAATACACGAAAAACAATAATCGAAAATGAAAACGAAAATCGAAACGGAAACCGAAAACCAGGCCGGGAGAGAACGGAGGGCAACTTTTGGGAGCTTTGGATTGCAGAGCGGAGGTCCTTTTTGGACTCAATGGGTCGAAACGGTTCAGAATATGTATTTGTGGAGTTTCCGGGGTTTCTGGAATTTTTCGGGATTTTTTAGGGCTTTTTGTGTATTAAAAACGAATTTTTGGAATTAATTAATGAATTAAAATTCTAAAAATCAAAAGAAAAAGGGTGAACAGTGTTGGATGGCTTTTGCGTGGATTTGGGCCATGGCCCACTTGGCCGGGCGGCGGGGCTCGGCGCGGGGAGAGGCCATGGGCCGGCCCATGCGGGGAGAGGGGAAGGGCGAGGCGAGCGGTGAGGCGGGGCTGGGCAGCGTCGGCCTGGCCGAGCGACGTGGGCGACATGGGGGGCGGGGCTAGGGTTTGCTCTGGGCAGCGGCGGCGAGGCGAGCTGTGGTGGCCGGCGTCGGAGACGGGGCAGGGGAGGGGGAGCTCACCGAGAAAAGGCGAGGGCGGGGCAAGCTGAGCAGTGGGGGTTCGAGGCGGCTTTTATAGCCGTCGGGGCGGAGGGCGAGGCAAAGAAGTCGCCGCGGACGGCAACGCGCAGCGGGTGGCATGGGTGAGGGCAGCATGGGCGGCGCACAGCGCGAAGCGGCGGCGACGCACGGTGGTCAATGGCCGTCTTGATAGCAGGCCGACAGAGCCGTGAGGGTAGCAGGCCGGAGGCCCACGAACAAGGAGATTTGGCCCAAAGGTAAATGGAGATCAATTCCAATTTCCAAATTCAAAAAGAAAATGCAAATGAACTTCGATTCAAAACTCATTTTGAAATTTTAGGTTTGTTTCAACCTACCCCACTTAAAATAAATCTCATCCCCGAGATTCATTTCGCCTGGGAGAAAAGGTTGGGAAAATTCTGCTGCAGTTCTAATTCCTTCTCCAAAGTAGTTTCCTCGAGCGTGTGATTCTTCCACAACGCTAGGCAAATCCTGACATTTTTGAACTTGGGTTCTCTTTCCATTATCTCAACGATCTTGACTGGCTCTTCATGATACGTTAAATCATTCTGAAGATCGATTCCTTCCAACTGTACTTGTTTTGAAGGCTGACGAAGACACTTTCTCAACTGAGACACGTGGAATACATTATGTACTCTGGATAACTCTGAACTTAACTGCAACTTGTAGGCTACTTCTCCAATTATGTCGGTAACTTGGTACCGTCCGATGTATCTAGGAGCTAACTTCGCTTTTATCTGAAAACGATGAACTTGTTTGAAAGGTGTCACTTTCAGATTAACGAAGTCTCCAATTTGATAACCGAGATCCTTTCTCCTTATGCTGGCATAACTTTTCTGTCATACTTGAGCTGTTCTCAAGTTCTATGTAATGATTTTCACATGTGCTTCCGCATCATGAACAAGCTGAGATCCAAAAAGCTGTTTCCTTTCGGTTTCTATCCAATTTAACGGGGTTCTGCACTTCTTCTCATAAAGGGCTTCAAAAGGTGACATGTCCAATCTGATCTGGTAACTGTTATTGTACGAGAATTCGGTGAAGGGTAAACACTTGGCCCAAGAGGCTCCATATGTTAGAGCGCAGGCTCTCAACATATCCTCCAAAATCTGGTTAACACTTTCCGTCTGTCCATCTGTCTGAGGGTGGTATGCTGTACTAAAACTTAAATTATGTTTAGCTCGTAAGTTATGACAAAGTTTTGCCATCAGGATGGCATCATGCGCGCACGTGGGGTGGCCTACGAAATCATGCGCACTAACGGCCTAACTCGTGCACGGGCGAAGTGTGCAGAAAGAAGGCTCAGGATTCTCAACATGTAATCTTCAAACTCAACAGCATCCTATCCAAACTCAACATCTTATCGCGAACCAGTTGCTGGGGCAGACAGGCAACGACATGAAGAATCAAATCCAGTAAAAAAATTTCCAATTTTCGGCGAAATTTACTGAAATTTCACCAAGATTTTAAGTTATTGTAGCAATTTGAATTTGTTTTCCAAATTTTTTCATTTTGCCATGATCTTAAATCTCAGGGGTCCGGTATATAAGATTTAACCGAGATTTTGCGGAATTTTACCGAAATTTCTAACCTCGATGAGCACGCTTCGGTAAGGCTACTTGTAAATTGTGATCACGTGAATCCATGATCCATGTGCGCCCCAAACCAAGGATAGAAGCGATTGGAGCTTGCACATGTGTGCCCAAAAGAGTCCAGACCGTGGGAGCATGATTCGCTGATCGTAGCATGCATTTACAGAGAGCCCTTGTCGCGTAGCTGTACTTTGCATTTTAACGTCCATTGGATCAGGGACCAGCTTCGTTGCAACTCTTTTTACCGAGCGTGTAAGTAGACCCGGCACAGTGAAACACAAAATGTTTTGCTTGGGTAATTTTGTTAATCAGTTTTCATCAGCTGTGTAAAACCCAGTTAGGAAAAAAAAAGAAAAAACGGCTCCATCAAACTTAACTGTCGATAGCTATAGCCGGTGGGCGACCGAATCCCAGAAATTTCACACACACAGACACCTCATTTTTTTAAGGATTTTAAAAAATCCATGTTCCAATAAGGGTGGTCGGGATGGCAGCATTTTACATCCCAAAAGTAGTCGGTCCATTAATTAAAGATTGCACAATTTGTTACCCCACTCTGCTGATCATACGTCTCCGGATCTCCCGATATATTCTGGTTTAAGCTGGGGCAGTACCCGCACTAGTAGTAGTAGCTGCTGTGCTGCTCAGCATGCAGAGCAGCCAGCAGTTTACAAGTCATAGCTTAGTTGATTCTTTTAGGACGCGTTTGGTTCATGGATCTAATGGATGGGACGATCTTATTCATATTTTTTCATCTATTTCATTGTTTGCTTGGATAAATAGGTGGATGAGGTCATCTAACTCTCACCATCTAACTTTCATCCCACCCCATCCAACTCTCATCCCATCCAACTTTATCCCCTAACCAAACAAAAAATGGACTCGTCGCATTCATCTCTCGTACCTCCAACCAAACATGAGCTTAGATAACTTCATCTCTGCCGGATTGGATGGTCCTATCTTATTCACTCTTTGCCGTTGAACCAAAGGAACTCTTACAACGCGGAGCCCTCAAGAGCATCGACGACCTAGGCGACCACGGTGACACGGCCAGGTATGCCCCACCACGCCGCGTCCCTTCCCTCCCCACTTCACCGCCCCCTCTGGCCTCGCCGTGTGCTCGCCTCCACCCAGCGCCCCCACCCAGTCGGTCTCCTCACGACCGCCGCCCCCACCGGGCCGCCGTCCCCCATCCCCACTCCTCCCGCCCTTCCCCCAACCCCGCTCCTCCCGCGCCGTGCCATACCGCGGTCCGCGGCAGTGCACTGTGCTTGGCTGTGCCGATTGCCTCTGTGGCTGGCGTGTCACCGGCGTGCCATACTGTCCGGACATGGTTTAAATGGCTGCGCCACATATCGTATCCGTTTTCTCGACCCAGCACGGCCCGATGAATAGTGTTAGACCGACCGACCTGGATCGCCGTGTCTCGGCACGGCCCACATGGATACGCCCCCATGCGCCCACCTCTAACCGGGACTGCGCGGACGCGCATGGGCAGTTCCAGGAACTTCCAGCCCACCCGTACGTCACCCCCGCGCTGCCAAGCGAGATTCGACCGGAGCCTTTGCTGACGAGACTCCTGGGCGACGCCGCCACGGCAAGCGACCCGAGCGGGCGAAGCGGAGAAAAACACCGGGGATTCCACCGCGGGCGTGCGGGGCCCCGGGTGGTGTGTGGCCGCCCACCCGCGGCAGGGAAAAGCATATGCGCCTCCTGTACTTTCCTTGGCAATTATTCTCTCTCCTCGTCGCCTCGTCGGCCCCGTGTCCCCGTTGATTTTTGATCTACGCGCACCTCCGGTTCCAGACTTCCACCGCATCGCATCGCATCGCGGATTCGCGGTGCACGAGAGAACCGATTCGATTCCCGTCCGCTCGGCTCACACGCTCGTTCGTTGCATCCCCCCCAGCCCACCTCCCTTCCGTTTTTTCATTTCCTCCCACGGCCACTGCCAGTCCACCACGACGTCGCCGTCGCCGTTGCCGTCGCCCTTCCCCACGCGCGCCCCCCTCGCGTCCCGTCGTCGCATCGCGTCTCTCGGTGGTGGGCGCGCGCGTCCCCGCGCCGCCGCCTCCCTGCGTGGGGTAGAAGGCGGGCTTTGGAGAAAGGATAGGGGGCACGGCACGAGTGGGAGTAGTGGAAGGCAAGGAGAGGCGGTGTATAATTCGGGCGGTGGTGGGTTGAATTGGGGGATCGGTGGTGGTGCGGGTCAGAGGAGGAGGAGGAGGATGGGGCAGGCTGAGTCGGCGGCGCCGCTGCTTCTGCAGGGGGAGGAGGCGGACACCGAGTGGAACTCCAGGGCGCACCGCATTGTTCTCTTCGTCGAGCCGTCGCCCTTCGCGTCAGTCTCCTCTCCTCTCCCTCCCCTTAGTATTATGCACTGCAGTTGCTGGCCGGATTATGTTAGATCAGATCGGATCGAGATGTTTTGCACGCTTGTGCAGAGCCGGGTCACTGGATGCATGATTTCTCAAGCCTGCTGTGTATTTGATCTACTGGAAACTCCAGTCAATGGCTTTTCTTGTTGTCTTCTTGCAGTTACATATCCGGGTACAAGAACCGGTTCCAGAACTTCATCAAGCATCTGCGAGAGATGGGCGACGAGGTATCCAATCCTTGTTACGGCTCGCCTGGCTGCTTGTAGTGTAGGGCATGTATGTGCCTGTTTTAAAGATCCTTGTTGTACTTTGGAATTGACGCCGGCTCTGTCGGTTCAGGTGTTGGTCGTGACCACGCACAAGGGAGCTCCCGAGGAGTTCCATGGAGCAAAGGTCATTGGCTCGTGGAGGTAACCCAACACAAACTATCTTTACCTTGCACTTTACCGATCAGCCTACTCGAGGAATACCAAATAAGTCCAAATACAAAGAACTCCTTTCCTGAAAGCACGAAACGCACTCCCAATGCGAAATAAGTTCTCACTGCCTTGTTGAAACAAAAAAGAAACAACGCATCATGCGAAGTGTCCTGTAGTCAACGGCCGTGCTAGTTTGGAACATTTACTTGTATTGCGGTGAAGTTGATGATGTCGTAATTGTTTTGAAATATTTTGCCTGGTCAAGTGCCTAATTTTGGGATGACATTAAAGTTTAACTCGTGTATTTTTTTTTTTCTTATTTTTTGCATGCACTTAGGTTGCTTAAATTTCTCTCTTTCAGCTTTCCATGTCCGTTGTACCAAAATGTTCCACTCTCGTTGGCATTAAGCCCGAGAATATTTTCTGAGGTGGCTAAGTTCAAGCCAGACATAATCCACGCTACTTCACCTGGAATTATGGTAATCATCAAAAACTCAATAGGCTTTTATTGCCTTTCCTCCAGTGGTTTCTTATTAGTTATTACCATCTATCGTGATTTCAGGTTTTTGGTGCTCTTGCTATCGCAAAAATGATTTCAGTTCCAATGGTGATGTCTTATCACACACATCTTCCGGCGTGAGTTTCTCTTCATGAAATTATGAAATATATATTTTCGCTGCAAAATGAGTACTTTTGCGTGTATGATCAGATGCAGATCTTCCATATTCAAACCCTTTAAAGTGGGGATCGGCTCTGGATTTTGGGTTGTACTTTTCCCCTGTAGCCTTAGATGTAGTTTTGTAGAACGAGACTGTCATAGTCCGGTGAATAAACCTACCAAGAGATCATTTACTTTTGGTAAATACACATATTGCATGGCAGAATTCGCTGCATGCAAATTTCATTTCAGAGAGACATACTTATTGAACCTCTTCAACTATGTTATGCCTGCTCTTGAGAATAATCCATAAAGCGATACAACACATTTTATCATGAAATTTACTTCAACATAGAGGCGGGGAAGCATTATGGGCTTGTAGTGATACCATTATATGAATCTGGCTGTGTGCACATTATGTGGGTTCACCATACCTCAGTGAAATGTTGCAAAGCCCACTTGGTGTGGTATATTTGTATACAGATCCAAGACAGCTCTGTTATATGATAAAGGATGGAACCCCTTCCAGATATGTGCAAGAAACCCAATAGAAAAATGTTCTGTCTGCCAATATTAGACTTAGAAACATGCTTTCATTATCCAGTAGGCTTCAGTTAAAGTTGCAAGACATATTTTTCCTCCACTTCATTGATTCAACCAATGTACTTCATAATTCTCTCTATGCAAATTATTTTACTTGGTGTCAATTGGGTCAGGATTTGTTAATAGATTTAGTGATTTACATTGTTGAGTTGATTTCTTATTATGGTTTTCAGGTACATACCGAGATACAATTTAAATTGGTTACTTGAGCCCACGTGGAGTCTTATAAGTAAGCCCAACATCATCCCTCGTATCTTGTTCTCAACAAAAGAGAGGAACCTAGAAAAAAAAACGTTGATCTTTCTCACTTGGTTTGTGCTGATACTCTTATTTTGTTTTAAAGGATGCCTCCACAAGTCTGCAGATCTTACTCTAGTTCCTTCAGTAGCTATTGCAGAGGACTTTGAAACTGCTAAAGTAGTATCAGGTTAAACAATTACAATAAATCGTTATTTCTGTATTTCTTCCCTCCATCCATCCTAACTATAATCCCCCTTGCCTCTTCAGCAAACAGAGTGCGGCTTTGGAACAAGGGTGTTGATTCGGAAAGTTTCCATCCTAAATTTTGGAGGCATGAAATGCGCATTAAGTTGAGGTGTCACCTATTGCTTCGAAAAATTTCAGTGAGGGAAGAGTTCAAAAACTTTGCATAGGTTAACATTTTTTCTTTTCCTCTCTTGTTAGTGGTGGTGAACCAGAAAAACCACTGGTAATACATGTGGGCCGTTTTGGGCGTGAAAAGAATTTGGATTTTCTGAAAAGGTGAGTTTTTTCATTTATATAAATTGTATCATCGTTTGTCACTATGAACTCAACTCTAGAAGCATTTTAAACAATATAGAAGGAAAAATGGAGAGAAGGGAACCTACTCGATGTTTTCCATTAGCAATAGATTATTCGTAGAATCCATGTTGTAAAGTTGACATCTATGATATTTTAGGTCAAGGTTCTAAAACGCGGTATGCAGTATTCGTTTGGTCACACATCTAATAGCGATAATATGGCTTAATCGGCTCGATTACACGGCCTATCTAGTTGAGGTGCTGGGTATGCACTGGCGCCCCCAAAAGTTTGAAAAATGCCAGGACATCACCTTTCCAGTAGATCAAATTTGTTGATTGATGTGATTCTGGTTTTGGTGGTTTGAGAGTTGTAAGACCTTAGAACTATTTGTATTGTACTTTTAGCAAATTTTGAATATGTGTTTGATTTATAATGTTGTGAAATTATTATACAAGACTATAGAGTTATGCGTGTGAAGTGTGCACCCTTATTAAAAATTTTCTAGTTCCGCCACTGTCGGTGATTATTTGGTAACAAGTAGGGGCACACATTCCTTGTATACGGGCTAGTATACGGCCTAGTAGATCCTTTTCAGAACACTGTTTTAGCTACAATTCTATAGTAACTATTTGTGCTGCTTATTGCTGTTAAAACTGCTAGGCCTTCTAATTGTCCTTGCTATGACCGTTTTTTTCGGCTGTCCCTATGTTAGCATAGCTTGCAATGGTCTTAGCATTTTAGCTTTATGGGCCTACTCATAATATTAACTTCTGTGGTCTTGCTTCTTATTATTTTAACCAAGTAAGCATTTCAAGTTGATCGTGCCTTTCATATATCACTTATCTGCAGATAAGTGTTTGCTACATGCCTACATGAATGTTCTTTTGCCACGTTGGTAGCACTTTACTTATTTCAGTAATAATACAGGGTTATGGAAAGGCTCCCGGGAGTAAGAATTGCTTTTGTTGGAGATGGACCATACAGGTGTGTCATTGTTCGACTGTTAACTATTTGTTGTTTTCAGTAAGATACAGACCCGATGACATGTCCTTATATTCATCAGCAATTCCACGGTATCAAAATGACATAATTTGGAGCATTTGATTCTTATCTTTTTGCACATGTCCGATGCTTACGTAAACTTACCAAGTTTCAAGCGGACAAGCATATGTTGACTGTTGACTGAATTCTGAGAAGGTCAACCTGTTCACAAGTTGCAGTTCAGTATTCCCTCTCTTCTTTTTTTTAGTTAATTGTGTACATGGCTTGGCCTAAGGATTTATTTCACCAAGAGGTCAGAATAGTCCTGCACAAGACACTTTCAGACCAAGAAAGTAAGGTAATGTAGAAAGTTTAGGTACCACTTGTCCACATAAGCACATACGATAATTATACGTAAATTCCAAGTGAGAACCTTTTGCCCGGGGGGGGGGGGGGGTGTTGCAATGAGCAGTTGAGAATCGACTTAGGTGTTTTTGACCCCTTGTAGTTTCATGTTGAATTGTGGAGAGGTTTACGCGGTTGTTTCATCTTGGCAGGGCTGAGCTGGAAAGAATGTTCACAGGCATGCCTGCGGTTTTCACTGGAATGCTCCAGGGCGAGGAGCTCTCACAAGCGTACGCCAGCGGGGACGTATTTGCAATGCCTTCAGAGTCTGAGACCCTTGGGCAAGTAGTGCTGGAGTCCATGGCTTCTGGAGTCCCTGTTGTCGCCGCTCGTGCCGGAGGTATACCTGACATAATACCCAAGGACAAGGAGGGCAAGACCAGCTTCTTGTTTACGCCCGGGGATCTTGACGAGTGTGTAAGGAAGATCGAACAGCTCCTCTTGTCAAAGGATTTCAGAGAATCCATTGGAAGGGCTGCCAGGGAGGAGATGGAGAAGTGTGACTGGAGAGCGGCCTCGAAGAAAATACGCAACGAGCACTACAGTACCGCGGCATCGTACTGGCGGAAGAAGATGGGCAGAACTAATTAGGCAGCATTTATCCGTTCAGGAATTCCGTTCCTACCCTGCCCACGTAGTTACTGTTAATAACCAAAGAATTTGTACATTGTACCCAACGGCCTTCGAGTTTGTGTGGCTAGCTGCTTTCACATGTCCACAACTATGGATGATGATTGACCAACCACTTGTATGCAATTCTTGTACATTAGAGAGCTCTTTGATATTGGCCATCGCCATCGGAGTGCTAACTATGAAGGTTGTTCCGTTGATGCAAGGGCTCCAGCCTCCATCTCGTTCAAGTTATTGGCTACGGCAAAGAATTGCAGGCGTTGACCTGTTGTGCCTGCCGCATGTAGCGTAATAGCTGAGTTATGAATTTAACTGTGAGCTGATAGCATTTTCGTATCCTGCCTGTTGCGCGATGACAACTAAAAAAATACCCGTAACCCAAGGCACAAGATCCTCAAGATCACAGTACGTGCTTGATGTTGAGTTTAAAGAGCATTTTGCTTGCCAATTGCGAGTTATGAGCCTCTCTAAGATGACGAGTAAACAGGCGTTGTTTCCATCAAGGAGGTGTAATCACTAAAGACTGAGCTCTAAATTGATATAGGCTTAAACAGCACACATGCCTATCGATCATGATACTTCTGTAGAACATAAGCAACGAGGGAAGCATACAGGAAAAACTCAAACCGCAGCAAATTCCTGATGTAATGTACACTTGTACACATCCAAGCAGTTCTTACAGAATGAATTGACTAATTCAAAAGAGCGCGCCAAACTAGTGTGGTTTTCCACAGGGCATACGCTACTATTGCAGCAGATGCTCTTTTTCTAGGTTCTGCATACCAATCTCACACAAGGAAAAAAGGAGGTTCTGCATACACGACTCCCTCCATAAAAAGAAGGGTTTCATGCACAAGTAGAACGTTCACGCTGAATTTTCTCTACTAAGGTAGCAAGCACATGTTCTGCCTCTGTAGAACAATACAATGCAATCAATTAAACAGAAGGGCCGTGGAAAGAGCAGAAAGAATTCAGCTGTATGTTTGGCAAGCTGAACAAAGAACCTTCTATGCACCGACAATAAAATCGCAAGTTTTCTGAGAGATTGTTGTTGTAGATGCCTGTGATCTCATCACCATGTCAATTCAGAAGTATGGACGGCAGGGCAAGTCGCGGAGGAGATGCTATGGTTGTACCCTTTTGAGATTTGAAGCAGTACCATAGTTCATCTTGCAGCACGATGATGAGTTCCCCACCTTGACTGAGAACGCTGTCTAGGAATGCAATTAGTTTCTATGTCCTGAAACTGGTTGGGTGCAGAAAATCAGTGTCCAAATTAAACCAGATACCATTAATGCTTCGAATTGCTACCCAGAGCCCCCCTCAACCTCCTGACAGGCACATTGATCATCAGACCTACCAACGCTTCTGCGTCCAGATCGATCAAATATGCGCCCTTTCGACTATCATGCCAAACCCCAAACCACCTTCTTTCTAGCTTCTAATGCCACGATAAGAACATTTACATCATAGTTCCCAGTGAATACATTGTGTTGGGGCTTAAAAATCAATGATAGAGGAGTTCATTGGTCCTTCTTTTGGATCACTAAGAACAAGATTTTCAGCAATCCCATCCAACCCAGCTCAGGTGAAAGATTACCTTTCCTGAACCATAGAAAACACAATTGATACAGTTAAAACATGGTAAGCCCAGATTAACCAAGATGGTGTGGGAGCAAATAAATGGACTATGCTGCTTCCAGTAAGATCGTGTTGCTTGTAGCATACGTTGACAGGTGAAAGTGCCAATTAATTCTCTTTGTGAGGGCAGGTTATCTTCTACTGATTAGGCGATATATATAGACATGTAAGGCCAAGCAGGTAGCAGCTGAAGTACTTGCTATCTGTGTGTGCTCTTGCAGTCACATAGCCTCTTGCGAGTACAAATTGGTCTATAAAATCCTGAAATTCACCTCAGCAGCAATTTATAACAGCATTAAGAAAATCGACGAGGCTGAAAGATTTGTTTCAACTGGCTAATCAGCTATGAATCCATATGATTAACGAGCACACCTAGTTAGCCTTCACTCCATAGGGTGGAACATTAGCGCGCAAAAAACGGATGGGCGATGCACATAAATGTGTCGTACAGTACATGAGCTGGTGACAAACAGTGCCCACTGACTGGGCCAAGAATTGACAGGAGTGACTTGCTTGCTGGAGCTTTCTGACGAGGAGGAGCGCACTTAATCCTTCCATATTGTGATAAGAAGGTCAAATCACATGAAACATAATCGCCAGTACGGACGGAGTGGAGCACAAAGCCCAACTACTAACAATTCCTACGAGTAATTCGACTGCTGTGTTCGCAGATTGGGGTTGCCGATGTTACTTGATGGGAATAATCGACATTTGTCACATGGACCAAGGAAGCTGCGGGCCGTAGAAAGCTCAAGATTTTACTAGATTCTCAAGAAAAGTATAAGCGAGAGTGGAAAATTGGTAAGAACGCAAGAAGATAGTAGTAGCAAAGCGAAAGAGAAGTCACCTGCATAAGGTTGTTGAGGGCGTGGAGGAGGCAGAACTGCAGCCTTTGCCTTTCGTGATACACCTTGCTGCGGCTGCTGCTGCTGCTGCTGCCCACCGCACCCGATCTTTCCTCGTCGTGTTTTGCCTCTGATTTGCCTCCCGACTCCATGCCGCGATGGTGCGCCGATTCCTTGCCTTCCCTCCCACAGCGCCAGACTAACGCTCGCCTTTCGCGCCGCCGCCACGATGGAACCACCTCGTCTTCCTTTCTTCACCAACGCAAATTATCAGTAGACTGGACGATTCGGGACACCGTTCGCTGACTTTCGTTATCTTTGGTCGAGCTCCGGTTCATCAGATCTCTAAATCTGATAAAGCTATATATTTTCTGTTTTATCGGATTGAATCTGAAACTATATATTAAAAGTGTTTAGATGAGACATCTTGTTTACATTTTAAATAAAAATATAAACTTAATAAACTTTAATTTAGTCTACAAGGTTCAGATCTGTTTAGGTGGGTCATCTTGTTTACATTTTAAAATAAAAATATAAATTTAATTCGTTTTATTTTAACCTACAAGTTTCAGATCTAAGATATGGTTAGGATCTAGAGCTCTGCTAACCTTATTCCCTACTCGCACTTTTTTATGAGGAGACGAAAAAAAAGGAAAAATTGCAAGTAATCCAACAAATCACCCTAAATCTGATTTACCGAAGATTTACAACATACAAATGTATGTGTGGCGAATGCAATCCTACAAGTGTAGGGTTGATTGATTTCCCTTTCCCTGCCAGATTTTTTTCCGCTGACCCAAGTGTTTTTTTGTTGATATGGACTCTAAGATTTACATTACCGAACTGACGAAAAATTACCCAAGCATCGATAGCGAATTTCATCGAAAATCGGTAGAAACGAAATGAAATTCAAAGTAAATTTTTTTGAACTCGATAGTTAAATAGTGGCGAAATAATTTGGTTTTTACCTATTTTTGACCTGTTTACATCGAAAATCGATACACTCAGCGGAATTTCGGAAAAAAATTGAAATAAAATAGGAAGAAAAAATGTTTCGAAAATTCAGTTTTTCAAAAACATCTCAAAATTTTGGTTTTGCTCAAAAATATCTCAAAGCTATTACTACTAATTTTAGGGAACTTTTGGATAATTTTTCTCAAATTTTTTGAAATTGAATTTGAATTGGACCAGTTAATCAATCGATTCTGTTTATCGAGGCAAACCAGTGCGGTCAAAAATCGTGAAAATCGACCAATTTTCATCAATATTGTGAACCCTGGTGGACTCCATAGCAGGGGCGGACTCACCAGTGGGGCAGCTTGGGCTGCTGCCCCACCTACAATTTATTAGGTCCAAGTATTTTGTATATACTGCATATGCATAAGCCCAATAAATTTGAAAGCTGGAACGTTGCACCAAGCAAGAAACGCAATAAGATTGCCAACAATTGGATGAATGACTTAATGGTTTGCTATACGGAGAGAGATCTTGAATCACTTAATGATGAAGCCATCATCAAACGATTTCATCAAAACTAGGAGAATACAATTGCCTCGTCCCTTACCAATTGTTAACTGAGTGGTATGTTGCCTATTTGCTAATTCTTCTTTGACCGTATTAGTTGAATGTTATATTTATGCTTCTTTAATAATACTATTGTTGTTACGGTACATTGCATTCTTTTTAACGTTTTAATACTACTTTAAACTTGCCCCACCTATAATTTCTTTCTGGGTCCGCCACTGCTCCATAGCATGCAAGTTCATTTATAGATAAGGTAAGGAGAAGTTACCCAAACCGAATTATATATTTACAATTAATTTGATCCAGATCAAAGCGGATCAAACCAAATTGAACTAGTTGGGCCATTCATCTCTAGCTCAATGTGAGCTAGGGTTCCACATAACCAGAATGAGGGTGCGGGTAGGAAGGTCACGACTACCTTTACCCCTGCAAAAGGAAAATACTGACTAACCCACCTATACCCAACCTGAGTTGCACATAATCCCAAGGCCATGCTAGAGCGTCTTATATCTTTGCTAATATATAAATATGAGTTGATGGTGGTCATCCATCTTCCATCTCCTCCGCTCTAACAAAAAGCGCTCTAACAAAAAGCAACGCGCGGACATATAAGTCACGAGATAAAAAGGAAACTAACCATATCTCTTTTTTCATCCACACTCCCTCCCCTTCCCCCAGCCATTATCCACTTCTTCCTGCCATAGCAATTCAAGAGTGTATTTTTTTTTATATATACATAGAGTATAATTTAATTATTTGGCCAACAATGTACTTTCGTTGCAACGTATAGACGTATAGTCACTTACCAATCTAGTCTAACATCGCATGCCACGAAGGGACTTAGGATGAAAAATGAAACAACTCTGCACGTGTGGAGGACATTTGCCAAAAACATACTTATATGGAGTAAATCAAGCTCAGACTGAGTTATAGAGGATTATTTGCAATTTTAAAAAAATGGATATGCCGTCACCATCCATTTTGTTTTATTTATTTATTTATGCTACGGAAAACTAGGACTCCAGAGAAAACGAACTCGATCTTGTAACACGATATTGTTTTAAAATAAAATAAAATGCGCTTGCAAAACCTAAATAAATTAGTACTCTATGATTTTTTTCATTCCAAACCGTATGGATGCTCACCGTTTTTAGTCGGCAAACTCGCAAGTCGTAAACGATACCACAAAGTACAGTCTTACAAACAAAAATTCACCAAAGAGTTTATCGGTATCACATTTAGAGCATTTAGCCTTCAAAGATTCTAGAAATCGTTACTTTTCTAGTCTTTGGATAAAATTTTTTTTTAAAAAAATTGTGGTTCTTAGTTTTATCTCCGATCACAAAAAAGTCGACAAACATATATATTACCTGTTGTGCTTTCAAAAGGAGCTATCGAGCTAGAGGATCTCGGCAAGCCACTGAAATTACCGAGCTTACTAGCTCGGTAGCTTCTTTCGAGCTGCGGAAATTGTCGATGTTTTTGTGATCGAGGATAAACGAAGTTTTGTAATTACATTCAAAAGATAATTTGTAAAAAATGTTTTGTCACACGACTAAAAAAACTATGACATAAGACTCCGAGCTATCCTTATGGCGTGATGGTCCGACAATTTTCCCGGCGCCAGCACAATGCTGCTAATTGGGATGATGCCCCCAGGTACCTCCAACCCAGGACGGCAGGAAGAAGTCAAGGGGGCGGCATATTCCGGCATCCAGGCAGGCCTCAACACAGCACGATGAAGAAACGATTACGATGGTGAGCATCGACATCCAGTCTTCTCCCATGAAATGTACAGGCTGCGCTTTCCTCGCAACCCGCCAAGACGTGAGATATTCTGCAAATTCCTTTCGCCAATCCCAACTGAAATACAACCTAAAGAAATTCCAATGTTTCATGTTTGAAGAGCTGGGTGCTCTGGTAAACTCATCAAATAGTCTAATTTAATTTAATTTGTTTTAAGTACAACAGGCTCTATCTCTTCTTAGATGTGCTTCTATGCATTTAAAAAAAACATTATATAGATATTAAAGCACGAATAAACAATGAGGAATTCTTCTATATATATTTTTTAAAAGCTGTATAAAAATTAAAGTATGAGCGAAAATACACGGTGATTATTTACCTATTTATGTGATTTGTATTGGAAATAAAAATATAGTAGCGTGATTCATAATGATTATTTAGTCTTTGGATTGTTTTAAGATTCGTGCGGCTTGGATTAAGGGACGAGTACAATCACCTGCCAAACGTGTACTGAAAAGAGGCTGGTTTAAAAAAGGTGGGTGAGAGACACGGGCAGCGGCAGTAGTCTGAACTCTGAAGTCTGCACTTGAAGGGAAGCCGAGCGGTAAAGCACGGGACGGACGGAGACCACGCTTCCGTCTCCCACAATCCAAGGAGACCGAGCAAGCAACAGCCCAGAGGCCAGAGCCGTGGAGTTTTGGTTTCGCGTAGCCCTCCCACGCCGTCGCGGCGATCCACCGGCAGGCGAGGCGAAGCGAGATGTCGGACGCGCTGATCAACGGCCTCGCCGGCGCCGGCGGCGGGATCTTCGCCCAGCTCCTCACCTACCCCCTCCAGACCGTACGTCTCACCTCCCCGTGCTTGAATTGCTAGCTCAGCTGTTTCTGCTTCCTCGTTCTGAACGGATCGCGACGGTGGGGTTTCTGCGGCAGGTGAACGCGCGGCAGCAGACGGAGCGCGACCCCTCCAAGCCGGCGTTCAAGGACGGCGCCGTCCGCCAGATGTGCCTGGTCCTCCTCCTCCTCCCAATCCCCTTGTCCTGTTCATCCGAACTAACGAGTAGTCTAACGGTTTGACTGTAACCCGATCTGAGTCTAATGCTGTTGCGATCTCTGATTCTGCTGTGGCAGGTGGTGAAGCACGAGGGGTGGGAGCGCCTGTACGGCGGTCTCATGCCCTCCCTCGTCGGTACCGCGGCCTCCCAGGTTGGTTCGTTGGTCGATTTACCAACTTCCTGCCTTGGTTTGAGATGTTATTATACACGCCTCTGGATTGAATTGCTGTGTTGCTAGGGTGTATACTACTACTTCTACCAAATATTCCGGAACAGGGCGGAGGCGGCGGCCCTCCAGCGTTCCAGGAGAGGCGTTGGCGATGGATCCGTCGGGATGCTCCAATCGCTCACTGTCGCTGCGCTTTCTGGGTAATTCTAATTTACTTGCGCATCTATCGTTGACCTATGCATTGCATTGTCTTTTCCCAGACATAATTGTTGTAAGCTCATATGTGTTCTTGGTGACGAGCCTTTTATGCTGTTGATATCCAATTTGCCTTCTTTTTTTTTTCTTTTCTTTTTTTTGCAGATGCGTTAATGTACTTCTCACAAACCCAATTTGGGTTGTTGTTACACGAATGCAAGTAAGCAAATGCACGTTTTTGGCGCATTGTTTCCAAACGTACTGCTTGTAAGGGAAATCATTCAGTAACATATTTTGAAGTATAATTCATTCTTGTCTGCAGACTCACAGAAAGGCAAGCAAACAGCTAAGCCCTCAGGGTTTGACATGTGCTCTTGGAAAGGCTCAACAAGCTGCCACAATTGAAAACACCCCTCATAAAACTATCCACGTTGTATGTAACTCCGTTTATTTATCTCAAACGATGAGATACTCTATTCATGCAATTATAGATTCCTGATTACTGCATGCCCGATTAACGTCTGTTCTTACTTACATGGGAAAAATTCTTCTTTAGCTTTAGGTAGTTCGTTGGATCATAAGGATGACAAGTTCATCTTTACATAGATTTAGGCCCCGTTTGGCAACTTGGAACCGGTCCGTTTCTACTAGAATCTGGGAGAAACCCAACCAAACGGGCTAAAGTTTGGAACAATTCTCCTCGGAACGTTTCTTCTTTTTCCACGCTGGAGCCGAATCGCTCACAATCCCGTTCCACACCGATTCACAGAAACCAGATAGCTAGTCAAACGGTTTCCAGACAGTGATTCTGATTCTACCTGAAACGTTTCTACGAAGAATCTGTAACCGTTTCCGTTTCTACTAGAATCTGGAACCATACCAAACAGGGCCTTAATATAAGCTTCCCAATTATTTTGCATCCTGGATATCTGTTTTGAGGTTTTACAATGTAAAAATAGAATGGATATCGATATTTTAACTTGCAACAGATAGTTCATGTGTACAACTATGTTATTTTTGTTGTAGTTCATTAGTATTTCATTACTAGCTAAGCTACAACCGTACACATAATCTAGAAGCCTAGAATTGTTCTGTTTAGGAATGGAAATTAATCAAACATATGTCCTGATAATCGCTAAGATTTAAAGTTTGATTAAATACCATTTCCCCCCTTTATTTGGAGGTGTGCTGTTGGGTAGAACTAGGAATTCTGTAAATTTGGTTATACACCAGATTCTTGGTTCAAAAGGGTTTCGTGGTCACTAGTTGAACAATAGTAAGCACTAAACAAATACGTGATGTATTCTTGGCATCATCACTGTTTTGATGACGTACTTGCTGCTTGTATCATAAAAAAAATGTACATGGTTTGGTTTGATCCCTTTAATCTTGTAATCATTAAATATGAATAAAATGAAAGGAAAATGGATGCAAAGTGGCTCAAAGTGAACTGTACGATTTTTTTTTTGTTAAGCTAAGATTAGATTAGGACGAGAATCTACCTACTAGTTTGTGTTACTTTGAAGTGCTCGGACAAGCTAGTGAAATGCAAACCGTGATAGTGATATCTTATTTGCGTTTCTTTTTAATTAAAAATGCTAACTACGCTATAATATAGACTATAAATAGAAAGTAAGCATGAAAAACCAAATGAGTTTGTGAAAGTGTTGTGTTTGCATACGGGGATGGAAAGACCTGGAATGGTGAACACTAGCGGAACAATATAAACAATGCTACTTTAGGAAGAGAAAGCATAATTTATTTCGCTCTTTTTGCTAGAAATTGTTTTTATGCAAGGTTGGTATGGCATATTTGATCTTGATACAAAGCCACATACAACTGCTAATTATCCTGAATTTGTTTGGAATATCAATATTGTTGGCTAACTTGGTCTGGCTGCAGATTCGGGATCTTTACAACGAAGCTGGAGTGTTGGGCTTCTGGAAAGGGGTAGTCCCAGCTCTTATTATGGTAAGTCTCTGCTTTTCACATTTTGTTTCCATCATTAGTCTTACAGGTTGTTCCATGTTTCATCTGTTATTAGGTTAGCAATCCTGCAATCCAGTTCATGCTGTATGAGACTCTTTTGAAGAAGATGAAGAAGAGACGAGCGTCTAATTTGAAGGGAGCTGATGGATTGACTGCTCTTGAAGTAAGCTTTGGCTTTTCTTGTGGCTTGGATTATCTTTACTGATTTTATAAGGCATATACCAGTTTGCATCATCAGTAATGATGACTTGAAAGCTTGCTCATTTAGGACATATATATTTACTCTAAAAAAATTAGAATATGATTTTACTAAAAACGCTTTGGAATTGTGATGTGCTCCTCTAATACTAGTATTTCTTTGTTAGGTAATTTATCTTATGGACAGTCCTAACCTCCTTTGTAAAAATCCCTGTTCAGATTTTTCTTCTTGGGGCTGTTGCAAAACTGGGTGCAACTGTTGTTACGTATCCTCTTCTAGTTGTGAAGGTGATTATTTGGTGCATCAGTTATAACTCATAACTGCAGCTGATCCCCTGCATATTTGGGCACGTCTCATGTTTAACCATGTTTATTCTGCAGGCAAGACTTCAGGCGAAGCAAATAATTGACAACGACAAGAGTCATCGCTACAAAGGTACATGATCGGCCGTCATTATTTTTAATTTTGAATCAGTAATGTTGCTTCAGGTCCTGTTTCTGCTGTCAAGTGTCTTCTCTTCGGGTAATTATTCCTTGCTGTTACTGGCTTTACTATCAAATATTTTATTGCACTATGTCTTACTTTTTCAGGCACATTTGATGCAATCACAAAGATGATACGTTATGAGGGTTCATCAGGGCTTTATAAAGGAATGAGCACAAAAATTGTGCAAAGTGTTTTTGCTTCTGCTTTCCTTTTTATGATTAAGGAGGAGCTGGTGAAGGGTGCTCGATTATTGGTAACCGGTGACACCAGTCTGGTTAAGAAGTTACCATCAAAGCCGTCAAGCTGATCTAGGTCCTTGTACAAGTGTTAGTATGTCTACTTACAACACCGATTATTTCCATAAATTGTGAAGGGAGTTAACAAGCTATAGAGCTCGCCTCTGTTAGGAGATATCAAGTTATCAACTGTAGGTTCTAAAAAAATGGAGTTGTCAACTATAGGTTGTCAATGACCACTATGATCCTTGTGGGAACCAGGAATTATATATATTGGATAGGCTATTTATGTCATTCATGTAAAATATATTCGGGAAGATTGAAACATTTGCAAAATAAGTTGGCAATGAGAATTGCAAGCGTCAGTGATATGTTCAGATTTCTTGAGTTGCTTTAGCTTGTTTGTTTACTAAAGGATGGCTGATATATCTGAAAATCAACCAGCATGAGAATCGGAATCGTCAGCCATCTCTTCAGATATCTTGAGTTGCTTCAACTATGGCAAAATACACATTTCTTCAGATATATCCTAGTGTCTCGTAGGCATATGAGCCTGGTATTTTAGGGAACTGTAAGTAATTTCTTATAGAAAAGTGGAAATGAAAGACCTGATCAAAAAATTCAAAATGAAATTTTAATTCCATTTATTTCTGGGTTCATATTTAGCTTATCATCTGGCTCGTAAAACTTGATATACACACACACACACAATGAAAGTAAGAGGACCAACTCCAAGATTTATTTCAATGATTTTTTTTAGAATGTCTAGTTCTATTTCTAGAGGAAAACAGTTTAACTTCAAAGACGTCCGACTCAGCGAATGCGCAACAGGGACTAGTGATTAGTGTAGTGTTACGATGTAGATAAAACCTCAGTCTAAGTTTGGAAGAATTCTATCTATTGATAGGTGAATTCGAATTATTTCCTGTCAGTTTTGCAATATATTGGGCACTTCCTTGTACGGAAAAAATCAATCTAATAAAGAGAACTTTGCTCCCAACTTTGTGTGTGCTTCCTGTTTTTGTTCGTATGTTTATGTTGGCTTGTTGATCGATCGTGGATGAACGACTCATTTTACAACACATTATCAGCACGAAGCTTTATAAAGCTGAAGCCCTATACCATTTACATGCAATATATATCGTTCTATATTCTTTGCAAGTAGATTAATCTTTTTTTATACTAATAATAGATTGATCTATGGTTGATTTGCATGCTGTTTGTACGAGAGATCGATCTCATCAACACAAAGATGGAATTGCATGCATGAACGAAAGCACGAACATTCTGCCGAGGCAGTCGAGTTCGTCTACCTGCGTCAATCAACATTGCATCAAGCTCTTCCTGCGACACACGATCTACACAACCGCAAGCCCTACATAAGTTCGATCAACGTTAGAGCTTCTACACAAATTGTGATCCTGCAGATCACAATGTTGATTTTCGATTTACTATTCATTAACAAAAAAAATTCTCTGGCCCGAAGGCAGAAATCCACAGCCAAGGTCACGCCTGCCGTCGCGCTCGCCGTCATGGTTGCCATCCCACCCACTATCGATCGCTGCGCACCCACCCACCATGGAGCCCGCCGTCGGCCTCCAGGCGCCTGCAGCGCGTTCAGCCTTGCATTGACACGTCGCTCGTGCCGCCAGCCATGGCTTCGCATGCACTAGTAGCGCTGGCGATGCCTCGCACTCTGTGCGCCCTCCCCCCTGTTTCGCGTGCTAGCGCACCAGCGACCGGTGGCGGTGACCGCTAGCGCCCGAAGCGCTCTCACCACTGTCGTCGATGCTCGCTCCGCGATCTCCGCGCCCAAAGCGCGTTCGCCGTCGTCATGCCACCGGGAGATTGCTCACTCTCGCATCACGCCTGTTGCGCCATGCTGCCGGAAGTTCAGCGGCTGTCTCACATTCTCTGTGCGCCAGCCGTCCCTCCGATTCTGCGCTCCCACAGCAGCAATGACCCCAGCAGTGGCGTCCGCGGCGATGAAGACGGTGGGGACCTTCGCGATGGAACCAATGGCGGAGTTGCATTGTGTGGAGTGGGCAGTGGCGGCTAGGGTTTTTCGAACCCAAGACATCGTTTTATTAATGCCAACATGGGCAGTTTAGGTCGATTTGGGCCGCAATGGGTCTGGTGGGTCGTACGGCCAATGCCCGTACAGCTGTTGGTTTTTCCTAAAAAATAAAATAGAAAAAGGGGAGTTTACATTTTTTTCTCCTTTGGTTTTTCCTGCTTTTCAGAAATAAATTTATGATTCCATAAAATTGGTGTTAAATCCTAAAAATAGATTATTTTTTTTAGGTATATGGATTTCCGTAAATTTTGAAAAATTGTTTATCTAGCGCACATTGGAAGTTCCATACCATGAGTTTATTTTTATATCATTATTTCATGTTTTATTCGCACTAGAATGTATTTTATGTTATTTAATTAATTTTGAAGATTGCTTAGTAACCAATAGAAAATTTATGAAAAATGCTAGAAAAATTCTATAAAATCCTAGATAGTATATTGGAAGCCTTGTGTTTCTGGATTTATTTTTTTGAGTATTATTCCATAATTAATTCATGTTGAAATGTGTTTTTATATTATTAAGTCATTCTAAAAATTAGTTATTGATTAACAGAAAATTATAAGAAATGCTAGGAAAATTTCATATAACACACAGAAAGCTTCATATCTCTGGATTTATTATCCTAGCATAATGCCATATTTATATATGTTGAAATTTTGTTTTTTTGTTACTTAGTAATTATGAAAATTGCTGAATAATTATCATAACATTATGAAAATTTCTAGGAAAAACCTGAGAAAATTTTATATAATTATCTACTGAATAGATATAGAGTAAGCCTTACTAATTGAAGTGTGAGCATGCAATATAATAATTTTACCAGCAGTAAAAGTCATTTTGCATAAATAGAAATAGGATATGTTGGATATTGCATAGAGTGAATTTATCAAGCTTGCCCTGAATGACAGCAATTACCTTACCTGAATAATGAATACTAAGATTAATACGACAGTTCAGTGCTTTAAAGTCATTGTTTTCCTAGCCTAAAGCTAGCACCCTGCTCTTCCCAAAGCTGTCAAGTGTATGACTTTGCATTTACTGAGGCATCATCTTCATAGAGATCCGAAGGCTGAATATTTGATATAAGAGAGCAACTTGGTACTTTTGAATTCTTTGAAGGAGAAATATAACCAGCAAAGAATATCCTGTTGCTAGAAGCACAGCGTGAATGGATCCTCTCAAGCTTTCAGGACTTTAAAGGCAGTGGCAGCATATAACTTTGCATGCACAAGTTTGTCATTGAACTGACATCCTGTAACCAAAAAGTTACTGATGCCAAAACTATCAATAAGATTTTATGCACCTTCTACTCTAATATGAGGATACTGTTATATAGTATCGTCATGCCAAGTACCAGAAGTACTTCGAGCTTATATGCATTTTGCTAGAAGAAGAAAAGCATGATGAACTCCTGATAGAGAATCATCTGGTACTTCCTAAAGGGAGATATGCAATGCCCGAAACACATGCAAATGCTCAGCAAGCTAGTAAAAGCCATGGCCGTAGAAAGTGCCAAAGGTATAAAGGGGATAAAGGGAAGAATGACATATCAGATTGGGGAAAAGACAATCCATAGTGAAAAGTAAAGGTAAATGGGCATGGGGCTTCTAGAAGCAAGACTCATCTAATAAGGCTGCAAACCCTCAATAACCCTATTTAAGGTACGAATGCACTGGCCATTGGTCGTACAACTATCGCATTCCGAAGTATATGGTAGACATTTACATGAAATCCACTAAAAAATAATAATAAGACCTAGGAACAATGTTTAACCATACTTCACCGACCAACCCGTTGTTGACATGGGTTCTTGAATTTATTAAGTTCGAAGAGTTCAAGGAGGACACCTACAACTCATATGAAGACCTAGATTAGTCTTCTAAGTATTTCTTCACTTTGCTAGTCGATGTCACATATTCCTTATAAATCTTCTCATCAGTTTGGCCATAGTTCCTGAATAAACATTTGGTCTACGCTCCTGTTGAGCAATTATCATTTAAAAATTGAATAAATGCTTATTTCTCATATAGTTAATTAATTGTGCCATGTTTGTTCTATATTCTACTATTTGTTCCTGATACAACAGTTGTTTGATTGTTATGTCATACTTTTGATATAAACAAAGTATAATCCAATGACGGACGAGGAAATCTATCTAGAAGACAGTTGTATCACACTAAGTGAATTGAAAATATTATGACTATCGCTAGAAGTGATGCTCTCATAGTTGGCACAGGAAGAATGCCATATTATACCCTGAGTCCAGTCGTACTCTCTTAAATTTTAAAGATATTGGTCTGAATGGTTTCATATGCAAACAAAACATTCAGACAGAGAAAGAGTATGGTACATAATACCTACTCATGACTAAGTTTAATGTGTGTAATAAACATGTGGTTGAAAAAGTCCCTCTGAGTTATACTATGCACGTATAAAACCTGAAGTTTATGTTACGATGAGAACCTAGAAATATTTAAGATCTGGCAGATCAACTGTGTTATCTTGAGTTGAATATAAATGAGAAGAAGAATTAATAATTCTGCTGGCCATAGCATAAAGAATTTCCTGAACCTAAAGATTTCTTATGCCCTGTTTGTGCTATAGTAAAGCTTATAGTTAGATCTTCTTACCTAAAAAATTAGAGATCGCTGAATTTTCTTGAGAGAATTCAATGTGATATATGTGGACATATCCAGCTCCTGTTGCATCCTTTTAGATAATGATACTAATAAGATGCTGCTACTAACCGGACCAACATACATCTCTTATCTGCTAAGAATCATGCTTCTGCCAAAATTAATTACCCAAATTATTAAGTTTAGAGCCTAATTTCTAGAAGAAAGGATTAAGTCTATTCGAATGGACAATGCTAACGAGTTGATCTTAAAGGCATTTAATGATTATTGTATGGTTTTGGGAATTAATGTAGAACATCTTGTACTTCATGTCCACAATTATGTTGGTCTTGCGGAGTCATTAAATTAAAATAATAAAACTTATTGCTTGGCCACTCTTGCATAATAGTAGGCTACCCACCAGCTGTGCGTGAAAAAGAATTAAGTATTTTCCATCTGTGAAAATTTGGCGGTGATATATGCATGCCAATCTCTTAACCATAACGTACCATTATGGGACCTCACTAGAAGTTAGAGATCTATGTAGGTTATGAATTTTCATCAATTATTTAATACCTAGAGCCTATGACAGGGGATCTGTGCACAGCTCAGTACGCTAATTGTACTAAAGATATTTTTTGGCATTAGGGGAGATAAATACCACATAAAAGGATAGCGAGTCCTTAGGTCCACGCACTAAAGAGACCAAACTTGAAGTTCGAATGATAATAAATCTACAATAAATAAGCTAATAATCTATCAAATACCTTCATTGATCGTAAGGGAGTAAAAAGATCTCATATACCTGCAGTATATGCATATGAAAGAGTGAAAATACCCAGAAGGATATTGAACCCACTCTTGACCCTCGTGATAAAAGAGAGGGAGGCCTCCAGGTGCATGTGACTCAATTCTGTGGAGACGTCTATAGAAGTAGAGAACTGAAGAAATGAGAACACTACCCGTGACAATGGAAGAATCTCAACCTGATGTTGGGAAAATCCCTGAAGTAAGCCATCCAAGAGATGGTAATATCCCTAAAGTGATCCATCATGAAGATGCTAACCCTAGCATATATTTGCGCACATAATCCAACGCTGGGAAATCAAAATACGCAGTCTCCATCATTATGAGAAATCACGAGAAACTGAAAGAAATTAATGAAGAGATATCCCTGAAGTGATGCAGGAGAATTGTATAAAAGAAATACTACAGTTGTTGACATATTTGCCTCTAAAAATTGCTAGAAAGCTGGATCTAGAACAAAAGTCCATGTCAGAGTGCCAGAAGCGCTCGGATAGGGTCAAATGAAAAGAAGCAATTGAGTTAGCACTCGCTTAATAAGAGGAAAGTTTTTTGTTCACGTTGACTAAATACCTCCTAAAGTGTTCATTGTAGGATCAAAATGGGTTTTTCATTCGGAAGAGATGTGAAAATATCCAGGTGGCGAGATATAAAGTGAGGCTTGTAGCACAAAGGTTCACGTAGAGACCCGATATCGATTATGATGAAACATATTATCCTGTAATGAGTGGAATAACATTCTAAAATTTAATAGCAATGTTAGTAAGCTTAAAAATTAACAATGCAGTTGATGGATGTAGTGACCGCATATTTATATGGGCCACTAGATACGGATATTTATATGAAAATACATGAAGGAGATAAGATTCCAAATCCTAATAATCGCAACATGTATAGCGTCAAACTGAAGAGGTCGCTATACGGATTAAAACAGCCGGGGAGAATGTGGTACAGCCGACTTAGTGAGTTCATCCTGAAGAAGAAATGTTGCCACTGTGTGTTCATAAAGAAACCCCAGAATGGATTCTGTATCATCTCGGTATAAATCGATAAACTGAATATCATCATAACCGCAGTGGAAATAAAGGAGCAAGTTCTTACCCTACGACGGAGTTTGAGATAAAAGTTTTGGGTAAAACCAAATATTACTTAGTCCTAGAGCTAGAGCATTTTCCAAAAAGAATTTTTGTACACTAGTGTATATATGTAGTATCAAGAAGGTATTGGAAAGATTTAATATAGATAAATCCCATCCTTGAGATCCTTTGAAGCGGATAAAGACCCTTTCAAACCAAGGATGAAATATGAGAAAATTTTATGACTTGGAGTCTCATACTTGTGTATCTTGCTAATTGCATATGGCCTGATATTATTTTCGCAGTATATTTGCTAGCATGAAATAGTGTAATCCCAACCAAAAGATATTGGGCTAGTGTCAAGACTTTACTCATATACCTCCAAGGTACTCAAGATCTTAGATTGTTTTTCCAGAAGAACCAAGACTTAACCATGGTGGGATATATGGATGTTGGCTATCTGTCTGATCCCCCACAGTGCCAAATCTAAGACTGATTTTGTGTTTTTCTGAGGTAGTTCAGCCATCTCTTGGCGTTCTTTTAAGCGGACCATGGTAGCTACTTTTACCGACCACCTAGAGATTATAGTTTTGTATGAAGCCTCACATGAGTGTGTTTGGCTGAGACGTCTGATTAACCATATCCAGAAATAATATGGTCTTAATACCATCGAGTCACTAGCTATGATTATCTATTAAGATAATATTACTTCTGTTACACAAATGCAAATGAGTTATGTAAAGAGCAATATTACAAAGCATATTGCCTCTATTTTTTTTTATCTTCGTAAGCTCCAGAAGAATGATGAAGTAAAAATATTACAATCTAAGTCATATGAAAATCCAGCAGATTTGTTCACTAAAAGCCTTGCTAAATTTTTTTAAGATGTGTTAATGTATTGGAATAAGACAATTTAGAGATCTGCAGAGTTTAGAAGAGTAAATCCTTGAACCATGACCCTTTTTGCATGATCTTGAAGATCATATTTTATATCTTGAAAATTATAAGTTGTGTTTTTTTTTTCTTAGTGAGCTTTCCTGAAGTTTTCTCATATGAAGATTTTTAATGAGGCAATTAGTGTAACATGGGGTGTGAGTGCAATGTACTCCTTTCTTTATTATTTTTTTGTTGATTTTTTGGGAGAAGTTTTTAATGAGACATGTGCATTACATAGTATTCGTTCAAGCGAAAGTGTTATGATATAGATAGAATCTCAGTCCATGTTTGGAAAGACTATCTATTGCTGGACGAATCCGAATCCATCTCATGTCAGTTTTACTGTATATTGGATACCTCCTTACAGAGAGAATAAATCTAATAAAAAGAGAACTTTGCGCTCTATATTGTGTATATTTTTTATTTTTATTCGTGTGTTTCTATTAACTAGGCAAAATGCGCGTCCAACGCCGCACCGTTTAAAATTTACTTTGTTTGGAAGTTTTTTTATACTCACAAAAAATCGTAAAGGATCTTTTTGTAATTTACATGGACCAATTCGTAATTAAGAGAAAGTGGAAGGACTTATTTGCAAAAGAACCAATCCGTAATTAGAGAACGCTGAAGGCCCTATTTGCAAAATGGCGGAGGGGTGGCGTGGCATGCCCCAGGAGCCGGCAATCCCCTCCGGCGTAATATTTGCTGTTGATGGATGCAAATGAATAACTCGTTTTACTAATCTATTATTGACTTGGCGCGACAAGTTGCCGACGGCTACTACCGTGTGTGTTGTGCCGTTGTGCGTGCGTGTGGCCGGACGGGTCGATAAAGAAACAGCAGTGGCGGTGCCATCTCCCCTCCCCTCCGTCCCCAACGCGGCGCAGCGAAGCCGCCACAAGGCCCGTCTCCTCCGTGGCCTAGCTTCTTCTCGTCTCGCTCTCTTCTTCCTCCGCCGCCGCCTCCGTCCTCCCTTCCTCCTCCCCGCACACCGCCGTAGCGCTGGCAGGAGGAAGCCGTCCTCCTCCGTCCTCCGCGCGCTGCGCGCCGAGGAGGCCACCCTCCCGGTGCTCTCCTTCTCCGACGAGAAGGTCGGGGAGGTGGCCGTCGACCTCAAGTCCGCGCCGCCCTCCACCGCACGCGCCGTCGTGCACTGCTCCCTCATCACCGACCGCCAGAACAAATGCCACGGCACGGCCTCCACCCTCACCCGCGGCGTGGTCAGCGGCGGAGGCAGGAAGCCTTACCAGCAAAAGAAGACCGGAAAGGCGCGCCACGGGTCGATACGTACGCCGCTCCGCCCCGGAGGTGGCGTCATCTTCGGCCCTTGACTGGTCCATCAAGATCAACGGCAAGGAGAAGCGCCTCGCCAGCGCCGCCGTGGCCGAAGATGAGGCCATGTTCTTCGCCACAGAGTTCGCTTAGTGGCAGGAACATCGGCTCCCTCAAGATGCTAACCCCAGGACGCTCAACCTATTCGACAACCTCGATGCCCGCAAGGCGCAAGCTCTTCTTCACCTCTGCCACCATCGACTACCTCAACTCCAGGAACGGTGCCTCCGTTTTTCATGAATGTGACAATGACACCGATGCCCGCAAGCTCTTCTCACTGATGCAGTATATTAGATTTAAACTTCGCTTATACTTTCAAATACATTCTCAAGTTTCAACTACTGTCTCTTTCTTTGCAATTGCATAGCGCTTCTCATCGTTGCTTCCAAAAACTATGTTAACCAGCTGGTTACCGCTAATTTTCAAACATCCTTAGGATTGACGGCATTTAATTCCTGATTACTGAAATTGTTGGATTATTCCATGTTATGACCAAATATTTGGTGCGCATGGGCTCGGTTCTACAAGCCTCTAGGGTTGACTCACTGCATTTTACTCTCTTTACTCTCTCTCTCTCTCCGTTCCTCGATACATGTCATTCTAGCTAGGGTTGAAAACGAAACCGAATTTCCGACTGTCCAGAGAAAAACAGAAACAAAATGCTTTTTTCGGAAACATAAGAGGAAAATATCGATACAGAAACGGGGGAGTCAGTTCCGATAAAAACGAAAACGGAAATTCCGTATAAATAAAACCGAAAATTCCATTTTTCTAATTTAAATAATACCAGAATATATATTGCTTTATAGAAAATATCAAATAGAGTTAAAAAAAATTCTAAAAAAAATCTCAAAAATATTTTATAACAATTTCAACTTAGAAAAATTATTTCCAGCAAGATTTTGGTTTTGTTTTTCTCAAATAAATTATTTATTTAAATCTTAAATAGCAAAAAAAAATATTAATTAAATGCTAAAAAAATTCATAAAATTCGAATTAAATGCTCAATTAAAGAATTTGCAAATTTTTAGGGTGTTAAAACTGAGAACATATCTGGATAGAATTTTTCATTTTCATTTCCGTATCCACTCCGTTTCATTCCGCATCCATTTCCGTCACTATCCGTTTCGTATTTATTTCTGGGGTTTTCAGTTTTGTTTCTGTTACCGATAAAAAATGTGAAAACAGAAACAGAACAGCCATTTACCAACCGTTTCCGTTCTGTTTTCATCCCTAATTCCAGCTTTCAAATTTTGTTTTTAAATACATACCATTCTACATTTTAATGTGATCTTTTACTATTTTTTTTCTTATATCCCTCCTCTTTAGCTATTTCTAATACCATTTACTACTATGGATTAAAGTAAGGCATACCATCTAATAAATATTAAGTGATTTAACGAAGAGAGGCAATACAGTTTTTTATACATGTGATTTGATGGATGTGCAATATTATATAATAACATTTATTCAGGAACAATGGGGATATACTATTAGAACAAAACCTGGCAAGAGCACGACGGGCTTGGCCTAGTTCAACTTGGACATGGGACATGAAATTCGTGCCCTGAGTTAGCTGCTGGTTTTTAAATTATAACCCGGGCCGTCCCTAAATAACAGATCATTTTGCTTAGGTCCACTTGTAGATCCACTTATGGATTCTAGTAGACCCCAATCAGACTTAAGGATGTGCTTGGGAACAAAGAATATTCACATTTATGCCTCATCAAAATGACCCTAAGATTGTTTTTCGTTCATGCTTAAGTAGTTGGGCACCTGGTCTGTGCAATAAGAAGCAAAGTTTCTGGGCTATCCTTTCTTAAGCCCACCCAAGGAGTTTTTTTTACCCATAATAACATTTCCAATACTACCTATATTAAACTTCGGGGATTTGCGGCCATGTGCGCAGTCCACATCACCCTTGCTCCGCGCTCGTCCGACGCGTGTGACATGTTATGCTCGCTCGCTCCGTCGCGCGGTGCCACCCCCTCGCTTGAGTCTCAATGCATGCAAATGGCCTGCGATCGGTGCTCCAGTCAAGATTTTAAATTTCGTTTTCGGTTTATATTTCGGAGTGGCCGAAATTCAAAATTTTGGCGAGATCTCGGAATTTTAGATGAAATCCAAAAAACAAATTTTAAATCCATCTTTTTTTCAAACGAGATTTCTGAGATTTCGGTCAAAATTACTGAGATCTCGGTCAAATTGAACTGACCAAAAAATGATCGAAAACAAGTAAAAAAAATTTGAAATTTTTTATGGATGATTCTGATGTATTACTAATGTTCCCATAAAATTTTGAGGTGATAATAAAGCCTGGGGAATTTTAAAAAATTGTGATAGTGCCAATGTCGTGATAAAACCCATGTCACAATTCGGGGTAGTGCTAATGTTGTTGATCATAATTTTAATCACATTGAAATGATTAAGCATTGGACATGATAAATGCATCACTACTATTTGATCACTACATATCAATACCAATGTTCCACATTTGTATGTTGATAACTTTATATTGATTCTACTTACGTATACTTTTTGCAGCTTCTCCATGAAGTTCATCAGAGCCCTGGACAATTCAGTTCCTACTTCCCAATCTCGGCATACATCCAATAGAAATGATGATAGAACATCTTATGATTACAGTGTTCCATATATATTCACCAAATTCATCCATAAACAGTTTTCTAGCACAAGGTGTACGCGCCAATAGGATTCCAAGAAAAATCCCTTTTTATGGCATTTCAATCCCATAAAATGCAACTTATATTATTGTTAAAATTACCGAGATCTCGGTCAACTTTTGAACTTTTGAAAAATGGTCCAAAACATGACAAAAAATTTTGAAATTTTTTGTGGATGGTCTTGACCCTAAATCCAATCAAACTATGCCCACAAAAATTGAAATCCGATCAAAATGACCGAGATTTCGAACGAAATCACCGAGATCTCGGCCGAAATCGTCGAGATTTTGCGCTGTTACTGTAGCATTTAATTTTTGTTATCTCGTCGAGATTTAAGATTTCGAAAGGGTCCAAAATTTACAATCATAATCGAAATTTTTGAAATTTCACCGAGATTTTGAACCTTGCTCCCAATTCCCTGGCTCGACGCGTGCACCTGGCCCGCAACCGATGCCCCCAGTTCCCTCGCTTGACGCGTGCGTGTGGCCCGTGATCGGTGGAAATTTTTTTTAAATAATACTTTTAAAAAAAGAATTGCGGTTTTAATACTCGAAAAATTAAAATTACAAAATTAATATGTAATCGCCAGACCATACGGCGAATACCCTATTTTCGCCATATGGTATGGCGAAAATACCTTAATTACCCGATTAAAGCCGATTAATTGTCGGCTGTTTGGTTAAGGCTATTTTCGCTTTACCATATGGCGAAAATAGTTTTTTCGCCGTACCATATGGCAAAAATATTTTCGCCAAACCGTATGGAGAAAATAGGGTCTTCGCCATACCGTACGGCAAAAATAGCTTTGATTCCCGTGTAGCAGATTAACTGTGGATTTAGTATATCGTCGCCACATGGTTCGGCGAAAATAGGGTATTCGCCGTACGGTCTGGCGATTAAATATTAATTTTGCAATTTTGATTTTTCGAGTATTAAAACCACAATTCTTTTCTAAAAAATATTATTTAAAAAAAAATCGTGTCCGGTGCCACCAATCCCCTCGCTCGACATATGCGGGTGGACGTGCAAGGCGCTGCATGGGCCCTTGCCCATCACGCACGACCGCACCTAACAAATTATCTGTACTCTGCTTTCGACGATAACTAACAAATTATCTGTGAGATTATGACCGACATAATAGTCCACTATGGTCATGAGCGGAAAAGAGAAGAATCTTAGTTAGGTTCAGCCAGCACCCTCTACATCGTTTTTTTAGCTTTTGCGGGATAAAAAGCATCCTTTCTGTCATCAAACTACAAATTTTAGAAAAACTTATATCACAAAACTACAGGGTTTAAAAGATTTGATGTTCTTTCTGTCAAACACGTTACAATAAATGATCAATTCTAAAATATATTATTTTATAATATAAGTTCTCCTAAAATATATAGTTTTGTGAAATAAATTAGAACTTAAGTTTTTTGGTAATTTGTATTAAAAATGTGTAGTTTTGTGAAATTTACGCTTATAATATTAGTTCAGTATGGGTGGAAAGCATGCAAATTATGGGAGTGGGACCTGAGTTAAAGCATTTCATTCACTCTTTGTGAGACCGGTCATGCACTCATGCAGAAAGTTTGTGCAGTTGATTGGTTCCAATTTGGATCGAGCAGTTTTTTATTCGCTACACGTTGTCTCTCTTGTCTCCTGGCCTCCATTATTCTCTTCCAAACGAATCGTTAACTGCTACCCAAAAAAGCTTGCCACTCCACTAAATAGTAAATACTACCCATTATATATCTACCATTTAACTTACTCCACCAGTCCCATATAGTTTTCATTTTGCAGCAGTTAAAGTTTCAACTGTCAATATCTTTTTAAATATTTAAATTAAGAAAATTAAAATTATAAGTGTTGATTTGTCTTAAAAAATACTTTCATAGTATTATAATTTTATTAAGCTGTATGAAATATTATAGTAAAAATTAGTGATCAAAGATATATTTTAGAGACTATCGATGTTCAAAACAATAATTATTTGGGACATGAGAGGTATCGTATTAGTATCGTGCATTTATGGAGGTTGTAGTGTAGTAGTTTTTAAAGAAAACATTTAACTATCATATTGTGTCACTGGCCACTAATGTGCACCTGCATTTCCTGGGTTAAGGTCTTAAAAGAAGCATTTCCCATGTCATATATAGCAGCATGAATTCAAAAACCAACAAAAACCATGAAAACCGGCTGTACCGCTCTGATTCGAGAAAAAAAACGCTCGGTTTACCAGTTGAATTCAAATTCAACTGGTCTGCAGGCTTTTGAGAGAAAATTGAGCTCTTCAATGAATTTCGCAGTTTTAGCTCGATTTTCTCTTGGTTTGGCTCGATTTTCGCTAGTTATTTGGAGCTATGTCTTGTTCATGCATGTATTTGCATTTTAATTGGTTGAAAAATTGCCATGAAATGCTCACTTTGGTCATGCCGAAATGGTGACTAATAGTATTTGTTCACGAATTTTTAATTGCAATATTTGTTGAAGTATATCAAGTAGCAATATTTAATTCAACATATTTTAGTAACAACATTTGTTCAATTATATTTAGTAGCAATATTTGATCAAGTCAGTAGCAATATTTGTTCAAGTATGTCAAGTAGCACTATTTAATTCAACATATTGTAGTAACAACATTTGTTCAATTATATTTAGTAGCAATATTTGTTCAATTATGTCAAGTAGCAATATTTGTTAAATTATGTCAAGTAGCAATATTTAGTACCAATATATGTTCAATTATACTAAGTAGCAATGGACGACATCTGCGAATGGTACTACTTGTTCTGGTAGTGATATTTGTATGCATACTTAGTTTTATTGTTTTCTATTAGTAGATGGCAGACAATGTCGACGTGGTGTGAGAGCATGGCGACAAGTTGGGTGCTAGATTTCGATGCAAGTGCTGTCTCAAAAAGAAGAAAGGAAACGGTGCAACCCGACTTAAGCAGCACTTGGCAAGGCATGGTACAAGTGTAGTCCATTGTAGTAAAGTTCCTGTGGAAGTTCACGAGTACTTTCAGCGTGACCAAGACAGGACGAAGGATAAGAAGAAGGACAAGAGAGAGGAGAGGCTGAGGAAAGAACTAGCAGTTGGAGATTTCCCGCCGAGGAGAAGTGTATATTCAGAGTACACGGGTACTTACTGATCTATTCGTTAACTTGCAGCACATTGGTGGGATTTGTTTGGCTCGAAAACATCCATCCTTCAGCGGTTTTCCCTATGTCTTGTGTCGCGATGCTCATCTTCTAGCGGATGTGAGCGCAATTGGAGTACATTTGCATTCATCCACACAAAAATCCGCAACCGCCTGTCATACAAGAAGCTACATAAATTGGTGTACGTCAATTACAATATTTGGCTTCGAATTCAAGCCATAGAAAATCAAAGACACTCAAATGAAGACAATTCATTCCAGCGTATTATGGAGCTTACACTATGTGATGATGTAAATCCAATCCGATAATGCATGAAAAAATGAAGGTCCAATAGTAACCCATTACTTGATGAGGAGGATACAGTGAGTGACACCCCTCTCCCATCACAGCTTCTGACAGACCTGATTCACCCACTATGTTAATAAAGGATACTGTGGCTACAAGCATCCTCGAATAGGCAGACAGAACTGTTGGAGACACTCATACAAGGAAGAGAAAGCACCAATCAGTACTGAGAAGGTATACAAGAAAAAGGAGAACATTATCTAAAGGAAAGGCGAAGCATACCAAAGATGACATGCATTATATAGGGAGTGATGACTCCATTGGGGGCGGGGATCATCGAAGCCCACCATACAAAGAGTCCAATAATAACAGCTCCAAGACGGACATTGATGGTGGTTAGTCCAGCAGATATGCCTCCATACCTCACAAGCACCAATCAGAAAAAGTAGTGTGCCGTCGAATTTACAAGGGAGTCGAAATTCACTCATCCAACATAGGGCAGAGACCATGGTGCTTCCCAATCACAGAGGACGACTACTGGAGGGAATGGAAAAGACGCACCATAAGATAGCTCTAGCTCCTATGGCGTTGTCGAGATGCAACGGATCTATGACTCATATGATAGCTATGACTATGCCATACCCGATGCTCATGCACAACCTCCCATCCAATGTAAAAAGGAGTATGTCTAAAAAGTGTACACATCACCTCTGAAAAAATGTAAATACCACCTAGATGGTCTTATATACTTGTATATTACACGTACATACCCTCCGTTGAGCGAGATACTCCCGGGAGTAGAAAAGAGGCTTAGGAAGTACGTACGTGTAATATACAAGTATATAAGACCATCTATGTGGTATTTACATTTTTTTCAGAGGTGGTGTGTATACTTTTTAGATATACTCATTTTTATGTGCTTATATGAAGGTATTTACAAAATAGGCTAAAAACTATGTACTCTCTTGCAATTTTTTCATATGAATCTCATTGGAATATCTTATAATTAGTATATGAGTGTATCCAAAGTGATAAAAGAGTATTTAAAGTTCGTTTGAGTGGTATTTCAGAGATGGGAGTAATTACTCTTGGGAGTAAAAAGTATTTTTCATATATATATATGAAAATGATTCCATACTCTTAGGAGTATGTACTCTCTGTATATAAACTGATGCTACACAAATGGAAGAATATTCCATAAATGGAAGTTGTTATCTGATTCTACCTTATTAGGAAGTTGTTTTTAACCAAATAGAGGTAGGGAGTAAAATTTGAAGACCAAACTCAATTGCATTTGAAAGATATAAAAAAGACAAATTTAGTATAAATAGTAATTAGTGTTCAAAATTTACCGGATTGAAGAACCTCATCTCCCCTACGTATGGTAATTTTTTGAGGATTTTTCAAAACTTTTACACGTGGATTTCACGATAAGAAGGGTTTTCATTGGATATCCCCATATATATACATATATATAGTTAGTCATCAGACAAGCTTACGCACAAACTTCTTCATGATGAAGCCAACTAAAAGCCTTCATTTAATATCCATTAACGAATGAAACCAAAGATTTAATATCCATTCAATGAATGAAATGGAAACGGATGCATGCATCAATTTATTAGGCACAGCACCAACTTACACATGCATATAACATTAACCATATTCATACGGCTAATGGCTATTGTTAGCACATAAATTAGATGTAACATTGTTGAAGAGAGAGGAGAGGGAATTACATCCATAGATTCTCAATACGAACTTTTCTGTAATTTACATGGACTATATTACGTTAAAATAATTTAACACTACTATCTATTGATCCGAGTTCAAACATGCCAGGAGAGAGGGATTGAAAAACAGTTTCATTTAATAATGTTTACCCTAACCTATCCCGTAGATAATGTGCCCACCTTATACGCCACAACAACCGACTTCGTAGCGACGATGCGCACACGGGGGTTCCCGATCTTCTGATGAGAATGATACGTCGATTTGGGGAGTTGATGATCTCGTGATCTTGGCTTCCAACCAGCGAGGAAAGGAAATAGGTAATCGCAATGCCACCAACGCAAGTCAATCAACCACGCTTAAATGTGATGGATCCTTATCCCTGCTAGCAATCGAGAAACTTGAAAGAACAAAGTAAGGAAGCAATCTAAAATTTTGATACCAATAAAACTCACGAACACAAAGGTGAGGTTATGTTTCTTGTCTCGACCAGTCTAGTCGGCACGCGTAAGCACGAGGATGGACGCACAAGGAGGTCTACCAAACACAACAAAACCTAAAGAATAATGTATGGGGGTGATGGCCATATAAAGAGGGGCCGCCAGGGGAGGGGCGCCCATGCTAGGGTCAGCCACCACCAAACCTCTAAATATACATGGGCCATAGGCCCAAAAATACGGTAATGCAACACCTTGAGTTTCTGGTCCGTGATGGTTTTCTGTATATTCCCGTTGCTCCTGAATGAATCTGGCCATGGGACTGGATCAATTATAAAGCTTATCTCCTAAGCTTTCCAACGAGTGGTCGCACGTTGAAAACGGACTTCGGATGTGGCCGAGGCGTCCGTTTGAAGTCGGGCTGTTGCTGGATGGCCGAGATGGACGTGGGGATGACTTGGGCTTCAAGTTGGGCCTTCCTTGGTGCGTGGGCCGTCCTTGAGGTACATGCTTAAGGCGCTGGCCCTTTGTCGTGGGCTTGAAAGCCTGATTTTCTGGATTAAATCCCTTTGGCGACGAAGCTGTCGCAGCGTCGAGTGTAGGTGATGAAGACGGCATGATCGGAGAGAAAGTAGTGGCAACGATTGTATCCTTAAAGTTGATATCTCATCAAGCGACCCCTACACCTTTAATTAAGAAAATTAACAGTGGTGTTGATGACTACATCCCGTGTCACAACTTGCTGATCGCACAAATGCACACAGCTCGTGTGCTTCCATCCTTGCTTCTCAAAAAAAAAAAAAAAAGAGAGTTATCGATGGTAGTACGTGTTTATATATTATCAATATGCTACCACCGCACACTTTCAATGTGTTGGTGATTGTTCTCAAAATATGTTATTTTAATACCATTTATAGTGCCTTAGGCCTCCAAATTCACTAAAGGTTAGCCCCATTCTCAAAATATGTGATTTCATGCTTGTGTTATAATGTAACGTTACTATAATTGATTAATAAGTTACTACATATTAAACTTTCAATGCGACTTAGTCCACCACTACTATACACGAGCCACACATTCTACCTCCATTTCCATAGAAGCATAAGTAGGGATAAGCATATCCCGATCCTATGTACGTAGTTAATAATTAATACGCAAAATCAGCAAATCACAGGGACTATTTAATACTAATATTGTTGTACTGACATTTTGTTATCGGAAGTAATCTTTACTTAGTAATTAACACGTAAAATCAGCAAATTTGATGTATTCCCGAAAAGCCATCGCAACAAATATCCATAATCCATACCTCTATTTTTAGCATGCTATTGCTACTCCTAGTAGAAGAAGATGGCACGTTGAAAGGGGCCACGTGGAGGGGGTAAGCGGGCTAACTGTTGGCAACGACGTGTGTACGGAGGAGGAGTAGCCGGTAACCAAGAGGGGTTAAAAATATCTGAAGACCGGGCCCCACGTGTCAGCTGGGCAGGCCGATGGCGTCAGGAAAGCAGGCATCCCATTGGCGGAGGGAGGCACGGCACTGTGACGGCCTGACGACGAGGGAGGCCGCTCCCTTCGCGTGGCCGCACAGCACCCGAAGAAAAAGGCTTTGCTTCGTCCGACCGGAACCCCTAAAAATTCCCCACTCCCTCCTCCCCATTTCCTCCCCCCCCCCCACCCCCCACTCCACACCCCACCGACCCCACGGCTCCTCACCCTCGCCCCCCGTGCGAATCGGCGGCGGAGCAGATCGGATCGCGACAGATCGGCCGGCGGCGCGGCTCCCCCGATGGATGACGAGGGCGGCGAGCGGCGGCTGGCGCAGGCGCTGAGCTGCGGGATCCCGGACACGGTGCTGGAGCGGGTGATGGAGCGCGTGGAGGACCCCTGGGACCGCGACGCCATCTCGCTCGTGTGCCGCCACTGGTGCGGGGTCGACGCGTCCAGCCGCAAGCACGTCACGGTGGCCATGGCCTACTCCACCACGCCCGACCGTCTCTTCCGGCGGTTCCCCAGCCTCGAGTCGCTCAAGCTCAAGGCCAAGCCCCGCGCCGCCATGTTCAACCTCATCCCCGAGGACTGGGGCGGCTCCGCCTCGCAGTGGATCCACCAGCTCTCGGCCTCCTTCCACTGCCTCAAGGCGCTCCACCTCCGCAGGATGATCGTATCCGACGACGACCTCGATGTCCTCGTCCGCGCCAAGGCGCACATGCTCGTCTCGCTCAAGCTCGACCGCTGCTCCGGCTTCTCCACACCCTCCCTCGCCCTTGTAGCTCGCTGCTGCAAGTAATTTCTCCTTTCCCTTTTCCCTCTCTCATGAACTAACATTAATTACTAGTGCGTTTACAGGTTCCATTTCTTCTGAAAATTAATTTATAGTTTCACTTGTTATAGTTTGCTGATTTTTTAAAAGGGGATGGGTTTTTGCAAAAGCGAGAATTCCCTCATAAAAGAGGAAAGGTGCGTCTAAATGTGTTACTTTTTCATGATGCAAATCATCTTGGTGCTCAACTTCAACCTTGGGGAGAATTCTAGCTTTGCAATATGAATTAGGAAGATGTGGGCTTTAACAGCAATAGGATCCAATTCTATAGTGAGGAGTGAGGACTTTGCATAACTTCGATTCATATGATACTTGGTGGAGATAGTTTTAATTGACACGCACTATTGCAATAGTGCTGTAAATTTTAGTAAGATAACATACTTTTCTAGATTATTAGTTAATCAGCCATGCCTGTTGTTACATGCAGGAAACTGGAAACATTGTTCCTGGAAGAAAGCTCAATTGCTGAGAAAGAAAACGATGAATGGCTTCGCGAGCTTGCTATCAACAATACTGTCCTCGAGACGTTGAATTTCTTTTTGACAGATATCAGGGCGTCCCCAGCGCATCTCACCCTCCTTGTGTTGAATTGCCGAAGGCTGAAAACTCTTAAGATCAGCGACTGTTTCATGTCTGACCTGACCAATTTGTTCCGTATAGCAGAAACACTACAAGACTTTGCTGGTGGTTCCTTTGATGATCAGGATCAAGCTTATGAGAATAGAAATTATGAGAACTACTATTTCCCTCCCTCACTGCACCGTTTGAGTTTGCTCTACATGGGAACAAATGAGATGCAGATACTATTTCCATATGGTGCCTCACTCAAGAAATTAGACCTTCAGTTTACATTCCTTACCACAGACGATCACTGTCAGCTAGTCCAGCGCTGCCCGAATCTTGAAGTTCTAGAGGTATTTCTTGGCAGATTATTTTACATGCTTTTCATGTTTCCTATTTGGAGGTTGGATAGTGAATATGCTATTTCAAATGTTTGTGTTAATGCTCATTTTACTTGTCGAAACAAACAGGTAAGGGATGTTATAGGGGATCGAGGATTAGAAGTTGTTGCACAGACCTGCAAGAAATTACAGAGACTCAGAGTAGAGAGAGGGGATGATGACCAAGGAGGTCTTGAGGACGAGCATGGTAGGATCACACAGGTGGGATTGATGGCTGTAGCTCAAGGCTGCCCTGATTTGGAATACTGGGCGGTACATGTCTCTGACATTACAAATGCAGCTCTAGAGGCTATCGGTACATTCAGCAGAAATCTTAACGATTTCCGGCTTGTCCTGCTTGATAGAGAAGCGAATATAACTGACTTTCCCCTTGACAACGGCGTTCGTGCTTTGCTGAGAGGTTGCACCAAACTCCGGAGGTTTGCATTTTATGTGAGACCTGGGGCTCTATCTGATGTTGGCCTTGGCTATGTTGGTGAATTTAGTAAGACCATCCGCTACATGTTGCTCGGGAATGTTGGGGAGTCAGACCTTGGACTGCTGCAATTCTCAAGCGGATGCCCAAGCTTGCAGAAATTGGAGCTAAGGAGTTGTTGCTTCACTGAACGTGCATTGGCCATGGCTGCGTTACAGCTGAAGTCACTGAGATATCTATGGGTGCAGGGATACAAGGCATCTCCCACTGGCACTGACCTCATGGCAATGGTACGCCCCTTCTGGAACATTGAATTTATTGCTCCAAATCAAGAGGGTCAAGCACAGATTCTGGCATACTACTCTCTTGCTGGGACGAGGACAGATTGCCCCCAGTCAGTAATTCCCCTCTCTCCATCAGTTTGAGTGTCCATACACGTTTGATGCCAGAATGCAAAACTTATACTGTATGTCCTATATTGTTTGAAATATCTGCAAAGCTACACTGTTACTTTTCGGCTTTGCACCGAGGACATTCCACTGGACAGAACCAATTACAGAACTGAAAGCAGAGCTCGAGGAACAGAGTATATCCTTTTGGGACTAACTAAGAACTGTCTTGCATATCTGAGGGACATCACTTCCGCGTAAGCTTAGCCCAACTGGGCAACATGGACATGTAAACTTTACCATTTTGACTAGGTTCGGACACACAATTTTGTAATAATGTGCCCTGTTCGATGTTTCTTAGCTTTTTCCGATTCTTCAGCTTTGCCCCCCATTGTGTTGCTCTATGAACTATTAATGTCAAATTAGTTGTTGTTCCATCCACTAACTGTGACCCTGTGGACTGTTTTTGGCACCCACGTTTGACTGGAATTTTCCTTCGAATTGTGTACTGCTTTACTGATTACGGTTTTGCAACCTGTCTTATTTGGTCTGTATGCTGCGCAACTATTCCCATCTGGATATATTGGAATCATGCATATGCATATTCACACATTTCAACAGCAGAAGCAATCGCTAACCTCGTTTGGCTAAATTGCGTACTCGCAAGTCCTAATCAGTGAAGAGGTTTTGTGCGTTTCTGGTATTATCTATTTGGTTTGGTTTGGTAGTGTATGCGCATAATGTACGAGCTTTCGAATTGGCTACCATTTTGTACGTGTGGTGATTGGTGAAGGCTTGAAGCATCAAAAATGTCATTTGGCAGGAAGCATTTAGGGAGCACGCGAACTGCGGTGCTTTTGTACGACTTATTGAAATTGGTGAAGAACACCGGTAAAGGGACCCTGGCCTCAGGGACGGAGGAGGCCAGAAGCATACGTGTCGATGCAATGGCACCAGTGCACAAGGCAGTGCTGAGCCCCTAAACCTTAAAATAGGGAGTATAGTAAAAAAAAACAGATCCAGCAGAGCTCCAACTCAAGCCCCTAAAATTAGGAGGCCCTTAAATTTGCCTCCTCAGCCCCAATTTCCAGGGGCCCCCAACTCAAGCCTCTAAAATTACGAGGCCCTTAAATTTGCCTCTTCAGCCTCAATTCTCAGAGACACGAGTACATTACTTATTATTGAAGACAGTGAAATACATAAGAGGCTTCGAGATGATCTTATTGAGTATTTGTGGGCAATTCACAACGTTTCGTAGTTTGATTCATTGTTCGGAGTTTATATTTATCTATTTATCATGTTTTGAAAATTTTAAATTTAAATTTGAAATATCATATTTTTAAATTGTAAATGTTAATATGCTTATGTTTTTTGTATTACAAATATTTTTGATTGAATTTTAGTGGTGTCAAATGAAGATTATACATAGCGGATATGTCAAAATAGGAGAAAAAGTAAAATAGGGGCTATTGCTGAACTTGTGCTCCGAAAACAGGGCCCCAAAAAATAGGGGGAGTCCCTAAATCCAAAATAGGGACCCTGTTTTAGGGGCCCTCTGGAGATGCTCTAAGAGCAACTCCAGCAGAGCCCCTAAACCAGTCCTTAAACTTTAAAATAGGGAGTGTAGTAAAAAAATAGATCCAGCAGGGTCCCAACTCAAGCCCCTAAAATTAGGAAGTCCCTAAATTTGTCTCCTCAGCTCCAATTCCCAGGGAGCCCCAACTCAAACCCCTAAAATTAGGAGGCCCCTAAATTTGCCTCCTCAGCGCCAATTCCCAGGGACACGAGTACATCCTCTATAATTGAAGATAGAGAAATACATGAGAGGTTTCGAGATGATCTTGTTGAGCATTTGTGGGCAATTCACAGCGCTTCATAGTTTGATTCATTGTTCGGAGTTTCCATTTATCTATTTATCATGTTTTGAAAATTTTAGATTTAAATTTGAAATATCATGTTTTTAAATTGTAAATGTTAATATGCTTATGTTTTATGTATTACAAATATTTTTGATTGAATTTTAGTGGTGTCAAATGAAGATTATACATAATGGATATGTCAAAATAGGAGAAAAAGTAAAATAAGGGTTGAGATTTAAGAGCCCCCTAAAACAGGGTCCCTATTTTGGATTTAGGGACTCCCCCTATTTTTCAGGGCCCTGTTTTCAGAGCACAAGTCAAAGAATGTACTCTAAATCTCAAATTTTATTTTACTTTTTCTCCTATTTTGACATATCTGCTATGTATAATTTTCATTTGACACCACTAAAATTCAATCAAAAATATTTGTAATACATAAAACATAAGCATATTAACATTTACAGTTTAAAAACATGATGTTTCAAATTTAAATTTAAAATTTTCAGAACATGATAAAATTTTCGAAGCCTCTCATGTATTTCCCTATCTTCAATAATAGGGGTTGTACTCATGTCCCTGGGAATTAGGGCCGAGGAGGCAAATTTAGGGGCCTCCTAATTTTAGGAGCTTGAGTTGGAGCCCTACTGAATCTGTTTTTTTTACTACAAACCCTATTTTAAGGTTTAGAGGCTGATTTAGGGGCTCTGCTGGAGATGCTCTAGCGAGCTGCTTCGGAGGCTTTGAGAGACGCTGAACTGCTGTTGCTGGAGCGGGACCAGCGTTACATCCCACTCTCAGACTCTCAGTCCTGACGTGCTTCGACGATGGAGTTCGCAATGTTCTGCTCTCTCGGATGCTGCTGTCCACTTCTTTCAGGGTGCCAATGGGCGTTCACTGGTGGATGCTGAAGAACACGTACGACTGTACGAATAAGCTTCCTGGTTGCAAAAACAGCTCTCCCACCAAACAATTCCAGAGTAAACAAATACCATCATTCCTTCACCAATGACAAATAATAATATGTGAATACATATATAGCGACTAGGCAGTATCTGCTAAAACATAGGCATAACATTGTACAGGTTTATAAGTTCAAAGTTCCGAGACAAAATACGGTAAGTACAGCTTTTTATTTTTTGTCCAGAACATCAAAGCTCCAACTCAGGCTCAGCGCTCCCTGGAGACGGACCTGGAGCACGAACTGCAGCTGTGACTCTGTGAGCGTAGCTTTCTCATGAAGGCAAAATATCCGGTGCAACCACCATTTTCGTGCAACCATCGTGCAACCCTACTAAAAAATGTTCCAAAAAATTCTGAAAAAATCATGGATGTACATCTCAACTTACCCCATATACGTATAAAATTTCATGATCAAATACGTCATATGCTAGAAGTTACAAAAAAAACAATTTTTGCTAAAATTTGTTTTTTTTGTAACTTCTAGCATAAAATTTGTTTTTTTTGTAACTTCTAGCATAGGACGTATTTGATCATGAAATTTTATACGTAGATGGGGTAAGTTGAGATGTACATCCATGATTTTTTTTCAGAATTTTTTGGAACTTTTTTTAGTAGGGTTGCACCGCGGTTGCACGAAAATGATGGTTGCACCGGATATTTTGCCTCTCAGGAATGCCTCTTGCCAGCAGATGACCTGCTGTGTGAGGGTTTCTTATCACCATAGCCTTTCCTCGGAGAACAACCCACTTCTTTCCAACTCTGGGGAACAGCTGCGAGAATAGCTCTTCTGTGGCGACCGTCTTCTGCCCCTTGAAGAATAGCACCTTCTGTAGGACGGCGAAACAGAATGGTCACAGAAATCTGACCTCCATCTTCTGTAAAGGTACGGAAATCTTGAACAGTAGCGATATACATGGTAAGATGACTATGAGCGATGCCTATCATAAGGTGAGTACGATCTGCGCCTGTCATAAGGTGAGTACGATCAGCGCCTGTCATATGGAGATGACCTACCTAGTCTTGCCACCAGCCGCATTCTCGTCCTCCTCTTCCCTTCCTCGGTACATGGTACTCCCGCTCAAACTCCACCTCGCATGAGTTTTGGCACTGACAAAAGACAAGGCATGATGAAATATATGTTGTTGTTTTTTTTGTCTCAACACACTTTTTTTTGTTTCAAATATGACCCAATGTGAATGAATTTGCAAAATTAGCAAGGTCTCTGACTGCAGAAGTAGTGGCAGACGATATGTGTCAGCGAACAACCATGCCTTGGTAGGCTAGCAAATGTGATTAATTAGGTCAATATTTAATCAAGTAAATAATTAATAAAAGTAAAATGATTAATTAATTAAGTGATTAAAGCCCTATTTGGTACAGTTTCAGATTTTAGTAGAAACGAAAACGGTTCCAGATTTTTGGTAGAAACGTTTCAGGTAGAATTAGAATCACTGTCTAGAAAACTGTTTTGGCTAGCTGTATGGATTCTGTGAATCGGGGTGGAACAGGGTTGAGAGCGATTCAGCTTCGGCGTGGAAAAAGAAGAAACGATCCGAGGAGAATCGTTCCGAGCTTTAGCCCATTTGGCTGGGTTTCTCCCAGATTCTAGTAGAAACGGTTCGGTTCCAAGTTGCCAAATGAGGCCTAAGTAAGTATGGATGTGATGCCGACAAATGGCAGCTCGGCAGGCCAGTGAATACGGTGCCGAGCAAGAGGAGCTCTGTAGGCTAGTGGAGGCCACTGTCACGTTGCCAGTGCCTTGCTGTGGTACGAGAGTTTGGCAAGTTATATGTGTCATCTTCCACAATCAGAGATAGGCGTAATTTTACAATTTTGTTAGCATGAAGGTCAATTTTACAAATTTGCTTTCCAGCATCATGCCTTCTCTCCCTTGTTCCCTATTTTCTGCTTTGTTCCCTCCTGACGTAGCGAGATCGATCTAAAGAGAAAAATCTTTGATTGCTTGCTAATCTCCTTATTGCGATGTGTAGGAATGAAATTTATGGTGAAAGAAGAAGCAAGGATAAAATTGACATGAACATAGGGTCCAAAAACCGGTAGGAGCAGTTGAGACGTGATCACCATGTAGATAAAACAAGGCATAAAAAAATAATTTTCCATCAAGAACCCAATGATCTCCCAAAAACTAAACCTGTCATCCCCACAATAACTCACATAACATTAATCTAGATTCACATCATAACAGTGTGTTGCCGGTGGTCATGTTGAGAAGGAGTGGTGGAGTAAGAGAGAGAAAGAGATAGCGAAGAAGAAGTGATGATGTGGCATAGGGTGACAAAAAATATGAAAAAAAATATTTTATTTGAGTTACTTCGTATACATGTCAGCAATTTTACCATCTCGAATGTCACATCAGTTAAAAAAGATGATATTTTTGATTAAGATGGCATTTTAAACTTAGTTTGAGAATTCCAGAGTTAAAAGTAAACGGTTTTCGGGTTAGAGGTTATTTTTCGAACTCAGTTGTAGTTGAGCGGAGAGAAGTGGAGTTTTGTTTTCGGACGTGCTGCACCTGCACGGCGTCCTCGGTCTTTCGCAAAACCGGCCCGGTCGGACCAACCCAGCCCAGCTACAAGCCTACACCGCCGTACAGTGCCCACCAAATCCAAATTGGCGGTTGGGTCGAGTGATACACCAGTAACACCACCGTCTCATCTCACCGCACCACTTCGCCGTTCCAATTGCTCCGCGCCCCGACCCGAAAAATCCACGAAACACACAAGCCAAGCTCGCCGGAGATCTCACTCCCGCGCGCCCCCCACGCCCGCGGCCATGGCATCCGGGCAGGACTCGTCCGGCACGACGCTGATGGATCTCATCACCTCAGATCCGTCGCCCGCCCCGGCCGGCGGGGCGTCGTCGCAGCAGTCGTCCTCGGGCGCCGGCTCTCTGGGGAGGCCGGTGGCGGCGCCTGATCGCAAGTCGAAGAAGGCGACCCTGCTGCAGATCCAGAACGAGACCATCTCCGCGGCCAAGGCGCTCAACCCCGTCAAGGCCCTCCCTCAGCGCAACAGGAAGAAGAAGGCTCGTCTCTCTCTGAGAGTTTTCAGAATTTGACACACTTTAAAATTCGCATTTCGGAATTTGACACTCTGGCCCACTGTCATACACACAGACGGTCCCATATGTCATCCAAATAAGCCGAAAGGCCTGCGAATTGAGTGTCAAATTCTGAAATTACACGTCTCGTCTCCACCGTCGCGTCGTTTCTGTCATCTCTGTACTCTGATTCCAGTCTCACGTTGTAGTCTCTGCTTTTCGTGCAGCCCGTCTCGTACGCGCAGCTGGCCCGGAGCATCCACGAGCTCGCCGCGACGTGCGACCAGGTTCGTTGTGCTGCTTCGGTTGGATCGAATTGCGTGATGTGAGCTTGGATCTGTTGGCTTTAGCTGCTCTACTGTGCTCTCCTTTTTGCAGAAAAGCTCCCAGAGGCAGCTTGTGAATAGAGTGTTTCCCAAGCTTGCCGTGTACAATTCTGTGGATCCTTCGGTGGCTCCATCTCTTCTCATGGTAAGTGCGCTATCCTGTACTGCTTTCGCTCTTCTTATGGCTTCATATCCAGATATACAGCGCATTTACTTTGTAGAAATGGAACTGGGCACACTCCCAGAAAATTCAGCTATGCTAGTATCACAATGCGTTGTCATTGAAATTTGAGAACACCTTTGGACGTCTAAAACAGGGAACTTAGATACTTAAATATGTATTATAACTGAAATCTCACACATAACATAGTCCATGGTTATAATAGCCTAATCCTATCTTCTTTACTTCAGCTACCTGTTTTCTTACATCCAGTCTGATTCTGTATGTACAGCTCCATCAGCAATGTGAGGACAGAAATGTTCTGCGCTATGTATACTATTATCTGGCCCGTATATTGTCAGATAATGGTTCGCAGGGTTTAAGTGCTGCTGGTGGCATACCCACACCAAATTGGGATGCTCTTGCGGACATTGATGCTGTTGGAGGAGTGACTCGATCGGATGTTGTACCCAGAATAGTTGATCAGCTTTCAGCAGAATCCTCCAGCGAAGATGTTGAGTGTATGCTTTTATACTGTGATCTCATTGTACATCAAAGCTCTAGTATGCAAAATATGTGTTCCAACCCAACTGTTTACCACTGATTGGAACACCTAAATATTTTATTGGTACTGCTCTCTGTTTGCACCAAAATCAGTTGCCCGTTTTTCATGCTTAGTTTTCTCAAAACCTAATGTATCACCTCTTCTATGAAAATTGGTATCCTCTTGGAAATATTTTTGCAGCACTATAATGAGAATTTTATATTCCTGGCAAACATCTTTTCCTACATAAAATGAAATCATACGAGCAAGTTTCTGAAACGTACTACATTCTTACTTGATTTAGGCATCATGCTGACAGCTGACCATATTCTTTATTAGCCAATAAGCATATCATACTATCTTTGTGTAAGGCTCAGGAAAAGCAATACAGTTCTATGTCAACCAAATGTCTTTAATCTTTTTATTTGTTGTTAAGTCACATCGCATGGTTCTTCATCGTGCTTAATTATGTATCCTTGTCTTTGAAGTTCATGCGCGGAGACTTGCTGCTCTGAAGGCTCTTACCTCCTCTTCTACAAGCAGTTCTGAGATGTTGGAAAAGCTCTATGAGATCGTGTTTGGCATTTTGGAAAAGGTTGGTCATTGATATTATCAGTTATGGGATTATGGCTTATACTTTCACATTCGTCCCTCACGCTTTTATTTTCTAAGTTCCAAGGTTATTAAGTCATAAAGTCGAGTCGAGTCGTGGAGGATAACTAGTCGCGACTAGTCCCCGGACTAGGAAGTATGTTAGTAGGGCAACTAGAACAGAGCATGAAACCTAAGAAGTATGATTACCCGATCAAAACAGAGCATAAAACACTAGAACATAGCATTAAACGATTTGGATGGGCTGGGGCGGAGGGGAGGAGGCGTAGGCGGCTCCGGTAGACAGACTGGCAGAGGCGGATAGGAGGCGGTGGTGGCTCCGGCAAACGGGCGCAGTGGGAGGTGGACGGGAGGAGGCAAGCTTCTGTTAGAATAGTGGCATCCTTTTCCAATGGGCCAAAATATGCACATGCACAGTAAAGGGTAAATAGCAAATAACACCCTATACAAGTCTAGGTTAACACCCCCCTCAAACTCAAGGTGGATCCACAACATTGAGTTTGGAGAGATGGAGATCATGATGCACCTTCGTTTGTGCCTTGGTGAAGAAATCTGCGAACTGAACCTCAGAAGGCACATACTGAAGGGCAACCACATGTTGCTGCACCTGCGACCAGACATAGGAAGCATCAACGCCAATGTGCTTGGTGAGCTCGTGCTTCACCGGATCTCGAGCAATGCTGATAGTCTTGGGGCCTTGATCTTTGTCGAGCACACTGTTGTAGGGGTAGAGACAGTGACACCAAAATCTGCCAGGAGCCATCGTAACCAAGTCACCTCAGCCGTCACAGAGGCCAACGCTCGCAACTCAGTCGTAGTGCTGGAGCGAGAAACTGTAGTCTGCTTCTTGGTCTTCCAGGCAATCAAGGAAGAACCAAGGAAGACACAATAAGCAGAGAGGGACTTGCGATCAGAGGAATCGCTAGCCCAGGTAGCATCCGAATAGGCCTGTAGCTGCAAAGAGCTGGAGCAAGAGAAAAACAGATGGCGATCAATGGTACCACGAAGATACCGCAGGACTCGAAGGAGATGACCGTAGTGTATTTGAGTAGGAGTCTGCATAAATTGGCTCAAAATGTGAATAGCATGGGAGATGTCAGGGCGAGTAATGGCAAGGTAAACAAGACTCTCAACTAGGTGGCGGTAGTGAGTAGGATCCTCAAGAGGAGTACCGTCAGTAGGACGAAGCTGAAGGTGAAGCTCCATAGGAGTGGTAACAATACGCTGATCAGTGGGACATGCCCGATCAAGGAGATCCTGAATGTACTTCCGCTGGGAGAGGTAGTAGCCTTCCGGTGTGGAAGTGACCTCAACCCCAAGGAAGTACCGAAGAGGACCCAAATCAGACATCTGGAACTGCTCACTGAGACGCGCCTTCACAAAGGCAACGTACTGAGGATCATCACCAGTGATGAGCATGTCATCCACGTAGAGAAGAAGAGTACGACCACGAGGAGAAGTGTGAACAAAGAGAGCAGGGTCATGCTCACTAGCAACAAAAACAGCAGTGATGACAACAGAGGTGAAGCGCTCGAACCAAGCACGAGGGGCTTGCTTGAGCCCATAGAGAGAACAACAAAGGCGACACACGTGGCCATCTGGCACAGAATAGCCAGGAGGTGGGCGCATGTAGACCTCACGTATTTCACCGTGAAGAAAAGCGTTCTTCACATCAAGCTGGGAGATGGTCCACCGGCGAACAGAAGCAACATCCACAAGTGTGTGCATAGTGGTCCGGTGAGCAGCAGGAGCGAAGGTCTCCTCATAGTCACGCCCATACTCCTACTGGAAACCACATGCAACGAGACGCGCCTTATAGCGCTCAATAGAGCCATCAGAGCGAGTCTTGATCTTATAGACTCACTTGCACGTAGAATAGTGGCATCCTTTTCCAATGGGCCAATGTGCCAAAATTTGTACATGTACAATAAAGGGTAAATAGCAAATAACACCCTATACAAGTCTAGGTTAACAGCTTCGACCGAGGCGGATGGGCGGCTGCGGCCGAGGCGAATGGGTGGAGGCGGACGGGCACGTGCGGATAGGAGGAGGCGGCAGCTCTGGCGGACGAGCGTAGGGGGAGGCGGACGGGTGGTTGCGGCGGAGGCGGACGGGTGGTTGCGGCGGAGGCGGACGAGAGGAGGCGGAGGCGGTTCCAGCAGGTGGTCGGACGGGTGCAGGCGGTTGCGGCGTCGCCCTGGGCGGAAATCGATCCGAGACTGGAGGATTTAGGGTTCAACCATTCCATTCCATGTATATATGTCCCGTGTGGTCTTCTCTCTGAACGTGGCTATGAGTTGCCCGGCTAGGCAACCTTGATTAGTCGTTCAGCCACCTGACTAGTCGATCACCCTAGTCATCCTCCATGTACCAATCGACGAGTAGTCGACTTAATAAAGAATATATTTGTTCCTTGCCAATTTTCCTTTGTTTGGTTTGAAAGTTGACAGTGTTTTCTGTGCATGATATATTTTGGATGCTTTCAGGTGGGAGATAATAAACAGAAACGGAAGAAAGGTATTTTTACCAAGCAAGGTGGCGATAAGGAGGTATTATTTAAATTTAAGAATGTGCATTTTATTTGTACATTGCTAAGTACATATTTTTTGTGTATGCACTTAACCCTTCTCTTAAAGGCATATTGCCATTTTCATTGTGGACCTTGCTAATAATAGTCATTGAAAATTCACTTACTGCTACATTATACTTAACCTGGCAGCTTTTCTACATTATACGACAAAGATGATGGCACAACTTCAAGTTTATTTTGAGCTGAAAATTAAATTTCTTCTTTATTATGAACCAATCCCTCCTTGTGACACTTTTCTAATTTGTATTAATTTCGCAGTCAATTATACGAAGTAACTTGCAATATGCTTCTCTAAGTGCCCTGAGAAGACTTCCACTTGATCCTGGTAATCCAGCATTTCTGCACCGAGCCGTCCAAGGGTGAGTGTGACCTTAATGTCTTTGGAAAGCTAAATTCTGGTTTATTTTCCACCTTATATTTTGCACCTATGTTTAATTTACCAATTCCCAACTGGGTTATTGCTACGCTTGAAAACAAACATATTTGGCAACTTGGAGCATTGTTTGGTAGTGTCTTTGCTTTATCTTTCATAATAGTTATTTGTCTGCCATTCATGCATGTCCTGTAGTTACTGATTTTGATTAATTTCTTATGTTGTATCCTATTCCTATATTCAATGTATAATCTTCTTATCATATGTGTCAGAATGAACACTTATTGTTGCCTATCTGTTCTATGAAAACTTGACTATGCTTCTGCAACAAATTTATGAAAGTGATAGTCTTATACATAAGTGGGAACTAGGAATGTACTGTTACATTATCGTCATTTTGTTCTCATCAAGTTTGCTACAACTGCAGGGTTGAATTTTCTGACCCAGTCTCAGTGAGGCATGCATTGTCAATAATCTCCGAAATTGCTGTGAGAGATCCATACTCTGTTGCAATGGCATTGGGTCAGTTTCCTCACATACTGCTATTTATTATCCAGAATTTTCATTATGTCAAGTGGATAAGCATGGTTATTATGATTTAGAACATCACTGATCTATTATGCACTGGAAAATGGGCAGTACTAGAAATGCCAACTGAAGTAATAGATAATTAATTTTGGTATCTTTAGTCAATTTTTAACAAATCTGTTACCATGTTATATGTAGTTTGTCAGTCTCATGTATAGTTTAATGTTATGCAGGCAAAAACGCACAACCCGGCGGTATGTTCTCTTCTCCATTTTTGTGTTCATGTTTTTTAATCATTCGAACATACATACTTTTGAAAGGCTTCCAGCTTACCTAATAATTGATAAGCTTTCTTCTGTGGCTAACATCTGGGTAAAGCATTACAGTTCTAATTCAATTGATTGAGTTGCAAGAACCATTATTTTGAAGATATTTCCTTCTTTATACAAATACAAATAGTGAGATGAATTGTATTTTGTGGAGAACTGAATATATGTTATGATGCGGACCGAGTCTACGTCCGCCGTAGGCAGGTGCTAAACCAGGAAGGAGCACATTAGGCGCATGCAAGATTGGATCTCATCCATAGTTTCCTTTTAATTTAAATTCTGCATTAATTTCCTTATTTTTAGGATCTAATTGTTGAGTACCCTGTTGAGGGAAGTTGCTTAATAAAAAGAGAGAAAAGGGACAGAAAAGGGTACGCTTTCAGTACCACAAATCTAGTCTCAGGCGCTGCCGTCGACAACCGGCCGGTGGCACCGTACAGCCAGTTATCCCGCTGCTGCAGATTCCGCTGCGACGGCGTCCTCTTCTCTCTCACGCGCAGGTCTCCGACCAGGGACTCATGCGTATCAACGCTCACAGATCGAAGAACCGCATCATGTTAACCCCTTCATAATTATCCTGGTTTAATTATATTTACTCATTGGCGTACCCACATGGGATATAAGTAATAACTTGTGGAAAAACATTACCTTCCTGACAATTGCTTTTGTATTACATGCTCTAATAACAACAGGAAATATCATACATGTAATTTTCTTTGGTGACCACATTTGATTGTGATATTTGAGTACTCAGGTGACTTAATAGCTACACTATTGTTTATTCTGATTTCTGACGGATACATGACCTCTTAGGAAGCACTCATTCACCATTGCTATGGTAAATGCATATGAGTAGTTTTGGACAACATTTGGTTGCTTTGACTGAACATAGTGTTGATTGTTTTCCATTCCGCCCAAAGGGCATTACCTGCTTTTGTCTATAAACGACCAGTTCCAATTTTGTCAACTTCAATAATGCATGAATTTTTCTTCTTTCCTATTTGATGTACTCATTTGCCTACGATATCATTGTGTCAAATTGAAACAGGAGCTCTTCAGGACATCCTTCATTTGCATGATGTTCTTGCCAGGGTTTACCTTGCAAAATTGTGTCATTCAATATCTAGGGCACGTGTATTGGATGGTAAGTGCAATTTGTTTTTTGCCTGCCCGGAATCATCGCCGCTTTGTATTTCCAGAGTGCATGAATCTATTTGTAGTTCTGAACGAATAAAATCTCCGCAGAGAGGCCTGACATAAAGTCTCAGTACAGTTCTCTCCTTTATCAACTTCTTCTGGATCCCAGTGACAGGGTCTGTTTTGAGGCCATACTATGTGTGTTGGGAAAAGTCGACAACACAGAAAGGTAACGATGATGTTTCATCAAATTAGTTTTTTACGTGTCGTCTTTCTTGACCTCAAACCTCAGTAGGAATTGTAAAGATGTGTTGTTTCATATCCTTGCTTATGTCTTGCAGCACGGAGGACAGAGCTGGCGGATGGATTCGGTTAACTAGAGAAATTCTCAAATTGCCTGAGGCCCCTTCTGTAGCATCAAAGGGTGTTCTGTCAAAATCTAGTGAAAAGTCTTCTAAAGCAAGGCGTCCTCAGCCCCTCATTAAACTTGTAATGAGAAGGTTTGTCATATCTTCTTATGAATATTTAAGTGGTTAATCTCTCCATTTTCTTGTTTGCAGTCTCTGGTTCATGGATGCTTACTGTTTGCTTCTTATTCTGTCAGATTGGAGAGCTCTTTCCGTAGCTTCTCTCGTCCTGTTCTTCATGCTGCTGCAAGAGTAGTTCAGGAAATGGGCAAAAGTAGAGCAGCTGCTTATGCTTTAGGTGTTCATGATGAGGGAGCTAATCTTCAAGCTTATTCAGATAATGTTGAATCTCTTGATTCTGATCTTAATGAGAACGCACAACCTGAAGGTATGATGATGCTGTTATATACTTCAATGATACATCGACATGTTCAAAATCTTATGCACTAAAATCATAAAAAACTGTTCCATAAATTGATTTCCGATTGTGTTGGCTGGATAACTTGGAAGTAGCAAATATATGTAAATGCATCTTTTTTAGAATTAAACCAAACTAGGACAGTAAACTCTTCTGGAAATTGTAAGCATGAATTTGGATGTATTCTGGCATGCCTATATTCACTAGTGGACCTTTTTTTTGTAACCAAACTATGGGTCTTCTGCTTTATGTTGTTTCACTTTTATAATATCATCATATGACTGTCCAACTTCGTGCTGTAGCTACCCGGAAGGCTAATCCACTATCCAACGGACACGGTGGAATGGACACAATAGCAGGGTTATTAGCATCACTAATGGAAGTAGTGCGAACAACTGTAGCATGCGAGTGTGTATATGTTCGAGCAGTGGTCATCAAAGCTTTGGTATGGATGCAAAATCCACATGAATCTTTTGAAGAACTAAAATCCATCATTGCATGTGAGCTGTCTGATCCATCCTGGCCTTCTTCTCTCCTGAATGATGTCCTACTAACCTTACATGCTAGGTTCAAGGTATTGTATCCTTTCAGTGTTTGTGATATATATTTTCGTTTTCTTTTGAACCTTTTGTTATCAAGTTGCTCTTTCCCCCCATTTTGATGGCTTTTTATCAGCTGTGTGCCTCAAATCAGAACATTTGAGATTGGAAGCAGATTTAACAAAGCTGTACTCTGTAGTGACTTAAGAGTTCCCATAGGTTCAATGATTAAAAACAACATTGCTTTTTTAAAAGAATAAATGATGTCACCTTTTTATCTTGGCCTTTTGATTGTAGGATTGTATTTCTTGCAATTAAATTTCGTTTGAACTATTTTGTGGCTTTGTTTTGTTTCCCCTTGTTTATGTGGTATAAGGTTGTTGTGTATGCATTCTACAGCTATTATTTTGATTAGTATGAATATAGTTCTCGTTTGCTGGATTTCATGAGTGATTTATTATACTGGTTTGTGCTTACATGATAGGCAACCCCTGATATGGCTGTGACTCTGCTTGAGATCGCTAGAATTTTTGCCACTAAAGTTCCTGGAAAGATTGATGCTGATGTTCTACAACTGTTATGGAAGGTAGGCCTTTTATCGTGAAGTACTTTCAACATATTGAACCACTGAGGTTTTCTTGACAAAAGGGACCCAATGGAACCTTTTGTAATCAGTTTGCAGAGGTGGTATGCACATTTTTTAGACATATTCATTTTTATGTGCACATATGAAGGTATTTGCAAACTACACTAAAAACCATGGACTCCCTTGCAATTTTTTCATGTGGTTCACATTGGAGTATCTTATAATTAGTATATGAGTGTACCGAATGTACCGAAAGTGATAAAGGGGGGTATTTCAAGTTTGTTTAGGTGGTGCATATATATTACCATGGTGCCCTAGGTAATTATACTATATAGGACGCTGAAATGGGGCACTATGGTTTCAAATGTGCGAATTCAAGCCAAAATTGGGTATATTTTTCGAAAATTTCAGTTTTAGGGTATATACCCATCTATAACAAATTAACAATTCAAATGAAACACATAGCTTTGAAAAAATATACTCAAATTCAAAGGTTTTGAACGAATTTAGATCACATGCTAACATCTTTGTTGGTGTTTCCAATGCATGGCACTTTTTTATACAACGATGGTTTCCAATGCATGCTAACATCTTTGTTGGTGTTTCCAGACATGCCTTGTAGGAGCAGGACCAGATGGAAAACATACAGCCTTGGAAGCTGTGACAATAGTCCTTGATCTGCCACCGCCTCAGCCTGGTTCAACGTCTGGATTCACTTCCGTTGATATGGTATCTGCCTCCGATCCAAAATCTGCAATGGCACTACAAAGATTAGTTCAAGCTGCTGTAAGAACAAGACTTTCACTTGGTTAAGTTGTTCGTTGAGCATGGAGCACAATAGACTGATGTTTTGGCCCTTCAATTGATCAACAGGTTTGGTTTCTGGGAGAAAATGCAAATTATGCTGCATCTGAGTATGCCTGGGAGTCTGCAACGCCGCCTGGTACTGCACTAATGATGCTGGATGCTGATAAAATGGTTGCTGCAGCTAGCTCCCGTAATCCTACACTTGCAAGCGCTCTGACACGGCTCCAAAGGTGTGCATTTAGTGGCAGCTGGGAGGTATGTAGATCTGAAGAGGACATTTCTTTATTTTAACCTGACAACTTGGGCTGAGATGGTATTGTCTCTTATGTTAATGCCTTTCATTCTTATATCTTACCGTTACCTCTGTAGATCCGTATTGCTGCTGTCCAAGCCCTAACCACCATTGCAATAAGGTCTGGTGAACCTTATAGACTGCAGATCTATGAGTTTCTTCATGCTTTGGCTCTGGGGGGTGTGCAGTCAAACTTTTCAGAATTGCAGCTAAGTAATGGGGAAAACCAAGGTGCTAGTGGTACTGGTCTTGGATCTTTGATAAGTCCAATGCTCAAGGTCCTGGATGAAATGTATCGAGCTCAAGATGATCTTGCTAGGTATGTTGTCCACAAATTTTTCTTGGCTGCTGAGGAATTGTCCTCGAGGTGACTGCTTTGTGTGATTTTTTTCAGGGATATTCGTCAGCATGATAATAGCAAACAAGAATGGAGTGATGAGGAACTTAAGAAACTTTACGAAACTCACGAGAGGCTTCTTGATTTCGTTTCTTTATTCTGTTTTGTTCCGAAGGCCAAATACTTACCTCTAGGTCCTACCAGGTATGTACTATTATATTCTTTGGGGTTCTAATATCCTATAGCAGTCAAATTGTTGCTGACTTGAAAGGTTACTTCATTGCATAAATTGCCTATGAAGTAAGAACTGCTCAGTTCATCAGTCAACACTACTTGCTATCTTCAGTGATGTCCGGACTCTGGAGCCATGAACCACACAATAGACCAGAGTATTAGCCTTTGTGATGTGTATTATTTGGTCCACATTATGCAATTAAGTACGGTGTTGTGCCACTGGCAACTGCCCACTGGCTATGGTCCATGTTGGAGTGAAAGGGCTCCACTGCTATACCTTGGGGAGCTTTTTTCTTTTTCTTGGGGTTAAGTACCGGCTTTAGTAGTTCTCCTGTACTTGTAAACATTCAACCAAACTTGGGACTTTCATAGCATTGGTGTCATTCGGGAGATACTGGGAGGCATTGGCGGACGCAGAAACTAATACCTGTGGGGTCAATACTTTAAACTTCTAGAGATTAATATGTAAAAACACAAAAAAACAAAGGGCTTTTTCAAAAAGCTAGCTTCAATATAAATCTGCCAATGGGAGGTCTCACATATTATAATGTTTTCTTAACGATCATATCCTCGTTAGCAAATCAACTTTCATTTAAAGCTTTCTGATTCACACATTTGAGTTTACCTACTGCTGATTTGCAATCGAAAATGTGTTCCAATCCCTATCTTGTCAATTTGTTTCATCTTGGAAGATCAAAGATATTTGAACTGTTTTTTTGAATACCTGTTTGAATAACCTGTAATAGTTCCATAGAATTGATTAGGGTGTAGTGTGATTGTTATCTGTTGCAAGGCATATCAACTTATTGCTCGCTTATATAGTGCATCACATATTCACATCTGCCTGAATATCGTATTTTAAAGCATTCTGTGACAAGGAAGAGCAACTTTTATAGTATCCCTTAAGTTATAGCTGTTTCTCATAAAAAAAAGCCAGTTGAATGTAAATGGATGCCTGTATTGTATAATTATCCTGTCCCTTGACATCATGTAATGTTGACACGTATGTACAGTTCCAATCTCATTGAGATCTACCGCAACCGCCATAACATCAGTGCATCTGGTGGTCTAAGTGATCCTGCTGTTGCTACCGGAATATCTGACCTCATGTATGAGTCCAAAGATGTACGTAAAGAGACCACTACTATGCAGTCTGGAATTGACCCTGATCTGGCTATGGCCTGGGCAGCAGGTTTGGAAGATGATGTTTGGGCAAACAATGCACCAGCTGTAGACAAAGTAAGGTTCTTTGCTGTATTTCCTGCTAAGAGAGAGAGAGTTGCCTGCTGTTATTTGTAGATTACTTAGTTTCTTAATCATTTCCTCACCAGTTTCCCTTTTCCTCATTGCATGTGCTGAATTTGAGAATGATGCGTTTTTGTCATTGGGGTTCTGTGATCCTATGATAGGTAAAGGACTTCCTTGCGGGTGCTGGAACTGATGCTCCTGATGTGGATGATGATGAATACATGAACTCTAGGCCATCAGTTGGTTATGATGACATGTGGGCTAAGACGATTCTCGAAACGTATGATGCAGTAAGTGTTACAAAACTTGCTTAGGCTAATTGACTTCAGATACTCCTTAAAATTAGATAAACGATCTAATTTGTTTTTATTTGTTGCAGGAAGATGATGGAAGGTCCTCTGGTGGGTCATCTCCTGAGTCAACTGGTTCTGTTGAAACTTCCATATCGTCTCATTTTGGTGGCATGAACTATCCATCATTGTTTAGTTCAAAACCATCAGGCTATGGGACTTCACAACAAACGGTATGTTTGCTTTATCCATGATCTTATTATTATTATTGTTACTATTATTATTATTATTATTATTATTATTATTATTATTATTATTTGGAGGGTGGCTACATTATTACTACATTAAAGTGTTTTTTGCCATAAAAATGGGCACTTTTAATTTCTTAAATCCTGTGAAATCAAATGTATGCATGCTGATACGGGCATTGCATATGATATATCCCAGTCCTTTTTAAGGTTCCAAACACGATTTCTTGCAAAAATCCGATGCACCAGAGGGACACATGAAACCATCCGGTTGTGACTATTCTCCGGTCTTCTTTTTTCTTTTTGTTGAGTTTCTCGTCTTCTCTTCATCGTGTATAATCATCATCTTCCCATACCACTGATCTGTTTGGATACTATGGGGCATCCTGCAACTGACTGGGAGAACTGGAACCCTTGGCCTACCCAGCCAGCATGACTTCTGTGGTTTTCTGGAGTCACAGCGTTCTGAAGTATGGTTACTGTTCACCCAACAATATTGGATGATCTGGTTGCAGATACAAATGCCTGGGTTTGACCATGGAACAAACCCACATCATTATATGGCTAGCTTCAAATAATAATGGACTAGACAAATTAAAAAAACCTGTATATTTAATTATAATTGAATCTTAATAGGAATATTGAAAGTTATACTTTTCTTATTACTATCAGCAAAGCAGGTCATCAAATAGCAGATATAACAATGTTGATGTACAATCGTTGGTTGCTGCTCCCTAAACTTGATTTCTTAATGGCATCATTAAATTTCACAAAACTACAAGTTTCTTGTTCAAACTATAAAAAAAACTACAGGTTTTAGCTCTTATTTCACAAAACTATATATTTTAGGAGAACTTGTGTCACAAAATTACAGGTTTTAGAATTGATCGTTCCTTGTATTGGTATTGACAATATGGGCCCACATGGTAGCCTGACGTGCCCCACTTTCCCGTTCTACTTGCGTGTGAGGCTGCCATGTGGGCCCACATTGTCAGACATATTACAAGAAAATGTCAATTCTAAAACCTATAGTTTTGTGATAAAATTTCTCATAAAATTTATAGTTTTATAAAATAAAAGCTAAAATATGTAGTTTTCTGATAGTTCGTAGAACAAATATGTAGTTTTGTGAAATTTTTAACGAACACAGTTCCTGCTATCAATTTGCCTTCTGTTTTAGATACGTGAAGAACCACCGTCGTATTCAACTTCAACATCAGTTCTGCAGAGGCGTGAGTCATTTGAAAACCCTCTTGCGGGGCGTGGAGGTCGAAGTTTTGGATCCCACGAGGATGATGACAAGAGTTCCGGGAACCCTCAATTTGGGAAAGCATTGTATGACTTCACAGCAGGTGGCGATGATGAGGTATGGAGGCTACATATCATCTTTGTTTGGCTGTATCTTAGATTTCCAAAGTTCAATGCTTCCTTTTTCAGTGCTCGATGGGATATTGGTTCTGGAAATATGTTTTTTTCCCTAGACTGAAACTTCTTTATTTTTACTAAAGCAAAAATTGTTGGTGTTCTCAGTTGACATTTTTGTTCACTATCTTAACTGGCTGAAAGAACTATTGTTAATAGATACTTTATCAAGCAAGTTCAATAACAAAAAGGGAAATTTGCTCTTGTAGCACTACTTTTGAGCTCCTTTGCAAACATACCACTCGCCTTTGCCACTTTGCTAAAATACCACTAATCCACTATGCAACTTTTGGACCATTTTATCCCTCCCACCTTCTTCCTCCTCTAAGTCAGGCCACTCCCACCTTCCTATCCCCAAGTCTGGCGACCTACTCACCGTCAGACCAGTGGCTCCCCCCCCCCCCCTCTGCTTCTCGATCTGCATTCCCCTTGCATTCTTCAGTCCAAGGTTTGCGAGTCGCAAAGTCGAGTCGAGTCGCTAGGGTACCGACTTGTAGACTAGTCGTGACTAGGTCAGACTAGTCGCTGACTAGTCAATACAAGTCGATGACTATACTTTATAATTTTCTATAAATATACAAACATACTGCATACCAAAAAAGCAGTACTAGCTAAGCAAGGATAACTAGCAAATCAACACTGCAGAGGGATAACTAGCAGTAGTAGGGAAGGGATAGCTAGCAAAGCACCGAATGTAGCAATGGCGGGGATAACTAGCGAGCAGGAAGGTAGCAGTAGTAGTGCGCTCTGCGCCGCACCCATGCCGGCGGTAGTCGCCGCTCCTCAGTCGCCCTGCTCTTGCCAGCCTCGTCGGCTCCTCAGCCCCTTCCTCGCCTCGTCGACTCCTCCTCCGCCCTGCTCTTGCACCGCCTTGCCCGGCTCCTCCTCCGCCCTGCCTCGCCTCGCCGGCTCCTCCTCGCCTCGCGCTGCCTCGCCTCGCCGCTCCTCCTCGCCTCCGCTGCCTCGCCTCGCCGCTCCTCAGCCTCCCCGGCTCCTCCTCACCTGCTGTGCCTCGCCGCTCCTCACTTGGATTCCTCGCCTCGCGGGCTCCTCCTCGCCTCGGCCTGCTCCTCACTTGGATTCCTCGCCTCGACTCCTCCTCCGCCTCTGCCTCGCCTCGCTTGACTCCTCACTTGCGCGATGGCGGGGTTTCTCGATTTGGCTTTGGCTTTGGCTTTGGTGGTGGTGGCGATCTGGTTTGGGCTTTAAGCCTACTTGGCCTAGTCAGGCGACTTCCTGTCTTAGGCTAGTCGCGATTAGCCTCCGACTAGTCAGCTAGTCGCTCGACTAGCACAACTAGTCGAGTCGGGTGCAACGACTAGGTTCGTTGCACCGACTTGTCGGCTAGTCGTCGACTAGTCGCGACTAGTCGCACGACTTTAAAACAGTGCTTCAGTCTCGTGCCGCTGGCTACGACTCCGACAAGGTTGCCAGCGCTTATAGTGCCGCCGTCGAGCCTCTTGCCGTCTTGTAGCCACCTTCTCGCCGTCAAAGTACTCCCCTCCAGGGTTCCCATTATCGTTATCGCGATTTTTGGATGAACAGTTATTTTCGATATTCGCAAAAATCGAGCCGAAAATCGGTCGAAAATCATTAAAAATCGCATAGTTTCAAAAATCAAACTTTTTTGAAAAAATTTAAAAATCATCAATTTTCGCTCTATATTTGGCGATAATCGCAATATTTGCCTCGAAAATTAGCCGGACAAATGAACTTCCTCTTGTGTCGATTTTTTGAGCGATTTTCGCTCGATATGTCTCGATAATCGCGATATTTGCGTCATATAATTTTTTTTTGAATTTTCTCGGTTTACCGATCGGTAAACCATTTCGTGCCGTGTCAATAAGGGCGATTATCGTGATAATCGCGCGATTATCGACGATAATGTGAACCATGCTCCCCTCCGCGCCGCCTTGAATGAGACGCAAGCTGCTGTGCCATCATGGCTGTTGTCGCTGTATTTGCATCGGCGTCGTTGGTGAGGGCGCCGCGGCCTAAGCGCCTCCTCGACGTCGCCCAGTGAACACCCTCCCTCTTCTACCTCTACTTAAACGAGATGAGCTGGGACTTGCATTGCCGATGGTGGGGAATGTACTTGCGTTGGCGAGGGTGCTGCAGCCGAGGTGCCTACTCGGCGTTGCCTCATGAACACCCTCCCTTTCTTCTACTTCTACGCCTACGAGGTTACCTGGGACTTCCATTGCCGGTGGTGGGGGAGAAGAACACAAGGGAGATGGCGAGATGGGGGCAAAAATGTTCATAGTGCTATAGAAGCAAGCTATGTTTGTTATTCAGTGCTGTTTGAGCAAGGCCGTCTTCAATGGTGATATGAGAGCAAAGTCCGTCTTCAATAGTTCTATAAGAGCAATTTTCCCTAGCAAAAAAAAAAGTACACGAAAGTGAATGTCAAAATAGCCAAGCTGACTCTTTTTTCTTGGCCCAGACTGCAAACGAAAGACACTGATTCATGTAAATTATTTTCAGCTGAGTTTAACCGCTGGAGAAGAGGTGGAGATTGAATATGAGGTTGATGGTTGGTACTATGTAAGTACTCATCTCACCATTTCTTTTCTTGTTCTTTGGTCGTGAATGAAAACTTTTTAAAATCTGTAATTGTTACTATTTACTCAGGTGAAGAAGAAGAAACCTGGAAGGGATGGAAAGATAGCAGGTCTGATCCCTGTTCTGTATGTGAGTTCATGATAGATGATCTTGTGACATACTACTCTGGAAAGGTGGTCGGCGTAAATGGACTTGAGAATGGCACGTGGGCAAGTATTTTATGCGGTCTTCCCTGCTTTTTTGAGCCCCAAAAAAATTACAGGCAGTTGTGGAAGGTCATATTCAATCGTCTGGCTGTTCGTATGATGCAGCAATGTTGTTGCTGGTCGTGATTTACGTGCAGATTTGTTTGCTTTACACATACCACGAGTCCATTCAATTCATTGTTTGTGTGTATATGGACATTTTGTCTGTGCCATTCTGCTCCGTCGGTATGCTTGAATGGAGTCAGTTTACTCCAATTCTGCTTCGGTTGTGCAATATAATCGTAGAACCAGTAGTTGTGAGGAGGCAACAAACCGCAGGCTGCATTTTTCTCCCCGCAATTCTCTTGGTCTTGTGTATGGTGCGATATTTGTGTAATATTTGTTTTCTGGTGGATTATATGGATACGTGAACATATACCATAGCGAAACGACATGCACCGATTATTTTCTTGTGGGATGTGCTCTGCGTTCTTTTTCAGATGATGATCATTGACCGTTGCCATAATTTTGTGTAGAATGTTGCGGTGAAATCTGCAGCTAGCCAACAACATCAAAATGCAGCAATGCTAGTCCTAAACTCTCTGAATCTTTGTGTGAAGATCGAATCATCCGGTCAGTGGCTTGTCGTTGTGCAACCTACGGATGCTTCAAATGGCATCCTTCCTTGGACGGACATATCGCCCTGTCGCCTCCATGGCGTTGGTCCAATGGAGGCCGCGACCTCCCCTCGATTCCGACGGCCATTGCTATAGACGGAGAGGGTTACATCTCGCCTGTCCCCAGCATGTTCTCTCGCTAACAACTCCCAGATTGAGACTTGCGTACAAGAATTATCAGATCAAGGGTTTTAAAAACAATTTCTGCCTGTTCGCGAGTGGGTATACGTGCAAGTCTCACCGGTAAATCGCAAGGCGGCACAAGCAGCAGCAGCAGCAGCGCAGGGAAAGCAACGCGCGCGATGGGAAGGAGCGACGGGGGCGATGCGGAGGAGGCGAGGGAGTTCGGGAGCATGGAGGAGTTCTGGGGGTTCTACCTGAGCCAGCACTCCAAGCCCGGAACGCGGCGGTGGCACTTCCTCGGCACGCTCGCCTCGCTCGCCAGCGCGCTCCTCGCGGCCGCCACCGGCCGCGCCGCGCTCCTCCTCGTGGCGCCCGTCCTCGGGTACGGCATGGCGTGGTACAGCCACTTCTTCGTGGAGGGCAACCGGCCGGCCACGTTCGGCCACCCCGTCTGGTCCTTCCTCTGCGACCTCCGCATGTTCGTCCTCATCCTCACCGGCCGCATCGACGCCGAGCTCGCCCGCCTGCGCATCAGCCCGCCGCGCGACGCCGCGTTTGCCTCTGCTCACCAAGACTGATCCGTCTCCGCGCCCGTCTGTGGAATCTACGCGTATCTGAAAGCCCGAATCAAACATAGCAGCCGGTAAGTAGTTCGTGGTAGCATCAATAAACTTCGTGATTTGGCACGTATATATATGTGCTTGCAGGTGTTCCTGGTATGTATCGTGTTCTGTTCCCTGGCGTATACTTGCTGCGTATCTTCAGATATAACAACACCATGTTCGTGCCTTCTGTGATTGCTCTGATCTTATTATTTCTCTTGTGTTTGGTTTGGCTACAATACTATCCAAAGTGGGCGTGGAATCCTTCCTAGGTTTCTTAACTCAAAATTCTTCCTCGGTTTGTTAGAAGTAGTACTTGGTCAGGTTTGATAGTTTTTTGGAGCCTTTACCAGCAAACGGCAGCAGTTGAAAATTGATCGACTGCTAGTGCTAGACCATGACACAGTGCTGTTTCATTTCATGTATGTATCCACTTGACACCCAGAACACAGATTTCCAATGCGATGCACACGTTTTTGAAGCACGACATTACAAGAATATCGAATTATCGATATGCAGAACAGTAAAGACAAACACATCCTTAATTTTGTGAACAACGACTGTGGCTTCTTATTTGCTGGCGGAAGGCAGGCATCTGCATAGCTGATGGCTTTAAGGAGCACTGCTCAGCTGTCGCTTCTGTTAGGCTTGTCTGTCGCCGGATACACCTGAAAGAAGCAACACATTGCTCGTGCTACTGTTACTGATGTCTGATGCATTCTTGAATTGAGTAGAATCCTATCACTCGTTGGTGAGAATTGCAGAGATCCTGCATAGGAGATGGTAAACTAGAATCTGCCCTACCGTGTCAGCGGAGGGGATCCACTCGTTGGTGGCAGGATTTCCCTTGCAGGAAGCATGGCGCCCTGTCGCATCTGGGTCTTCAGAGAGTTCAAATGGAGCGCCGGGGGGTTTGTCCATCTTGATGAAGCCAGTCCCGGTCTGCAGGATATTGGCACAGGCAAAGATCAGAGGCTGATATAATACGGAGTAGCTCACAAGCAAAGCCATGGAAGCAGGAGGGAATCAAGGCAGTGACCGTGTGGTGCTGCTTGCCGACGCAGCTCATATCTTTGTAGTACTCCGTCTCCACGAACTCCTCTCCTATCTTGCCACCATCGCACACGATTTTCTGCAGCAGTACACCATACGGATCGACTCCTTACACTAAGTTTTCACCAAGGACAGGACAGGACAGGACAGGCGAGCAGTACGGTTCAGTGGTTTTTTGGACAGGGGAAGAGAAGGGAGACCTCGGTGTGGGCTTCGAGTTCCTGGAACTTGTCGAGCTCGGGGTGGGAGTTGCCGCCGCAGCCGCCGCCGTCGTCGGCGACGAGCGCGTCCGTGTAGACGGCGGAGTGCTCGCTGCGGGAGGGCTTGGAGTGGCGCTTGGGCGCCGCGTCGTCGTAGGACTCCCGCACCTCGGCCTCCCTCGTCGCCTCGTCCTCGGGGGAAAGGTGCGCGTCGCTCCTGTTCGGCCTCGACATCTCCTCTCCGCACTGGCGTACAGGCCGGTTCGCCCGCCGATGCGGCTAGAACGAGTAGTATTAAGCAGTGCGGGCTGAAAGCGCCGTGCCATTATGTGTAATTTCAGAATTTAACCCTCAATTCGCAGGCCTTTCGGCTTATTTGGATGACATATGGGACCGTCTGTGTGTATGACAGTGGACCAGAGTGTCAAATTCCGAAATACGAATTTTAAAGTGTGTCAAATTCTGAAAACTCTCGTGCAATTATGGTGGCTCAGCTGCCGCGACGGTGGCGTGCCCTGGCGCGGGGGCGAACGAGATATTTGTGAAGAGAAAATATCTCGGGGGAGGTTGGTCGCTGGCTTAGCGGGAAGTCGACGTGCGAGAGGCCACGAATGCTCAGCCGTCGCGTCGGTACGGGGGCCCCCAAGGTGGCCGCGGTTGTGCCTCTGAGGGCGGCGTTCTGCAACAGTTTGCAAGTTTTTTCGGCGAGGACACAGTAGAGCCGGCGCTAAACGAGGAAATCTCTTTTCGTGTTAGTCCGAGCGTGAGAAACGCATCTGGGAAAAACAGGAGCTAGCTCATCTTGAGCAAACTACCGAGAGACCAGGAACTATTTTGATCGGTGATCACACAAGGGCACACATCACACATGTAGTTCACAATTCACATGAGCGATCCACGTTTTTTTTTAAAAAAAAAATGGGTCAAAAACTCTGACATTCATACGGTAGAAAAAGAAACAACATAGGAGCTACATATATACATGCACACACACATGCATGCACGTGCACCCGTATTGAGCCGCGCTCAAACGTGGGTGGGGTTGGGTGCTCAAGCAGTGCCTCGGCGTTCCACGCTGAGCGGTGCTTCTATACATCATTCTTCTAACATAAAATTATATAAATTTTGAAGCAAACGAATGGGTGTATAACCATCATCTATTATTTATCTATACTTTAATATTTGTGTAGCTTTAATTAGGATTGTGGCAGAGTTTAAAAATGTTTCTCAAATCTGAAAAAACGAAACAAACCTGAACGAAGATTGCACGGGGATTAGGCCCATTGCGCGTCCGTTCCTGTTAACGTCGCCTAGAAGGCTAGAACGCACATTACGCCATCTCGGCCGAAAACTCAAAATACCTTGGCCGCTGGGCCGACTCTACAAGATGCAGGTAGTCTAAGATTATGCCTAGCTCACAGATAAATCTTCGCATTGTACTTTCTCCCTTTGTTCAGTCTTATGTAGTCAGATTTTTCACGGTTGGTTTGGAGATAGTTTGATCTCTGTGTAGAGCTTTGGTTTGCATTTGATATGGGGGAATATCTTCTTTAGTTGTTACTGTATTTCTGTGAGTGTAGATCCTCTCCCTATTTCTACTAAATAAACCAGATTTTAAAGTTGTATCGCGCAGAGTGCACTCCCACTGTAACAACCACAGCCACAGCGCTTCACAAAATAGCTAGGGTGCGTTTGGTTCGCTGTATCAGGTTGAACCGAACCGTTCTGTACTGGATTTAATCTCGTTCATGCATTTGGTTGACTGAACGGAACCATCTGGTACGGGATGAGATGGTACAGATTCCTAAAATATTATTTGAAGATGTTGTATTGTTTGATACGACGAATTCGGCTGAACCAATTGGTACAGAACCGACCGGTACCATCCCATCCAGGATTATCTCATCCATACTGTACCATCCCATCCCATTTAGCCTAGTACATCCAACGAAACACACCCCTAGAACATCCATTACAGAAGCAGCAACCTGATCAGCAAAAAAAAAACACTACAGAGAAAGTTCTATTTAACCTTATGAGATTTGAGGAGCATCTGTACATCCATGACATTAATGGAGAGCTTCAGATGCAGTTCTTTATCTTTGGCTTGAAGCACACATTGTTAAAGCATGCATTATTTCAGGCTTTCCAACATTCTGATAGATCGTGGCAGTTCCAACCGAACCTTTTGTAGGAAATTAACCTAACCAATCGCTTAAAACATCCAAAGTTAATTTAGGCATAATTACCTCTGGACTGTGGGAATTTTTCATTTGCAGTTCCTGCAAAATTGTTGTGAAATTCCTGCTTCCAAACATTTATTTTCAGTGAAACCTCGAGAAGATATGGACATTATTTCGGGGGAATTGATAGGGCTCGGCTATCCGGACACATCGGGCTCGAGTCAAATTTATTCACTCTCTCGACGTCTCTTCCCAACTGCAGAGCTATCTAGTTAGTAAGGTTCAAAATCCCAGTGAAATTTCAGAATTCTCGGACGAGATTTCGGATTTCGGCAGGTGAGGAAATTACAAATCTCGATCGGATTAAAGAACTAAAAAAATTCAAATTGCTACAGTATTTTCAATATTTCGTGTGAGACCTCGTTAAAAACGAGCGAAATCTCGGATATTTCGCCGAAATTTGATGTTTTTTGACAGATGATGCCACATTATTACCGGATTTCGTACAAAAATTTTCGTGAAGCATTATGATGACTTATGAACAATAGATGTGCTCAAAAATTGAAAAAAAAATGGTGAACATGGGATTCAAACCCACGCTCTCTGGTCTCACCGAACCCTAATGCAACACCAGTGACTAGCTTAGCTGAGTAAACTTACTTGATTAGGATTGCTTATAATGCTTTATATGGCCTCATTTTGTAACCATATAGAAAAGCACTTTCCCTATTTTCCTCACTCGACGGGACTCACTCTTTCACTCATACCAAAGCATAGGAACTAGTAGCTTCAGCACGCATTCTGGAGATCCGGCCATGTCCGGTTATCGGTGGTGAACTTTGAGGAGGATCTCGGCCGCCGGCGACGAGATCTCGGCACTGTACGGCGAGATCTCGGGTATAGGAAGCGAAATCTCAGTAAATATTGCTGTGTTTGCTCTTCTCCCATGCAAAGTTTGCATCAATAAGCAATGTCCATCCATGATCTGTATAGACAAATAGAAGCTAATCAATATGCATCAAAAAGCTGTGTTTGTTCATACAAGTTTGCATCAATATGCATGTTTAATCTTGCACCTCTCTCTCTCTCTCTCTCTCTCTCTCTCTCTCTCTCTCTCTCTCTCTCTCTCTCTCTCTCTCTCTCTCTCTCTGTTAGTCTCTTACTGATTACATTTATGCAAACTGTTAGTGGGAGTTGTATGCTAATCAATTGTTTTGTATAGACAAATAGAAGCTTCTTGTTGTCTGCTCGTTAATCACAGGATATACATGCGCCTAGCTAGCTAGCTCGTGAGACAGGAGAGGAGAATATATGTTTTTGACTTGATGTCGTTCTCTGTCCCTGGCTCCCTGGTTTCCTCCGCATGCCATCGATCCATCTCAGCCATCGACATGATTATTCCTTTATGCATATCTATTCTCTTTTAGTAATTGCTACTCTTTAAGTGGAGATTCGACTTGTGCGACTGTAATGAATTCAATTAATTTAGAGATAGGGCGTCGAAATGCTGCAAGTAGGATTTGAAGTGTAAACTACGTATAGGAGGAGTATACTTGATGTATTGTCTATATATCTAGTGTATGTGTATGTATGTTCTATGGGTTATTAATTTTTATATGTATGTATGTTCCATGAGTTATTAATTCTTATCTTTAGTTTGCATATTATCGTGATGGATACCATGTGGGAGCATGGGTAGCGTGTCGGGCAAGGATCGAAGTGTAACTACTGCCCCTATGTAATGAAGATGGGAGGTGCGACCTGTTTGAAGGAACATCTCGCCGGCCGCTCTGGTGATGTGAAGGCCTGCCCTAGCATGCCTAAAGTGGTTAGGTAGGCCATGCTCGTAGACCTTCACGAAGGTCGAGAAAGGAAGGAGAAAGAAGCAGAGCGCTTGTGTAAGGAGGAGGCTTGCGACGACTGGGTGTCGTTTGCGACCGACTACCGTACGGAGCAGGAGCAGCTAAAGATGGCCATAAGGGTCTCCAAAGAATAGGCTTACCTTAGGAGCCAAGGTTTGACTGCATGATCAGGGCCTGGGAGTGGTGCAGCGAGACCCTCAGTCCAGCAAAATGTTTAGCAGGTCCAAATCAACACGGTTCACAGCCACATTCACCGGTAGGATAGCATCCCCTTGCAAGAGCTCAACAAGGCCACATGTAATGTGGAATTGTTTTATTTTACTTGGTTATCAGAACGGTGTTAATATTTGTTCAAACTAGCCACATGTGGGAAGAGCATCCCAGATTGGATCGAGGTTGTGATCGGTGACACCCACATAGCCAAGAGGAAGCGTGGTACTGACGATAAGACACTAGCAGGTGCTTTAGGTGGGTTGGCAAAGTTGTCAGTCAGCCAGCGTGGGAAAGCACATGCAAAGGCTAAAAGTGATGAGGAGCCGGATGTGGACAGCGACGACGACACCGAGACATCCCCTAAGAAGGTCAACGTTGATAGCAACTCGGCGACAGACTCTGAAGGCAACAACGGCCGCTACACCCTCCGACCCTGTTCACAGCCACATTCACCGGTAGGATTGCAACATGGCGGAAGTGTCCCGAGGAAGGGCTCACAGAGATAGACCCGTAGTGCGACGAGTGGTGGGGGTGGGCGGCAGGTAGGACAGCCTCAAGATGACAAGGGCTCATGGTCTAGTAGCCAGTCTTCTAGCCATTGGGGCTTCCCCAATGAGCATCTTGGGTACCCCATGTTAGGATACGGTTCGATGCCCTGCGGAGAGGATATGGGTGGGTAAAGTCACAGACATTCATTCTACGACAGCTCGAGAATGTCATCATTGTTCGAGTGCACTCATCCCTATGCCGATCCGCACGTACAACACACGGCTGTCAGGTACCTATACCAGTCAGAGAATCCTTCAACCTGGATGTCGCATCATGAACATTGGAAGCCCGCCTGGCTGTCACAGGACATGAGCTGGGAAGAGTACAAGCAACAACAACAAAGGAAGCATGGCGAGATCATTGTCGATAACGCGGAGGTCCAGTTTTCACCATCATCATACTACTACTCGTAGCCTCTTACTCTCTAAGCTCTTTTTGTTGAAGACTTAAAGTGCAATATTTCATATAACATGCTTAGTTGTTGGCTTGTTCATAGTAGGTAATTAGGTATTTCATATGACATGTGCGCATAATTAAAGTAATTGTATCTTATACCATGGGATATTTCATATGGCAGACATGCATAATTAAAGTAATTGTCACTGTCGTAATCCAAAAATCAATCAAAATGCTGCTGAAATTTCTAACTTTACAGTCTTTTCTTTTAAAATATTTTGTATGTTGCATTATAATACATGGGAACATATAGAATACTTTCCAAATGACTAGAACTTCATTGGTTACATTTAAACAATCAAAAATAGATTTTACATAAGGTTTTTACACAACATTGCCACTTGCACATTTTTTAAAAAATTCCACAAGATTGATCATCATCTAAAAATTTTATAGGAATCTTATTAATACATAAGAATTATAAAAAAAAATCAAAATTTTTTGACTTATTTTTTTACCGTTTTTAGGTAGCATAGAATTGGCTGAGATTTTGGATATTTCGGGTTCGCCCAAAATCTCGGAATTCTTGGTTTAGAAAAAACGGGTTTCAAATTTTGTTTTTAGATTTCGTTCGAGATTTGTCCGAAATTTTTGAATTCGAACGAAATTTCGGATTTCAGCCGCCCCCGAGAAATTATTCGAAACGAAATTTAAAACCTTGCTAGTTAGTCCACAGCCACACATTCCTATCCTTATCCAACTACAGCCACACCACAACACAAGATGACCGCATCAGAATATTTGATGATTTGCTCCGAAGTTGACGTGCAATTGATCATTTCGCCCATAATATCTCATTGACATGTGGGTCCTGGGGCCACATGTCAGTGAGACACACGGGGCAAATGATCAATTGCACATCAACTTCTGGGCAAATAATCAAGGGGGCAAATCCTGTGCAATTAACAGTTTGGTGCAATCACCGTGCAATCAAACTAAAAAAAGTTTCAAAAAATTCTGAAAAAAATCATAGATGTACATCTCAACTTACTCCATCTACATATAAAATTTCATGACCAAATTCGTCCTATACTAGAAGTTACAAAAAAAACAAATTTCTAACAAACTTTTACTGTTCAAATGCACCCCAAATTTGTCTTTTTTTTAACTTCTAGTATAGGACGAATTTGGTCATGAAATTTTATATGTAGATGGGGTAAGTTGAGATGTACATCTATGATTTTTTTCAGAATTTTTTGAAACTTTTTTTAGTTTGATTGCACGGTGATTGCACCAAACTGTTGATTGCACAGGATATGCCCCCAATAATCAAATCCCCCCGCATCACTTCGTTTGCGGCTCTAACCGCCCCCGCTGCACATCCCGGGCGAGCCCTCACCATTTGTCGGTGCCGCTCCACCTTCTTCTCCCTATGCCCTTATGGCTCCATCCCGCTCCGCCATTAACGGCTCACTGCAGATATAAGTACCCATCCTTGCGCCGCCATAGCTCGCTCTTCATCCCAGTGGCAGTTGTGGCGAGGCCCCCCAAGTTTCGTGGTAGGGAGCAGTTGGCAATGCGGCCGCATCCTTCGAGCTCCAGGGTGGGCGCCGACACGGCATCCTCCAATCTCAACTATGGAGAGCAGGGGGGCTGCACTGCGTGTTGATGTGGTAGAAGAAGAGCTTACGCCAAATTGAAGGAGGAGATGGAAAGTGAAACAACCTCAAAATTCAAAACGAATTTGATTTGCTTTTTGTTTGAATTTGCGTTTGGAGTTTGGAAATTGGAATTTCGAGTTTGAATTCTTGCTCACCTTGTTGGGCCGTTTTCCTTGCTTCGTGGGCCTTCGGCCTGCTCCCGTTCCCGGCCCAGCTGGCCTGCTGCCGGCCCAGCCTCGTCGCCTCCGCGTAGGGGTGGAAACGAGCCGAGCCGAGCCCGGCTCGGCTCGGCTGGTCGGCTCAGTCTAGTGGCGAGCCGAGCGAGGCTCGGCTCGGCCCTGGCGAGCCCAAAACTCGGCTCGGGCTCGGCTCATGGCCAGAGTCGTTAACTCGTAGAGCGAACATTTTCTCGAAAATTAAGTATTTATACAATAATTCATATATTTGCGATGAATAATATTAACTTACTAGTTACTACTAAATAATAGTAGTTGCTTAGTTGCTCTATATCACACTTGTAGGACATGGAATTGTCTCAACATCATCTTTTTCCTAAAAATATAAGTCATTAATCATACTAAATTCTTTGCATGGGTCGGGCCATCGAGCCAATTTGGCTCATGAGCCGAGCCGAGCCATTCGGTGTTTTTGCGAGCTGAAAAGTAGGCTCGGCTCGAGCCCGAGCCGAAGCCACGAGCTGTCGCGAAGCCAGGCTCGGGCGAGCCCGAGCCGAGCCACGAGCCACGAGCTTTTTCAGCCCTACCTCCGCTCGCTTTGCCCCGCCGCTGCTCCCTCGGCCGTCGCCGTGACCGCCCGCCGCTGTCGCCTCGCTTCGGCGTGTCGCCGCGCCGTGCCGTCTGCGCCGCCGCTTCGTGGTCGCCAAACCGCCGCTTGCCGCCGCTGCCGCCTCCGCGCGCGCCGCGCCCGGCGCCGCAACTCGTCGCCGCTGCTCGCGCCGCCCGCGCCCGCGCGTCCGCCGCTGGCCTCGCCGGCGCTGCCTCCCGCTCCGCCCTATAAAAGGCCTCCTCCCCTCGTTCAACTCGCACCGCTCCTCGCTCTCCCGGTGAGCCCCTCCCTTCCTCGCCTCGCCCCCGCCTCCGGCCGCCGCGATCACGCGCCAGCCGCCTCCCCTGTGCCCTCCTGTTTTCCCCTAACCCTAACCCTCCGCCGCGGTGCCCACCAGCGGGTGGACCAGCCGTCGACCCAGCCCTCCCTACCGGTGGCCCCCTCTCTCTCTCTCTCTCGTCTTTGGCCGGCCAGAGCCCAGCCGGCTCCAGCGCGCCTCTAAATGAGCAGCGGCCCGATGCTTGGTCAAGCCAAGCCCACACTGTTTTTAAACAGTGTTTTGATTTTCGATTTATTAATTCAATTAATAAATCCGAAAATCCGTTTTAAATCCAAAAATAGCCCGAAAAATCCAGAAAAATCCTGGAAAAGCCCAGAGCTCCACCAAATACTTTTCCCGAACCGTTTCGATCCCCTGAGTCCAGAAATGCTGTCCGCTCTCCCGGATCCAAACCCGGAAAATCCCCAAATCCCGATTTGCCCTCCGTTCTCTTAGGCTGGTTCGGTTTTCCGTTCCAGTTTCCGTTTTCGATTTTCGGTTATTGTTTTATCGTTTATTTATGTCGGTTGTCTTTCCGCTAGATTCGACCGTTGAGACGCCCGATGGAGCCGGGCGATCCACTGGAGTCGGGCGCTTCGAGCCAGGCGTCGGACCAGGCGGGGCCTTGATCGACTACTTCCTCGGCGACTCATCCGACCAGTCCAAGCCAAAGGCAAGCCGTACACCCTTTGATCATGTTGATCCTATCATGCCATGCTATAGTAGTAATTATTTTATATCGCATTTATTTTAATGTATGTTGAATTAATGAAATCCAGTATTTTAGAATGACATGATACCTAGGTAATGCCGAAATTGCTCATGAAACCTCCTTGAAATATTTGAACCCTATTAATCCTTTGGAACCCTAGTTAATTGCTTATTGCCATGAATAGGTTAGATAATACTGCTAGGTTAGCTCAAAACCTGGATTTAAAGAAAATGCTGCCGAATCTCCGATTCGGATATTTATAAAAGTGATGCAGTCAGGGGGACAGTATCGGATTAATCCCGGAGTGGATGAGATTCCGATCCCCGGCTGGTGATTAATGCCTTGGTTGGTCTGGTGGCCGGTACTGCGAGTACCGGAATGGGTTTGTGGATGAAGGCTTGGTCTTTGGCAAAAGTGTAAGGTTAATAATCCCCTTGAGCAAAGTAAATAACTTAGTTCCCGCTCAACCACAGGTCGGACTGGTCGGTGGACCCGTATCCGACATGGCTCAGTAAGTTAGTCATTCCTGAGATAATAACTGGACTGTCTTGGTGGCTACCATTCTCTGGAGAGAATGGGGACCGGGCCTTCCCGGCAGGGAAGTGGGCCGGAGGGTGGAGCAAGGAATGGTCCAGAGTGACATTCTTGGTTCTCACAACGGTAGATGCTAATGGGGACCCTGAGTCCAAGGTAGCAGTCTCTATCGGTAAACAATTAAAGAACATGAATGATTAAACGAAAAGCTGTGATAATCTAAACTGGGCCACATGCATTTAAGTTGCATGAAAACTCGAGATTGGCATAAAGGTTATAGATATCTTGTGGGTAAAGCTGAGCCGCTCTGCAGAGTTAATCTTAATTGTAATCGATTACGCCGTACTTCCGGTTAATGAAGTTAAGTTGGAATCGGGGTTGATACCCGTAACTAAGCTCAAGTTACTGTTTTGAATTTGGATAATTGTGGTGTAGTGTTGTTGAACTTGTGAAATTCAATTACTTATTTAATAGTCTGTGCTTCAAATGTAAAGTGAATTATGAAATAAAACTGCATCCAGCTAGTTAACCCTACTGCCATCCCTTGATTACCCCTACATATAGTATTCAGTGGTTCCGTGCGACTTGTTGAGTACTCTGTACTCACCCTTGCAAACCCCCGCCCTTTCAGAGTTCGAAGAAGCTGGAGCCTACCAGGAGGTCGTAGATGGCGATTTAGTCTGGTTTTAGGTCTTTGTCTTCGCTCAGGCCCTGCCTGTGGTTTCCTTCTTTTGGTAGTGTAAGTCTAGAAGCTTGGACGCTTCCCTTGTAAAATCCGGTCGTTAGGCCGGCTATATTGAATAAAAAGTGTTGAATTGGCTTTTGGCCAGGTAATTTTACTCTTGTTTCCAACAGTTAGTCTTCCTGGGTAACTGTTGTGAGTTTCGCACTGCCCCTAAAAAGGCGGTCCGTCACAGAAAGCATTATCCTGATAGAAGGATAAGAGATTTTGCAAATGGTTCATTTAAATGTTGGATGAGGTAATTTGGATGTTGCCTCTCCTCTTCCGGTATGTTTGTTGCAACTTGCAAGTAGTTTTTAGATTTGTTGCAACAATTTTCTCAAATTGTTGTATGAGGAATTTCATTTTATTTCAATGTCTTCTTAAATATTGTAGCAAGAGGAAATTTGACGTAGCTCCACTGGTCCATAGCTACTACAAAAGTCACCCGATCTGCACGCTCTCTACAAAAGCCACCCGATCAGCATTCATCTGACACAGAATTGATGTCCATTCTATGGCTGCATTATTTGATCCTGAAAAACTCCCGTTTGTCATCTTGCCAGTAGCTGCGATGCTATAACTGCTGTTATATCGATCATAGGCATTTGCAATTTTGGAGCTAAAGTGGACATTAACCTGATAATGTCGCACGGGCTAACTTGATGATGTATCATGTACCTATAAATTCTAGCCCAGTGAGGCCAATGCTGTTTGCAAGTGATTTGGTTGGCGTCCTGCCTCCAAGTTGTTGACCATATTTCCGGTTGGTGCCGGGAATAATAATTAGGGGTGAAACCGGGTCGGATACGGGCGGATATTGCTCGTCCCGTATCCTAACCCATATTTTTTTTCGGATTCGGAGTCGGATACGGATGTCCCGGATCTGGATCTGGTCGGATTATTCAGGATTCGGATACGGAGCGGATACCTGACGGATTCGGGTCGGGATCGGATATCATAATCGGATAGTAGTATAATACATAATTGTGTACGTAAAAAAAAGAATGAAGCATTAACCTTACAACATTAGCTTCAAGTCATAATTATTTCAACGTAGGATAGTAGTATAGTTAGAGGTGCGAATGAGTCGGATACAAGGAGAGAGATCGAGACATAAAGAAAACAGAGAACAAGCGGAGCTCTTCCATCAAACTTAACCTTACGGAATAAATTCCTGGAGATATTAAATAGTGTTGAATTGTCACATTCTGACAAACTGAAGATAGACTTCTCTCATAATGAGGACTACTCGGATTTGTTTGCTATGCTTCAATTTAGCGACTCAACTAATTCCAGTAATTTGAATAGAAAAGAAGTTTATCAAATAAGTTGAACAAATCAATTTAGGTAAAAGCATTATGTCATCACTCTATTTGTTTGTTGATAGATTTGTTAAAGTTCACTCTTAATAACAAAGTAGTGTTTTTTAGTACCAATATCAAACAACTACTCTATCTATCCAATAACGAACCAAATTAATGGAAGAATGACTAATTTTATCCGGATATTCGGGTCGGATATTTACCGGATATCGGGTCGGATATTGCTCTTCCCATATCCTAACCCATATTACATGAGATTTTTCGGATACGGATCGGATATTGCTCTTCCCATATCCTAACCCATATTACACCGGATTTTCCGGATACGGATACGGATAACATCGGTACGGATTTTAAACGGATTCGGTATCGGATCGGGCGGATATTTCCTGTCCCGTTTTCACCCCTAAATAATAATGGTGTGTTCGTCCGACTTGGTGGTTGAGAGGGGCAAGACGGTGGGACATGCTTCAAATCCAATTATTACTATGTGCTAATAATATCACTATGACCGGAATCATACATCCTCGTCGGATGAGCTGTGCGATGCATCTACTCCTATAAATATAAACCCGTGCCAGATATTTATTTCAATGGCAATTTCTATTAGGGCATGTATAATGGTAGAGACAGTTGCTGTCTTTAACCCTTGTCATGTCACCTATAGACAGCTCTATAGACAGCGCATACAATGAGTTGTCTCTAAGCTATCTATAGGATCATTTAATATCTGCATGGAGATTAAAAAATAGGAGACGATGCCGTCTCTATGCCATCTCTAGGCCATCTCTATGTCGTCTCTAGGCCTGTGTACAGATGCCTTGGAGACGAGGCCGTCTCTAGGCTGTCTCTATGCCGTCTCTAAGAGCATCCCCAATGGAGACATGTCAGCAGGCTATAAGGAGTCCATCTCATCTTTTTGCTTATGTGGAGGAGAGAAGTAGAGGAGAGAGACAAGAGCTGGCTCTTAACTAAGAGCCAGGCTATAGTGTTTTCCAAGAAAAATAAAAGACAATTACATGTGGACCCACATTTAATGTTGGAGAATATGTTATAGCCAACCCATTGGAGATCTTGTCTTTAAACTAGCTATAAGTGACATGGAGCTTTCTTATAGTCAGTAGTTGGCTCTACCATTGGACATGCCCTAAGCCATCTCTTTTCATTGGTTTTAGTGCTAGCGACGTCTCCTGCATGCGAGACGACTCTCTCATCTCTCCTCATTTATTCTGGTCCACCTCAGCAATAATCAGACGTGGCACTGCCTAGAGATAGCTTACAGACTGCTGATGTGCATTGTTGTACATGCTCTTAGTTAGCAATGGAACAAGAAGGCGGAACAAGAAGGTAGTTCTCCGCCTCCTCGTCACCCAATCAGATGATTGATTACCACAGTCAATCTCTAAGCAAAGGGGATTTAATAAAAGTGAGCACAAAAGTACTCAACAAACATAGTAACAAAATGCAATATAAATATAAATATATAAATGAGCTCTTTTACAGTGGATTATACTTGTAGTATATTATGATAGTATAAATTAGATCTAACCATTGATTTGGTGGGGTATTATGGACTTTTACAAATAAAAATATTACATTTTAAAAGGGGATTAACGTAATTTTCGCGAGTCGTCGAGGTCCTCTGACGTGCGATGCATTGACGGAGGGAGGGCTTCCGGTGGGGATGAAAAAATGGGCTTCGGGTGAGTGAAAAAAAAATTCATTTACCGTTTTACCCATCCACTGTATTGAATTTTTTTACCATTCTACCCCTCCTTACATTCTACTACACATGGTAGTATAACTTGATCTAATCTATTTTTAACCTTTGGATTAAAGGCAGTGAACGGTCCATATTCATTGTTGTGCACTGTAAAATAACTCTATATAAATATATGAGTTTTTTCTCCCAAAATCATATGAACCTTCATCAATCCAATTCAACTCACCTTATACACCCCTCAAATCATTTTCCAAAAATAGGTTTTATTAAAAAGATCTTGTATTTCTAATTTTGACTTATTAAACATTCTACTAACACTCGTATATGAGGTAGACTTAGTTTCCATAGCCTCCAATCTAGGAGATAGACATGAATTCATGATTTAACCCTACACAGGTTTGTACCATTTTACCTATAGTGAACTCAATCGCAGTTGAGAATCCAGAATGTTTATCACTACTTCGATATTAGATCTCCAACCCTGTTAACTCGAGACGAAGATGCCCTACGCCGTCTAGGAGGTGGCAACCTCCAAGAGTAACAAGTCAAGGGCTCCCGCTTGAGCTTCACCTAGTGCAACACATGCACTACGGTGACCTCCTCAGTGCAACACATGCACAATATGGCTCTCAACCCACTCATAATTGCAACACATGCAATTAGGACTTACTCTTAGCTCAAGAGACAAAATGGAGAGTGTAACACATGCACCACCCCTCCAAAACTCACAAGAACACCAGCAAGCATCAAATGCCAGCCCCAAGCCCCCTTTTATAGCCTCCCATACAAAATATAGCCGTTGGGGGAGCAAATTGGGCAGAAATCAGAAAAATTGGCACTACCAGCCTCCAGGCCCGGTAGTGCTGATTTCGAGCCAACGGTCGAATAAAGCTAGAAATCCGAAAGTACCGATGTGCAACTTGCGGTACTGCTAACAACCGGTAGTACCAACTCTTCACGACGATAGTGCCGATTTCAGCAAAACTCCAGGAAACCTTCTCTGCTAAAAGACTACCGGGGGCTAGGTGTCGGTACTGCCGACTGCCGATAGTACTACCCTTCAATCACAGTAGTGCTGATTTTCAAACCTCAGAGGAAATCACACTTTCTAGAAAATGACTACCGCTCCAAACAGGTAGTACTACTGATCTCCGACAATACTATCCTCAGCCAACGGTATTGCCGATCCTTTAGCAGTACCAAAAATTGCACTGCGATAGTGCCGATTTTCCAGATCAAATTTGATTTCACATAGAAATCAAACCGATTCAAATCATGACTCAATAAAGGTTGATTTTTGGAGCCATGTGATGATTAACACATGATCAAACCAACTTGCAAAATACGATTGCAAGCCCTTTTCACATGCTCCAAAGAATCGCATAAAACTCCAACTTATTTGCAAAACACATTTGCAAATAAACTAAGAACCTATGAGTTCAATCCTCTTAGCCATGTGATAATCAATACGAGATCAAGCCAACTTACAAAACACGATTGTAAGCCCTATTCACATGCTCTAGAATCGAAACCCATAACATCCCGTTCATTTGCAAAACACATTTACAAATAACCAAATCAATTCAATATTTTGCGAAAACACAAAGCATAAATCTTTCTTAGCCTTGTGATGATCAACACATGATCCAACCACAAGCTAAGATTTTAATGCATTAGCTCTCTCTTTATTTGCAACACATGCAAACACTTAGCTCTATGCAAACACAAGCATTAAAAATCAATTTGCATGAGCTATCTCTCTTTGCAACACATGCAAAACTTAGCTACATGCAAAAACAACATAAACCAACTTTGCTTGAACATTCTCTCTTTGCAACACATACAATCTTAGCTCTAAGCAAATCACAAATCAAACTCAAGTGCATGAGCTTTTTATTTGCAATACATGCAAATCTCTAGCTCCATGCAACCACTATAAACTAAATTGTTTGAGCTCTCTCCTTTTGCAACACATGCAAAACTTAGCTCCAAGCAATACCAAAACAAATTGAGAATTTAAATAAAAAACAAGCATGAGCTTCTCCTATTTGCAACACATGCAAATCAAAGCATCATACAAAAACCAATGTACAAGCTTCACCCATTCTCAACACATGCCAAATTGTTAGCTCCATGCAAAAACCGATCAAGAGAGAGATCTAGAGTGGACCGGATTGAGTTCATCAACACATGATGAAGCTCAAACAAAAGAACTCGATCACTCTCAATAGTACGATGATTTAAAATAGTCACTCTAGCCTATTTAGTTATACATTCACCGCACGCGATCCCCTTTGGGGCTTTTAGACCTTCAACTATTTTTCTCCTAGTATCACAATCCATCTCTTCTTGTTTATCAACACGTGATGAACTCTCCTCTAGCTCTTCTCTCTTCTCTTCACTTCGGGATTCTTCTCTTGAAGATCATCAACACATGTTGACTTCTTCTTTTTTTCCTGATTCTTTATCACCGTTGGACTCAACCTATTTGCATAAATCATTGAAAATATTAGTCCAACAAATATGGTTATCTCAATCATCTATCACACTCTATTAATACATATTGGATGTCTCCAAGATCGACTGAGCACAAGCCAAATTAATTTGAATGATATAAATGTGTCTTGAGTACTTCGATGCAATTAATGCTTTGTTATACTCAAGAACTACCCATTTGTCCTTAATTAATCAAAGAGCATCATCAACACATGATGAAGTATTGTTTAATGATTAATAAGACAAACAAACTCAATAAATTGATATGGGTATATATTAACTAGGGATGACAGTTTTACCAATGGGTTTGGGTACCTGTGGGTACCCGACCAGATAAGGACGGGTACGGGTAGCACTTTATACCCATAGATTTTCGGGTTTGGGTACCCGATAAGACCATAGGATGGACATGGGTACCAATTAAAGATGGGATTCTCAACCAAGCATGTGGGCCACATCGTCGTGTCTCCCCTCGCACGACGTGTGGATCGAGCTGCTCGCTTCGTCGTTCAACCTCGCGTGGCCGCAACCCCTCAACCGATCACATAGGCGCGTGGGTGCGAGCCCCTAGGATTATTCGCTTCGTCGTGTAGCACCGTGTTGGTGCACGTGTACGGCGGATACGCGGGGCAGTGCGGGCACACATATATGCAGGGGTAGCACCTTCTGCGGTGTGTCACGCTGTGTTTCTGTGTTCCTATGCATAGTACTCCCTCATTCATGAATATATGATATTGTAGTATTTTGCACTTCAACCAGGGCACATATAGAAATGACCAAACCGCCCTCCTTCATTAGCTCACTTATTGCTTTTAGATGGTGTGTATTACTCTATTCCACAGTAATAAATACCATTGAGAATCATGAATGGTATGGGTATGCAGAAGAAGAAAAAAAAACAGTTAAAAGTTGTCTCGAAATTTTAGAATGATACTCTCTCCGGCCACAAATAGTAAGTCGTTTTGGACATCGACACAGTCTCCAAAACTCAACTTTGACCACTAATTTTTATTGTAATATATTTAAAAAATATAATAAAATTATAATATTATGAAAGTACGTTTCGAGACCAAACTACATACATGTTTTTGATGCACCCAATCTTAATATTTAAAAAGATATCGATAGCTAAAGTTTTTACTTGCACGTATTTTAAAGCGACTACTATGTATGATTGATTTAAAAATAAAATTTAAAAATTCGAATAACGTGAATTGAGGAACCGGGTGAGTACGTACGTAACAATATATACGGAGCATATGAACGGCGGCGCCAGCAGCAACATGCAATAATATATCTCTCTCCATCACTAGCGCCTGACTCCTGGGCGGCTGGGGCCCCACCTGTCGGTCGATGCGAATACCAGCGGTCATCGCCGTTGCTTCCACTGCACCTCTTGTGCTCGGCAGGGGGATACAGCTATCGATTTCTTGTACTGCCACTGCACTGGCGAACCGCACGTTCACTGGCGGGTGGCTCCCTGCGTTTTCTGGGCCCACTTACAGTGACTCGAGCGACCTTATCGTGAGCAGAAGCCATGTACGCAGAGCATCCCAGACAGCACTAATGGTAGTAATAACTATTATGTACTTATATTACTGAGCACGGCACGCACGCACGGCCCCCTCCCCTCTCCCATCGCTTGCCTCCTTTTTTCTTTCCTCCTTTCCGTCGCGGCAAAAGTGAGGCGACTCGATCGGGGGAGACGAGACGAGACGAGGCGAGGCGACGCCCCCCAATCCATAATTCCAATGCTTTCCCTGACATCTGCACATACATAAAGCACGGCCACGGGGACGCTTGGGGGTGGTGCTTGTTTCTTGAGATCAGATCGGCTCCGGATCTTCGCTTGCCTTGCTGCGCCGCGCCGCCCAGTCCGCCGGAGAGGTGGGAGAGGAGACGATGTTTAGCGGGACGCAGCAGAAGTGCAAGGTGTGCACCAAGACGGTGTACCCGATGGATCAGCTCTCCACCGACGGCGTCGTCTTCCACCGCTCCTGCTTCAAGTGCCACCACTGCAAGTCCACCCTCTCGGTATGTCTTCTCTTTCTTTGCGTACCTGTGTTCTTTCGTTTTTGGAGAAAAGAAAACAAAAAGGAGCCGATTTTTATGGTAGATGGATCTGTAGGGTAATGTAGTAATGTCTCGTGTAATAGATCTGTGGATTGTTGTGGTGAATGGATCTGGTGCTTGAATTTTTATATCAAAATCCTGTCTCTAGGAGAACACGATTTTTCGTCCATTTCAGATTTACTGACTTGGTAAAAGAGGACTAAGAGAAAATCGATGGGAAAAGAATTACCTGTTGATGTAAAGTTAGGAGGGCTTAAGATGATTGCCCAGGCAAAGATGCGCATCGGTCTAACCACCTCTTTGTTGTCTTGTTTGCGATTTGACAGCTTAGCAACTACTCCTCGATCGAAGGAGTGCCGTACTGCAAGCCCCATTTCGAGCAGCTGTTCAAGGAGACCGGGAGCTACAACAAGAGCTTCCAATCACGTAGGCTTTGATTAAACACCGAACTATAAACATGAAAAGATTTGTATTTGTATTTTTATTTTTTTGTATCAAATGTGCTCTGATGTGGTTACCATGCTCTTTCTTTGTTTATTTCTTTCAGCCGCGAAACCTACATCGGAGAAGTTGACCCCTGAGCTGGTAAGTGCCATAGGCTGACAAAACCTTATATTCAAATCATTTCTGCACTAGCTCTTTGCATTCCAGAGAGTGCAATGTAGTCGTGCTATTGAACTAATTTTGTGTGAAACCTGCTATTTTAGACTAGATCGCCAAGCAAAGCTGCGAGCATGTTTTCAGGAACACAGGAAAAGTGTGCCACTTGCGGTAAAACAGCATATCCTCTTGAGAAGGTAATAACACTTATTAGGATCTAGCTTGCTAAGTCTGTGGTCTAGTTATTAGGTCATTCCTCCAGGAAAAGCAAACCTGCTATTTTAGCTTCTGCTCTTTTTGTCTCCAGTTTTTATTTTAAAAATTTTAGGATCTAGCTTGCTAAGTCTGTGGTCTAGTTATTAGGTCATTCCTCCAAGAACTGCATTGTTCGCCCCATGGTGGAAACAAGGGATTTTATGTCTTGCACCAGTGAACAAAGTTTTTTCTTCTGGGTGCATTCTTCTGTCTAATTGTACTGTCAACCTAAACCTTACCTTTTAGGAAGTATAAACCTTACCTTTTAGGAAGTATAAAGTCATATCTTGATTCATCAAGATTTTCTTTTGAATTAGAGAAAATTGGGTTAACCAACCCAAAGATTGCAGCTTGAGGTACATGCAGTGGTTGTGATGCATGACTGTTGAATACAATTCTTGCAGGTGACTGTTGAAGGACAGGCCTACCACAAGTCCTGCTTCAAATGCTCTCACGGGGGATGTGCCATTTCGCCATCTAATTATGCCGCATTGGAAGGTATCCTCTACTGCAAGCACCATTTCTCTCAACTATTCAAGGAGAAGGGAAGCTACAACCATCTGATCAAGTGCGCGTCTGTCAAGCGCGCAGAAGCACAGCCAGCACAACCAGCTGCTGATTCCTCCTGATCATTTCATATCCCCAAAGTGGGTTTTGAACACAAATTCGGAATCCTTCCTTTTAGTTATACCCTCTGTATGCTATGTTCTACCTCCGAGGATGCTGGGACCTATCTATTTCATATCCCCTTCTGTGCTAGCTCGATCACATTTGTGAACATGGAATTGCTGTCATTTTCAAAGAAATTGTTGTGCATCAAGTGGACAAATACTGATATCGAGTACTTTCAAAGAAATTGTTGTGCTCAGTTGTTCGGTTAACTTATTGGATACCATGTTGCTGTCTGGTTTGATATTGCTTAATTGTTAAGCTAGCTCGATCACGTTTGTGAGCCATGCAGGTGCTGTCATTTTCAAAGAAATTGTTGTGCATCAGGTGGACAAATACTGACGTCGAGTACCCTTTCCTCTTGTTGATTTGGTAGCTCAATTCTTCAGTTAACTTATAGGATACCATGTTGCTGTCTGGTTGAATATTGCTCAATTGTTAAGCATTTCTCAATTTACCACATTAAAAACGTGGATCCACGCAAACAGTCAGATCTCATCTGCACTTAAGCAATAGAAATCGCAAGTACTTAGGTCTTGAAGTATCAACTAGATTTGAAGCATTAAAAACGCAAGATTGGAGGACAGGGATCTCAGGTTTACTGAAAAATGAAAACCTCTAGCTAGTTCTTAAAATCCCTTCCTCAAATTCATGTTGTCATGTTTGTGCTCCATTCCAAACCATATAGAAATGAAACAAATCGGAGTTGAACATCACAAAATAGGTGAATCCCCAACAGGTCAGCCACCACATCTAAACACTTCACTTCCAAGTTCTTCCTCTATGCTAAGCAGCTGCAAAGAGGATGTGCACGGTTACCAGGAACCATTCAAGGCACAGCAAGAAGTATGTAGAATGCTCACACAGAATGACAGAAATATGAAGGGTAATTTCTAGGCCAGATGCTGCGGTGCATGTAATCACATATACAAGGCAAAGGATTGGACAGAAAACCTGATTGTATTTAGTGAGACACTCCACGGCAAGGGGCACCGGCTTTGATCTGTCCAGCTGCAGCACCAACAGCCAGGTCGGCGATGAAGGAACCATCGGTGTCCTCGGACCTATGTGACACACACACCCCAATGAGCATCCTTTGCCTGTTTCACAACCTCTATGGCCTCAGTGACAGTGCCCACTTGATTTGCCTGCATATTGAAACACACACACACACACACATATCAGATTATCAGGTATCTAAACAGAGGACCAACCTGTGAAGTGAAAGAAATTTAGTACTCCCTCCAGTTTGATAATAGATATCGTTTTGGACATAGTGATGATCAAACTTTTAAAACTTTGACTATCGATATATTTTTAAATATTTAAATTGGATATATGAAAATTATATGTGTAGACTTGTCTCGAGAAGTACTTTCATAATATTATAATTTTATTGGGTTTTATAAATATATTATAATAAAAATTAACGGTTAAAGTTGTGTTTTGAAGACCGTGTCGATGTCCAAAACGACATCTATTATCAAACTGAAGGGAGTACTTGAATTCGCTGGAACGTGAGCAATTTGCAACTGTACTAGTTGGTTGTAGGCGCATAAGGTTGCAAGATCGACTGTTCGTATGTCTATTGCAGATTGATTATCATGGCATTGTCTGTAAATGCCCTTAAAACTCAACTCGTATAACATAAAACTCGAATTTATAGTAAAGACTGACAAGGAAGAAGTGTAACTCATCCAGGCATAGACTATAATTAGTCAAATAAAGTGTGCTTAATTCCATTTTTTTATATTAAAAATGTGTCTAATTTCAAAATTCCTTTTTATGTGGTATTATTACTCTTGGACTGTTCCAATAACATGAGTAAATTGTTGCACGAAGTAACACTAATCAGTTTCAAAATATCTAAAAATAAATACATGGACGGCTCATGAGTCCTGACTTACCTTGAGAACAAGAGCATTGCAAGTAAATTCATTTATTGCTCGCTTAATGCGTTCGGGATCTGACATCAATAAGTCATCTCCTACAACCTGCACACGTATTACGGAATGAGCTCCTGAGCAAACTAGAAAACAAAAGGCATAAAAGAACACCATGCACCTGGCAAAGCTCAGGGTGGTAAACAAAAGTCATCTTTGTCAAAGGGTTGTTCAATGGAGACAAGTGGGTACTCTAGTGCAGGAAAAAAGGAAATATAAACTTCATGAAATCAAAAGATATACCCCCCAAACATGTCAATCCACAAACAAGTTATACCCGAACAAGGCTGACTATACATTTCAATCAAATCGTTACCAGTTTTGAAGTTCTGCCCTGATTTCTTTGCATCATTGAACTTCAGATCATATTTCTTTCCTGCAAAGAAATTCATGAACATAGCCAGGGAGTTCGGTCACCGACACAGTAAGCCAAACCAACCATATCATACAGTATATATCATATTGATGTTCAAGCTAGTTGTTTCTAAGGTTCAAGATTGTACAGTATCTGGATGCAAGAACAATTACAATATCATTACAAGAGGTTGGTCAGTTGGTGCCTGACTGGCAAAGCTGATCAATATGCATGCTTCCATTGGCGCTATCATGGTTCTTACTTCTTACATGTGGCCATGACAACAGTAAAAAAAGAGATGACACCAAAAAAAATGGAATAAGCTGGAAAACACAGGAAGAGTGAAACACGAGCTCTTTTGAATACAGTAACGGCGAAATACGGAACTCTTTGTTCAATGCATGCCAGATCAGCAGAGTTGCAACTGTCTGAACCATATTTCTCCGAGATGATATCCTATTAAATCAATTGGTAAGAAACCTCGTATAAAAGCCGGCAAACTTATACCTGCACCGGCATGGCTGCGACGGAGTCCGCTCCACTCCTCACCGCGCTCTCCTCCACCTCCGATCTCTCTCCGCGACTCTGCTCTGCTCGTTTGGAGTTGTGGCGAGTTGCCGGAACCGTTGGCCACGGACATTAGCCGAACTCGAAACACTGTGCGTGGAAGAGAGAGAGAGAGAGAATCAAAGATGTCCGACGACGTGGCCCAATTTAACGTCGGCCGACAGGCCGAGTCAATTTTCAATTTTCTTAGCACAAAGCGCTGGGCCTGCAGGCTAAGCTTCAAGAGCAGCCCAAGCCCAACCCAGTGGCCTATTTTTTTTCTTCTCTATGTCTTCCCTTCCCGTACATTGGCTTCTTATACCTCTAAACTCTTCCTGCCAAAATATGAAGTCGCGGCTGAGGCGTTACTTCACTGCTGTAGTTGTTCTAGCTCGCATTATCATACCATTTCTGTTCAATCTCACGAGAAATTTATCTCTAGATGCTTGCTACAAAAATCTGAATCTAGAAATCTCCGAGACCAGATTTATGTACTATAGGGCCTCCCATGCAGTTTCCAGTAAAAAAAAACACACGCTGAGACCAGTGTAAAGCTACTTCGATTTGGACCAGAAGTTGCTGGATATCTCATGTTTCTTCTTCTACATGGTACTGGACCATAAGAGGCCATTAATTTGCGCTCGCGCAAGAGATTGATAACTAACGCAAGCTGTATTAGTTGTTTCCGCCCCACACGCGTTTTCCTCCACCGCGCCGCGGCGGCGTTCGGAAAAATCGCCTCCGCCGAACAAAATGAAATTTCCCACGATTTCAACTCGGTCCCAACTCCCTCTCAACACAAATTTTAGAAGAATCAGTTATAGAGACTTACAAATTTTAGAAGTCAAATTTGCAAACGTTTCAACGCAAATTTCCGGAGGTTTCAACTATAGAAACTTTCAACTCTCATGTTTCAACTAAAATAAACCCTTATAACTCGAAACAAAATACTTTCAACTCATGAATTTTCATCCCTTTTAAGTCGAATTTGCAAACATTTCAAAACAAATTTCGGAAAGTTTCAACTCGAAACAAAAACATTTTCAACTAAAATGGGAGGTTTCAACTAGAACAAAACAACTTAAACTCATGGTTTTTCCAACCTTTCAACTAAAATGGGAGGTTTCAACTCAAAACAAACACCTTTCAACTCAAAAATCGAGAAAGAACAAACGCCTTTCAACTCACAATTTTCCAAATCTTTCAACTCCATTTCGGAAGTTTCACCTCGAAAACACGACAACGACAATGCATGATGGTGAGGGGGTGGAACCGCGTCACCTTATGGTGAGAGGGTGGCGGCGACGCCCAAATCAGGGTTAACCAAACCGAAATCGAAAAAACCGCGGGAGTAGCGACCGTTGACAAGTGTTACTTGCCATGCCCGTGTACCGTGAAAGGTGACCGACCGCGGCACCCCGGTCAACCGTGACAGCAGCATCGACAGCAAGTCCCTGTCGAGCCTAAGGATAGCGTCGGGTTATTGCCGAGCTAGGGGAGCGTGGCACCCTTTCTGTTGCGATGAGCCCAGAGCTACTGCAACAGTCGATCGTGGTGTCGCAGACCTGGCCACCAATCACATTACACAGGGGTGCGACAGATAACATATATTGCATGTTGTTACTCAGTGGTAAGAAAAAAATACTATTTTTTACAATTTTATTTGTACATGAGCTAGATTTGAAAAAAAAAATACAGGGGGCACGAGTTAAACCAAGCTTCAGGTATCGGGCTCTAGTGCGCTTGCTCGGTGGATCGTCCCATGCGTGACAACAAACACGTGTTGGGACCATAGTTCAAAATCTCGCCTAGATTTCGGTAATTTCAGTCGAATTTTTGGATTTCGGACTGAACCGAGATTCCAAAATCTCGACGGGATAAAAAAATAAAAATTTTCAAAGTGATATAGTGATTTCGGGAAATTTTGAGATTTTGGATGGAAACTGGTATAATTTTGACCAGTTTTTATGATTTTAGGACCAGATTTAGCACCAATTTTTTTGTGAAGAATATGAATTTTTTGCAAAAAAAAATACATATATAAATTTCAGTCAGTTTTTTTTTCTGAAATTTCAATGTGGCATGAAAAGGGCTGAAATTTCGGTCATTTCGGTTTTCTAAAAAATATTGGATTTGAATTCTAGTTTTTGAATTTCTTTTAAATGTCGCTTGAAATTCCAATATCTTACAAAAAAAAAAAAAAAATTGGATTTTGCTCAACTCCGGGATGGATTCGAAAACGAAATTTCAACCTTGGTAATTCGGCCCGGTCCATCAATCGGTGTCTTCGAGTCCATGCCGGAACACGAGAGAACTTTCCAGAAGCTTGCTTTTCTCCTCCGCTCCCATCATTCCCCGCACACGATAAAATCTCCCCCATCCCCCGCGACACAGACCCAAGAAAGACGGAAAAGCAACGATCGAAGAAGCTCCTCTAAATCGCCCAACTTTTCGCTTACAAAATCCCACTCTAAGCTTCGATTTCCTCAACACCAGCCGAATCACCGCCGATCCGCTCGACCATGTCGCTGATCCGCCGCGGCAACGGCAACTTGTTCGACCCCTTCTCCCTCGACCTCTGGGACCCCTTCGAGGGCTTCCCCTTCGGCTCCGGCAGCAGCAGCGGTGGCAGCCTCTTCCCGTCCTTCCCCCTCACTAACTTCGAGACGGCGGCCTTCGCCGGCGCGCGCATCGACTGGAGGGAGACGCCCGAGGCGCACGTGTTCAAGGCGGACGTGCCGGGGCTGAAGAAGGAGGAGGTGAAGGTGGAGGTGGAGGGCGGCAACATCCTCCAGATCAGCGGCGAGCGCAACAAGGAGCAGGAAGAGAAGACGGACACGTGGCACCGCGTGGAGCGCAGCAGCGGCAAGTTCCTGCGCAGGTTCCGGCTACCGGAGAACGCCAAGGCGGAGCAGATCAAGGCGTCCATGGAGGACGGCGTGCTCACCGTCACCGTGCCCAAGGAGGAGGCCAATGAGGCCGACGTCAAGTCCATCCAGATCTCCGGCTAGACATCTTCGTGCCCGCGGGATGGAGTGGAGACGTGCAGTGGAGTACAGAGGTCGTTCTGATGGAGTAATAAAATCGGGTTCGGCTTTGAGTGCGTGCGAGAGCGTCAGTGTGTGTCCAGTCATCCAATGTGATGATACGTGTGATTAGAGGTGGGCATTGGGCCGGGCTTTTTTGGGTCGGCCCGAAGCACGATGGTATGGCACGGTCTGCAAAGACGGCGCGATTCTGGCGGCCGGCACGCAATCAGTGACGCGTCTGTTGGAACCAGCGACGACGACGACGGCACGGCAGATTTGGGGCGTCTTGCGACGGCATTTAACGCGAAATCACGGATTAAAGGCTTAAAAGTTGGCGGATATTGTTGATTCAGAGCGTCTTCAAGATTCCATTTATGTTTGACATTTTGTTGATGTGATTAGTCTCTTATGTGATTAAAATAGGTAGTTTAGTAGTAGTGATTTGTTTTATTTCTTTGTTCGTCACAATAGTAAAAATGGGTCGGGCTTGGCGGCACGCAGCACGCAAGCGAGCCGCAGCGCCAAATAAGTAGGGCTTGGGCTCGTAAAAGTGAGTCGGCCGACGGCAAGACGATGGGCACGATGGCGCGTACGCTTGACCACGATGATGGGCCGGTGACTGACGGCGACGCCCACCTCTACGTGTGATGTGTTGTGACGGGTGCAGTTCTTCTATGGTCTTCAGCGTTTGTACTTTGTAGCGGCCTCTTCAGCTAGTGAACAACAGTAGCTTTTGGTGTCTAAAATGCCTTTCTGCTTAATTTGATTGGGCGATAGGGTGATTAATTCGGGGAAAAGCAACGCTGTAAAGAAAAAGAGCTTTCACTTATCGTCTTATCGTTTTGACGACAATAGTGTGAAAATTGATAAAATCGAGCAAAAATCAGTTAAAATTTGTATAGTTTTAAAAATTAAAATAATTTAAAATAATAATAATAAATCGATGATTTTCGTGAAATATCGACATATTAGTTGAACTTTTTGGTGGTTGATTTTTAAAATGATTTTCGTCGATTTTTTACAAAAAACGAGTGATTTTCATTGATTTTCGATCGGTTTACGTCACGTAATTTTTTTTGAATTTTTGAATTTTTTTAATCTAACTAGTTTATCGAGCGGTTTTAGAAGCCGCATCGTGTTGATACGGATGAAAATTACAAAAACCGAGCGATTTCCATCGAGTTTTTGAACACTAGTCACTTCAATACTTCTTGTAGGGTTTGTTTGGCTGCCTGCATGCACAGAGATTTGCATCTACAAATGCAGAATCTTGTTTTTTTTTATGATTGGTTGCCTACATCTAGTTTTAAGCATGGTTCTTTAGATACAAAATTCTCCATGCAGCCTGGCTCTAGAGATACGGAGAATATAGGCGTATCTCTGGATGCAGCGTATGGCAGCCTCGTGTTCTGCACAAGGGGCCACTGTCAGCCACAACAGCAAACCATGCATACGGTGCCACGTGGGTATGTAAGTTTTATTTTTTCTTTTTTGTTTATATCTTTTGATTAGCATCTCCGATTACTGAACCGATTTCAAAAATGAATTCCTGATATTTTTTCGAACAAAACTAGACCACACTTGTTATATAAATTTTAAAATATTTAAATTTTAAAACACCTACCTACTAAACACAACCAAATACTATCTCTGCATCTGTGTATCCCGTATCCCATCAGCCTGGCTGAGTCGAACAGGCCAGACTTATGAGAGAAGGCAACCAAACAGCTCCGTAGCATCCCTATATAGTTCCTCCCAACGTGTGGTAAATTTTTTTGAAAAATATTGTATCGACTTCTTGCATGATCTGTTTGCCCAAACATATCGAGTACGATGCATCAAACACTTTACTCAAAACTTAAGCCTTTAAAGAAAGGTGACTGGTATATTTCAACAAAAATCAAAGCAACATGTGACTGATATATTTCTTCAATAAAAATCAAACACATGTGAATTATAATCGCGTGAATAGAAAACAATGGCGGATGACACTAAAGAACAATGACGAATGCGGGTTCATGGTTTCTTTTTCTTCTTTGGCATGACTATGAAATAAAACGGCTTAGATGAACTAACATCGGAGAGACTAGAACATACATTCTAGATAAGGAAACACTAGCCAGGGTCACGCGCTACGCCGTGTCGTGCGAAATTTGGTCTGACGGTAATATCGGAAAAAAGGTATGGGATCTAAACATAATTTTGATTTTTCTCAGGATTTTTTCAAAAATGTGCTAGTTAGGAGTCATCAACGAATTTGCAACACCACGGGTCCACTATGTGGGGCGAAATTTGATCCGACGGTTACATCTAAAAAAGGCATGATGACCTAAACATAATTTTGGTTTTGCTCGGGGGATTTTTCAAAAATGTGATAGCTAGAAGTTGTCGGCGAATTTGTTGGCTGCTAGGAGTCATCAGTGAATTTGCAGAACCATGAGTCCAGATTGAATCTAGATTGCGATAGCCGAGAGAGCAAAGTGGTGGCGCGTGTTCCAAGAAGAGGACAAGCTCAAGGGCAAAGAGGACGAGCCTGATCTAAGGTGGTGGTGGCCAAATCGAGGGCGGCGGCTAGATCTAGATCGAGGGCGAAGGGGACGGGCCCGATCTGAGGTGGCGGTGGCCAGATCGAGGGCGGATGCGGTTAGATCTAGATTGGATCTGGATTGCAACAGCCGATAAAGCAAAGTGGTGGCGGCAGTCCAAGAAGAGGACGAGCTCAAGGGCGAAGAGGATGAGCCTGATCTGAGGTGGCGGTGGCCAGATCGAGGGCGGATGCAGCTAGATCCAGATTGGGTTTGGATTGCAACAGCCGAGAGAGCAAAGTGGTGGCGGCTGTCCAAGAAGAGGACAACAGTGGTCCAAGATGAGGACGTCGTTTATGGTGTAGTCTTCAGTCGAATCTAGCTCAAGGGCGAAGAGGACGAGCTCGTGGGAGGGCGACAACTCCCGACTACTATCATCTTGAGGCCCGACAATGACTCGCGATGGTGCAACGGCAGCCTTGACCACAAGCGGTGTGGATCAGCACGGGCCCATGAGGCATCCTACACAGCCGAAGCTTGGAGGCATGGGATCCAGCATGGGCGAAGCGGGCTGGTGAGATCACCGTGGAGCCACATGAGGCGGTTGGATCCGGCACGACTCGAGTGTGAGGAGGACGGGTGGAGTAAACGAAGCTTGACGAGGCGTAGTCCTAGGCCAAGTCGTTCATTGACGAGCACAAGCACAAGGTTGGCAACTCTCTTGATGTGGCGGTTGCACTTGAGCGCGAGCTAGGAGACAGTGGGGAAGTGAGAGAGAATCCTCGAGACCACGGCAAGGAGCATCACCTGTGCGTCAAGGGCAAGGCGAAGGCGAGAAGACGATCGAAGGAGGTTGCTTGCTGCTAATGCTACTCGACACTAAACTAAACTAGAAGGTGGCCGCCCCTCTGTAGCAACAAAAGAAGATGATCAGATGCTAGGGTTTGAACCTTAGCTCTGATACCATGTTGGATGGAGAGGAAGAATGCAAATGTAAATAGTTAGTTTTATTGTAAAAGCCCAAGGGGCAATATATAGTGTACATCAGGGTTCACATTACCGAAATCGTCTTGAAAATCGCCACCAGCCTGGTAACGATTTTAGTTGAAAATTGTTCGAAAATCGGCAAAAATCGAAAAGTTTTGAATTCAAACTTCTTTAACGAAAAACAGAAAAAAAATATAATAGTGATATTTCCTCGATAATCACGATACTTGGCTCCATAATCGTGATATTTACTTCGAAAATCAGTCAACCAAGAGAACTTCCTCGTCGGTTGATTTTTTGAGACTTTCGCTCGATATACCTCGATAATCGTGTGATATGCCTCGATAATCATGATATTTGCATCGCATAATTTTTTTTTTAATTTAACCAGTTTACCAGCCAGTGTATAATATCGTACCAGCTCGATAAAATCGATTATCGTGATATTTGGCCAATTTTAGGCGATAATTTGAACCATGGTGTACATGGACACAACACCAAGTAAACCTTAAAAGACTAGGAAATGCCACAAATACCCTTAACAGTAACCAGATAGATTATTTTAATTCATTTGTTCTAAATAGATCATTTTGCTCATATGTAGTATCCCCTCCATGTTTAGCCTTGCGATCAAGGCTCTAGCTTGCTGTTTGTCGTTCTGTATATCTATTGAAGTACGCTCATTACCTCACCTTTTAGCTTACATTGCATGAAAACTAACCAACGCTATTGTTGTTGGGGGAATGTGCATTGTGTACTCAAATGTTAACGTTTCTGCAGCCCCTCAAAAAGTGTTAATATCCATTCTTAACTTATTGTATCTTTGATGGTGATTCCACCCAACCAGATCTACCGGTATAGATTTTAAATTCAAACTCTCGAGCTGAGTGAAGTACGATTGGTGCTAATCATTTACCTAATTATTCAATTTTATTCGTGTTTTAGTATGTCCAGTATTGGCATTTAACTTCAATAAGTTTCAATGATATAGAAATTATCCAAGTTTCTATGCAAGAATTGTGCGTATAAGCCGCAACAATGCTTTGTTTGCAGAGAGTTGGGATCCTCCAACATGTCATCATGTTCTACTGAGGTATGCACCCCCCCCCCCCCCAAAAAAAAAGAAAAAAGAAAAAAAGACTTGTATGCATCTTTCCTAAGATACTTCCTGTCTTCCTCTTCTGTTTGTGATGTTTCTTAATTTGCTTATAAAATTGAGAATAATGAAAAAGACTAGTTGTGTTGTTAGTGCTTAATATGTTGGGAACTGCGAGTGCTAGGAGCCAAGGGTGCAAATATCTGTGGATGATACTTGGTATTATATATGCTCTAAATATTCATGAACTTTTTGCATATGCAAATGCTCATCAGGATAAATCAAGTTCCTTTAGTTTGCCAACTTGTGCTTCACTTTTTATCAGGATCGTTGGTGTCAAATACCCTGAGCAGTGAGCAGTGTTTAGATACGCTAATCAACACTGACCATCTCTAATCTCTCTTCATTATCCTCTGTCTCCTCGTGCGCGCGCGCTCTGCACGCGTCGCCTTCACAGCCGTCTCCTTCCTGCTCAACGAGACTCGGGATTGGCGAATCCTCCTAGCTGGGCAAAGGAGCAGATTGCATGCATGAAGATCTCCTGGACGTACTTCAATCGCTCACCTACAAGTCGGATGTCCTCCTCTCCAATCTCCTTTTCTATTTTTCACGTCAATCCTACGCCGCCCCAGCCGATTGATTTTCTTTTTCCACTGCTCTGAAAACCCTCTCGTCGCACGTCGCTCTTTATAAGGCAGCCAAATACTTATATACATGGGCCGGCCCAATTGCTAATTGCATGTAATGCGCACTTGTTGCTAGTTGACTTGCTGCTAATAGCCTGCATGCAATGCAACGCCTAGCTTTTGCCTGCATACAAATCCAATAGCAGTTCTAGCTTTTGCCTGCATACAACTTTGCTCCAAATCCAATAGCAAAAACAAATATATTATTCCATCACAATTGTTATTACTTGGCAAATCACTCAACATAAATATTATTAATCAACATCAGGTCAGTCCTATGTAAACGCTTTTACCACCCTAAGTGTGTTGCTGAATACGAACCCAATAAAAAGCCTCCATACTTTGAATGTCCTATGCGTGAATGTTATTCATACAAGAACAAAGGGAAGAAGAAAAAACAAGTAAACGTGCAAGAACAAAGAGCAGGACAATTACAAGGAAAACAAAGGCGTGTGTTGTTGGAGGCTGGGGAACTCCTTTAGGTTGCTCGACCTGGGGGGAAAGGAGACTAGGTTGGAGGAGGCACAGTAGTTCTTCGAGCTTGTGCCGGTGCTGGTAGCGTTTAGGGCGGTGTTGCTGCGGCCGAGGGTGGCGCAGATCTGTGTTCAGGTTGTTTTCCGCGTTGGCGGGTGAGCTCAGTAGTGTTGGCCGAGGGTTGAGTTTGCTTCTGCTTCTGTGGCGGAAGTCTTTGTATTTTCCCTCTTCGGAGGTTTTCCTTCTTCTTAATGAATTGACAGTGCTCCTATCCTAAGTTTCAAAAAAAGAAACAACAAGAAAAACGAAGGGGAGAAAAATAACAAGAAAGTGCGCTTGACACTATGCAGGCGCTGTCCCGTAGCATACCATCGGAAGTGCTTTTGCCAAGGTGTGTTTTTGTATCTGGATACCTCTTGGTGATATGGCCCGCTTAAATGCATTTGCCTTTGTTGACACGTTGTACTTTGTTGCTGAAGGAAACATTTCAAGGACATGGACGATTGAGGGCCAATATTTTTCTATTGCGGGTAAGCTTTTTGCACTTCAATTTTTCGGCACCAATATAGTCCTCTGTGTCCTCCATCTCCACTTTTTTTTTTTTTTTCAGACCTGGTGATTCCTGTAAAATCTTTGCAGGGAGCATGAGATGGTAGAAGATCTCAGAAGTGCAACGAGGGATCATCTTAAATTTCCGGAAGCTGTAGAAGAGCACAGACAGCAGCGTGTTGCCAGAAGAGAGGTTGAAAGCCGAGCATCTGTTGTTCATGCGAGGAGACATGGGAACAAGGGAAGAGGTCGTGCTGTGAAAAGTATGAGATGATGAACCAAAAATTGACAAGAGCAGACCACCATGTGATATTAATCCTCGAGCACCCAAACAAACTGAGACACCTCGGCACACTGCGATTGAGCATAAAGCAAGTACTGGTCTCGGTCCCATGGAGTCCTTTGCACCTAAGTCCTTGTTCCCTGGTCCACATCCAGGCACCTGTGGTTGGCTTGATGATTGATCCGGCATCTCGGGGAAAGGTAGCTGTTCTATGTTATTGTGAACTTCCAAAGAAATTGAAAACTTTTGAAGTGTCTAGTATGGTGTATGACAGATAACGTTATCTGCAGTCTTTTGCATCATGTGTTGATGTAGTGGTTGGTTGTGACTGGTGACCGTATGAAGTGTGAACCGTCTGGATATTGTGACATTGATATCTCCTTCGTTGTTAGGGTCGAGACACTAAGAGAAGTGCTTCTGTGCTTTTCTTTGTTTTAAATTGCATAGATATTAAAGTATGAATGAAGTGTAGATTGTGATTACTTATCCCTTCGTTTGCTTCAAGATTTATGTAGCTTGTATTAAGAGAAAAAACATAGAAACACTACTCGGACATTAATTATCAACTTCCAGTAACATGATGCAGGTCACCCCGAGGCGAAACAAGGCAGAAATGTTAGTCTGCCATGTTATCTGCCGGGGTCTTCCTCCCCTGCTGTTCCTTGGTGGTACCAACAGTTTGCTTTGGGAGTGTGCTTGTTGCCCCAGTGACGATGAATGCAGATTACAGGTAAGCGTTTTGGCCAGCTCACTTGAGGGCGACGGTCTTATGGATCTGCTGGGCTGTGTTGTCTATAGTTCCCTCCAATTCTATTTCTGTTTGATTATTATTGCGACTTGGCAAGTTCAGCAACTGGTGCTTGCCTCAGAAAAAGCTTTCGGTTGAGATGACATGACGATCTCATTATTTTACAGGTCAGATGAGAACAGACGACGGGATAGTCTCTACCTTTCAGAGCCATGCCGCTAAACTGAAGCGAAAGCCGGGGTCAAAAACCCAGTGGCCAGGGTCGTACCTCTGGGTGGTGCCGTCGGCAGCAGAATGGCCGGCGAAAGATAACCCAAAACAACGACTTTGATAAATCACAAAAACCGCAGCGAAGTCGACCGCTTGTATTGTCCCACCGGTAGCTAGCTTGGAGCGGTTGGGTCCTCGTTGCCTCCGGTCGCGGTCTCCACCAAGGCACCAACTCCACGTCTCCGCCACTTTCGGTTCATTCGCTCCCGTCGCACCATGCGTGGGAGTAACGCGCGGCTTATGCCCCTCCCATTCGATCCCGTATTCTCCTAGTTAATCCCACCCGTCCAATGCTACATGTGTCTTTTAATTGTCATGTAGAATAGATGATGTGTTTATTTTAAGATATCAATGTTTAAATTAACGGTATTGCTAGGGATCGGACGGCAGATTTTTTCGCAACATTTTTTTCTACGCGCGAAACATTTTTTTTACGTAGTGAAACATTTTTCTTCGACAAACAGTAAAAAAAAATATTTCATACGTTCAAAAAAAAAATTTCCATACGTTAAAAAAAAATGTTGCACAGCATCCGAGAAAAACAAAAAATACGGATCCGGGTGAAAGTTTCTCCCAAACATCTCTGTAGATGTTTATGTATATAATTATATATGATTCATAGATTATATAGCGTCTAAGTATTTATAAAAGATATATTTGTATTAGAAAAGTAAATTTTACATATAGATAGTCGATGATACGACTACATTATCTCTTCTTGCAGACCCGTATATAAATATCTTACATTGTTCGTGTCCTTGTCCCGTTCGGCTTTACCAGCCAGTTACACCCCGCGCGACAACGGCAGCAGCAACAGCTACAGCCCCTCTTCTTCCCCCACCACCGCAACCGGGCAAAGCGCGGAACAAGGCGAGAGGCGCTCTGGTCTCCGGCTGCTCGTACCGTACCGGCGCGGTGCTACCACTGTCCAAGCATTCGATTCGAGCAGCGCGACGGCTCAATTCCGTCGGTATCTCCAGAGCCGAGGCGGCCGCCGCTCTCTAGCCCCTTGGCGTTATCTAGCGGTCTGTCTGGTCGCGGCAGAGTAGGTAACCCTGCCTTTTTCTGGGGTTATTTCTCGGCTTGCGCCGCTGTTACTTTCCCCAATTCTACCCCCCGCGCCATTCGCTCGTGATCGAGTCGATCGGGGCGGCGGGGATGGAGGCGCTCAAGAAGCAGGCCAGCAAGTTCCGGGAACACGTCGCCAAGCAGCAGAAGGTACGGCTTCCTCACCCAATTCGAGCAATTCAGCCTCCCCAACCGATCACCGGGGTGGCCCGATGCGCGGCGAGAAAGCGAAATTTGAGCCACCGCTGGGGCAGAGCGAAATGGGTTCGGAACCGTATGTGATCGGGTTCGTGGTGTTTGTGCGTGCTCCCCGGTTAATTTCGCGCATCTAGTTCTAGAACCTTGGAGGGTTTTTTGGTGGTGAGCACCGGAGGACTGGGAGAGCAGCAGCAGCTGGATGAAACTGGATTGCGTATGCTCTGTAGGTTTCAGGCTGTCTGGCACTGGTTGAGTCCTGCTCATTCCTTTACGCATTTGCCTGTGGCTGCTGATTTGTTCGGCAGCCGAGGCTAATTTTACTTGTTCTAATGAAATGCGCACAATCACTATGCCCCATGCTTCTGTGCCTGTTTGGTCCTCGATATGATTCCGTGTGGTGATGCAGGCCGTTCTCAAGCAGTTCAGTGCACGCTATAATCAGGACCCTTCTCTTGTTGATGAAGCTGAACTTGAGTGCCACCAGAATCTCCAGAGGCTTTATAATACTACAAGAGCAGCTAAAGTATGTGTTCCTTCTGTTTGTTACCTGTGCTACAAGAAAATAGCCTAGCTGATGGTTTAGAAGTTAGTGGGTATATATCTCTTGTTCTGTAGCATTTCCAACGAAGTATCATTCGAGGAGTGGAGGGTTTCATTGCTGTTAGCACCAAACAGATGGAGATAGGTAACTTTCTGTGTTTAGTGTTTATTGGTATGTGCATATGCTTCCATTTTGAGAGATTTTCTGTGATCATGCCATGATGTTTCTTCCTGTAGTGAAAAAGCTAGCTGAGGATTGTTGCAAATATGGAAACGACAATCAAAATGGTCTTGCAAGGGCTTCAGTTGAGTTTGGGAAATCTCATAGCCAAATGGAGGAAGAGCGGGAGAATCTTCTTAAAGTTCTTGGAGAGCAGGTGATGACAAATTCTACCCTCTTTCTTCATTCTTTCATAAGTTTCAGAATGTTGCAAATGTTTTTTAGTCTGAGTCATCTAGGTTGATGCATATTTTTCCTTTCTCACCCTTGAGCCTGAAGTCAATTGAAATCAGATGAGGTTTATTCTGCTGAAAGCAACAAAAAGGTGTCAAAGCAAGTGATGAACCCTACATGCCATTGGATTGCTTGCATATTCTGCATGTTGAAGTTTACCCTAGAGGGAAACTTATTCAGCTTTTGCTGATGCCTGATATTAAATTGATTGAGCTGGGCTAGTTTATCTCTGCAGTGCACGTATAAATTTTCTATCTAACTGATGGCAGCTGGGGGAACATTTTATGATTGCTAAAGCTATCTTGCTGAGTGCTTTTGCAGTTTTGACTTTTCCTACAATCTCTCAGGTTTTTGAGCCTCTTCGGGAAATGGTAATGAGTGCTCCTCTTGAAGATGCTCGCTTGTTAACTTACCGTTATCAACGGATCAGACAAGATATGGAGTCTCAGGTAATGAATCGCAAATGCAACTACCTGTTCTTCAGTGATTACTGCCAGATACTAAAAATAATTTTTTTATTAGATAGCTGATGTGATGAGAAAGCAACTGAAGTCCAAGGAGAGTAGTGGTAATACAGATAGTTCTGTGAAACTGCAACATGCAGAATCAAAATTATCAGAGCTCCGAACCACGCTGGCGGCATTAGGAAGAGAAGCAACTGTGGCTATGGAGGCTGTAGAGGCTCAGCAACAACAGGTTACCTTTGACCGTCTCCTTGCAATGGTATGATATGCCTCACTGTTCTTTCAAAATCTTAGTCTATTGCATAATAGTGTGTGATCCTTTTCTGTCAATGGTTATGATTTCGACTACATGACTACTCAAACCTTTCCATCTGACAACATGACACTTTTTTTCTTTTGCTTTAGAAGAGGGTGTATCAGATGTGGGTTTGGCATTCAGGTCAAAAACTATGAACATCAGTGTAATATATAACCTTTTGGTTTTGCTGATCAGAGAAGTGTATGTGGTCATGTTGATATGCTGCTTTTTTCTTTCTTTTTGTTCAATCCTGGTGTGCGGGTGCCTTAGTTATCTGTTAGAACGCATCTTCTCAAAAAATTTTGTTCCTCGGTGTGAGTTTGAGCATATCTCTAATAAACAAATCTTCTTATCATACCCTGGTTAAACAAGGTGGATTTGACCTGATCCCCTTAAAAGTTTATCCTAGAAATTAGATTGGTTTTGCTGATTACCAGGGACCTTGTAAAACATAAGTCGGATTTTTCGGCATTAGATGTACTTGAACATGTGCGTGAAGGTCAAAATTTTGACTTATCCTTAACAAAAAAAATCAGGTGGTTTGTTTGGATAGGTAGCAATTGGACCATAGTTACTAGATTTACTATAAACCTCTGCGAATCGCAAACCGGATTCATCAAACCCTAACCGATTTAGGGTACGTGATTCATGTTCGCAGTGAAAATTAGAAGAAAAAGTGGCGAACCACGAACCTGAATCCCATACCACAACTCGGACGAACCGTGTTTCTAGTAACTATGAATTGGACTCTAGACCCCTCATACTATCATACAAGGTAACTCTTCTAATCCGCTTGTATTAATTATCTCCAAACAATAGTTACCAGGTTCGCTGTAAATATTCGTAAAACCCAAACCAGTTTAGGGTACAGAGTTCATGTTCGCATTGGAAATTGGAAAAAAAAAAGTGGCGAACCGCGAACCCGAATCCTGTACTGTGACCCGGACAAACCGCTTTTTTGGTAACTATGTCCAACATCCTATTTGAATGTGAAGGGAAAATATTTCAAAACTTATGTATGTTCAAACCTTATCTTTTATTTCATATGGCTGTTAAAGTTCCCATTTTAAGTTTCTCATTCTTGGATTTCCAGACACTCATGAATTCATATGCAAACCTATGAATAACTTTGGTTGAACAAAGTTAACAGTTCATCCATAGGAAGTTTCTTTCATAAAGAGTTAAATGACCCTTGACTTAACTTATGCCCACTTGCAGGTTGATGCTGAGAGATCTTATCATCAGAATGCTGCTGATATTCTGAACAAACTCCATGATGAGGTGCATGACTGTTACATTAAAATGAGATTCTTTCACCTGTATAGGCAATATGCAATGTCCTAAACCTGGAAACAGATGTGTATGTTTTCTGCTGAATATTGCTGTGTTTTGCTCTGCTAATTTGCGCAGATGCTCCATGCAAAACACCATGATGAGCCAGAAAACCACTACGATGAGCCATCATCGGAGCCTAAAACAGCTCCAACACATGTGCACTCAGATAGCACATCTGAAGACCCAATATTAACTAAAACTAGCGAACCTACAAGGAATTCAACTAGTGAACCTACAAGGAATGGTCAGGAAGTGCATTATGTTGGGGAGGTATGTATGCCTTTTGCACCGCATGTCATGATGATTGTTGAACTTGTAGTGTGTCACCAACTCACCATTATTGTTCTTCGTTCTGGCATCCCATTGTGGTGCAGTATACCATCTTAGACCTTAGATCTGTACTGGCATAATATTTATCTTATCTGTTTATGAGATGTTTTTGCCAGACTGATGGGGTTTTGAGAAGCCCCACAAAGTTTTCCCTGGAACTGCTCCACCAATTCATTCTTATTCAGATTATAAATATATTATCTTACAAATATGGTGCTTTAATGAATGGATTTTATTCCCACATGAAATGAAGTTTATTTTTATTCTCCAGGCCACCGTAGAACCAATTATCATGCCAGCATGAGAACCAGAAATAAATGAAATTTTAATTTTGAACCAGTTGCTGTTTGTCACATGAGGTAGCCTGAACTCATGTGAAATTTTCATTCTGATCCCAATTTTGATGAATTGGAAATGCAACTTAAATAAACAATGAATTTCATCAGTGGATAGCTCATACTACTGTTCTTGAACTAAACTTCCCACCCTACCTTGCATTTCATCTTATTCCTCTTTACACCTGCTGAATACTACCATCAAAATGTTGGTATGGTTGTTCCCTGTGGCTCTTCCAGATTTAGGTTGGAAAGGAACATAAGTATATGCCAACTATATATAGGATAATAGGTATATGCCAAGATAAGTTCAACTGTTTTAGCAATTGCACAGTTGGTTACAGACATACCAGTGCATTATTGTACATGCTGAACAATCTGTGACTTTCTGGTTGTGCAGGTAATCCATCCATTTGATGCTCAGGCTGATGGTGAGCTCAGTATTTCTATGGGTGATTACGTTGTCGTCCGCCAGGTACACATGGTTTGCATTAGCGTTGACTGTTAGGTTAGGTTTTATCCATGCCATGGGATTCCTCATAAGCAAGTTCTGAAGTAAGAAATCATCTACAGTTCACAATGGCAGCAACCTACTGCTAGTCCAGTAGCCACCGCAAGAATATGAACAGATGCAAGGCAGCATATAATTGTCCCTTTGTCGTTTTTATTTCTCTAAGGGTGAACAGAGGGGACCGGAATGCTAACTAAGCACTCTTTGTCTGTCTTCACAGGTGGCTTCAAATGGGTGGTCGGAAGGGGAATGCAAGGGAAAGGGTGGCTGGTTCCCATCTGCCTACGTACAGCAGAGGGACAAAGCCCCGGCAAGTAAGCTGATAGAGCCTGGACTTCCGACTACTTGATCTCTCTCGTACTAATGGTTGCTGTCATCGTCCTGTTTTCCCTTGTACATAAGATATTTCGTGCGTGATTAGCATTTTGTAGAACTTTTACCGTTCTGTGCAGATTCTTGTCCTTCTAGGCTTTCCCTTGCCTAATAATTGTATGTAAAATGTAGTGTTTTGCCCTTAGGATCTCCTTTCTGGGTTTTTAAACATTGTAGAGAGCTGTCGGTCATGGGATGCTGTAACCTTCTCCTTATGTGGAAAGGTTGCTTCCTGCCGAATTTGTTTTATCGTTTTCAGAACAGTGTAGTGATCCTACTCCTGCTGCTCTCTATTGGGGACCCAGAAGCTCTTTTGATCTATTGAACCCAGATTCTAGTTACTCTTCTTTTGCTATTCTAATCAAAACAGCAAAGCAAAGGATGCAATTGAAGCATCCAGTATATCTGATTGGGCAAAAGAGGCTTGGTTGTTGGATTCTTGTATCCACCCTTATCTGAAAATCCGAACCTTAACTGCAACAGAAACACTTGTTTTCCCTCATCATTTCACTGGCCAAAAGTTGTTGCTTTTCCTACTTGGTTCTGCGGGTACTGAATTTATTGGGCCAAGCTTTACAGCTCTTTTGCTGCTGGCCCGGTCAGTATAACCTAGGATGAGGATGCTACTATGGTTGTTTCTTGCATCTATACGCACATGGAGCTTGGAAGCGAAACGCAGCAGCAGCAGCAGCAGCAAGGTTAAAAGCAACCATAGTGTAGCATGGTTAATGTGCAAGTGGGAGTTTGTGGTGTCCACGGATTGAATGCGTGTGCGCTCTCCTCACCAATCTCGGGCTGTTGGGGCCTCGCGAAGTTATGACGGCTTGCTCGGCCTGATTGCTCGTTTTCCCAATCGCTTTGCGGGGTGGGGGTGTGGGGGCAAACCAGCAAAAAACCATATGGATACTGGACCTACCGGAGACTTGCCAGTGTCCATTTAGCCTTGTCTATACGATGTTGGATGGTATAGTAGTAAAATGTTTCTCGTCTCTCGCAAGCTCTTTGACAGTACACCGAATTAGATATGAATTATTTATTTTTTTCGATACAATAGATCAGATTAACTAGAGTTTACTTATATTTCGCTGGTACTATAGTAATAGAAGCATCATTAACAAATCAATGATTAGATATGATTTCTACTACATACTATATACTATCAGTATAATGCACTGTAAAATTTCTCTCTCGCTAACCATTGGTTTTAACCCCTGCATTGTGCGGTTAGTGTTCATTAATGCCAGAAAGGGACGTTAGGGGAATCTAAGCCACAGTTTTTGCTCGATTTTCAGGACAAGTGCTCTATGGATGAGTAATATTTATGAGCAACTGGTACGACTGGCGCATGACACTTCTGCCAAGAGAAGCTGAAATGCTCAAAATGCCATCAGAATAGTTTTGAGCAGCGCTTCTATATTTTTCTTTCTAATACAAGTTACGTAAATCTTAAAGCAATCGAAAAGGTAAGCAATCACCCTCTATTGTAACACATCTGAATAGTTTTACTTGGGCAGCAGCAGATTTTGCCGTGTTCTTACTAGATAAGCTGAAGCAGCGGTTTGGCAGGGTAAAAACAGGCGGTTGGTTCGGCAGATGGGAGGAAGGGTCACCTCGAGAGGAGAGGAGAGGACGCCGAGTATACGACAGCACAGTACAACTCAGCAACCTCTGGGTTGCCTCGTCGGTCAGAGCACCGGTCCCACCACCAGCGACCCCTCCTTGCTTTACTAGCACTTTGTACCAGCAGCTACACATTCAATCCTTACCTATATCATTCTCGTCGTGTGCGTGGTGCCCTCAAAGTTCAAAATCTTGTTCAGGTTTTAGAAATCGTAGTCAAATTTTTTGTAATATTCTAAATTTTGGTGGGATAAAAAAAAGTAAAAAATTTTAAATTGCTATAGTATCTTTAGGAAAAATCTCGACCAGATTTCAGTCAATTTCACCAAGATTTCAGCCTTTTGGACCAAAATTGCTACAAATTCAACCGGTTTTGATGTTTTTAGAACCGAATTTAGCATCAAAATTTTGTGAAGAATTGCAATATCTTTTATGAGGAATAAATGTGAAATTTTTGCAAATATATACTCCCTCCGGTTTGGTAATATTTGTCGTTTTGGACATCGACACGGTCTTCAAAAAACAACTTTGATCGCTAATTTTTATTATAATATATTTATAAAACCCAATAAAATTATAATATTATAAAAGTACTTCTCGAGACAAGTCTACACATATAATTTTCATGTATCCAATTTAAATATTTAAAAATATATCGATAGTCAAAGTTTCGGAAGTTTGACCATCACTATGTCCAAAACGACAGATATTACCAAACCGGAGGGAGTATACACACAAATTATAAGTACCACTCTCATCTCGGCTCTAGCCTCCATTAATAGCAACTAGCTAGTTATATCTTAATTTCACCGGATTAATTTGGTATATATTACATTGCCTCGAATTAGTGCTGATATGCTAGTGTTTCAGTTAAACATAAATAGATTCTGGACTCAAACCATAACACTGTTTCTAAAGCAGGGGTGCAACATAATTGCTGGCGGCTTCATAATCACTTGAGGATTCCAAGCTAGTAATCACTTATGTTGATCTCAAATAACGACAGCCACACTAAAAAGACCCACCTAATTAGCATCTTGCAAAGTAGGGATTTGAGTAAAATAATCTAGGTTGCAAAAAAAAAAATGTGATTAAAGTTAATCCAAAAATTAAACCGAATCAATTCATCATCCAAATTACAACGAACATGCACGCATACGTTGGACTGTTGCACGTCATTGAATTAATTCAGTACTGGGGGGATTAAAAATTTTAAACAAAATTGAAGTCACAAATAAAACCAAACTAATCTCCTTGCAAGATCAAAATCCTTAATTAATAAAGTTGAACTATACAAAGATTGAATACAATAGAATGAATGGCAAAAATTTAATAAATCATTGCACCTCAGAATTACAAAATCATAATTAATAATTTGCAAATGAGGTCATTGTGGAGTATGTGGACCCCGTGTACCTACATGACGGGCCACAAGGACCCACCAAGAGGGGACGTCCCGGGACGGTTATCAAGAATCGGGCTTTATCCGGACTCTCACCATCGTGCCCTACAAGAAAGGATAAAGGATAGTAACTAACTATTGTTAGGAATGATACGATTGTATTCTAGAAATAGAATCTCCATCATGTAACCGATTGGGAATCCACCATGTAACCGACTCGGATCCTTCAGCCCCCGACACAGATCAATTCACTTGGATATACATACATACATACATACATACATATATACGTACATACATATACGTATATGTATATATGTATACGTATATATATACGTTATATATATAGATTGTATTCATTTAGCATAAATCAAAATGAAAAGCTAAGTCGGGTGGAAGACCCATTGAAAAATTTAAACATTGTCATTAGTTGTTATAATGAATAAAATTAGATAATCATAACTAGACCGATGCATCAAATTAAAGTACGCCAAATTGCAATACGCTAACATAGAAGACACCAACTTAAAGCACTGCAAATTGTAGTGTTTAAAATTAAAACTACTCCAAATCAAAAGATGATAAATTAATATATATATATACCGAATTTAAATAAACTACATATATGCATCAAATTAAATAAAGTCAAGATAATAATAATAACAGGCACAAGAAATAATACTAATAATAATGATGATGATAATAACAGAATTAATAACTTAATAAACCAAGGACAATTAAGATATCCAGATCATAACCACAATATTATGGTTAAAGGTTTAAATAGGGTAAACATGTGTATGCACACAAGAAGTAAATGATGTTAGAAAACCCTCTTCCAATTAAATAAATAGACATCACAATGGATTAAGTAATCTTGTAATTAAAATCTTATTAATAAAGAAAATAAAGCTAAGTAGACAAATATAACATGCTATAATTCAGAAAAGAGTCGGATTCTATGACTTACTTAATAAATCCACCATAAATCGAATTAGCTGTGTTCTGTTTATTTAAGGAAACAAAGTAAACCAGTTATGAGGAGAATAAACTCAATCCAATAAAGGAATTAAGGACTAACTCATGATAGCAATTGCCATACTAATTGAAACAGTCAAGCTCTACTTAGGCCAAGTTACAATTCAAATGGAAATGGCATTAATTTTAAATATAATGAATCCAATCATTCCAGACTATAATATGTCCAGTTAAGCACGTCAATTTAAAGTACCAAAAAATGAAATACGCGGTAAGCATACAATAATTTAATAAAAGTTAAAGAAAGGGCTGGACACCCAAAATATGTAAAAACCTATTAGTTATCTAAGTTATAGTATTTTATAATTTTGGGGAATCAGTTTAAATCTGGCAAAAGATCATCTTTTGCAACCGTGTGAGGACGTACATTTCCACCAGAATTCAGGCAAGTTCCCTTGTCCATGTTTATGAAATGGTTTTGTAAAAGATTTGTGAAATTCACTTATGCATGGTAAAAATTATTTATGTATTAAAATTGAATTGATGGTTGGATAAACTGCGAGTGCAGTTAGAATTGGTATTTTTGACTCAACTGACAGGTGAAGTCGAGGTGAGTTGTTAAATGGTGGATGGATGGTGCCAAAGGAGTGAAGTATGTCGGTGGGGGCCCTCTACATAGGGATATAATATAAGGCTAAAACCACTTCACTCGGGCAATGAACCGTATTAACTTGTATCAACTATAGTGTGCGGGAAGCAACCAAAAAAATGTTATCCTATGATGTGTTTGATCTCCACATTGGGTAAGTAATAATTGTGTTAAGCTGGGATTGCCAGATTCCTGGTGAAGAACACATTTTATAACCATTATTGATTACTCGGTAATCAGCTGCAGTTGAGTTACCAGGGCTCTATATTTTAAAGCCATTAGATGAGGGTGGAATTTAATAAATCATTGCACCTCAGAATTACAAAATCATAATTAATAATTTGCAATTGAGGTCATTGTGGAGTATGTGGACCCCGTGTACCTACATGACGGGCCACAAGGACCCACCAAGAGGGGACGTCCCGGGACGGTTATCAAGAATCGGGCTTTATCCGGACTCTCACCATCGTGCCCTTGGTAACTAACTATTGTTAGGAAGGAACTGGTAAGAGTTTATAACATTTATTTTGAATGGAACTGGTAAGAGTTTCGGTTGATAAAAATTCATTTAGTATGGAATTGGTGAGGGTTCCGATTGATAACATTTATGTTTCTATTAATGCTTGCTGAGTACATCTTTGCACTCACCGTTTATAACTCTCCCTTTGCTAGATATTGGATCTGGCGGACAAGCATCTGATTGGGTTATAGACTACAGTGGAGTGCAGCATCTGTTGATAGCTTTTGGGTAATTAGTACCCCCATATTATATAAATGTTGTACTTGGACCGTCTGTATAATTAAAGTATATAGCTTACGTGGTAATGGAATGTAATAAAATTTCTATTCTAGTACCTAATTATTGTTTCTGTTGCAACACCTTGAATTCGGTGTATTAGTAATAGTAATAAAGTGTCAGGTCCACTTGACGTTTTATTAGCTAATATGCCCAGTTCAGTGTAATTAACTCAAAATTAATGGCAAAACTACCGTCATTATCTGGGATTAATTATGCGGATCGCTACACACATGCACATAGTGGAAGGTAAAGCCAAGCTCCCTCCTTTGCTACACAACAATTCAGACTTTGGGATGAACTGATCCATCGTGCGTGCTAAGGTAATTGCTGCAAGTGAGGTGCAAGTGTGCAACACAAACTGCATTGGGCCAAAGGTGCTGCCCTGCTTGTGATCTTGTCTCACTTCCTGTGCTGGATGAATCATCGATCGATCACAGATGAATTGGTGCTATTTGCAACCTATTACGTCATATATATATATTATCCTAGACTTTTTAGGAGAAATTGGAAGTAGGATTAATGAACGGTGAACCAACAACGATGGTATGGTATGATCTCGGCAAATAAGGGTGCCTACCAGTTATATGCGTTTGAGTGGACGAGTTTTAGAGCATACATGGCCGATACTAGTAAATCATGCATGCATGTCCAGTGACCAACTTTTAATAGCTATTGACTAACACTTCATAACCATAGTGTGTGTTTATCACTCCATATTTTAAGGTATTTTATGTGTAAATACTTAGTATTTTGCATTCAAACAGATATAAAATGCAGATAAATATTTGCATTATTTTTTTTATTTTTTTTGAAATTTTTTAGCATTTGGAGACCATTTCATGGGGGGTTGAAAATGGCAGAAATTTCGGTCAATTTCGTTGAAATTTCGGTTTTACCACCCATAAAAATACCTGATTTGAAATTTAGTTTTGAATTTCGTCTGGATTTTATTCGCCAAAACTTTAGATTTCGGCTGCCTTCGAGATTAATCCCAAAACGTAATTTGAAACCTTTGATGCACTCGACTAATTACCTGCTTCCCTTGGAGGGAAATGGACAATACACCCCACGTTCAAACTCATTTGAGACCAGGTTTTATGAGAGAATACCAACTTGTCACAAGAGTTATTTATTACCTTCTATTACACAATTGCGTGGTTTAGTACTATACTATTCACATAGTTGCAGGTAGAAGCCTGACTGCACTTCTCTCCCTTAGAATGACCGATAGCTTCATCCTTACTATCTCCAACAATTTCCCTTCATTCCATTCTATTCCCTATTCCTTTCCCCATATTCATTACCTTTATTTCCTACCATCTCCAGCAGCATCCCCTCAATCACTGTTTGAATCTCTTCCGAAGGGAATCGTGAAGGGAATTCGCTGGAGCATTTATGATCTGTTCGCGAGGGGATTTGGAGGGGAAGGGAAACTGCTGACCTATCCTGAACGCAGAATTTCTCCTCACTAAAGAAAAATGTAATAAGTCCATGCGTCATTGAGTGGGTCTTACATTGTTAATGACTACAATAGAAAAATTCAGCTAATATGCTACTCTCTCTCTGTTCCAAAGAATCTCACGCTTTCTCCTCCCAAATGACGTCATTTTCACTCCGCATGCCATACAAGTACACGCACTTCCTAGGCCCCTAATAGCAATGAATCAACTAAAACAGGAGAACGGAAAAGGAGAGGAAAAAGCGGAATACGGTGCGAGTAAAGAACTTTTGAGGTTTCGTTTTAACCACAGAAAGATCATGAGGTGGCAGTAATACGGTATAAAAGTTACAGGTTTATAATCTCATTATCAAACTAAAGAAAAATTGCTTTCGCGAGTAAGAACCAACCGGGTGATTTAAGAAGTTTGGTTGGTGAGATGAGGTTTAATGAGATGGGATGGTATTATACCATTTAGTTTAATTGTTTTCGGTGAATAGAATAGTTCAGCATTTATAAAAATATTCCTCAAATTTGTATCTCATTATCTAGATAAAATGATTTCATTCAAATAATCAAACACATAAATAATTCTATTTTTAAATTATATATATATATATATATACTAGTTACATGCCCGTGCTTTGCTACGAAAAACAAAATTGATAACGAAAAATAAAGATTAAAAAATAAAAATAAAATATTTCACAAGATCAAACATCTATCTTTAATGCTTCGTTTCTTGCGAAAGCTGGCTAATTAAAGCAACGCTTCGTTTTAACTGCGTAGAGCAATTAAGCGAGGCGATTAAGTAGAAGCGATTAAGAATTAATGACGTGGGTAGAATGGACCACTGCCACCAAGTGCTGCTTTAGAATAGTAGAGATATATATATTGCTCGGTAGAAACAACTAATCCTGTGTCCCTTTCCTCGTCCACACTCACAGTCACCGCACGCGGCCAAAACCGGTGTCTCTCACTTCACTCCTCTCGCTCGCTCGCCGCCACCACGCCACAACACAACGCAACAGCGCAGCGCTCGCCTCGCCTAACACCTCCAGCCTCCTTTACCCTCCCCTCTCTCTCTCATCCTCTCTCACCACACCACTGCCGCTTCCTCGCAGCTTGCGTCCTCCTCCTCCCCTTCCCCCTCTCCGCTAGTCGTCGCGTTCGTTCGCCGTCTCGTCACCCCCGAGCTCGTCGCAGATCGCCGCCCCCCGCCTCCTGCGAGCGCAGCGCAGGTATCCCGCCTTGCGCCGGATCTGCCGCCGTTTCCGCTGGTTTGTGCGGGGTTTCGTGTGTGGCCGCGGTGAATCGATGCGTCTTAAGCTTGAGTTGATGCGGCGGCCCCTAAATTGGTGTGCGCAGTTCGTGTCGGTAGCGCGGCGGCCTGTAGCGGTACCCCTACTTTTGTTCAGTTGCGGCGGCTTTAACGCTGGATGCATGCTTGCGTTTGGTAGTTGCGAGCTGGAATCAGTAGTAACTGCTTTGTTGTTTGCTCAGCTAGGTGCTACTAGTGTTGCTTCCTTTTTTCATTTTTTTTGGGGGTGGGGGGGGGGGGGGTGGGTGGTGGTGGGGGTAACTGAAGGATACAGTGGATTACTGTGGTCTGGGACTAGCTGCCTAAAGATTTAAGTATTTTAGAAAATTTTGCATCACAAATTGTCTTAGTTCCCATCTTATGGCCGTCCATTTTGTGCAAGCTCCAGCCATGAGTGTGTCAGGATACACTGCATTTGATCCGTTATTTTTTATATGATGATGTGACGGTCATTCATGTGTTGGGGCGTTTCTGATTGTGGCTTTATTTATTTAATTAGTTTGTTTATGGTTGTTGATTTGTTTCCGTTTTTGCTTCCAGGACCAGAGATTTGTCGCCCACTCGGGGGGACACGGTCGCCTGTTGCGTTCATTACTGATAAGAAAGATGCACATCATATACCTCATCCATGACCACTTGAATAAGCTGTGGTGATCTTTATATGCTTTACCAGCTGGTGATCAATGAGCTCTTTTCTGAGAAGACAGCCCGGTTTCCTCTTCATTTTGATAATTCTGCACCTTGGTGCTCATGAAGCAAGAACGCTAAGTTCAGATGGTATGTGATGGTTGTGGTTGGTATTCATTTGGAACATTTGAGTTTGGGTGCTTATCCAATGCTAACATTCCATAAATGTTTTCCTACAGGTGAAGCACTTCTTGCCTTTAAGAAGGCAATTACAAATTCAGATGGGGTCTTTCTAAATTGGCGTGAACAAGATGCAGATCCCTGCAATTGGAAGGGTGTTAGATGCGATAGTCACAGCAAGAGAGTGATTTATCTGTAAGAATGAAAAAAAAACCTCTCTATATGTTAACCGGGTTTGTTGTGAATTGCTTAACCTTTAATCCTAGATACTGTTTTGCTTCGTTAATTTGATATTTGTTTTTAGGATGGCACTTTCTAATAAAACATAATCATCTTTGGTATTTTGAACTGTCATAAATATCTGACCACTCACTGCCTTTCATTTAGGATTCTTGCGTATCACAAGTTAATTGGACCCATACCACCTGAAATTGGAATGCTAAACGAGTTGCAAACTTTGTAAGTGTGTTCTCCCAAAAAGTTGCATTTCTCAATCTTTTTCTTATTCATGTCTACCTTATACATGAAATCATTTGGTCTTCGATCTAAATGTGTTTTTATGTCATTAGATCACTACAGGGGAATAGCTTGTACGGTTCGCTCCCTCCTGAACTGGGGAACTGTACCAAGATGGAACAGCTGTAAGTTTTCTAGTTATTACTAAAAATGTTTTTTTCTTCTGGGAATGAAACTTTAGATGATGTAACAAATATGTAGCCGAATTTCCCACAACTGCATGGCTAGATAATACAGTGCATATGTATATCGAAGCATATGATGAAAATACAGTTGTATTCTGTTACGGCTTTGCTTTCCTAATGGGGCAAACACCGCCAACCAAGGAGGCGCCGGCGGCGCAGAGAACAAGAGAGGGGAGAAAGGAATTTCTTTATTCCTTGATTAGAATGGTGCGGCTCCTCTCTTTATATAGATGAGGTTAGCCCCTAACAATATGGAAACTATCTTATTTAATGCAACCAATCACTAAAGATAAGATAATATCTACAATCCTTATACGAAATATCAATTGTGTATATCTTTCTCTTTTTCTATATTTTTTAATTATATAATAGATTCATAATCATGATACTATGTCATTTGCAATTTTAGTTGCATGTTTCTTTTATTTGTGCCAGAAAACTTCTAGTGTGTGGTGATGGCTTCTTTTCTTGTTTTGTGAAAACACTTGCAGGTACCTACAAGGAAATTATTTAAGTGGATATATCCCTTCAGAGTTTGGCGATCTGGTGGATCTTGAGACATTGTAAGTTCACTGGTGTTTGTCCATTCCATATCAGATAGATCTCTCCCGTTAGATTAATTCAAGCTACAACAGACATTTACCATTTTACTATAAGGAGCGATGTAATGTAAGAAAGTTAATAATGAAACTGTGTATTGGATTATAGATGAATTCACTTTCCACAGTTAAGTAATTTAGAGATTAATTCCAATTTCTGGAATGCGCTTTTTTTTTCTTCAGGGACTTATCTAGTAATACATTGAGCGGATCGATTCCACATTCTCTTGATAAGCTGACCAAACTTACATCATTGTAAGTATTCTTTTATCTTGATAAACCCATGAAATTGTTATAACAAGCTATGTGCTACAAAAAAGTTAATTTCACAACCTGTGCAGCAATGTGTCCATGAACTTCCTGACAGGAGCAATACCATCGGATGGTTCACTTGTCGATTTTAATGAAACCTCGTGAGTTCATCTTTCCCTTTGTTATTTGCATGAATATAGTTCAATCTTTATATTTGATTAAGTAAAGACAGATGTTATTTACACATGATAAGCTGCTCTCTTTTCCTCTCCGATGAGAGGCCATGCTACTTTCCCATTCGTAATATTTCATCTGAATTTGCATATGATATGCAGCTTCATTGGGAACCGTGGTTTATGTGGGAAGCAGATTAACTCTGTGTGCAAAGATGCACTCCAATCACCATCAAATGGCTCTCAGCCAGCTTCCCCAGGTACCGGATATTTGAAGATAACAGTATAACATTGTATAGGCACCTTTGTTCCATGCTTCAAACATTTTTTAAGTCGTAGGCAAGATCACATTATGTGTATTTATTCATCAATGTCAATAATAAACTAATAGGTGTGTTTATGTTCCACTAGGAAACATACTTCTGATAGAGATTTGGGTTCTGTAAATTGATCTCTTTTTTTCATTTCACCATAATGGGCCTATAGGCTATTACTTATGTATTTTGGTGTTCTCTTACGGCAGATGAAATCTTTAATAAAAGGTCTGGGAAGAATTCTACCAGACTTGTTATAAGTGCAGTAGCAACAGCGGGAGCTCTGCTATTGGTGGCTTTGATGTGTTTCTGGGGTTGCTTTCTGTACAAAAATTTTGGAAAGAAAGATATACATGGTTTCAGGGTGGAGCTATGTGGAGGTAGCTATGTCATGAAATATGCTGTGCAAGTACTTATCATTTTTCTTAGGAAATATTCTTGTAACGCTGCTTGTCATTTCAGGCTCTTCCATCGTGATGTTCCATGGAGACCTCCCTTACCCCACAAAAGATATCCTCAAGAAACTAGAGAATATGGATGAGGAAAATATAATTGGAGTAGGGGGCTTCGGGACTGTTTATAAACTCGCAATGGATGATGGCAACGTCTTTGCGTTGAAAAGGATAGTGAAAACAAATGAAGGGCTTGATCGGTTCTTTGATAGAGAGCTTGAGATATTGGGAAGTGTTAAGCATCGCTATCTGGTCAATCTCCGCGGCTATTGCAATTCCCCTTCATCAAAACTATTAATATATGACTATCTTCCAGGTGGGAGCCTGGATGAAGTGCTACATGGTGAGTGCCATATTCATTTTTTTGGCCTGCCTCTTCTTGATTTTATTTGTATTGCACCCTTCCAATAACTTATAGTTGCTGTTAAATAGACATCCTAATATACATTGATTTTAGTTTGGCTTCCTCAATGACAAACTAGGTATGTTTTGTTCGAAGTCAACATTAGAATAGGCTTTAGGGTGAGCTAGTTGGTGCATGAAACTAAACATAACATCAAAACCCCAACATTCTGAGTTCAATACCTGCTTGGTGCGTCTATAAGGAAAAGCATAACAGTAACAGTTGCTGTAGCCAGATATCCAACTTTGAGAGGATCCTAGGAGTAGACTTTTTCCCGAGCTAGGGGAGAAACTCTGCAAAAAAAAAAGGTTCAGACAACGTTATTGTAGTAGCTTGGGATATAGCCAGCATGAAGTTCACATCATAGGCTTGGTGATCCCAGATGTCAGGGGAGTCGTTGAATCATTACTTTATTAGTATAATATCCAGCTTCTCCAAAAGCTTACCTATGTGATTGATGGCACTTTTGGCCCTCTATGCTTAGGGGATCAAATTGGCCCCTCAAATTTAAAACTGTCCAAATTAGTTAGTCAGTCCATCTATTAGAAAGATGTGGAATCATACTCTTGCGGCATAACATTTTTGCTAATCTGGATGGGGAATGGCATGCGATAGCTAAGTGGGAAATTAAGGCTTCAATAAGTGAAAAAAGAAATGAGGACAATTGTATATTGTGGGGGAACAGAATCATCACCTCGATGGACCCATTTGGCTATTATGTGACATCACCCATGCAAATTGGCAACTCCAGGTACCATGTCAGATATTTGTCTATGTTATGAATAGCACTTGTATTCAGCATGAGGCCAATGGGTCAGTATATATACACATACATGAGGGTATAAAGGGAAAGCTTATATAAGGCTAACAAACTATATAAGGATACTGTCTAACCCCCCCCCCCCTCAAACTTATAGTGGATCTACAACACTGAGTTTGGAGATATAAAAGTTATGGCAAGATCTAGTTTGTCTCTTTGTGAAAAAAATCTGCCAACTAAAGCACTGAAGGCACATACTGAAGAGCCACAACCTAATCCTGTACCTGTGACCGCATATAAGAAGCATCAACACCGATATGCTTGGTGAGCTCATGCTTCACTGGATCTCGAGCAATGCTAATAGCTCCTGTACTGTCAGATGAAAGAGGAGTTGGTGTAGAAACAGGAACACCAAAGTTCTCAAGTAACCACCGTATCCAAGTAACCTGTGCTGTCAAAAGAGCCATAGCCCGCAACTTAACCTCAGCACTCGAACGAGAAACTAATGTCTGCTTCTTAGTCTTCCAAGCAATGAGAGAGCCATCAAGAAAAACACAGTAAGCAGAAAGAGACCGACGATCATTGTGATTACTAGCCCACGTATTATCAGCGTATGCCTGGAGCTGTAAAGAGCTGGAGCGTGGAAAGAAAAGATGGCGAGAGATAGTTCCACGAAGATATCATAGAACACGAAGATGACTATAGTTGAGCTGAGTGGGAGCAAAAACGAACTGACTCAAGATATGGACTGGATACGAAATGTCAGGACGAGTGACACCAAGGTAAACAAGACTTCCAACAAGATGGCAATAGCGAGTAGGATTCTCAAGGGGTTCACCATCAGTAGATCGAAGGTGAACATTGAGCTCCATGAGAGTCTCAGTTGTATGTTGATCAGTGAGAGAAGCACGATCAAGAATATCCTGGATATACTTCTCTTGGGAAAGAAAGACCCTCAGATATAGAAGAAACCTCAATCCCAAGAAAGTAACGAAGAGGACCTAGATTGGACATAAGGAACTACTTACTAAGACGAGCCTTTACAAAGGCAATATACTGAGAATCATCTCCAATAATGATCATGTCATCAACATATAGAAGGAGAAGAGTTCGATCATGAGAAGAAGTGTGAACAAAAAGCGCAGGATCATGAGCACTACCAGAAAAACCAGCTGCAATGAAGATAGAAGGAAAACGCTCAAACCAAGCACGAGGGGCTTGCTTAAGGCCATAAGGAGATCGACGAAGCCGACAAACCATGCCCTCAGGAACAGAATACCCCGGTGGTCGCTGCATATAGACCTCATGCAGCTCACCATTAAGAAAAGCATTCTTGACATCAAGCTGAGAGATGGACCACTCACGAACAGAGGCCACAACAAGTAGAGTGCGAACAGTGGTCATGTGAGCTACAGTTGCAAAAGTCTCATCATAATCACGACCACGCGCCTGCTGAAAACCACGCTCCACAAGACAAGCCTTGTAGCGCTCAAGAGAACCATCAGAGCGAGTCTTAATCTTATAGACCCACTTGCATGTAATGGGATGGACACGTGGAGAAAGTGGTACAAGATCCCACGTGCCAGTGCGCTCAAGGGCAGCAAGCACTTCTGCTATCGCATGCTGCCATTCCTGATGAATAACAGCATCATGATAAGAAGTCGGCTCGGCCAGAGCTGCACCAACAAAGCCAAGGCGCTCAGGAGGCTGAATAGACTGTCGATCGCGAAGAGCATAACGAGGAGACACTAAAGGTGACTCATCAGGAGAAGAAGATGGCACATCAAAAGATTTCTTAGCTTGCGGACGACGAGTGTAGTATAGAGGATAGGTAGGAACAACATCTGAAGAAACCTTTGGAGGAGAGGTCGGTGGTCAAGAAACTGGTGATAAAGGAGACGCCTATTGTGAAAGAGGAAAAAGGACAACTGGAGTATCAAGAAAAGTCAGGAAAGACAGTGGCTCAACAAGAGATGTTGGAGAGGCAAAAAAACGAGGGTAGAAGGGACGAGACTCATCAAAAGTGACATCCAATGAGATGCACAATAGGATCCCAACAACGATATCTCTTATGCTCAGCATTGTATCCCAGAAAAATGCACTCAACAGACTGAGCAGTCAGCTTAGTGCGTTCAAGAGGTGTTAGAAGAACATAGCACGCACACACACCCAAAAAGGCGAAGTCCAGAATCATCAGGAGGCATGCCACAAAGACGTTCCACTGGAATCCCACCCATAAGAGCAGAAGAAGGTTAGATATTGATCAAGTAGGTAGCAGTGGAAACAGCCTTAGCCCAGAAGTGAGGTGGAACAACGGAAGCAAGCATAAGAGCACGAGCTGTCTCAAGAAAATGACGATGCTTGCGCTCAGCCACACCATACTGAGCATGAGCACCAGGACATGAAAACTGAGAGAGTGCCCTGCGTAGCAAGAAAACCTCGAAGAGCTCCGGACAAATACCCCCCTGTCAAGTCAGCACGAAGAACACGAATGGGAGAATCAAACTGAGTGCGAATCATAGTGGCAAAAGTCTTATAAATGGATAAAACCTCACTACGAGAGGACATAAAGTATATCCAAGTGTGACGAGAAAAATCATCTATAAAAAGAATATAATATTTATGACCTCTTTTTGAAACAAAAAGAGCCGGACCCCAAACATCAGAATGAACAAGATCAAAAGAACACTGGGACACAGACTCACTAGAAGGATAAGGGAGTTGTACCTATTTGCCAAGCTTACAACCCGTACAATGTAAAGAGATATCACTAGACACAGAGCCTAAAAGGTCACGACGAACTAAAGAAGACAAACGCAAACCACAAAGATGTCCTAAACGGTGATGCCACTGAGCAAAAGACCCGGTAGAAGATGCAACAGATGCTGAAGCGGTTGAGGAAACAAAGAGACTGGCAGAGGCAGCGGAAGGAAGACGAAGCCAATTAAGCTCCCAAAGACGCTGAGTCATGGCAGTAAGGGCAGTCCCAACCAGTGCCCCCGTGCGGTGATCCTGAACACAACAAGTGTCAGAATCAAGGATAACACGATAGCCATGATCAGTAAGCTGGCCAGCGGAGATGAGCTGCATGGTCAGTTTGGGAACATAAGAAACATTAGGAACTGTTCGCGCAGGAACATAAAAAGTGGAAGACAAAAGAGTGCTTCGTCCTGCAACAGGAAGAGAGGTAACATCTGCAGTATACATAGTGATGTGAGCAGCAAGAGGACTAATGGAATGGAGACTCGTGGGATCAGATGTCATATGAAAAGAAGTTCCAGAGTCAAGAATCCATGGTATTATACCTGATGAGGAAGATGGTTTCTCATTAGAAGATTGAGTAGCAGAACCAGCAGAACCAACAAAACTAATGGAACACCGCTTGATAGTGGATGGGCAGTAGACTTGAGCTATTTTGATGTAGTGGATTTGATCCCACGTACAATGTAAAGGACAAAAGGTGCTATTTACTTACGGAGTTACTGAATAGTCCTCTAAGGAATTCCACTAAAATAATGTCTGTAAAGAAGAATGAGCTGACTTCATATTGGCAGAACAGAATGGTAGTTTTAGGGGATTTTTTATGTCAAACTTTGCCACATGTAATCTTAGTCGCGCCACAGATCTTAGGTAGGTGTTTGGTTTGTCGGCACAATTGTGGGTTGCCACGCCTTCTTAACCCCACGGCCCACGTGCCATAGATTCAGCTTCTTGACTAACTGCCACACTTGGGGTGGCCATTTTGTTCGTCATACTTTGCGTAAGCTTAGTTATGGCAAGTCTGGCCATTCTAGAACTAAACAATTGAGCAAAAAAAACAAGGATGAAAGGCCTTAACTTGGTATTTCCATTCATTTATCGTATGCTTGGCCATCTTTGAATTTTATGCTGTACGATTGCTTGTGTAAAGCATGACCAGTAACGAGTAATGACTTTTGCTCGTGTCTTCCATTACCAAGAAGAACAACAACCAAGCCTTTTGTCCCAAAGAAGTTGGGCTAGACTAGGAAAGAAACCCAATCAGAGTCAATAAAACCCCTAAACCTCCGATGTTAAGTCATGGTTCCAGTACATGAGTCACTAACTTTCATGCACTCCTATCAAATGCTTTCTTCCATTACCAAACAACAATAATTTTTTATGTCCAGCTGTAACATCTCATCCGTCCATCAATCTTGGCAGAAAAATCTGAACAGTTGGATTGGGATGCACGTATTAACATAATACTTGGAGCTGCAAAAGGCCTGGCTTACCTGCACCATGATTGTTCACCTCGAATAATACATCGTGATATTAAATCGAGCAATATCTTACTTGACGGCAATTTTGAGGCCCGTGTATCAGACTTTGGACTTGCAAAACTATTAGAGGATGAAGAATCTCATATTACTACGATAGTTGCAGGAACATTTGGATATCTTGCGCCAGGTATGTGAAAGTTTTCCCATTCGGGGGGCTGTGGCACACCTTTGCTGCCTAATTGCCCCCATTGGATTTTAGTTGTTAAGATATCATTTTGTAATGCTCTGAACTAATATCTGCAAAATCCAAAATCCAGAGTATATGCAAAGTGGCAGAGCCACCGAAAAGACTGATGTCTACAGTTTTGGAGTTTTGGTACTTGAAATACTGAGTGGAAAGCGACCTACTGATGCATCATTCATTGAGAAGGGGTTGAACATTGTTGGATGGGTATGACCTATTTTTATGTCCTACCGTTTCATGTGCACAATTCTCGTATAGGTTACATACTTGCTGTCAATGGATTTAGCATATTCCTGAAAGGATCCCATTGTCCTATATGGCAGTTAAATTTCCTGGCTGGCGAGAACCTGGAGAGGGAGATTGTTGATCCAAATTGCGAAGGCGTCCAGATTGAGACCTTGGATGCTCTGCTTTGTCTTGCCAAACAATGTGTAAGCTCTTCACCAGAGGAGCGGCCGACAATGCACAGGGTGGTACAGATGCTGGAGTCGGATGTAATTACACCATGCCCCAGTGATTTCTACGATTCAGAATAGGCTGCGATTTGCGACTGCTCCTGGACACGCCACACTGCCGCTGGTTTACCTGTGGATGCACATTCCATTTATTCTTTGCAGATTCTGTAAATGCATTACTGCGGTGTTGGGCTTCAATCGGCTAGTTCAATGGGGAGGACATTTTTGCGTCTGTATGTATCTATCTATGCTACGGCGCTACGCTACAAGTTGATATATGTTAATCAAATAAGAAACTTACCAGGAGATTCCTGTACTTGTATTTAACTGTCAATCTTGGGAGAGCGGAGATGGTTGGGAGTAGGGAGACCAAAGTTGCAGAATCTCCATGAGAAAAAGGAAACACAGCAGCTTTCGCTCTAGCATCTAGAGTTCTAGACACCATATACATTTGACTTTCCAGAATTATAGTACGCTGTTGCATATTTATATCCACGTTATAGACTGTCAATTATAATCAGAACATGATCCCATCGAGCTGAAGTTCGAGACTGGGTTTTTTTCTTGTACTTGGTTTTGGATCTGGATGAGGGGATGAAAAAAAAAAAACTGATAAAAATTTGGTCATGCACCAGCAGTTCACTTCAAAGAGAGAATAAGGCCGAACAGAGTAAGAGAAAACTGTAACACGCTCTGGGTAACGCAGTACAGACACCGACGGTGCTCTGCTCAAAAAAAAAAAAAAACTACTCTCGATCAGGTTTCAAATTTTGGTTTTGGATATACCTCCGAGGTGATTGACGCAAAATTTCAGAATTTTGAACGAAATATAAAAACAAATTTCAAATCCAGCCAAAATATCTTATGTTTACGTCATTTACGATTTTAATTAAAAACGGTTTTTGGCTAAAACCATATGTGACGTGTATTTTTGGAATTTTTTAATTTTCTTATTTTACCGGGATTTGAAATCTTGTCTCCGATCAAAATTTTGCTAAGATTTTAAACTTGCACTCGACTCATGCCACAAAATCCACTACTCCACCATGCACACCAGCCACAGCTGACACACAAAACCAGCAGCAAACACGATACTCTTGCACTCGCATTTCGGACCGAAGAAGCGAAGCAGTAGTACAAACTACACACGAAACCCACGACGCTACACTAGCGAGACACGACGGCACGCATACACACGTTCGAGCAGAAGCAGCTTAAACCCCAACTGAGGCTCTAACCGGTGATCTGGATTGACTTGACGTCGGCCTTCTTGGCCTCCTCCTTGGGCACGGTGATGGTGAGCACGCCGTCCTCCATGGACGCCTTGATCTGCTCCGCCTTGGCGTTCTCCGGTAGCCGGAACCTGCGCAGGAACTTGCCGCTGCTGCGCTCCACGCGGTGCCACGTGTCCGTCTTCTCTTCCTGCTCCTTGTTGCGCTCGCCGCTGATCTGGAGGATGTTGCCGCCCTCCACCTCCACCTTCACCTCCTCCTTCTTCAGCCCCGGCACGTCCGCCTTGAACACGTGCGCCTCGGGCGTCTCCCTCCAGTCGATCCGCGCCCCCGCGAAGGCCGCCGTCTCAGAGGAGGTGCGAGGGAATGCGGGGAAGAGGCTGCCACCGCTGCTGCTGCCGGAGCCGAAGGGGAGGCCGTCGAAGGGATCCCAGAGGTCGAGGGAGAAGGGGTCGAACACGCTGCCGCGGCGGATCAGCGACATGGTTGCTGGATTTGGGCAAGGACGAACCGAGATGGGAAGGCTGTGCGCGTCAACAACTCAGCGGACGCTTGAGATAACGAGATGTGTGTACCAAGGCTTTCTTTCGGTCTTTACCTGGGCCGTGGCGACGAGGGGAGCCGAGCTTTTATAGGAGTCGGTGGGAGTGGATCTCGAGAGTTCTCGTCTCTTCTGGAATGGACTGGAAGTTACAGGATTCGGACGGTTGGGTTGGGCTTAAGCTGGCGTGGGCCGGGCCTGTCGAGGCACACGGGCGTTATGAATCTTCTAGTGCCTTCTAGTCCTTTCGAGGCCCACTTGGTCGAGTAAAATTTGGATCTTGAACCATCTGGATGCTGACCACAGTTTGCAGTGGAACCGAACGAAGAATTTCTCGTCCCTACCGGTTTGCTGCCATTCCGCTATTTCATTCTCAGGCTGCTCTTCGAATTTGTGCCTTGACGAAGACTTCATCCTAGTAAGCTGAATTAATTGGATCGTAAGTTCGTAACTTAATTCGAAGGTGAGTTAAAACAGGCCGAGATTTAAGTTGTCATTGCTGCTGGTATCATCATTCGCTACCGATTTTTTCTTGATGCTGTTATCAGATACTTTATTTGAGATCCACACCATTCAAATGTGTGTACCATTTGAACGAAACTAGCAAATTTATCCGCGCAACTGCGCGGCTAGATATTATGATATGATTATCTTTGATATATAACTATATTTTCTATAACTGTGTATTTTTTATATAACTCTAATATATATATATATATATATATATATATATATATATATATATGATTAATATGCACCGTTATAATCTAGTTCCACCAAAATAAGTGGTTGAGATCCTTGAACTTTTTTTTTAATCTAAGCTATTATAATCCGGGTCTGCTAAATAGACGGTTAGATATTTTCTTTTAAATAATAACATCCGATGGTGGTTGTAATTAGAGTCCACCTGATTAAGTTGACTCTTTCTTTTAATCTAAGCCATTATAAATCGGGTCCGCTAGATAGACGGTTAGATATATTTTTTAAATAATAACACCCGATGGTGTATCTAATTAGGGTCTATCAGATGTTTTGTTTTTTTATGATAATTTCTAGTCTATTCCTTTTTTTTTTTAGCGACTCTCGTGAGCTTTTAATATATAATAGATTAATTGAGAAGAAATGAAAAAGGCCTCAGTCCTTGACCTCACAAATCACAAATAAAGAAATGGAATCCTTCAAAACGGCCTTTCCCCCATCACAAAGGAAAATTCTACAATATATATTTTAGTTACAATAATTTCTTTGAAGAAACAACCCATACATATCAAACTTGCATTCACGCCAAGAACATCTCCACCTTCTCCACTTCCTCCACGCTCCCGATGTACAGAGGCACTCTCTGGTGGATCTGCACAGCACATACACAAAGGTTAACCTCGTGATCTCCAATCTAACATGCACATCTAAGGTACATGCACTGCAATTTGCGTGTGTTGTACATATATACCTCTGTAGGCACGATGTCAAGTATCCTCCGGTGGCCATCGGAGCCCTTGCCGCCGGCCTGCTCGACGATGAAGCTCATGGGTGCGCACTCGTAGAGCAGCCGCAGCTTGCCGTTCTTGCTCTTCTTGTCTGGGGGGTACCCGTAGATGCCGCCGTAGAGCAGCGTGCGGTGGAAGTCGCCGACGAGGCTGCCGATGTAGCGCGCGGAGTAGGGCTTGCCGGACGGGCCGGGGTCCTTGAGGCTGTCCATGTACTTCTTGAGCTTGTCGTCCCAGAGCGCGTAGTTGCCCTCGTTGAAGGCGTAGATCTTGCCCGCCCTAGGGATCTGCACCTTCTCCTGCGTCAGCACGAACTCGCCGTACATCGGGTCCAGCGTGAACACGTACACCCCGGTCCCGATGGTGAGCACGAAGATCACCGAGCTCGAGTACATGCAGTAGCCGGCGGCGAGCAGGTTGCTCCCCGGCTGGCACACGCTCACCACGCACCTCTGCTCCACCTGGTCAAGCTGCGCGCATGGCGGCCGGGCAGAGACGTGCGTTTTTGTTAGCGACGGCCTTTGCGGAAGGAGAAGAGATCAAGAGCTGTTAAAGACAACTCCTGCATACGTTTGGGTCGTCGCCGATGTCGGCGAGGCACTCGTCGTTGGGGCTGTAGATGCCGAAGATGGAGCCGGTGGAGACGGCGGCGTCGATGTTGGATGAGCCATCGAGCGGGTCGAACACCACGATGTAGTTGCCCGAGTAGCTCGCCTCCACTGCCACCGGCACGTCCTCCTCCTCCGAAGCGATCACGCCGGTGCGCCCGCTCGACTTGAGGCAGTTCGAGAACACCTGCGCTCGCGCGTACGTGCATTCCAGCTCTTAGTTGATGGCCGTGTAGTGTTGCTCGAGGTTTCTTGTGGTTCGGTAACTAGTTAGTACTACTACTTGCCTCGTTGGAGACGACGTCGAGCTTCTTCTGGTCCTCGCCCTGCACGTTGACGGCGCCCTGGACGCCGGTGAGGTTGGAGATGGGCGCGCGCTGCACCAGCGAGGCGATCTGCTTGCACGCCGTGGAGATGCTCGACAGCACGATGGTCAGCTCGCCGTCGATGGTCCCGGCCTGCTCCTGCTTCAGCAGCCACGTCGTCAGCGCCATGATCTCGAAGAAGCTCGACTTGCTAGCCTCCGCCGCCGCGGGCGCCGAGGCCGTGTCCACCGCCGCCGCGCACCGCACGCTCGGAGCCGACGCAGATGCCTGCAGGGCACCGGCGAGCCTGCTGCCGGGCCTCCTGGGGCGGCCGAGGAAGGAGAGGCGGCATTGGAGGGAGGCCGCCTGCTGGCGGGAGAGCAGGAGCAGGTGGGAAGAGGAGGTCGTGGCTGCGGCGGCCATTGCTGCTGCCGGGTTTGCTCTCCGCTCCTCTCGCTGCGGCTACCCAGTCCTGGAGCGCACCGTGGTGGTGCAGTGGCTTCTTGTTTTGCTCCATTGGTTCCGCGCTGCGGTTTGTGTGGCTTGCGAGCGGGCGGGGAGGCGAGCGTGCGGATTGGGGGAAGAATTATGAGGATGGCGTTGCTTCTGAGCCTAAGCCGTCTCCAAGACTGAAACCACCTTGCACCCTGCCGAGTTTTGTCCCTCCGCCTGAGTCACATACCTCACCGTTAGACCTCTCGTGGATATTCCTATCCTTGAGATGCTGCCGTGTCCCCCCTTGTAAACGCAAGTTTACTACCCAAAGTATTTCGCGTCTTTTTTGATTGGGCTGGTCACACAGCACATGAAACAAGGCAGGAGGACTACACAGACAGCAGAGATCATTCCTACTTCCTAGTGCAGGGACGTGCCAGATGATAGCTATATCCGGGAATTAGCACCTACTGTTGCGTAGTTACTCATTCCATTCAACCTCTCTGGTGGTAATGTTTACTTCATTTTCGACATTTAGGCCCTATTTGGTACAGTTCTAGATTCTAGTAGAAATGAAAACTGTCGAGGATTGGATAATTTCCCTAATTACCATAATGCCACGACGGCCGAGCTCGTCCCGACCTCGGGCACCTCGGAGGTTGTTCCCGAGGATGACCCAAGGATGGTCGAGCACCGCTGCTCGGCTTGCCCGTTCGGTACGAGCTCCTTGCCCGTTCGGTACGAGCTCCTTCCCCGTTCGATGCGAGCTTCATGCCCGTTCGGTGCGAACTCCTTGCTCGGTTAATGCCCAAGCACGTTGCTCGGGTGAACTTGCTCGGGTCGGAGTCAAATGAGCTCGGCCCAAGCTCGAGCTCTGGCTGCGTGGTCGGAGGGTTGCGACTAACGGTTACGGCGATAATCGCGCCACCACGAAGGACCGTTGCGCTCATGACTCGGACGTGGCGTAAATGTAGGATTCGGTTACGACCATGTCGGCACGCAGTCAAACGCGTGCATGGCGTGGGCCAGAACCGACACGATACCCTTGTAAACTATAAATACCCCAAATATTGGAGGGAGAAGGGGGACGAAATTAATACATATACAATACACACTCTGTTTGGAGTAGGGTCATTATCTCGATCATGAGAGGCTGAACCAGGATAAAATCCTTGTGTTTCTGCCTGTTTCTAATTGACCGTCTCCCACGTCTTCGATGCTACACCTTCGGTAGAAAGGGGTTTTGGTTGATCCCCATTCAACAAATAAGCTCGGCGGGGGCTCCCCTCAATCGGCCGATACCTGGCGCCGTCAGTGGGGATCGACGGATTCTTTGCCAAAGGAATCGGCGTCATCTTCCACATCCGATGACCGATACTACACAATTTATGATGATGTGAGATATGTGAAAAGAGTTATTTACCTCAAACAAAGCGTGCTTAGCGTAATTGTTTTTGTTTTGCGCCGAGCAAGTTCTTCGCCGAGCAAGTTTCATCCCTTTGCCCGAGCGGGCTTTTCGCTCGGATCTGCGTAGTAAATTTTTAGCTCGGACGCGTGTTTTTCACATCGGACGGGCATTGCGCTCGGGAATTGATCTTGTTATATCTTGGAAATTGCTCTTATCCACAGAGCATGTTTTTCGCTCGGGATCGTTTCGTGTTCAGCGCCGAACACGCACTTCGCTCGGGCGCGAGTCCCGTCCTCCGAGCACGCGTTTCGCTCGGGGACGGTTTGTTTTCCGCCCCGAGCACGTACTTTGCTCGGGCGCGAGTGTATGTCTTCCTCCGAGCATGTTCTTCGCTCGGGGACTGTTTGTTTTCCGCGAAAGCACGTGCCGCTCGGCGCGAGTGTCTTCCTCCGAGCATGTTTTTCGCTCGGGGATTGTTTGTTTTCCGCCCGAGCACGTGCCGGCTCGGGCGCGAGTGTCTGTCTTCCTCCGAGCATGTTCTTCGCTCGGGGATCGCTTTGTTTTCCGCGCCGAAAGCACGTGCCGCTCGGCGCGAGTGTCTTCCTCCGAGCATGTTCTTCGCTCGGGGATCGCTTGTTTTCCGCCCGAGCACGTGCCCGGCTCGGGCGCGAGTGTCTGTCTTCCTCCGAGCATGTTTTTCGCTCGAGGATCGCTTGTTTTCAGCGTCGAGCACGTGCCGCTTCGCCGCGCGAGTGTCTTCCTCCGAGCATGTTCTTCGCTCGGGGATCGCTTTGTTTTCCGCCCAGAAACGCGTGCCGGCTCGGGCGCGAAGTGTCTTCCTCCGAGCATGTTTTTCGCTCGGGACTGTTTGTTTTCCGCCCAGAAACACGTGCCGGCTCGGCGCGAGTGTCTGTCTTCCTCCGAGCATGTTCTTCGCTCGAGGATCTGTTGTTTTCCTTGTAGAGCACGTGCCGCTCGGCGCGAGTGTCTTCCTCCGAGCATGTTGTTCGCTCGGGGACTGTTAGTTTTCAGCCGAGCAGTGCCGCTCGGCGCGAGTGTCTGTCTTCCTCCGAGCATGTTCTTCGCTCGAGGACTGTTGTTTTCCGCGCTGAAAGCACGCATTTCGCTCGGCGCGAGTGTCTTCCTCCGAGCATGTTTTTCGCTCGGGATCAGTTTTCCGCCCCGAAACGCGTGCCGGCTCGGCGCGAGTGTCTGTCTTCCTCCGAGCATGTTTTTCGCTCGGATCGCTCGTATTCGCGCCGAGCACGCACTTCGCTCGGGCGCGAGTGTCTTCCTCCGAGCATGTTTTTCGCTCGGTGACTGTTCGTTTTCCGCGCCGAGCACGTACTTCGCTCGGGCGCGAGTGTCTTCCTCCGAGCATGTTTTTCGCTCGGGGACTCTTCCTGTTCCGCGCCGGGCATGAGCTGCGCTCGGGCGCGAGTCTCTTCCTTCGAGCACGCGTTACACTCGGAGACGGTTGGTATTCTGCGCCGAACACGCTCTGTGTTTGAGCACAGGTCCTTCCAGTTTAGTTTCCCTGGATGTCTGGTCCATGTCCAGGATGCGGCAGCTCGAGCCTGGCTCATCTGTCAGTTCCTCGAGCATTAGACCCATGCTCGGGATGTGGCTATGTGAGTCCGCTCGCAATCCGCTAGTAGCCTAGGCGTCTGATCCATGCCTAGTTCCCCTGTGCATCTGATCCATGCATGGGATGCGGCAGCATGTGTTTGTTCACAGTCTGCTAGCTACCTTTATCCTAGGCGTCTGATCCATGCCTAGTTCCCCTGTGTATCTGATCTATGCATGGGATGCGGCAGCATGTGTTTGTTCACAGTATGCTAGTTATCTTTATGTTAGGCATCTGATCCATGCCTAGTTTCCCTGGTCATCTGATCCATACTCAGGACGAGGTTCGACCGCGTTTTATTTTCTCGTTCGGTGCAGCTCGTGCCGACCTTTTTTCCCCGAGCATGGTTCGCTCGTGATGTGATAGTGTGAGCCTGCCCCATCTATCAATTCCTTTTCCTGGTAATTGCGTGCCCAGATGATGAGGTAAGTGCTTCCCCATCAAGAATTCAATCCCTCCTTGGACTTCTTAGTCTCAAGAAGATGACCCATCTCACTTGAGCCTCGGGGACTAGCTGTCGAGGATTGGATAATTTCCCTAATTACCATAATGCCACGACGGCCGAGCTCGTCCCGACCTCGGGCACCTCGGAGGTTGTTCCCGAGGATGACCCAAGGATGGTCGAGCACCGCTGCTCGGCTTGCCCGTTCGGTACGAGCTCCTTGCCCGTTCGGTACGAGCTCCTTCTCCGTTCGATGCGAGCTTCATGCCCGTTCGGTGCGAACTCCTTGCTCGGTTAATGCCCAAGCACGTTGCTCGGGTGAACTTGCTCGGGTCGGAGTCAAATGAGCTCGGCCCAAGCTCGAGCTCTGGCTGCGTGGTCGGAGGGTTGCGACTAACGGTTACGGCGATAATCGCGCCACCACGAAGGACCGTTGCGCTCATGACTCGGACGTGGCGTAAATGTAGGATTCAGTTACGACCATGTCGGGCACGGTCAAACGTGCATGGCGTGGACCGTAACCGACACGATACCCTTGTAAACTATAAATACCCCCAAATATTGGAGGGAGAAGGGGGACGAAATTAATACATATACAATACACACTACGCTGGAGTAGGGTCATGTCAAAGACCAAGCCAACCATCATGCTTGAGATTTGAGGGCATTTAGGTAATTTCCTAGTTTCTTTCTTTTTCTTTTAGCTTCCTCTCCTTCTCCACCCATCTCTCTCTCCCCACTTTTTTTCTTTTCTTTCCACCGCCCAGCCGTCGCCCTCCCCTCCTCGCGCCTTCACCCGGCCGCCGCTTCCCCCTCGAGCTCCCCGCCTCCTGCGCCGGCCGGTGCCGCCGTCCAGCTCCCGGCGCCGTCGCCCCAGCCGGCCCTCACTGCTCGGTGAGCTCCTTCTCCCCCTTCCAGTGCTCTCTCTCTCTCTCTGGATGCCGATTCCTTCCAGTCCATGGTTAGTGGTTGCATGAGGATATTGGTAATGTGCGGTTTACACAGTGGATTCCACTAAGCTCGATTCTCTGATGATTTGTGATGCTTTAGTGTTGCTTGAGATTGCTCTACGGAATTTTGATGTGAAGATTCATGGTGCGTGTGGTTATAAGTGCTAGCACTGAGGTCCTTGTTCTTTAATCTGTGATGTGTTGAGCTGTTCTAGTGTAGATGATGAAGTGGTGCTATACATTTGGGGATTTTCCCTACTTTTGCTTGTATATCCTTGTGTATTCTGGAATGTGCATGAGTATTAGTATGGTGTATGATTCGCAATAGTCATTATAGGATCTATGGACATGGCTAGGGCTTGCGGTGCATTGGGGAGTGTTTCCCCAATTTGATGCTTGTGGTGTGCGGTTTACATTTGAGAAATTACATTGAGAATGCATACTCTAGTTTGCGATTGACAGTTGCGTTGCGATGTAGGCGATTTGGGGAAATGGTGGATTTGGTGATAATTAGTGATATTGAGGTCATTTTCTGATCTGCGATGTTGGAGGGACTTATCAAGGGTTGTTTCGCTGATCTCGGATGTGAATGAATTCCGTGTCTGATTAACTGAATATTGAATTGTTGATTGATCCTTAAATGCTCAAATGAGGTATGCTAACAATAGATTTTTTTTACGATTTGATGCTAGGGCGCCGAGTGAGTTGAATGCTCATTTAGAGTATGATAACCGTAGCTTTTTGTTTGGGGGTTTTGGTGCTTGCAAATCCACAGGGGGCATATGGCGCAACCCTCACATTTTTATTGCGCAATTAAACTGAGGCCACTACTTCACTCTATTCTCATTTCCAGTTCGTTCTTACTCTTACTGGGAAATGGTTTGTGGGCTGACTTGCTTGAGATGAGAGAAAGGCAAGTTGAAGGAAGGGATAGGTGTCGTGATGATGGTGCTTGTGGTTGGCTTCTTACGCCATCCTCCTAGAGTTGTGGTTGTCTTGTCTCTTTTAGGTGGATGTGGGTGTGGAAGTGTTGGTGGTTTGCTTTGGTTTTTGTTTTGCTCTCTAGTTGGCATTGCTCTCGCATGGTCTTATGTATGGCTCGGTTTGGGATGATTACGGAGTGGTTTAGCGAAGGTGGTTACATTAGCTTCGATAACGATGTGATACTATGTTGGGAGGTTATTGCCTCCTCTTGGTCTGTGATGTTCGTGAGGCTTGAATCATTGTAGACTTAGCTTAGTATCGATTTGCGAAGTAATTCATTTGGTAATATAAACTCAGAATGTAGAACAGTCCGTTGGGTGTATGAACTGTAAGTAAGAACGCGTGTAGCAAATTGTTTAAGGTTGTGGATGATGAACATTTATATCACTAGCTATGGAGATCTTGATCGAAATAGTGTTGAGCCATTCTTAATGTGGTTTGGCTGTTATTGTGGAATTTCGCAATTTGTATGTCATTTTGTCTTGATTAATGCTTGTGTTATTGTTTTCAATTCTCATTCCATGTTCATATGCATAGCATGCATCTCATTGGCATACATCGAACTCGTGTAGGGAGCGAAACCGCGGAGGGTGACGTGGCTGTGGTCGAGGGTGATCACGGTGAGCAAGTTGTTGTTGAGGATCCGATGTAAGCATCAGGCAAGCACCTAAGCATGTTCAACCCTCTATATATGTTTATTTTGGTGAATAAAATGCTTATTGAATGATTAGGTTTTGCATTAGGAGTCAAATGGTGGTAAGGGTAGTAGAACCTAATTGCTGCACACTCACTCCTTGACACTAGTTGAACTTTTCCTTTGGAGCTAGCTTATGGGTAAATACAATGTGTCCATGCTTAGTTTGCTTAGAGGTCGGGTTTGGGCCAAGTGGTGGACGGTTCCATCACTTGAGAGTACTAAATACTACACATGTGAACTATGTTGGAAATGGGTTCAGTCATGTTACTTGGAGGTAAATATTAATAAATGGCGGCCAAGGCGGGAGAGTAGGATCAATTGGGTATGGAGACTCAACCGCGTAGTCCCGCTGTGTCAATCAAGGACCGATCCGTTTGTGTGCCATGTTGATCGAGCACCATTAGGTTGATCGCATGCCTGATTATGGAGGGTAAGCCACTCTTTCATCACATGCCGTTCGATGGATCATGCCCTCATGCGGTTGGACGTGGTTGAGGGTGAGGCTTAGGCCGACCCTCGAGGGCCAAGCCGGGCTTGGGTCGCTCGAGGGGGTGCTAGGTGCTCGGACCGCATGAAGATGGTTCAACGAATGGGTATGGATGGGAGGGTTGACATGAGGTACTTTGTGGCACATGTCGTGCGATCAATGCTTCCTGCAGGTTAATGAAGCGATTCGAATTGCCGCGCTCTCGGATATGAGCACGCTCGCGTCATCCGACACTCAACGTAGTAATAACTTAAATTCCTGGCTCGTCGTTGTACTTGAGCTCTAAAATGGTTGTAATTGCTTTACTTTAGTGTTGTTACCTTTCAACTTCATGTTAGAAGTAGGTGCGGTCAATAACTGCTTTAAATTTGTAATTGGTTTATTTGTCATACTCATACTACAAATGTTAATGCTTTTCCGCACTATTACCTTCAGCTTTATTCCTTTCTGTACCCAAATGCATAACCCTTTGGAGTCGGTCATATATGGACCACGGGTAAGTCTTGCGAGTACATTCGTACTCATGCTTCTGCTTTGTGGTTTTCAGGTGAGGATCAGGAGGGCTGCGAGTTCTGTCCCTACTGCCTCTCGGTGCCCGGGCGGGACACCGAGTAGAGGTTACTGCGATGTCACACACGCCCGGAAGTGTTCAGGGGCAGAACACTTCCGGAGATGCCGTATTTTGCTAATATGTTGGTTAACTCGCTTTTGTTGTATAGCTAGCTGTGTATTCCCTGTCCTGTGAGGCTTAAAGACTTGGTATTCCTCTTGTTGATCGTGGTTGTGTTGTGATGTCCTTATCATGCTTGTTTGTTGCTTTTATCCTTTCCATATTATCATGCTATATCAACTGCTTTTCTTGTCTGCTGAGTGGATGTCCTAGAATCTAGGAAGGTCATGCCGAAATTTTGAATTTTTGTGCTATCTTGGTTTAGGTTGCATCAGCTTAATTTTCTAGTATGTTAGTTGAATTGTTTGAGTTGTGTGGTTGTCAGGTTTGTCTTTGTGCTTTGGTTTAGTCGTCTTGTTGTGCTTCCGCGTTGCGTGTTCGGTTGTGGGGTTTTGAGTTCGTTGCCCCCTTTATGCAAACTGAATTGATGTGGCAGTGGAAACCGGTATGCGGGGCGATCCTGGGCGAGTTCGGTTCGCATACCGGGGGAATACCGGGGCTGTGGTCGAGTTATTTGAATGGTTCCACTGTTATCTCATTTGGGCTTGGATGCTAGCATCGCGAGCGCCATCGGCGAATCGTTGCTAGCCTCCAAATCCAATGAGGTTAACGGGGCGTTCCAATAGCTCGAGGATAGTCTGGACGGCTCCTCACAAGGCTGGTATCAGAGCAAGGTGCATAAAGACGAACTCTAAACTTGACAACCACTTAGGTGATTGATTGTGGTTTACTAGCCTTCTAGTAGAAATTAACGCTATATTACCCGCCCTATGTTTATAATTCGGTTGCGTGGGTTGAATAATGAGTGTGGGAGAAGCGATCACGTTGGAATCGTGCATTTCATGTCATACCATGCATGCATATGCCTTGCCATGTCATTTTGCATCTTGATCTATGCTTTTATGTATGTTGGATTGCGCTACTGTCTAGCTCATGTTTAGTTTAGATTTTTTTTTGCCTAGTGTAAGAGCTTATTCCTTCCTTGTGGTGTCTAACTCGTGTCGTCTACTCTTGGTTGACGACAGAATGAGGACCCACGGGGATATGGGAGGTGATGAGGGTGCGGGGCGATCGCAGCCTCACGATGGCGATCCGCCTCCTCCTCCCAACCTCTTGGATGTGCTGCTGAGGTCGGAACAAAATCAGCAGACAACCAACCGAATTCTAAAGATGCTTGTCCAGAATCAAGCTCCTCGAGGTGGCCGTGATGGGCGAGACCGCCCCAATGGCTATCTGGATTTCTTGCATACACAGCCACCCACCTTCTCTCGCGCCAGCGAGCCGCTTGAGGCAGATGATTGGTTGCGCACAATTGACCAGAAGTTTGCTCTCATCCGCTGCGAAGATCATGAAAAGGCACTCTTTCTTTGCTCCGCGGCTTGAGCCTGTTTGGTGCTTGGTGGGCTAATTTCCTTGTCATGCAGCCACGGTCACCAGGTGACTTGTGCGGAGTTCCGTGAGGCCTTTCGGGCGTATCACATCCCGAAGGGGCTCATGGATATTAAGAGGCAGTAGTTCCTCTCTCTCAAGCAGTGGAACAAGTCTGTGATGGACTATTCTCGAGATTTCAACTATTTGGCCCAATATGCGCCAGAAGAAGTGAACAACGACTGGAAGAAGCGGGGACTGCTTTCATGGGTGGGCTGTCAGCAAAGATGCAAGACAAGCTCTATGTGTGTGATTTCCCGGACTTCAATAACTTGGTGAGTCGGTCGATCACTGTTGAGCATAAGATCAAGAATCACCAGGAAGAGAAGAAACGGAAGAGGACGACACATGTTCCACCAAGCGGTCATAGCTGCGTTTCCTGATCGTTTTTCCTCTACCGAGGGCACTGGCCTCTACACTTCCGCTACCGGTACCGATGCCCTGCCCTGCTCCGTTGTTGCTCCCGGCCTCCACCGCCACCGCCGGAGTGAGAGCGAGGCAAGTTCAGGTTCCGGCCCATGCTACAACTGTGGGCGCGCGGGACACTTCATCAGAGATTGCCCTTTTCCCAAGCGGGGCAACAACTCTGATGCTCCAAGGCCTCAGGGCGCACCACCTCCACGTCCCTACGGGAAGGCACCTCAAGCGCCGAAGCATGGCCGGGTCCACTACACCGACGCCGAGGCGATTCCAGAAGGCAACCATGTGTTGACGGTATGTTATGCATTGATGGGCATGCCGCTAGAGTTCTCGCTTGATTCAGGGCTTCTCATTCATTTATTCGCAAGGATTTTGCTATGCATCATCAAATGAGAGTGAGTTCTGATAACACCCCTTCCTCATTGAAGCACCGGTTCAAAGATTGTTGCTAATCAAGTAGTCCAAGAAGCAAATCGTTACGATCCAAGGGGTTCCATTCCTTGTCAACTTGCTACTCCTTGACCTTCGTGGGATAGATGTTATCTTGGGCATGAATTGGCTAGCCCGACAAAGAGCCATTCTGTATTGTTCTCGTCGCTCCATCTCGCTCAAGGGGCCGAAGAGGCGGCCGGTTGACTCTACTTCGATGGTGGCAATGCCACTCTTTGCTCCTTGAATGGTGCTGAAATTGAGGAGTTAGAGTCCATTCCCGTGGTTTCGAGTACACGGATGTGTTCCCAATGAATCGCCAGGATGCCACGATCGTGACATTGAGTTCGTGGTTGAACTCCAACCCGGATCGCTCCGTGTCCAAGCGGCCATATAGGATGCCGCCAAATGAATTGGCGGAATTGAAGAAGCGATTAAAGGAACCGATGGACAAGGGGTTCATTCGCCGAGCTCCTCACCTTGGGGCTGCTCGGCTCTCTTCGTGACTAAGAAGGGCGGTTCTCTTCGTCTATGTGTGGATTATCGTCCTTTGAATGCGATACTATCAAGAACAAATACCCTCTGCCGCGGATTGATATCCTGTTCGATCGACTTCTTTGGTGCAGGTATTCTCCAAGATTGACCTGAGGCTCGGTACCATCGATTAAGATCCGGTGAGGATATTCAAGACGACCTTCTCCACTCGGTATGGGTGCACGAGTACACCGTCATGTCGTTCGGGTTGGCGAATGCACCGGCATACTTCATGTACATGATGAATTCCATCTTCATGGAAGAGCTTGATTCCTTTGTGGTCATCTTCATTGATGACATCCTTATCTATTCGGCGAATGAAGAAGACCATGCCAAACATCTTCACATTGTTCTCGTGAGGCTTCGAGAACATCGCCTTTATGCCAAGTTCGGCAAGTGCGAATTTTGGTGAAGGAGGTATCGTTCTTGGGGCACGTCCTCTCCGAGCAAGGTGTCGCTGTCGACCCAAGCAAAGTACAGGACGTGCTCAAATGGGAACAGCCCAAGTCTGTCACCGAGATCCGCAGTTTCCTTGGGCTGGCTGGCTATTATCGCTGTTTCATTCAGGACTTCTCCAAGATAGCCAAGCCTATGACGGAGTTACTGAAGAAGGGCATCGAGTTCAAGTGGTCCGTGGGCTGTGGCGGGCATTCGGACTCTGAGCGGCGCCTCACTACAGCTCCGGTCCTCACCCAGCCCAATATTCACGAGCCGTTCGACGTCTACTGCGATGCATCTGGCATCGGACTCGGCTGTGTGCTTATGCAGGACAGCCGAGTTGTCGCTTATGCGTCTCGGCAGCTAAAATGTCATGAAGAGCACTACCCCACCCATGATTTGGAGCTTGCAAAGATGGTCCATGCATTGAAGATTTGGCGCCATTATCTCTTGGGAACAAGTGCAATGTCTACACCGATCACAAAAGCCTCAAGTACATCTTCACGCAGTGCACTGAATATGAGGCAAAGACGGTGGCTTGAATTGATAAAGGACTACAATTTGGAAGTCCATTACCACCCTGGGAAGGCCAATGTGGTGGCTGACGCATTGAGCCACAAGGTACAATGCCATTGCCTTGCTCTTCCACCACGAAGTGCCACCCTTTGTGCTGAGTTCCAGAAGCTCAACCTGGAAATGATAGAAGAAGGGACCTTGTCTAATGTGGAATTGAAGTCCACATTGCTTGATCAGATTCGGGAGGCTCAGAAGGGTGATGGGGGTGTCTCCCAAATCCGCGACAAGGTGAGTTCTGGCCAAGCCCTTGGTTTTCGCCTGGATGAGCAAGGAACCTTGTGGTTCGGCCAGCGCATAGTTGTCCCGGATGCCCAAGAGTTGAAGCGGGCGATCCTTGATGAGGCACACAACTCTTTGCTCACCATTCATCCGGGTAGCAATAAGATGTACCAAGACTTGAAACGGCAGTTTTGGTGGACCCGCATGAAGCACGAGATTGCTCGTTATGTGTCCGAATGTGATGTTTGCAAAAGGGTGAAAGCGGAACATCTCAAGCCAGCTGGCACTCTTCAGCCATTGCCCGTCCCAAACTGGAAATGGGAGGAGATTAGCATGGATTTCATCACCGGCCTGCCAACGACTTCTTCGGGTTACGACTCGATATGGGTTATAGTCGACCGGTTGACCAAGTCAGCACACTTTCTAGCCGTTCGCACCGCTTATCAATTCAAGAGGTATGCAGAGTTATACATCTCTCGGATTGTGTGTCTCCATGGAGTGCCAAAGCGGATAGTTTCAGATCGAGGCTCTCAGTTTGTTTCTGGAAAAGCTTGCATGAAGCGTTGGGCACTAAGTTACTTCACAGCTCAGCGTATCACCCACAAACTGACGGCCAAACTGAGAGGATCAATCAGATACTTGAGGATATGTTGAGGTCTTGTGTTCTGTCTTATGGGAAGAAATGGGATGAGTGTCTTCCGTATGCTGAGTTTGCCTACAACAACAGCTACCAAACCAGCATCAAAATGTCTCCCTTCGAAGCACTCTATGGACGTAGCTGTCGGGCACCTCTCAATTGGTCCGAGAGCGGGGAACGTTCATTCCTTGGGCCTGAACTAGTCATGGAGGCAGAAAATAAGGTGAAAACCATCCAAGAGAATCTGAGGGTAGCTCAATCGCGACAGAAGAGTTATGCTGATCACCGTAGGAGACCTCTCTTCTTCGACATTGGCGACTTTGTCTATTTGAAGGTGTCTCCTCTCCGGGGCACCCGTCGTTTTGGAGTTAAAGGAAAATTGGCACCTCGCTACATAGGTCCATTTCGGATCCTTGGAAGGCGTGGTCAGGTGGCATATCAGTTGGAACTCCCTCCCTCACTCGAGATGGTCCACAATGTCTTCCATGTCTCACAATTGAAGAAGTGCCTCCGTACTCCCTTTGAATCTCTAGAGGTGGATGAACTCGGGGTTCAGCCTGAACCTGATCTATCTTACCAAGAGCATCCTATTCGGGTTTTAGATGAAGCCGAACGCAAGACTCGTAGGAAGGCTCTCAAGTTCTATAAGATTCAGTGGAGCAATCACACTGAAGATGAAGCCACTTGGGAGCGGGAGGATCGTTTGAAAAGTGAATATCCCGAATTCTTCCAAACTGTGTAAGTACTCCAACCCTATCCCTTCGCAGTTGTTGTCTGTGTAAATCCCTTTCTAGCGATGTACTTGTTTTGAATCTCGGGGCGAGATTCCCCTAAGGGGGAAGGATTTGTCAAAGACCAAGCCAACCATCATGCTTGAGATTTGAGGGCATTTAGGTAATTTCCTAGTTTCTTTCTTTTTCTTTTAGCTTCCTCTCCTTCTCCACCCATCTCTCTCTCCCCACTTTTTTTTTCTTTTCTTTCCACCGCCCAGCCGTCGCCCTCCCCTCCTCGCGCCTTCACCCGGCCGCCGCTTCCCCCTCGAGCTCCCGCCTCTCTGCGGCCGTGGTCTCCGTCCAGCTCCCGGCGCCGTCGCCCCAGCCGGCCCTCACTGCTCGGTGAGCTCCTTCTCCCCCTTCCAGTGCTCTCTCTCTCTGGATGCCGATTCCTTCCAGTCCATGGTTAGTGGTTGCATGAGGATATTGGTAATGTGCGGTTTACACAGTGGATTCCACTAAGCTCGATTCTCTGATGATTTGTGATGCTTTAGTGTTGCTTGAGATTGCTCTACGGAATTTTGATGTGAAGATTCATGGTGCGTGTGGTTATAAGTGCTAGCACTGAGGTCCTTGTTCTTTAATCTGTGATGTGTTGAGTCGTTTCTAGTGTAGATGATGAAGTGGTGCTATACATTTGGGGATTTTCCCTACTTTTGCTTGTATATCCTTGTGTATTCTGGAATGTGCATGAGTATTAGTATGGTGTATGATTCGCAATAGTCATTATAGGATCTATGGACATGGCTAGGGCTTGCGGTGCATTGGGGAGTGTTTCCCCAATTTGATGCTTGTGGTGTGCGGTTTACATTTGAGAAATTACATTGAGAATGCATACTCTAGTTTGCGATTGACAGTTGCGTTGCGATGTAGGCGATTTGGGGAAATGGTGGATTTGGTGATAATTAGTGATATTGAGGTCATTTTCTGATCTGCGATGTTGGAGGGACTTATCAAGGGTTGTTTCGCTGATCTCGGATGTGAATGAATTCCGTGTCTGATTAACTGAATATTGAATTGTTGATTGATCCTTAAATGCTCAAATGAGGTATGCTAACAATAGATTTTTTTTACGATTTGATGCTAGGGCGCCGAGTGAGTTGAATGCTCATTTAGAGTATGATAACCGTAGCTTTTTGTTTGGGGGTTTTGGTGCTTGCAAATCCACAGGGGGCATATGGCGCAACCCTCACATTTTTATTGCGCAATTAAACTGAGGCCACTACTTCACTCTATTCTCATTTCCAGTTCGTTCTTACTCTTACTGGGAAATGGTTTGTGGGCTGACTTGCTTGAGATGAGAGAAAGGCAAGTTGAAGGAAGGGATAGGTGTCGTGATGATGGTGCTTGTGGTTGGCTTCTTACGCCATCCTCCTAGAGTTGTGGTTGTCTTGTCTCTTTTAGGTGGATGTGGGTGTGGAAGTGTTGGTGGTTTGCTTTGGTTTTTGTTTTGCTCTCTAGTTGGCATTGCTCTACGCATGGTCTTATGTATGGCTCGGTTTGGGATGATTCTGGAGTGGTTTAGCGAAGGTGGTTACATTGCTTCTGATAACGATGTGATACCATGTTGGGAGGTTATTGCCTCCTCTTGGTCTGTGATGTTCAGAGGCTTGAATCATTGTAGACTTAGCTTAGTATCGATTTGCGAAGTAATTCATTTGGTAATATAAACTCAGAATGTAGAACAGTCCGTTGGGTGTATGAACTGTAAGTAAGAACGCGTGTAGCAAATTGTTTAAGGTTGTGGATGATGAACATTTATATCACTAGCTATGGAGATCTTGATCGAAATAGTGTTGAGCCATTCTTAATGTGGTTTGGCTGTTATTGTGGAATTTCGCAATTTGTATGTCATTTTGTCTTGATTAATGCTTGTGTTATTGTTTTCAATTCTCATTCCATGTTCATATGCATAGCATGCATCTCATTGGCATACATCGAACTCGTGTAGGGAGCGAAACCGCGGAGGGTGACGTGGGTCGTGGTCGAGGGTGATCCACGGTGAGCAAGTTGTTGTTGAGGATCCGACAGAAGCATCAGGCAAGCACCTAAGCATGTTCAACCCTCTATATATGTTTATTTTGGTGAATAAAATGCTTATTGAATGATTAGGTTTTGCATTAGGAGTCAAATGGTGGTAAGGGTAGTAGAACCTAATTGCTGCACACTCACTCCTTGACACTAGTTGAACTTTTCCTTTGGAGCTAGCTTATGGGTAAATACAATGTGTCCATGCTTAGTTTGCTTAGAGGTCGGGTTTGGGCCAAGTGGTGGACGGTTCCATCACTTGAGAGTACTAAATACTACACATGTGAACTATGTTGGAAATGGGTTCAGTCATGTTACTTGGAGGTAAATATTAATAAATGGCGACCGGGCGGGAGAGTAGGATCAATTGGGTATGGAGACTCAATCGCGTAGTCCCTTTGTGTCAATCAAGGACCGATCCGTTTGTGTGCCATGTTGATCGAGCACCATTAGGTTGATCGCATGCCTGATTATGGAGGGTAAGCCACTCTTTCATCACATGCCGTTCGATGGATCATGCCCTCATGCGGTTGGACGTGGTTGAGGGTGAGGCTTAGGCCAGGCCCTCGAGGGCCAAGCCGGGCTTGGGTCGCTCGAGGGGGTGCTAGGTGCTCGGACCGCATGAAGATGGTTCAACGAATGGGTATGGATGGGAGGGGGGTTGACATGAGGTACTTTGTGGCACATGTCGTGCGATCAATGCTTCCTGCGAGGGTTAATTAAGCGATTCGAATTGCCGCTCTCGGATATGAGCACGCTCGCGTCATCCGACACTCAACGTAGTAATAACTTAAATTCCTGGCTCGTCGTTGTACTTGAGCTCTAAAATGGTTGTAATTGCTTTACTTTAGTGTTGTTACCTTTCAACTTCATGTTAGAAGTAGGTGCGGTCAATAACTGCTTTAAATTTGTAATTGGTTTAGCTGTCATACTCATACTACAAATGTTAATGCTTTTCCGCACTATTACCTTCAGCTTTATTCCTTTCTGTACCCAAATGCATAACCCTTTGGAGTCGGTCATATATGGACCACGGGTAAGTCTTGCGAGTACATTCGTACTCATGCTTCTGCTTTGTGGTTTTCAGGTGAGGATCAGGAGGGCTGCGAGTTCTGTCCCTACTGCCTCTCGGTGCCCGGGCGGGACACCGAGTAGAGGTTACTTGCGATGTCACACACGCCCGGAAGTGTTCAGGGGCAGAACACTTCCGGAGATGCCGTATTTTGCTAATATGTTGGTTAACTCGCTTTTGTTGTATAGCTAGCTGTGTATTCCCTGTCCTGTAAGGCTTAAAGACTTGGTATTCCTCTTGTTGATCGTGGTTGTGTTGTGATGTCCTTATCATGCTTGTTTGTTGCTTTTATCCTTTCCATATTATCATGCTATATCAACTGCTTTTCTTGTCTGCTGAGTGGATGTCCTAGAATCTAGGAAGGTCATGCCGAAATTTCGAATTTTTGTGCTATCTTGGTTTAGGTTGCATCGACAATTTTCTAGTATGTTAGTTGAATTGTTTGAGTTGTGTGGTTGTCAGGTTTGTCTTTGTGCTTTGGTTTAGTCGTCTTGTTGTGCTTCCGCGTTGCGTGTTCGGTTGTGGGGTTTTGAGTTCGTTGCCCCCTTTATGCAAACTGAATTGATGTGGCAGTGGAAACCGGTATGCGGGGCGATCCTGGGCGAGTTCGGTTCGCATACCGGGGGAATACCGGGGCTGTGGTCGAGTTATTTGAATGGTTCCACTGTTATCTCATTTGGGCTTGGATGCTAGCATCGCGAGCGCCATCGGCGAATCGTTGCTAGCCTCCAAATCCAATGAGGTTAACGGGGCGTTCCAATAGCTCGAGGACAGTCTGGACGGCTCCTCACAAGGCTGGTATCAGAGCAAGGTGCATAAAGACGAACTCTAAACTTGACAACCACTTAGGTGATTGATTGTGGTTTACTAGCCTTCTAGTAGAAATTAACGCTATATTACCCGCCCTATGTTTATAATTCGGTTGCGTGGGTTGAATAATGAGTGTGGGAGAAGCGATCACGTTGGAATCGTGCATTTCATGTCATACCATGCATGCATATGCCTTGCCATGTCATTTTGCATCTTGATCTATGCTTTTATGTATGTTGGATTGCGCTACTGTCTAGCTCATGTTTAGTTTAGATTTTTTTTTGCCTAGTGTAAGAGCTTATTCCTTCCTTGTGGTGTCTAACTCGTGTCGTCTACTCTTGGTTGGCACGATGAATGAGACCCACGGGGATATGGGAGGTGATGAGGGTGCGGGGCGATCGCAGCCTCACGATGGCGATCCGCCTCCTCCTCCCAACCTCTTGGATGTGCTGCTGAGGTCGGAACAAAATCAGCAGACAACCAACCGAATTCTAAAGATGCTTGTCCAGAATCAAGCTCCTCGAGGTGGCCGTGATGGGCGAGACCGCCCCAATGGCTATCTGGATTTCTTGCATACACAGCCACCCACCTTCTCTCGCGCCAGCGAGCCGCTTGAGGCAGATGATTGGTTGCGCACAATTGACCAGAAGTTTGCTCTCATCCGCTGCGAAGATCATGAAAAGGCACTCTTTGCTGCTCAACAGCTTCAGGGCCCTGCTGGTGCTTGGTGGGCTAATTTCCTTGTCATGCGACCACGGTCACCAGGTGACTTGGGCGGAGTTCCGTGAGGCCTTTCGGGCGTATCACATCCCGAAGGGGCTCATGGATATTAAGAGGCAGGAGTTCCTCTCTCTCAAGCAGTGGAACAAGTCTGTGATGGACTATTCTCGAGATTTCAACTATTTGGCCCAATATGCGCCAGAAGAAGTGAACACTGACCAGAAGAAGCAGGACCGTTTCATGGGTGGGCTGTCAGCAAAGATGCAAGACAAGCTCTCTGTGTGTGATTTCCCGGACTTCAATAACTTGGTGAGTCGGGCGATCACTGTTGAGCATAAGATCAAGAATCACCAGGAAGAGAAGAAACGGAAGAGGACGACACATGTTCCAGCTGGCGGCAGTTCGCAGCGTGCTCGGACTGTCTTTCCTCTACCGAGGGCACCTGCTCCTACACTTCCGCTACCAGCTGGGATGCCCCGTCCTGCTCCCGTTGTTGCTCCCCGGCCTCCACCGCAACCGCCGGAGTGAGCGAGGCAAGTTCAGTTCCGCCCATGCTACAAATGGCGCGCGGGACACTTCATCGGATTGCCCTTTTCCCAGCGGGGCAACAACTCGATGCTCCAAGGCCTCAGGCGCACCACCTCCACGTCCCTACGGAAGGCACCTCAAGCGCCAAGCATGGCCGGGTCCACTACACCGACGCCAGGCGATTCGTAAGGCAACCATGTGTTGACGGGTATGTTATGCATTGATGGGCATCTTTGCTAGAGTTCTGTTTGATTCAGGGCTTCTCATTCATTTATTCGCAAGGATTTTGCTATGCATCATCAAATGAGAGTGAGTTCTGATAACACCCCTTCCTCATTGAAGCAGGGTTCAAAGATTGTTGCTAATCAAGTAGTCCAAGAAGCAACTGTTCTGATCCAAGGGGTTCCATTCCTTGTCAACTTGCTACTCCTTGACCTTCGTGGGATAGAGGTTATCTTGGGCATGAATTGGCTAGCCCGACAATGAGCCATTCTCAGATTGTTCTCGTCGCTCCATCTCGCTCAAGGGCCGAAGGCGGCCAGGTTGACTCTACTTCTCGATGGTGGCAATGCCACTCTTTGCTCCTTGAATGGTGCTGAAATTGAGGAGTTAGAGTCCATTCCCGTGGTTTCGGAGTACACGGATGTGTTCCCAGCGGAACTGCCAGGGATGCCACCTGATCGTGACATTGAGTTCGTGGTTGAACTCCAACCCGGGACTGCTCCCGTGTCCAAGCGGCCATATAGGATGCCGCCAAATGAATTGGCGGAATTGAAGAAGCAGTTAAAGGAACTGATGGACAAGGGGTTCATTCGCCCGAGCTCCTCACCTTGGGGCTGCTCGGCTCTCTTCGTGACTAAGAAGGACGGTTCTCTTCGTCTATGTGTGGATTATCGTCCTTTGAATGCGATTACTATCAAGAACAAATACCCTCTGCGCGGATTGATATCCTGTTCGATCGACTTCTTTGGTGCAGGTATTCTCCAAGATTGACCTGAGGCTCGGGTACCATCAGATTAAGATCCGGCCGAGGATATTCAAGAAACGACCTTCTCCACTCGGTATGGGTCATGCGAGTACACCGTCATGTCGTTCGGGTTGACGAATGCACCGGCAGACTTCATGTACATGATGAATTCCATCTTCATGGAAGAGCTTGATTCCTTTGTGGTCATCTTCATTGATGACATCCTTATCTATTCGGCGAATGAAGAAAACCATGCCAAGCATCTTCACATTGTTCTCAGGAGGCTTGAGAACATCGCCTTTATGCCAAGTTCGGCAAGTGCGAATTTTGGGTGAAGGAGGTATCGTTCTTGGGGCACGTCCTCTCCGAGCAAGGTGTCATTTGTCGACCCAAGCAAAGTACAGGGCGTGCTCAAATGGGAAACGACCCAAGTCATCAGAGATCACTTGATTTCCTTGTTGGTGGCTATTATCATTGTTTCATTCAGACTTCTCCAAGATAGCCAAGCCTATGGCCGGAGTTCTTGAAGAAGGGCATCGAGTTCAAGTGGTCCGTGGGCTGTGGCGAGGCATTCAGGACTCTGAGCGGCGCCTCACTCTGACTCGGTCCTCGCACCCAATATTCACGAGCCGTTCGGCGTCTCATCGCGATGCATCGGCATCGGACTCGGTGTGTGCTTATGCGGGACAGCCGAGTTGTCGCTTATGCGTCTCGGCACTAAAATGTCATGAAGAGCACTACCCCACCCATGATTTGGAGCTTGCGGCGATGGTCCATGCATTGAAGATTTGGCGCCATTATCTCTTGGGGAACAAGTGCAATGTCTACACCGATCACAAAAGCCTCAAGTACATCTTCACGCAGTGACCTGAATATGAGGCAAAGACGGTGGCTTGAATTGATAAAGGACTACAATTTGGAAGTCCATTACCACCCTGGGAAGGCCAATGTGGTGGGCGACGCATTGAGCCACAAGGTACAATGCCATTGCCTTGCTCTTCCACCACAGTGCCACCCTTTGTCTTTGAGTTCCGGCTCAACCTGGAAATGATAGAAGAAGGGACCTTGTCTAATGTGGAATTGAAGTCCACATTGCTTGATCAGGTCGGGAGGCTCGAGAAGGGTGATGGGGTGTCTCCCAAATCGCGACAAGGTGAGTTCGCCAAGCCCTTGGTTTTCGCTGGATGAGCAAGGAACCTTGTGGTTCGGCCAACAAGCATAGTTGTCCGGATGCCCAAGAGTTGAAGCGGGCGATCCTTGATGAGGCACACAACTCTTTGCTCACCATTCATCCGGGTAGCAATAAGATGTACCAAGACTTGAAACGGCAGTTTTGGTGGACCCGCATGAAGCACGAGATTGCTCGTTATGTGTCCGAATGTGATGTTTGCAAAAGGGTGAAAGCGGAACATCTCAAGCCAGCTGGCACTCTTCAGCCATTGCCCGTCCCAAACTGGAAATGGGAGGACATTAGCATGGATTTCATCACCGGCACATAACGACTTCTTCGGGTTACGACTCGATATGGGTTATAGTCGACCGGTTGACCAAGTCAGCACACTTTCTAGCCGTTCGCACCGCTTATCAATTCAAGAGGTATGCAGAGTTATACATCTCTCGGATTGTGTGTCTCCATGGAGTGCCAAAGCGGATAGTTTCAGATCGAGGCTCTCAGTTTGTTTCTCGGTTCTGGAAAAGCTTGCATGAAGCGTTGGGCACTAAGTTACTTCACAGCTCAGCGTATCACCCACAAACTGACGGCCAAACTGAGAGGATCAATCAGATACTTGAGGATATGTTGAGGTCTTGTGTTCTGTCTTATGGGAAGAAATGGGATGAGTGTCTTCCGTATGCTGAGTTTGCCTACAACAACAGCTACCAAACCAGCATCAAAATGTCTCCCTTCGAAGCACTCTATGGACGTAGCTGTCGGGCACCTCTCAATTGGTCCGAGAGCGGGGAACGTTCATTCCTTGGGCCTGAACTAGTCATGGAGGCAGAAAATAAGGTGAAAACCATCCAAGAGAATCTGAGGGTAGCTCAATCGCGACAGAAGAGTTATGCTGATCACCGTAGGAGACCTCTCTTCTTCGACATTGGCGACTTTGTCTATTTGAAGGTGTCTCCTCTCCGGGGCACCCGTCGTTTTGGAGTTAAAGGAAAATTGGCACCTCGCTACATAGGTCCATTTCGGATCCTTGGAAGGCGTGGTCAGGTGGCATATCAGTTGGAACTCCCTCCCTCACTCGAGATGGTCCACAATGTCTTCCATGTCTCACAATTGAAGAAGTGCCTCCGTACTCCCTTTGAATCTCTAGAGGTGGATGAACTCGGGGTTCGGCTGAACTGATCTATCTTACCAAGAGCATCCTATTCGGGTTTTAGATGAAGCCGAGCATAAGACTCGTGAGGAAGGCTCTCAAGTTCTATAAGATTCGAGTGGAGCAATCACATCGAAGATGAAGCCACTTGGGAGCGGGAGGATCGTTTGAAAAGTGAATATCCCGAATTCTTCCAAGCGTGTAAGTACTCCAACCCTATCCCTTCGCAGTTGTTGTCTGTGTAAATCCCTTTCTAGCGATGTACTTGTTTTGAATCTCGGGGCGAGATTCCCCTAAGGGGGAAGGATTTGTCAAAGACCAAGCCAACCATCATGCTTGAGATTTGAGGGCATTTAGGTAATTTCCTAGTTTCTTTCTTTTTCTTTTAGCTTCCTCTCCTTCTCCACCCATCTCTCTCTCCCCACTTTTTTTTCTTTTCTTTCCACCGCCCAGCCGTCGCCCTCCCCTCCTCGCGCCTTCACCCGGCCGCCGCTTCCCCCTCGAGCTCCCCGCCTCCTGCGCCGGCCGGTGCCGTCAGCTCGGCGCCCGTCGCCCAGGCCCTCACTGCTCGGTGAGCTCCTTCCCCCCTTCCAGAGCTCTCTCTCTCTCTCTGGATGCCGATTCCTTCCAGTCCATGGTTAGTGGTTGCATGAGGATATTGGTAATGTGCGGTTTACAGTGGATTCCACTAAGCTCGATTCTCGATGATTTGTGATGCTTTAGTGTTGCTTGAGATTGCTCTACGAATTTTGATGTGAAGATTCATGGTGCGTGTGGTTATAAGTGCTAGCACCGAGGTCCTTGTTCTTTAACTGTGATGTGTTGAGTCATTCTAGTGTAGATGATGAAGTGGTGCTATACATTTGGGGATTTTCCCTACTTTTGCTTGTATATCCTTGTGTATTCTGGAATGTGCATGAGTATTAGTATGGTGTATGATTCGCAATAGTCATTATAGGATCTATGGACATGGCTAGGGCTTGCGGTGCATTGGGGAGTGTTTCCCCAATTTGATGCTTGTGGTGTGCGGTTTACATTTGAGAAATTACATTGAGAATGCATACTCTAGTTTGCGATTGACAGTTGCGTTGCGATGTAGGCGATTTGGGGAAATGGTGGATTTGGTGATAATTAGTGATATTGAGGTCATTTTACGATCTGCGATGTTGGAGGGACTTATCAAGGGTTGTTTATTGATCTCGGATGTGAATGAATTCCGTGTCTGATTAACTGAATATTGAATTGTTGATTGATCCTTAAATGCTCAAATGAGGTATGCTAACAATAGATTTTTTTTACGATTTGATGCTAGGGCGCCGAGTGAGTTGAATGCTCATTTAGAGTATGATAACCGTAGCTTGTTGTTTGGGGGTTTTGGTGCTTGCAAATCCACAGGGCATATGGCGCAACCCTCACATTTTTATTGCGCCAATTAAGCTGAGGCCACTACTTCACTCTATTCTCATTTCGATTCGTTCTTACTCTTCTTGGGAAATGGTTTGTGGTGACTTGCTTGAGATGAGAGAAAGGCAAGTTGAAGGAAGGGATAGGTGTCGTGATGATGGTGCTTGTGGTTGGCTTCTTACGCCATCCTCCTAGAGTTGTGGTTGTCTTGTCTCTTTTAGGTGGATGTGGGTGTGGAAGTGTTGGTGGTTTGCTTTGGTTTTTGTTTTGCTCTCTAGTTGGCATTGCTCTACGCATGGTCTTATGTATGGCTCGGTTTGGGATGATTCTGGAGTGGTTTAGCGAAGGTGGTTACATTGCTTCTGATAACGATGTGATACCATGTTGGGAGGTTATTGCCTCCTCTTGGTCTGTGATGTTCAGAGGCTTGAATCATTGTAGACTTAGCTTAGTATCGATTTGCGAAGTAATTCATTTGGTAATATAAACTCAGAATGTAGAACAGTCCGTTGGGTGTATGAACTGTAAGTAAGAACGCGTGTAGCAAATTGTTTAAGGTTGTGGATGATGAACATTTATATCACTAGCTATGGAGATCTTGATCGAAATAGTGTTGAGCCATTCTTAATGTGGTTTGGCTGTTATTGTGGAATTTCGCAATTTGTATGTCATTTTGTCTTGATTAATGCTTGTGTTATTGTTTTCAATTCTCATTCCATGTTCATATGCATAGCATGCATCTCATTGGCATACATCGAACTCGTGTAGGGAGCGAAACCGCGGAGGGTGACGTGGCTGTGGTCGAGGGTGATCACGGTGAGCAAGTTGTTGTTGAGGATCCGACAGAAGCATCAGGCAAGCACCTAAGCATGTTCAACCCTCTATATATGTTTATTTTGGTGAATAAAATGCTTATTGAATGATTAGGTTTTGCATTAGGAGTCAAATGGTGGTAAGGGTAGTAGAACCTAATTGCTGCACACTCACTCCTTGACACTAGTTGAACTTTTCCTTTGGAGCTAGCTTATGGGTAAATACAATGTGTCCATGCTTAGTTTGCTTAGAGGTCGGGTTTGGGCCAAGTGGTGGACGGTTCCATCACTTGAGAGTACTAAATACTACACATGTGAACTATGTTGGAAATGGGTTCAGTCATGTTACTTGGAGGTAAATATTAATAAATGGCGACCGGGCGGGAGAGTAGGATCAATTGGGTATGGAGACTCAACTGGCGTAGTCCCGCCTGTGTCAATCAAGGACCGATCCGTTTGTGTGCCATGTTGATCGAGCACCATTAGGTTGATCGCATGCCTGATTATGGAGGGTAAGCCACTCTTTCATCACATGCCGTTCGATGGATCATGCCCTCATGCGGTTGGACGTGGTTGAGGGCGAGGCTTAGGCCGACCCTCGAGGGCCAAGCCGGGCTTGGGTCGCTCGAGGGGGTGCTAGGTGCTCGGACCGCATGAAGATGGTTCAACGAATGGGTATGGATGGGAGGGGGGTTGACATGAGGTACTTTGTGGCACATGTCGTGCGATCAATGCTTCCCTGCAGGGTTAATTAAGCGATTCGAATTGCCGCGCTCTCGGATATGAGCACGCTCGCGTCATCCGACACTCAACGTAGTAATAACTTAAATTCCTGGCTCGTCGTTGTACTTGAGCTCTAAAATGGTTGTAATTGCTTTACTTTAGTGTTGTTACCTTTCAACTTCATGTTAGAAGTAGGTGCGGTCAATAACTGCTTTAAATTTGTAATTGGTTTAGCTGTCATACTCATACTACAAATGTTAATGCTTTTCCGCACTATTACCTTCAGCTTTATTCCTTTCTGTACCCAAATGCATAACCCTTTGGAGTCGGTCATATATGGACCACGGGTAAGTCTTGCGAGTACATTCGTACTCATGCTTCTGCTTTGTGGTTTTCAGTGAGGATCGGGAGGCTGCGAGTTTTGTCCCTCACGCCTCTCGGTGCGGCGGGACACCGAGTAGAGGTTACTTGCGATGTCACACACGCCCTGAAGTGTTCAGGCGAGAACACTTCTGAGATGCCGTATTTTGCTAATATGTTGGTTAACTTCGCTTTTGTTGTATAGCTAGTCGTGTATTCCCTGTCTGTAAGGCTTAAAGACTTGGTATTCCTCTTGTTGATCGTGGTTGTGTTGTGATGTCCTTATCATGCTTGTTTGTTGCTTTTATCCTTTCCATATTATCATGCTATATCAACTGCTTTTCTTGTCTGCTGAGTGGATGTCCTAGAATCTAGGAAGGTCATGCCGAAATTTTGAATTTTTGTGCTATCTTGGTTTAGGTTGCATCAGCTTAATTTTCTAGTATGTTAGTTGAATTGTTTGAGTTGTGTGGTTGTCAGGTTTGTCTTTGTGCTTTGGTTTAGTCGTCTTGTTGTGCTTCCGCGTTGCGTGTTCGGTTGTGGGGTTTTGAGTTCGTTGCCCCTTTATGCAAACTGAATTGATGTGGCGGTGGAAACCGGTATGCGGGCGATCCTGGCGAGTTCGGTTCGCATCTGGGAATACCGGCCGTGGTCGAGTTATTTGAATGGTTCCACTGTTATCTCATTTGGGCTTGGATGCTAGCATCGCGAGCGCCATCGGCGAATCGTTGCTAGCCTCCAAATCCAATGAGGTTAACGGGGCGTTCCAATAGCTCGAGGATAGTCTGGACGGCTCCTCACAGGTCATTATCTCGATCATGAGAGGCCTGAACCAGGATAAAATCCTTGTGTTTCTGTCTGTTCTAATTGACCGTCTCCCACGTCTTCGATGCTACACCTTCGGTAGAAAGGGGTTTTGGTTGATCCCCCATTCAACAAATAAGCTCGGCGGGGGCCTGCTCCCCAATCGTCGACAGAAACGGTTCCAGATTCTTGATAGAATCATTTCAGGTTGGATTCTGTGAATCGGGTGGAACTGGGTTGAGACCGATTCAACCATGATGTAGAAAAAAAATAAACGAACCAAAGAGAATCGCTCTGAGCTTTAGGCCCCGTTTGGCAACTTGGAACCGAGGTGTTTCTACTAGAATCTGGGGAAAACCCAGCCAAACGGGCTAAAACTCGGAACGTTTCTTCTTTTTCCACACCGGGGTTGAATCGCCTTCAACCCCGTTTCTACTAGTTTCTATTAGAATCTGGAACTGTACCAAACGATTTGCAGAAAGTGAATCTGATTATACTTGAAACGTTTCTACCAAAAATCTAGAACCGTTTTTATTTCTAGTAGAATCTGGAACTAAACGGGCCTTAGTCTGTTTGGTTCTAAATTACCAAAAGGGGCCTTAGTAGCCCCGTAGAGACCCTTCGCACTCGATAGACAGCAGCCGTTAAACAAGAAAATCGAGCTGTTTTGGAACAGCCTTTCCCCAGCAGCAGCCATTCAGCCCAACCCAAACCGCGCTTTCTCGGCCTGCGCCGGCTGACGGGGGCGTTTCGGTTGGTTTTAGGCGCGCGGCCCAAGTTTCCTTGCGCCATCTTTCTCTTGTTGATGCGTCTAGGACTAGTTATTTGGAGCGTTGGCTTGGTAATTTACCTCAGGTGTATCTCGAAAGAATGAATTTTTTTTTTACCTCGAGTAGAATGCTTCGGTTTTTGTACAACATTTTACTCTAAATCAGCAGAAAGCTAATGTTGCATTTCTTCTTCCGATCTGAGATGTCACGATAGCTTCTGCTGTATTTTTCTATCAACACTTTTCTGAAAGATGAACATGGAATGTGAGCTCATAACAGAACATGAACTAAAAAAAAAAAGCTTCTCCTCGTAATGGATGTGGATCCTTCTTTGCACGTTCGGCGTGACAGCACCAACCAAACCAAGCCCAATGTCCAGCCGTCGGTTTGAACAATAATATAACTGTTTTTTTTTCAGACCAAAGGACATAATTGTTTGGCGAAGTCCAGCCTTCTTGTTTGGTTTTAAGTTCAGCAAACTCTATTCTTTGGATCACTGCATAGCAGGAAACTCAGGCAACCAGAAGACAGCACCTTTGCCTACAGCAAAGTGGACATTCCAAGGCAATCTGCATGATGTGCTCACACTGACATGCTGTGCTTCGCATCGACAATGCCAGCAGCAGACTTGTCCTACCCTCAGTACTCTGTTCCAAACGCAGGCATTTCTTGTGTACTGCCGCCAATTGGGAAACACGGATACCTCACCCAAGGCACGGCAGGCTCGTATCCTGTCAAAAAGAGGAGACAAATACACTTGTCGAGAACTCTCTATTTGTTTGTTCTCCTCACGAGCAACGGAATCTTGGAAGTATCATTGGCAGGCTTTGCTCAGGATGTTCTGATCCACTCGGCAAACAGGCAACCACCGTCGTCTCGATCCCATCGCGCTGTGCGTCATCTTAGGAAATATCACGTCACGTAGGCCGGTCAAATGCCAAACCGTGCCATACCAGTATGAACATTTTCAGTCAGCAGTGGGAGAAAAATACCAATGTCGACTTGGTCAACGAGCAAGCCTGTTTTGTTCATGGAAGGAGGAATATTAGAACCTAATCGTAGACTTTGGATTGCAATTGAACCATGCTTTTGCTGTCGCGCAGCTTCTTGACCCTTCTCGCCAAAACTAATCCGATACGAGAGGGGAGGGGGGGTGCCTTTCTCGGTTCTGAGCCCCACCCACGAAGAACGGTAACATTTTTCCGGAGTTATTTCAGAATTTGACGCTCAATTCGCAAGCCTTTTAGCTCATTTAGATAACATATGGAACCGTCTGTGTGTATGACAGTTGACCAGAGTGTCAAATTCCGAAATGTCTTTGCCGAAACCATACACCTTCGCACGGCAGATTAACCTAACGTAGAGATCATGTTAAAAAGGCACAGCACTGCCGGCTCGTGCTGCTCATGGCCTTGCTCTGAAGACGACCGTCCACTGCAATAATTTCGGTGGCGTCGGAGGCGTCGATCGCCACTCGCAAAGGACACACCAAGGACGACGACGAAATGGCCCTTCCACCACGTTCTTTATTTCTTCCCAGCGAGTGAGCGTCGCTTTCAGGACAAAATTTCGCCGCAGATTGTGCATTAAACGGATAGTTTCCACTAACCGCGATCGATGCTATCTCCATTTCTCCATGCATCCGCGTCACCACTAATGTTCGCGGGCTTTGAATTGAAATCGAGTGTCACTGATGTTTGTTAGATGCAATTAGTCCCCACTGACCACAATTAATCTCCATTTGCAGCCGTTCGATTCACGATCAACAAGTTGATCTCTACAATTTCCCGCTGTGACACGTGTGAAATCCTTCTATAGATACTACAAGAGCAAAGTATACATGCTAATAGTAAGCTATCTATAATAACTGTCTTTAAAAGTTGTCTCTAGATATTGTGCAATAACCATCTCTTCTCTCTTGTACATGAATAATCTACATATACTCTCGTACAAAGCTGGCTACTAAATAAGAATCAGGTCTCTCCTTTTTTCTCACTCTTCCATACTGATATGTACAAGCTAAAAACCACTTATTATACATACCCTAACCGATATGAATCCTCTTTGTATTCATATCCTCCAGGAGACACTCTTTTGACTTCGCTTCTGCATTGCACCTCTCTCTCTCTCTCCTATCCATTTGCTAGCTGGGCTGGTTCTTGCTGAGTGCAATGCCCCAACTCATGCTGCGCGTTAGATGGCTGTACGAAACAAGGTCGTCTTTTAAAAGCAAGCACAACAGTGAAATCCACTACTTACTCTATCTTTCATCCATATCATCCAAAGTAAACAAAAAACCAGTTTGTATAATAACTGTCTCTAACAGTTGCCTACCTCTTCTCTCTTGTACATAAATAACCTATGTATACTCCCGTGCAAAGCTGGCCATTAAATAAGAATCAGATCTCTTTCCTATCCTCCTTTCTCACTTTCTCATGTATGACAAAGCTGATATGTTTAAACTAATAATAAATTAAGGTGATTTTATTCTACTTGCTCTAACACCCAAGCCCGCACATTAGGTAAGTGTGACGCAGATGGCGTCGCTTTACAACTCGAAAGGGCTCGGCACGCCTCGTTTTGTATTGCTGGACACGGCGGCCTTTGCGCGCACCAACCTGGTAATGATCGGGTGAAACAAGGGGAGATCGATGATTGGGAGGGTTGGTTGCGCGCACCAGGACAGTGGGGAAAACGGGGTGTCAGGGCCAAAGCAAGGCGGAAAAAAAACTTCATAGTTCAGAGTCGCTGTGTTTGTTAGTGAAGATAAGTCGGCGGCAGAAGTAACGCCCCGAGTCCCGACGATTTCACATGGAAGGGAAGGGACGGCTCGGATCGACCGATGGGTGATTTTTAGGTCCGTTTGGTGATTTGGAATCGGATCATTTCTATTAGATTCTGAAAGAAATTTAACCAAACGGGTTAAAGCTCGGAACGATTCTTCTAGGATCATTTCTTCTTTTTCCACACCGTGGTCCATAGCTGAATCGGTCTCAATTTAGTTCCACCAGATTCACAGAATCCAACCTGAAATATTTCTACCGAGAATCTAAAACCGTTTTCGTTTCTACTAGAATCTGGAACCATACCAAACAGACCCTTAGTAGGATCGATTTCCCTCTGTATTTGTACCGACTTCTCTTCGGCAACTGATGCGGACCGGCTCCAATCCGATCCGTCGTGTGCATGCGCCGTTAGGTACGAAGACTACGGGGATCGAGCCTGCCTGCCTGCCTACTGGCAGTCGCGATGCAAGCTTGCAAAGTTGCAATCCGGTAGCTACGAACATGCCAGATTGGAATCGCCGTCGCCGACCTGATCTAACGATGCTCCTATATAAAAATCCATGGTTCTTGTTTGCATCCCTGTCCCCTTTTGCAGATTCTGCGCAAGCACACAAGTTAGTTCCTGGAATTGAACATTTGTTTTTTCAACTTGACCTTTTACAGCTCCTTGTACTTTGGATCCACTCCGCCACCTGCCTAGCTCCCAAGTTTTTTTTAGAGGAAGCCTAACCCCAAGTAGTCCTTCGCTCTAAAACAATTGCTTTTTGACTTTTTTTTTCTCTCGATGAGAAATATATATAAAAAAAAAAACAGGAATCTTATCGGTACCACAACATTTTCCGTTATTATGGTCATGGACATCTTTGAATTAAAGCATGACTTGTCGGTAACATGCAAAGAGGCTAATTTTCCACGCAGACGTGATCAACGGAACCACCATTAGTGTGGGCACGGGGAGCCCTAAGAATGTGGTCACTCCGGCCGGGTGAGAGCGTCAGCATCTGACAAGCCCGGTGGTGTCGGGCCTCGACGCGAAATTAGCACACGGTGGCTCGATTAGAATTTCAGTTATTGCACGAAAGGCGCAGGCTGCTCACCGGATTTTAGATCGGGGTGTCAGGTTGTTGGGGGCATCACATCGAGCAAATAATATTCCCGTCCCTGTAGCAACAGATGCCACCAACAAACCCGGCTCACCGGTCGTGAAAGCGGCCGGTGGTCTCTCGCCGGTAAAACCCCGCAAGCAACATGGCGATGCACTCGCCCCGCTCAGCTGTTGTTTAAGATCGAATATATTTTTTTTAAGAAAAAAATCAAATCAAATCTGCCTTCATTAATTACCGTCTCGTACCCAGTATGTATGCGTATCTAGGTCGTGTTAATCATTGATTTCCTGATAATGTCCGTGATCCCGCGATTCGATTAGAAAATACTATGCAGCACGTAGTGCCACCGGATCAGATCGAATCACCTAGTGTAAATTTGTGGGAAATTAACTGACCTGATTGATCCGCGGATCTCCCATGTCGAGCAGGAGCTGGGCACCTGTCGCGCCCTCCGGAGCGCGCGCGCGCGCGCGCTCGCCATGATGGGGAGGACAGGGTGGTGGTGGGCTGGTGGCCATGGCCGTTAGCGGCAGCGGCAGCCACCTGGTTGGCACGTCGGAAGAAACGGACAAGATCTCCACCCCCACGAACGCCGATACAATAACCCGAACGATATCATATACTAGCACGCATGGACGGGGCGGAGCAACCGTACAGCAACAGCGTGTGATAAAACAGGAGGGAATCCGAGAACATGTCCAGCGCTCCCAACAAGTTTTGTACAATCGGTGCTTGATTCCGTTCCTTTGAATATGATACAGATAGTCCCCAAAAAAATCCTTAAAATTTTTGCATAGATAGGGTACGATATAATCTATCACTTTACAAAATCTGAAGTATAAATTTAACCAATATATTTAGAAACAAAACGACAAAATTTAATAAACAGTGGCTTTTATCTTTTCTTTTTATTTTGGATTCCCTTTTTAGCGGAATTTGTCTTTTTTTTCTTGTTTCTCAATTGTAGATCGACTTTATATTTGAAATTTTATATAGTGATATACTATCTTTGGTCATAAATAGTTGTCGTTTTGAATATTGACACAGTCTCCAAAACACAACTTTAGCAACTAATTTTTATTATAATACTCCATCGGCTTGTCTTTTGAATGGTCTTGTCCATGAATATAAAGTTTGCATGTAGATTTAAAGAAACCTTTCATTCTATACTCCTATTTATTCTCTCTCAACCGTATGCATCTAAGTCATTTTTTCTTATACATTTCTCAATATCAACACAACCTTGGTTAAATAACTCTAATAACCCAATCAATGGGAATAACAAGAAGAATGATCAATATTCGAGAGATGTTACTAGTGTCTTCATCAGCACCACTCCCAAAACTCGGAGAAGACTTGCGAAGCAAGCCAATGATCATTGGCACAGTGTTAACAAGCTAGTGTACCAATTTCAATGCTCTTGGAGCAAGGCATTCAAAATTTATTGTAGTGGGCAATCTGATGACCAGTTGATGAAGAAGGCCCATGCATTCTACGAGGTAGACTATAAAATGGGATAATTTCATCACATTGATTATTGGAAGGCTGTTCGAGACCAGCTCAAGTGGCACACATACAATGAGTGGCTCGACAAAATTAAAAAAAGAAAGGTATCGAAAGCATGGGAGACAGGTGATCATACGTCATTCCCTATAGATATCGATGATATCCCGTGCCCAATAGGAACAAAAGTAGCGAAGGCTGAATGCAATGGGAAAGGAAAGTCAAAGACCACTACAATGGATATGGAAGTGCTCGACAAGTACATAGCTGCCCAGGAACTTGCTAAAATCAATCATAGTGGGATGCTAGAATTGCAACAACGTCTCTCCGTCGAGAAGCTTGAATCAGCAAAGATTTCAGCCCTTGCAGCAAAGGATAATAAAGAGACCAAAAAACTTAAGGAGTCTGAAATGATGAAAACTTACAGAGCGTTGATTATGCAAGATACAATAGGGATACCGGATGAAATGAAGAATGAGCATTTGAAGGCATTAAAGATTATGAGAGAGAGATTATTTGGCAATACTGAGTAAGATTTTTTCCTCTACTCCTGATATGTTTGTCAGTTGGGTGAGGAACTTGCATAATCTCCAGCTTAGTTTTATTGTGAATGTTGTCTATAATTTTTTTGGTTAACTTTAAGCTCTGTGCAATCCAATATAGTACTCTAGGTTTCTAGATATTGGGTGAGGAACTTGCATAATCTGCAGTTTAGTTTTATTATGACTGTTGTCTATAAAAAAATTTTGGGTGGCTTTAAGTTTTGTGCAATGCAATAGTTGAGTACTCTAGATTTGTATATATTGTAGATGGTAAGGAATGAACTAAAAATAATTGAGGACATTGCTTACTGTTGTGATCTTGCATTTTGCATTATGTAAAATAGCTAATTTACTGCATTCTGCATTCATGCACATCATATACAGGTCTAATTATTGGACTGATTCTTGCACAGGAAGTAGCTGGACTGGATCAACATATTGGATTGTACAGAGCATTCATGGTGTAATGCTTCTCTGGAGTCCGTAGTGTACTTACTGCACTATCGGCAAGCTTTAGTAATATTTCATTTCACTTATTTGCATGCACTACATCTAAAATAGCTACTCATTTAGGTAAAGTGCTCTATATATGAATAGGGGATACTTCAATGTTTACTATTGCTTGCATTTTAGATACTTTTGTAATTTATCACTACATATTTGCATTATGAAATTTACATGGTTTGTTGACAAATATCGAGGAACATATAGTGGATGTTCTGGGCTCTGATGAAATGTAAGTGTGTAGTAGTTGGATTTTATCCGATCTGATCTGATTAGAAACACACAAGTAGGCTAAGCAATGCCAAGTCTTGTTTTTATCTGATCTAATCTGAGCAAAGACTTCATGCTTCGGTAATTTTGTAGGATAGTGTTTCCTGACATTTGCATGCATGATGGTTATATTCAAATGGGGGGTATGGGACATGCCCTGTTGAGCTTCTATTGAAGACACTGTTTGCAGTGGCTGAAGCATTTTATGTAGGGGTTGTGTGTGTTAAACAATGACCGAGTGTTCTCTCAAGCATATGTCAGATTTGAATGAAGCGTCTTATGCAGTGAACGAAGCATTGTTTGTACATATTAAACTGACCAAACTTACGAAGATTATCTATGATTTGAAGATATTATGAATATGTCAGAGAACCCAGCACTTGCATCCTGAATAATGTTGTCCATACTTTAAGCTTATGTTTGGATTTGCTTCAAGTGCATCTAGGCCCCTAAAGAAGTTTTGGATGATTAATGACAAACGATTAAGGGGACTAATGCGTTCAATGAGTTTGTGAATAGGTAATAGTCCCGGCGTGAGATCATCTACGGACGATGGATACCCTCAAAAAGGAATTGAGTTTGAAAATGGCTTTATTTTGATGTATTCTACATTTTGAGTCATAGGAATGCCGTACTATTAAGAGGGATGCACTGTAGTTGATATAGAATTAGTCTCTATGCCCAGATGAATGTTAACTAGTTGCGTTTGAGAGACACGTAGTTCCTACACTTGCTCCGGAATGATTTGTTTTGAAGTTCAAGTCGGACATTTCGAAAATTGGGTCGGAAGTTTCGAAGATATCAGACATTCCGAAGCATGGTTGTGGCTGAGTCCGAAGCCCCTACAACATATCGAACTTTTTGATATTTTGTATCGGAAGTTCCGATGAGTGTTGTTTTCAAAAAGGGGGCTCTCTGTTGAGATCGGAAGTCCCGATGCTGGCATATCGGAAGTTCCGATGCCTGTTGTTTTCAAAAAAGGGTGCTCACTGTCGAGATCGGACTGCCCAAAGTCTTACGTCGGAAGTTCCGAACCAGTTAAATCCCAGTTTGGGAACTCTCTGTGCGTTTCGGATGTTCCGAATACATGAATCGGACATTCCGATGTTAACTTAGAAAGTTTTTCTGTTGGTCTCTCTCTGTGAGCTTCGGAAGTTCCGATCTCGTAATCGGAAGTTCCGATGCATCTAGTTTTCGACCGTTGAGACTTTTCAAGTTCTGGAAGTTTACACATATCGGAAGTTCCGATGTTTGGTTCGTATATTCCAATGTGTGGCTAAGTCGGGGTATAACGGCTAGTTTTGAGCTGAAACTATAAATACCCCTCAACCTCTCCTTTAGAGGGTTACACGCTTGCTTTTGTTGAACTCTTGGGCACCTTGAGCACATCCTAGAGTATTTTTAAGTCCTCCTCTCCTTGATCTTGGTGATCATCTAGAGAGTGAGGATTTAGCAGTGTGATCGTGAGCTAGAACAAGAGTCAATCATTCATCTTGAGCACAAGAGAACTTCTCTAAGATCATATTACGGTGCATTTATTACTCTTGGAGGTTGAAGGACTCTTAGACGGCTAGGCGTCTCTCACGAGCTCCCGACAGTTGTGGGAAGCCGTGAGAAGTTTGTGAAGGCCCGTTTCGCCTCTGAAAGGGAAGAAACGAATAGTGGAACCAAACTTCAAGTGTGACCGAGGTTTGGGAGGAAAAGGTTGAAAAAGACCCGGCTCTTTGTGAGCCTCCTCAACGGAGACGTAAGATCCCCTCAAGGATCCGAACTCCGGGAAAAAAACTCTTGTCTCCCTTGTTTAAGTTTCTTTATTGCTGCTACTCAAGTCTAAATAGCTTACTCCTCCTTGCTCTCAACTAGAATAGAAGAAGCTTGTGGATTGCTAGACGTCTTTCCTGTTGTTGATTTTCAGTACTGATCGGATATTCCGAAACCATACCAGAAGTTTCGATATTATCGGAAGTTCTGATATTGGATCGGAAAGTTCGATACCTTTTCCGCTGCAACAAATTTTATTTGAAATTTTAAATAGCCTATTCACCCCCCCTCTAGGCAATTATCACATCTTTTCAGTTAGACCTTCTGGTCGGCCACTCATTGAGAGCTGGTGGGATTAAGGAGTCAAGATCTGCATGGAGATAGACTATGTTTTTGTATTGGTTATCTAGTTGCCGATTTGCCCTTTGGTCAGTCAAACACTTTTGATGGATGGCCTATTATTTAGCTTTTGACTAGGACCATATGCCTAACTATAGCAACTAATCATCACACTATTTATTAAATAACCTCTTAATGCTAGACCAAAAGAATACTTGTGCTTGCCTACCAAATGCCTTGACTAATCGGTAGCTTCAACTGATATCGCCATGTGTACTATTTTTAAGGACTGCTTCTTACATCTAGCTTACTACTGAATCACCAGTATTTCTTGCCGAGGTTTGTGAACATGTTTATTTAACTCTATTTAGTGCACTACTCTGCTATTGCCTTTAACCACATAGGTTATTATGATTTGTTATGACTTATAATTATGCATATGTATATTTTGCAAAATTTTCTTTATAATGTTTTTTATGTGGAACTGTAGAACCTCATAAAGACAACATGTCGTACCAATCATGTTCCTCTTCTTGTTCCGACGATGTCGACGACACCAACAGTTTTGAACCAACTGAAGTAAACATGTTGGAAGGCTTTATTGCTAAGGATGAAATCTTGGACCAAATCGGCATGCACATTAGTGTCCAGTTGAAGGCCAAACTAGAGGAACAATGTGTTGAATAATCTCAACACCAAAGTGGTAATAGGAGGTACAAACCGAGGGACCATGAAGTCGCCCATAAGGAGCTCATGGCAAATTACTTCTCTGAACATCCCCTCTACACCAACGAGATGTTCCGTAAAAGGTTTAGAATGAGAAGACCCCTATTCAAACGAATCGTGAATGCTCTTAAAGAGTGGGATCCCTATTTCACTTATAGGGTAGATGCGGCAAATAGACTAGGTCTCTCACCACTATCGGCTGCAATTCGTATGTTAGCTTATGGCACCCCTGCCGACCAACTTGATGAGGTACTAATGATTGGTCCAAGCACTACAAAGGAGTCTTTGGGCAAGTTCGTGCAAGGGGCGATTGAGAAGTTTAGGGGAGAGTATTTGCAACACCCCACATGTGACAAAGTGGAGCGTTTGCTTCAGATCGGCAAGTCTCGTGACTTCCCTGGAATGCTAGGGAGCACTGACTGCATGCATTGGCAGTGGGAGAAATGTCTCGTCGCATGGAGGGGCCAATACACCCGTGGTGATCATGGTGTCCCTACTATGATCCTCGAGGCGATTGCTTCACATGACCTCGTATATGGCATGCTTATTTCGATGTTGCTAGGTCAAACAATGACATCAACGTAATTAAACAAACGCCATTGTTCATTGCAGAGTTGAAAGGAGAAGCTCCACTGGTGTAGTTCACTGTCAATGGGAGGCAATATGATAAGGGTTACTACCTTGCTGACGGAATTTACCCAGAATGAGCCATCTTCATCAAGACTATACCCCTCCCTCAGACAGAGAAGGACAAATTATTTGCATGACATCAAGAAGGGCCAAGGAAAGATGTTGAGAGAGCATTTGGGGTATTGCAATCTCGTTTTAACATCGTCCGGCGTCCAACATAGTTGCGAAAACGGGTCGCTATCGGGAAAATCATGGAAGCTTGCATTATTCTTCATAATATGATTGTCGAAGATGAACAAGAAATAGTAACCGTTCCTTTGGACTTGAACAAGACTCTAGGGACAACATGTGTTCTACCGCCAGAAGTCAACAGTGGCCCTAACATTTGCTTCACTGGCGTACTACGAAGGAATTCCTCCATTCGTGCTAGGCCGACACATACACAACTCAAGAGTCAAGAGGGATTTAGTTGATCATATATGGGAAAATTTTGGGAATAGGTGAAATAATTGTGAAATAGTTCAGTAGCCTTATTATGCAATATTTTTCTATTGTTGGTAGACAATTTCAGGAATAGGTGAAATAATTGTGCAATATTTGAGTAGCCTTATTGTGCAATATTTTTCTTCTGTTGGAACACAATTTTCATATGTAGTCATTCCAACAAATTCAATTCCGAACGAATGCTATCATATTTTGAATATTTGACTCGTACTCAGAATTTCTAAACATGCAATTGTACAATACTAAGTTACATAGCCGAACATGCTTCTCAGAATAAAAAAAAAAGCTGACGCCCATGCAATTCTCTCTTTTCCCGATATGTGTTATATAATCATTTTCTTATATGCTAATATTTTTACTAGTGTAGTGCAACACAATAGACAACAAAGTTACAATTTTATGCTGATCGCCACATTTCCAAATAAAGGGTATTTAAATAGCTAACATATAGACAACTCATTGTATAATGTGTTTTTAATGTTGTCCATAGATAACATGACAGTGTGCTATAGATAGTAGACAGTAACTATGAGGACCACTGTACATACCTAAACACAACGAGGCAAAGTTGGATTTGGAGGAGGAATCAAACCAGAGGGTCCACAGGGACTCCCATGCACGCTCTTAAAGCAATTGCGTACGTGGGAACACTACGCAACAGCGCAAGGTTGGAACTCGATGAAGGGCAATGTACAATCGTCTGTACACGCTGACGCACAAAGAAGTGTAGAAAAAGACACGCGAAACAAGATAGCAGCGGGCGTGCGGCCACGACCAAACTTGGGGCAAAATAATGAGTGGGGATGAAAGGGCCAATCCTGGGGCCCAGCTGGCAGCTGCCCGCACGACCCATCAAAACCGGTACAAGTCCACCGAGACGAGGAGGAGGGAGGCGCATAACCCCAACACCCAAGTCCCAACAAAGAGGAGGGAGTTGGGCAATCGGCAGTTGGGCATACTGCGCCACGAAGCATCGGAGCAGAGGAGGAGGCGGCCTGAGCTGTGCCTGCGCCTTTTTGTCCCGCTTGTCCCATGAGGAAGCTGTGCCCGAACCTGGAGCGCGATGACGCGCTAGACACGGTACTCGAGGTGCCCATCCCCGAGGAGATGTTCTCCGGCGGCGGCGGCTCCCGGGGCTCCAGGTTCGGCTGCACCAACGTCAAGGCGTGGATGCGGTCGCACGCCGCCGACCGCTCCGGCTCCGGCGAGCCGTGCTCCATGAGCCGCGGCGAGCTCCAGCTCATGCTGGGAGTCATCGGCGCGCCGCTCATCCCCCTCCCCGTCCACCACGCCAAGCAGTCGCCCTCGTCCGTCCTCTGCGAACAGCTCAAGGCCGACCCCATTGTACGATCGAGTTTGAACCATATCCGCTCATCGGTTTCTTCTCTGTTTTCTTGCTCTTGACGCTTGAAGTGCTGATCGATTTATTCATTCACGTGATTGTGTTGCAGGAGTCGTCGTCGGCCAAGTACATAGTGCACCAGTACATAGCGGCGTCGGGAGGGGATTGGGCGCTGAACAAGGTGACGAGCATGTACGCGATGGGGAAGGTGAGGATGACGGCCGCGGAGCTCAACAGCAGCGACGCGGACGGCGGCGGCGGCGGCATTGGCAGCGGGCACCACGGCGGCAAGAAGGGCGGCAAGGGCGGCGGCGAGATCGGCGGGTTCGTGCTGTGGCAGAAGAAGCCGGAGCTGTGGTGCCTGGAGCTCGTGGTGTCGGGCTGCAAGATCAGCGCCGGCAGCGACGGCAAGGTCGCCTGGCGCCAGACGCCGTGGCACCAGTCCCACGCCTCCCGGGGCCCGCCGCGCCCGCTCCGCCGGTCTCTCCAGGTGCGTACCGCACGCGGGCACACACCTAGTCACGTATACGCTACCCCTGATGCCATGTACCGCTTACGTGCATATGCTCTTTAATTTGGTACTGCTACGACTCAAGTGCGTGCCCGCGTTGTACGTTAAAACGCACATCCAATTCCCCAGTAACTTCGACTCAAAACAACAACCGGGCGGACTTACGCTTGGGCTGATCTGATGCTCCCATTGGTCGGACGTACGGAACGAGCCCATTGTTGTCATCGCTCATAGTTGTTTGCCCGGTTGGTATTTGCCGTACGTATTAGCACGGATGATGCTACAGTATGTAGGCATGTACACCTCCACGCTCTCGGTGCAAAATCGATGATCAGATAGATTTGCAAGGACCGGGTGGTGTTTCGAGCAAACCGTACGCTGGACTGGGCACACGTCGTTATTAGTATGTGCCGCGCCAACCGTGCGTAGAGGCAGGTCGATCAGGGCTTGTAGATCCCCCCTCGCACGGCCCAGAGACATAATTACGCCTTTTCAGCACACGGGGAATCATTGAGCCGCGGTCAAGGTCCAGGGCAATGCCCGGAATCGATAAGGCCGCGTGCTTGCTCATCACGAGAGAGAGAGAGAGAGAGAGAGAGAGAGAGAGAGAGAGAGATGATCCAGGCGTCGGTACGTAGTATTTGGGTTAGGAGGGCTCGTCATTGCCGTGGCGGTGCCCTGTCGCTGGGGAGGGTAATTAGTGCAACAAGACCGTCGACGGAGGAGGCGAGGCACGAGAGACGCCTAGCCTAGCACGGAGGAGCAGCGTGATTAGGGGTCGGCCTCGCCACCCAACGTGCGGCCATGTGCACTAACGCGGCCGGACACCTCACATGGACGCGGCCCATCAATCTGTTGGTGGCGCGCGGTTTGTCAGCCAGTTCCACCAACCCTCCCCGCTTATCGCGCTGCACCAACCCGGTAACACGAGAACTAATCTCTCTTCCCCTCCGCGTGCTCCGTCGATCGGTAATTTGACCATGGAGTCAACTGATCGTATTTTTCACACACATGTAATGTAATGGGTTTTTTTAATTAACAGCTAAATAGTACTCGAGCTGATTAAATCTAGTGGCTGAACAAACTTCGTCTGGCGTACGTGCAGGGCCTTGACCCGCTGCTGACGGCGAGCCTGTTCGCCGACTCGGTGTGCATCGGCGAGAGGAGCATCGACGGCGAGGACTGCTTCGTGCTCAGGGTAGAGGCGGAGGCGTCGAGCCTGCGCGCGCGCAACAGCAGCAGCGTGGAGATCATCCGGCACACGGTGTGGGGGTACTTCAGCCAGCGCACCGGCCTGCTGGTGCAGCTGGAAGACTCGCACCTGCTCCAGATCAAGTCCAGCGGCCACGGCGGCGGCACCGTCTTCTGGGAGACCACCATGGAGTCGCGCCTCGACGACTACCGCGCCGTCGACGGCGTCAACATCGCCCACGCCGGCCGCACCGCCGTCTCGCTCGTCCGGTTCGGGGACAGCCAGGACGGCAACACAAGGACGCGCATGGAAGAGACCTGGACCATCGAGGAGGTCGACTTCAACATCTGGGGCCTCTCCATGGACTGCTTCCTGCCGCCCAGCGATCTCAAGGAGGGCAAGGAGACCCAGAACGTCGCCGTCGTGAAGGCCGCGCGGCCGCCGCCGATAAGGATACCGGCCGTGTCCGTCCGCGTCGGGCCCTCGCAGGTGGCCGCCGTCAACATGGACGACTCAGACTCGCTCATTGCAAGGTCATGACAACCGCACAGTAAGAGTTTGAGCATGTACGAGACATTTGTTACTATAAGATCACCTGTGGTAAGATCTGTAAATATATTGCAGGTTGAGGGGTTTTTTAGGTGTGGATTTTACCTCGGCTAGGATTGGTGCCAGGAGTGAGTAGTGACTAGTGAGTGAGTAATCCGGACTAGATATCCTAATTAGCTGTATAGTAATAAGCTTACGACGCTCCCCGTCACTGTAAATTTGAAGAACTATCTATTTACTCGCGTAACTACGCGGCTAGATAGTTATCTATCATATACAACTTTGTTTTCTATAATTGAAATACAGGTGTATTTGTTATATAACTCTGATATCTATTTATAATTAATCTGTATTGTCATGATTTGACTTCACTAAAATAATTGATAGAGATCATTTTTTTCGATTAATGTGAGATTTCTTAGGATTTTTATTCTTTTTTAGGATTTTTATGGATTTTCTTGATCTCTCAATTTGAAAGAAGCTCGTACGTTTTAACTTGATTTCTCTGGAAAATACTGGTGCCGCTAGGCCAATCGTTGCAGTTCTGACTTCTGAGCAGAACGTACTGAAGCGTATTCACAATAAAAACTGTAAGTTTGACATAGCACAACGCAGCTCCAGATTCCCAGAGCATACAAGCTTAGTACTTGCACCAATGCTGATGAAGTTGCAATGGACAGCAGGTTTTCTATGGAAGAAATGTAGAGGGTATACCATTTCTGCCTGGATTGACTGACACGGTAGCAAGCATATAAAGGGGGTAACTAAGCACTGAGATTAGCCTTGCAGCAGCATCACGAAGTCATATTACATGTACAGCTAGCTACCTCTAAAGCAAATTCCAAAAGATTCATCGCTTCTAAATATGTGAATCGCACATCGACCATGGTATATTGATGCCACAGCACTACTCACATTACAAAAGAAAAGGAAAAGAAACAAAGAAAAACATGCATTTTATGGCGAGAAGCTAGGCTCGCCCTACAGGAGATAGAGGCGGCCGGTGGGGCACATAGCTGGCCGGTGCTCCACCTTGACTGGCTGCCAGAGTCTTGAGCTTATTGTTGGCAAGGAGTGCATGCTCTTGCGCTGCTTGCGCACCTACTTGCATCCGGCTAGGATACCTGCCGTGAAGCATCACTATGCACATCGCAAACGCCTGAAGTAAAGCAATGGATGATCTGAATTCAACTGTGTATAGCCCCTCTTTAAATGAAACCATACTGAAGGCATGCCTATCTTCTCGAGATCGACCCTGCAAATACAGGTTACATCAAGCATCAGTTTATCTGTTTTGTCATAATAGAGATAAATCCTGAAAGTAGTCAGTAATAGGGTAGCACAAGGGCACACCTGAGCGAGCAAATCAAATCGTTGACTGCCATCCGGCGTCTGGTTAGACTGAATGGACTTATCACCTTTGCTTTCTTGGGGGTCATCGGTGAGGACACTCAGCATGCAACCTTCATCCCACCCGCCACAGTCACATGCTCCTCCAGATCTCCACCTCTCCATCAGAGGTAATGGCTGTCCAGAAGTTGATGTGCCGTGGAAGCCATTTGGAATCAAGGCAATAACCCTGGCTGGAGCAGAACTAGCATTCCTCATATTAGGATGGAGGCTTCCTGTTGGGCCGCAAGAACAGCCAATTGGTGCTGGACTACCTCGGCTGGCATTCTGTGAAGATGATTGATGAGAAGTTTCTGCTTCTTGCTGAGGCATCGTGCTGATAAAAGCCGCAAGCTCTCTGCTAACGTGTGAATCACCTGATTCTTGAGACGACGGTAGCAATTCAGAACCAGCCAGCACAAATTCCCTGTGTACGTGAAAATCTTTCGTGTGGCAGCATCTTGATTTTCGGCATGAGACCCTCATTTCCCCTACAATACCTGACACCAGTTGATGTTTCTTGTTCTTATTACCAACCTTGATCCAAGCTCCACTTTTTTTCTTAGGATCTTCAACAGTGAATAAAGTATATGTGCTTTCCACATCGTCCTTATTGGAGGTGCCCTTCCTTCTCACAGTTGCCGCCAGGATATCAGAATCACCATAAGAAAGCATGAATAAAGGCAAGCCGTTCTTCCATGCTAGCTGCAGAAGTGCTTGCCTTGTTGTTGCTGAATCCCTTTCTTGCTGGAGGTACCTCTCACTGTTCAATAGCACACGAGGAGGCTGATTTATGTTTCCTTTGGTCTGGTAATTTGAATTGACAACTGCATCAACTGACCTACGCTGCACATTCTGTGAAGTCAATCCTCCCAAGTTTAGAGATTGCTTATTGACATTGCCTGGCAGATGACACTTTGGAACAAATGTAGGTTGGATTGGCCCAGAAGTAGATGTTTGCCTTGGCTTTAATAATGGATCTAACATCCTCCTCAATGGGCTGCGCCTTCCTTTGTCTTTTGATGACTTGTCTCCATTAATCCTATCCACAGAGGTGATTACCTCTGGCTGTCGTGGAGACAGTGCCTCCTTCAGGCTAGAACAGCGACTCACTCGATTCAGCCCAGAAACAAGATGACGATCGGGCAACACATCCATATCACTGAACTTTGTGCTACTTCGGGGAGATTTCTCAGAGACACCGATGGCTGATTGGCTTTTACTACAGTTTTCGCCTATTGTTACAGCTGCACCAACAAAATCATCTCTAGTCACAGTACTGGTGCCAAGCTCTTCAGATGAATCCATGATGGGAAGTGGACATGAGTATGGAATTCGAGGAAACTCATGGGATTGCCCAATATCCTCCAAGAAACCAACAGGTGGCCTACTACTATTTCTTTCTGTTTTCATCACAGCACTAGATATTAGGGACTCCAAATGTTCACCACTCATGCCATTGCTCAGTTGAAGATCATTGCACGTGGAATCAATGTTATGAGAAGTGAAGAAATTTCGCCCAATGTTATCGTCATCTGTAAAAAGCCTGCGTGAACAGTGATGGACAGCCTCCTCTATCTTCCTTGTAGTCTCTTCATCATCAACCATTTCATGTGGCGTGAAACTCCCAGAGGCAGCATTCATAGAGTCTGAGGGTAGAGACACATTGCTGAGATTCAAGCCACCGTAATTACCACTGTTCTCTGCAGGAGGGTACTTGCCATGCCTTGGCAACAAGCTCAAGACTGCAGAATTCGGGCTAGGTGAATATCTGGCCCTCCCATGGTGTTTATCCTCAGGATTACTTCGCTGAGACTTCATAGAACAATGCTGATGTTCGTTCAGTGGAGGAGATTGATTGCTTTCAAGAGATTTGCTGCTGGGGCTTGCAGAAGAATGGGATGGAGAAGAGAATAGCACAGATCTACTGGTATTAGATGGAGAGGCCCCATGGCCGCTAGAGAACTCATGCTTTTGTTGGTGAGACCACCTCGCAAGAAGGCCCCACTCAAGAACTCCAACATTCAGCGCCTTGTCCTGAAGATGGTCTGCTGTATCTTTATGCTGTAAATATGAAGGAACATTTGACATATGCTTGACAAGTTCATCAACAGTAGCAGCCTTTCGGCCAGGCCATGGTTTTGAGCTCTTCAAGGATGCACCTCCTTCTGCATTACAAGGTTTTTGTTGCCTTCGAAACTTATCATTTTTTACAACTCTGATTCTATCTTCAAATTTCCCATCGATGTTTCCACTGACTGCTGAGACCTTCTCCTTTGGCACTTCTACTAATTGATCTTGTTGTGAATTTCCCCTTTGTCGTCTATCACGACCTGATGGGACCCTCACATTCCTTTCTCTGCTAAACTGTCCTTTCGTTAACATCTTTGTGATGGTTTAACATAACAAGCAGACCTTATCAATTTATCTTCTATGAGCAACACCACAAATTATCACTTGCTTCAATTCGATATCCTGAAGTTTGACAGATAGAGATTCAGGAAATTACAATTGCCTATAACCTGCAAATTCAATATACGCAGAAAAAACTATTAGATGTGCAGTTTTAGATATTTTTGCCAGAAATACAAATTCACTGGAATTAGTGATCAGCAAGTGAATAGCAGGCACTACCGCAGTGCGCATTCAATACTGTATTGTGTTATCTTAATTAAGAATTAAGAATGTGTCGGTGGATGATTACATCATTTTGTCTCCCGGGAATCCTGGATTTATGATTTATGCTGTTTGGACGTGTCCTCAGTGGGACGGGACTTGCACGCCGACAGTTTTAGACATAATAATGTTCTAATGAGGATATGTCAATAATCTTGCATACAAGATAAGCCAAAAAAAATAAAAATAAAAATAAAAAGCTCCCACGAATGATAAAAAGGCACCAACAAATTTTGAAGGCTGGCCTGAAGTTATTCGTATATTAGCGCAGACCGTGTGTAGCTTATATATAAAAACAGTATGCACGTTGCTAGGGGACCAGGGAGCCTTCAATAGTTCAGTCTTGGTACATTGTATACCATCATCAACAACGGAACATCTTTACCCATTTCCCTCAAGAAAAAAAGCACCTTATTTCCATTTGATTTTTCTCGGCTGGTTATAAAAAGGAAAAAAAGAAAAAAAAATATAATCCTGTGAGCCTCTGAACATAGAAGTCTAACTAACAAGCGAGATGGAAAAGCTGTAGTAGTATAAAACAATAGAAAGCTAAGGTAAGAAATTGCGGCATAAATTTACCACGAACGGGGGAAATGAAGAAGAGAGGCTGCGGGTTGCAGTACGCCAGTACTAGACCCCAAACAGAAACCCTCTTCACTCTCACTAGTCCCAAAGAAAAGAATCAACCCACATTACCCAAGAATCGAAACGAAAAACCACATAAAACCAAGGTAAGTGAGCATACCAAGTAGACCAAAGAAGCAAGAGCCACCCCTCCCCTACAAGAACACCCCCGTATCATCAAGATCCGGGTTGGGGATAACAATTCACACCCCCGCAGATCTGCCACCGCAACAAGAACACAGATCATTATTCATTACGACTCGACCAAGCACCCCAAAAAAAAAAGGCACCACTGCGAGAAGAAATGCCTCACCTGGGGAGAAGGGAGAGACGAGACGAGAGCTCACTTGCAGTGGGAGTGAGAGAGAGCGCAGGCGGACTGGATAGGGACCTGCAGGCAGCTCGGTGGTGCGGTATATGGTATTGGGATGGGGAGGATGAGGCGTGGTGGTAGGAGCCGCTACTGCTACTCCTATTTCCTATCCCCGGCCTATGGTTAGGCAGGTGGCGGCAGTGGTGCGCCCTGCGTGCTTGCCGCTGCCTACTCCCTATTCAGCTTCTTTCCACTTCTACTTCTACCACCCTGTGGCTAATTTTAGCCGGTGGGACAGAGCCACAGAGGAAACCGGGGAAAGCAAGAAACCGAGCTGTTTTCTTGTCGTCGTCGGGATCACGAGGAGGGGACGGGGGATTATTGGTTGGTGGGATGGATCGGATCTTGATGTGGTGGGAACGGGGGAGGTGAGGAGGGAGCGGTAAAAGAAGGGGGGGAAAGCGCGGGGGCGGATGGGCGGTGGCGTGGCGTGGGTGCCGGGCGGTTTTGTCGCGGCGGCAGTGCGGGAGTGTGAAGTGGGCGACGTCAGCAGCGTCTGCCCTGGCACGGGCACCCGGCGGAGGACGGCGACTTCTTTCTATACTACCTCTACCTTTCTCTCCGCAGCATCACACATCGTGGGAGCTATTGGATTTGTCACTTCCATGATTCCATCACGCTACACATTTGTTAGAACTATTTTTTAATAGTTTTTTATGTTTTCTTATTAGATAAGTAATCTATTCATATTTAATATTTATGTAATTTAAAAAATATATAAAAACACCTTTTTTTTTTCTCGTAGTGTTTAGCATCCAGTCTTCTGGATCATCATTAAAATAAAAAATCCCAAACCAACCAAACCCTTCTCTTTCGTACGCATCACTGCGGTCTCCCTTCTGAGCGCATCTAGCTCTCTCTCCCACACGTGGCAATAACGCTGCCAATCGATTCCACCGGTTCCGGCCATCACCTTCGTCGTCGAAAGTCCTGCCGCCTCCCCTCCATCCACTACCGATTCCTCTCGATGGATTGGCCCTAGAGATGACTAACTGGTCTATACTCAGGTATCACCACCTTATACTCGTACTCGTGTTAATAAAATTCACCAGTTACAAATACACATGCCCGCACGTGGGTACAAATTTTACCTGTACCCGTACTCGTGCAGGTAACAGGGACCAGACGGGTAGCCCGCACCGACATTATGGACAGATGCTTTGTAAACTGTAGAAACATATCTTATAAGGTAATTCAATAAAAATACAATGTATATCCGTATTAAAATTAAACATTATACTAGAGTGCACATTTGGGCTCTGTGTAGCATATCTTATAAGACAGCTAGGGTTTAGAGATTTTGATGGGCTGACCGGCTGGGCTGCATAGTTAGACTTTGGACAGTTGGGCCAGATCGCTAGTGGACCAGATCCATGGATGAACGTGTACAGATAATAGTAAAACGGACTTGTATCCACTCTACTCGCAGGGTAGTAACTTTTGCTCGTCAATAAACTCATGTGTATAAAAAATAGAGTGAAGCTACGCTACGGTATACCGTTCAGGATCCTTCTAACGGAATGGGATCCAGTGTTGATTTCCCATCCAGTTTATGCACCTGATCCCACGCATATATTCCTCCACTTCATTCGCATTGGAACCAATTTCGACAGAATAGCTAGCTTAAAAATGTTGGTTGATTTTTAGTGTTTAGTTTCACGAGTTTTAGTATTTAGTTTCATGAGTTCCAATGATAAGTTTCATGAGTTTCAGTGTTTAGTTTCATGAGTTCCAGCGTTTAGTTTCATGAGTTTCAGTGATAAGTTTCATGAGTTTCAGTGATAAGTTTCATCGGTTTCAGTGATAAGTTTCATGAGTTTCATTACAATGTTTCACGAGTTTCGGTGATAAGTTTCATGAGTTTCGGTGTTAAAGTTTCATGAAACACTAGGAAAATTCATGAAACTTATCGTACGGATAAGTTTCATCAGATTTTATAGAATAAGTTTCATTAGGTTTCACGGATAAGTTTCATTAGGTTTCACATATAAGTTTCATTAGGTTTCATGGATGAGTTTTATGATTTTTTACGGATAAGATATTTCATAAATGAATTTCATGGAAAAGTTTCATGATGTTTATGCCCATTTGCCTCCTGCCCACGCCCATGCGCTGCATACACATAACATGCTAATCCGCCGTCATGTGACTCACGCATATACCGTAGCGTAGCTTCACTCTTCCGTTTTTTTGCCTTTGAACGGTATACCGTTCTTTAGACTTTCCCTAAAAAATAATTCATACCTGACACCTAATAAGATAAATAGCCATCTCTAATTGGCTCTCCGTGTCATCGTGGAAGAATGGATCCATGCCTCCACCCATGACGCCATGGTAGAAGAAGGGCTCCATCCACGGTGGCAACGAGCATCGATCCATCCACAGGGGCAGCCTTGATTCGGCTCGATCTGGTAGTGTGTGTGGCGGGCGGGGAAATCTTGGCAGCGGCGTCACCCTGGTTCTCAATCCGACGTCGACAACCTCGTTCCAGGGCGTGGCGGCGGGGCTCGAGTAGGAATGTATTGTCTCAATCCAGTCATGGCCGCTGCCCTCCCATGCGAATGACCTTCCCCTCCAGACGCGAGCACCACGTCTAGTGAGAAGAGCAGTTTGGAGCATTTTGTGTGCGCCAGTTCCAGAAAATGTTTTCTTTTCTAGCACCATATAGGAGTATCATGCAAACCGTGCTAAAACGCTTTCTCTCCTCTTCTAGTACCGGTTCAAGCGTATAAAATATAACAGAAAAACTATGGGACGCTATACCGTCTAAACGGTATAGCAATGAAACGTATGAAACTTGTGTTTTTTTACACTGAAACTCATGAAACTTAACACTAAAAACTGATGAAACCTAAAACTCATGAAACTAAACACTAGAACACATGAAACCGATCACGAGTTTCACAAGTTTCATAAGTTTCGGGCTATACCGTTGGAACGGTATACCGTCCAATAGTTCTGCTCAAAATATAAATGGTCTCACTTCACTCTTTGCTGTTACAAATAGTAGTAGACATCGATACGATCACTAAACCTCAACTTTAACCACTGATTTTTATTATAGTATATTTTAAAAAAATCTAATAAAATTATAATGTTATGAATGCGCGTTTCAAGATGAATCTACATATATAATTTTTATTTATCTAATCTAAATATTTTAAAAGATATCTATAACTAAACTTTCAAAAATTTAATGTACGTATCCTAGACCGATTATTATTTATGACCGAAAAAGTATTTAAGTAAGTGATTAATTAGTTGATTGGAATGATCGGCAAATTTTTTGCGAGAAAGAGGGGTTCGATAGGACCGAAAAAGTATTTAAGTAAGTGATTAATTAGTTGATTGGAATGATCGGCAAATTTTTTGCGAGAAAGAGGGGTTCGATAGGACTAAATACTAATCCATCTATCTTGGTCGCTCGACTCACCAAGACAGAGATCGATATCTATGGTTTGCCGTTGCTTCTTCTTAGTTAAGAATAGAATTAATTTTGCAAATCCGTTTCTATGTGATCAGATATGCGGAGAAAAAGTGTAGGAAAAAAAAGAAAACGAAGACTTCGTGTCTTTCGCCCCAGCTTCGTGATCCGTGCGGTACGTGCTGTTCGCAGCTTTTGTTTACGGCCCTAGTTTTTCCCAGGAAGCCGGTTCCGGATTAATTGACGGATCGGGCCAGATGTGATGTCATGCTTTGGGGGAGCGGAAGTGATACGCGTCTCGAATACGTGTACCACTTACTTTGCAATAAAGGTGCTCTAACATTTTTTCACGCTCACTGACATGGTCCAAAGGCTCTTGTGTGGAGTACGTGTCAGTGGGCTCAGAAGTATGATTCCGCTCATGTTTATCGTACACAGAGCACCCTCAGCCCTCAGGAGACCTCTTCGTGCCGTACGAGTATCAGGATATTTTAATATTAAATACGTAACCAAGTTTGCGGTACATAATAATATTTTATGGTCATAATACCCACGGCTTCGGCTCTTAATGTAACGGTTATGTATATGATCATAATTTAGAAAAGACCTTATTCCATCTCGTGTAAACTAGTCAGAATTCAGAAGCTTTGATGATACCAAGAGGCGATCAATCCTAGACAGTGACGACAGTTCCTACTGTTTTATAACTCCTGGCCAAGCAAATTGGTCAGAAGACAAAACAGTTCCTCAAGTGATTAGCATGAGAACAATTATTGTCACATCTGGCAACGTGGTTAACCATAGAGCGAGACAGTTCAATACTTAACAAAAACTCGTCCGTGAAGACAAGTAGTACTCTCTTCGTCCAAGTTTATAAGTTATATAGACCAATGGGATATCGAAAATGACTATATTACACCTCCTCCTCCTCCTCCTCCTCCTTATTATTATCATCATCATCATCATCATCTTTAAGCACTATATTCAATGCTTGCATATAGAGAACATCAAGTGAAGATGGATATTTATTAGGGCTATAAAGGGTCATCATACTAATTTTGCATTATAACATGAAATACACCCTATATTTGTGGACAAGTTCAATAAAAAAAATACGTCCTACAAATTTAGACCGAGTGAATATTAACTACCACCCCTTATGTGGTTATAAATATGGAGGCATGCATGCCCAAAAGAACAATCTAAGTACACTATCATTCTTATAATACTCTTCCCATGATAACAAACTCCTTACTTGATTGCACTCTTATATTTTATTTTAGTTCGTAAGTTCAATAGGGGACTCTGGGTCCGATCATCGACATCATCATTCGACTATTTTTTTTTGAAAAATCAACTGAATTTCTGGCATGTGGATCGGCTTCGAGATTTGTGCTCGCCCTCCTTCTCTTTGATGCCGCTGTCTTTTGCTATCGCCACTGGTTATGGCTTAGGTTCATCGGGGCCCCGAGCTTAGGAGGTGGCGACGACGGTGTTGTCTCAGCCACGGGATGAAGGAGGGCGGCACCCACTAGCAGGGGCAATGAGATCCAACAAGCGGTTAGGAAATGTGGGAGGTGGTCGGTGGCGCTGCCGAAGCTAGGGAGAGAGGGAGGCGAACGATAGTGGAGGATACCTCTCCACCGACGGACATGTTAAGGGGCAGAAAGTGGTGGCACGGAGGGAAGGAGTGGGGGTGGCGGCGCGGAGAGGAGTGGGTGGACTAGGGTTACGTGTAGTGGAGTTTAGTATTAAGCGGGGAAGAAGGATAGTGAAAGTGCATCTAGGCCCCTCAATTTGTTTTGGTGATTAATGATGACACAATTAAAGAGATCTAATGTTTTATCCAAGAATACTGCAGAGATCGAGATCTTATCGAGCTTGGAACGACATTGGACGCCCCTACAACTACTTAAAATCAAAAGGACGGCATCAAGACCAAAGTTGTAATAATTTTATTTATTTGTGTCTTAAGGATAGCCGTACTATTAAGAGGGTATGACGAGAAATCGACTTTAGGATGTGCATGTGCTCAACATCATTTACTGCATCTCTAATTAGCACTCCTACATTTGGTTTTGAAAAGTTTCAAATTAAAACTGACAGGTAACCCGAGTCTCGGTTTCAAATGAGTCTCGGATTCAATCCGAGTATCCGGACATTTGGTCCGAGTCTCCGGGTTGGACCTCTCGGTTGCCTCGATTCTGGTCCGAGTATCCGGACATTTGGTCCGAGTCTCGGATAACCCGAGTCTCGGGTTATTTGTCCGGACACTCGGCTGTTCAAAACAGGAGTAACGGCTAGTTTTCAAAAAGGGTATTTAAAGCCTCCACTCCACTCCAACGGCAAGGATCTCTATTGAGCTCATTCATAGCAGCATTCAAGCCATTCCTAACCATCTCTAAGCATTCAATAGAGCCCTCACTTCCTCCCACCAATTAATTTGGTTGTTGATTCTTTTGGTGAGGAGAGGAAGAAGCAAAGTGCTAGGTGCATTTATTTCTAGTTGTTGAGCACTAGTTCATCCTCCAAGCGATTCTTCGTGGTACTTTTACTCTTGGAGGTTGAAGGTCTCCTAGACGGCTAGGAGTCACCGGGAGCTACCAACTTGTGTGGTGAGCCCCGGTCGTTTGTGAAGGCGAGTCTCGCCTCCGAAAGGAAAGGGACAAGAAGTGAAGCCGGCGTGTGCATTTGTGCAACAGGGAGGAAAGCGGGTTGAAAGAGACCCGGCTCAAGTGTGACCGAGCCACCTCAACGGAGACGTAGGATTCCCTTCAAGAATCAGAACCCGGTGAAAAATCGCGTCTCTCTCTCTCTTTTACTTCCTAGTCTTGCTCCTTGGATTTGAATTTGTTAAGTTAGATCTAGCTCTTTGCTTAGCTTTAAATTCAAATCCTTTCTAAGCAATTGTCTAGGTTATTCTTGCCTTCCTTTTCTAGTAATTTATTGTGCTTGCTAGAGTAGTTTTTGTTGCGCTCCCGAGCCAGCTAACCCGAGAGTCCGGTCCCAATACCGAGACTCGGACAAGCGAGTATCCGGACCAAATACCGGACAATCCGGATTGACACCTTTCGGGTGTTTTTATTCCATCGAAAATTTTATTCCGCCTATTCACCCCTCTAGGCGACATCGTTGGGCCTTTCAATTGGTATCGAGCCAAATCTCCTTTATTTTGGCTTAACCGCTTGGAGAACCAAAGATGTCGAAATAGAGAAGGTTCTGAAACCCATGGCCATGAGAAAGCCTCCTGCTTCGGTATAGGGTTGCAATTCCTTTAGATTATTCCTCTTTTGGAGTCTCAAACTCCTCATCTTATGTTTCCGTCTCGTGCCGAGCGCCTCATTTCGATGGCACTCGCTATGCGGCATGGAAACACAAGATGAAGATGCATTGAGATCACTTCACCCTTGCATTTGGAAGATTGTTGAAACAGGTTTCAAGCCCGCAAACCCCAACACTCTCACCTCCGAGGAAGACACAGCGCAACACTTCAACGACTTGGCCGTCAATGCCTGGGTTAATGCGTTGAGCGACTCGAATTCAACCGAGTCGATGGCCTTGACAATGCTAAGGATATATGGGAAAGATTGATGGTGTCCCATGAAGGTGTATCAAGTGTTCGTGAATCGAAGATCGAGCTTATCATTGGAGAACTAAGCCGATTCACTTTGGAAGAAGGAGAGTGCTACACCAAGATGTTTGATCGCTTAATGGTGCTAGTGAATCAAGCAAAGGGACTTGGAAGCACCGAGCTCACCGACAAAGCAATTGTCAAGATCATTCTTCGAGTGATCACCCCACCAACCGCAATCTTGTGCAACTCATCCGCGACCAAGCCAAACTTCGACACTCTCACTCCTCATGATGTGATTGGCCGGTTGATGACGGATGAGATGATGGTCAAGGAAGCGGAAGTAGTGGAGGAGCTCAAGTCCCAAGAAGAAGAAAGGCATCGCCGTGAAGGCCGTCAAGGTGGTGCAAGAAGTCGAAGAGAGCTCAAGCGATGAAGAAGAGTCGAGCGGCCCCTTGACAAATGAAGATATGGCTTTGCTCGTCAGAAGATTTAACAAGTTCTTGAAGAAGAAGGGCTACAAGCCGGGTAGCCACTCCAAGGGCTTCGGCAACAAATCAAGAGGAGGCACTCTTCAAGAAAGTGCTATGAGTGTGGGAACCCGGTCATTTTATTGCCGAGTGTCCTCACAAAGAAAAGAAGGAAGACAAGCCCTTCAAGAAGGACAAGTTCAAGAAGAAAGACAAGGACAAGAGCAAGAGGTACAAGGGCAAGGGTCATGCTTACATCGGCAAGGAGTGGAACTCCGACTCCGACTCCGAGTCCGAGTCCAACTACGACAATGAAGGAGGACACGCCACCGACGCCATCGCTACTCCACCGACAAAGTCGAAGAGCCTCTTCGACAACTTGAGCGACGGAGACGAAGATGCTCCAATTTGCCTCATGGCAAAGGGGCACAAGGTATCATCTAAGAGCCAAATTCCCTCTATTGTTGATTATGGCTTAGATGATTGCGATAGCGATAATGATGAAGTAGCTTTTAAGTCTATGAATGACTTTGACATTGAAAAACTAGACTTGCTACTCAAAGACATTGAAAAGTTGGAGGAAGTTGTAGAACAAAAGGAGGCTACTCTTGAAGCTCAAGAGGATCTCCTTATATTTGAAAAGGAAAAGAATCTTGAGCTAGAGAAAAGCCTAGCTTTTGAGAGAAAGAAAAATGAGGACTTAGTCAAAAACTCAAATTTGACTAAGAATGAAATAGTTAGTCTTGAGATCACCAATGCTTCACTCGTAGAGCAACTTGCTCAAGCAATGGATGCTTGCAAGTCTCTTGAAGTGAAGCTTGTTGATCTCTCGAATAATGCCTCTTCCTCAATTAACAAATCCAATAGTTCAATGCCTTCAAGTAGCAATGGATGCGCTAGATGTTATAATATTGATGTTGCTACTTGTGCTACTAACCGTGAGACTTTGAAAGTCTTGGCTCATGAGAATGAGAAGCTTAAGGATGCTTGAAGATGGACTTCAAAAGTCCTACAAGGCTAGCAAAGGTTTAGAGGAGTATCTCGGTAGCGCCAAGGTAATCCCAAGAAGCATGGGCTTGGATATGTTCCGCCTAAGGGCAAAAGAGCAACATCGTGGTTGCTCCTTTAAGCAAGCCGATTCATTTTGTGAAAGGCGAAGGAACATCCAAGCACAAGGCTCACTCCGAGTTCTTTGCTTCATATGTTCTTAAGAAAACTAACATTGGTCGTGTAGTTGCATGTCATATTGGGCGCAAGCCAAAGAATGCTCCTATTATTCGCTCCATTTGGGTCCCAAAATCTCTAGTTGCTAATGTGCGTGGACCTAACCAAGTTTGGGTACCAAAGAGCAAAAACTAAATATGTTTTTGTAGGCCTATATCTCGGTGGAACAAGTTGGATTTTGGATAAGCGGTTGCACGCACCACATGACCGAAGAAAAGGCAATGTTCGCTCACTTGGATGCAAATGGATCAAATAGTGAAAGCATTGTCTTTGGAGACAATGGAAAGGGAGAAGTGATTGGTTTGGGTAAAATTTCTATCTCAAGCAATTTTCAATTAAATAATGTGTTGCTTGTTGACTCATTAAGCTACAATTTATTGTCCGTTGCACAATTATGTGAAGCGGGCTATAATTGTTTGTTTAATGAAAAGGGTGTGGATGTCGTTAAGAGGCTTGATGGTTCAATAGCCTTTAAAGGGCGTTTAAAGGGCAAGCTCTATCTCGTAGACTTCAATACGGATAGGCTTAATCTTGAAACGTGCTTAATGGCTAAATCTAGCATGGGTTGGCTATGGCATCGCCGACTAGCCCATGTTGGTATGAGGAATCTTCACAAACTCGTTAAAGGCAACCACATTCTCGGACTAACCAATGTTGTCTTTGAGAAAGACAGGATTTGTAGTGCTTGTCAAGCCGGCAAGCAAGTTGGTGCCTCCCATCCCGCCAAGAATGTAATGACGACCACAAGACCGTTGGAAATGCTACATATGGATCTTTTTGGTCCGGTCGCCTACATAAGCATTGGGGGAAGTAAGTATGGTTTAGTTATCGTTGATGATTTTTCTCGGTTCACTTGGGTGTTCTTTTTGCATGACAAAGGAGAAGTCCAAGTGACTTTGAAGAAATTCATGAGGAGAGCTCAAAAGCGAGTTTGAAGTCAAGATCAAGAGAATCCTGAGCGACAAGCGGCGAGTTCAAGAATTTTGGCGTGGAGGAGTTTCTTGATGAGGAAGGAATCAAGCATGAATTCTCGGCTCCCTATTCTCCACAACAAAATGGGGTAGCCGAGAGGAAGAATCGAACCCTCATCGAGATGGCGCGGACGATGCTTGACGAGTACAAGGTTTCGGCGACTTTTGGGCGGAAGCCATCAATACCGCAAGCCACGGCTCCAACCGCCTCTACCTTCACAAGATCTTGAAGAAGACGGCGTATGAGTTGCTCAGGAAGAAACCAAATGTCTCCTACTTTCGAGTCTTTGGGAGTAAATGTTATATCCTTAACAAAAGGCTAAGTCATCTAAATTTGCTCCTAAAGTAGATGAAGGTTTCTTACTTGGTTATGGAACAAATGCTTATGCGTCTTAGTTTTCAACAATACCACGGTGTCGTTGAAATCTCGCGTGACGTAACTTTTGATGAGACTAACGGTTCTCAAGTAGAACAAGTGGATCATGTTGTGATTGACAGGAAGAACCTCCTTGTGAAGCTATCAAGAAAATGGCAATCGGGAGGTGAGACCTCATAGTTTGGAATCTCACCCGAGCACCCCAACCCGAGTCTCGGCCTGAAACCCGAGTGTCGGATTGGTCCGGAGTCTCCCGGTCATATACCCGAGTCTCCGGAAGGGTCTGGCTCGGGCGATATTCCCACCACGTCCAATAAAGCTCAAGATTGTTCTAATTCCACCCAAGAAGATGAAGGCCCAAATAAAGCTTTTGATTCAACTGCATCTGCATCCGAGAGTTCATCAAAGCATTCAAAGGGATCATCCGGTCGACAACATACTTGGAGACATTAACAAGGGAGTATCCACTCGATCTCGAGTTGCAAATTTTTGTGAATTTTACTCGTTTGTTTCCTCTCTTGAACCTCTTAAAGTAGATGAAGCACTTGAAGACCCGGATTGGGTGATGGCTATGCAAGAGGAACTGAACAACTTCAAGCGCAATCAAGTCTGGGAGCTTGTCAAAAGACCCAAGCAAAACGTCATCGGCACTAAGTGGGTCTTCCGAAACAAGCAAGATGAAAACGGAATTGTGACAAGGAACAAGGCTCGTCTGGTTGCTCAAGGGTACACTCAAATCGAAGGTTTGGATTTCGATGAAACATATGCTCCAGTAGCTAGGCTTGAATCTATTAGAATATTACTTGCCTTTGCTACTCACCATGATTTCAAGCTGTATCAAATGGACGTGAAAAGCGCCTTCTTAAATGGACCACTCTCCGAGATGGTCTACGTCGAGCAACCACCTGGATTTGAAGATCCAAGACATCCGAACCACGTTTACTACCTTCACAAGGCACTTTATGGACTTAAGCAAGCTCCAAGGGCATGGTTCGAGTGTCTACGAGACTTTCTTCTGGAACAAGGTTTTGTAGTCGGAAAAGCCGACCCTACCCTCTTTACTAAGCATATTGATAATGATCTATTTGTATGCCAAATATATGTCGATGACATTATATTTGGATCTACTAATGAACATTTGTGTAAAGAGTTTAGCAAGATCATGACCAAAAGGTTTGAGATGTCCATGATGGGTGAGTTGAAGTTCTTCCTCGGATTTCAAGTCAAACAACTCAAGGAAGGAACCTTCATCAGTCAAACCAAGTACATCAAGGACATGCTCAAGAAGTTCGGAATGGAAGATGCAAAACCAATTAAGACACCTATGCAAGCCAATGGGCATCTAGACCTCGACAAGGAAGGTAAACCTGGTCATCCAAAAGGTATATCGCTCGATGATCGGCTCTCTCCTTTATCTTTGTGCATCTAGGCCCGATATTATGCTTAAGCGTTTGTATGTGTGCACGGTTTCAAGCCGCTCCAAAAGAGTGCCACTTGGTGGCCGTTAAGAGAATCTTGAGATACTTAGTGCACACTCCTCATTTCGGACTTTGGTATCCGAAAGGATCCTCCTTTGAACTTATTGGCTATTCCGATGCGGATTATCTTTGGTTGTAAAGTGGATAGGAAGAGTACCTCTGGAACCTGCCAATTCTTGGGTAGGTCCCTAGTCTCGTGGTCTTCCAAGAAACAAAATTCTGTAGCCTTATCCACCGAAGCCGAGTACATAGGCTCACGGAGTTGTTGTGCCCAACTACTTTGGATGAGACAAACCTTGAGTGATTATGGCCTTTCCTACAAAAGCGTTCCACTTTTGTGTGACAATGAGAGTGCCATAAAAATTGCCAACAATCCTGTACAACACTCCCGAACAAAACACATTGATATTCGCCATCATTTCCTAAGAGACCACGCAACAAAAGGCGAAATTGATATCCAACATGTGAGCTCAAATGATCAATTAGCCGATATTTTTACCAAGCCCCTTGACGAGAAAAGGTTCTGTGAATTGAGAAGTGGACTAAATATCTTAGATTCTCGTAACGTGGCTTGACATGTGCTCATATTGGTTGGTGAATGAAAAATGAATTTCAAAACTTATTCATCTTTTTCTTTGAAATTATCTTGTGTTGTTGGTTCTTAATCCTCGGATCGCATCATTGCCATGTGACTATAGCTTGTTTGCTTGATTGCTAGCTAGTCACATGGTAGATGGATGCCCTAGGACTCCTCTCTATCTCTCTCCGCGGGTCTCCGAAGCTTCCCTTGAAAAATTCCTTTCCTAACCGAGCTGAGCAACCCGGACTGTCCGGTATTCAATCCGGAATCTCCGGACTGTCCGGAGTCTCCGGACTAATTGTCCGGACTCTCCGGGTTGGGCCGGAGTCTCCGGACTGAAAATCCGGAGTCTCCGGGTTGGGGCGTTCGGTTAAACCCCCTTATCCCGCGCGGTTTTCTTTTTTTTCTTATTTCCTTCGTGCGCCTCTCCCTCTCCCGTGTGTCTCTCAAGGCTAGGGCGTGGATTCCTCCATCTTCTTGGGATCTTGGACTCCTTCTCCTTCTTGGATTGGAGATTGTGGTAAGGATCCCTTTTGCCCTAACTTTTTTTTCTTTCGGGTTTGGTTCAATTTCTCGGTTCTTAGGGCTTCTCCGTGTGTTTCATCTCTCGTAGGGCGCCGATTGTCTCGTCGTTGCCCTCAAGATCGGAGTTTCGTTCAATCCTAACTCACCCGCATTCTTGATTTCTCAATTCATCTTGAGGTGAGTTCCGTTTTGTGCCCTAACTCCGCGAAATTCCCTTTCTAGATTGTGCCCTAGTCTTTTGTTGTTCTTCCTTAAGGCACTCTAGATTCGTTTCGTGCCATTTTGGGGGTTGTTTTCCCAAATCTCATGCGCCCGTGCGTATGCTCTGGCCAATCCGGAGTGTCCGACCTTTTGTCCGGAGTCTCCGGATGCAATCCGGAGTATCCGGACATTTTGTCCGGACTCTCCGGGTTGGTTGGTTCGGCCAGGTTCCTTTCTTCGCTGTTTTTCTTGTCGCCTCTCGGCTAATTCTATTCTTTCGCTCTATCTGGTCAGATGGATCCTCCTCCGCAGCCTTACAGTAGCAGCGATCCTCCTCGGCCGCCTGGTGGCGGTGATCCCGCCAGGGCTCGTCTCCTCCGCGGCCTCCGCAGAAAAAGCAAAGGATTGGAGTGGCCAAAAGACCCACTTCCAGACCTCGAGGCCGCCTAGCATCGGCGTCGGGTCAAGACTGTCCTGTCTCCTCCTCCTCAGTCAGCTCCTGATCCAGATGAGCATCCAGCAGATACTCATGCCAGGCTTCGTGATCAGAAAAGGAGCGAGTTTCGTGCTTCTGGGCGTTTCATTGGTCCTCTAGCCAAGGCCAAGCCTGTGTGGAACTACCCAATGTCTGTGAATCCAATGAGGATCATCGATTATCGGACATGATCTGGAAAAGGAAAAGCTATTGTCGAGCACGTAAAGAAGGATCCTCTCGAGCTTCACCAGGATGAGTATGTGGACCGCGGTTTTGGAACCGGTTTGATCGAACTTCTACGAGGCGGTCCTATACCCACTTGAGCACCCAGTTGTCGAGGATGAAGACCATTGATTGGGAGTATATGGCAGCGACTAACAATCCAGTTTTCACTCGGATCATTGAGATTTGTGAGTGCATCGATTAAGAATCTCATGGCATTCAAGTATGACTGAACAATGAGGTTATCATGCAATTCTATGCCACTTTGTACTTTGACAAGAATGATGAGGCCATTTGGTGGATGACAGACAAGATTTGGTATGTGGCTAGCAAGAAGAGGTTTGCCGAGTCCTCAATCTCGAGATACAACGACAGCCCAAAGCTTCACTTCAAGAAGGTGATGATCGCCGAGGAGATTGAGTCACTTTATGACACCTCGAGGAGCTTCACGGTTGGGACCATCAAGGGTGCGAAGGATGTTCATTTGTGCTCAACAGTGTTGAGGGTCACTCTTTGGCCCAAGGAGGAGATGCTTACGCCATCGGTTCCTATGGAAGGAACTTCTTTGTTTCATCTCGTCGAGCGCACCCACTCGTTTGACATTGTCGATTTCATGTGGGAGACGATGAGGCGAGAATCGCAGAGCAACATGGCCACTGCAGCTATGCACCCTTTGTGATGACCTTGATCTCTTCGGTGGCGGTCTCAAGTTTGTCGAGAGATGAGGAGCATCTTGCTTACAAGGTTCGACCTCCTTCTCGCTTCCTTCGCTTCACCGCCCCTGGTCCAGTTCCTCGGAAGGACTCGTCGTGGTCGCGCTTGGCCTCCACCTCGCGTCTGCTCTGCTTGTGCCTCCTCCCGTTCCCTCTGAGCGGGCCGAGGTCCCGGCGGCACTCTTGAGAGGATGCTCAAGCATGTCTTCCTCCTCTGCCGTGACATCTCCGCCAGCGAAGGTGATGAGCGAGATCAAGAAGAATGGTCGGGACATCCGCGACATCCGCCGCCACAATGGCGGCGATTTCTCTAGCGACTCTTCCGGTCTTAGGAGAGTAGCGATGCCACTTCCGCAGATCACTGTTTGGCATCACTTCTTGGTACTTCTCCTCCTCCTGCAGCTTGACTCGTGGCGAGTATTCAGCGTCTGGCGGCGAAAGCGGCGACGAGTGATCTCCCGTGTCCTCCCCTCCTTTTGGTGTCTTGATGCCAAAGGGGGAGTGATTCTTTAGAGTCGTTTTCCTTAGTCGTCCTTTTTTCTTGTTTGCTGTCGCTAGTGGACTTGTTTTGTGTTTCGATTGTCTTCAGATACTTGTGTTGTATTCTCTCCTGCTGTGTTTGAGGGGGAGCTCTCGGTTTATTTCTCGTTAAATATGTGCATTCGATTCCACTCAATTCTTCTAATGCACACATTTAGGGGAGCTCGATTTTATCTCGATTTGCTAAAGTCTATTTCATATCCTTTTATTTTCTTTGTTAATTGTGTTGTCATCAATACACCAAAAAGGGGGAGATTGAAAGTGCATCTAGGCCCCTCAATTTGTTTTGGTGATTAATGATGACACAATTAAAGAGATCTAATGTTTTATCCAAGAATACTGCAGAGATCGAGATCTTATCGAGCTTGGAACGACATTGGACGCCCCTACAACTACTTAAAATCAAAAGGACGGCATCAAGACCAAAGTTGTAATAATTTTATTTATTTGTGTCTTAAGGATAGCCGTACTATTAAGAGGGTATGACGAGAAATCGACTTTAGGATGTGCATGTGCTCAACATCATTTCTTGCATCTCTAATTAGCACTCCTACATTTGGTTTTGAAAAGTTTCAAATTAAAACCCGAATCGGGTAACCGGAGTCTCCGGTTTCGGCCGGAGTCTCGGATTCAATCGAGTATCCGGACATTTGGTCCGAGTCTCGGGTTGGACCTCTCGGTTGCCTCGATTCACTGGTCCGAGTATCCGGACATTTGGTCCGAGTCTCCGGATAACCGAGTCTCCGGTTATTTGTCCGGACACTCCGGCTGTTCAAAAACAGGAGTAACGGCTAGTTTTCAAAAAGGGTATTTAAAGCCTCCACTCCACTCCAACGGCAAGGATCTCTATTGAGCTCATTCATAGCAGCATTCAAGCCATTCCTAACCATCTCTAAGCATTCAATAGAGCCCTCACTTCCTCCCACCAATTAATTTGGTTGTTGATTCTTTTGGTGAGGAGAGGAAGAAGCAAAGTGCTAGGTGCATTTATTTCTAGTTGTTGAGCACTAGTTCATCCTCCAAGCGATTCTTCGTGGTACTTTTACTCTTGGAGGTTGAAGGTCTCCTAGACGGCTAGGAGTCACCGGAGCTACCAACTTGTGTGGTGAGCCCTGTCGTTTGTGAAGGCGAGTCTCGCCTCCAAAGGAAAGGGACAAGAAGTGAAGCCGGCGTGTGCATTTGTGCAACAGGGAGGAAAGCGGGTTGAAAGAGACCGGCTCAAGTGTGACCAGAGCCACCTCAGCGGAGGCGTAGGATTCCCTTCAAGAATCCGAACTTCGGTGAAAAATCGCGTCTCTCTCTCTCTCTTTTACTTCCTAGTCTTGCTCCTTGGATTTGAATTTGTTAAGTTAGATCTAGCTCTTTGCTTAGCTTTAAATTCAAATCCTTTCTAAGCAATTGTCTAGGTTATTCTTGCCTTCCTTTTCTAGTAATTTATTGTGCTTGCTAGAGTAGTTTTTGTTGCGCTCCCGAGCCAGCTAACCCGGAGAGTCCGGTCCCAATACCGGAGACTCCGGACAAGCCGGAGTATCCGGACCAAATACCGGACAGTCCGGATTGACCTGCTCGGGTGTTTTTATTCCGCTGCGAAAATTTTATTCCGCCTATTCACCCCCCCTCTAGGCGACATCGTTGGGCCTTTCAGATAGCCCTTGGAATTAGATTTAATTATCCAAAAATTTGACTGATTTTTTTCATCGAAATCACTTGGGTGATGAGTGAACAATCCCACAAGTGATTGGACTTCTGCAAAAATTGCTGCGTATTTTGTGTTTTATATAGACCAAAAAATCTACCTTGTAGTCTGGTACGACTAAATCGTTTTATAATATGTTAATTTCACTTAAGATTAAAGGCATACTTAGAACATAGAAGTTTTGTATAAAATAGTTTTTTTCGTAGAAATCTGAAAAGAATATCCTGTGTTTCGATTAACGGGGCCTAAGTCTAGTCATTTTAGCATACATGTTAATTACTAGGTAGAGTGGCGTGCTACGCCGCGCCGTGTGAAATTCGCTTCGAGTTTTTTTTTCTTCAAAAAACCGTGAATCTACGGAACTACGGGGTCCTTTTTGCAAATAACCGGTAGAAGAATCTAAATGTAAATTAGTTTTTCTATAGGGCCCAGCCAACAAAATGAAAAAAAAAACAGTGCAGGATCCTTTCGTGAATCTATGAAACTACAAGGTCCTTTTCGCAAAATAACAAGTGAAAGGACTTAGACGTAATTTCACAATTTCCAGAGGGCCTTTTGGCAAAAGTGCTGAGGTGGCACTCTCTTTGGACTCCAATTCTCCCCCTTTAATATATAGTATAGTATATATATATATAGTGTATTACTCTACCATCCCATGCTAGTACTCCACTAATATGCTACGAGGTAGCAGAGATATTCCCCATAAATCCAGTGAGATTCTCCTAAAGACTGAGAATGTTCGTCTAAATTGTTGTATTACACCGCTTCATTTTTAGGGGTTTGTTTGTTTTTTTATTTTTGGTTCTGATTTGTGGCCCTAAAAACTGAATAAAAAAACAAACAGTTTGATTCTAGAATCCGATTCTCACAATCCAGCTCATCTATGTACACTAAATCCATAATCCGCTCATCCATATACACTAAATCCATAACCCACTTCATACATGCTTTTGGATTCTAGCTGTTGGAGAATCAGCTTCTCTATAACCACAATCCAATATAATCAAAAATTAGTTTTTAGAAAATCCAAAGCAAAAACAAACTAACCCTAAAACTGTGCAATGTGAGGACAAATCAGGTGAGAATGTGCACTGTTGTGCGCTATTATACGTTTTATGTCTTTCTCATAAATGTGATATTTTTTTCTTATATTTTTGCATGGATATAGATAATGACTTTGCCCAACAATTTTTTATAATTTGTACGAGGACATTTAATTACATTTACACTATTTTTATTAAAAAAAATGTTCATTTCACGTAATATGCTCGCAGCGTGGGACATGTGCTAGTACTCCCAACCGATTCTTGGACCTTTAGCACTCAAATCATTCGTACTGTGGCATGTACCACACATTCGTGGCAAATTATGAACCGGGTAGTTGAGAGGTTTGTGCATTTAAAACAACTTAGTATAGGAGTATAGTGCATTCAGTTGCTATCTCGGCTCCATATTTAATTAAGTTAAGAAGGCCATGTGCTTGTTTCCCCTGGGATTAGAGAAATTGTGTAGTAAAACAACCTAAGGTTTGGAGTACTGCCTTAGCCCATGTTTGGATGGGCTAAAACTAATTGTTAGCTGACTAATGGCTAGATCTAATTGTTAGCCAGCTAATAATTAGTCCATCTAAAATTAGCCTAGGACTGTTTGGATACATGGCTGATGGTTGGGCTAATTTTTTTAGAAAAGTCATGTTTGCCCCCTCATAACAGACTGGGGAGTGGACGGACGGGTGAGGAAGTGAGGATAAGGCCAGCGCGAGGGTATTTCAGACTTTTTTCAGCGTGTTACCTACTATTAGCCCAAATTAGCTCCCCTCCACCAGCTAATGGACTAATTGTTAGCTGAGGGGTTGGCTAAAAATTAGCCCACCTATTAATCTTCCTATTTGGATAGACTAGGATTAATTTTTAGCCAGCTAACAATTAATTCAGGGATCCAAACATGGCTTTAGCTTTCTCGCTGATTATGACAGCTATGTGGCTACATGTACTGCACAAGCATGACCACAACACGCAGACAGGAACAAAAATGTAGATTTAGCTTGCTTTTGCTTAGCATCGATCCTTTGCCTCCCTTTTTGTGTTTGAATCCGACTGCTTTTGTTTTCATCTTTTACGGAGCACTTAGAGATGCTATAGCATTCCTTCCCAGAGCCGATTTGTTTGGCAAATGTGGCGAACGGCTTTATTCCTGAGATGGGTGTGACTTAGGTTTTGTGTGGGCATTCTTTGCTCTTTACTCCGTGCATCTGTGTTGGCCTCTTTTCTGGGTCGCATCGCATGTGCGGAGGACGCAACCCGGCCAATGCAAGCTTTTTCCCGAAATGAAATGCATTGCTTGTACAACCATACAACGAATCCTCTTTCGGCACCGATCCCTCTCCGTTTCCAAAGAAGTTGCAGAGGTTAATTTGAACAGTAGCGCGCAGCTAACTTTGAAAGGTACAAACACAGCGTACGTATCGTGATGCTGTTTTCGGCAAATCTTTTTTTTCTTTCTTTTGTTAAGGTGTGATCGATTTTGCTGGTGTGAGACCGCAAGAGTGCAAGCCAACTGGGTAATTTAGCCGGCAAATTTGGCTGCGTAATCTGAACATCTAGCACTCGACAGGTGTGCCGAGAATAAATCACGGAGCACGCACGGTGATACTAGTAATCAGACGATTTAGCCAGCGACGTGCTGGTAGCTAAGCCGGTAGGAGAGAGCTCACGAGAAGAGATGAAGGATATCACAGATTCACGATGCACGCCCACGAGGAAAACGCATCGAAATGATTGGGGGAGTCTCGTCCTGATCCGATGTGAATTAAAGAGCCAGCTTTCCGTCCTGTCGCGGAATCTCAGGTCTTCCCCTCCTCTTTTACTTCTCAAAGGAGGCCTGCTGTGCACTGTACATTTGACAACACAGGTCGGAAAACCGGGGAAAAGGGCCAGCAACAAACGCTAAGGCATAATAAAGCGCCAATCAAGCCCTGTATACGAAGTTACTTTGGATAAAGATGGGTGTTTCTCGCGGCCCCATCGATGGCTTTTGAAGGATCCAAAGGCAAGCCGCCCGGCCGGGATGCAATGCAAGACGAGTAGCGGCCAGGGGGGAAGAAAACGCGCACAGATCTGCACGGTGGTTTCGCCTACTTCCATGCTCGTTCGATCGTGCCGTGCGGCACCGGCGAGTGCGGAGCGTGGCGCCGTGCCGCGTTGTCGGGCAAGCGGCCGAGCTCTTGATGTGATCGATTGTCCCGGCGATTTCTCACAGCTCGTAACTCGAGGCCACCTTCAGCAAACCTTCGTTTGCTCGTACGTCTGGGACACCTGAGCCATTCGTTTTCGCGTATCTAATCTAGCCCCCAAACAGGAACTCCCCGTCTAGTCCCCTGACAGCTTGCTGTCGCCTCAGGCATTACTCTATGAGGATCTTACTGTCAGCGCTAGTGAAGTTGTCTGCCAGTAACTTTCTGCGGCGCGGAACCGTTTACTTCTACCAAGCAACTAAACGCCAAATCCTTTGGCAGGACACCAAGTTTAAAATCTGGCAGGAATTTTGTAAAATTTCGGTAAAATTTCAGATTTTGACCCCTCCAAAGATGTATAATCCTGACAGCATATTTTTTTTTAAAAAAAAATTAAATTGCTACAGTACTCAGTGAATTCCGGCAAAATCTCGTCCATTTTCACCGAGATTTCGATTACACAATCAGCCGGGATGTGATAGTTTTAGGACCGGATTTGCTTCAAAATGTAGTGCACATAAAATGTTACGACATGCAAACTTTACTCGGATGGTTGAATCGTTAGGTGCTAATGTGATAGGTCCTACGTTCGATCCCTATCAAGGGAACTATATCTTTTGATGCATCTAAAACCTAAAAAAAATGATCTCAAACATGAGATTAGGTATGGGTTTGATCCCTATCAAGACAACATTTTTTGATGCATCAAAAACCAAAAAAAAAATGATGTGAAATATGGGATTTGAACCCATGACCCACTGTTTTACCAACTAAACAAAAGCAAGCTCATCTACTTGCATTGAAGGGATCAAAGAATTTATATAGTGTGAGAACTCAGAAGGCCATTTTCAAACGGGTTGAATATGAGCGAAATTTAGGTGATTTTGGCCGAAATATTGAAAATCACGGTTCAAAATATTCTAGATTTTAATTTTATTTTTAAAATTTTATCTGAAATTTCGGATTTGGATCCCATCAAAATATATTTTGAAAACAAAAATTGAAATCTAAAACATTGTGTGGCAGCTTACCTGGCTTAGATCCAGGACGCATGCCACTACTGTTCAGTGGCCAGCCAACATGGGGTAACAACGAGTCACGAGAGCAAGGTCGCGCACCACTCGCTTCAACAGCCTTATTGATTTTTTTTGCTGCGGTCGCATTCAGGACAGTATTAAAGGTCTCACATGCCCCGGCAACCACCTACCATCTACGGCGTCCTCGACGAGCAACGAGTACGACTTGCCAGACTGCCGGTTTGCACGTACGACGGTCGACGGTACGAGCTGAGACTGTTCCAGTGGGCATAGCATGGCCCAAGTATTGTATCGTGGACCCCGTCCATGGTCCACAATGGCACGCGTCCCATTAGGCCGGCGCCCTGGGCGCGGCATCTATTGGGCTAGGCCCACCCTACGAGAAGGAGGCCTAAGGGCGAAGGCGACTCGGCGTACTTGCCCACGCCGAGCGAATCATCCCAGCCTCCCAGGTGGCAAGAAAATCCGCGGCAACGGCGAGGCTTCACGTGCCGCACGGCCCAACCGTGCCCCCGTCCATCGAAAACATGCGAAAGGCCGAGGCGTCCGCGCGCCTGGCCACCTAAGCGGAGTTTTTCGCTTTTTTTTTTTAACTCTTTACACATTTATTTTTACAAATCTACCCTTTACAAATGAATTTACAAAACTAGCCTCGTTTTCAGTCATAGAAGCAAGGAAGGCGACAGGTGTCATATACCACGCTCTCGTATTGCAGCAGATCCATCACGTCAACGGTATCTCTGGGCTCGGCAGGTGAAGTGGATAGAATGCTTAAGAGATGGGTGAATAGGGTTTTTTTGTTGCTAATTGCCAAATTAAAAACTCAAACTTTTCTAATGTAGCAAAGATATGTGTTTATGGTTTCTAGTGTAGCAAAGATAACTCATACACAAGTCTAGCGAAGTTTTGTAAACTAAGATATAATATTACACAAGCTTAATATCTAATAATTGAGTGATGGAAGTAAACACGGAAGCGTAAAAAGAGACAAGGAGTACAACCAATTTTTTACCGAGGTCTTGGAGATTCATTGATCTCTCATATCCCTCGTTGGAGCACTCTCATAAAAGTATCGCTCTAACTTGAAACCGCGCAAGGAATCAAGCCATTCAATCGAGACAGTCATTCTCCACTCCAGATAGGTGAACTCCAAACCTTCACAAACTCTCGGTGTCTTTCTACAATCTCCTACCTGGAAGGTCACCGAGAACCATGCATCCAAGCTGTTCAGGAGACGCCGATCTCCAAAGCTAATAAGACTAGACCACGACTTCAACTTAGAGAGGCCAAGCAACTAGAGTGATGCATACAAAGACCTATGCTACCTCTCAATTCTCTCAAATTATGTTTTTGAATGCTTTGAGTACTCTCGCACTTCCCTTGATATGAAATGAATATGTAGAGTGGTCAAAGGTACTTACAAAGACATCCAAACCAAGTATTTATAGCTCACTTGAAGAAACTAGTCATTACACTTACTTTCATAAGAAATCAGCACCTTTTGGATCATCATAAAACTTGAAATCCAACAATTGTAAAACTAGTCGTTATAGTCCTAAAGTATCATTTGGTATGTTTCGAATCATCCGTACATCCGAATGACCATCTCTATTTGGATAATCCAAAATTTACAAAAAAAATTCAGCACATCCCAAAGCACAAATTCTCTTTCTTAATGATCAGTATCATCTGGTAGCTTCCGAATCATCCTTACATCCGAATAATCCTCTCCATCCGGATCATTTGGAATGTACAAAAACTTCAGCATATCCAGAAACCAATTCTCTTTCTCAATGATCAGCTTGCGTGTTTGGTAGCTCTAAGATCATCCATAATGCGTAATTTTTTTAACACATTGAAAAATATCACATTCAACCCCAATAATCATCTCCCTTGTCTTATAGCTATAGAATCATTCGGAATAAATTGAAAAACTTTTAAACTAAGTCAATATTGCTTTAATTTTGATTTTTGTCGAACCCGAAAGTAACACATCCGAACCTTATGTATAAAACACGCTGATCCAAGATCGAGCTAGTGCACACAAATAAACAAAGTTGATAGCGCAACAAATCAAATGTACCTTTACTCAATAACTGATAGTCTTTTACAATAATATTGGATCGCATACCAAATAAAAATAAAACAACGAAAATAAGATAAACTGTAATAAAACCCAGTAGATTTGCCTAACAATCAACTGGGTAGCGGTCCTAGTTATCCTAGGCCTCTCCATCGTAGAATTCCTCATCTGAATCAACAGGGTAAGCAAGGGTGAGTACAAAAGTACTTCGAAGTCACACAAGAGATGCAGTGTTAATGTAAGGAATAACAAAGAATGGTTGTGTAGTTATTTTAGCATAAAGCAGCGAGTTCACAAATATTCTATAATTTGGAAACACACAATTTTATTTAAATAGAAATTTCTACTTTTCAATACTTTTGGATTCAGGAATCACTCCTAGAACCAACTCAGGAATCCCTCCTGGAATCAACTCAGGAATCTCTCCTGGAACTTGACCCAATTTTACCATGATGGACTCACTCCATTCCCCACTGAATACTTTCTTGGAACCTTGGAACCATTTTTGAAAACATTAAGATCTAATCTGTGAAAGGCCAGCTCGGCATACCCATGACCACAGGTGCGCCTAATTGATTGGTTTTACACTCTGCATAGGTTGTACAACTTTACCCATAAGACATGATTGTCTCCTTGTGCCAAAATACACACTTTCTTTGGTGTGCGGCAGAGAAAATCGCGATAAGACCCCACATAAAACTCCATCCATGTAGTCATGCCCTCTAAGGTTTCACCGCTGAAAAGATCACCCTAATTTAGAAGCCCCCTCTTGCGCCAAGTGGCAGCCTCACGCTCACATCACTTCTCACCTAATGGCATGACTGTCCATCATATGTTGCAATACGGATAACCAGGTCTGTCCCATACTAGACATGTGGTAGTACGATAACGCTTTACATTCAGAAACTCACAGACCGGTCCTTAACTGACTAGGCGAGCTTTCACAACCCATGAAACCACCACATTAACCTGTCTCACCCAATCTAAATCATATTTTTAACTTATCATGACATGACATAAAAGTCCACAGCATAATTATCAATGACCTTCAAATCATAATTCTTAATTTTAATAAAATCATCATTTGGCACAAATTCCCAAAATAACATAAATTCAGTTCTAAACATGCCCTAGATGTTTTGGTAATCATCATACATAATAAATACAACTTACGGTTACAATGGCATAAGGAATTCAATCATCAAAGGTGTCTGTAACAATCATGACATAACTATTTGATTTAAAACTGGGACTAAAATACAAATATAGAAACTATACATGCAATAATTTAAACTCAACGTAGCATTTCACAAATTGGCTTCAACATGGTTAAGGATGTGTAACTTGCCTTGAAAAAGTCTTTGCTCTGGTTCTGAACCTTGCTCTTGAGTCCACACTTCGTTCTCATGCACTCCTGGTGTTTCAACGTCTACGCGAATCGAGAAGAATTACAAATAAATATCAATAATAGTGAGAAAATAAACTTCAAAAATCAAATAAAATTACCATTAAAAAGAGGTCGATTTTACAATTTTTTAGGCTCTGGAATCACCTTAATCGGAGTTTGTATGAGTGAGAACGGGCTTTCAAAAATTTAAAAATAAATAAAAAGAAAAAACCCTAACTATTTGAATTACTTTTCTATTGAAAAATCGAATAATGATGTCAGTGCTGACATCATCACCTATTTTCTTTTCGGCCAAATTAAATTTCTCAAGGGAAGTCGAATTATGACGTTATACTGACACCAGCAATCTAATTTCCTGAGAATAAAATTAAATCTAAAAATATTACAGAGGCTCACAAGTGGGCCTGGGTCTATGGACCCGGTCCACGAACTGACGAGGGTTCACGGTGGACGCGACCTATGGCTAGACTGGCGCTGACGCACAGGGGACACGCGACGCTCATCCGGGAGACCAGATCGGATCAGATGGCTGTGGAGCGACGAGGAGCGGCGGTGATGGTGCGATGGCATGCTATGCTGGAGCTGGGAAGGACAACACGCAAAACGGTGAAAACTCACTGGATTCATCCCGATCTTGCGTAGATCTACACGTACTTGACGCGACGAATCCATAGAGCACGACCATCACGAGGAGACCTACTGGAGATGATGAACGGCGAGGAAGAAGTCGTCGGTGACCACTGAAACTCTGGCGAGCTCTCTCGGCTGAACGATAGCTCCTCGGGCAGTGAGGCTTAGGGCAAGAGGGGTGGCACAACATGCGAATTTCAATGCGAGGGCGATTGGCATTAAATAGCCTCAGGAGGCACGGAATCCGCAGCGAAAACGTTAGAGCGGCGGAGTTCGGCCGAGACATGGCAAAGGTGGCGTGGCGTTATCTAGAGCATCCACGTGGCGGAAATATGATGGCCGACGCAACACGGCTAAGCGGCGCACCCTTGTTCATCGGATCTATATCCAACGGTTCGGACGCATTAGGGTTAGGGTTTGTGGTAGAGCGGGTTGGGTCAGCAGCGCGAGGATGGGCTAGGCTCGTATGGGTTTCGGCCCATTTGCCCGAAACTCAACTTCTAGCATTTTCTATCAAAAACAATTCCAAAAATTCATTTAATTCAAAATAAATAGAAAAAATACTCCAAAATTTCCAGAAAAAATCCCAAAAATATTTTGAAACATTTTGAACTCCAATAAAATATTTTTAAATAAAACTTATTTGAAATTTTTAAATATTTAAATACTTTTAACATAATACGTAATTCAAAAAAATCTAAAAAAATCACAAATAAATAATTAAACTAAAAAACCAAAATTTTAGGGTGTTACAATTTTGTTGCATTGCAAGGTCCTTCTTTGACTATAGATGAGCTGGATATGCCTAATGTGATCATCATTAGCTACCCCAACCTAACCAAGTTTAAGCTACTGGCCTAGTCACCCTTTAATAATATGGCCAAAACAAAATAAAGATCTAATACTACAATAATCTATTCTTACCACCTTGGATCATTTCTAAACACAATGTTCTTGATCTTCTTGCTTTGCTGTCAATTATAACTTTTTGGGGATCTATGAATACTAAGAACTCCTATTATACCAAAGTCAAACACCTACTCATCTTGAAACCTATAAACATTGTTAGTCTTGACAATAAAATGTCATTAATCATCAAAACACACACATAACTAAAATTAGTGGTCTAAATGCTTAAAATAGGTCAACTACTGTGCAAAGTTTGACACCAGAGATCTGCTGAGCATCCTACCTTGATAGATAAGGCGTTTGATTAATTGACTGAATGAAGTAAAATCATTAATTAAGTGATTAAATAATTAAAAGTAATTTGATTAACACAATCTTGCCGACGAAGTAAATCTCGACAGGAAACCTTGATGTGATACATGAGTGTGGCAGCCGGTAGATAACACGTATCACTTGCCGCGCTTTTCGCGGTCAAGGAAGGGGCCATTTTTACAAACTTATTCGGAAGGAAGCCAACTTTTTACTATTTTAAAAGAAGCTAGTCGCGGTGGTTCATCTACTTCTCCTACTCCACCTCCCTAAAAAATCTCTAATAAAAACATAAAAATAATATATTAACAAACAAATTTCATTTTCCTAAATATTCTATAACAAAAAAATATGATATATCAATGAATAAATTCTCTTCTAAAAAATTCTCTAAAAAATATAAAAAAATACCAAAGCAGTTCTGGTTGTATGACAAAGTCGATGGCACAGAGGCTCAGCATGATCAAGCATCAAGGCAGAATCGAGGGCATGTGCTAGATAGGTCGATCCCAACTTGACGTGCTAATAGTACCATGATTTTTGTTATAAGTAGCAAAGCATGAATATTAAGTTAGTTTTTTAAAAATTGTCTAGAGCAAAAAAAAGGCTTCATCCCGCACAATTAGGGATGAAAACAGAACGTGGGTTGTTTTGTTTTCGTTTTCACATTTTTTTTACTGGGAACGAAAATGAAATCGAAAAACCCCAGAAATAGAGACAGAAACATATTGTGACGGAAACGGATGAAGAACGGAGCGGATACAAAAATGAAGGCAGAAAAATCCATCTAGGTATGTTCCCAGTTGTAACACCTAAAAATTTGCAAATTCTTTAATGAAGCATTTAATTCGGATTTTAGGAATTCTCTTCCTGAATTTTTAGCATTTAATTAATCATTTTTTGCTATTTTTGATATTTAAATAAATAATTTATTTGAGAAAAAAAACCAAAATCTTGCTAGGAATAATTTTCCTAATTTTGAAATGTTATAAATATTTTTGAGAATTTGTGTAGATTTTTTGAACTCTATTTGATATTTTCTATAAAGCAATTTATATTTTTGGTATTATTTAAATTAGAAAATGGAATTTATGTTTTCGTTTCCGTCGGAATTGGCTCTCCTGTTTTCATTTCTAAAAAAAAACGTTTCGTTTTTGTTTTTCACCGTACGATTGGTAATTCCATTTCAATTTTCAACCTGCTTTTGGTTGGAGGAATCCTCTCAGCATTACTTGGAATTATTTAGTAATCCTATGAGATTATCTTATTTGGTAAATTAATCAAGAATCTGAAATAGGAATCCAAGATTACCTCGAGAATCATATTACAATCAATTCTACGAATGTGTTTCCTGTAGAAAATTGTGTCTATCCTAGATTATCGTGGGAAAGGAATATTTGTTGTTGTGTTTTTTATCATTTGCTTTAATTTTTTGCAATCAAATTTTAAACTTTCAAATTTCAAAATCCAAATTATGTTTTATTTAAATATTTGAATATCTGAGTTATGGACTTAATATTTTTTTTCAAAATATGAATTTGAAAACCAAATATCAAATTTTGAATCCTGACTTTCAGAATCTTAAATTCAGTCAATTTAATTTTTTTAAATTTTGAAAATCCATTGTATGATATTTTGAATCTTAAATTTTGGAATTTTCAATGCTTGATTTTAGACATTCCAATTCTAGGAACTTAAATTTTATAAATTTGAATTTTGAAAGTTTAAAATTTTGAATTTTGGGGTTTCAAATTCTGAGAATTTAAAGTACAAACTCAAATAATAATTTTTCAAATTTCAAATATCCCAAAAATTAGATTTTGTACAAAAAAAATGGAAATTTGAATTTTGCGATTTTAAATTGTATTTTTTAAGTTAGAGTTTAGAAATATTAACCTTCATGGTTTAAAATTTCAAATACATAAATTTAAATTTGTGGACTTGTTGGTTTGAGTTATGAAATATTTGAACTATTATTAAGACTTTTTTTATAGTTTCCTTCAAAACAACCAAACATTAGAATCATAGAATCCTTGTAATGTGTTAACCGATAATCAAATATAGGGAAATATTAGATTCTAAGGGAATATAAGATTATGCGTGCCAAACGCATGCGATGCCATGGATATTCCACCATGGCACCGACCTTGGAAGTTGGAACGTTATGTCTGCGCAGAATTTCTTGCCACCGCCACGCAATCTATCTCTCTCCCGGTGGAATGTTTCAGCGACCGGGCAGTATTTCCTTCTCTATTGTTTCTTTTTCCAGTGCTGTGTTTTCTTACTTGTATTAACTTGCAAACTTCTTCCGCGGAAGGACCAAAAGAGGCGTAGTTGAGGGCAGGGTTAACAATATCGAAACCGAAAAAATCAATAGAAATTTAAAATTCAAAAATATCGAGCCGAAAATCATTGAAAAATCATTAGAAACCGAAGGGCTAAGAATTCAAAATTTTTGAAAAAAAATCATAAAAAATCGAAAACTGATCGGTCAAAACCAGTTGGTTTTGATCGCATGCTGAAACCTGACACACTACTACACAATTTTTGACACAAAAACGATCGGCTTTGATCGAAAATCGATCAATCTTGCGTCGCATGATTATTTTTAAAATATTGAATTTTTATTTTTTTAAACTTAACCGGTTTATGAATCGGTTTTATATGTCGAACCGATTCGGTAAGATCGAAAACCATAAAAATCAATGAATTTCGACGGTTTTTTGAACCTGGTCGAGGGGTCCGGTGTTTTTTTTCCTCACTCGTAGTGCTCGATATTTTAGAAAGGGGGTGCTAATTTGATAAGGGAATAACATGAGTATTGAGGTGTCTCTTTCTCTCCAAGTCAGCCTCTTATTTTTGGCTTTCACCAACCGGCCCTGTGTCTTTATTCGCGCCCCCCGCCGACTACCGAAGAGGAGAAAATAAAAAAATCCCCAAACCCTAAGCCCTGATCTCGCAATCCGCCCCCCAACACTAGGGTTTAGGTTTAATGCCCGCTTTCTCCTCACGCATTCCTCCTGCTGGCTGCGCTCGCTGATCTGGTCGGTCCACACTCTAGACTAGAGGTTGTGGCGGCGAGGGAGGACGAGGAGAGGGGCGGATGCAGACGGAGGCGAGGGTGGGGATGGCCGCCGCAGCGATGGACGGCGGCGCCGCCACGGCCGCGCGGAGGTACTCGACGCAGCCGCAGCCGCAGCCGCAGCTGCACCACCACCAGCCGCAGCTCGGGACGGTGCCCCACCTCCTCGCCGGCGGCGTCGCCGGCGCCGTTAGCAAGACCTGCACCGCGCCGCTCGCCCGCCTCACCATCCTCTTCCAGGTGCGTCTTAAATCGTAATAGGTCGACCTTGCTTCCTCTCCTTCTTTAGCCCAAATACCTTTTATGCCGTTTTGTTCGCTAGATACTCTGGCCTCTAGCCCTCTAGTGCTAACTGCGAGCTTATATAAATAAGAAAGAGTCAGCATAATATCCCCCCCTGGATTTGTTTAAGCAAGCAAGGAGTGGCATGCTTTACTTCATTGAGCTTCTTGGGAGTGATCCTGCTTTGGAACGGTGGATAAAGGGGAACCGTGTTGCATTTTGTTTTGCCAGACAGCTCTAGTACTAAGGAAAGCTTCTTTAACTGTAAAGAGCTTTGCTTAATGATAGGTTGTCTGTCAGTGAAATTTATGAATTATATGTGCAGGTGCAAGGAATGCACTCGGATGTGGCTACCCTTCGCAAGACTAGCATATGGCGTGAGGCGTCCCGCATTGTCTATGAAGAAGGCTTCCGAGCTTTTTGGAAAGGAAATCTTGTAACTATTGCACACCGGTTACCTTACTCCTCAATTAGTTTCTATGCATATGAGAGATACAAGAGTGTAAGTACAAGTGCCTTTGGATAAAAGTTGCCTGCTTATTCTTTGCCACTGATGATGCATCTAAATTTGGTTAAATTCGGTCTGTGCAGTTGCTTCAAATGATACCTGGTCTCGACAAGAATGGTGGATTTGGTGCAGATGTTGGTGTCAGATTGGTAGGTGGTGGTTTGTCAGGAATAACAGCAGCTTCTATGACATATCCACTGGACTTGGTACGGACACGTCTCGCTGCTCAGGTGAGCTGCTGACACCATTCCGCTGAAAATAGCAAAATGATCAGGTGTCAAATAAATTGACTTGTGATTACTCCTTGTTCACTCGAGATGCACGTGCATAAATTAATTTCCTCTTAGCAGTGTTACTCGGACACCTGTGTCCAAATTTTTTTGCCAATTCGAATACCTCGAATCCGAGTCAGATTCCGACACCCGTATCCGATTCTGAGAAGCATTTGCTGTGTCCAAATTTTTTTGCCGAATCGAACACCCCGAATCTGAGTTGGATTCCAACTCTCGTATCTGTATCCAAGTAACACTTCCTCTTAAAGAAGATTACTGTTCCTATCACATGATTCTCATTTTCATTGGAGAGTAGTAACACTGAGGGCACCTTCTGCATGCTCTTGCCAAAAACTGTCAGATGTTAGCCTTTTTTATATACGTACTGAGTTACCGTTGGACGTGGAGAAATAGTTGCCTGCAGTTAAACCAAACTACAAATTTCTCCAAGCCAAACGCATACATAACCCCACCTCCCTCATCCAGCCTTTTTTATTTGTTCAGCATTAAGGGTAGAAGGTATATTTTATTATGCACTCTTTGCAGTATTCTTGAACCATAGACTTTTTTCAATGAAACTTTGCACTGTTCATCTAGGCTTCTGCACCAATAATGAGGCTTTTCATCGAATGATTGCAGACGAATACTGCTTACTACAGGGGCATATCTCATTCTCTTTATGCGATCTGTAGAGATGAGGGTGTCGGGGGGTTATACAAGGGTATGGGTGCCACTCTACTGGTATGAACATTTGACATGTCCTTGTTCTTTCAGTTAATTGAGCATTTTATTTTTGTTCTGTATGTCATTTGATGATTCTCTAAAACACAGGGAGTAGGCCCCAGCATAGCAATAAGCTTCTCCGTTTATGAAACTTTGCGATCCCATTGGCAAATAGAGAGGTAATCTGTACAAGATAAATGCGGGCTCTAAGTCATATCCATGCAACTTCGCATTAGTTTTAATTGTATTTAACATTTGATCTCCAAATCAGGCCACATGATTCTCCTATCTTGATCAGTTTGGCTTGTGGAAGTCTTTCGGGAATTGCATCATCAACTGGTAAGTGATCTATAATAAACAAATGGCTTTTCATTACAATGTTACCGGAAGCAATGTTGATAATCTAGTAGATCCGTTCAGATTCACATAATCTTTCTGGGTCACTTCCAAGTGGTAAAGATATTTTTCCTTTTTTTCAAGGAAAAAACTAAAGATCTACAGTTCTCTTTGTAAAAAGTGTCAACTCTCTAGGCAGTCAATGGTACTTGTAACTTGTGATATCATTATATTAGAAGTTAGAACAATATCAACTGTTTTACTAATGCAACAAGTTTTTCTTGAAAAGGAAACATACAAGACTAAATGGCTCTCTGCATATGAAAATTATCAGCAAAAAAGAGATCCGCGTTGTTCAACAATAAATTTCTTTCATAGTTCTTAAGGAGTTCTCATGTAATTTATATTAATATTTTTATTTTGTCACTTCCCATTCGCCTTTCCTTTTAATTTGGTCTCAAGGTGGTTGTCTGTGCAAATTTCAAATAAGCAAATCATTCTTATATTTGAAGTAATGTAGAAATGAGTGTTTTCCATTTTGGGCTGTACGAATTTTTGTACTACATGCATAGTCTAGTATTTTGTTATTACTTATTACTGAACTGTTGTGTGGCTCTGACAAACTCAGTAAACCTTGTTTTGATCATTTGCATTTATTATATTTCAGTTACATTTCCATTGGATCTTGTAAGGCGCCGCAAGCAGTTAGAAGGTGCAGCTGGGAGGGCCCGTGTTTACCAGACAGGAATTTTTGGAACGTTTGGGCATATTGTCCGCACAGAAGGTTTTAGAGGCTTGTATAGAGGGATAATGCCCGAGTACTGCAAAGTGATTCCTAGTGTTGGCATCGTTTTTATGACATATGAGACGCTGAAGTCCATCCTCACAGGAGTGGCATTAGATGATTAGATCTCCACTGTTTGATCACGGTTGGCAATTTTTATATTTGGGCTAGAATTACACTTGAGGCTGATTAGAGTGAGAGAAATATGAGTCTGGCATATGTTAGGATTTAGATGGTCCTAAGTTTTGGAGTTCATATCGTTGAAGAATATTTTGTATGGTTACATGTTTTCTTGTAGTGCACCGAAAAAGATGAGTAACTGCCATAGGTCTTCCAAAGTTTTGCTGTTAACTATCCGTGTGTGTTCAGGATTTCGCTTTGTAATGGTACATGAGGCTATTGCCTACAGCCTGACGATCTTCATAACCCTGAAAGACGGTCTCCAAGATAATCTATGTTGCCATAGTGATGTTTTGACTAGTGAATTCAGCAGATGACTATGTTTGATGTATTCCAATGTTATGTCTTCCATTTATAGGACGAGCTATTAATGCGATAATCTCTTCGTTACAAGAATTTGTGATGGTAAAAAGTTTTGTCAGATCAACATTGTAAGAAATGTTCCAACTTCATACTGCCCATTTTCACCTAATACTCCCCGTCTTGCCCGCTGATTATATATGCGTAGTGGAAATGTTGGAACAGTCCATTATTTATGGAGGGACTGACAGAACTTGCCTGTTTCTTGTTCTATGCTACACAAATGAACAAGATCAATCATCTCATGGTGGAGAGAAATGTAGAACTTGTTTGGAAAGAAATGCCTAATATGTTCTTACAAGCATGAGGCCAGTATTTCTATTAGATTATATGTTTTACTTTCAGTCAACAGGTAGGTTGGCGCGGACATGGAATTAAACCTGATATATAATATTGGTCCTGCAAGGATAAAAACGAAACATGTAAAAACTTGTAGATTGATGTTTGAGAAAAAAAACAAGGTTCTTAAGTGGTGAATACATAAATAACCAGATACATGGATGGTGTAAGCAATGTCATGATCTCGGCAAAAAAAAAAAAAAACAACCGTTCACAGGACGTCGGCACATTCATGATCAGGAAGAATACAATTTGAAAACATCAAAAGAACAATGCTCTGGGTAACAAGCGCATATAACAATACACACCTAGAACTAATTATGCATAAGCAATAGGCTAACGAACAGCATGGTGACAGACTGAACCTCATGAAGAACATGCCACATGAATAACAAAGAAGAGTCTAACCTAGAGGCATTCAAACTGCTACACCACGAATAGCAATTGTATACAAACATATACACAAAGACCAAACCGCGAACAAACAATATGCAGGCAAACAAAGCAGCAATTTATAATAACAAAGCCGTAGAATAGAACGTAAAGCGATCACTTAACCTGAAAACAGCAATCATGAATCGTAACAATTTAGCGAAGACAACCAACTTGACTCGCCGCCGATGGCCAACAACCAACAAACGGGGAGCTGTAGATAAACACAGAAAACAAAATAGAGAACAAAAGGAAAACCGACCAACAAGCAACATAAACAAGCAGTTAAGCAGACCCCAGGAGAGGAAAATATCAACCAAGATGGAGCCACCAACAGAATCAAACCTAAGTACAAAACAATTAACAAAGAAGGCAGTATAATACCTGTGACAGGAAACACTATTGGGCGCGCATAGAGCAGCGCCAAACGGAAAGCATCGAGCACAACAATCAACCAAAGCATCCCCAATCCAGCGCGCAACATAGCCGAAGCATACCCAATCCAGTGCGCAACCAACAAAAGGCAAAGAAACAGTAAGCGTCAAAGCGCGATACAATAGGGAGGCAACAATGTAAGGCAAAAGAATAAGGGGAACACAAAGGGAAACGAAAATAGACAAAAATAGCACCATCTACAACTCAGACGGAAAGGGGATTTGACCGACGACGGCAGAGGAACGGTGCGGCATACAGGCGGCCTGGCTAGGTGGCAGAGGAGGCGCAACCTTGCTCACCAAGAATCCATCTCCAAATAGCACTCATTCAGCAAAGCACAATAGAAGCAAAATAACATCACGGATCGGGCCCAAAGCCATCGAAAAGGCAGCAAAAAATGTAAAAGAGAAAGAGGGGAAGAGGGATTTTACCGTGCAAGAGGTCTGGCCAAGCGGCAGAGCAGGGAATCCGAGGAGGCGGCACAGGGCGGCGGAGCGGTGGACGAAGGGAGGGCCAGGCAGAGCGCGCGCGGAAAGTGGGGTCGGTGCGGAGACAGGGGCGTGGGGGCAGCGCTCCATGGGTAGGGTTTCGGGGGGAGTGGAGACGGGGCGCATGAATCGTGGGCGTCTGTCTCGGCAAGCTGCGATCCCACGGCGCTTCACTGGCCCAATCGGACGTCCGACCGTGCATGCGAGCCAGAGCCGAACGGAAATCATCCGAACCGGAGGGGCCTTTCTGCACAGGGGGTGACGTGGGCACGGCCACGGCTCGCGAAGCCCACGCTCTTTATGATATGTAATATGCTGCTGGGGCATCATGCTAGCATTTGTGTTGGTTCATTGCTCAACTGTGAACTGATCCACAACTGATGGCAGCTGCCGATTCTACCCTCTTGGTGCACTGCAAGGCACACTCTACATTTCTTTTTTATAAGTCATATAACTTTTTCCATTTAGTTTCATAATATGACGTATGAATGTGAATTTATTCATGTTTTTCCTTGTTTACCCTTATTTATCACATTTTCTCTCTCCTACATTTATATATATAATATTCTCAGTAGTTATTCTCTTATCTGTTTCCAAGATATTTTCAGGAAAGATCGCATGGTCATTTTCTCTTTTCTTTCTCTTGGTGTTATGCCATTCTTATTTTTTGCGCTTACTCAAAATATGCCTTATAGAATGAGCAATTGGGTTTACTTTCCTTATAGAATGACGTCATTTGCTTCGTTGCTGTTTTTGCACTTCTGCTTAAGAATTGTCAGCGTGCAGAATAATGCAAAGCTGTTGATTAGCGGTAATGGATAGGTCAGCGAAGCCTGCTAAGGATACTTCAGAATCAGATCCGAGGGCCACTGGTTTTCCTTGAAGCCTGCTTAATTAGGGTAATTTCATTTTCTTTTCGCATTTTCACCTGAAAGAAACGTTTGCTTACATGCAGATTACATTAGCATGGGCAATACTGCGCATTACATTAGTGTTTCTTACTGCACTTGGCATCCTTTACTCCTATTAGTACGAGCAAATGCAGTTCTTTTCCTGTTTTACTCTGACGAGGCCCCTCCTTTTTTTTTTAAGAATAACCTTGTGAGGAATGACAGGACCCCTCTGAAAACGCAAGCTCACCGAAATCCGAATCCTCCATGGCCCACTTGATCTCCATATGTATGTGTGTATGATCTTTGTATTTCTGCATCCGGTATGGACATGTTGTTTCCTTGTGTTACACAGGAAAACCTCCGGTTAGGCGTATATGGTTCAGTGTTTGGCGAAGGCCATACTTATTGACCGCTGCATAGGCAGTTCTGAAACCATCGCCGTACGCCGTCGATGTGTCGTTGGCAATCTGATGCATGAAGAACTCGCCGAGCTTCTTCTCGGTATGAGATATCCCACCCTTCTTGGAGGATGGTGGTCGGTAGGAGGATGACGAAGACGAAGCATAAGATGATGAAGGTTGCAAGTGTCTTGAAGAAGCTGGAAGAATCTCTGACTCCAGCCACAGGTAAGACATAACTTGGCATATACCTTCCTCAATCTCTGCCTTTAGGTTTCGGTAACCTGAAAGTACCATTAATCAGACAGGGCTCATAAAAATATTTTCAGATCAAAATTTAGAAAAAAAAGACAGCGGTGAAGGTTCAGACCAGTACATATCGTTCGTGTACGTACCTTTGAGGCGCAACCACCCGTGCATCAATTCATGGGCAAGAATAGAACCTGTTAGTAGCCTGCGATAATGAGGATAATATTTATGAGTTCATACAAATGATAAAATGGTTACATAATGTATTAGGATTACAACATTTGAGTGAGAGTAGGCGCTTCTATGCATCACTATTTGAAAGTTACACAGATATTGAAACATGAATAAATGGTAGATAGTGCTTACTTACCTCTTCATTTGCTTCAAAATTTGTGCAACTTGTATTAGGAGGGTGATGCATAGAAGCACTACTCGTGAGTATGACATAAATATTAGAATAATAGCCCTAGTGAAAATGTACTGACCTGGGGAGGCCATACAAGACAAGAATCGCAGTGACTTCAGATCTCCGAGTCAGCTTTTGTTGTTGAGTTCTCATATCTAGTAACCGGTTTCCACCAAATCTGGGCCTCCTAAGTATCTGTAGAAACCAAAATGCAAAAGTTCAAAGAACAAACTCAGTCATTTCCTTTGGCTACCCTGCTACTCAATGTAAGTACTCTGAATTTCAAAGCAACTCCATCTCCGTCGAATTTTGTCGCAAGGTCGCCGATCAGAGTATCCCATCAGATGAATAACAACGCTGTTGCTGTGATATTACCTGTTGTTTCTTTCTGGATTTGATAGTTATCTACTGGAGAATACGATACCATCCTAAAGGTTGTTTTAACTTTGCACTTACACTGCTCACAGTCTGCTCCTCCGACAGACACAGGCCTCTTGTTTCAGGCATGCGGTGAGGACCCTACAAAAGTGCGGACGCAGGGGTCGTTAGCAGTTGCTAAGATTACGCGTCGCAGGACAGCTGAAAGAAAAAAAAACGGGAGTGTATATGCATCATCGGTGAAACTTATCAAAACCCAAAAAAAAAACTTACTTTGCTCTCTCCTTCCATAGCCTCGTTGAGCGCTTGCCGCTCAACCAGGAGCATGGGTATCTGCTGGTCTAGTTTCATGTTCATCCCTTCGTAGTAGTCTCTGATAGAGTGGTACAGGGGCTGGCACTCACCGGTGTCCATGATCGCAGAACCTAGGCATTCCATGCACACGCTGCGGCCGTCTCCCAATGACATGTACTTTGTGTTCCTTGGCTGCAGAATTACAAGAGAAAAATTTGCAGTTAAGAGGCCTTCCAAAAAATGCAGTGATGTCAGTCCGAATGTTGCAGACGTTTCACAGCATAATCAAACCACCCGGAAATCCCAGCGTCGAGCTCGTAAACGTTTAATTTGGGCTAATCGGCACTAGTACTTGTACTGCTTGATGGGCTATTTCGACAAAGCATTAGGCAAACCGCGAGCCATTTTTTTATTTATTTATATTTACAACCAGAAAGTTGAGCACACAGATGTAACAAAAGAAGAAACACAAATAATTTTCCTTTGAAAGTTCGTCTAATATATGCACCTCCATGTTCTCACAGCTACAGCAGCGCGGCGTGCTGTCATGCTCATGTAGTGGACAATACTTCTGGCCCCAGAATGGATGGGCTCTGTACTCTATCATGCCAGTCGTGTTCGTCGGAATCTGAAGAAATAAACACAAAAAAGGGATTCTTGCAATGGTCTTCCAATGGCATGCTAATCTTGTACGAACTGAGTTCATTCGGAGAAAGTCTTACAAATTGGAGGCAGACATCACATTTTGGGTGATGTAGCTCCTTGTAGCACAGCTTGTGGTATGGATCAGCACCTTGCAAAGTGAACTAGGAAACAGGAAAAAAAAAAGAGAGAGAGAGAAAAATCACTGCCTGAAAGACAGCAAGGCTCATTTTCTTGAAACAAATGTAGGATGGTTACCTCGGCCTCACGAATCGGATGGCCACAGGAAGAACAACGGAAGCACTGAGGATGCCAGTACATTCCCATGCAGCTCAAGTAATGGCCATGTCCTATCTCATGCTTGCAACTCCCACAGACCCTGCAGGATGTAGATGGCTTCTTTACACACGAGCTGTTTCGATGCAATGGAGACAAGGTGATGGACGCAGATAGCTAACCTGTATCTGCCTCTAGGCAAAGCCTGAGAGGGTGCACTAGGATTGTAAGGCTTGTGAGGGTCCATGTTCAGACTGTCCTGTATGGCCCTGGCAAGGTCTTCATCATTGTCTCCCTTATTATGGTTTCTATCTGCTCGAAATTAATTTAACAGCAATGGCGCGTAGTTAGGAGACAAATTAGAAAGGGTATGATATCGATATCGCATATATGAATATGTGGTATGTGTACCTTTAGGATATTCGGCATCCTCTGCAAGAGACAGTGCAATTGCACGATCCAATTCTTCATTGTCATTTCTAGGTGGATCTTCCTTCTGGAAATAGCAAAGTAAGAAAGGCTTAAGCGACCCATAGTTCCAAGATAGTGCAACATAGCTTAATATGAGTGCTTCTATAAATGTTAGATGATTTGGATGTGAATTGTGAAATGGTACTTCTTGAAGGTATGAAAAGAAGCAGAGAAGAAAAAATGACAGATTGTGGGAGAAGGGGGGAAATCAATATATCATTATGTTGGAGGTGCTCCATGACTTGAGTCTCATGAGCACCTCTGATGCCCACGGGGGGCTTAGACCTCTAGTGGCCACATGGTGTTCTATATAACATAGTCTCGTGAACCCCTTCGAATGTGTTTTATAACTTAGTCTCAAGGCAACCATCAAGCCCACCAGGGTTTTGCCCCCCTTATGGCCATATGGTGTTTATAACTTAGCCTGATGAGCACCTCTCGAATGTGCTACATGACTTGGTCACTGGTCAGGGCACCCATCAAGTCCATCAGAAACTTCGCTCCCTTGTGGCCATGTAGTGCTCATTATACCTATATTAAGTTCCGGAGGTTTCAAGACCTCCGGCTCTGTCCGCGTGTCGTTTGCTCCAGGACCGGTTCGATTTCTTGCGCATTTTGTTTCCTCGCCCCGTGCGGCATTAGAGCCGTGGAATTAGCGCCAGCTATCGCCGCTTCACGAGCCCTCTCCACTGCGATCGATCTCCGATTTCCCATCCATTCCCCCACCTCGATCACCGCATCTCCGTCCCCATCTCTGCTCTTGCTTCTACGGTTCTACCGCCGCCCTCTACCCCACCCAACCACCCTCTGATGAGGAGCCGCCCCCCATCGACGCCATGCCGGACGGGCTCCTCCTCGAGAGCCTTGCCCGCGTCCCCCGCTCCTCCCTCCCGCCGCTCCTCGCCGTCTGCCGCCACTCCACCTCCCTCCTTAGCTCGCAGGCCTTCCTCAGCCTCCGGCGCACCCACAGCCAGCTCCACCCCTCCCTCCTCGCCATCTCCATCTCCCACCACGGTGCCTTCGCTCAAGCACTGTTCCGGTTCAACGCATCCCGACCCGCTCCTCCTCGAGTGCCTTGCCCGCATCCCCCGCGGCTCCCCGCGTCCCCCGCGGTTCCCCGCCGTGTGCCGCCGCTTCGCCTCCCTCCTCAGCTCCCAGGCCTTCTTCAGCCTCCGACGCGCCCACGGCCAGCTTCACCCCTCCCTCCTCGCCATCTCCGTCTCCCGCCAAGGCGCCTTCGCTCAAGCGCTGCTCCAGTTCCACGTGTCTCGACCCAACCTCAAGGTCGCCGTGCTGATCCTGTCTGCAGCTGTTTTGCCTAGGCCTCCGCGGTTCCTCTCCACGCGCTAGCCCTCGCCTATCCCCTTCTGGGTATCGCTCCAGCAACTCCTGGTTTGGCTCCAAAGAGCGCCGCTGCTAGCCCTCGCCGCCACCAGCCCTTTGTACAATGTTTTCTTCATCTAGATTTTCATTACCTGATTTGTTTTTGTATCCAATCTTGCTTATAGATTCCATGCGCTGCTTTGTTTTGTTGCTCTGTATCGTGGTTGTAGAATCTGTGAAATTAATCTATTCTTATTTATAACCTATTAGTTGTTAATGCTTGAACTAAGTTCAATGGGTTCTGCAGTAGCCTAATTGATGATTTTCATCTGTTGCAGACCATGGGTTCCTCCATTGAAGAACAATATTCAGAGTCCTGATATTGGTGATGCTTCAGGCCTTCAGGGGATTGTATTTTTTTTTTGACATACCATGCGCTCGATGAAACATAACAGTATGAAGACAACCGAATACATATATTGGAGGACAATAATTCTTACATTCTTTTGCTGAAATGCTCCGTCTTAGTTGGACCTGTGGCTGTGCCTACGTAGGTATAAGCAATTTCGGACTACATACACGCTTTCTGCTATTTGTGATATGTTTAAGACTTTTTTTAGTGTTTTGTGAATTGCAGAGTATTCTTTTTATGACCACCATCTGCTGTGGTCTTATATTCCTACGTATTTATTTGAGGAAGTAAAGAATAATTGCATTGAAGCTCTGAATCTGGATGATTCTTATGTTAAATCATACTGACACTGAAATACTACAAGAAAAGAACTTTGTAGCCTTAGGAAAACGGTGTACGGTATTTTACATTTAGCTTTTCTTTTTTAGCTTAATTGTTTTTTAATAATCATTGACAAGGAGTGTATATTAATTATGTAAGTATAGATGCTTAATTTTTTGTCAATATTGATCCTAATAATCCAGAACTGAGGAAACGGTATTCTGACATAAAAGCGTTTCACACAGAGGTAAACAATCTTTGCTTCAAAATTTTTATCTGGCATCTGATCAAAATTTTCTGTTTGTTCATTATAAAATTTAGTTTAGACTAAAAGAATTCTAGCAAGATAAATGTGATTTCTTAGGATGGTATGGTGGTGGTAGTTTTAGTGATGCTGGATTGCTTCTCTCTAAATGAGCTTACAAATTGTGCAGATAATGCCTCAGAGAACTTCAATGACACTGAAAAGTCCAGTTTCTGAATAAAATAAAACAGGTTTTGAATGTGTTTTGCAGGTAAAGATGTTTTTATGTTTGCCTCACACATTGTGTAAATTTTTAGGTTTGTCTAGCATATTCTGTAAGTTTAGTACAGGTCATGTGCATGCCTCTATGTTTTAGAACTAGACATTTGGTAGGTATCAGCAATTCAGACTGCAGATACGTTGTTTTGCTATTTGTGATACATTTCAGCTTTTTGGCCATTTTATAGCTTATAGGTTATTTTTCCACAATCACCCTCTGATGTGGTTTTATATTACTTGATATGTAATTCAGGAGGCAAACGATGGTTGCACTGAAGCTCTAAATCTGGATGGTCGTTATGTTAAAGCATACTTACAAGTCACACTGAATTACTGCAAGAAAAGAACTTCAAAGCTTAAGGAAGCAACATACAACAGTATATAAAGATATACGATGGTTACTCCTTTTTACTAGCGATCAGCTATACCAAAGCCTTAAGTCTTTTTCGTAGTGTTACAATTGAATTTGATGGTTTACCTATTGTGATCTGCGGATGTCATCAATCATTCCCGAAAATTTTAGACGTTGCTCTTTGACTTAGCTGGCAGTAGTCTTCTTTTATTCCACCTCCCTGTTTTGATTGCTTTATTGTTTTTTGCTATCTTATATTACTTCGACTAAACAATATTGTTAATAGGTAAGCTCAAATTTCCTAAATTTATGACCCTTATCCACGCTTTGGTGCATATTGCTCAAAGCCTCATGTTCTTCGATGTAATTGTTGACATTTGATTTATTATGATCTGATTTCTTTACTGTAGTTGTGCAGATATCGGCGCAAACAGTGTTCCTCTTGGTGATAAATTTGAAGTGCGACCCAGAAGTATAGGTAACATGTGCTCGCCGAAGTGGAGAAAGTCACAATGTTTTCTCTCGGGTGTTGGCATTGTCGAAGTAAGATTGCTCATATTTTTTTCCCAAACTGCAAGTTAGAATGAGACCAAATGAATAACGATACCTATCAATGCTTAATGTTGGGCCTTCGTATTAATTTGAGAGCGCCATAAATAACAATACCTATTTTTTCTATCCCTTTTAGCTATCCACACAAGAAATCAGTCAGGCTTAGGATGCACACTTGTTCTACAGGTTACTTTCTAAAGCTTCTATCCTTGTGCAGATACCTAGATGGAGTGGATTACCGAATGCGGCTCTCAACTATTTCTGGTCATGTTGTTCCTTTGCCTACTGAGCAATAGCTTTATACTAGAACTACTGCCCATTCATTATATTGTCGTATCATGTCCTTGATACCATTCTTAGGCTCTCATTTACCACCGAAATTTTCTGTATGCATGCTGACTACATGCATAGTACACTTCTAACTATGACCAATGCTAACCCTTCATTTCAATGTTCCCAAAGAAACATGCTTATTGATTACTAAACTACATTTCGATTCTAATTTTAAGTTTCTTACATAATACATGTTGCGCATTCCTTTCAAAAGAAATTTATATTGTACGTATTGTTTCTGTTTTATTTACTCAATTACATGGATTCATCATCAATTTTTTGTCTTTACAAGCCCTTCTTTCCAAGGTCAGCGTATTTGCCAGGCTGCTATGGAAAATCTGATGCCCCATGGAATATGTTGTGCTAAGCGAGCCTTGATACTTCCACAATTGATGATTTTCTTCTTTGTCTTTTAGAAAATAACATATGTTCCCCTGATGCAGTTCACTTCTACCAGCTCTTCTTTCTAGATGCTTTTCTGGTGGTGTTTCTACCATATTTCACTGGGAAGAGTTCTGTGGATTGTTTTCATCGAATACCAGAGTCAAGTGCCTTGCGGATGCTGAAATGTTTCTTGACACATAAGTTCATATATATAATTAAGACTTGCTTTTATATAGTCTTTCTTACTATTTGTTCCTTCTTTCTTTGCTATGGAATACGAGCGATTGCTATTTTCACTCCAATGATACATCAATTCAATTAATCAGCCTTTTACCATTCGCAGTATTGATGTTTCTATCCAGCAGAAAATGACAGAGCGCTTCGATGGTATCGTGAGATTGCAGGTACTTACCATTCTTGTCAGCTATGATTTCTAAAAGGGCCTTTTTTTCAAAAAAATAATCTAATAGCATTTAAGTACTTAGTTTGCTAGGGTTTTTATATTTTTCAAAACCTTCTGTAATATGCTAACTACTGGTTCCGTTCTCATTTTGTTTGCTTCGCAAGCATATAGGAAAAAATGCGAGATTACCAACTAGCTTGGCTTAATCGGCTCATTCGACTATTTGAGAGAGATATCAATGGGATATTAGCTGATGAGATGGTATGGTATATTCTCTAACCTCACAATAAAACAATCTCACCAAAAGTTTCTTATTCCCTTATTCAATCAATATAGTGGTTATGTTTGATGTAAGTTACTAGCATTATCCTTCACATGATATTCATTATTCAAGGTCTTGGGAAAACTCTTCAAACAATTTCACTGCTAGGCTATCTACATGAATTCAGAGGCATAACTGATCCTCACATGGTTGTGGCTCCAAAGTCTACTGTTGGTGAGTGGATAAAGGAATTCCAGTGTTTTTGCCCTATTTTATGTGCTGTTAGGTTCTTAGGAAATCCGGAAGAGAGGGTTAGCCACAAATCTTTATTCTTCAATCATCATTGTAATTTAATCTGAAATATTCCTAATCTTTTTCGATTTTGTTTGGCCAGAACCATATGACAGGATTTCCTACAGCCAGGGAAATTTGATGTATGTGTTACTAATTCTATATATTACATGTTGATTATCTGCGATTAATTAAATAGGTTGTACCTGCAGCTGATGCTACTTCCTTATTTTCTTGTAAAAAATCCTTGTGGAATATTCTTTGCATATAATCTTAAAGAAATCAGTGAAAATGCTCTAAAGTATTGTTGTGCCATTCACAATATTAGTTGCTGCTGATCCAGACGCTATCATATTCCTGGTACATTGTACAGATATCTTGCCTTAAAAATACATTCTAAAATAAAAAAAACCACCGCTGCATTTCAACAGCAACGTATTGCGAAATCAAAGAAAAAACTCTAATTTATTAACATTAACTTACGCGGCGTGCCGCCGCGTAAACATTCCTAGTAACTCTTACGTCTAATGAGCACCCCTAGAAGGTGCTCCCAGAGACAGGGGTCTAGTGGTGCATGCCACAGGAAGACACCATGGAAACCAAAGTCTTGCCATCGTAGCACTTCCATCGTTGCAGGCCTTTAGCACCCACGTGTCGATCACTGGGGCCTTGCTTCAAGCATCTAGCATGTCCATCATGTTCAGCTTGCTGTGCTTGAGGACAACAATTGCCGATAGGGGTGATAATGGGCTGAAGTCACAAGTATGATCCAAGTCTAAAAATTTGTTTCTTTGATCCAGTCTAGTCCAAATCCAAAACTAATAAGTCTTGATCCAATCTGGGCCCAAATAAAGGCTTGGACCTTGATCCAAGCCATTTACATGTAAAATATTAATGTAGATGTGACCAGAATTAATACATAATGCATGACATACAACGATTTAGCAGAAAAACATAAGGTCCAAACCTGGTCCAATCTAGTGTAGATCTGGCCCAAACAGCTATAAATCCAAAATGAGTCCAATCCATTTGCAGTTTTTGACCAGTCTAATCCAAAAGCCTAGACCAATCCAAGCCCATTGTCACCCCTAATTGCCGAGCTAGCGAAGCTATGGTTGCTATCGAGAATGGAACAAGGAAAACCACAACACACGAAGGGCAAATGAGAAGAAATAATTTGGCACCATCCTCACGTGAAGCCCTCGCATGACATCCTTACACCGAGACCCGTGCGGCATTGAGCCAAATTTTGGCTAAATCTTCGGCGTCGATGTGCCCATCGAGCCAAAATTTGGCTAAGTCATGGGTGCCCTCCTGCGGATCTCTTGAGCCTCGTGCCTCGCATGGAGTCCTCACCCCTTGCTTGAAGCACTCGTGCGCCATGGAGCCACATTTTGGTTAAGTCATAGGCATCCTCACGTGAATCCCTCATGATTCTTGCATCGCAAGGCCTTCGCCCCTCAGGTGCCCTCACGTGGAGCACTCACGCAATATGAAGACATAATTTGGCTGGCACAACGTGCCTATCAAGCTAAAACTTGGCTATGTCATAGGCGCCTCTGTGTGGATCGCTCAAGGTCTTGTGCATCATGAGAAGCCTTTGCCCTTCGCTAAGGACACCCTGCCTAAGCGCCCTGTGAGGACGTCCTGTTTAGGATGCCATGCATAAACGTCATGCAAAAGTGCCCTGTGAAAACGTTGTGCTAAGTATGCTCAGTAAAAACACCCTATCAACATGGTGCTATATGGTTTAGTCATATGAAAGATACTCAATGGCTTAATCCCATAGGCATCCCTTCAGTCCACCAGGGATTCGACCTCGTGTGGCCAATGGTGTTTTACGACTTAGTCACATGGCCAATGGTCACGTGGGCACCCTTCGAAGGTGTTCTATGACTTAGTCACATGAGCACCCCCTCAAAGCACGCCCACACGCTTGCCACCTTGGAAGTTAACTAAGTCATAGCATACGCATCAATTCATTACTGCCCCTCGACGCACTTCTTATAACACTGAGAGGCAAGGGCTAGTGTTGGAGGAATGACTAACATCCATTCTATGGGGATGAGGAGGGCCTAACGACGAAGGGTTCACACCTCTTGCTTCTGTTCCTTAGAGGCTATGGCGCGGGGGGTATCTTTGCACTCAAAGGCTACGTCATCGGTATTCCTCACATACAAAAGGCCATCACAAGGATCCTTCACCCCCTGTGACCTTTAAAAACGTCAAGGAAACGACAATCGAGCATGAAGGCCATTCAAGACAGCATCACTGTCTAATAGCCCCCGCATGATAGGTGGGGTCCACCGACCTAAGAATATACCTTCATCCCTAGAACCATCCGTTAGACAAACTCACAATACAATACAACCGGTGCCTGAATAAATGAAGCATAGACTAAGGATTATTTCCATCTACACAAATGATGATTGTACCCCAAACTTATACATATAGATTAGTTCTTTGTAGAAGGGATAATCTAGTCTTTTGCATAGGCCCAAGAACCTATAAATACCTCATGTAATTTCATTTGGGGTTTGGACTCTCTTGAGCAATAAAAAAAAGCACATTCAAACTGATAAGCTCTCGAGAATCCCCTTCTGAGAGGTAACTCCTGGCTCATCAGACAGTAATAGGATGGTTCTCGTGACCCGAAATGTATGTAAATTCACGTCTTATTTTTGTTCTCGTAGATGATGATTTATTAGACGGAAGATATACACCCTCACTTACTTATGTTTGGGTTTTACACCTACAATACATTACCTTTGGTCCAATTGATTCTTCTTGCCAGAGCGTGCTCTCTTCTCCGGCGGTCACCCGAGGCCGCCGTCGGTTCGGCTCCCCGTGCTTCGTCCCCTTCAAGAAAGCGCAGAGCCACTTCATGAAGCTGGATCTCCTCTCTGCGTGCATCAACAATAACATCAGCTAGGCCCAATCAAAATATCAACAGGATCTCACACATGGCTGAAACTGAAAAGTGGAGAGCAACTTCCCACCAACGATTTCCTGTCATTTGCAAGTAGGAATGAAGAATGAATATATTAAACGCACTGGGTTGTACTTGTACTTATATGCTCCTTCGAATATGATTTTTAGAGCAACTCTGACTAGACGAGGGTCTTTAGACCACAACACTTTTACTGGGACTTGCTTTGACAGTATTACCATAAAATGTATAGTAAAATTCCAGTCATTATGTAGTGTACAGTTAAGCTAAACAGGAACTGTGCTTGTTCAGCACTATGGAAATACATTCCAAATTAAAGAAGCTCCTAAATATTCTTTTTACTTCTTTTTTTTTAAATTAGCATGGGGAGGCTCTTAATTGAGTACTACTCCATCTAGTCATAAATAGTTGTCGTTTTGACATCGACATCGTATCCAAAACATGATTTTAACAACTAATTTCTATTATAATATATTTATAAAACCGAATGAAATCATAATATCATGACAGCACTTTTCGAAACAAATGTACACATATGATTTCCATGTATCTAATTTAAATATTTAAAAATATATTGTAAGTTTCAAAAATTTGACTGCACCTATATCCAAAACGACAGCTATTTGTGACTGAAAGGAGAATACCGTAAATAAGGCCAAATGCGTGTACCTGCATTGAACAAGATCAAGAAACACAGGGACAAAACACCACATGAAATTGCCTGTGTTGTTAACATGGGCCCCTGTACACCGTGCTAATCACAGTGACACCTTCCTTTTCAATTCTATCTCCGATTGACGGGGCACGCAGGCTCAGCCAGGGTCAGTCACACTATCTCGGTGGACCTCAGTTTATCCTGGATTGTAAGAGTCAGTTTCAGTCTACCTTTCTCTCCTCTGAATAACATGGATGGATGCATGTATGCATGACTGTTAGAGATGTTCATGTGATGTGAATTCACGGGGTATGATTTGATATATGTTAGGATCAAGCAGCCAGCGTTGATTCGACTCAGCCTTTCCTAGGTCTAGCCCACGAAAATAGACCAATAATATTGACCGCTTGCATCGCCATTCGCGCCAGGTCAGTAGAATGCGCCAGCTTAATTGTAACAAGAACAAGAAAAATGAGAGTTTTCAGAAAAGGGACATGGTGTGGCGAGTCTAATGGATAGCAGCCTCAAGTATTAAGTGCCTGAAAAATTTGTAGTTAGCGATGGATGCTGACACATCAATCGATTGGTAAATCAGAGTTTACTGCGAAAGGGGTCAACCGAAGCCCAATTCACCATGGCATGGCATCCATACGTATGCTTTTACAAACCCAGAAAGATAGCTTAAAATCCATCTTGCTTTTTTTTTCTTCTCTCTCTCAATCCGCCTGGTCTAAGTTGTCTGTTGTTCATTGGATTGGCGACAGTGTCCTACTCTGCGTGCTGTCAAGTCTCAACAAGGCAGCACCTATTGAACGCACGGCGGCAAAACAAGACGTAAAATCTGGCCAGACAGCGACAAAACGTCGGGCAAACAATAGCTTCATCAGCATCACATCACCACCGTAAAATGTGCGCACGCTGAACAAGTAACTATCTCTACACATGAGCAAGATCTGAAAACGACGACGGCAACAACTTAAAACCCATGTGAGAAATGGAAGAAGCAGGTAGAGAGATTACCGTGACTGCACTGATCACAAGACCTCGGTGGGTAGGCCATCTATGCAAGAACAACGGCTCCAGTACAGCATATGCACACACGCAGACCAGTGGAACGAGAAAAGGAGCGAGCTTTGCAGAATCAACTCTGATGATCACAATGTCTGCGAGAAGCAGGGGACGAAGAGAAGCAAGAACTGAAATGGACGGAGGAGGACGAGGAGATGGTGGGGGGTGTTCTTAGAGAATAAAGCGAGCAGGTGGGAAGGAGTTGGCCGCGACAGAAAGGAAAGGATTGAGGGTGAAGGGAAGTGCGGGCGGCCGCCCACAACGCACGGCATCTCGCCTCCTCCCCTCCTCCGTGCAAAAGCAACGGCGAGCGATCAACTCGACCGATCCCATTAGCTTTCTTCTTTACAAAATTCTCGCCGGTGCCAGTTGACGGCGCATTAGTGCCAAATGCACGGGGAGAATATTTGGTTTTGTGACTCGCGAGAGGGAAAAGAAGCGGGGGGAGGAGGAGAGATTCGTTGTGTCAACGAGAATGTATGCCCCCCCACGAGCTTCCTTCTGTTCGCTGTAACGCGAAAACGGGCGAGGAACAGCGCGATGCGGCAAGCGTACGCGTGCTTTGGAATTCCTTTTTTCTTCCACGGATAACAAAAAGGTGCACCCTGAATTCCCGAAAGCTGCCGCCGCGCATACGCGGCGTCGTACGTGCGAGTGTCGCCGCCTTTTCGAGCCGAGGCGCATCGCCAGAAACGGAAACGAGCCGGACGTTTTGCCCGGTGATGTTTCGGGCCCGCGCCGCGCAAGTTGCCAGGGATTTTAAAAGCTCGGCTGAAATGAACAGGCCTTGGGCCGCCTGGCGCGTGCCGGTCGAGTTGCCTCGCGGCCCGAGCTTTCGCCGCACTTGAGCCGCAAGGCTGAAAGTTAATTGGTTGTGCCACCGCCGAGGTCGCGGAAATTAACCACCCATCGGCCGGCGACCGGGATGCACCGCCGTTCAGAATTGGCTGCCTACAAACACGGCGAGGGAGTTGCCGATCTGTGCTGCCCGTAGGGGGAGAGCTGAGAGAAGGGTTGGCAAAGCTAACGTACAGTGTGGTTGAGGTTGAATTTAGTGATAAACAACTTACGGAAAGAAGCGTTTGTTGTACATGGGCATTCCACGTATCATCAGAGCTAAGATATAAAGTGAAGCATTGCTCGTTTTTTCGATAAAAAAGGTCTCTAATCGGATGTCTTTGTTGTCATCTTCGTGAGACATATCACGAGTGTATCCTCTCTTCTTTAACAGTTATGTTAGAACAAAAATAAAGATCTTCCATCTATCATGTGATTTTCTTCAAAAGATTTTTTTTTGTGACGATTTGAACATGATTAACTCTGTAAAGGAACTGTTGGCCTGCAATGTTCTGAAATGACAGATAATATCTTTTCCACTCTCATATTGCCTCTAGGTTCCAATGAACGTCCAACAAAACATATCCATGCAAAATCAAAATCTGTGACTCATCGCTTCGTCAGTACGTTGGACAGACTTGCTGTCTAGTCTCTGTCCCGCGCCTCCTCTGTTTAAGCACTCGCAACGCACCTCTTCTCTGTTTAAGCACTCGCAACGCAAGTCGCAGTACCCTACTTGCTCTATTATTTGTCTTGTTGTCCATCTCTTCTTAATTATTATCCGTTTAGTTTAGACTATTAAAAATTTAGACATGTTTTGTTTTGTGTGTGCAACAATAGCAAAGGAAACTTCTCCATCGACGACTGTCATCCATTGCTTGAGTGCTTGATCAGTTTGTGATGTGTAGTGGACAAGGCAATCCTCCTAACAAACAATAATTATCTACCATTACAAAGAAAAGTCTACGTCATGGTTGCCTTATGATGGTCTTACCAATGGGCTTCCTTACATGGCAAGTCACACATTGTATGGAAGCATATGCCTAAACTAGCTTCTTAGTGTAGGCATACAGGAAGGAGACATGCGTACCATTGACTAAATAGATCGATCGAATCTGCAGTTAAGGTATGCTTATCCAAGTTCCAATTGATCACAAGAAACGGCACATTTTATCTCCTGCTGAAGAAAATTATAAAGGCGCAGATGGACCATATATGGACCAAACGTGGTTTCCACTGGAGAACAGTATGCTAATGTACCTCACTACAATATAGTCATTAGTCAGAGAGAAGGTAAAAACAAGATGCATCAAACTCGGTCGTGAAAATTTAAGGAAAGGGACCAGCGAACATGCTTACTACGTGATTGATACAATAATAAACACTTGTCGAAGTGAAAAATATCTCCAAACTAGAGAGGATATTTCAAGCTTTCAACAATAGAATGCTTTCAGTCAGCCACATAAAAGACTAAACCAACTTGACATTTCCATGGACCAGCGATTGCCCAAAACTTCCGGCATGTCAAGTTATATATATAACGCGATCGCCACCTATACCCACATTCGTTGGATCTTTGAAGAACACGACAACAAGGAAACAATAGCTTCAGACAGGGTTCACCTTTTTTTTTTTAAAGAAAATGGAACGATTTTGTTTTTAAATTATCGGAAAAAATCACTCAAAATTCGGTAGAAAATCGCTAGATATCGCATGGTTTTAAAATCCAAAAAATTGAAGAAAAAATCCCGATTTTCTCCCGACAGTTGAATGTTTCTCGAAGTCGATTTTTTGAGCGATTTTCTTTTCAATTTACTCTCATTTTTGACCGATTTTCTTTCGATTTTTACCGGCCAATTGATTGTTTCTCGAAGCTGATTCCTTGAGCGATTTTCTCTCAATTTTCACCGATTATCACGATATTTACGGCCCAAAATCGCGATTTTCACATGTTTTTCTGCGATTTTGCGAACCCTAGCGTCAGGTGATGCATTATAATTTGATTGTTGCGAGAAATTTGGAATGCAGAAATTTTGCTACGTAAAATACCATCAAGATCCCTTTTGGAACGCTCGGATTTTTCTTGACAAGGAATTAAACTGTTTTCTTCTAAATTCATGCGTGTCGAATAGGGGTAACTGTGGCAGTGATGCTATGGTTCTGTTTTTCAAATCGGGGGCACTAATCCGCTCACGCACGGTTCCCAACCGACGATGGCCGGAAGTCGCTGTCCCCCATACGCATGTTGTGTGACTTGTGTCCCTCCCTCCCCTTCAAATCGAAGCTTCCACCTTTCAGAATCGTAGCCATGGAACTTTCAACGTGAAGTCCCCACTTTCAATTTGAAACCTTAAAAAAAATCAAAGCTTTCCCTTTCAAAATCAAGCTTTCAAATCGAAGGTTCCCCTTTTCAAATTGAAATCATTAAACTTTCATGTCGAAGCTTCCCCTCTCAAATTGAAGCAGAGAAATTTTTTTTGATCGACGTCTTCACCTTTGAGATCAAAGCTCGATAGCGGAAGACGAAGTCTCCAACATCAATGGCGGTGGAGGCATCCAGGTGGAGATGCAACACCAACGTCGGCGGCGGCCATGGATGACAGCCCCGAGATCTAGGAGCTTGCCATCCTCCTTGTCCAGGAGTCCCCACCGTCGGAGGCAAGGCAAACCATGGCAGCACGCGTGAGAGGCCAGCCGCCACGGCGTTAGCCATGGAGGATGAGAGGATTGAGGTCGCGAGGAAGGGCAAGAAAAAAAAAGAGGGGAGTAGGTGGGCTCGGGAGAAAAGGCTCGCTCCTCTACGGAAAAAAATACTAGTCCTCGGATAAATATAATGATTTTACGTCAGGATTAAAGTTAAGATAAAATTTAAAAGGATATAAAAAATAATTTTCATACTTTTTTAATTGTTTTGGAAGATAAAAAATAATATTTTATATGAGTGGTAATGAATAAATGCATATAGTTGAGAGATAATAAATAGAGATACAGTAGAAAAGACCTATTAAATTTATATACAAGTTTTATAATTTTAAATAAGATCATTTGAACTATAATATCTTAGCAAACTCCATTTAAAATAGCTTCATACCTTTCGCGATGGTACATGTACTACATTTTATAAATAGAACCAACTAGTTTCTTGGCATGTGCTCCCGAAGAAGTGATAAAAAAAATCATAAAGTGAGATGAAAAGAGAGATATACATTACTTTTTAATATAAGTTATACAAAATTATTTATATATTTTAAATAGTAATATATAAAAATATTTTTAAATAGTAATATATATATATATATAATCACCTCTTGAAATCTAAGAGCTGCAGAGGAGCAGACTCAGCAGAGAGCACGTACGTCTCGGCGTGTCCGTCACATCGGAGTTGCAGACCCACCAGGACACACCACAAGCGCTGCGCTGATAAAAAAGAGACTAGTTTTAAGCAAAACACGAACAACACAACACAAAACAAAACAAACCAACCAAGGGGGCGAGTTTATCAAAGCGACTAAGCTATTGGCAGCCCATCACCCCCGATATCTCTCCTCCTCGGCCACCCCTTCCTCCTCCTCCCGAAGCGCCGAAACCCTAACTCCACCGATCTCTTCCAGGCGGGGGGAGGGGATGGCGGCAGCGGGAGGGCAGGTCGGCGGCATGGACGCCGCGCTCCTCGACGACATCATCCGCCGCCTGCTCGATGTGCGGACGGCGCGCCCCGGCAAGCAGGTGCAGCTCTCTGAGTCGGAGATCCGCCAGCTTTGCACCATCTCCCGCGATATCTTCCTCACCCAGCCCAATCTCCTAGAGCTCGAGGCGCCCATTAAGATCTGCGGTGCGTCCCCTCTCCTACCTTCTTTCGCCTCTATCCCGCTCCCGTTCGTAGAGTAGATCTGGTTTGGCTGCGCCGCAGGTGGGGGAAGTTAGGGTCTTGGGGGATTCTGGCGATTGCTTCTCTATGTGGCGGCTTTAAACTATGCTTTGTAGCATCAATCTGGGTCTTTCTCGTTTAGCGATTCTGTTTCTGTTGGAAGGTGGAGATAAGGACGGTATCTATTGATTTCTGCTCAACGTTTTGTGATATGTCATATGTATACACGCGATTGTCATTCTGATGAAGTATTTGAACGGGAAGAGTCCCACGCGGCAAAGATGCATGCGTTAGCGTTAATTTGGGCGCACAAGTTTTTTCTTGCGCAACCAGCTCTTAAAATGAGCATGTTCATAAGGGCAAAGTGAGTTTTCCTGTTAATTCTGATTGTATGTTATATATCAATTTGTTTTTTCAATTTTCCATGGGAGTGCGCTGTCAGTATTGTTCTTACCTACACCAGGCACCAGCTACTATCAGGATGATAGTTGATATTCTGCTAGATAAGTATATGATGGGTATCAATGAAAATGTTTGGTGACAGGAATGCTAGACCACATCTAATTAGGCTCTGCAAATGAGTCATTTTGAAGTGTTTTTCTTTTGGTGATACTGATTTGTCGTAAATCTTCAATCACTTCACTTCGTTTCATTTTGAATTCGGTTATGTGGTTCTAGACTCGATTCCCTGATTTCAGCAGGTTTCTAGTAACTTGTGGGTGTTGTAACCTGTAACCATAGTTGGGCTCCCGACCCCAATCACAAATTTCTGCTAGTTGGTTTAACTTACTTACACTACCAGCTGGGCACTAGCTAGCACTAAGGTTATTAAGTCGTAAAGTAGAGTTGAGTCGCCAGAGGGTCGACTTGTCAGTTTGGTCGACTAGTCGACCAACTAGTCCCCAGACTGGAAGTATGTTAATAGGGCCTATCATATACTAAGCCGTAGCAACAATTAAACACATTTACACATTTTAAAGCATGAAATGAAGAGAAGAGCAACATAAGCATGATGATGAGTTGATTAATTGTTTTTATCCCAACATATCTTTCTTGATGAATGTCTTTCTTTGAAATTGAGAAGCAACCCCCTGGAAGTTGAAGAACAGAATAATGAGCTAGCAAGTAAAATACTATAAGTACTGGACAGCAAGTAAAATAACAAGAGTTACATGACAACATCACATTCACACTTCACAGAAAGAAAAATATTAAAATTCAAGAGAACAAATAAATAAGGCACTTGCTAGCCACCAGCCAGTTAAGTTCTGAACGACAACGATGATTGATAGATAAGTTTTAAGTCTGAAAGTAGCATAAGTAACAAAGGCATTCATGATTCAAATCAGCCATCCAAGTCATCATCGAATTCAAATTCATCCTCTTCATGACTCTCGCCATCCGCATGAGGAGTAGACGGTGGAGTTTCATCATCGTCCAATTTTGCATCATCAATTCATCATCAACTGCATAGTCTTGACCATTTCCAGCATCATCTTCACTCTCATGCTCCAGCTCATCAACATTACGAGCAACTTTTGACTTTGAACACCGAGCATAATTGATATGGGGGCCTATGGGCCGGTCACTACACCTGCTAGCAACAACGTCACCACGAGCTCTCCTAGGACAATTGTAATCTCTTTGACTGCATGAAGCACTAATGGCTTCATCAACATGAGCCCAAGTTAGATCACCGCCACCAGTACTGCCTTGATGAACCGGTTCAGCATCGATGTCGACCCATTTATTATCCCATTGATATTCTTTGTTGGAGAGCATTTCATGCCCTCCTCTCCAAGTGCCTTTTCCATACGACACTTGTACAGGATGGCCTATCTATTGTTGGAGGGAAAAGTCACCAACTCTCTGAGGAAAGGCCTCATGCTTCGGGAAGGGTGGTGTCAGTCTCTCCTTAAGGTCTGCCACCGAGAGGCGGTAAGGGAGACCCTTCTCACGCCTTAGGAACCCCCAAAGGGAGCATGCAAGGGAGGTCCCCCCTGCCCTGCGGGAGACATTTATGTTGAGGAGGTACCCTCATACTCCCAAGCCAAGGGACTTCGGCCCTTGCACCTAACTCCACGCATCCAACGCTAGATGTAGGAGAACTCCCCTAGGGGATTTCTCCACGCCATGCGGGAGGTCCACCCGTGCCCCGTGGGCGTGCTACGGGAGATCTCATGCGCTCATGAGCGTATCCCGCGGGAATGCTACGGGAGACCCACTCATACCCCGCAGGCGTGCGGGGAGATCTCATGCGCCCACGGGCGTACCCCACGGTAGTGCCACGGGAGACCCTCGTACCCCGTGAGAGTGCTATGGGGGATCCCCCGTACCTCTCGAGAGTGCCACGCGGGGTCTCCAGAGTGAGTACTTGGGTGATCTCCGGTCCACCAAGGGGCCTTGCCCAGTCCCCTATCCGTAGGGTGCATGGCGGAGGCACCTGGGCTAAGAGGGTGCACCCCCTGAAGGCCTGTGGAGATGAGTGGGATCCCTCGTGCCTCCTTGGGACCCTGTCGAGTATGGTCGCGAAGTCCCCCGTGGGACCCCGAAGTCAGAGGTCTACCCCCACAAGACGATGATGTGGGATCCACTACCTCTCACTGAAATGACCAAGATGCGCCCACTTAACCCACTCTAGTTGGGGTAGGATGGTATTTTGTGTAACAGGTTGAGCGTCTATAAAATCTCTCATGTAGAACAACTTATTGAATACAAGATTGACAACTGGTGTGTCCCTTGGGGAGCGTGGACAAGGAGACACCCTTCTACTTCCCCTCGGGGAACACACCGACAGGAGTAGGGTGTTTGCTTAACGCCCGAACGTGTATAAACCCTTGTGTCACGCTCATTCTCTCGTGGACGACGGCCCATCAAACGGCCAGCGTCCGCCCCCTCACCCCTGTGTCTCGTTTCCAAACCTACGACATTCTTCTAGGATTAGCGGGTTGGATTTCTTTTCTTTAGAGCCTTGCTCACATAGCTTTTGGGACCTTGTTGCCATCTTTCGGTTGTATGAAATGTACACCAACTTATTCAATCTCTTGTGCTCTAAATGTTTTCTCTTTTTAGTATGGATACGACATAGAAGAAACATGTCAAAGGCAGCTGCAGACTCATTGATTGTCTAGTAAAGTATGCTTGCTACTTGTAAATGCAAATGTACTCCAATTGCATTCGCATCTAGATGCCGAACAACAAAGACTAATGATTTGCTTTGCTAAACATTGGAGCTCATAAGCAAGGCCACCATGTGCACCCCACCAAAGAACTACAAAAGATAAATAATGCACTCTAAAGTTCAAACATAGTCTAAAAAGAAGAAATTAAGAAATCATTGTACTTATTTACTTATACTGATGAGGACACACTCTCTCTCTCTCGATCTTTGATCGTCATTGCCTTTGTGTAGCAGTCATCTTCTGTCCTCTCATAATCATCAGCTTGCCTACATAAAGTGCTTTGTTTATCATCATTGTTGACCATCTTCCATAGCACATCATTGAACAAACGCCTTGTAGCAAGTATTTTATTTGCTTCTTTAATGCCAAGAAAACTTATTTGGATACAAGAACAGTGCTACCCCATATAACTTTTGCTCCATATGGTTGTCCCATCGCTTGTCAACAATTCCTAGGATCTCATTGAGTAAATCTGGCTTGTGTTGCAAGGCCTTGTTGATGTTCATCTTTGCAACATCCATGGCTGCACTAATCTCGGGCATCGCTAGCCTCTCATCACCGTCAGCAATCCTCAAAGCAATAAGAAGTGTTTGTCAAGCTCTCATGCAATTTTGAACCGAATGCCAAAATGACATAGAAAGCACAATTCTGCAGCTGTCTCCCCTGGTTTTGTGGTTGACAACTTGTTCCCATTCCATTCTTCACCAACAAAGAGAGTCTTCAAAGCTTGCCTATGCTTGTACATGCTAGCCAAAGTGAGGAATGATTTAGCAAAATGAGTTGCTGCCGGCCTCACAAGATCCCTACCATCTGTCTTATTCCTCATCACATCAAGAATCCTTCCATGCCTATAGATAAATCCGCACCTCTTTGCTTTAGCAATGCATTTGCTAATCTGTTCTATCTTCCCAATGTCCTCCAGCGTAAGGCCCAAGCAATGGTCAGCACAAGGGGTCCAAAATAAAGTAGGCATCCTCTCCATTATAATTCTACCTGTTGCCTTGTAGTTAGATCCATTGTCTGCGACAACTTGTACCACATATTCTGTCCCAACAGCATCAATTTTTTGCCTCCAACAAGCTTGCTAACAAGTGTGCATCAGCTGATTCACTTGAAGCATGATCTGACCCAAAGAAGAAGGTGCCTTCTGGGTTGTTGACAAGAAAATTGATGAGATGATGCTTGCTAACAAGTGTAGAACCTCTTCTAGTGTCTTCCAAAGCATAGAATCAACTGATTTAGTGTAGTTCTGTGGCTAGGTGTGGGCATCTTTAAACCGAAACCGAATTACCGAACCAAACTGAATTAACCGATTATTTCGGTTTTGTTCCGTTTTATGGTTTTCGGTTCGGTTTTTATTTTGGTGTAATTCGGTTTTCGGTATTCGGTTCGCTGGTTCGTTTTTTGATTTTAGAAACCGAAATATCCAAATAACCGAATAGCCCATGTACAATACCACTTTTATAATGTTCTTCCTAAAGCTACAAAATAATTCTCATGTTCTAACATCTTTATGCTTATGTGTGGTACGTTTATATATTCTACTATGCTTATTCTGTAATGACTTATGAATATTATGTGGGTTTATCTCTACTTTGTGTGGCAACATAAGAACAAAATCTAATTTCGGTTAACTGAAAAATAGAATTAACCGAACTGAAATATTTCGGATAATTCGATTCGGTTTCTCATTTTGGTCCGAGAAATTCGGTAGCCAGTTTCTAAAAACCGAATTATTTTAAAACCGAAAACATCGAACCGATTAAATCGAAAAAACCTAATGCCCACCCCTATCTGTGGCAGCCCAGGCACTACAAAAGAAGCTGTTGATTGCTTTCTTTTTGCAGTTGTCCCGGAACTTGGATGGTCCTCTTGTTCTTCAGCATCATCATCTTCACCTCCTCCCTGTAGAGCTTCATTCTCATCTACCCCTTCCGTGGGTTTGAACTTCCTTGAATTGTTCTTCAAGTAGTCAAGAATACTTTTTCTGATTGCTGCGGTTACTTTAGCACATTTCTCCACATCTCCATAACCCCCAACAAGGTGCCACTTCAATCTTCCCACTCTGGCATGGAACTCCTTGTCACAGAGCTTACGTTGGAGGACATCCGTTCTCTATAAATCAGGCTAGAACCTATATTTCCATTTCGGGTCTTTGGACTTGGCCCTCCGCTTGGGATCATACGGCTTAGCAGCTGCAGCTGCAGCGACTTGTTGGCCTAGGTTTACCATGGTACCTCACCTGCACAAGTGCACATAGAGAAATGTACTAAGTATGAAAGACAGCAGAGAAGTGTAGAAGCACAAACTTGCTAGTGCATTACTACTACATTACTTGCTAGTTGCTACTGTTAGTTTGCTACTGCCTACAGCTGCTACATTACTTGCTACTGCTGGCACACAATACATTACTAGCACTACATCGACTAAGTAATTAAGTATTAAAGAAACCACGAAGCAGCACTGTAGTGTAGTAGTGCATAGTAGAGCAAAACGGAGCAGGAGAGTAAGGAATAAGGATAGGAAAGCAGAGCAGAGCCAGAGTATCAGGTTCAGATCTAGATTGCTAAATGCTAACCAGATTAAAACAGAGCAGAGCAAAGTAGGGGAGGAAGGAGAGGAGAGGGGAGGAGAGGATACACTGACCGGCGACGAGCGAACAGTGGCAATAACGATAGAGGCGGAAATAGGCTAGCGACGAGACGAGGCGACAATCTACTTATCTGCAACAAGGGAGGGTCGAGGAGGGTTTTTGATTTCAGGAGGGGTTGCTTGCCTTAGGGCAACCGTTGTCATGGCCACTGGTGGTGGAGGCGGCGGCTAGGTTTCTGTTCGCGCCCTCGCGTAACTGGCGACATCATGGCCCTTGTAGGGAGGTATTGGGCTCGATCTGCTTGTGTTAAGTGTGACTCCAATTTGTATATATGTCTCACCCTCTCCATCTAAAACTTGGGCATTGAGTCGTAGAGCTAACCATGCATGATTAGTCGATGTTGCCTGTTGGTCGGTGATTAGTCGTCTGGTCACCCAACTGGTTGTTCCAATCGAATCAAGCAGCCTAGTCATCCTCCATGTACTGACTTGACGACAAATCGTGGATTAGTCAATGACTTAATAACATCGGCTGGCATGTAAGAAGTCAATCTGCATATGCATGCTTATATCTGAATTTTAGCAATACTCCATTACCTATTTAGGAGGTGTTTGGCCGAGCTCCAGCTCCACTAGATTCGTGAATCTGGTGGAGCTAGGTACTCCTAGCTTCACCAAATCTGTGGAGCTGGAGCTGTGGGTATATTAAGAGTGTTTAGATGGGTCATCTTGTTTACATTTTAAAATAAAAATATAAACTTAATTCACTTTTTTTTAACCTACAAATTTCTGATCTGAGGTAAAGCTGGGATCTGGAGCTCTGCCAAACAGGGCCTTACCTCTTTTGCATGACAACTCCCACTCTAAATGAGGATGATATGATGGGCACATATCCAATGTAAATCACCCTTATCGTGTAAACTCCGTGAAAATTATATGTACAAATTTTCAAAAATTCTCAAAAAATTAACATATGTAGGGGAGATGAGCTTCTACAGCTCTGTAAAATTTGAAGACCAAACTCAATCGCAGTTAAAAGATATAAAATTGACAAGCAGCGAGATGAATAGTGCATTTTGACTATTTGGGCTGAATTTGTCTTTTTCATATATTTCAAAAGCGATTGATTCTGGTTTTCAAATTTCACAGGGTTGTAGAAGCTCACCTCCTCCATGTATAGTAATTTTTTGAGAATTTTTGAAAACTTGTAAATATAGTTTTCACGGAGTTTACATGATAAGGATGGTTTACACTAGATATGTGCCATGATATACTTGCAACTAGGTTGTATCATGAAGTGTGCTTACCCTCTACCTGCAGTGCATTATTGAGCACCTAGTGGCTACTTTGTGCTGCCCTCTTGCTGCATTTATGTTCCATCCATGTGACAAGTGTTTAAGGCACAGGATTGGTACGGGTGAAGTAGTTTTCTAAGCAATGGGATCAGGATTTAGCAAGCATTTGTTCATTTAGAACTCCAGTAGCTAAATGGACCACCTTTGTGCTGCTTTGATTGACTGTTGGTGTTCCTCTACTTTTACACTGGTGTTCGTCATAATCTACTAAATATTATAACAAGGAAAAAACATATTGAGGGCATCTTTTATAATTTCATTTGTTTTCACCTTAAAATTTGTACTTATGATTATCAGGTCTGACAAAATGTTCTTTTTTTAGTTAGTGCATTATTCGGAATTTCAATCTGTGATTAGCCCACAATCTTGATTCCATAATTACCATGTTAGCATCTAATTTTGTTCTCCTTTGGTCATCTGCTATCTAGGTGACATCCATGGTCAGTACAGTGATCTTTTAAGGCTCTTTGAATATGGAGGTTTTCCTCCAGAAGCCAATTATCTATTCTTGGGTGATTATGTTGATCGAGGCAAACAAAGTTTGGAAACTATATGCCTTCTTCTTGCGTACAAAATCAAGTACCCAGAAAACTTTTTTCTTCTGAGAGGCAATCATGAATGTGCTTCAATAAACAGAATATATGGTTTCTATGACGAATGCAAGCGTCGATTCAATGTGCGGCTATGGAAGGTCTTCACTGAATGTTTTAACTGTCTCCCTGTGGCCGCTCTAATTGATGATAAAATATTATGCATGCATGGTGGCCTTTCTCCTGACCTGACACACTTGGATGAGATAAAAAATTTGTCCCGTCCTACCGATGTGCCGGATACAGGTCTACTATGCGACTTGCTTTGGTCAGATCCAGGAAAAGATGTTCAAGGGTGGGGCATGAATGATAGGGGGGTCTCACACACTTTTGGTGCTGACAAAGTTTCAGAATTCCTTCTAAAGCATGATCTTGATCTTATTTGCCGGGCTCACCAGGTAGTATTCGAATACAACATCTTCATTTATTGTTTCTAATCAGCTGAGGTTTTTATATATTTCATGTGATATCAGGTTGTTGAGGATGGGTATGAATTCTTTGCTGACAGACAACTTGTCACCATATTCTCAGCTCCCAATTATTGTGGTGAATTTGATAATGCTGGTGCAATGATGAGTGTTGATGAAACTTTGATGTGTTCTTTTCAAATTCTCAAACCTGCCGAAAGAAAATTCAAATTTATGACATCAAACAAAATGTGAAATGGTGAAGTCCTATTCGCTCTGAGGTTAGTTGCCCCAGTTGCACTATCTTGCCCTAATCGTAAGCGTTAACGATGCAATGGTTGGATCATATACTTGCATGTTAGTCGAAGGTGCTACATATACATTGCATTTCTTTAATCAAAGTTTCACTTAAGAAGTTTATGGATGTCTGATTTATTTGCTCCAAGTTTGATGTAATATAAACTAACAGTAAACTTATTATGTAAGCAATGACAAGTGTTGTATTTTAGTATGCAATGCAAGGTTCTGTGTACTTGTGGCAACTCCCAAGGGACAAATTGTTTCTTTGTAATACTGGTATCACAATTTACCTCAGTGACACCCACAAAAAACCTAGCAGTAACAGCATCTGGAACTGGAATTAAGTAATTGAAAATTGATCTAGTTGTTCCATTAAAGATATTAAAAAAATAGGAATATAAAACACGGAACTACTTCGACTTTTGCTCAGGTCTAGTTTGTATGTATTGCAATAGTTAAATAATCATTTTAATAGATTGTCTGAAATGAATGTGATTGTCCATGATTGGATTTTCATATTACGAATGCCGGTATGCATTTGCTAGTCCAGTTATTTAACAGTTGTGAACATGTGCTTGAATGGAAGTTAATTTGTTGTCTTATATCGTCACAGTAAAATGTTGATAATATTTTATTTCTCCATAATTGTGGTACCTTTATTTTGCATCAATAATTTCTTTCAGAAAAAACTGCAAGTTGTATTGTGCATTGGTTAAACAGACTAAGCAGAAAGGCTATTGCATGGTTCATAACAATCACATACCCGTTCATAGTGCCTACTCACCAGTAACCCTCCGAATATCATTTTTATTCATTGGTTTGACTGATCAGCAGGCATTGTGAACTATATACGATCGGATGTCATTCATACGTTTAGGAGCCTTCCAGATTTAGATCATTGATTTTGGGAGGACATATTTGACTTGATTTTGCAAGAATTTAGTGTTCATGATGATCAGCGGTCTTTTTAGGCCGATGTTACCAACCTATTACAAATGGATCTATTTTTGGATTACAACCAGATTATCACTTGGGCATCCTATATATGATACTATAAACGTAATTTCTGGTTATTATTGTTTTACCTCATGGCACTCGGTATGACTAATCTAGGCTCTCTCCTGTGGACACATCAAAGACATCAACGTGCAGGCGCTAGGCTTGAAGGCAGGCATCTAGCTAATTCTACCAGAGAAGCCAAATAATATCATATCTAACAGTTGGTCTGGAAGTTATTCATCATGGAAAATGCCATAATTTTTCCCTTTTCTGTTACCGTGTGTGGAACTATCTTCTAGTTGTAGATATATTGATTATGGAAGGATGAAGTTGCCAGTTGATCTGAGGCGAAAGGAAAAATTCTGAACATGGAGTTTCTGTTTGGAAGTTCCATTATTTAAAAGCATTTGTATCACTTGTATGGAGGTAAGAACTTGAAGCTGAGCCTGTGTTTTCTGTTGCTTGTAAACAAGTTTGGATGAGTTCTTTCTTAGTTTCTATAGAGTGACAATGCAGCAATTTGAAGTATGAGCAACAGTCGAGGACTCAAAAGGGATGCTGATGCTTGGTTAGAACTTACAGAAGATATTCCACATATATGTCGAACCAAGTGGTTTCACTTTTGCAAGAGCCTGATGGCTTGAATTTTGGTCTGTTGGACCAGCGTGACTGCGCTGCTTGATTGGCATTGAGTATACATTTTGTTATGATGTTGCATGTGTACCGCTGTTTATGTTTAGATATGCATTATTTTGTGTGTTACCATTATCTCATATACTACCCTTTCTCCGTCAGACAAGCTAATGCGAGCTTTATCCCAGCTTCATCACGCATAAGATAATCGTGAGTTACCAGGCGTGCTGTTCATTTCGTCTCCATTCAGGGATCGAAATAGGCAAAAACAAAAACACAGTGAGATACTAGAGACCTGTTGCCGGGCCGGGGCGTACCGTAATTCCCAGAGATTTTTCTACGTAAAATTCTTGGTGATGCAGGTTCAAGTGTGATGTTTACCAGGAAAAAAAGGCAGCCAAATTGAGTCCTGGACATATCTTCTACCAGGATCTGGAAGAGATGTAATCGTCTAGGGCAGGATGGAAACTACCATCCCCACTTATTTTTTTTTCGTTCTTCACGGTGCGAACTAGGCACAAAGTTAACTGTTGAAAGAAGTGTAGAAATTGAACTTAAAAATAGAATAGAGAATGATTTTTTTGGTTGCACATGTGTTAACATTTATACAAATCAATGGGTGGAAGTTGATGGTGTCCAAATGACACATTATCCAAAAGACATATTCTAAGAGTTGGCGGTTAATTGCTCACTTTAACTTCTTAACACTCCACTTGGGCGAATAAAACAACCTTTATGTGATTCGATAAACTCCTTCAAAAACCATGTGGAAAAAAATACAAGAAGAAATTCGTTCTAATAGTTATCTGCTACTTAAAACTCTTTTAAAACCCAATGAGAAAAAATATAAGCAAAAACTTTATGGAGTAAGTTTATATTCAATGTTACCTCATTAAAAACCTTATATGAGAAACCATTTATGTAAAACCCATAAAGGAAAAGAGTGTAGCATGTTCCATTTCAAGGGTTAACCCCCCCTGAACCTTGCAACTCACAAAGCCGTCTTGTAACGATCCACTAGACACATTTTTTGAACAAGGACGTCGGTAAAGATTTAGTGAATAAATCGGTTAGATTTTCACATGACTTCGTTTGCAAGACATTTATCTCACCACTCTTTTGAAGTTCCTGATGATAAAATAGCTTAGGAGGAATATATTTTGTTATATTACTCTTTATATAGGCTGTTTGCATCTGAGCAACACAGGTAGCATTATCTTCATAGATAATGATAAGATATTCCAATGGATTAATACCACATGACATTTGTATGTGGTTAATCATTCCGTGAATCCATACACATTCACGTGATGCTTCATATAAAGCAATTATTTCAGAATAATTAGTGGAAGTGGCCATTAAAGTCTGCTTACAAGACTTCCATGAAATAGCTGTACCACCATAAAGAAAACAAATCCAGTATGTGACTTGGCACTATGGGATCAGACAGACAGCCAGCATCTATGTATCCAATTAAAGTTATATCTTGATTTTTTTGAAACATCAAACCAAGATCTTTTGTACCATTAAGGTACCTAAGGACTTGTTTAACTCCAATCAAATGCTTTTTTGTTGGTAATGCGCTGTATCTAGCTAATAGATTCACTGCAAATGCAATGTCAGACATTGTGCAATTTGCAAGATACATTAGTGCTCCAATGGCACTAAGATATGGAAATCCCAATATCTCTTCATTCTCTTCTCTATATCTGAATGGGTCTTTATCCACATCAAGGGCACAACCATAGTTGTTTTCGTTGGATACAATTTATCCATATTGAATTTCTCCAATATCTTTTGGATATATGTAGACTGGTGCACAAATGTTCCTTCATGAACATGCTCAAGTTTGCCTAAGCAAAATTTAGTCTTACCCAAATCTTTCATCTCAAACTCTGTCATAGGATGGTTACTTGCCTCTTCTATGTCCCTTGTAGTTCCGATGATATTTAAATCCTTAACATATACTGAGATGATACATAATCCACTTTGGGATTTCTTTATGAACACACATGGACAATCAACATTATTGGAGTATCCTTTCTTTGAAAGAAACTCACTTAATCGGTTGTACCATATCCTTCTCGACTGCTTTAATCCTTATAGCAACTTTTTCAACTTGATGCTATACATATTGCGATTTGCATTAGGATTCAGAACTTTAACCCCTTCAGGGACTTTCATGTAAATATCCAAATCTAATGGTCCATATAAATATACGATCACTACATTCATTAACTGCATTGATGCTTTCATATTAACTACCAGAGATATTAGATATCGGAACGTTATTTCACTCATAATAGAAAAGTATGTCTCATCGTAATCGATGCCAGGTCTCTACATGAACCATTGGGCTAAAAGCCTCACTTTGTATCTCACCACTTCATTATTTTCATTTGTTTTCCGAATGAAAACACATTTGTTTCCCACAGGAAACACTTTAGGAGAAGTTGGTGTTATTGGACCAAATACCTTCCTTTTATTAAAGATAGCAATTCTACTTCAATTGCTACCTTCTATTTGACCCAATCTGAGCGCTTCATGCACTCTGCCATGGTCTTTGGTTCTAGATACAGTTGAATGCTCTCAGTAATCTTTGAGGCAAAATGTATGTCAACAATTGTAGTATCTCCTTTATATAATTCTCTCGAATTGACATAATGTAAGTTCAAGCTCTATTGGTTTTGGTGATTGGTTTTAGATTAATTCTTAATCTTTGTTTAATGAGTCGAACATGTTTATGGAGCATATTTTTAGCAATCTCATATTTGGATAGAAAATAAAAAAAACCCCAAGGTATGTACTTATTTTCTTGTGTATTTTTATTGTATACTTTGGAGTTAAGGTAAAGTATAAATTTCTCTATTGTATTAACCTCAAAATGTGCATTATGTTTTCTAATCCATATATTACATGGATAAACATATTTAGAGGGAGTTCAAACATTAACTTTATGTTTCATAATATTGATCTATTCTTCAATCTATACATAAAGGTTCAATACTTTAGAACCAATCCTTGAGTATATATCTAACATGCCTAGTTGTAATTACTCATGGTAATATATGATATACTTCAGCAATCACAATTGAATATCCGCATATTGATTCAAGTCAATTATATATACGCATATATACTTGTGGAGTTTGTTCTATAGTTGACGGCTTAGAGTAATGATTATTTCCAAATATTCTACATATTATGGATCATTACTTACCATCAACATGAGTATGTAAAACTTGTGTAGTTAATATATATTTACATCAATTTAAATAAAAATTTAAATTGAGTTCATTTGTCTTGTTAATCATTAAATAATATTTCATCATGTGTTGATGGTGTTCCTTGATTAATTAAGGACAAATGGATAATTCTTAAGCATAACGAATTATTATTTGCATCAGTGTACTCAAGACACATTTAAATCATTCAAATTGATTAGGGTTATGCTCAATCGATTTTGGAGGCATCCATTATGTGTTAATGGAGTGCATAGATGATTGAGACAACCATGTATCTTGGACTAATTTTTTTCATGAGTTTTGGATGAGTTAGGTTAAATCCAAGTGATTGAGATGAAGAACAGGACAAGGATGCATCATGTATTGATAGGCGTCAAGTGGAGATCCCGAAGATAAGAAAAGAAGAGAAGCTTTATCAAGAGTTGACGAACAAGATGATAGGCCTAGGTGACGATCCCGGGGAGAAGAATAATTGAAGATCATTAAAGCCCCAGATGGGATCACGTCCAGCGACAAAGATATAACTAGATATACTAAGGATATTTTTTAGCATTGAGTCTAGGTTTTAGTGCCGTACTATTAAGAGGGGTTTAGTTTTTAGCTTGAGCTTCATCATGTGTTGATGAACTCAATCCGCGTTCACTCGAGCTCAATCTTCTTTATTTGGTTTTTGCACGGAGCTAACCATTTGGCATGTGTTGCGAATTGGTGAAGCTCGTGCTTTGAAGTTTGCATAAGGCTTTGATTTGCATGTGTTGTAAATAGGAGAAGGTTATGCTTTGGTTTTTCGCATGGAGCTTTGATTTGCATGTGTTGCAAATGGGATAAGCTCATGCATTGGATTTTGCATGAAGTTCATATTTGCATGTGTTGCGATTATTGAAGTTCATGCGTTGTTCTTTGAATCAATTCTTATTTGATTTGGTATTGCTTGAAGCTAAGTTATGCATGTGTTGCAAAAGGAGAGAGCTGAAGTAATCTTGTGTTTAAGTGGTTTGCATGAAGATATATATTTGCATGTGTTACAAATAAAGAGCTCATGCATTTGAGTTTATTTGGTTGCTTGGAGCTAGATTTTGCATGTGTTGCAAAACGAGGATGCTCAAATATTTGAGTTTGATTTGGTGTTGCATGAGGCTATGGATTTGCATGTATTGGAAAAGTGAGATAGTTCATGCATTGTGGTTTAATTGTTATTTGCTAATTCGATGTGCGAATAAATGGGAGGTCTATGAGTCCAAGATCCTGAGAGCGTGTGAATGGGGTTTGCATTGTGGTTTTTGCAAGTTGACTTGGTCTCGTGTTGACCATCACATGGCTACGAGGATTAATCTCATAGACTTTATGATTTATTTGATTAATAAGTTTTTGCAAATATATCTTCAGTTGTTTGCGATGTGTTTTCGCAAATTTGTTGGAGTTTGAATAAAATTCTTTGAACATGAGTTGAGATGTTCCAAATGTGATTTGCAAATACGTGTGATTATGTGTTGATCACCATTTGGCTCATAGAATTGTTGAAAACCTTGTTTTATCCCTATAGCCAGCACTACTGCAGGCTTAAAGCCAGTAGTACCGCCTTGGCCGGCAATATCACCGTATGGGCGTTGGTACTGCCGCTGCTAGTACTACTGCTATTATGATGTCGGTAGTTATTTTCTAAAGAAGAGTTGTGTGCACTAAGTTTTTGATGGCCAGCACTACCGCTCACATGGGGCTGGTACTACCGAACCGGCAGTAGTGCCGGGCATTAGACGTTGGTTGTTATTTTCTAGATAGGGATGCTTTCTGGGTTTCACTGAGGCCAACAGTACTGCCCCGTGGGGCTGGTACTACCTATAGAGCGATACTACCAAGCCCTAGAGGCCGGTAGTACCAGGAAACTAGCCGTTAGTCGACTGTTGAGGTCGAGGTCGGCATTACCAAGGCTATGAGGCCGGTAGTGTCGGATTTGGCTGAAAAGTGGCAGTTTTGCCCCCAACGGCTAGATTTCGTGTGAGGGCTATAAAAGGACTCATTTGGGGGGGCATTTGCTTGTTGTTGCTGGTTCTCTTAAGTGTGTGGGAGGCTTGTGCATGTGTTGCACTCCTCAATTTAGTGTTTGAGTTCAAGAGTGAGTCTAATTGCATGTGTTGCAATTAGAGTGAGAATTGAGAGCCTTTTGTCCATGTGTTGCACTTAGGTGGTCACCGGAAGTCCATGTGTTGCGGTAGATGAAGTTCAAGCTGGAAGCTCGACTTGTTACTCTTGGTGGTTGCCGCCACCTAGATGGCATAGGGGCGTCGTGCGCGGGAGCACTCATGGTTTGTGAGAAGCCCCAGTGAAGTTTGTAAAGGTTCGAGTTGAGCCTACCTGAAAGGGTAAAAAACTCCCTCTAGTGGAATCGAGACGGGTGCTCAAGTCGGAGCCGGTCCAATTGATTGGGCTTGCCTCAACGTGGATTAGGGGAGACCAGCAAATCTCCGAGACCACGGGAAAAATCGGTGTCTCTGTGCTTTACTTTATTGCAATTCTATATTTATCTTGTTTGCTTACTTGAGTAGAATTGCTTATTTTGTGTAGAGACGTAATTAGTTAGTACACTTGCAAGCCTAGTTGATTTAGGCTTTAATTGTCAAAACCTTAGTGATTTGCTTTCGCAATATTATTGATTAGGTTTTGACGTAGGTGTTGATTAGAGCGTACACTAGTCGTCGAGAAGTAGAATTTTTATAAACGTCTATCCCCCCGCTCTAGTCGTATCCTTGACCCCACACATAATTCGTGAAAATTTCTTCATTTACATCCTCTACCTCCTTGTGATTTTCCATAACAACGGAGTCTAGGGGTTCTGATGTCCTAGCATATAACTTTGTGCGCACTTTGATGCCGAGTTTACCATTCCTTCGATGGTTCTTAGCCTCATGTTGAGTTTATTTTACTGATTCAAGTATTGTACCTTTACCTTTAAAAGAATTCCGTTTTTGCGGACGTCTCTGCGGAACTATAATTTTTTTATCTGGAATTCTCCCCCTCTTCTCTCATTAGGGGCAAGATTAGTTTTATGAGGCATCTCCACTCTTTCTGGTACATTGACTGCGGGTATATATGATTTTGTAACACCCTTGTAATTAGTAAATGTATCAAGCAGATTATTTGCAATTTGTTGCAAATTTATTATTCTCTGAAACTCCAGTTCCGATTCTTTAGTACGTGGATCTACAGACTGAATGCCAATGGCATTCCAATCTATTTATCAGCATTCTTCATGGTACTTATATACCCCTAATGCCAAAAAATTGTCCTCATCAAAAATACAATTAGCGTACCGAGCTGTAAATAGATCCCCTGTTAATGGCTCAAGGTATTTTGTTATTGATGGAGAATTATAACCCACATAGGTCCCCAACTTCTTGTGAAGACCCATTGATGTACGATGCGGTAGTGAAATCGGTACGTATACTGCGCAACCGAATTTACACAGATGGGAAATACTTGGTTCATTGCCACGTACTAATTGCAATGAGGAGACCGTATGATATGCAATTAGTTTTATTTGGATTAGTTCTGTGGCATTCAAGACCGCATGACCCCAACAACTTGTTGACAACCTACAATTTTGTAAAAGATGTCTAATCAGTTTGACCCTCTTTATCAAAGATTCTGCTAGGCCATTGTGTGTGGAAATATGGCACATAATGCTCTACATTAATGCCTAGAGCCATACAATAGTCATTAAATGCCCTTGAGGAGAACTCAGTGGCACTATCCAATCTAATAGATTTGATCATGTTTTCAGGAAACTTAATTATTTGAGCCATTAATCTAACAAAGGCATGGTTCCATGTGCTTAATAAATACACATGGGACCATCTTGTAGAAGCATCTATTAAAACCATAAAGTATCTAAATGGCCCACATAAGGATTGAATAGGTCCACAGATGTCGCTTGAATTCTGTCCAGAAAATTCAGCGACTCATTTTTTTCTTACTTTGAGGTATGATGGCCGCAAAATCAATTTCCCTTTAGCGCAAGCAGTGCACATGAAATTTTCTAATTTCAGTAAATTTGAAGTTTTTACATTATGGCCAAGAAAATAGTTTACAATTTTTCTCATCATCCCTATACCAAGATGGCCTAGGCAATTATGCCAAATCTTGAATTTGTCAAGATTGTGAAAAAATATTTTGAACGCACCATGTGCTTCAGGTTTGATGTACGTGTCGTACAATCCAGCTGAATATGAAGGAAGTTTTTTAACCACTTGTTTTCCGTATCCATCAACTTTAGTGAGGAGAATATATTCATCATCTCCCTCACTAGTAGTTTTCACATTGAAACCATTAAGATGGATATCTTTAAAACTTAATATGGTATGATTTGATTGAGGATACAATAGAACATCTTCAATCATCAATTGTGTTCCCATAGGGAGAACTATGATGGCTCTTTCAGTGCCAACAATTAGATTATCGCTTCTTGTGATATTCATTATATTTCCACTTTTCTTTGTAAAAGTCTGAAAATATTTTGTTTCCCTTAATATTGTATTTGTGGTACTACTGTCAACAAGACAGATTTTGTCCTCCATTGGATTGTGCCATCAAATTCAATAATAAAGAGTATGATTATTAACTCAAATATAGAACAAGTACATCAATATATATGTTGTATGTTTGCAAATACAATATGTGCTTATACAATACAATTACAACACCCATATTCCTACAGAACTTAGTTAACTGAAAATTATATAAAAATATTATGTAGAACAATTATGATTGACTATTTACATAAGAGGACAACTAGGAGGCTACATGGTGTCTCCAAACTGATCTTAGGAAGTGTATTCAACAAACATATCATCTATTTTTATGAAGTCGTATTCCTTCAGTTGGACCATTTGATGGTGCTCAACATTCAGAGCAATATCGTCTGATCCCATTTCCAGATTTGTCTGCTTGTGAAGTGAAGTGAACTTCAACATTTTCCTCTTTAGGCATCTTGCCTTTGTCCACAGATTGTTGATATTACTCAATCAAATGTAGAGCAGTGCGACATTCTTTTGCATAATGTCCTTTGCATCCACATTTATGTTAAAGGCATGATTTTTCCTTAGAAAAATTCTTATTGAAATTTTCCTTGCCATATCCTTTGCCTTTGAATTTCTGCATATCATTGGATTGCCACTTTCCCTTTTTATTATGGCGCCTCTTACGCCCATGGCTACTGTTAGCCCCCTGAGTATTAGCATGTGCTTCAGGCACTGCCATTGGCCTCGTAGGGCGAGTATGATGATTTTTCATAATAATTTCATCATGTTTCTTTGCTTGAAGCAGAGTATAAATCAACTCAAAATACTTTGTATACATCTTTTGGTGATATTGCTGTTTAAGTATACGCACAGAAGGATGGATAGCGCACAATGTTTTTTCTATTAGTTTGACATCACCAATTCCGTAGTCACAAAATTTAAGTTGAAATTTATTTTTTGTATTGATGAATTATATATTGCCATGGACTTGAAGTCCTTGAAACGCATAAGTAACCATTCTCATTGAGCTTTTGGTAACATGACCAACCTCTGTTGGCCAAACCTCTCCTTCAAGGAGTTCGACAATTGAAGTGGATCTTCTTCCATAAAGTACTCAGGCTTTAGGTCTGAGTGGAGGTGATGCCGAATAAAATGCAGGGCTGCATATTTTGAGGCTTGTGAAATTTGCTAGTTATTTTGTTGAGGTTCAGTGATGGTTGCACCAAAACCTCTACCCATCAAATTTATCTTTAGATCCATCGTCCAAGTCAGATAATTGCTGCCATCCAAGGCCAGCTCTACAAACTCCTTTTTGAATATGTCTATCATGCCCTACAATTTGTTTTCCATGCAATTGTAATTAATTTAGTTTCTCAAAGTAAAGTAATGGCATGAAATTGTTGTAAATCAGTACACAAGGGTCAATGTATAATAATTGCATTTTCCCAAAAATTCAGGGACACAGAAATTTTGCTTAACTACGACGACTAAATTTGCGACTTCCCTAAATTTATAGGGCTAAATTACAAACTTTATATAACATACCCATTTAAACCCGACGCTAGGGTTTCCAACCCTAACACCATGGCCGCAGCCGCCCTAACGTCGGTGAGAGGCTCATCGGCCATAGCGCTCTTTCCATCTACCTCCATGCGCGGGAACCAAAGTCCTTGATGTCGCCTGAGGGGTGCTCTTGTCGCGTCACCGGATCTGACTGCTTGGGGCACATCGGAGAGTGCAGCCACCCCCTCGAGTGCGCCTGGCACATCTGCCGCCATGATGTCAGGTGTCGCTGGCACACTGTTGCATGCCAGCTTGGGCGCATCTAGTGACGCTGCCACCTCGCCAAGCGTCAACACTGCGCATGGCAGGGTCATGGGGGCACGGCCGCAGCGGGATGGCCAACACTGTTGGGCAGATGCCCTCCCTGGCCTTATCGCACGTGCCGCCGTTGCGTCGACTACCCCGTCAACCATGGCCTCCTGCGCACGGACTAAGGTAGTAAGGTTGTCGCGTCGTAGTCTCAGTCGCACCTACCATGATGTGTGCACCTCAGCCCCTACGGCCTGCGCTGTACCAAGGAGCACCACGACTCTTTCGGTCACTGCGACCAATGGTGGTCCACTGACCATGCCACGATAAGCCCGAGCATGACCTCATCGGTGTCGATCATATCGCGCACGCCAATAGCGACATCCCGGTCGGCGGTGTTGTAGAGGCAAGATGCGAAGGATCGCCATTTCGAAGCTCATGATGAAGGTAAGTATGTTTAAGACAGTCGTTGTTCTGCGGCATTGAACTTACCATGTTCAGGATGTGGCCGGTGATTCTCCCATCTGCTGTCGGCCTCTGTTTTTCTGTGCTCAGTGGACGTCGTGCTCATGGATTAGAGTAGTGCCAATAACATGTTGAAAGTAGAGTAGAAATTGAACTCGGGAATAGAATAGAGAATCATTATTTTCTTATTGCACATGTGTTTACATACTTATACAAGCCAATGGGTGAACGTTGATGGTATCCAAAAGACACATATTATCCAATAGACACTTATTCTAAGAGTTGATGGTTAATCGCCTACTGTAACCAGGGTTCCACTTTTCGAACGAAATTCACGAAATTTCACGAATTTCGTTCGTACCGCTCACCGTCAAAAAAGAAAACCATTTCTAATTTCGCTTCAATTCAAATTTAAATTCAAAAAATTATATTTAGTAGCATGATTTGTTGAATTATATTTAGTAGTAATATTTGTTGAACTATATTTAATATCAATATTTGTTAAAGTATATTTAGTAGTAATATTTATTGAAGCATATTTAATACCAATATTTCCTTGTAAAAACCAGCAGCATGAGGCAAGAAGGGCACTATCCATAAAATCATGAGCTGTATTAAGAAAGTATATCTAAGTTTTTCTTAAAACCACATGTAAACTGCTAAGAAATCATTAGACTAAATCAAAATCCCAGTTTAACTTGTCAATAATCAATATAGAATTATATGATATCCCTAGTGATAAACCATTTATCATTTTTTCTATTATTTTGAGAGAGAGAGAGAGAGATATCATAACTAAATATTCAAGACGAATGCAAGTATTAAACAATCAACTGTAGTGCATAAAAAATAAATGCAAATACATTGTTACAAGATCTGCTACAGCCTACAAAAATCATAGTTGATCAAATAAGCGCAACATTTGAATCATAATTTTAGACTACACCTCCACAACACAATGCATGTTTCAATATTTATTCAATTATATTTAGTAGCAATATTTGTTGAAGTAATTCTTCAAATATCATTTTTGGCCTTTAATGGCTTTTTACAAATTCTACAATATTTTTTTACATTTTCCCCCATTTTTTCAATTGCCAGCGGTTTTTCGAGCGAATTTCAAGCCTTTTCGAGAGGTTTTCGAACCCAGCGGTTTTTCGAGCTTTTCAAACGAATTTTGAGCCTATTCGAAAACTGCCAATTTTGCTTGGAGGTTTGACTAGATTTCAAATTTATTTGACTTTTGAACCGAACGGTTTTGAGCGAATTTCGAGCGGTTTTTCATGAATTTCGATACCGTCGAGACGTCCAAATTTGAGTTCAAAACGAAAAGTAAAACCCTGGCTGTAACTTCTTAATCGTAACCTTTCTTGCATGTCAACTGGGCACAAATAAGAACTGCTGGAGGGCCTCTTCGCAAGAATGCTGACGTGGGGCTTTGAAATCCTACTGTAAGACTCGAGGGCCTCTCCAGAAAAACACTAATATGGAGGCTTTGAGGGGCTTAGAAATCATCCCGTTATAAGTATATGTTATGATTTTGGACCCATTCGCTATTTTGAAAAACTATGAAAGGGTTCATCCGCGATTTATATTTAATAGAAGGTTTTTTTTGTAAAACGGTGAACGAGGGACCTAAACGCGAACCGGGGAAAAAAATTCTCCCCTCACAGAAAATCGCGAAGGACCTCTACGAAAATTAAAAGGACCTATACGTAATTTTAAAAACTGGAGTGTTTTTTTGCAAAACGAGGAGAGAGAGTGAGTGGGGGTGACGGGGGGCTGAGGGAGGCGGAACTCTTCCGGCTGTAATATATGTAGTATTAGGTAATTTCACATGGCAGGGATATTACTGTAGCAGGAAGCTATCGTAGCACAGTATCTATGCAACGAGCAAATATAAGAATCTGTAAGAACACAAAGATCTAAGATTACCAATTAAACCTCCATTTTTTTTTAGACTTGAATATTGTATAGCTTAAGAAAAAGAGGAAACGATAGCACAACACTGTTATAATTCTACCAAAATGACAGACCTTGTAAACGTGCACGTTCCGCTCGTGGGAGACGGGCCCTTCGAAGCGTTTTCTGGGGAGAAGCAGCTGTAGTGCGGGGTCGAACAGGCCCAAGACGAAAATAATCTTCTAGGCGACCATAGTGGGCATGGGACAGATGGGCTTGAGCCCCTTCAGCAGGCAGTGCTCGCAGATGTAGTCGTAGGTCCGTAGCACCGATCCGGCTGCGCGTGCCTTCGTGTACTACCTACAACGCCAACGGCAAGAACAAGAACGCATCACACACGTACGGTTACAATCGAGAGTGAGGCTATTGTTATGCTATTCCAAATCAAAATTCTGAGTAATCCAATACTCGGATGGAGGATCCCGAGGAGATCCAAGGATGAGGAAGAAGGACAAGTAGGGACTTACGTGAGGATGACGAAGGGCGGGCAAAGGGACTTGATCCCGCCGCGGGGCACGCCACGCGTTGCGCCTCATCTTCAGTCGCAAATAGCCCCTACCACCTGCAGGCAGACGGAAGCAACAACGCCACCGGTTGGATCCTTGGGTTGCGTTCGTACGTGTGGCGCGTGGCGAAGCACTCGAGTGGGTGCACGTAGAGCAGGGAAGGCAACGAAGGAGGCCAGGAGGCGCCCGGCGAAGCACTTGAGCGGGAAAGCCGACCAAGGACGCGAGGAGGACCGATGGCTAGAGCGATGGTGGCGGCGGCGCGGGCAAAGGGGACGCACGAGCAAGGAGCACGAGACCGACATGTGAAGGGGGCAAACAGAAGGGGAGCATATCCTGTGCACATGGGTGGGTTGTGCACATATGCAATAATTAAATATGAGTCATCCAAATCGCATCCAACGGTAGTTTCATCGGGGTGGTAATTGCAAATCTGTGTATATTTTGCAATTACCACCCCGATGGAGCTACCGTTGGATGAAATTTGGATGGCTTAGATTTATTTATTGCATATGTGCACAGTCTATCCATGTGCACATGATATGTTTCCAAACAGAAGAGGCCACCAGAGGTTTCTCGAGTGCTCCGTGGGAGGAGTCGGGATCCCGGGGTACTCGGACGGCTGGATCTTCATCAACACAGAAGATGGACGGTCGTCGGCAACCTGAAGCTGTACGCAATTGCAAAATACCGAAGGGTTTTCTTGCAAATATATATCATTAATTGCCCTGCTTAATTGCCCTACTTAATTGCCCTACGCAAAAAACGAAGCGTTGCTTTAATTAGCCAGCTTTCACAAGAAACGAAGTGTTAAAGATAGATGTTTGATCTTGTGAAATATTTTTTTTTATTTTTTAATCTTTATTTTTCGTTATCAATTTTGTTTTTCGTAGCAACACACGGGCATGTAACTAGTATATAATACTCGGGGGGCCTCTCCGCAAGAACGTTGACGTGGGGGCTCTGAGGGGCTCGAAAATCCTCCCACTACGAGGATAGGAATATGCCTAGGTATGTGTAGCCATCAAGCATATACTAGCATTCCAAAAAAATAAAAATTCCAATAACACAGGCTAAATAAATGTCCGCCGGTCTGACGGTGGGTGTACTCATTTTTCTTGTCATTGCTCCAAAATTTACATGATACATCAGAGTGAACCGAGAGTACATCAGTGTGGTACAAGTACAACAATGTTGATTGAACTCAACATGAACAATATTGCTGTAAGCACTGCCTTTTGCGGGTAGGCAGGCAGGAAAAAAACCATCCAAGCAATTCTAACACAACGCCGTCTTGAGAATGACATGTTAGAAACTAGCACATCCAGAATGGTACCAGTGGCGTCATCGGTGAAGTTTGTGTTGATACCTCAGTAGCATCACTGGATCGTCGCATAAGTTTCTTGTTTCATTTTCATTAGATTGCTCTCTATGTCTCTTAATACAGGTCTATATCTGCACAATTATCACGGTTTAATTTCACAAAGCACACATGAAGTAGGCTAAGGAGCAGATAAGAAATGGCAGTATACTTACAGGCGTGTGAGGTTATTCTGTGCTTGGACTGCTTTTCTAAGTTCAGTTGAAAGCTTCATTATTTCTGCCGACAACCCCTCAGATCTACTCTGTTCTTTGATGAGCTGATCCTACACGTAGTATAGTATACACGCATAGTGTAAATTGATGACATGATTGATAGTAATCGTATTTGACTATAATCCCGTCATGATCCAAACGACAACAATATTTTCAACAGCTTCAGTTATTAACCTTTAGAGAGAGATTCTCCGTGAACAATCCTGGTGGATTTGAGATGTTCTCATTTTGCCCATCTGGCTGGATATTAATATTGCTTACTTTCAACAGGCCAGCTTGCTCAACTCTTAGCTTCTCTAAGTGGGAACGGAGCTCCTCATTTTGCTTCAGACAATCTTTAACCTGGAAGTTTCAATTAAGTCAATAGGCAAGATGCAGCTTTCATCCACAAAAGTTTTTAGCATCTCTATGCAGGGAATGATTGAGAACAGCGTACCTGATTTTCCCATTGCATTGTAACAGACACGGCTTCTTCGTATGATGTTGACAAGGCTGAGTTCTCCTCAAACAGCTTTTCTATTTCTGATGATTGAGAATCAATCTGTTTAACAAAATATCAAACTTAGCCTCGACTTAGGAAACATTTTTCATTTCAAAGAAGAGAAAGGCAACATCAAGCACCTCCATTAACAGCTTTTGACGGCTGCCCTCTAGCCTCTCAACCATCAAAGCCATGTCATGCAACCGGTTTTCAAGTTCTTCCTTATCTTGCTGCCATAATAAAAAATGCCATCAGTACAGTTTGTATTAAGCATTAAGCTCAACTAGAAGAATACTATGAACAAACAACACTATGTATATGCAACTGTTCTAACCACCTGGTTCACCCTTGTAAATTTTGACTTCTGCCCTCATGACTACCAATATCACGCACGATCTCAAGTTTTCAACGATACCTTGAGCCCTCGATCGTTATGGGCGTAATATATGTAGTTGTTGTCCATGGCTGTAGCACCATAACTGAACATGGGGCTATACCGTATATACCGTAGAAAGCTTAAATTCTGATGAAACTAAAGAACGTGTTAGATGAATTACCATTGAAAATGCCTTGCGTGCAGCAAATTCAGAAGCCTCCTCTGCATGGAATGGAAAACTTATTTCAAGGAATAAAATTAATGTAACGATTATATTCAGCGAATGCTCAATACATGGCTGCATAATTTTGAATGCCATAAGATAAATAATAGCATGTAGTTATGTACTCGTAAAATAAATAAAGTGTGAAGTAATGGAAAACACTACAAAATGATAAACGTAGGAGAAAACACCTACATCAACATTATAGTTACATGTTTACTTATACTTCCTCACTTTAGAGACGATATAATACCATAAAATATGTCATCCACACCTGAAGCTTTCTTTGTCAACGCAGCAATTTTGCCTTCCAACTCTTGCATTTCAGCCGTCAGAGAAGCAGTACGGGATTGTTCTTCAGCTAGTTTTTGTTGATCGTGTTGCCTCAATAGGGATTCTTCAGCCAGTTTTTGCTGCTCCTGTTGCCTTAGCAGTGACTCTTGCTGTGTTTAGCATTTTAGATGTTAGAAAGATTAGATAAGAATAAAAGAAAGTACAACGCTAATGCAGAAGGCATCAACAGCCTACCTTTAGCTGAGCCTGTAAATCGTGTATCTCCTTTTCCATGGCAAGACTTTGCTCGCTTGATGTTCCTACCGGATATCCACTGTAAGAGCTGATCATTACTTGCTGCTGTATGGTATTTAGCTGTGCTCTCAAGGATGCAGAGTCTTCTTCTGCCTGTGAGTTACAAGATTAGCACACTGATGGTACTGCTAAGAAGGCATAAACTTTAGAAATACCCTGTACTGCTCCTCTTCTGCCTCTTTCAGCCGCTTCTTCATGCTCCTGAGTTGCGTTAGAGCATCCTCCTACTTAGCAAGTTAGCATACCAGGAAGAAGTGATAATGGGGATTAAGCATGCATACATAATTAGCAGATCAGAATGCACAATAACATAGATACTCCCACAAGGATAAACAACTGTTGAATACCTTAGCAACAACTGCAGCGTCTTTCTCCAAGGAAATGTCATTCAGAGCCTTTTTCAAGGAGGGTACCACATTCCGCTCCTGCAAGTTACAAATAAAGCCACAAAAGCCAAAATGCATGTAAAATCAGAAGCACTAAGGTGCACCACCACTACCAGGTAACAATATACTGCACGAAGCTCACGAGGTCATTCAAGCGGTTAACAAGGGAATCCTTCTCGACTTCCTTCTCAGCAATCTGGGGGGAAGCATACGGTGTTAGGGCCTGCCTATCCCCAAGGAACTACACCATAGACTCAACGGCAGACAAAATACCTTGGACAAAAGCATTTGGTTTTCCCTCTCCAATTCCATGTTCCCATTTTCGAGTTCTTTAACTCGAGCAAGCAGCTGCCATGCAGACGAAAAAAGCCTTCGTCACCGCAGAAACAAAAGGAAGGAGAGATTAGAGGGAGGGGGGGTGGCGCTAACCTCTGCTCCGTCTCTCTGGTTCCCTACAGATCATGGCATGGTCGTCGTTACAGCCCAAAGTTATCACCGAAGCGAAGCAGATTAAGCAAAGATCGCAACGAATTGTTCCAGAAGAGAGAGGCAGAAGGATGAACCAACCGTAAGGGTCGATGTGGGATGCCGCGGCGGGCGGGTCGTGCTGCTGCTGCTGCATCCTCTCGGCGGCTCTCTTCTGCCGGATCTCTTCCAGCTGCCACAAACGCAACAGAATTGGAGCCCTCAGATCTCAGAAGCTTGGCGAAGCGAGACGCGGATCTGAACGCCTGCCGTCTCACAGAAAAGCGGGGGGAAACGAAGAAAGGTAGAGAGGGGAGGCGTACGGTGCGGCGGCCCCGGGAGGCGTGGTGAGCTTCCATCGCGGCGGCGGGTCGACCGATTCGGGAGCTTTGAAATTGGGAGAATTGAAACGGAGGAAGCTACCAACCCCCCGGATTAGTCCTCCGGTTCTCGTCGGTTTGGCGATGTCGCCGTAGGTGAGCCGGAGAAGAGGCAACCGAAACTCGTGGCCTGGCCGCTGGTGGGCTGGCTCACAGGGCCGCATGTCGAGGCCTCTTTCGTGGCCCAAAATAGGTCGGCCTGGCGGAGCTGAGGTTCCCACGTGGTTGTAGCCGGTCGGCCAGGTGACTGACTGCTAGCTCGGCAGCGTCTCTGTCTGCTTCCCGGCCGCCATCCGCAGTCCTGCAGCAAAGGTTCGACGTCCCAGCGAAATTTTGAAATTTTATCTAAAATTTTGGATTTCAATCAGGGACAAAATTAAAATTTCCGACCGAATAAAAGAATTTTAAAAAATTCAAATTGCTATAGTGTTTTCGGAATTTTCAGCGAAACTTCGGTAAAATGAAAAAAAAAAACAGAAAAAAAATGTGGTGGCATTGGAGTTTAAACCCATGCCCCCGGCAATCACCGAAGCTTTACCTGATGGCAAAGACCAACTCAACCGACTGAACATCATATCATGAGCTATTGGTAGCAATTTTTGTAGCTTAGGCGGCCCATTTCCATAGCGCAAAACCACTTTCCTCATTTCCTTACGGGCTCAAGAGCTCACTCACTCACATTCTTCTCACCCTAGAAAGTTTTCTACCTCGGCGACAGCCAACCTCTGGCCATGTTCGGTGTACTTTGCCGCATATCTTGGTATCAAGAGATGATATCTCGTCCAAAGGAAGCAAAATCTCAGGTCTTGTTGGTGAAATCTCATCCTGGGATCTGGGAGGTCAGGTAAGATTGCTAATGCAGAATTTTGGACCAAAATTCCTTATTAAGGCCTAATTGTCAACAATGTTGGAATAGCTCTGTCTATTGTGGTTGATTATCTCTTCAGTAGGTTGTCAAGCGGATTGGAGTTGATATCTGCATGCTATTTTGAATTAATGATATCCACATGTTATTTTGAGCTAATATGTGATGAATGTATAACTTAAGGACTGAAGGACTACGATCTAATAGCTTTAATTGGTCTCGTAGCATATATGGTATTCCTAGCGAAGTAGCACATCAAAACATTTACTTGTATCGAATGAGCTATATGTGTTTTGCCTGATAATGGAGGGATTAGGGAAGCATGAGATATGACCGCCTGTTCGACTCATATGTTACATTATTATATGTATTCCATGTGTTAGTTAAAAGTTCCGCTTGTAGATATTAGGAAGAAGTCCATATAACACCTCAAAATGTGCCATGGGTTATTAATTCTTATATGTATGCATCATTGGTTATTAATTCTTGTCTTCCATTGCAGATTGTCATAATGGCAGATCGTGTCTGGGAGCATAAGGAGCGTGTGGGGAGAGGGTCGAAATGCAACTATTGTCCCCATGTAATGAAGGAGAGAGACGCAACTCGTTTGAAGGAACATTCGCTGGCCGCTCTAGTGAGTTGAAGGTATGTCCTAATGTGCTTAAAGTGGTTAGGCGGGCCATGCTGGTAAACTGTAACACCTTGAAATTTTAAAAAATTTATTTATTAATTATTTATGAATTTTTGAGATTTTTCTAGATTTCATAAAAGCTTTTCTTATTTTTGGAAGGAGAATTTGTTAGAGAAAAATAAAGATCAAACTATGTTGAAAATAATTTTTTTTGAGTTCCAGATGTCTCAAATGATTTTTGAAAATTTTACTAGAATTTTTTTTAGAATATTTACTATTTTATGACTTTATTTGATTTTCTAGGATTTATTTAAAGCCTTAAAATGGATTTTGGAATTAGTAATTAATTAATTAAAAAATCACTGCCGACAAGTGGGCCGACCCCACTTGTTAGCTCACCCGCGTTGCGCCACTTGTTAGCTGCTCCGGCTCGGCCCAACTTCGCTCTACCTCGGTCCAGCCCGCGAAGCCCATATGGCCAGCCTGCTTGCAAAAGTGAATCGATCTGGAGTATGTGTTCGTTGCACCGTCGGTCTCAGCACCTGTATCCGTGCCACGTACGCTCTGCATTTTTCCCGAGTATAAGGTCTACTTTGAGCTCTGCACGTCGCGTCGCATCTGTCGATCTGTTTTCCGTGCCCAAGAATCGCCTCTATCGAGATCCAAGCTCACTGGATTTTCCCGCTGCCGTCGCGCCATCGTTGGCCCTAGGAGCTTTCGTCGCTGCTATTCTCCATTCCGATGAGTCTCTCCGCCGCAACATCCTTCTTCACCGCCGTCAAAGACCGTTGTGTTGTTTCTCCGCCGCGTCGCGTTCTCGTCGAGCCATCACCGCTGCGTCGCTGTCCTCCGTTGTTTTTCTGCACCACCCATTCGCCCCCGTTTTGCCGCCGTCTGCCTGCGCCGCCTCGTCGCCATCACCGTCGAATCTCTTGCCGTCGCGCCGCCTTACGAGACAAAGCGTTGCACGTAGACGAGGAGTCACGCACACGAATCGAAGCGACGCCACGTCGAACACCGCTGACATTATCCATGACATCAGCCGTGGACCCGGTCCACCGTGGGCCCCACGTGTCAACAATGACGTTAGCGATGACGCAATAATTTTTCTTTTTCGATGAAAAATAAATCCAAAAACCCTAGCTGACGTCATTATTCGGTTTTCAAGTAGAAAAATAATTCAAATAATTAGTAGTTATTCTTTTTTTTATTTTCAAACTTTCGAGAGCCCGTTCTCACTCATACAAGTTATGATCGAGGTGATTCCAATTTCTAAAAATTTATAAAATTGATATATGTTTAATGGAGAATTTTACTTAATTTTAGAGTTTATTTAATCTCTATTTTTGGCATTTATTTATGTTTTCTCTCTATTTACGTAGACGTTGAAACACCGAGAGTGTACGAGAGTGAAGCGTGGACTCAAGAGCAAAATCCAGAACCAAAGCAAGGACTTTACCATGGCAAGTTACACATCCTTGACCATGTTGAACCCAATCTTTGAAATACTATGTTGAATTTAAATTATTGCATACATAGTTTCTATAAATGTGTTTCAGTCCCAGTTTTAAATCACATAATTATGTCATGATTGTTAAAGCCACTTTTAATGATTGAATTCCTTGTGCCATTGTAACCCTAGAATTATATTTATACATATATAACAATTATCAAAATAGTTAGGAATGTGCTTAGACATACTTAGACATGAATTTAGGTTATTTTGGGGATTTGCGCCATTGATGATTTTATTGAAATTGAGAATTATGTTTTGAAGATCATTGATAATTGCGTCATGGACTTTTATATCATGTCATGCTAATTTAAAAATATAATTTAGACTAAGCGAGATATGCTAGTTTGGTGGTTTGTTGGGTTGTTGAAAGCTCACCTAATTAAGATCGGCCTGTGAGCTGCTGAATGTAAAGCATTACCGTGCTACCACATATCTGGTATGAGACAGACTTGGTTATCCATAAGGTAACACACCATAGATAGTTGTGCTATTAGTTGGAAAGTGGTGTGAGCGTGAGGCTGCCACTTGGCGCAAGAGGGGGGTTTCTGAATTAGGGTGATCCTTTCAGCGGTGAAACATTAATATGCATGACTACATGGGTGAAACTTTATATGTGGCCTTGTCATGATTTTCTCTGTCGCACACCAAAGGAAGTGTGTATTTGGCATAGGAAGGCAATCATGTCTTGTGGGTAAAGATGTACAACCTCTACAGAGTGTAAAACTAATGGATTAGCTGCACCTGTAGCCATGTGTATGATGAGCTGGCCTTTCACAGATTATATCTTATTGTTTAAAAAAAAGGTTTTGAGAAAGTTTTCAGTGGGATGGAGTGAGCCCGTCATAGTAAGTTTGAGTTTAGTTCCAGGAGTGATTCATGAGTTGATTTTAGCAGTGATTCCTGAATCTAGAAATATTGAAAATAGAATTTCCTATTTAAATAAAATTATGCTTTAGAAAATTACTTAGGATGAATCAACATTGCATTTCCTGTGTGACTTGCGGTGTACTTTTGTACTCACCCTTAATTACTCTGTTGATTCAGAGAAGGAGTTCTACGATGGAGAGGACCAGGAAAACTAGGATCGCTACCCCAATCGATTACTAGTAGCAAATCTATTGGGTTTTACTTCAGTTTATTTTATTTTCGCTGCTTTACTTTTATTTGGCTTGCCAGCAGTATTATTGTAAAAGACTATGTCAGTTAATGAATAAATGTACATTTGATATGTTGTGCTATTAACTTTGTTTATTGTGTACACTAGTTTAATCCGGGATCACAAATGGTTTGGATGTGTTACTTTTGGGTCCAACACAGACCTTCGCAGATGTCGAGAAAGGAAGGAGGAGGAGGCGGAGCGCCTGCGTAAGGAGGAGGCATGTGACGATTGGGCGACCGACTACCGTACAAAGTAAGAGCAGATAAAGATGGTCATAAGGGCCTCTAAAGAAGAGGCTTACATTAAGAGCCAAGGTTTCACTCCAGGATCGGGGTCTAGGAGTGGTGCAGTGAGGCCCTCGTACTACTACTCGTAGGTATGTTAATGCATAGTTGTCCATACTTTACATGTTTGTACTCCTTTAATTATACCTTTTGTTGTAAAACATATTCATAGACCTTCTTGTAATTATTCTTTTACATCTTCCTGATATATATATGCCGAATTATTATATATGTCAATTTTTATTTCGTGTCTATCATTTATTCATTTGTCATGATAATATATATTGATTGTTGCCAATTTAACTGTCATAATCCGAAAATCAGTCAAAATGCTGCCGAAATTTCTAACTTTACAGTCTTTTATGTTAAAATATTTGGTATATTCTATTAAAATAGATAAGATCACATAGAAAACATTATTTGTAACATTTGAAAAAACAAAAACAAAACGAACATAACGCTTTTATTATGATGTTAGCACTATCACTATTTTTTAAAAATTACTCAGGCTTGATCATATCAAAATTCTATAGGAGTATTATTAATACATCACAATCATCCAAAATATTTTCAAAAAATTTTGACGTGTTTTTGTCTATTTTTAGGTCGGTTATTTGTCATCAAAATTTTGGATATTTTGGGCAAAATCTCGGAATTCTTGTTGGGAACAAAAAATAGATTTGAATTTTTGTTTTTTGATTTCGTCTAAGATTTGTCTGAAATTTTGAAATCTCGGCAAAAATTCAAATTTCGGTCGCCTCCATGATCTAAAACCAAAATTTCAGACCTTGGCTGCAGCCCCCTCGCTAGTTGCTACCGCAGACGGAGATGATGCTGCGGCCACTTCGTTATATCTCGGGAACTAGGCGCAAAACCGACGCAGGAGGATCAGCTGCCATTTTGCTACAGCAGCTTATGTTGTTGTTGCACATTCTTTTCCTGTCTGTGCTCTCGATTCTCTTTTCTCGGCATTGGGTTGTTGTGTTTTCTGCTTCTGGCTCCTTGTAGTCTCTTGTTTCATGCATAAGGCAGATTTCACATGTATCTTTTTCCCTTAAAAGGAACAACGGAAAGGCAGAGTAATAGATGACAATGCGGCACCTTCAGTATCGTCTGAGAGCCCAATAAATAAATAAGCAAACTACCGACGTAGCAGTCTGTTTACATTTCCACAAACGACCATGGTTGACCATCAGCTGCAGCCTGAATTGCCACAATAAACCTATCGTGTATAACAGAGACGCACACAAACAAACACACACACACACAGCTCACGTTCCGATAGTAGTAGTTTGGGCGAGTTACACTGGAGATTTCCTCTACTTCCCCTAATCGCACGATCTCTGACATGATTATCTTACATGCCCCAGTTTGGGCCAACAAATATATGTACAAATGAAAGAATATTGTACAAGCCCACCATGCCCCCGACCTGAAGAAGATCCCAGGGGCCCAACGGCAGCAGTCAGTGCCTCTGGCATTGCAACTGGCCGAGCCTAGTGTTGAGGGCTTCGATGTATGAGCGCAGCCGGTGTCTGTCAAGTCTTGTTAGGGACAAAGGGGGATTGAGGGCGAGAGATGGTGCCTCAATCAGGAGAAAACGCAGCATGCATACTGCCTTTGTATATAGCGACATGGCAGCTGCTGCTTTCCCCATCATCTCATCAACCTGCAATTTAGGACAAGAAACAACACAGGAGTAGGTGAAAACCAACTTCTGTTGGTCTGGGATGAAAGACAGTTTGCTTTACTTACACCACCATGCCTTCCTAATTGTAGTGCACATTGAAATATTTTTTCAATCGCATCTGGCATCTCTGTAGCATCTGCATGAATAAGCTCACTATCAACATCCGAAAAGTTCAACTAACAAATGATAATGATTCACAGTCCCTAGTAAGGTGAAGTACCAGGTATCTGTCCCACAGTGCCGGCAAGTTCTTCAGCATATCCGACTTCAATGAGAAACTGTCTCTCTATCTGCATGCATTCATCATCAGCCAGTTGAGAATTTGCAAGCAAATGGAGAGCATCAGCATCTAGTCCCTTCATAGTGATATCCTGGGAATGATTCCCTCTTGTGGCTGAAGCCGCATAGGAATTGCATATGTCAATTGCTTGCTTCCAGGTTGCCAGAACAATTAGCTGAATCGAGAATGCCTCTAAGTGCCTGCCACCTTTAATCTTCGGAAATTTTCGGTGGTTGATCAGGAAAACAGAAGCAAAGTTAGCAGGTGCATATTTACTACTAGCAAACTTATTTTAGGCAGGTCAATGTAACTCCATAAGTTAGTTTGCTACAACAAGAAAAGCTCCACACCAACATTTGAACAAAAAGGTTGAGATCAAGTAAAATAGAAGGAAATCAAATAGGAAAGCAAGGAAACTGAATGTCATAAAACAGAAAAATTTTACCTCTTCTTTGACTAACTCTGCTATGGTAGATGCATACTGCCCCAATAATCTCATCCTGGTCACATAATCAGATGGTGGTTGATCAATAGCATCGCTCAGTTCTGCAGATCCCTGTGAAATGCCAGATACTGGAGAGCAATGACTGTCCAAGCTACTGGTTCCGGCAGATTGTTGTCTGTTTATTGGCACACCATTTATGGGCATTGGTGCACTCAAAGCAGTTAACCTTGGTGGTGAAACAGATGAATTATCATATTTTGATGGCACATTGCGTTGTCGAGAGGCACTTGTTGAAGAAGAGCTTCCCCCTGGGTGCGGTCCAGACACAAAAACATATTCCTGATCTACAAACTCTAATGAATCAATGATAGGGGAATCTACATATGCAAAGTAGAAAACAATAAATTCAGTAACTATTCACAATGATAATGAGGTGTGTGATAGTCAGAACAAACTTCAATACCTTCTGGATAACCGCCTTTTAGATCGTCTCTTTCACTAATCTTGCTTTCCTTGGTCATTTTACCAGGACGATCTTGGCGTTGACTACTAGGTGCATAATTATTGCCCATAATATATCTGGAGAAAAGGCCTGCCTGTTTCGATGAACTCTGACCTGAAGTTTTATCCAACTTTTTACTCATGGCAAACCCGTAAGACTTCATTGCACTCTTACTCTCAGGAACAGGACTTTCATCCTGACCAGTTGACTCATCATCTAAAGGGAAAGGCATACAATCTTCTTGCGAACTTTGGCTCGAAGGCCTCGTCGGACTGCTATTAATGAATGGCAAGCCATCTCTTATGTCCGATGGTGTCCGGCTGTCAATGTAATACAGAATATCAAACACAGTGCACAATGCAGTAGGAGCAAAAATAGCAGAAAGAATATATTACCTCAAGGTTCTCTCTGGAGCATGTTCAGAAAGAAATGGATGATTCACAAACTCATCAACTGTAAGGCGTTCCACTGCATCAAGTACACAGATTAGTATAGTATTGTTAATGTTCATTCCTAAGTATATAGAACAGATTGTATAGTCTAGCACTTTTGAAAAACTTGCGTCGTTTTATGATATGCCACAGGAGTACAGGATTATCATAGGCAGTAGGCACTAGTGTTAATTGTTCAAACGATTTTTTTTAAAATAATACTTGCGCAGGTAAATAATTGTGCAATAATAAACAATGGTCTTCCTCTGGTATGGCATAGTTCACAACTTCACAAATTATTGCAACAGATTTATATTATCCATAATCCTTTTACCTCGCAATGTCTAAATCTCTGCTGCAAAACTTTCTATATGTCAAGGCATACTGAGTTCAACACTGAACCCAGGAAAGGTACAAATGAACTCACAGCAAAAAAATAAGGAATAATTACAATGCCACCTAAATCTACTCTTGTATGGCACCATTCAATTTCTACAGTATCTGTTACGTCAAAGTAATATTGCTGAAAACTTCACCCTACCAACTAGCGATATAAGAAATAATGACGTGAGCAAAGTTTCTTATATAAGAACAATTTTGTACAAGTAGAACACAGTAACTTGTACCTGAATTGATTCGCAGTAACTTTCTGCATAAGTCAGTGCAGCCATGGCTCAACTCACAATGAGATGGGAATCGTAATTCACGTGTCCTGAGTATGTTTTTCAGCAACTGAAGAGTAAATAACATTTTTCCATTAGCAGTTGTAGTCAGGTACAGTTCCAACAACGTAGAAGTAATAAAATCATGTGAAAAATAAGGAGAGAAACCTGGATCTGACTATCCCCATTGAAAGGTGGAAATCCAGTAACAAGTTGATATAGAATGATACCAACACTCCACAGATCTGCCTGTTCTGTCAGAAATCGAGCACGAAACACTGAGTCAAGAACAGGAAGCAGTAGATCATAAAACTAATAAGGAAACAGAAAAAAGCCCTGACCTTTGCATCATATTTCTGAGCTTGCATGACTTCTGGAGCCATGTAAAGTGGTGAACCACAAAGTGTTTCGGCTAAACAAGAAGAAGGTAAAAACCTGTTCACAAAAAAAGGGACAGAAAAAATTAAGTACCATATGTCTGATACTATCCAATCATTGAAAGGCTCATCCATCCATTAAATCCCACTTGATCCAACAATCATCGAGCAGTGCAGAGAGCAAGGTTCACCAAGGCAATAGGCGCTAGTCAAGCTCAAGCAGCAGACCCGCGCTTAGCGTAACCTAGGCAGCCAACTCGTACGTAGTGCGGAACTGGCACAACTCAAAAATAGAGGAAGAGGAAGAAAAGTATGAACACGTCAAAGCCTCTACCTCAGTAGACTGAAAGCACAGGGGAAGAAGGATGTGAACACCTCAATCGCACTCAACTCAGCAGCGGCAGATTGATGCAACGAGCAGTAATGTCGCATAGAGTTCCGCTTTTGCCAGATCTGGGCACGACGCACAAACTCGCGCCGCTCAACCGAGAGATCGCGATGTCAGCAATTGGTGGTGACACCATTGAAGAGGCTCCATGGGGAGGAGAGTGGCAGCTTTGTGTAGAGGAGGGGAAAACCTAATGGCTAATACCCCCACAATATAAAGCAGTATCTAGGCCAGCTGGGCCTTGATGGCCCAACAACCAAGTCCACCAGCAAGAAAAACAGAGTCAAGACAGCACGTAGCAGGAAACACCAGCTGACTCTTGCCACTACTCGTCTCTGTCATCGATCCGCCAACACGACCAGGAAGCGGTCAGCAGCGACCGCTAGTAGCCAGTGCCACCGACATGGAGCTATTGACGACGCAGCCAACTTGCCTCCACACTTGCCTAGTCCTCCGATCCGCGCCCGCCCAATCCAGCCACACCGAGCTCCGCTTAGGCCACCTTTGATTGACCAGGACCGCCTAGGCAGCCTCCCTGCCTAGCTCGCTGGCTTTTGCGAAATCGCGCGAGGGCTACTGCCCAGCGCCTATACACCGCCTGGGCGCCACCTAGACCCAACTTTTGGAACACTTGTAGACAGAAAGCTGAGGTGCGAGTTTTGTAAGCAGATGTAATTTTCAAATGTTGCACGTGTTTTTTTCAAAAATCTTGCAGATTAATTCCAAATATTAGTCAAAAATGCTGTGTTAGTTTTTTAGAGTAAAAAACAAACTGATGTTGGTTGACACCACAATCAAGAAATGGGTCAACTAGAAAGGAAGGGTTGGATGGGGGGAAAGGATAATAGAAGGCGATATATAAGCCATTTGCTCGATATGTGGCAGTAATGCTAATAACCTAATATTATATTCCATGGCATCCACTAGAAGATAAACTCAAAGCAGACATATGTAATTCAGTTCACTAAATTAAGATCATGTGCAAAAAGTATCAACTGAAAATCTCAGAAAATGGAAGAAACAGAACAGAAGTAACTCACTTTGCAAATCCAAAGTCGGCAATCTTCAAGAGGGAATTTTCATTATTTGCAACAAGAAGAATGTTCTGTTTGGACAACCACAAAATTCAGAATCCGACATTTCGGAAGAAAATCAATCAACCATGTCAGGGTTTCAGGGGATTGTATTTCTTTCGTTAACTCTTGATCATGAAATATTCAGATACAATGGAAATAAGTACTCAACAGCAGTAAACTAACCTGTGGTTTTAGATCTCGATGTACCACGTTGCTGTCACGAAGCATCTGCAGACCAGATGCTGCATAAACAAGAGTTTATGAGAGAGAGAGAGAGAAAGAGAGAGAGAGAGAGAGAGAGAGAGAGAGAGAGAGAGAGACTAGGAATTGAGGAGAACGCTTGCCTAGCTGCCGGATGAAATGCTTAGCAACTGTTTCAGAAACCCTTTTATGCCGTAGAAGGTACGAATGTAAGTCACCACCTCGACAATATTCCAATATGAGATATAGCTTCCCACCATCCTAAAATCCATATACAAGACAACGACAAATCAATTAATAGTTATGTATGACACTACAAAATAGCTATTGCTCTACAATCTCCCAGGACAAAAACTAAAATTTTGCTAAACAACTAGCAATATTAATATCGGGGACACAATTGAGCATATGAGATTTGAGTTAAACTAATAGGATCCACTTACAGCGTGCTGAGATATGAGGGCATTACTAATTGTATTGTTACACAAAATCCTAACTTCCAGACAAAACATCAAAATCAAACAAGCAAATCAGGTTGGTACTTCTGTTGGCATTTCACGAAAACATACATCCATCAGGATCAAATCATGTCATTCCCCACAACCGACAAGCGGACATAAATATGTTGAGTTACTTTGTGCCATGCCATTAGCAAATAGGGACCAAAGTTCAAAACTTCGCAAATCATTTCCACCCTCAGAGGCATCAAGTTCCAAGCTATCATTTCCTTGAGGCCTCTACCTACAAATCAGCCCCAGCCAAATCCAACTAGAAATCACCATAAGAACTCCAAATTTTATGCATCCCAGGCTAACACACAGGAGCCATCCGCGTCAAAACCTAACAGATCCAGGAGGAATTGCGCGAGAGATGAACAGGGAGGGGGAAAGGGGTGGTGAGCCGAGGGCGGGGGTACCCTAATGGAGTCGTGGAGATCGATGATGTTGGGGTGACGGATGCGGCGGAGGATGTCGACCTCTGAGAGGAGGCTGTCGCGGAGCTTGCTGCCGATCCGCTCCATGGCGATCTCCTTCACGGCCACCTCCGTGCCCCGCTTGCGGTGCCGTCCCAGCCACACCTGCGAGGAGGCGCCCGACCCGATCGGTCGCACCAGCACATAATCCCCCACCTGCCGCCCGCCGCCGACGTGGTCCTCCATCGCCCGATCCGTCTACTTAGCGCGCCGTCGCGATGCTCGCGAGGTCGGTCGGCGCCGGAGAGAGAAAAGATGCCGCCGCGGGGAGAAGCAACCGTGTTGCTGCACGGAACAGAAAAGGGAAGGGAGAAGAGGAGAAAGGAAACCAGGTCTTCACTCGCGGCGAATGGTTATCCCTATCCGCTGGACTTATAAGATTCCTCTGTCTTTTGCAAGATTCTCCTTATTATTGGAATATGATATATCCGTTTATTTTCGTCACAAGAGCAAATGTAGTATTGCATCATAATAATATTTATTCAGAATGATATGAAAATAAAAATGATGTACATATTCAAACTGTGTGGTTGCAATATATTGCATGGTTGCTTCTAAAAAAATAGTTTGGTTTCCTAGATGAGCTGCGGAAATTTTGTTGCGGAAATATTCATGACAGACCAAATATTTGTTTATCAATTGACCACAGAAAAGTAAAATTAATTTAATCGTCGCAATTGGAAAATTTTAAGCTCGATTTTTTGTTCGCAGTTGTATTTTTTTTTTTGGTCCAGAAATCAATTTGTCATATTTTTGGGGTAGTTGGTACGAATCGGATGAGGTAGGCAGAAATATCCGAATAGGGGTCAATGGTCAGCTCATAGGCCACCCAAAAGCAGTATCAACTGGGATTAGGTTCAAAAAATCGATGAAAATAATTTGATTTTTGTTTGCATTGACATGATCCGATTTTTAAAATTGCTTTGATAAATCGGTTTAATTTAAAAAAAATTACGTGATGTAAACTGATCGAAAATCGGTGAAACCCGCTCGATTTTCGTCAAAAATCGATGAAAATCGCTTCAAAAATTGATCGCCAAAAAAATTCAACTACTTTATCAATTTTCCACGGAAATCATCGATTTTTGATTTATGTATTTTTCAATTTTTTATTTTTGAAACTATACGATCTTTAACGATTTTCAACTGCTTTTTTTTGCTCAGTTTTACCGATTTTCGAAAATTGGTTTTCACACGATTTTCAATGAAACGATAGTAAAACCCTGACTCAGGGTTCACAAAATCGTCGATTTTCGCCCTTATCGCTGGGGTTCGATATCAAAAACCGGTCGATAAATCGATCCAATTAAAAAAAAAATCAAAAATTCGGAAAATTTTACGTGTCAAAAACCGGTCGAAAATCGGTGGGAATTGCTCGATTTTCGTCAAAAATCGTCGAAAATCGCTATAAAAGCCAACCGCACAAAAAAAATAAACATAGTTGTCGATTTTCCACCGATAACCGTCGATTTTCCATGTTTTTTGAATTTTTTTTCAAAAACTTTGGTTTTTGAATTTATCCAATTTTTTTCGATTTTCGGCTCGATTTTTGCGATAATCGAATTTTACTGTTCATTCAAAAATCGTCGATGAACCCTGCCCTGACTGGCACATAGGAACAGAACAATATACAAGACTTTTTTTAAAGTGTGAAAAGAGCAGCAGCATACAGATTGGTTGTGAAACACAACGTCTTAACAAAGCTATTGTCGCATATGCCAAGCTTGGGGAGACAACAAGAAGCTACAAAACACAGGCTACATGAGATCATAACATTGGTAAGAACTTCAACTGCTGTAGATTTACAATTGCCAGATACGACGCATTACAGGAAGTGACGGACACCGAGTCGCCAAGGCAAAAAATTGCAGTACCATCATACCAGAAAACAACAATAAGGGCTTGTCTCTTCAATCTGTAATCCTTTCGTACAACAGATAATGTGTTGCTGAGTTAGTTCCCCGAGCCACCAAATGGACAGCAATTAGCTGTGATCCTATGGTCTATGACAACAGCATGGCAAAGAAGGACTGCTATCCCTGGAGCCTCCACCCGAGTTCCTTGCACTGCTGTTCATCAGGCTGCAGAGTATTCGGTATAGCACCAAAAACACAACGGGCAACTTCAATCCCAGAAATTGCATTATGAAAAAATGCTGATGCGTCCTCCATGTTCTTCTTAAGTTCATCAGGGGAGATGTGCATGAAATGCTGTGAAGAGGAAGGATGCTGCTTGATAGGCATGGCTGGTGATATATCAGCGACCCTAACAAATCTCTCTGTTGCTGCCTCCCATGAAAGCTCATGTCTCAATTCCTCTGAAAGTGGGATTGGCTCTTCTGCCATTGCTTTCATTGTTAGTCTCACAAACTCTCTCTCAGTATTGTACATGTGGCAGTTAGGAAATCTTTTGAAGAACTCATTCGAAGGATGGTTTGCACAGATCACAATCTTCCCCATCGCCAAAGCTTCTGCAGTTGTCGTGCATACTACATCAGTTGTGCTTGGGTTTATGAAAACCTTGTAGCTGAAACAGTAGATAGTTCAGTTCAGTTAGATCAGGAGTAAAACGATGACATAAAGCACTTCCGATAAAAAATATATGTATAGCTCGAAATTCAACCATCTAGCAGCTATGTCGCTTGTACAATGAGCTTAAGCCATTACTTATCAGCTATAAACTCACTCGTGAAATATCGAATCTCCATGATCACGACCAGGATAGACACTAACATCTAGATTTAGCTTCTCAGCTGATGCTTTAACTTCATCAGCATCTTCCCCACTGCCATACAGCTCCATCTTAAGACCAGATAATTCCTTTTGCTGCTTCTGAAGCAGCTGGAGCAGCTCAGTGTAACCTTTACTCCAGACCATCTTTCCAATATAATATGCACCCTTGAAGAATGCTTGCTCTCTTTGAGATATCTGCTGATGCTTCAATTTGCCAATTTCAATAAATTTGGGGTTTACTCCATGAACATTACAAATTACCGATCTCGGGACATCCTGAGTTGCTGCTGATAATCTTATAACCTACAAAAGATTATGAGAAGGAAAAGTCAGAAAAAATGTACATAGCAAAGTGAAAATATATTGTCCTCCAGAAGAGAAAATGGAGCACATAATTACACACCAAATCATGGAAGGATGATGTTGCTATACCAATACAAATATAAACAAATTACCGCTTCAAAAGACATGAATACATTACAGTAGTGCATTATACCTTATTGGTTCATGCTGTGCATAATAAGTGGGACAGCGGACAGCCACTAGCTTCGCAATAACTGTCAAAAGAGATTGTATGGGCTATGTCTGATCGCTGCAAACATGGTGATCCCATATATGCACACCCTAGTGGGCTAGTTGCTGATTTAAAGTACTGTTTTGCAGCAGCTGGTAACAGAACATAGAAAGGTAGGCACATGGCAGGCATCCAAAGATCATGATAAGAATACTATTCATGTTAAGAGCATATATTGCCTCTGACCATAAAGGTTCTCACTGAAACTGGAAGACTAGTAGGTTGTATAAAACTAACTGGATGTTAATAACTACTGGAAAGCTTGAAGAAGAAAAATGCAAACATAGGAAAATAAAATAAAAGGTGAAACTGCCAACCTTATGGCAATAGATGTCAGTGACCCAAGAATTGATATGTTTTAAGAAAAATGCATGAAAATATCCATTTTTCTCCCTCTTCACATATTCCAAATAGTTGGTATGAACAACACCTATAACTTTTTGAAATTTGTTTTTCCACCTCCGTCCATGATGGTACCATGTAAGATGTTCTGGCTCTTCTAGAACCGCAATATCTGCTCTATCATCAGATATGGTCTGGGTGATGTCCCCAACAGGTAGAATGCTTCTTTTCTCCTTCGCAAACTGCATATGGACACAATTGTGTTAGTATACCCTATTATCGCAAGATAAAGAACATCATCTGCACCAGAACAATTGATGCTGTCCTTTCATAGATGGATAAGGGCAAGCGCTACACGTCTACACCATTAGATAGTTCCCTCCTCCCTCCCTATGCTCAACTTACTGATCTTCGTCAAAGAGGTAAAGTCGTAAAGACAAGTTTTTTACCATTCAGTACTTCACTACTTCTCACTTTCTGCTCTTCCTATGCTCCACTACCACAAATTTTCTAGTAATCCTATATTAAAGGTACTGGATGCATAAACTCTTCAGAAATAAAACACCTACTACTATCTAATTCATTGATATTTACTAATATTACGCATCCACATGGAAGCAGAACATATCATGCTACTCCATTTTATTTCCACAACATAAGTTCACAGAGATGCCTGTACAATTGCATACATGAGCTATTCCAAACTCCAGTAGGTGATGCATTTTTGCACAGTGTGAAAAGTGGGAGGTTTGATTTCAAATTTCAAGCAAGCAGTAAACTATAAACATGCACTTCTACACAACATTTACATCATGATAAGATAACACAAGACAAAATTATATTTTGGCGATTTGTTTAACCTTACCTTCCCAGGATAGAACTTTATGTCGAACCTCGGTAACATCCCAATCCGCTCCTCAAGCCATCGCCGCACATAGCTTTCTTGTTCTGTCGGTGCACCAAATTTCATCTTGTTAGGATAAACCAGCACCTGGTCCCCGTTCGATAGCCACGGGACCACCAGCGTAACCTCCCAGTCCCCAGCCTCTGCCAGGTAAGCCGCCCGGAATAGGGGGTTGACGGCAGTCCCAGTCATCCACGGTAGGCTCGCCGTGGTGAATATCACAACATGCTGCTTCCTCGCCATCGGCACAATGACCACCCCACGGCACACAGCTGCTGCAACGTCCAAGAAACACGGCCACTGATCCTTAAATCATCCAATCAAAGAATAGCGCAATAGCATAACGAGAGAATAAATGCGGGTATCCCGCAAAGTTTTTGGCCATCATTTCCGCTTATTCCATCTCCCTGGCGCATTTGGGGGAATCGATTCATTCGTTGTGGATCAAAAGCTAGCGATTCAGGAGCATCTAATTCGGCGCCCAGCGATAAACGTGATTCACGAAGGCACAGGGAGCCCGAGACTAGCCTAAGAGAGATCCATCAAGAAACACAACCTGGCTACAGCATCGATATCTGAGCTCTACGCCTCTAACCGCGCCAGCTGAAACCCCTAACTGCAATTCTGAGACGGGGCACGAACGAAGAGCAATCGGGAGGGAGGAAGACGAGAAATTTACCTGTGCGATTGGCGCGGTCGAGGATGAGGTGGAGATGGAGAGGGAGGGGAGGCGAGGGCAGCTGGGTGCGGATGGCGTTGTGGGGTGCCGACACCGCTGTCCCCGTCGTCTCGTCCCGAACGGAAGCGGGACCTGCAGGAATCTCCACCCCATGGGCCCGGATTCCCGACGTAGTTGGGCTTCGTCAATGGGATAGTTTGGATCCCGTACTGTTGCTGATCACGGGCTTCGAATATTTTTTTTTAATATTTTTTTAAAAAAAAATTCAGAACTAATCAACGAAAAAAAATGACTGAAACGGGCCCTATCGCCCTTTAATAGGGCGATTGCCCATTGGTGGGGCGATAGGCGCCCACCGTCACCTGCCGTGGCAGCGTTTCAAACTACCGTGATTCGCCGTTAGCTGTCACGACAGCTATCGCCATTTAATGGGGCGATCGCCCTTTACACAGGCGATAGGTTCCCTTTAACCCCTCGCATCGGCCAGTGGCAGCAGCCAAAAACGAGAATAAAGAAAGAAAGAAGAGGGGAAGAAGAAGAGGAGAAGAGGAGGAAGAAGGCTATCGCGGGTAGATTCTTTGTTCGTTTGAATTTAATTAGCGACTTAGCGATTCAGCGACTGGGTATACTAGGGGGTGGTGCCACGGTGGCATGAGAACGGCTACCGCGGCAGCAAAAAAGGCCTGTCGTGCTTTGATTTTGTTTGCCACGGCGGGGTTTTGGCGGAAAACGTTGGCCGAGTTGCCGTTTGTCGATGCCGACGGTCGGTATCCAATTCCACCGTGCGCTGGGCAGAGATGACGGGGAAATCCCCGTGAGAATGGCCCAAAAAACAGTGCCTCTCTCCAGTACCAATCATCCCCTGGGGTCAGCGACTTAGCAATTTAGCGATTTAACGATTTAGCAACTTAGCGACTTAGCGATTTATCGACTCAGCGATTTAGCGACTCGACGACTCAGCGATTTAGCGACTCGGCGACTCGGCGATTTAGCGACTTAGCGACTCAGCGATTAGATGAAGCGACTTAGCGACTAGATGAATTAGCGACTCAGCGATTTAGCGACTTAGCGATTAGATGAATTAGCGACTCAGGGACTTAGCGATGTAATAGGCAATATTTAGAAATGTAATATGGTAGGATTGTGTAGTGAAAATTTAATATTATGACAAAACATGGTAGGCTAGCCATATGTTATGCGGGTAAAGTTTCGAAAATTGCGACGTATAAATTGAAGGAAGTATAATATCTCTACTATTCTAAAGCAGCACTTGGTGGCAGTGGTCCGTTCTTCCCCACGTCATTAATTGCCCTGCTTAATTGCCCTACGCAAGAAACGAAGCGTTGCTTCAATTAGCCAGCTTTCGCAAGAAACGAAGCGTTAAAGATAGATGTTTGATCTTGTGAAATAATTTTTTTTATTTTAAATCTTTATTTTTCGTTATCAATTTTGTTTTTCGTAGCAACGCACGGGCATGTAACTAGTATTATGTAGATATGCAGTTTTTAAGGGTAGACAATTGATGAATGTCTCAGTCCGACGTTGCAAGCAGCATGTTGGAGAAATTGTATTTTCAAATATTTTATGGAGATGGGGAGATAGCACAGGGGGACGATGGAGTGGACTTGTCAGCATTTTTAAGAGTCGTACGAGGCATATCTAGACCGAGCTATAGGACATACAGGGCTTTGTTGGAGTGGATTTCTCGGATGTTCAATTTGGATGCCCAAACTGTTCGATTGCGGGTTAGAGCAGTAGTAAGCCGTGCGCAATACTGTTTTTATGGAGAATTGATTCCTATTAACGTGAAATCATCATGAAGGAGCTATGTTGGGTTTGCCGTAGAGCGGGGCTGGCCGCTCATGTTGATGATACAGTGGTACCAGGTAGCTCCATTGGTGTCGGAAGTTCGTGATGTCGGGGTAGATATTATGGATGAGGGGAAGACAAATATGCAAGAATGTGATGATGAAGGTGGCGAGGAGCCCGGAGACGGGGGACACGAGATTGGCAGTGGCGAGGGGATCAGGGGGGCGAGGAGACAGTCGTGGAGGCGCGGGGGGGGGGGTGGCCGACGAGGGGGAGGAAGTGGAGGACATATTGACATGTTGGAGGAGGAGGACCGTGGGGATGAGGAAATCCCTGATGGCGAACAGTCAGACGAGGAGGACAATACTCTTGAGGTGCCTATCCCTGGTGTTTGGAGTAATTATAATTTCAAAGACCTAACAATGAATGAAGGGAACTGTGATGCAAGGGAGTATCATGAGAATGAGGTCACACAGGGAGGCCATATACAAAGACAAAGGGGCTGTGATGGATGCGGTGAAGTACTGTGTAATGTCTCTTCGGCGGCAATTCATGGTAGCGAAGTATAGCAAAAAAGAGTACAATATGAAGTGCGTAGTTGATTCGTGCCATGTCGGGTGTATGCATACAAGGGGAAGTGGAAGGACTACTGAAAATGCTCCATAGTGACGGAGCATAACTGCAAACTAGAGGAAGCGGAGCAGGAACACCGCAATCTATCGTTCACTTGGGTGGCAAATGTGTTTTATGGTCAGATCGTGGACAATCCGCACATGCAGCATCGATCTATTATCAGAGACGTGGAGGAGAGATTGCAGTACAAGATTAGCTACAGAAAAGCATGTAGAGCAAAAAGGACAACTTTACAAATACGGTTCGGGACGTACGAGGCTTCCTACGAGAATATTCCACATTTGCTCAGGGCAATATCACATAGGAATCCCGATACATCCATCAACCTTCGGAGTTTCCCACGGATGATGTGTGCGCGGGTAAGTGGGTCTTGCAACGGGCCTTCTTGGCCCTCGGCGCATGCATAAATGCGTTCTGACAATGTCGGATCGTGGATATGTAACAAGGGTCCTACATTGTGGGAGCAGCAAAGTGGCCAGACCTGAAGAGCAGGTGGTGCATGAGGCACATGGGTGCCAATTTTTTCGTCAGTTCAAGAACAAGGAGCTTATGAACATGTTCAAGCGGTTGTGCAAACAGAACCAGCGGAGGAAGTTCGACGCACTTTGGAGGACGTTGGATGAACTAACCAAGAAGCAATCACTGAATCCAAGGGGAACCACTAGTTCATCAAGGAACCCTATGGTCTACTAAGAGCAAGGAGAGGACCTCACAGCCTTGTGAGCACTCCCGATCGACGCATCAAACATTCAACGTAGGTTGGGGACAAACATAAAGAGTTTCACGGATTAGATACGACACGAGCCATTGGAGAAATGGTCACTTCTGCATGACGAGGGCGGTTCGCATTATGGAATAATGATGACGAACCTGTCGGAGATTTACAACTGGGTAATGAAAGCCACGAGATGCCTTCCATTGATGGGCATAGTTGAAGGTGTGTTACTAGGCACCTAAAGATATTCCATTGAGCTATATAAGAACTCCGCTGCATGTACGTTGGACAATCGACTAGTTTACTTAACGGTTGTTTATACGTACATGGCCAACAAAACACGAAAGGCACAGACACATCGCGTGACATCGGAGAGTGGCGTGGAACGGAGATACCACGTGCACTACGCTGAACGAGGTCGCAGATGTGACCACCGGGAGAGGATTTCCCATCTGTGCATACTCCGAGCTGCTGACTGCGAGTGCTCCTGCCAAAAGCCACTCCTGCTGCACTTGCCGTGCTCGCACGTTATTACCGCAGCCGCCCACCCAGGTCGGAGCCCCCCGTCACTCGCGGCGGTACTCCTCCAGGTGCGCGACGATCCAGCCGAACGACGCGTGGCGCCGCTCAGTCAGCGCCTCGATCAGCGACGCCCTCACCTCCGAAGGCGAGGGACGACCGCGATGAGGGCGTCGACCCGCCTCGCGTCCCCGACCACGGCGCCGGCCTCGACGTCCGCCACAATCCTTCGCCAAGCCTCCTCAGCATCCACGGAGGACTGCCTGAGGAGCGCAGCAAAGCGATCCCCCATTATGGTGCAAAAGCAGCTTCGTGAACAAGTTCTGGTGTAGCGAACGAAGACGCCGGTGCATCCCCTTTTATACCCCAAGGCACGCAGCACGAAAAAGATTGAGTAATCAAGGGACCGAGTTCAAGCGCCCAAAGACTGGCCTCCAACCACGGCGCGGCCCTCCAAAAAAGTTAAGACATCCTAATCCCAAAGACTCCTTTCCATTTTTTACACGCTTCTTCCCCAGAGCTCAAAGTGGTACACGACGACTGCACCCCAGTCCCCGCGCACCACTCGGAGGCTACTTATGACCACAAGGGTCAGTGACCCGGGTCAGTAACCCGACCGACCATTCCGAATGGTCTCCCTCGCGGTAACCCTTTCAACCCAAAGTGCTACGGCCTACGCCCCTACGGCTACGGTTTCGAAGTGGCACTTCGCGGAAGAAAGAAATTACCTGAAGTTTTATCCAACTTTTTACTCATGGCAAACCCGTAAGACTTCATTGCACTCTTATTCTCAGGAACATGACTTTCATCCTGACCAGTTGACTCATCATCTAAAGGGAAAGGCATACAATCTTCTTGCGAACTTTGGCTCGAAGGCCTCATCGGACTGCTATTAATGAATGGCAAGCCATCTCTTATGTCCGATGGTGTCCGGCTGTCAATTTAATACAGAATATCAAACACAGTGCACAATGCTGTAGGAGCAAAAATAGCAGAAAGAATATATTACCTCAAGGTTCTCTCAGGAGCATGTTCAGAAAGAAATGGATGATTCACAAACTCATCAACTGTAAGGCGGTCCACTGCATCAAGTACACAGATTAGTATAGTATTGTTAATGTTCACTCCTAAATATATAGAACAACAGATTGTATAGTCTGGCACTTTTGAACAACTTGCATCGTTTTATGATATGCCACAGGAGTACAGGATTATCATAGGCAGTAGGCACTAGTGTTAATTGTTCAAATGATTTATTTTTTAAATAATACTTGCGCAGGCAAATAATTGTGCATTAATAAACAATGGTCTTCCTCTGGTATGGCATAGTTCACAACTTCACATATTATTGCAACAGATTTATATTATCCATAATCCTTTTACCTCGCAATGTCTAAATCTCTGCTGCAAAACTTTCTATATGTCAAGGCATACTGAGTTCAACACTGAACCCAGGAAAGGTACAAATGTACTCACAGCAAAAAAATAAGGAATAATTACAATGCCACCTAAATCTACTCTTGTATGGCACCATTCAATTTCTACAGTATCTGTTACGTCAAAGTAATATTGCTGAAAACTTCACCCTACCAACTAGCGATATAAGAAATAATGACGTGAGCAAAGTTTCTTATATAAGAACAATTTTGTACAAGTAGAACACAGCAACTTGTACCTGAATTGATTCGCAGTAACTTTCTGCATAAGTCAGTGCAGCCATGGCTCAACTCACAATGAGATGGGAATCGTAATTCACTTGTCTTGAGTATGTTTTTCAGCAACTGAAGAGTAAATAACATTTTTCCATTAGCAGTTGTAGTCAGGTACAGTTCCAACAACGTAGAAGTAATAAAATCATGTGAAAAATAAGGAGAGAAACCTGGATCTGACTATCCCCATTGAAAGGTGGAAATCCAGTAACAAGTTGATATAGAATGATACCAACACTCCACAGATCTGCCTGTTCTGTCAGAAATCAAGCACGAAACAATGAGTCAAGAACAGGAAGCAGTACATCATAAAACTAATAAGGAAACAGAAAAAAGCCCTGACCTTTGCATCATATTTCTGAGCTTGCATGACTTCTGGAGCCATGTAAAGTGGTGAACCACAAAGTGTTTCGGCTAAACAAGAAGAAGGTAAAAACCTGTTCACAAAAAAAGGGACAGAAAAAATTAAGTACCATATGTCTGATACTATCCAATCATTGAAAGGCTCATCCATCCATTAAATCCCACTTGATCCAACAATCATCGAGCAGTGCAGAGAGCAAGGTTCACCAAGGCAATAGGCGCTAGTCAAGCTCAAGCAGCAGACCCGCGCTTAGCGTAACCTAGGCAGCCGACTCGTACGTAGTGTGGAACTGGCACAACTCAAAAATAGAGGAAGAGGAAGAAATGATGAAGAAAAGTATGAACACGTCAAAGCCTCTACCTCAGTAGGCTGAAAGCACAGGGGAAGAAGGATGTGAACACCTCAATCATCGCACTCAACTCAGCAGCGGCAGATTGATGCAACGAGCAGTAGTGTCGCATAGAGTTCCGCTTCTGCCAGATCTGGGCACGACGCACAAACTCGCGCCGCTCAACCGAGAGATCGCGATGTCAGCAATTGGTGGTGACACCATTGAAGAGGCTCCATGGGGAGGAGAGTGGCAGCTTTGTGTAGAGGAGGGGAAAACCTAATGGCTAATACCCCCACAATATAAAGCAGTATCTAGGCCAGCTGGGCCTTGATGGCCCAACAACCAAGCCCACCAGCAAGAAAAACAGAGTCAAGACAGTACGTAGCAGGAAACACCAGCCGACTCTTGCCACTGCTGCTGCCAACTCATCTCTGTCATCGATCCGCCAACACGACCAGGAAGCGGTCAGCAGCGACCGCTAGTAGCCAGTGCCACCGACATGGAGCTATTGACGACGCAGCCAACTTGCCTCCACGCTTGCCTAGTCCTCCGATCCGCACCCGCCCAATCCAGCCACACCGAGCTCCGCTTAGGCCACCTTTGATTGACCAGGACCGCCTAGGCAGCCTCCCTGCCTAGCTCGCCGGCTTTTGCGAAATCGCGTGAGGGCTACTGCCCAGCGCCTATACACCGCCTGGGCGCCACCTAGACCCAACTTTTGGAACACTTGTAGACAGAAAGCTGAGGTGCGAGTTTTGTAAGCAGATGTAATTTTCAAATGTTGCACGTGTTTTTATCAAAAATCTTGCAGATTAATTCCAAATATTCGTCAAAAATGCTGTGTTAGTTTTTTAGAGTAAAAAACAAACTGATGTTGGTTGACACCACAATCAAGAAATGGGTCAACTAGAAAGGAAGGGTTGGATGGGGGGAAAGGATAATAGAAGGCGATATATAAGCCATTTGCTCGATATGTGGCAGTAATGCTAATAACCTAATATTATATTCCATGGCATCCACTAGAAGATAAACTCAAAGCAGACATATGTAATTCAGTTCACTAAATTAAGATCATGTGCAAAAAGTATCAACTGACAATCTCAGAAAATGGAAGAAACAGAACAGAAGTAACTCACTTTGCAAATCCAAAGTCGGCAATCTTCAAGAGGGAATTTTCATTATTTGCAACAAGAAGAATGTTCTGTTTGGACAACCACAAAATTCAGAATCCGACATTTCGGAAGAAAATCAATCAACCATGTCAAGGCTTCAGGGGATTGTATTTCTTTCGTTAACTCTTGATCATGAAATATTCAGATACAATGGAAATAAGTACTCAACAGCAGTAAACTAACCTGTGGTTTTAGATCTCGATGTACCACGTTGCTGTCACGAAGCATCTGCAGACCAGATGCTGCATAAACAAGAGTTTATGAGAGAGAGAGAGAGAGAGAGAGAGAGAGAGACTAGGAATTGAGGAGAACGCTTGCCTAGCTGCCGGATGAAATGCTTAGCAACTGTTTCAGGAACCCTTTTATGCCGTAGAAGGTACGAATGTAAGTCACCACCTCGACAATATTCCAATATGAGATATAGCTTCCCACCATCCTAAAATCCATATACAAGACAACGACAAATCAATTAATAGTTATGTATGACACTACAAAATAGCTATTGCTCTACAATCTCCCAGGACAAAAACTAAAATTTTGCTAAACAACTAGCAATATTAATATCGGGGGCACAATTGAGCATATGAGATTTGAGTTAAACTAATAGGATCCACTTACAGCGTGCTGAGATATGAGGGCATTACTAATTGTATTGTTACACAAAATCCTAACTTCCAGACAAAACATCAAAATCAAACAAGCAAATCAGGTTGGTACTTCTGTTGGCATTTCAAGAAAACATGCATCCATCAGGATCAACTCATGTCATTCCACACAACCGACAAGCGGACATAAATATGTTGAGTTAGTTTGTGCCATGCCATTAGCAAATAGGGACCAACGTTCAAAACTTCGCAAATCATTTCCACCCTCAGAGGCATCAAGTTCCAAGCTATCATTTCCTTGAGGCCTCTACCTACAAATCAGCCCCAGCCAAATCCAACTAGAAATCACCATAAGAACTCCAAATTTTATGCATCCCAGGCTAACACACAGGAGCCATCCGCGTAAACCTAACAGATCCAGGAGGAATTGCGCGAGAGATGAACAGGGAGGGGGAAAGGGGTGGTGAGCCGAGGGCGGGGGTACCCTGATGGAGTCGTGGAGATCGATGATGTTGGGGTGACGGATGCGGCGGAGGATGTCGACCTCTGAGAGGAGGCTGTCGCGGAGCTTGCTGCCGATCAGCTCCATGGCGATCTCCTTCACGGCCACCTCCGTGCCCCGCTTGCGGTGCCGTCCCAGCCACACCTGCGAGGAGGCGCCCGACCCGATCGGTCGCACCAGCACATAATCCCCCACCTGCCGCCCGCCGCCGACGTGGCCCTCCATCGCCCGATCCGTCTACTTAGCGCGCCGTTGCGAGGTCGGTCGGCGCCGGAGAGAGAAAAGATGCCGCCGCGGGGAGAAGCAACCGTGTTGCTGCACGGAACAGAAAAGGGGAAGGGAGAAGAGGAGAAAGGAAACCAGGTCTTCGCTCGCGGCGAATGGAAAAAAATTCTATGCAAACGCGGCCCGTGCAGCACCGTGTGGATTGGCGTCACGTGTTCCGCTGCGTTAATATTTATACAAAAAAACAATTAAGTGATAAGGATTAAAGTGCATTTAAGTGCTTGGAGATTGATGAATTTGCATGGAGATTGAAGCGGTGGGACGCGTGGCGTCAATCCGCACGGTGCTGTATACACCGTGAAATACAGCACCGTTACATAGAATTTGTTATAAGATTCCTCTGTCTTTTGCAAGATTCTCCTTATTATTGGAATATGATATATCCGTTTATTTTCGCCACAAGAGCAAATGTAGTATTGCATCATAATAATGTTTATTCAGAATGATATGAAAATAAAAATGATGTACATATTCAAACTGTGTGGTTGCAATATATTGCATGGTTGCTTCTAAAAAAATGGTTTGGTTTCCTAGATGAGCTGCTGAAATTTTGTTGAGTAAATATTCATCACAGACCAAATATTTGTTTATCAATTGACCACAGAAAAGCTATTTTTGAAATTTGAGTGATTTTTGAATTTTCGATATTGTTAACTCCTATGCATAACGAAGCTAAGCTGCTTCCAGTGAAAGCATTAATGAGGTAGCTCAATATACCTAGCAAAACTCTTCGTCAGCATGCCTTCGTAATTAGGGTTTCGTTTTCTAAAAACTGAATAGACACGAAATACAAATCGAACCGAAAACCGAAAAAACTAAATTTTTGATCAATTCGGTTCCGTTCAGTTCGGTTTTTTTATTTCGGTTAAATAATGCCCACCCTTACTTTTCAGACAAATAGACGCCTCTTTATTAAAATATGTCTTTTGACAAGAAGATACTTTTTTGGTGGGAAGACACATCTCCGAAGATAATAACTGACATCCCTTCGACGCTATAAATAGAAAATTTTTGTAAGAATTCAGGGGGCAGTAGTGATTAGAGAAGATAATTAAGATTAGGTAGTGTTCTCTGTAAACCATTCGTGACTTAATAAAGAAACAATCCCATTTTTTACTCCTTTCAATCTATGTTTTATAGACAAAGGCAATTAGAAATACTTTCGTAAGCTCGATTTAGGGACCCCGAGTTTTGAACATCGATAGTGGTTGTGCGCGTGGTGCAAACGTGCAAACGAATGAGTCACGCGAGAGCTGCCGGTGGGGCGTATGCGTGCATGTGCAAATTTTGGGCTGTATATGCATGTATTAGATCATATGTAATTGGGCTAGGTAGTATATGTATTTGATTAGAGATAAGAAGTTAATGTTAAGAGGGTAATAAATAAGAAGAGATAACTTCGAGTCTTGTGAGCTGATTAGAGATAAGAAGTTAGGATTTGTTTGGCAGAGCTCCAGATCCCAGCTCCACCTCGGAGCTGAAACTTGTAGGCTGAAATAAAGTGACTTAAGTTTATAATTTTATTCTAAAATATAAACAAGATGAAGCCACCTAAATACTCTTAATATACGCACAACTCTAGCTTCACGAATCTGGTGGAGCTAGGAATACCCAGCTTCACTAACTCTACGAATTTGGTGGAGTCGGAACTCTGCTAAATATGGTCTTAGAATTAAGAAGGTAATAAGGCCATGTTTGGATGGGCTAAAACTAATTGTTAGCTGACTAATGGCTAGAGCTAATTGTTAGCCAGCTAATAATTTGTCCATCTAAAATTTGTTTGGATACATGGCTAATGGTTGGGCTAATTTCTTAGAAAAGTCATGTTTGCCTCTCATAACGGACTGGGGAGTGGACGCACGGGTGAGGAAGTAAGGATAAGGCCAGCGCGAGGGTATTTCAGACTTTTTTCAGCGTGTTACCTACTATTAGCCCAAATTAGCTCCCCTCCACCAGCTAATAGACTAATTGTTAGCTGAGGGGTTGGCTAAAAATTAGCCCACCTATTAGTCTTCCTGTTTGGATAGACTAGGACTAATTTTTAGCCAACTAACAATTAGTCCAGGAATCTAAATATGGCCTAAATAGGACAGGTGCCTCAGAGCTTTGTGAGCCGCACGAAAAGAAAAGAAAAGAAAGTCTCGGAAGGTAGCGCAGAGAGAGAGAAAAAAAAGCGCGCGTGTTGCTGTCGGCTGGACACGCAAAGCAGAGCTCCTGTAGAGGCCGAAGCAGAGAGACGCTCCGTGCAGCCACAGAACGCGAAGCAGAGGAGGTTGCTCTCCAATGGCAAAAGAAAAGCAAGCAGGTGACGTTGCATGCATGAGGCAACAGCTAGAAGCTCTAGGTTGCAGACTTGCAGCCATGCAAGAAGTCGTCACAGTGCGCAGCATGCGACAGAGCGAGTAAAGAAGAAGTAGTAAACCAAAGCAGCTGTTTCAATCAGTATTACAAACTAGCCGTATATTGTTCTCGCTGTCGTCCGCTGGCGCACGAAACTTGCGTGCGATGTGCGAGAAACAACAAGCAGTCTTCTCAGAACAATTTCTGAAACCTCCAAATGCGATTCCAACGAAGTGAATCTCGCAGGGTTCTCTGAATTATATCGGTGCGTGCCAAGTACAGTGCAGGAGACAGCCGCAGGTGGGGGTGGGGAGGTGTGCGCTCTGTCTTCCACCTCGCGTCGGGGTCCCCGCGCGACGACACTGTTGAGATATATTAGCATGTGCTAATTGTGGCCAAATTAGAGGAGATAGCAGTTATATTAACTGCCACCTTTTGGCAGTGGTGTCTTTTCAAAGCACCTTTTCATGTGTATTTAAAGGGGCTTTGCCCATTGTAAAAGATACTAATCATTCAATAGAATTGTGATTCCTCTTGTTCATCTTCTCTGAGTTAATAGTTCTACAATACGTTATCAGCACTTTTGCTTCCCACAAGGCGTGTACACCATCCATCAACAGGAAAGGTGAGACACAACATTCATACCATTAGTGAGGAGAAAATGGAGAGAAACAATCAGAGTAGAAGGATGAGGCCATACAACAGACTTTCGATAGTGCTCGGTGTTGACACTGTCCTTCACGTACTCCATCGCCCTCGCCATGCCATCCGTCGACTCCACCGCAGTGCCATCCGCGCAAGCCATGCTGGCCGTCTACTCCGTCGTGGACCTCGTCGTGTCATCCGTGAACGGCATGCCGCGGCAGCGAGGCGCGCCGCATGGGCGCAGGTTGCATCGGCGCACACGGCGGCGCACGTCGCAGTATCGTGCGCGGAGGTGGCGCAAGCGGCAGCGCAGGGTGCAGTAGCATGCGCAGAGGCGGCGATGCAGCCGGCACCGGCGCAGGCCGTGGCGGAGGGCACCGAAGAGCCTGGTGGAGCACGCCGCAGTTCGGGCCGGACGACGATGCAGCCGGCGGACGACAGCGCAGCGGCAACGCAGGCGCGCCGGCCTTTCTCCTCGCCAAAGGCGCCACGGAGTGCAAGGGCCGACGATGGCGGCTGACGTGGCCGCCGCCCTACTACTCCAGCGCCTAGCCCGCATGAAACGCCGACGGCCGGCGGCCATGCGCCGACGGCGCGCGACGGCGCTGGCGGTAGAATGCCGCAGAAGCGGTGGCGAGGCGCAAGCGGCGAAGGTGGTGCCGGCGTGGCGGCGTCGCCGAGGGCGGCGCGAAGCGCATGGGCCGGCGAGCCTCCTCCGGCCACGGCATGCGGCGTGGCTCCTCTTCCTTCGGCCACGTGGCGGCGACGGCGCCCAAAGGCGGCCCGGCCGGCAGAGTCGGCGGGGCGGCGCTGTGGAGCCGCATGAGCAAAGCGCCGGCGCACATGGGGACTAGGGTTGGAAACCCTAGCCCCCCATGGAGGGCATATCTAATGGGCTGTGGCCCAAATGGCTGGATGGGTCTTTAAGAAAAAAGGATTTTTCCACATTAGACCCCAAGCAATACCCCAATTGCTCATTAATCCAAATCAATAAAGGACCATGGGTTCTTTTTAATAGCTATATTTGCATTCTAGTACTTTGGTTTTTAGAATAAAGCAAATAAATGCATGTATTGTTTAATTGCGATTTTACCCATGTAAATATTTGTATCGCAATTAAATGTGATGTTCTAAGTTCTTGTATTATTTACATGCATTTCCTAGCATTTATATTTGATGTTAGTAGTTGACGATTACCTTAAGTGCTAAAATTAGCATAAGGCATGGGTCCTATGGCATAAATTTTATGTCCATGGTGAGAGTATCTCGCCCATTGCTAAAAGGTCTACGTCAATTTACTGTATTATTTAAGTTATTTGCTTAACTTAAATTGCATAAATTCATGAAAATGCTAGAAAATTATGTAGTTGACGATTACCTTAAGTGCTAATATTAGCATAAGGCATGGGTCCTATGGCATAAAACCTATGCCCATAGTGAGAGTATCTCGCCCATTGCTAAAAGGTCTACGTCATTTTATTCAGTTAATATTCATGCATCGATTTACTTTGCTAAGTAAATAATTAAGACATTGCATGATTATTATGTAGATATGGCTGATATCTCCAAAAAGGAGTTTGCTGAACTTGCTGTGGATGGCAGTAATTACTTAACTTGGGCCATGGATGTAAAAATCACTTTGGCATCAAGAAGTTTATCTGCTTGCATCAATGATCCTGTTCAGGGTGCAGCCCCTATACCTGAAAATTTCAAGTATGCAACTCTACATTTCATCAGGCATCACCTCCATTCAGACTTGAAAACTGAATATTTATTGGAGGAGGATCCACTAAGTTTGTGGAAGTCCTTAAAGGACAGATATGACCAACATAGGGCGGTCATGTTGCACAAAGCTCAAAGGGAATGGTCTATGTTACGCTTTCAAGACTTTAAGTCTATTCTTTGAATACAATTCTCGCGTACACAAGATCAATTCCAAATTGAGATTACGTGACAAAGGTCATTCTGAGATGAGGACATGATTGAAAAGACGCTTTGCACTTTTCATCCTTCTATGACGATATTGCAGCAACAATATCGTCAACAAAAATACACTAAGTACTCTGATTTAATTTTTACTCGCTTCAGCGAAAAGCATGATGAACTTCTTACGAAGAATCATCATACGCGCGACAGGGCAATGGCGATCTGGAAGCACATGCCAATATTCCGAGTACTAGTGCATACCATGATCAAAAGAAGGATAAAAATAATAAAAGGAATAATGCAAAGTGGAAGTCCAAAATGCAGAGGAACAAAACAAAAGTTTATGGCAAAGGAAAATTCAAAAATAATTCTCCTAGAGAGAAGACTGGACTTTGCCATAAATGTGGATGTAAGGGTCATTGGGCAAGAGAATGCCGTACACCTAAACATCTGGTTGAGTTATACCTCAAATCAGTTGGCAAGGGCAACAATCAGAAGGGCAAGGTTGAAGTTCATTTTGCTGAAAATCCAGAAGTGAGTCTGGATAAAGGACAGAAAGATCCTGACAAGATTGTTGATGACCATGGAATGGTTCAACAGAAGGAAGATGAACTTAAAGATACCAATGATATGATGGTGGAATATGCCAACCTAGATCTGTATGGAGACACCTTTTAGTCTCTCATTATCCCTTATGATTGTACTCAGCATATTGTACAAATTTTATTTGATGCTCATAAAGAGCATATACATGTTTGTTACTGTCAAACATGTAGGTATGGCTTGTAAAGAACATATGTATCTTGTATATTGACATGATATATAATATATGTGTGTATTATTTCTATATTGGAGTTAATTTTTATTCTCTCCGTTTATAGATCTTGGTGACAATCCGATGGAGGAAGAATTATGTCTTGTTGACAGTTGCACCACTAATACTATATTAAGGGAGATAAAGTACTTCCAAACTCTAACTAAGAGGAGAGGAAATATAATGACCATCACTGGTAATGATGCTCAAATTGTTGGTTCAGGACGAGCCATCATTATACTCCCTATGGGTACAAACATCGTGATAGAGGATGCTTTTTTGTATCCTGAATCTACACGTACCCTACTAAGCTTTAAAGATATTCGCATCAATGGTTTCCATGTGGAGACTAGTAAAGAGAGCAATGTTGAGTATTTGCTCTTAACTAAAACTACTGGATGCGAAAAACAAGTGGTTGAAAAGCTTCCTTCTTTTTCATCAGGATTGTACTACACATATATTAAACCCGAACCACATGTTGCGTTAAAGACAATTTTATCTTATCTTGATAAGTTCAAGATTTGGCATGACCGATTAGGTCATCCAGGTTTGGGTATGATGCATAAAATTGTCAAAGGTTCTGTTGGCCATAATATTATAAATTCATATTTCCCAAAATATGATGAATTCATGTGCACTGCATGTGCAAAAGAGAAATTAATTTTGAGGCCTTCATACCTTAAAATTAAAAATGAGCCATTAAATTTCCTTGAAAGGATCCAAGGAGATATTTGTGGACCTATCCAGCCTTGGTCTGGGCCGTTTAGGTATTTCATGGTGTTAATTGATGCATCTACAAGATGGTCCCATGTATGTTTACTCTCTACAAGGAACCATGCTTTTGCAAGATTAATTGCCCAAATAATAAAATTAAGAGCCAATCATCCTGATGATAGGATAAAGTCCATTCGGTTGGACAATGCCGCTGAATTTTCTTCAAAGGCATTTAATGATTATTGTTTGGCTTTGGGCATTAATGTAGAGCATTCTGTACCATATGTACATACACAAAATGGCTTAGCGGAGTCTTTGATAAAGAGGATAAAGCTTATAGCTAGGCCTCTGTTACAAAATTGTCAATTACCAACAAGCTGTTGGGGACATGCAGTTTTACATGCTGCAGCTTTAATCCAAATTAGACCAACTGCATATCATACGGTCTCCCCATTGCAGTTAGTACGTGGAGATGTACCAAGCATTTCCCATCTGCGAAAATTCGGCTATGCGATAATGCATCTGGATTTCACCACCGCAGTGGCATACAGATGGGTCCTCAAAGAAAGTTGGGGATCTATGTGGGGTATAGTTCTCCGTCAATTATAAAATACCTAGAGCCATTGTGACAGGGGATCATTTTACGGCTCGATACTGATCAGATATTTGATGAGGATAATTTCCTAAGCATTAGGGGAGATTTGTACCACAAGGAATGCCAGGAAATTGATTGGAATGCCACAGGCATTCAGTCCTTAGATCCACGTACAAAAGAATCAACAAGAGGTTCAGAAGATTATAAGTTTGCAATACATTGCAAACAATCACCAGATGCATTTCTTGATTATAAGGGGGTTATGAAATCTCATATACTGCTTGTTAATGCTCGGAAAGAGTAGAGGTACCAAAGAAAACTACTCTTGCCCCTAATGTGAATAAGAGGAGAATTAGGATGCACAGATTTAGTTTCATGAGACGTCCGCAGAAACAAAAGATCGATAAAGGTAAATTACCTATGTCAGTAAATGAAAAAGAGGTTGGAAGTCCTCTAGTGATTGGTAAACCCAACATAATTGTGCGCACAAACTTCAATGTTGGGACATCGGAACCATTGGACTCAATCGTATTGGGAAATCATGATGAGTCACAAGGCAAAAATAAAGAATTGTTGGATGAAGAAATTTCCACTAATTATATTGATTCAAGAGAATCATACAATAGAAAGACTACAATTGTCGACATTTATTTTGCCTCTAAGATTGCTAAAATCCTTCAACTGGATCCAGAACCAAAGTCCATGGCAGAGTGCATGAAGCGCTCAGATTGGGTCAAATGGAAGGAAGCAATTGAGGCTGAATTGAGCTCGCTTAAGAAAAGAGAGGTATTTGGTCCAGTTATGACCACACCTCCTAAAATATTTCCGGTTGGAAATAAATGGGTTTTCATTCGAAAGAAGAATGAAAATAATGTGGTGGTGAGATATAAAGCGAGACTTGTAGCACAAGGGTTTACGCAGAGACCCTTATTGATTACAATGAAACATATTCACCGGTAATGAGTGGAATAACGTTAGATATTTATTATCATTGGCAGCAAACAAGAATTTATCCATGCAGTTGATGGATGTAGTGACTGCATATTTATATGGGTCACTTGATTCGGATATTTACATGAAAGTCCCAGAGGGGATATCTATTCCGAATCCAAATACAAATCGCAACATGTATAGTGTCAAATTGAAAAAGGCACTATATGGATTAAAGCAGTCGGGCAGAATGTGGTACAACCGACTAAGTGAGTTCCTTATTAAGAAAGGTTACTCAAATAACGATGATTGTCCTTGTGTGTTTATAAAGAAATCCCAAAATGGATTTTGTATAATTTCCGTTTATGTTGATGATTTGAATATCATCGGAACCCCAAGGGATATAAAGGAAGCTAGCAATCATCTAGTGACGGAATTTGAAATGAAAGATTTGGGTCAAACCAAATTTTGCTTAGGTTTACAACTTGAGCATCTCCCTGAAGGGATATTCATACACCAGTCTGCATATACTCAAAAGATTTTGAGTAAATTTAATATGGATAAATCATATCCATCAAAGACCCCTATGGTTGTTAGATCTCTAGATAGGGATAAAGACCCATTTAAACCTAGAGATGAAGATGAAGATATTTTAGGACAAGAGGTTCCATATCTTAGTGCCGTTGGGGCACTGATGTATCTAGCAAACTGCACCAGGCCCGATATTTCATTTGCGCTAATTTATTGGCTAGATATAGCGCAGCACCAACAAAGAGACATTGGGCTGGCGTTAAGAATATCTTCAGGTATATCCAAGGTACAAAAGATCTTGGTCTATTTTATAAGAAAAACCAAGATATGAACATAGTGGGTTATACTGAGATCTTTGGCTATTTGTCCGATCCCCACAATGCCGGATCACAAACTGGTTTGTATTTTTATATGGTGGAACGGCTTTTCATGGAAGTCTAGTAAAGCAGACTTTAGTGGCCACTTCCACTAATCATTCTGAAATAATTGCACTTTATGAAGCATCACGTGAGTGTGTATGGCTTCGCAGAATGATTAATCACATACAAAAAGCATGTGGTATAAATACAATTGAATCCCCTACCATTATCTATGAAGATAATGCGGCTTGTATTACTCAAATGCAAACAGGTTATATAAAGAGCAACATTACGAAACATATTGCTCCTAAATTATTCTATCCTCATGAGCTCCAAAAGAGCGGTGAGATAGAAATTTTGCAAACAAAGTCTTGTGAAAATTTGGCTGATTTATTTACCAAATCCTTACCAAAATCCACATTTCAGAAATGTGTTAATGGAATTGGTATGAGGAGACTTTGTATGTTGCAAGGATCAGGGGGAGAGTCCTCTGAATTTTAAACCTGTTTTTAAAGGATATATTGTACTCTTTTCCTTTATGTGTTTTTACATGGTATTTTCCCATAAAGGTTTTTAATGAGGCAATATAATACAAGCTAAAATGTTATGTACTCTTTTCTCTGTCCATTTTCCCCACAGGGTTTTTGGGAGAGTTTTTAATGAGGCATATACATATATATTCCTATTTTCTTCATCCATTTTTTCCCACAGGGTTTTTGGAAGGAGTTTTTAAAGGAACACGAAGATAGATATAATTTGTCCAAGGGGGAGTGTTGAGATATATTAGCATGTGCTAATTGTGGCCAAATTAGAGGAGATAGCAGTTATATTAACTGCCACCTTTTGGCAGTGGTGTCTTTTCAAAGCACCTTTTCATGTGTATTTAAAGGGGCTTTGCCCATTGTAAAAGATACTAATCATTCAATAGAATTGTGATTCCTCTTGTTCATCTTCTCTGAGTTAATAGTTCTACAATAGACACGAGCCACCTTTGGGGCTTGACAATTCCGGCACCTGTTTGCAGGCTCTGGTCAGACTCAATGATATGCGTCGGGTTCAATGATTCGCTGTCCGGGATGCGAGGCGGGCGAGCCGTATTTCTGAAAACCATTAGAAAGATAGAGATGAGGAGGATCAAAAAGTAATCGCTTTTTGGGTGCCAAGCGTTCCTGTCCCGTGTCTTACCTCTGCATTTAGCTCACAATCTCGAGCTAGTTGAACTAAATGGCAGAGTTCAATCCAAACACTGAACATCCACAATATCAAAGATGAAATTAACTGGAACAACAGGGCGATTACTTATTCACATAAATACGGCCGCTTACTTTACATAAATACTTCCTCTATTGCTAAATATAAGGTCTATAGTTTGAATAATCTTATTTAGAAATATAAATCTTGTATGTATATTTCATGAGTCTTTCCTACTATACATCTATTATTCTTTCTCAACTAGTGGTCGAACTAGAAAAAATTCTATGGAAATGCACACTTCACATGTACAACTCTATAATCTTGTACAACAATTTTGTAACATCATAAATCCAACACATATATTTGAAATTTATTAAAAGTATGATACAAATAGTTTTAAGGTTTTAAAAATTCCAAACCACCAAAATCAAAACCAATTCAATCAACAAATTTAGCCTATTGAAAAGATGATAGCATTTTTCAAAATTTTGGGGTGCTGAGCCTACTCGGCACCCCCTAGTACCGCCCTGCTCTCAACAATACACATTAATTCGTTACCACTATACAAAGTATTACCTCTCATATCTTTCTCAATTTCATCGTAATCTTCATTCATGTATGAAATCAAAATACACCTTATATTTATCGACGGAGGAGTACTTATTCTAACTGCCAAGAGCACCAGATACGGTTATTTGCTTGACGAGAAGCATGCAACTTCTGCCTAATAGTCCTTGCTCCTTAGTCCTCAGCTGGATAAAGCCCACCAGCAATCCATCAACCGGGATAAAGCCATTAACAGTCGTACCTCCATCAACCGAGGTCGTCTGATCGGTAATGTAAGTGGAACCAGGCATACAAAGAAAAGCAACTAGCCCCATCAAAAAAGAAAGCAACTAGCGATGATACTTCATCTGGTTCTCCGACACGCCTAAGCGGAGTTCGACTCTTAACAGTGTTTTCAAACTCCTTATTTGCCGAAATCTGCACAAAGAAACAAAAATATGACAGGAGAGTTCAGGGTTGTTTTCATTTTCTCGGAGGTAAAATACTAATCCCCAGAATGAGTTTACGCAGGTAGGCTAAATAAAGAAGATTTTTTAAGGTAAAAATAAAGAAGATTTTTTAAGGTAAAAATAAAGAAGAATTGAGAATGAGCTGTTCATGTAAAAATGACAAACTCCACATGTGGATGAACTCAAACTCCACATGTAGATGAACTACAGCTTTATTGAGGGAGATGCATTTTTGGGACTCATAAAATTTAGGATTAAAATACTATTTACTATTCTAGGTACTATGGGGTACTGTCGATACGTACTACCTGTCGTATTCGCATACCACGAAAATACCTACCGATCTTCCTATGGTATACACACCGTTGATTGTTTTTCAGAGAGTACAACTCAGTGTTTTCTAAAACTATAAAGACGACGTACATATATATATAACATGTACTGGTCCTGTAGTCCAGTACACATAATAGAAAATTTACGTAGGCTCTAGAATCGTAGAGAGCCGAGCACGCTTAAAACACACCGTTTTAATTCTAGAAATCAAACCCGAAAAATATATAAATAAATACCCTTGACAGACAGTGGCACAATCGGCAAATTATCCGTGGTTGGAACACTTTTAGCTCCTGTTCACCAACAGTTCTGAGTAGTGTTCGGTGCCACAAGTGTTCCCCGCTGCATCCGAATGCCTCATCCGCATTTGCCCTTCAGGTCACCAAACGCAAATAGTAGCATAACTCACCATGCTACCGGTGTATCGGCACGATGCCGGTTGAACTAAATGGTAGAGGATATGAATTTAAACACCACCCACAACAAGCAAGTTAATCAAACCATTTTCGAGTTAAGAACCAAGATCCCAACGATACCGATTTACCATGAAAATTATCAAAACCAAACGTTTAAAAAAAATTAAAAATTGGACGGACAATTTTTGGAACGATTTTTATCAAAAAATCCAGCGATTTTCGATCGATTTATGTCACATAATTTTTTTTTCCAAAATTTTAAATTTTTTGAATTAGACTAGTTTAACAAGCGGTTTAGGGTTTCAAATCGGCTCAAAACAGTCAATTTTCGCAAAAATTGACGAAAACGATGGGTTTTGAAAACCTGCCCACAAGGCCACAACCTATTACAGATGGCATTTTTTTAAGGAATTACAGATGGCATTTGACGGGAACAACAAGGAAGTGCCTTGACCGAAAGAGTTAATCAAATCGGTAAAAGCATCACACAGATCTGGCCATAACTTTTACATGAATGAATTGAACAATGGGCAATAATTAATGATTCACGATTTATTCTAGCAGCCAATAACACCAGATATGGCCGTTCCCTGGACAACAACAAACACCGCATCCGCCTGAGTCCTTAAGCTGGATAGAGCCCATTAACAGTCATACCTCCATCCACCGAGATCGTCTGTCCGGTAATGTAAGTGGAACCAGGCATGCAAAGAAAAGCAACTAGCGATGATACTTCTTCTGGTTCTCCAACACGCCTAAGTGGAGTTCGACTCACAATAGTGCTCTCAAATTCCTTATTTGCCAAAAGCTGCACAAGGAAACAAAAATAAGGGGGGAAGGATTCAGGGACAGAGTTTCCATTTTCTCGGTGGTTACATGCAGGGTTCACCTAATCGAACACGCGATTTTTCGGATGAACAGTAAAATTTGATAATCGCAAAAATCGAGCCGAAAATCGGTCGAAAATCGCAAAAAATCGCATGAATTCAAAAATCAGATTTTTTTTGAAAAAAATCAAATATCGTGGAAAATCGACGATTATCGGTGGAAAATCGACGATTATCGGTGGAAAATCGACAGCCATGTTGAACTTTTTGGTGCGGTCGATTTTTGTAGCAATTTTCGACGATATTTGGCGATAATCGCTCGATATGTCTCGATAATCGCGATATTTGAGTCATATAAATTTTTTTGAATTTTTTAATTTTTAAAATTGTTTTTTTGGATTTTTTCGATTTACCGATCGGTAACTGATTTCGGCCGCCATCGATAACGCGATTATCGTCGATAATCGAGCGATTATCGTCGATAAATGGAACCCTGGTTACATGTGGCTGTGCTACAGCCTACAGCCATTTTTTATGTTAACCATTACTAGGAAGCAAATTTGGGACTAATAAAATATATTTATGATGTGCTTCTATACTATTCCAGATACGAATGACATGAATTCTAAAGCAGTTAAAGCAGCTTCAAGCGGTGAGAGACCGAGGCTACCCACAAAAACAACAGGAGAAAGCGAATGAGGCTTGGCTAGTTTCAGTTGGACCTTTGCGATCCAATAGTTGTGAAATATGTGCATATTTTATGTGAAGCATGGTTAGTAAAACAATTACCAAAACAGAAAATTAGGCATCTATTTGTTGGGAAGATACCACCACCAAGGCACCCACATTAGCATATATTTGCTTGCAGAACTACCACTTATCCAAGGTACCAAGCAATCTTCAGCTCAACAGGAATTCACAATTCCTAACTTCAAACTCTCATACTCTCATTATCTGAAATGCTCTAGACATGTTTGTGGTCTGAATCATTATTTTACCCTACCTAACATCTTCAATATTAAGTTCTTAACCATGCATGATCGACCCTACTTTCAGCAATCCTCCACGAATAGCCTTACTGGGATTTGCAGAATGTACACACATCTGCTTCCATCTTGTAAGGTGGGTATCTATACAAGCATGAAGAGCAAACGGTATACTTATATGATCCTTATGAAATACATATCATGGATAACCAAACAATATGCGATGTGTTCATGCTCTCATGCCAAATGAAGGTTTTAGACTAAAGTCAACACGATATTAATTGATACTCTACACTGTAACAATAACACTAAAAAATTAGAAAGTGACACCTAATGATAGTTTAAATAAAAGCAGAAGAGTGCATTTCACGCTAATTGCCATCGATACTAAAACAGGTTTAGTATCACAGTCAACATAGCTCTGTTCAGATACTGCACACTGTAATGATATCACTAAAATAATAAGTGTAGCAAGCCTATTCGCACTTTAGTATCAGCAAATTTATATACCTGAAAACCTACAACAATGTTCTAAAGACAAACAATGCAATAAAGCATATACATAGAAGAAACCAGTAAAATAATGTGAATAATGCTTAATTAGTCTCTGAAGTAAGCAGGTAAGAAGGATGAACCTGATGAAATTACAGTTGTCTGCAGCCTTCATACTAAATCAGAACGATGGATAACAACATATTCCGACTTACTGTGTAGTTAAATATGATAACTTATGATGAATAATAAAAGTGAGACCCTTACTCCTTCCGTAAGTGAAGTCTTGATGTACCACGGGGCAACAGAGTTGGTTCTTATGCTGTCTTTCGCCCATTCACATGCTAAATTCTTGGTTAATTGGTTGATGGCACCTAAACAACACTCATAGCTGGTTATGCGTGTTAGACATCTGAAGCACCTTATGTTCACACATGCTTTAGAAAGTAAGAAACTGAAGGTGCATTCAGTACTAAGCTACAAACCGACAATAATTACCTTTTGTCATAGCATAGAGAGTACCGCTGCATACGGCTACCACCCCACAGACTGATGATATGAAAACAATACTGCCTGACCCAGATGCTTTTAGAAGAGGATGTGCAAGTTGGCACAAATGATACGCAGATTCAAGATTAGTGGCCATCAAAAATGAGTAGTCCTCTGAAGAAAATTCATTAGTTGGTTTCCTTATGTTTGTCCCCACATTGTTTACCTAGGAGCAAGTGAAGAAAGACATAAATCAACAAGAATATTCAGATCGTGGGATGAGCAAGCTGTGGTAATTGAATTACAAAATGAAAGGAACAAAAAACATAAGATAAAATGTACATAGAGATTGAGCAAACAGTTCAACTTGCAAGTTCAGCCTGTGATGAAGACATCCAACCCGTACTCTGACAAACCCCACATGCATCAAAACTGTTAGTTTCAGGCAGTTCTAGTCTAGTTCCCCACGTTTTTGGCAGTACTGATCTATGTATAAATAGAATGCGATTCTCAAATGAAAATATTCACCTAAATCATTAAAATAAAACCTTCACCAACACACTCCAAAATTTTACCATCAGCTATCACATTTGTCGTAATAGTGGTGCAGGCATCAAAACCTTCCATTCAACCTTGTGTTTACAATTTTTCTGATATTGAATTTAACTACGTAGTGCAGCAATAACATAAGACATATCATTCCCATTAGAGATTTACTCACCGTTCACAAAACCGGTTGATTTTCGATGATTTTCGCGAAAATCATCCATATCGAGCCGGGTTGAAATCCTAAACCGGTCGAAAAATCGGTCCAATTCAAAAAAAATTATGTCGTAAACCGGTGAAAAATCGGTGAAAACCGCTTGATTTTTCGATAAAAAAATGACGAAAACCACTCAAAAAATCAGCCGCCAAAAGGTTCAACTCGCCAGTTGATTTTTCGAGAAAACCGAATGGTTTTTGTTTTTTTTCCAAACTCTCGGTTTTGAAACTCTTCGGTTTTTGATGATTTTCGTGATAAACCGGCACCGCCGGGGCCTCGATTTTCAAATTCGAAAACAGTTTTATTAACCCTGGATTTCCTTACGCACTTTGTGGCGACCCGCATGATTAACAAAGGGTAATTAACAACCAATGTGTCATCACCCTAAGCTAATTAGGCGGAGTCTCAGCATAGTGGCCAACAAAATAGCGGGAGTACCGTTGTTTTGTCGACTACTACGCTGTGTTCAGAATGTTGCAGCAGAACAATAATTAGAGACTGGATGAACATAACATATATTACAATCCAGATGCCACACCGGGCTATGAGTTCATAATTTACATAGACTTCGTACACCACCAAAATTATATTACAACTCCAAAGTACCCTGCGAACCGCCATCTATCAGGCGACGGCCTCCTAGTGACTCTACTACTCCTGGTAGTAGTCGTAGACACTAGGGTAGTCGCCGTCCACGGTAAGCCCTGTCCTGCGGATCACCCTCGCCTCCAGGCCTCGGTGGCCGATCCATACAGATTCACCTTCTAATCAAGGGATATATAAGCAAGAGTGAGTACAGAGTACTCGAAGGAATAATAGAATGCAATATATGAGATTTTCCTTTCTTTTCCAAATCCAACTTACCTCCTCCCGAAATCTGATTTTTAATTAGAAATAGGTTTTTGGTTTTCTTTAAGAGTTGGCAATTTTAATTAAAAGTACTACTAACACTTGTTATGAGACAGACTTAGCTTCCGTAGCCTCCAATCCAGAGACAGGCATGAATTCATGATTTTAGACCTGCGCAGTTTGTACCACTTTACCCATAGAGACCTCCAAGGAGAGGCTCCGTAACGTTTATCACTAATCCAAGAATTGTGATCTTCACCTGTTACTCGAGTGGGGATCCTCTCAAGGCCATCCCACTACACTCGCAGCCTAACAGCTTGTACCCCAACATATGTGGCGATTTCCTGGCTTCAAATATAGCGCCATCATGGGCAACTAAGTCGCCACTTAGTCCCATCTCGCACGGTCTCTCCGGGTCTTCCAGAACCGGATTTGGTGCCCTAGTAACTACCTAACCACCATGCAAAGATCACAATACTCTCATAGGATAACCTTTTCTGGCTGTTTGCACACCCTATGGTTGATACTGAGATACGGCTCATTGTCCAAGTATTAATTGGTTAATCTTATATGCTACTTATGTAGAGGACCCCCCGGCCAATGTCACCTTCTCATCGGCATCCTCTACCCACCATATTAACTCAACACAGTAATTAAAAATAAGCATAGTCCAGCTGCTCCATCAGCTGTCCTAGCCAACACATTTTTCTATAAACCAATTCATTTCCAACCGTCCGTTCTCCACACCAGAACCACAACCATTTTCATCCTCCAATTCCAAGTTTATGATTCCAATTTAAATGTATAAGTTTAGTAATGCATGGATGGTATTGTAATGATATGGAAATTCATTAAAACATTTTAAGGAAAGATTTCCCAAAGGATGCTTGCCTGGAGTAGTACTGATCAGTACGTCCTCGCACGAATATGGGAGATGAGGGTCGGATTGATTCTGGTCGGGTCCTGACAGATGACCAAGGTATTAATTCCATAATACTGCCCAACTTCCTTTTTAATCTAACCCATTAATTTACCCATAATATTAATACTTTAGCAAGCAAGTAATACAGCAATTCAATTAATTTCAGATTTAACCAATTACATATTTTAGTTATTACTCGGGCTTTTAGAAATTAAAATACCATTTTTCCTGCGATTCAGATACGGTATTTTAGCCTACGCAGATGCACGAGAGAATTAGATTATGCATTTTCCTATTTCCTTTTTCTCTTTTCTTTTCTCTTCTTTTCTTTTCTTTCTTTCTTTTCTTTTCTCTTCTTTTCTTTTCTTTTCTTTCCTTTTCTTTTCTCCTTTCTCTTTCTTTTTTCTCTGTTCTTCTGCTCTTCTTTTCTCTCGACCAGAAGGCCTCACTGCCCTTCGGTTTCTTCGCTTCCCCTACCTCTCTGGGACTCATCGCCGCCTCTGGATCGAGCTCCCGGCTCGATCTCCCCACCGCCGCTCTCCTGCGACGACCCTCTCGCTCTCCTCTACTCCTCCAAAGACTACTCTCGGCTCTTCAAAGACGCCGACCGGCCGGCGCAACGCTGCCGCTTT